>CM037162.1:25880163-27111413 GCA_020921065.1 Vaccinium darrowii | reverse complement strand
AGCAGTTTTCTACAAAAACTATACATTTTCAATTTTATAAAAAAACTGCTAGGATCAAGCCCTTCCCGGTATTTTTCTTTTTGACGATTTCTCGCGGGGACCCTTAAAAACACGTTTTAAATACATTGGACGTTTCAGATGATTAAAAAAAATTGGGAAGGGGCATCCCGGACTCCGGGATTCCCAGACTAGAAAGTTCCTATATATATATATATATATATATATATATATATATAGAGAGAGAGAGAGAGAGAGAGAGAGAGAGAGAGAGAGAGAGGAAGATTATTAAGCTAGTCAACAAGCGGGACTAAGAATCCATTTCTCTTCGGAACAGCCTACAGCCCCCTATGGATAGGCATTTACCAACACATTGTACTTTCCAGACAAATTCAAGATTGCATGTACTTCACAACACAGCTCAACATAGACACCAGAGCTGAATTTAAACAATTCAGATTTGACAAATGAAAATTAACATGTGATGGGAACCTGAGTTATACACAAATCTCCAGGCCTTTAGTGCTCACCACCAAAGACCCATTAAAGTAACTGTAGCCATGAGGAGTGCTACCCCAGACCGGGCTAGCCAAGTTTAAAGCCGTCATTTATTGAATAGAGATTCCTTCGGACCTTGCCCCTGAGTACACTCCTCATGGCTACAGTTACTTTAATGGGTCTCATCAAAGCGCACATGCCGAGAGACATATACCCGGCCAGGGCTTGTATGTGTATGCCAGGTCAGGTAACATACATCCCCCTACTCAGTGTACCGGGTCCATTGAGCATGACCTTTGTGGGATGGAGTATCTGACTATCTTCCTGGTTCGAGGGGTTCAAAGCTTACCTTTTAATGACGGGTATAGGACAGCAAGTCTCGGACAGGCTCTCATACATATAGGCATATAGGTTGGGTATGCTCCTTCCAGCGAGAGGTTCCCCACTCTTCTTTGATCCGTCTTAGGGCCGAGTGGCAGCCTCGACCCGAGCGGAAGTGCGATGTGTCTGGAAACTCGGGATCGTAAATGGATTTGATCTTTCTATGGTCATTTTATGTAGGGTTCCTGCTCTCTCCCTTCGTAGTTGAGAGATCAAAAACATCCTTTTTCTGATTGGTTCCCCCAAGATCAACAAGAAAGAAAAGGGGGTTAATAAAGTCAGTAATATGGTAAGATCCTACTCGGTTAAGAACGGCAAGTAGGACGTTGAGAGATAAAAAGGCAATCGTTTGATCGAGGGGACCCAGATTCGCTCTCAGATGCGCGGAATCGATGCAGAGTTAGCACTACCTTGCTTCTGCTCTTGATATATATATCTACCCTCACGGCCAACACAACTCTAGTTTTTCTCCCACTCCGGCAACTCGATTACTGGCGAGCCCTCTCCGGCAACCCTCTCTTCTTTCTCTCCCCAGCCCTCCGTTTTTTCTTTCTCTCTGGCAACCATTGCCCCAATGGCCCAAATTGAATTGCATATGCAGTTGCAATCAACCCTCAATTCGGATTTGATTTTCTTGTCTTAAATAGGGACCCAATTGAGAAATTGCAAGGCTGCAAACCCAATTCGAAAAATTATTCCCAGATCTATCAATTGTTCTCAGTTCTCTACAATTTCGGCACCACAGGCGGCATCGGGTTCGTTGAAGACGAGAGTGGTTGGTTGTTCGGTGGAGCAGCAGATCTGCTTTAAAATGCCTCAACCCGTCTCCGAGCTTCACAGCTCCTTACCACCGACGTTTCATCTCCATAGCCACCACTGTCACCTACCATTCCCGTCACCGCTACCTGGGCTTCGTTGCCCTTTTTCGGCTCCGCTGGCCTTCGTCATTGCTCGCCGTTGTGGCCATCGCATCATCAGTCTGAGCACTCGGATCAAATCCGGTTTTCTCTCGCCTGGTCCCGCCGTCAGGCCCTATGGGGGGAAAGGGATAAACGTTTATGGAAGAAACATATAGGGTGAGGGCAACTTTGGAAGAAAAATATGTATTTCACCCAAAAAACTAATCGGAAGTGGACGAATTCCTAACAGAAGGGGGTGTCGGGGATAAAGTTAAATAGTTGAGGGGGTGTCGTGGTAGGATAATTTAGTTCACGGGGTGTCTGAGTAAAAGAGCTATAGTATAGGGGGTGTCTAGGTGATTTACCCTATTATATATTCAATCAAAGTCTCAACTCTCTCTCTCTCTCTCTCTCTCTCTCTCTCTCTCTTGTAATGAGACTCTTTCTCTCTCTACTTTTTTTTGTAATAAGGTTTCTCTCTTCTCCTTTGTGTGGCAGCGGGGGTAGGTTGCCGAATTCGATCCCCCCATAGTGAGGGTTTTCCATCTCCTTCATGTGATTTTTTTCCACTTTTCTCTGGCGCTCGATAGCCTATGCTTTTGGGGTGTAGGCAGTTCGGTTTGGTTAGGTCAATTTTTTTAAAAAAAATAAACCAAACTAAATTTTTTATTGCTGTGTAACAAAACCAACCAATACCACCACCAAACTGCACCGAACCGTATTGTATTCAACTAGTTCGTTTTGGTTCGGTGTAGTTTATTGGTTTGAACTTTATATCATTGGGCCAATTCATTGTGATAAATATAACTAACAAATTCAAACCAATTAACTGTACAAATCATAGGTAGATAAAAATTCAACTCAAAAAATTATATGACAGCTACAATTAGATTACTAACTCTATCACATAATATAATGGATCTGTTGGAACATTTCAAAAATATTTTGTAAATATTAAATGTTGTAATTGGTGAAGGGGTTTAAACCAAGAGGTGTGTCTATTTGTTTTAACAAATAGACATGAACATATCATAAGGTGTGACTTTTAGGGTAATTGGTGAAGGGGTTTAAACCAAGAGGTGTGTCTATTTGTTTTAACAAATAGACATGAACATATCATAAGGTGTGACTTTTAGGGTCATACGAATAGATGTGGCTATTGAAATAGACATGACTATTGGGTTTAAACGAATAGATTTAACTATTGGCCACTGGTCACATATCTATGCTTATATAAAGCTTAGGGATTTCACCAAAAACATATTGAAGTGAACACAATGAATCGTTCTGTCTCACTAGAACTCTCTCCCTTATACTCATTATTGGGGAATCGCAAAATCTAAAGGTGTTCTGGTTCTTCTTCGTTTGTGCATGATGCAGTTGGACATACAGTTAATTGGGATAGGACTTCATTATATCTTGGAGTCAAATTAGCTGTTAACCAAGTGCAAACAAAATTTAATCGAATTAGTGGGGGCAAATATCGTTGACCAGAGGTTGACTTTCTCGGGTACTATTCACAGATTGGTGTTTTGAAGTTTTTGGGCCATTTTTGGCTCATTTTGGGTGCATTTCAACTGGGCAAGACTTAACATCTTGGACACAACTGCGGTCTCGAATTTTCGTATTTACACACCTAAGGTACCGTATTTGTCTATTTTGATCAAAGAAACGATCGTTTCAAGCATTTTTGGGCATTGAAAATTGTCAGTGGTGTACCCTAAGGGGTCTACAACTCAGAAACTCCTAAGGCGAAGCCTGAGGTAAAGATGCCGAAGCCTTCAAAAAGCTCCAGACGAAGAAACTCGGTATCTGATGCCAAGTACAAGGTTGAAAAGTTCGACGGAATCGATAACTTCAGTATGTGGAAATGCGAAGTAATGGATGTTCTTATCCAATAGGATTTCGAGATCACCCTGGAGGACAAACCCGAGGACATGACGGAAAAGGATTATGACATGAGCAATCGACAAGTTTATGGCACGATCCGATTGTGCCTCAACAAAGATCATAAACAATTTGTCATGAAAGAGATGAAGGCGAAGGATCTTTGGAAAAGGCTCAAGGAAAAGTTTATGACAAAGAGCATAAAGAGCCACCTCTATCTCAAGAAGAAGCTTTAATGATTCTTGTATCGAGAAGGTATATCTATGTCCGAACATCTGAATGATTATAATAAAATCCCTGCAGAGTTACAGAACTTGGATGTTGAAATCAAAACGAGGATAAAGCCTATTGTTGAATTCCTTGCCAAATTTCTATGAGCATTTGATTACCACACTTCTATATGGCAAGGAAAAGATTTCGTTTAGTGATGTTTCTAGTGTTTTGGTCAATAATGAGAATCGCAGGAAAGACAAGCAGGTCCACCGACATACATCCAGTGAAGCCTTGACTGTTAGAAGGGGAACTGAAACCAAGCAGCCTACTAACAACAGGGGATATTCTCGCTCAAAATTCGGTGTTGGTTCATCTGGTAATCGAAAGATTGCCAAAGACGAGTGCACTTTTTGCCTCAACAAAGGGCACATGAAGAAGGATTGCCCAGAGCTGAAGGGGAACACTTCAAATGCCAATGTTGCACATTAAGATGTTGATCCAGACATTGCCTTGACAGGTTCAGCGTTTGTTTGCCACTATGTGTCCCAATCGGGACAGGTTCTTTGATTTTTCAGATATCGACGGTGAAGTAGTTTTAATGGGCAATGGCAATGCTTGTAAGACTCAGGGGATAGGGAGCGTATGCTCGAAGCTACATGATGGAACTATCAGGGACCTCACAAACATTCGGTATGTATCGGACTTACAGAGGAATCTTATCTCACTTGAAGCTCTGGACTTGAAAGGGTTTAGGATCAATATCTAAGGCGGAGCTCTCAAAGTGGTAATGGGGACTCTAATTGTTATGAAGGGCATCAAGCGCAATAATCTGTACTTTCTTCAGGGGAGTACAGTTGATGGTTGAGCTTCCATTGTTTGTGAGAACCATGACGAGGTTAATTCAAATACCACCAGATTTTAGCACATGCGACTGCAGCATGCCGGGGAGAAAGCCTTGTAATCTTTGATGAAGCAGGGCTTACTCCAAGATGCCAAGACAGGAAAGCTTACTTTTTGTGAGCATTGTGTACTTGGGAAACAGACTCGAATCAAGTTCGGAATAGGAGTCCATCGTACAAAAGGGACTCTTGACTATGTGTATACCAACATTTGGGGACCTACCAAAGTTGCATCTTTGGGCAGTAAGCACTTGTTCGCTACATTTGTTGATGATTACTCTCGTCGTGTGTGGGTGTATATGATGAAGCATAAAAGTGAAGTGTTGGATATCTTTCTTGACTGGAAGAAGATGATGTAGACTCAAACCTATAGGAAGATCAAGCGGCTTAGATTAGACAATGGAGGAGAATATAGTTAGATCCATTTATGGATATATACCAGAAATAGACCGTGCGGAAGACTTCACAATAGAACAGGATGGCAGAATGCATGATCTGTACTTTTTTAGAAAAGGTTCAATGCATGTTATTGAATGCCAGATTAAGCAAGCAATTTTGGGCGAAAGCTGTGACATATGCTTGCTGCCTTATCAACCGATTACCTGTAGCTGCTATTGGCGAGAAAACACCTATTGAGATGTGGTCAGGTACTCATGCTACTGATTGTGATTCGTTGCACACGTTTTGGTGCCCTACTTATTATCATGTTCAAGAAGATAAGCTTGATCCAAGACCCAAGAAATCCAAATTCTTGGGCTTTAGTTTTGGTGTAAAAGAGTACCGGCTCTAATGTATGGAGTCAAAGAAAATCATAGTTAGCAGGGATGTCACATTCAACGAGTCTGAAATGCTTACGTCACATAACCATGAAGACTCCAAAGAAAACAGCAAAGCAAATGATGATTCGCAGATGGTGGAGTTAACTACAGTCCCAACAGAGGGAGATGATGAAGATATGGACAAAGTAAGGTTGATGATGGTCCACTCACAACCCCTCCACCTGAATCCATTGCAGAAAGCAGGCTGAGAAGAAAGATCTGACAACCTGCACGATATGCAGACTATGTGACATACCAGCAATTATGGATGATATCCTAACCAATTACAAAGCAACCCTGCGGTCTACTAAAAGGACTGAGTGGTAGACAGCCATGAGTGAGGAGATGCAGTCTCTTTACAATAATTAGACATGGGAGCTTATACCGCTTCCTAAAGGCAAGAAGTCAATCAATTGTAAGTCGGTTTACACCAAGAAGGATGATCAAGCCGCCCAAGATGGAGTGTGATTCAAAGCTAGATTGTATGCCCAGGGCTATGCTCGAACGGAGGGAATCATTTCCAATGAGTAAGGTATTATCTCCAGTTGTGAATAGGGGTACACAAGAAAACCGATATAACCGCCAAATTGATCTGATCCGGACCGAACCGGTCTATTTGGTTAGGTTCTATGGTTTATTGGTCTGGTTATGGTTCTAAAAAAAACTAAGAACTGATGACTATGGTTCGGTTTTGGTTCTCAATTTAAGAAACATGGTTAGAACCGAACCGAACCGTATTATATATATATAATGTGTGTGTGTGTGTGTGCGCACATATGTATTAATATTTTTACATTTACAAATTATGTATCTTGATTTGATAAGTAAATAATTTTTTTCTAGTAATGTATTCTTTATGTCTATTTAGAGTAAAAATCTATTTTTTAAGAAGTTTTATATATATATATATATATATATATATATATATATATATATATATATATAGAGTAACTATCCAGTCCGGGAGTCCCGAATCCGGGACTCCACCTTCCCGATATTTTTTTGACGATCCGAACCGTCCAATGTGTTCAGAAGGTGTTTTCCAAGGTCCACGCGGGAAATCTTCAAAAAAAAATACCGGGAAGAGCTTGATCCAAGCGGTTTTTCGCAAAACTGTAACTGTACAGTTTTTGCGAAAAACTGCTTGGATCAAGCCCTTCCCGGTATTTTTTTTTGAAGATTTCCCGCGTGGACCTTGGAAAACACCTTTTGAACACATTGGATGGCTCGGATTTCCCAAAAACAATCGTTAAAACCATCAAAACGCTTCAATCTGGGAAATCCGGGATCCTTGACTGGATCGGTGGCGTATATATATATATATATATATATATATATATATATATATATATATATATATATATATATATATATATATATATATATATATATATATATATATATATATATATATAACCTACTATTGTTTTTTTGATCGGCTACCATAACCTACTAATACATTACTAGCAGGTATGTTTTGCTAATATTGACCGTATTTTCTTCCTATGCATCATGCTTCAAATAGGAAAACGACCCTATAGAATGCGGAGATGACACTGTAAAAATCTATTTTTTAAGAAAATTTCAATATATATTACTATAACCTACTAATACCAATTTCAATTCTTTATGTTCCACCCTAATTTCACGAGATTGCTACTACCTACTCAAAGGAAAACCCACTACCCAATTCTCTTATTCTCTAATCTTGATCTTCTTCCTAATTTTTTCTTCCTTTCCTACTTCTTTACAATATCTCTTGATCTCTTCCATCCTTAAAACTATTTAAGAGGTTGCATTCTTAGTTGCACTCTCACATCTCTCTCTCTCTCTCTCTCTCTCTCTCTCTCTCTCTCTCTCTCTCTCTCTCTCGGGTTCATTTGTGGTCTCTCTTTTCAGGGTTCTTAATATTATTGTTCAATCTATGATTAATTGAGTGTTAAAAGTGTTGTATATTTTTGTAGGCCTTTGGCCATAAAAATTCATCTCCTGAAGATTCCAATCGTAATTCAAAACAATTTTTTACTTTCACCAACTTGTATAGGTAATATTTTCTAACTTATTAATACGTGACGTTTTTTGTATTATTTTTTTTAAATTTAGATGTCTTGTATTGAGGAAACCAACAATCATGCTAACCCAAGTGAAGAGCGCCCTATCACTACTTATGTTTCAGTGGTGGAACCCATTGGTGATACTCGTTGCCTCCTTGTAAGGAAGAGGTATGTCTTACCAAAGAAAAGGGTAGAAAAGCTAAATCTGATGTGTGGAATCATTTTTAAAAAATAATTAAAAAAGGACCTCCCTTCAAAATATTTCTTTGATGTGTCGGATCAAAGAGTTTGCCTAACTACCGATACATGGACCTGCCTTCAAAATATTTCATATATGTGCCTCACCGCTCATTTTATTAACACTAATTGGAAATTACACAAAAGAATAATTAAATTTTGTGTCATATCAAGTCATAAAGGTAAGGCCATTGGGAAGGCATTGGAGTCATGTTTGATTGAATGGGGTGTAGAGAGATTATGTACTATAATAGTGGATAATGCTAGTGCCAATGATGTTGCAGTTGCATATTTGAAGAAAAAGTTCTCAAAAAAGATTGACACATTTGTTTTAGGGGGTGAATACTTTCACATAAGATGTTGCGCACATATCATTAACTTAATTGTGAAAGACGGGTTGAATGAAATCAAGGACTTGATAATTCGAATTCGTGATGCCATAAAGTATGTAAGGAGTTCACCTCAAAGAGAGTAACGCTTCAAGACTTGCGTGGAGAAATAGAGGATAACATGTAAAAGTTCATTGTGTTTAGATGTTCCAACTAGATGGAACTCTACTTTTCTCATTCTACCTACTGCAATAAAATTCCAAAAGGCATTTGAATGACTTGAGGATGAAGATCCACTCTTCCCTTTGGAACTTAGCAATGATGTCCTACCACTAAAGATTGGGATGATGCTCGGTATTTCACTATTTTTTACAGAAATTTATGATGCGACAGTCCATTTGTCTGGTTTTACGTATGTCACCTACTCACCTCTAATATGTACTTTACTAAAGTATGTGCAATTCAGAGTTTTCTATTTGAGTGGACTACAGGTTTGGAATCCTTGAATGATGTGTCCATTAGCTATAAGGCAAAAAAAATGCAGGCTAAGTTTGATATGTATTGGGGAAAACTGGAGAAGATGAATATGTTCTTGATGATTGCTATTGTGTTAGATCCCCGATTCAAGTTGAGGTATGTGAGGTTTTGTTATTTTGAATTCTATGAATCTACCATGGTTGATGTGTTTATAACAAAGGTTACAGAGGCACTAAAGCGCATGCATGATGAGTATCGAAAGTTCAATGTAGGAAGCTCATCCTTTAGCGAGACTTCCACTGTCAATAAAAATGAGCAATCGTGTCTAAAGGGGTGTGGAGAAATTATATCTTTGAAATTCAAATTCCAAAAACATTTGGAAGAGGTAGAAACTGATGGAGGTAAGTCGGAGGTAGATAAATACTTGGAAGAACCTTGTGAGAAAGAAGCTTCAAACTATGATATTTTGAACTGGTGGAAAGTGAATTCTTCTAACTATGTGGTTCTTTCTAAAGTTGCTCAGAGGCTGCATTTAGTATAGGACGACATGTGATAGATCAGTTTAGAAGTTCTCTTACTCCAAAAATTGTGGAGTGCTTGATTTGTATGCAAGATTGGTTGCATGCTACTCCATTCCCATTTGAAGTGGAAGAAAGCATGGCTGAAATGGAAGAACTTGAATTAGGTACAATTTTTTTTATCCAATTTCTTAAAGTGCACAAAGTCGCTCCTAACGTCACTAACTAGTGATTAAGAACAAAGAAGTTAGTGCTGCTGGCTGCTTTAGGAGCTGTTTTGAGCATTAGAGATGCTGTTCTACACTTCAAGACATGCCGCTTAATTTATTTTCTCATTTTTAGACTATTCCATTATTTGTTTAAGCTACTTTTTTTTGGTTGTTTTCATCAAATTTTTGAATTGTTTTATTGGTGGTACATTGCCAAGTACTTTGTGGATGATGTGGACCATACCTAGGTTCAAATCTTATAAAATTATTTATTTATTTAATGAGTTGTTTTGGTGCTCCAAATTCTAAATAAATTTTGGAATTCATGTGTTAAGTGTTTCTTAATCGGGTAGAACTAGAACCGAACCAAAACCAGTTCAATCTTGTGGTTTGGATCTGGATAGGTTCTACCTGTGTATATGTTAGGTTTTTGGTTCTTGATTTTCTAGAACTGGTCGGAATAGTCTGGTTGTTGGATTTCTAGAGAATCGGTCCAATCTGGACCGTGTGCACTCCTAGTTGTGAAGCATTCATCTATTCGTATTTTGCTAGCCTTGGTTGCAAAATACAATTTGGAGTTAGCTTTGCTCAATGTGAAGACGGCGTTCCTACACGGTGATTTGAAGAAAGGGATCTTTATGTCTCAACCTGATGGTTTCAAAGAAGCAGGGAAAGAAAAGATGTCTGTCATTTAAAGAAGTCTCTCTATGGTTTAAAGCAGTCACTTCGGCAATGGTACAAACGTTTCGACCGCTTCATGATTGATAATAAGAACACACATAGTCATTTTGACCACTGTGCCTATTTTTCAAAACTTGCAAATGGTTCCTACATTTATTTATTGTAACACCCCAGCTTTTAATAATAATTTAAACAATAAAAAGAGTTATAAAATAGAGTTAACCTTGGGTGACCCGCTGACCGTTAGGATAAAGAAATATATTTTTGTATGACTTAAAGCCTATAAAATAGAATGGCGCATTTTTTTTAGGCATGTGTTAATTTTTTTTAAACATTTTAAGATGTTATTTTAACACTGCTAACAGCGTCGCGACACAAGAATGCACGAGTCACTGCAAAGCAACTAGCCTTGGAGTCCAGGTAAGGGGTTTCTGGAAACTATGTGATGTGGCACCTAATTAATGGGTACAATGAATAAGATTAGATATACTTGGATTAGGGATAGGCATGGGGAGGGTAGAGGGTGGATACCACTACCTCCATCCCTGATCCCCGAACCTATATCAATCCTCATCCCTTCCCCGATCTCCACCGGGGATTTTATTTTAACCTCCATCCCATCCCCGATGCGGGGAACGGGGATCCCCACGGGGAATCGGGGATCCAAAAATCCATGCACTAGTCATATGTATAAAAGAGGTACATATTTTTTTAGTTGGGACGTTAATTTGGTGCACCGACAATACACAGAAATCCAACCCCATATACTACAAGGGTTTTCAATATGGGGGGACGGGACATTAATTTGACTCCCCCGCATTGGCGGTGGCATACTGCGTTCAAATGAAAATACACATGTAAGATGAGAAAATTGATAGACACATGACAAGGAAATAAACTGATCTATACAATGTCATTCACAAGCACTAAACTGATCTAATAAACTGATCTATTAAAGTGCCATTCACAAGCACTAAGGAAATAAACTGTCATTCACAAGCACTAAGGTTTGTTAATTCAATAAATTGATCTATTATTGCAAAATTGGTCTATTAATTCAATAAACAATATTTTAGCAGCACTAGGTATGTTTCCAACACTAGGTATATCGCCAGACCACTTTTCTGCATAGTTTCCCAGAATTCCAATTTCGAAATAGGGCGGCTGTGAAGTGTGAAGCGTGGTGGTGACCCTAAGTCCCTAATTTAAGTTTTGAACTTATTATCTGGGAAAAGAAATTTTATAAACTTATAATATAAATATATATATATATATATATATGTGTGTGTGTGTGTGTGTGTGTGTGTGTGTGTGTGTGTGTGTGAATGGGGATGCTAGGAGGAGCGGGGAATGGGGAGGGGCGGGGATCGGATAGGGGATTGACAATACCATCCCCTACCCGATCCCCGAAAAAATCCCTGAATCCCCTACCTATTCGGAGAGGAGACGGGTTGGATAGGGGCGGGTCAGCCGATATGACCATCCCTAACTTGGATTTTAATTAGATTTTTATCAGATAATATGAGGTATTGTGGGATTATGGAATTAATGAATGATGGTTCTAGACACGAATGGGGTACTCTATAGTCATAGTATAAATAGGGCTTTCCTTCCCATGCGTCAAACACACCACATCACACACACAGACACCTCATATCACGTCACACACCTCACAGGAAAACAAAAAACAAAAAAAGGAAGAACGAAAGAAAGAAAGAAGGAAGGAAATAGAAGGAGCAACAGTAGAGGTGAGTTCACCCCCTTCATATTTTTCCATCTCACGGTCACACACATGCACTTGCACGTTGATAATTAATCTCTCGAATTTTTTGGATAGATTCTCGGGACCACTGAATTTAGCCTATTTGGCATCTTTTAGCACTGATTTTGGCTTAGGTTCCTTTACAAATTTTAAGCTACGCTTAACTTCCAAGCTTTTGACACCGGAATCTTGCAAACAGATGACCACTCTAATTTTGGTGAACTTTTGAAGTTAGGCAAGACATCTTTTTTAACTAGGATCTTTTTTAATTGGCAATAAGCTTATTGGGAAAAAAAAAAAAGACTAATTAACAGAAGCAGCGAAACTTTTTGAATGCAAAAGAATTTATACTTTTCCTAACTTATATCGACTTTCTCGGTCGAACACGAGCTCAAGTCTTAGGTTCGTTTGTAACACCCAAACGTGGGTGTAAATATGACGCCAACATCGTCATCATAAAAGTTTAAGTTGAAACAAAAATTTGGATTATCATTGGGCCTCGATCAGAGTTGCTGAAAAATAATAAAAATAATAAATAAATTGATCGGGACTGTCACAAAACGCGGGGACAGTTGCGAGTGTACGGGTAGGGGTCACTCACTCATGGCATTTGCAACGAAGATATAACATACATGTTGTGCTAGGAAAAAAGGAAAAGAAAATAGTTAAGTCTACTGCCACAATGTGGACATTAAGGATGTTAATTTCAATTTGTTTAAATTGATGAATTGGCAGCACTAACAGTACCACAAGAAAGTTTAGTACACCCACACATGCCACACTCTCACTATATACACGAACCACTTGATATGTATAGTAACACAACTTATGATCTTGTTAGGAATCAATTATTCAATTATAATTGTAGTGTCTCTAATTTTTAATGTTTATTCTATGAACAGGTACCTCTCGGTAGATTTTACGGTAGAATTTGATCCAAGGATATGAGTTATGAATTATCTCTGTTGCATGAGGTTTTTCGAAAAAAATTATGTTCTTATTAAAATTATAATTATTTATATAAGAAATTCTTTTGAAGCAAATATACCATGGAATTCTAATGTTTTACTCAGTTTTTGGAAAAAATAGTATTATCGATACATCTGGACGATGTCCCTGAATATGGGGGACGTTAAAGGTACCAGTCGGAACGGTGTTATAAGGACGGAATGGATAGGGGCACGGCCAAGTGTCCAACTGAATTGATCAATTCAACATGTTATGTTGATGGTCGCTCCCTCATAGCTGGCAGAAATCGTCAGATGGTATATCTTATTATTCATGGAATGCTATGTTACGTAAAAGCTTATTTAAGCTTTTGAAAAATTGATGTAATGATTTCTGTTTTGTTGAAAAAAAATTAAAATTCCATGGTAGACCATGTAACTCTGATAATTCATAAACTCACACAAGCGATGGCTTACGTTATTGCAGTTTCTCTCTTTTCAGGAAATCAGGTGTAGAAGGACGAACCAAGCACCAGTAGTAATCTATGTATTGTCTATAAAATAAATAAAAAGGAAAAAAAAAGTGTAACTTATGTAGAGAATAAGGAACTCTAGCGAGTTGTAATTGTAAAATATGGCTTCCGCAATATTAAGTTGTTTCTTTGGGAAACTAATGTAAAGAAATGTCAATAGAGGCCTTTGGTGAGACGAGCTCACTGGCCGGTCACGATATCCAAACCTGTTGGATTTGGGTCTGGACATTTACTTTTGCATGTTGATGATATGCTAGTAGCATGCAAAAGCAAGGTGGAGATAAATCGGTTAAAGCTAAACTGAGTCATGAGTTTGAAATGGAGGACTTGGGGGCAGCACGAACAATTTTTGGGGACGGTTAGAATAGCTTTTGTCCCACATTGCCTAGCTACATATTGTATTCTTCTCTCTCATAATATAAATAAAGTCTTCTGTGTTTGGGTTCATTAACACCCTTACACTTCTCTCTCTCTCTCTCTCTCTCTCTCTCTCTCTCTCTCTCTCTCTCTCTCTCTCCTAAATAACATGGTATCAGAGCCAAACATTGATCCACCTTAACCACCAGATTGCTGCCATCCAAGAAACCCTAAATCTAACATAGCCACCCATCCTTACTACCTTGTAAACCCTAAATTGAAACCCAAATAAAAACCCCTGTTTGAAACCCTTCTCCAATCCCAAAATTGACCTCTGAAAATTCAAAATTGACCTCTGAAAATACAAATCAAGACCACAATCGACCAATCCATAAACCCAGACTTCAATCACTGTTCATCGCGACCACTGTTCATCGCATTGTTTACTGTTCACTGCCCGTTGCACTGTTCATAGGTTACTATTCATCGTTGCACTGTTCACTGTTCATCAATCACTGTTCATCTCAAGGTGCTTACTGATATGCACTGAAGGTGTATTGTTTCGATGAGATCTTTCTAGTTTGCTTAGTTTGCAACACGTACTAAACGTTCCTTGGTCACTTGGTATACACTTATAGCACTACTGATATGTGCTTTTTGTTGGCAGGTGGTGGTGATTATTTGTGTACTGGTATTGCTTCTGTCAGTAGTTGTTCTCGTGGTGGTTTGACTATGTTGGTTTTCGGTTAGTTGGTAGACGAAGTTGATCAGTTGGTGGGTTGGTGGCTGTTCGTTACTGGTGTTGAAGTAGTGGGTTGATTAGTGAGTTGGTTTGTTGGTGATTACTTTTCTCTCTGTTATTTGGCAACATGTCTGAGGAGAAGTTTGCTTCTGGTTCTAGTTCTGGTTTTTTGCGGAAAAGTTTGTTGGTGGCTTTTCTCTCTGTTATTTGGCTCTCGGCGCTTAGTGATTAGTTATTTGTAGTTGTGGTTGGTTTCTTCTGCTAGAGGTAGCGGTTGGTTGATTTATTGGTCAATTTTTTATTTGTTGGTAGGTGTTGATTTCATACGGTGGATAGTAGCGAAGTTCGTTGGTTGTTTGGTTGCTAGTAGATTCCGAGTTGGTGTTTGGGTTTGTTTATGATGAAGTCTGCTTCAGTCGTTTCTGGAAGTTTTGGCCCTGGTTTTGGAGGTCGTGGTCGCATGTCAAGGGGAGGTAGTTCTCGTCGTGGTAGTTCTGATTATGGTACCCGACAGTGTACCCATTGTGGGGGTACAAATCATATAGTTGAGTATTGTTATGATCTTCATGGTTTTCCCCAGGCTCAACCGGTTGCTATTTCTGAGGATGCTGGACAGTTTACTCATTCTTCTACCAACAAAAGGGTGACTATCTCAGCAGAGGAGTATCAACAGTACCTGTTTACATATAAAATTTACAAATCCAATAATTGATTGACACGTAATGAATAGGCCAAACGTTGGCAATTACCTGTTGATAAAGGCACACTGGATTAAAGGGATATATCTGAGTAAATACGATGTCGTGTGGTTTTCTCAGATTTGAAAAGCGGTTATTGGCAGTTACAAGTCAAGGATGAATAAAAATTGACTTCGAGGTCATGGTATTAACTGCTAAATACATAAGCTCCACGTGTAAACTTGTGAAACAGGCAAATTGGCAGTTAGAACATGTGGAGTGCCTATTAAAAGGCAGTTATTTTCCTTAACGTATAATCATTTGAGTTTAGTTCGAACAACTGTGCAGATTCAAAATCAAAGCTTTTGGAGGAAGAATTAGAAGGATTCAAATTCAGACGTGGAGGAGGAAGAAACTGCCAACTCGAAGAGTGGAAGTTAAAGTTCGAAGCAAGCCAATATTTAAATTTATGGAGTGGGAAGTTCAAACTGCAAGCAGCGTCTATAAATAGAAGAAATTGAAGAGTAAAAACCCCCGGACAAATCTTCAACAAACAGCTATAAAAAAACTGATGCTTGGTTTGTTCATTGGCAAATTAGTTTTAGGATTTCGAACTCAGTTCGAAATAGTTTAGGATCTCGAACTCAGTTCGAAGTAGATTAGGAAGTAGTTAGGATTAATCTTGATTGTTTCTGTAACAATCATTTGTTCGAAGTTCTTATATCTAAAGTTGGAGACAATTTCGAAGTAAGTTTACCTTTGATTTACTAATCGAAGTATCTTGTTTCTTTTTGTCCTTCGATTTCCTAAGTTTGTTGGTTTACATTTCTTCACTTATTGAAAAAATGAGGTAATTGAACCAATAAAACACAATCGCCTGATTAGATTTGGTTTTTCCAAAGTTAATCTGAGGGAGAAGATTGAAACTCTCTGTGGCACGCTCGCACACAATCATTTTCCATTGCAAAGAAGTAAAAGAACCAAACAGTACCAACGCCTACTGTCACTTCAGACAAATTCTTCCATTGCTACGCTATCTCAGACAGGTTCCTCTGTTGCTTGCATTGCGTCTTCTCATTCTTCTAATTAGTGGGTTATTGATTCTGGTGCATCTGATCATATGACTGGTACTCCTTCTATTCTTTCTGGTCGTCAGTCTCTCGGTAAACCATCTTGTGTTACCTTAGCTGATGATTCTACCACCAATGTTATTGGTTTGGGTTTTGTTCATGTTACTTCCTCTCTTACTTTGGACTCCGTATTGCAAGTTCTTCATTTTCCATTAAATCTTATGTCTGTTAGTAAACTTACCAAGTCTTTGAATTGCTCAGTCACATTCTTCCCTAATGGTTGTGTATTTCAGGATCTCAAGACGGGGAGGAAGATTGGTGGCAGTGTTGAACGTGGTGGCCTGTATTACTTTACCGATGATGTTCACCCTAGCTCTGTTGCTCTTCAGTCATCAGTGTCACCATATCAACATCATTGTCGTCTTGGTCATTCATCACTTGAGAACCTCAAAATGCTAGAGCCTTCATGTAGTCGTGTGGATGCTTTGCCATGTGAAGTATGTGAGTTTAGCAAACATCATAGAGTGTCTTTTTATCCTAGGGTTGAGAGTTGTGCATCGTATCCTTTTGAGTAGTTCATTATGATATTTGGGGTCCAATGCATGTTCCTAACATTTTTGGCTTTCAGTATTATGTTATTTTTGTCGATGATTTCTCTCGTGTTACCTATCTTTATCTCATGAAAAAGAGGTCCGAGTTATCTTCTATTTTTAAGTCATTTGATATGGAAATCAAAACCCAGTTTAATACTTGCATCCGCATATTTCGTTCTGATAATGCCCGTGAATATTTTAAAAATACTCTTTCTCAATTCTTTGATGATCACAGTATTATCCACCAGTCCTCTTGTGCTCGGACTCCACAACAAAATGGAGCTGCCGAACACAAGATTCGACATTTATCAGAAGTTATGCGTGCAATGTTATTTCAAATGCAAGTTCCTAAGTCTTATTGGAGTGATGCAGTTCTCACTGCCTGCTATTTTATTAATCGTATGCCCTCTAGTGTTCTTGGAGGTCAGATACCTCATAAAATATTGTTTCCCGGTCGTCCTCTTCACTCATTACCCCTTCGGATTTTTGGGTGCACATGTTATGTTCATGCTTTGGATCCTGACCGGAGAAAACTTGACCCTCGCTCCATTAGGTGCATTTTTCTTGGTTACTCTCGAACTCAAAAAGGGTATAAGTGTTATTCTCCATCTTTACGTCGTCCATTTGTGTGTGCTGACGTCACATTTAATGAGTCACTCCCATTTTATTCGAAGCTTGTCACTACCAATAATCGGCTTGCATCTGAGTCTGTGTTTCCTATAGCTGTCCCCTCAGGTAGTGGTCCTCCACCGAAACCTTTGCAGGTGTATGTTCGCCGTCCTAAAGTTTCACCAATGTCATCTCAGCCAGAATCACCAATGCCATCTCAGCCTGAGCCACCAGTACCATCTCAGCCAGCACCATCGCAACCTGAGCCATCTGAGCAAACAGGCCCACCTTTGCCCACCGCTCCGTCTTCCCCTCCATTGCGAGATCCAGATGATCTTGATCGTCTTATTGCCCATCGTAAAGGTATTCGGTCCTGCACTATACATCCTATTGCTCAGTTTGTTTCATATAACCATTTGTCACCATCCCTTCGTGTCTTTACTACTTCGGTTTCTTCCGTTTTTGTTCCTAACACTGTTTAGGAGGCCTTATCTGTGTTTGAGTGGCGGAAAGCAATGGAGGATGAGATGTCTTCTCTTCATCATAATGGCACTTGGGAGTTGGTTTCTCTTCCTGCTGGTAAAACTACTGTTGGCTGTCGTTGGGTATTCACTGTCAAGTATCATCCGGATGGCACTATTGAGCAGTATAAGGCCCGCCTTATAGCCAAAGGCTATACGCAGACATGTGTGGTTGATTATACCGAGACCTTTTCCCCAGTTGCCAAAATAAACTCTGTTCAAATTCTTATTTCTCTTGCTGCTAATTTCGGTTGGCCCTTATTTCAATTGGATGTCAAAAATGCCTTCTTACATGGTGATCTGATCGAGGAGGTCTATATGGAGCAACCTCTTGGGTTTGTTGCTCAGGGGGAGCGTTCTCGGGTTTGTCGTCTTCGCAAAGCTTTATATGGTCTGAAGCAATCCCCTCGAGCTTGGTTTGGTCGGTTTAGTGATGCTGTGCTACAATTTGGTATGCGTCAATCTCATTCGGATCACTCTGTTTTCTCTTTTCAGTCCGAGCATGGAAAAATAATATTGATTGTGTATGTAGATGATATTATTATTACTGGAGATGATCAGAAAGGTATTGATGAGTTGAAGCAATTTTTACAGTGACAGTTCCATACTAAAGATTTGGGTAAGCTACGGTAATTTTTGGGTATTGAGGTAGCAAGATCCAAGGATGGAATTAGTTTGTCCCAACGGAAGTATGCATTGGATATTCTTGAGGAGACAGGTTTATTGGGAGCAAAACCTGTGGAGACCCCAATGGATCCTAATGTGAAACTTTGTGTTGATCAGGGAGAGATATTTCCTCATCCAGACCGGTATCGTCGCTTAGTTGGTAAGTTGAATTACCTTACCAATACACGTCCTGATATCTCTTTCGCTGTAAGTGTGGTGAGTCAGTTTATGTCTGCTCCTCGTCTTCCACACTGGGAAGCTTGTCTTCGTATTGTGAAATATCTTGAGGCTCATCCTGGACGTGGTTTGTTTTATCGGTCTAATGGTCATTTGTGTGTTGAAGCCTTTACCGACGCTGATTGGGCAGGATCACCATCTGATAGACGGTCCACTACTAGGTACTGTACTTTTGTTGGAGGCAATTTGGTCACATGGAAAAGCAAGAAACAAACAGTGGTCGCAAGGTCCAGCGCAGAAGCGGAGTATCGAGCCATGGCACACACATCTTGTGAGATTGTGTGGTTGAGAGCTCTACTCAAGGAGTTAGGTTTTGATGTGGAGTTACCTATTCCTATGTATTGTGATAATCAAGAGGCGATACATATTGCTTCAAATCCAGTATTCCATGAGAGAACAAAACATATTGAGGTTGATTGTCACATTGTTCGTGAGAAGATAGATGGTGGTGTGTTGTCTACTCCATTTGTTCCTATAGGAGCTCATTTGGCTGATATCTTCACCAAACCATTGTTTAAACCGCGTTTAGAGTTTTTATGTAACAAGCTGGGATTTTGTAATATTTATTCTCCAGCTTGAGGGGGAGTGTTAGAATAGCTTTTGTCCCACATTGCCTAGCTACATATTGTATTCTTCTCTCTCATAATATAAATAAAGTCTTCTGTGTTTGGGTTCGTTAACACCCTTACACTTCTCTCTCTCTCTCTCTCTCTCTCTCTCTCTCTCTCTCTCTCTCTCTCTCTCCTAAATAACAGAAATTAGTAGAGATAGGGTGAAAGACACAGTTCACCTTATTCAAAAGGCATATTTACAGCGGGTACTACAGCGTTTTGGTATTGAGAAAAGTGCGAAGCCATAACTACTCTATTGGCCCCACATTCCCAACTCTAACAAGGATCGTGAGTATATGTGTAATACCCTAGGTTTGGGGTAGATGGTGTTTAGTCCCACATTGGTTGTTTATATGAGTGGTCTTAGGTATATAACAAACCATGTGGGCTACTACTAGTACCTTAGGCTTAAGTATTTTGGGCCATGTGATGTGGCTAGTGGATCAAACCAGGGTAATGGGTCAGTGGTCTACATGGGGCGTTACAATATGGCTCAGGTTCATTATGTCTTATTGGAAGCCTTATGTATATGCTATGGTGTATACTCAACTTGATATCTCCTAGGCCGTCAGTATGGTTAGTCGATATACACATGACCCAGGGAATACACACTGGCAAGTAGCTAGATGGATTTTGCGGTATATTTTGGGAATTGCATATCATGGTTTGAAGTTCGAGAGAAGCGATGCTTTTGATAGTCTCGTTGCTCGCTATGTTGATTCAGATTACGCTAGTGATCTGGACAAGCGGCGATCCACTATTGGTTATGTCTTTACGAGGGTTGGAGGACGAGTAAGTTGGCGATCTACTTTGCAGTCGACAATTGCACTATCCACTACAGAGGCCTAATATATGGCTGCTATAGAAGTCATTTAGGAGGCCAAATGGTTACATGGGTTGGTGGCAGATCTTGGCGTTAAGCAGGAAAGGGTCACCGTCTATTGTGACAGTCAAAATGCAATCCACTTGGCAAAGAATTAGGTGCATCACTCTCGTACGAAGCACATCAATGTTCGTTTCCATTCCATTGGTGAAATTCTGGAAGAATTGGACATCTTGCTTCATAAGATAAGTACTGCAGATAATCTGGCGGATAGGATGACTAAGGTTGTCATTGCAGTCAAGTTCCAACATTGCTTGGACTTGATCCATCTCTCGCAATGTTGTGCACCTTTAGGTGCATGGTCCCTTAGGGCGCATTACAAACAACGATGATTTGTGTGGGAGAATTGTCACCAAGTTGGATATTGTTTAAGATAGGATCTGCAGCAGCAACCCTCATTCTCCATGTGCCAAAATCTTCAAGATTGGCTCCAATTTAATTTAGCCCATTTTGTAGACTTTGAAGTTTTCATTCACACCCACCTTGACTCAAATGTGGATAACAAATAGTGAATTAATATTCTTCAGCCTATAAATAGCTACCCAAACTGCTATAGTTTTGTATCAAAGAGAGTAGCAATTGAGAGGGGTTGGGTATACAGTTGGGGTTTGGGTGAGTGATTTGTAATCTCCTCCATTATGAAATCTGAAGTCTGTGGAGTAGGCAATTGCTAAACCATGTAGAAATAGTCTCATTGCGTTTGTTTGAGGTGTGTGTTGTTATGGGTATTGATTTTTCCTAACATTTTTGTTTTAAGAAAGAGACACCAGTACACTAGTGACTAAGAGTCAAGACACACAAGGGATGTTAATGGATTATTAGCGGCTTACATCTTCTGCATATGTAAAGCATCTAATTTTGTGGGTTTCTTGACTTGACTCATATTTTATTACATATGCTACTGTTAGATTTGTGTGTCAGTTATATCTGAATAGGTGCAACTATTCGAAAGTAACTACTGGTTACAATTTGGTAAAGGAGTCAATGCAACTTTTCACTTTGGTGCCATTTCGATAAGGGGTGCCTGTTCGCCTTTATTTTTTATATAGAGCATGTATTGGTTAAAGTAGTTATTAGCAGTTACAACCTTTCGGAATAGTGGTGTGATGACCTTTCGATACTGTTGCCTTTTACCATATTCTAAAATAGTTTATGTTTTTCTTTTTTGACACATACTATTTTGGTAACTATTTGTCTACTAGCCCAGTACCTTGATTTGATCCACAAGCCAACCAAAAGGCCCAAAATGCTTAGCCACAAGTACTAGTAGTCTCTTACATGGTTTGTTATATGCCCAAGATCACTCATGTAAACAATCAATGTGGGACTAAACACCATTTATCCCAAACTTGGGGTATTACATTATTGTTCACTCAAGAGTTTTTTAATGTACTTTTGAGTGCCTTCTTGATCAAATTCTGTGCATTTTATCTACGTAAATTACAAATCCTCAATATTCCTGGTGACAGAAGTGGAATTTTTTGAAACGTCTTTTATGTTTTTATTACATTCAATGGTTATGTTTACAAATTTTTCTTTTATAATCGTGGAGACATGTTTTTATTGATGGAAATATTTTTTTCAATATTACCATGATATTTTGTGGCTTGTCATTGGTGACATCTAACATGGTACTTGTGTCATGGTCATAGTAATATATATAAGGCATGGTAATGTGTTATATTGCTCTAAATGAGCGGTGTTTGTAGGTCTTGACCACCAATCAGATAATCGTGTTGTTATATGAACAAGGTTATATTATTGTGGGAAACGTGGTTAGTAGTTAACCGAATCGATGGCTATTTAAATTATATCGGATGTTTTGTTTTATGTATGCAACTGCTAGATATATAGTTTTAAAAATTCTTGATTTGGAAGATATTTTCAAACTGTACGCGACATCATATGTTTGTAAATTTTGTATGCAAATTCTTTGCAAAAGGTGAACAGAATGGTGTGGGTTTGGGAATTCTTTGAATTAATGAGAATATTTTTATATGAAAAAAGTACTTTGAACATAAGGCACTTTTGTATATATACATGTTGAGTTATATATGTGGAAGTTAAGGGCTTTAACTCGTGGGTGTAACCCAAAAGGTGTGGCTCTTGAATTTAATCTAAATGGTGCAACCATTGGAGAAGGAAATGTTATTAAGCTCTCATTTGAAAATGGAGAGTTGACACGTGTGGAATGGTCAGTTTCTACTATTTTTTATTACGTAGTTGTCCTAGACGACTACGTCTTTGAACTAAATGATTTAGAGGATTGATTTTATATACTTGTAATGGGCATTCATAAGTTTTATGGATATGAAGGCGCCAAGTACATTAAGCATGGAAACCATGGATAAAGAGTAAGTCTATTTTTTGTGGGATGTTTCTCTCGAAATGAAGTGAGGACTTTACAATAAGATGAGATGACATAGTTCTTCGTCTTGGTTATTTCTCAACAATAAGTCACTTATGAGAGAATGTTAGTAGTTAGACTAATGGATGTGATGTCGTTGGTTCGGATATAAAATTCACATTATGAACTATAATAGTTTATAACTATGGAAAATATTGTCCTCACGGCAATGGTATTGCTATTTAAATTCTTGCAAGGGTTATGATGTGGTAAACATTAATAGGGATGTGATCTTAGCCCAATTAATTTAGTTACTCATGGTGGAAACTCGACTCACCGCTTGTTACATACTTCAAGTCTTGAGTTCAATGAGCAAAGTACACCTTATGTTGTGATTGCAAGCACTTAATGAAATTTTATACATCCTAAGGTAAAGTGTTTGGTACCTGTAATGTAGAAAAATAGGAGGCTAAGCTACTTGCTATAGGTTTTTTGTGTTTTCGTTACAGGGACACTAATAAAATCCTACCTATATGAGTGTGGTAGTGGTGCCGCTTCCTATAGGTCTTGGGTGGCTTTAACTTTCGAGCACTCATGAAAGCAAGATAAAGACCCTTGGCCAATCCACGGGTTGGCCTTTATGAATTATCTAAGGAGAAGAAAATTTGTGTGTGGAACGTGTTCGGTTAGTCAACATGGATTGCTAGTTAAAAGTACTATACTCTTCCGACTAACTTTGATATGTTTTTACTATGTGAATGGTTAAAATTGAAAGATACATTCACTTATGCACAAGTTTTCCGAGTCTATCCTAGTTTTATTTTTAATATTTTGAAAATGGTGGGGGATTGTTGGAGCATTTCCAAAATATTTGGTAAATATTAAATGTTGTAATTGGTGAAGGGTGGAGTGGGTGAAATCCTAGCTACCCTCAGTAAGGGCAGAATGCGTGCCCTAATTGAACACCACAGGAGAATGAGTAGCTCGACACCACATAGGGGATCCTTAACCTTATGTTGAGCAGGATTGACCAGGAATCCATCAAGGTAATAAAATGGATTAGTAAATCAGGATGTACTAGCTCGGCGTGGGTCACAAGGAGATAACCCTAACGTGGCCGAGCTAGATAGGTTACAAGTATAGCTTAACAACATTCTGGAATACATAGTTCAGCCCAGCTCCAGCTCAGCACGAATGGGCTGAGCTATGTACGAGTTATGCCAAGTTACGTGGAAGCACGACACCACTTTGTATGTGTCGGTGAGACATTCCAGAAGACTCTTAAGCGGTTCCTTATGAGATAAGAAGCAGTCTCGAGAATGTAGGGTTGAACATTAGTATTCCTAATGAGATTAGGAATATATGGCATTTTGGAAGGAGTCCTATATGGAAAAAGATGTTCACTGCAGGACGAGATCTTGCAATACATGGAAATGTATGGCCTAATAGGAGAGTCCTGTTAGGGAAGGCTTCCTAATGCAATTAGGAAACATAAGGGCATGAGATGCCTAAAATCAATAAACATCCTAACTTATAAATACGACAACATACCCATGAAGGGAGGTACGCTGTGAAATCCATTCATACGCATTGTTCTTTGCTTAATTAGTGAACTCAATACTAACTTAAGCATCAGAGGGACTTTGCCAACAAGAGGCAAAGGTGCTCTAACCCTTGTTTGTCATGCAGATCTAGGGTTCGTACGAAGAAACACATGATCAATATCCTACGTGGATTTACTCCCCGTACAAAGGGGTTTACACCAAGAGGTGTGTCTATTTGTTTTAATGAATAAACATGAACATATCATAATGTGTGACTTTTAGGGTCATATGAATAGACATGGCTATTAAAATGGACTTGACTATTGGGTTTAAACAAATAGATGTGACTATTGGCCAACGGTCACATATCTACCTATATAAAGCCTAGGGATTTCACTAAAAACATATTGAAGTGAACACAATGAATCACAAAATCCAAAGGTGTTCACATATCTATGCCTATCTCCCTCAATAGAACTCTCTCTCTTATATTCGTTATTGGTGGCTCGCAAAATCCAATGGTGTTCTGGTTCTTCTTTGTCTGTGCATGACGCAGTTAGACATATAGTTAATTGGGACTGGGCTTCATTGTATCTTGGAGTCGAATTTGCTATTAACCTGGTGCACACCAAATTCAGTTGAATTGGTGCAGGCGAATATCGTCTTAAGGAAAGCATCTTCAGATGTGCTTTGAAGCAACCATTTGTTCTCTCCAATTTATCCTCTTCCATCGTTTATACGATTGTTGCACCAACAGGAGCTTATTTGTAAAAAAACTTCTGCACAACAGAATGAATTATTAAATAATCAATCTCTTATGGAACAATAAAAAGCTTTCAACTCAAGCCGTGAATATAAGAACCTCTTGGGCCAAGCCCATCTTATCTAATGACCCAACCCGGCCCAGTTCGGTCGAACGGACGGAGGCGTGTTATATGGACCATAGCCCACTTTGTCCATGCCCTATCCCCCAACAAAAGTTGTAATGACCCAAGGGGCCAACCTTTATTGTCCAACTTGGGATACATATACCCAATGAATTTGTTGTGGCTCACCAATGTGGGACAACACATTTTTCCCCCTTCTACTAATATTCATGTAGGCACTTTCAAGGTCAATTTCTCATTCACCTTACCTTGTTTTTATCCAACCAAGGGTTCGATCTTAATCTCCTAACTAAGATGAACACAACGGTATGTGGGTCCGGCCACGTGGACGTATGGGACCCACTTAAATAATTAATTAAAAATGGACAAAAACCAAGTTTTTCCAACACCTTTAGAATAATATCGATCATCCTTATACTGTTCATGAATCTTGCTTGGTTAGAAAAATAATTGTCCAATTGGAACATGAACTAAGGAGAGTTATATCTGATCGGTGTCGGTGTCGGTGTCGGTGTCAAATGGTTTTCAAAGTGTATGAAGCACTACCGAACTAATCTGGTTCGGATTTCTCATAGTCAAAACTGCGTAAACGAATCAAAGGTAAAAATAAAAATAAAAAAAAGAAAGGGATCAAAATCCCCTAGTTTGGTTAAGTCAAGGTGGTTTGAGGGGTTTAATCGGTATTTCATTTAGTGATTTGTAAGTTTATCTCTCATTTGTTGAGTTGCTTTTAGGGGTGGACATCGTGTCGTGTCGTATCATACCGTATTTCTGTCGTGTCATTTTAGGTTTCTTATCTTTTTGATTCATGTCAAAACACCGTTTAACATAAACGTGTCAAATATCTTGACATGAATCCGACTTGCTTAAAACTGTGTCGTTTTAAGGTTGACACAGTTAAGAAATTAGTTATTTTTTTAATATGTATATACAATTATACACCTAGCAATGTCGGGTACAAACAATTTAATAAATCTAATTTAAAAAATGAGGATATTTTAACACAATCATAATTACATAAATGATAAAACTAACAAAAAATTAGTTAACCACCACCAAATTATGACGATAAAAATGCCTTAAGCCACAACTAACCTAAACGAATTTAATTAAATTAGTTAACCACCACCAAATTATGAATTTCTATATTCGGTTAATTTTGATTTGACGACAAAGTTTGCGAAAGGTTATATAATAGTACGCATATCTTGCCTTTTAATAATTATATTGGTATTTTCTTATACAAGCTGATCAAGCATAATTTTTTAGAAAATCAAATGTTATTATGATTATGAAATTCAAAAGGATCAAAACTAATCATTAAGGAAACACAATCGGTTGGCATCATTAGCATCCTGTCAAGTCGTGTCGTTTCAAGTTAATGAGTCGACACAAAAAAATCAATAATTATCCGTGTCCTTATTGAGTTACACAAGTCAAAGATGTACTCGAACCATTTAATCTTCGTGTTGGCGGTAGTCGTGTCAGGGGTTTGCTCCCTCTGATCTCACGTTCAAAATTTCCTGGGAGCTGTCAACTTGATCCTACGCGTTTACTGGAGAATTTGTCTGGTCATTAACTTAAGTGCCTCTGAATTGGATGCGATGGCCACAAGCTTCTATTGGCCTAGTCTCCCTGTTATCAAAAAATTAAAATAAAAAGTTAACTTCAATAAATTCCCAAAAAATGATTTCATGGTCACATATCTAAAAAGTAATCATAGAATTACCCAAGATAAGATTTTTTCCAATAACATGTAGGAGTAATAGCATGCAATTAAAAATGCTAGGTTTTTTAGTTGCAATTCGGACTGGGTTTATCGTAATTAACTTAACTGTGGCCTTCTGTTCCCAAGTTGCAATTCGGACTTTTTTGGTTGTGATTATCAAAGTAAAACCGTTTATCTTGGTGATTTTGAAAACTTGATTTACTTATATTACCTCAAAGTATTATGAAGTAGAAAATATAAATAGTTTTGTATTTAATTAAAATGAAACGATGGACAAATAAATTGGAATAGAGGGAGGGGGGAGTATTTGGCCTAAATTTGTTTTTCTTTTGGCCGAGTCTTTTTTGTTATTTTTTCTTACGTTTTACTAGAGTTTGATCAAATTTTCTATATTGATCATTCATCTCATCGACAAAAAAAAAAGAGTAGAGAAATAAACACCAATGTTGTTTGTCTTAGTGATTTTTTTAAAAATTTTGTCTATATTTTTGTATTAATTTCTCTCGTCGAGTCAATTGGTTAGACACAAAAATTTTAACGAAGAGTAACGAAAAAATAAATAAAGACGATTATATGTACATTACAAATTAATTTAGTCTACACACACCCCAATCAAACACCCAAAATCACGGTGCTGGGCACTGAATTTTTTTTCCCAAAACGAGTGATTGAGTGAAGCTGTAATTAACAAAATCTTAAATAAATAAATAAAAAAAAAAACAACAACAACAACAATGCTGGAGTTTGGTGCAATGGTTCATTGTGAAGCAAAAAGATTGCGTCTCTCTCTCTCTCTCTCTCGATATAAAGAGAAGCCAATCAAGACGACAGCTCGTGAACCAGAAGCCTCTTTTCCTGCTTGAGTGAGAGAGAGAGAGAGTCCTGATAACCTCAAATTCTAGGGTTTATTTTCTCTCTCTCTTTTTGTACCTTAAATGGCTCAGAACGGGAAATTGATGCCGAACCTGGACCAACAGAGCACCAAGCTTCTCAATTTGACCGTTCTTCAGCGCATCGATCCCTTCGTTGAAGAAATTCTCATCACTGCTGCTCATGTCACCTTCTATGAGTTCAACGTCGACCTCAGCCAATGGGTATAATGCTTTACATATATTCATGTATGTGTATATATATACTGGTCTATATAAAGTTTGTTGATGGATGCGTTTTGTCCATTCAATTGTAGAGTCGGAAGGATGTTGAAGGATC
This sequence comes from Vaccinium darrowii, assembly GCA_020921065.1. NCBI lineage: Eukaryota > Viridiplantae > Streptophyta > Magnoliopsida > Ericales > Ericaceae > Vaccinium > Vaccinium darrowii. The sequence continues at coordinate 27,083,392 of CM037162.1, read as the reverse complement.
TCTATTTGTCGTTAAGAGGTGAGATTTAGGGTTTTTTATTCGAAAGGTTTAATTGTTAATCTGTTCGTGGGTTTTGGGTGTTTTAATAGTTGGTTTTGGTTCCAAATTATTTGTAGTGGTGATTGATCTTTATGTACCAAAGTATTAGCATCCATTGTGGATTTTTTGGGCTGAAAAGTTTGTTGATCATTTCAGGAACGCTCAACCTCGTTTTCAGTTTATTGTTATGAACCGGCGGAATACGGGTTAGTGTATTTGTTTTATATGATTATTGTTATATAGTTGATGCGCAATTATTTTTGTGAATAAATGCAAGATTGAATCTCTCAGTAGCTTAGTCAACTTGTATATTATGGTACATTAGTATGGACTTTAGGTAGGTGTTTCGAAGTTATTGAGTTTCCTTAAATCTGGTCTCTTTTGGACATTTACGCGACAAAATCGATAGCGAGTTTGTAATTTGTTGTAGTATGCTTGTTCTAGTAAGGTTTTGTAATTTGTGAGCACGGAATGGATTGGGGTCTTTTGTTTGTCTCCTTCAGCATTATGCTTTCTTTATCAATGTTTTGAATTTCAGTTCTAGAGTTTGTGATCATTACAAGATCATGTGAATGAAATGTTAACATTTATGAGCACAGAGAATTTGGTGGAGAATCTCTTGGAAGATTTTGAATATGAAGTCCAAGGCCCGTATTTGTTATATCGGAATGCTGCCCAGGAAGTAAACGGTATATGGTTTTACAATCGACGAGAATGTGAGGACATTGCTAATCTTTTTAGCAGGTATTGCCATTTGCTTTGGAGTGCATCATATAGATTATTACTTTTAAGTACCTCGTGCTTGTGGAATTTAATTCTAGTTTCTTCATTTTTTTTGTTGGTGAGCAACATATTATTCTCAAATGTGGGATCTTAAACAGCAATTTCATGAATCTCTCTCATACATGAGCACATAAGTTTTGACAGTGAAAGCTCCGTGGACCTAAATTTTGGTATTTTGGTTGGTGGACTAGAGGGAGTGTGTAGTGGCAAAGTTCTTGAATGTTATTGCCTAAAGTTAGTTGCTAAATTACCAATGGTACTACTCTGCTTTTCCATCTCTAGTAGGCAAGAGAAAGTTCAAAGAACCTTCATATCCATGAGAATGTTCTTCTCTCCCTTTTAAGTTCAAAGTTAGTACTGTTATTCATAGTTATTTTGTTCAGTGTGGTAAACATTGTACAAGTTGTGTTTTAGCGGCATATGGGATATGTATAGGACCTATAGGTTATTGGTTATATGTCCATGTATCGACAAATATGTTGGTATCAGTATTGGAGGTCCGAAATCCCACTACAGTTCAGCCAATACAGTAAGGGCAATATTGTGAATCTTGCAAGCAAATTTATTGATTATTTGCTCAGCATTTGTGCACCATTAGAACTCATCTTTGGCATTGTACTGGGACATGATTAGACTTTAATGTGTACATTTAGGATGGCACACTCATTTTCCTGCTATTATTTGAGCAAATTTACTGGTTAGAAAATGGGGGAAATATGACTTGGGAATGTGGGTGCAAGTTTTGTTTATATGTGCACTAATACGTATTTATGTCTGCCAGTAATGCAGAACAGGATTAATCATCCAAGACTATTCATGTTGTCTGTTTGGTATATAATTTCTTTCTTTTCATGATTTAGTGGATGTACAATGAAGGGAGTGTATGTGTTGTCTTCTTCTCTATCGTACTGTTTGGTCCTTTCTCACAATTTTATATTTTTATAAAGATTGTTCATGTCCTAATAACCTTAATGCTTGGTTGGTCCAGAAATCAATTCAGTTGGCCATCCATGTTCTGTGGCAAGATTTACTTGATATGTGCTCGGCATTACAGATTTTGTAGTGCTTAGTCGTTTGACTCGTTTCCCAAAAATCTTGTTCTTTCCATTCAAGAACTTTAGTTGTGCTTAGCTTTCTTCTGTATGATTTTATTGTGAGCCATACGAATATATGTAGCACATTGTTACTGTACCCAAGAACTATTTTTTTAGTGGGGTTGAAGATGAACCAAGCCGTTCGTGAACTGTTCAAGGCTTGACTCGGTAACGGCTCAGTTCGATTCGGATTTAAACACGAGCCTCAATTTTAGGCTCAGCTAATAAATGAACCGAGCCTGCACTGCACCTGACAGTATTCGACTTGGAGTACATATGTACTATGTTACATGGAGCCTTCATTTTGGCTGAAGTACCTGTGTCATTGTGTCCGACACCCGTATCCATTTTGGACACTCCAATATTCTAAGGCTGAGTTTGTCAAATGATTTTAGCAACTCTTTTGCCAAAATCAACCATGATTTTATCAAATGGTTTTCTCATGTGATAAAATCATGGTTGTTTTCAGCAAAACCTTAGATAAAATTTTCAGCAAAACCTTAGAGTTGCTAAAAATCATTTGACAAACTAGGCCTAATTGTTATGAGATTTATAAAAAAAAAAGAATATCAAATTTACATGTTAGATAGAAAAGCAATATTTCTAGTCTTTTTTACATGAACGTGAAAAAGCAAAAACCTATTGTTCTTAACCCCTTCTTGTTTAAATACATTTCTAGATACAATTTACAATATAATAATTTGAAAAAAATATGCTCTATATACTGCAAACAAGTGTTTAGGATATGTCCCCGTAACCATACCCAATTTGGGGATGCATAACCCAGTATCCTGAGATTTAAGTTTAGGAAGGTCCGATGCTTAGACTTGCACCCGCACCTGATACTCGCGCCTGAGTCCATGTAACATAGTACATGTTTTAGCGTATAGATCTCATAAAAGTCACACATATAACCTTGAATATGTTTAAATTTTTATATGTACATATTAAAAATTTTATAACTTGTATGTGTACAAACTTTTAAAAGGATTATAACCTTATTTTTTAATATATTTTCATATTTATTATTTGGGTGACCTTATTTGTGTACAAAATTAAAATTTTATTTGAAGTTCTAGACCTATATGAGAGCTTAAATATCTAATTTTTTTTAACTCGCTAAGGCTCGTGAACAAGTTTGAGTTTGACTAAAACTTAGGCGAGCTCAGCTCATCAAAATTTTCATTGAGCTCAAGCTCGGCTCGAGTTCACTTGAAAACTTAACGAATGAATTGGAACATTCTAAAGCTTGGCTCAATTTAGCTCATTTGCAGCCCTATGTTTTAGTCCTTACAGCTTTTGTATGTCTTATAATTTGTAGGAGCCATTTTTTATCTAGTCTATTAGTGGTTTCTTGTTAGTGAAGGGCATTTCTTTATACGTTCCTCTGTCCCTTGAATACTCACCTTCGAGTTGAGACTTATATATCTTTGGAGGCATTTGAGTTGAACAACTATCAAATAATACTATTCTTTGTGCTTGTGCATGTGCAGGATACTGAATGCATACTCCAAGGTGCCTCCAAAATCAAAGATACCATCAGCGAAAAGGTAATGATCAAATCATGCATATTCGTGTTTATATTAATTGCCATCATCGAAAAAGTAAGGCATACTTCATTGTTCAGTGATTCCTCTCCTTTTGAGGTGCTCTGTCTTTGACTTCAGTTCTCATACTTGTGCCTTCACTCCGTCCTGTCATCTTTCAGTGTCTTGTATGACGTACTTTGCTCTTTGGCTGTTGTCATTACAATCTTACCTTCATTTTGACATGTCACAATATTTTATTATTTGACTGCTGTTTATTCTATATGTATCAACCCTTGCTGCAGTGAGTTTGAAGAACTGGAAGCGGTCCCCACTATGGCGGTAATGGATGGTCCTCTAGAGCCATCTTCGTCAACTTCGTCCATTGTCACAGATGTTCATGACGACCCTTCCTTTGTGAACTTCTTCAGTGTATGCAATTGCTTTCTTCTTAATTACAAAACTGAGATCCATCAGTTCTTTTTCTTGAAATGGTGAATGTTCATTACAGGCATTGTTTAGTCATACATCACTCAGATGAGTGCAATTTTGTCGATACAAATTTATTCTACTCGCTTTGGGCCCCCTCAAATTAAGATCATAGCTTTCCCTTTCCGTGTATCTGACAGTCTGGATCTTCCAATTATGTGTTTGCAGGCAGCTATGACTATAACAAATGCTTCAAATACCACCATGGCTGCACAACCGTACCAGAATTCTGCAGCAATCCTTCCCTCACATCCACCGAGTGTTCCTCCATCTGTACCAACCACCCAGATGGCAGCAGCTCCTAAGTCGACATCCATTTCTTTAATGCCACTCCTTGATGGCCCTGAAATCAGAGACAATAACAATCAGGCCACAAATCTCGTAAAGCCATCTTCGTTTTTCAGTCCTCCTCCTTCCTCTTCTGCATTGGTGATGCCATCTGTCCCTTCATCTATGCCTGCTGCTGCTGCTCCACTTAACCCTTCTGGGAGTCTACAACGCCCCTATGGTGCTCCTTTGCTTCAACCATTTCCTCCACCCACTCCTCCACCATCCCTCACTCCGACTTCTGTCCCCATCCCGCACTACGGTCCTGTTATTAGCAGAGACAAAGTCCGTGATGCCCTTCTGGTGCTTGTTCAGGTATGTCTCTTCTAACCACCATAAATTATTTTGGTGGTGCAATCGAGTACAAGTATTTCTTTTTTGCATTTAGGTAGGACAGTTTTTCTGGCCCAATTCATTAGTATTTGTTTTTGTAATTGGGGGTGACAGAGTGGCATATTGTTGCAGTATTTTGATTGGATGTTAGAAGGTGATTTCTCATGTATGGGGGGGATATGTTAACCCATTAAACTTTCGGTCAAATATGATCATTAAATGCTTCTGTTGGGATGCTTAGGTTCTTTCTCAGAACAGCCTTAGGCTAAGAATGGGATGTCGCTGTATGTTTGCAACTGAGAGATTCAGCGATGGCTTCCAAAGTAAATAGTAACAAGCTGATCTCTACTCGAAGTTCATGTAACTCAGACATGTTGAAGCCCGTATCTAACAACAGTCCGCAGTTTTATTAGAAAAACAGATTTCTATGGGCTTATATGATGGTTCAGTTGGTAATCAAACAGTATGTAATAGTTCTTCTTATCCTAGGATTTTAGGTGAACTAAAAAGTAAGACATGATGGACGAGGACACAGCATGCAAGTTAAAGGGCATTTTGGAGTTTGGATGTTTAGCAATCAGTTCTTTCTTCCTCAATTTGACCCCTATAACATGAGACTCTGTTGTCAGGGGCATTGAAGGACGGAGAATGGTTAAAAGCTCGTGATGCTTTTCCTGATAGCTAGGATAAAGAAATAACAGAAGAATCTGATTATTTGGACATCTAGATACAATTTTATAGACATTTGAAATCTCCAGCAGCGATATTGTTATATTTCTTGTATCAAGCGTAATATATCCAGATAATCAAACTTGTCGTGGCTCTCACTCTTGATTGCATGTTGTGTTGTTCCGACTGATCATCAGCTGAGGAACATGGTAGTATGGGGTAGATTGCTAAACATACATGTATATTCTGATTGTAATCCTTTGTTCAATTCTCACTTTTCGTATTTTCACAATCTAATAATTAGCTGTCTTTTATGTGGTAGGACAATCAATTCATTGACATGGTCTACCGGGCGCTGCTAAATGCTCATCACTCCTGAAGACTGCAGAATCTACTTATTTGTTTGATTTTCTACTGTTTGGTTATGACTGGCGCGAGGAGACGGAAGGGGAAAGTAATTTTGTATTGTGTAATTTTTGAACTTAGTAGCTATTAGTTTGTATAGGGTTTCACTTACTGTCATTGGATTGATGATCGGGAAATACCTTTTCTCATACATATATAGTTGTCTATTTTACTTAATTTGTGGAGATGAAAATTCAAATTGCTTTAGTGTTGCCTGTCACTTGTCAGTTGTTTTGTAGCTCGTATTCTGCTGCATTCAGGTTACATGAATATTGTATGGATGGCCATGGGCTATCCTTAGAATACTATATTTACTACAAGGGCATTAACCAATTTACCAACTATTGTACCAACTGTTGTCAAGGAGAGGCGAGAAACTGGAGCACGTCATGAATGATTAGGTTTCATTTAGGCTCTATTTGTTTGGTTACCCATTTTCTGTTGTTTGGTTAAAAAAAAATAAAAAATAAAAATAGTAAAATATTTTTGAAGTAAAGCATTTTGCACAATGGAGTGATTGTTTTCCTCTAATTTGGACCGTAAGTCATTTTTGCATTCATCCCGGCCCAACATTTCCCAAAGGCCCAAAACCACGTATATCACATTCCCTTCTTCTCCCTAACAATATCAGAGAGAGAGAGAGAGAGAGAGAGGGAGTTACTCAATCCCTGCGATTCTCTACAGCACCATTCATCGACCGCCAATCACCGGCATTCTCTACGGCGACTACCTCCGATTGCTTCATCGTCACTTCCATTCTAGGTTTTGAAAAATTCCTGTCATTTTTTAGATTTTGGATGGATTACATGTTATATTCATGTATATATATATATATATATAGATCTGTTCTGATCTAGCTCTAGTTGTGGTTTGATTGTGTGTGCGGTAATGTGTAGAGGTTGGAAGCGCATATCATGTTCTGTACTTACTAACACAAATTTATATTCTGTTCTCTACCATGCTTGGCCCATGTGCCCAATTTGGTTTCTCTTGTACAATTTAGCTTTTAACAGTTCTCTTAAAAAGCATCTAATAACCAATTTTAAACCAGTGGAAACAAAAGTTCCCACCAGTGGAAACAAAAGTTCCCTTCAAATCGATTACATTGCACCATGTGTCTAAACAGTGGTCCCAAATAGTAAAACACAGACACATGGCGTAGTGCAATCGATTTGGAGGAAATTTTTATTTCCACCGGCGGTGGAAATAATTTAAACTCATTTTAAAATTGGTTGAGGTTATTCCCCTGCTTATCTTAGGTCTGAAACTGAAAACCAGAAAAGTGAAACCAAATAGACTCAAACCATTTGGAGGATACTAGCCTTAGTTCTTACTTCTTCTTTTTCTTTTCGTACATGATACATGGATAAGCAACAGCACCGCAAATAGCATCCGTACCTCTTCTTGTTATGACCAATCTTGTAGAATATGAGCATTTCGTTAGCGTTGGTGATAAGTTTCTCCAAGGAAAAAAGAAAATTTATAAAGAGAATACGGTTTACCTCAATTTCACGAACATGGGCATCCTGCTAAAGTTGTAGCAGAAGATTTTGTTGTCCTGTATGACTTTCCAAGGCCAAATTAACACGCCGAGCGCGAACACTAGCATAGACCCTTACTAACAAAAAAATGAAATGAAAAAGTTACTTTAGCAAAAATCCTCAAAAAGTTGTTTGGATATGGGTGGCAGCCAGGGGCAGACTCATGATTTGATTGTAGTGCGGTAAAATTTTTTTTTGGGGAAAGGACTTTTACCATCTAAAAGTGGCTTTTAATGCCTACAATTGCTTAAAGTTGGCCATTTTCCAAAATGAAAATTGATAAAAAGTCATAACTCTTTGCTCTTTCAATTCTTCTAATCGAGACGAACCAATAAACACCAAAAGTTTAGCGCAAAACTAACACACACCAAAAAAAAATTGAATAAGGACAAAAAAAAAGACTTTTAACACTGTCACTAAAAACGGAAAACTCAAGGTTGAATTTTAAATGGGCCACTTAGCCAAAAATTCAAAATATTTGACATTTTTAAAGGGAAGGACAAGGAGCTTTTGCAATCGAACATAACAAAAAACATTTGTCATTTTTAAAAGGAAGGACAATGAACTTTTGCAGTCGAACATAAAAATAAAAAACATTTGTCATTTTGTTGTATTGTATGACTTTCCAAGGCCAAATTAACACGCCGAGCGCGAACACTAGCCTAGACCCTTACTAACAAAAAAATGAAATGAAAAAGTTACCTTAGCAAAAATCCTCAAAAAGCTCTTTGGATATGGGTGGCAGCCAGGGGCGGATTCATGATTTGATTGTAGTGCGGTTAATTTTTTGGGGGGAAAGGACTTTTGCCATGTAAAAGTGACTTTTAATGCCTACAATTGCTTAAAGTTGGTCATTTTCCAAAATGAAAATGGATAAAAGTCATAATTCTTCGCTCTTTCGATTATTCTAATCGAGACGAACCAATAAACACCAAAAGTTCAACGCAAAATTAACACACACCAAAAAAAAAAATTTGAATAAGGATAAAAAAAAATGACTTTTAAAACTGTCACTAAAAACGGAAAACTCAAGGTTGAATTTTAAATTGGAGCCCAATTCACACCCAAGCTTCTCTTTTTTTCCACATTTGGTTGTCTGACCCTAGCTTCCTCTAGATCGAGATATAGACCTCTCTTTTGCGTATTCTTGCTTTGCATATTTTTTTTTTGGTTGACGAACAAGCAAATCCCATAAATTGTGATGGGTAAAAACCAATCTACCCGTAGCTAGGGCGAAGCACGTGCCCTTACAGGACACCACGGGAGGGTGATTAGTTCGGCACCACATAGGGAATCACTTAAGCCCTGTGCCGATCTGTATTGACCACGAATAAGGTCAAGACAAAAAGAATAAACTAATAAGTCGGGATGCACTAGCTCAGCATGGGCCACGAGAGGATGCCCCAGACATAGCCGAGCTAGGTAGTCTCTGTATATAGCTTAAAACAGCACTCTGGAATACATAATACAACTCTGCATGATGAGCTGAGGTATGTATGAGTAATTCCAAGCTACGTGGAAGCACGGCACCGCCACGAGTGGGGCGGTGAGACATTCCAGAATAATCCATGGCGGTTCCTTACGAGATAAGGAGCAATCTTGTCAAATGAGGGATTGATATGAGCATTCCTAATGTGATTGGGAATAGGCCCTCTATAGGAAAGAGTCCTATATAGAAAGAAGGACTACTGCTAGACAAGATCGAGCAGTATAAGGAAACAAACTGACTAATAGGAAAGCCCTATTAGGAAGAGGATTCCTAAGCTTAGTAGGAAACTAAGGCATGAGATGCTGAAATCAACGGGCTATTTACACCTATAAATACAATATCATGCTCATGGAGAAAGATACATTGTGAATTACTTTCATACGCATTGTGATTTGAGAGTTTCCAAGTACGAGATACTAATTTGGGCATCGGAGGATCTTTGCCAAGGAGAGGCAAAGGTGCTCTAACCCTTTCTCTGTCTTGCAGATTTAGGGTTGAAAGAAGAAAGCACGTGACCAAGACCCTACATGGATTTTATCCCCTTCAATTGACGCCGTCTGTGGGAAACGCTTACAAAAAGTTCTTTTCCTTTCAAAAAAAATCAATAATGGTGACTTCAGAGCCTGTTTTATGCACTCCACGACGTGGAGATGTGGAAGATGATGGTGAGACCACACCTGTGCACGCTACGAGAAAGAGTGCAAAGGTGGACAAAACTCCTGCAATTCTAAGAGCACCGCAGAAGAAGCCCGCTGCCAGGAGGTTCATCATAGGACATATCCCTGAGATTCCAAAGTTCAGGGATACACGCCTGGTGATCCATGATTCTCCAAGATCGGGCGAGCGGCGAAGACGCTCAAGGACGCCACCAAAGAGAAATAGGGGAACCTCTCCCCGTCACGAGAGGGGGAGAAGCCCCCCAAGTAAGGAAAATCACAAGCGAGCAAAGAATCAAGAATGGGAAGATAGCCTCGACCGGAGGGAACAAGAGGCGAAAAAGCTGGCATGAGAGGTCACTCGACGCGAAAAAGAAATTCAAGATCTGAAAAAACAACTCCAAGAGAAAGAGAAAGACTTACGCTCACGGACGAGATCTGTGCAATACGAGAAAGGAAGCAGGAGTCATCATCGTGATGATGTTTCGACTGTTAGGAGAGTCTCTCCACGAAAAAAGAGAGAAAGGAGCCTCTCCGCTGAGAAAAAACAAAGGAGGAAACATGCTAGGGACAGGTACGATAGATCTGGTTCCAATGAGGACACCCCTGAACAGTATGTAAGAAGGAGAGAAATTGGGCAAGTAGAGGGAGGTCCTAAAACTACACAGGAGGCAGCTAAGGAAGCCCTAGGCCAGATCTCAAAGTCACTACTGGCTCACTGGATCCGAGCAGAGAGGACTCCAAGCAAGGTGAAACATTCCACATTTATCCCTTATGAGACCAATACAGACCCAGTGGCCCACGTTCAACACTACCAACAGACCATGTTCATGCATGAGCAAGACGATGCCTTGCTATGCAAGATGTTCCCCTCCAGCCTGGGAAAAGTTGCCTTGAGCTAGTACCACAAACTCCCAGAAGGGTCAATTCTGTGTTGGGCCCAATTGGCCTAAGAGTTTACTACTCGGTTCTTAACCAGCCGAGCTGCTCTGAAGACGTTTGATGCATTAACCTCTATGAGATAGAGGGACGACGAAACGTTAAGGCAATACTCCAAACGCTACTGGGAGACCTTCAACGAAATTGAGAATTGCATTGAAGAGTATGCCCAAGCAACATTTAAGACAAGCTTGCCCATGCATAGTAAGTTGCGAGAATCACTTACTATGCACCCAATCAAAACTGTGGCCAAGCTTATGGAAAGAATCCAGGAGCATGCATGGGTGGAGGATGATATCCTCCAGGCCGGAGGAAAAATTGTGGTGAGGCTGCCCAAAAGAAAGCCTTGGAGTCCAAGGTGTACAAGAAGGAGTACACAACTGGGAAAAAGGATTATGTACAACAGAGAAGGGAAAAGGCAGAGCCAGACCAAAAGTCCTATTTTAGCGTCATGGCAACTTTTAGTATCCCAATTTACAAGATGCTCTATAGGATAAAAGACCAGCCCTGTTTCAGGAGACCCGCTAAGATGATGGGGAACCCAGAGAAAATGAGGGCTACAAATCAGCACTGCAGCTATCACAGGGACTGGGGCCATATGACTGAGGACTGTGTGGATTATAAGAAGTTCTTGGATGAAAAGGTAGCAGAGGGTCACTTGAAGGAATTCCTAACAAGCGATCAGCAGGAGGCTGAACGGGTGGAAGAAATGGACTACGAGAAAGCGCCCAAGGGTAGAATCCAGGTGATAGATGGATTAGCGGCCCCATACACCCACAATGAGATCAGGCATATTCAGAATGAGCACTCGTTCAGCCAACGGAGGGGGTGATGGAGGTTCCCATCGCTTTTTCTACTGATGATTGAGACAGGGTAGTGATGTCCCACAATGACGCTTTGGTTATTACCCTAAGAATAAGGGAATATGACGCGGAGAAGATCCTTGTGGATCAAGGGGCAAGCACAAAGATAATGTATTATCATATCTACAAGAGATAATGAATTAGTTACTTTCTTAAAAAGCCACATCGATGTTTTTGCTTGGACACCCTAGGAAATGCTTGGGATAGACCCAGAGGTGATCTTCCATCACTTGAACGTGGATCCACAACATAAATCGGTGGTTGTAAACACCCCGATTTTGACCAAGGATACTTGCCAAGCACTCCCGATGATGAGAAAACCACCCGTGAATACCTCGAGGTTGAGAGAAAGGCTTGAACTTGCCCTAAACCGTCACAAACCACCCCAAACCATTCCTAAACAACCTAAACCAACCTAAATGACCAAAATGCCCCTCAAAACATCAAAATAAACCAAAACCAACCACTGAGCTCAAAGGGGTTTGAGCGCTCAAGCCCTGTCCAGTTTGTTGCTGGCAGAGTATCTAATGATGAGATTCTGACTGCACGGCAGCCACTCAGCCATTTTTCTGTTGCTCGCATGCACATAGTAGACCCTAGGGGGTCCTAAATTATCTTGGTAGGCCCTCTAGTTTAATTAAATCCATTCCCCCCCCCCCCCCCCCCAATTCTCTCTATAAAACCCACCCATTTACACCATTTACAGGGGTTACACACTCTACCACCCACTCAGTGGCGGACGCAGGATTGTAGCTGCGGGGGGGGCCACTCCATAGAAAATATACAGAAAAATTGAAAATGTACTAAAAATACACTGAAAAAATTGAAAATATGTCAAGAATTGGGGGGTTTGCAGGGGCCTAGCACCCCCTGGCACCCCCCCAGTACCGTCCCTGCACCCACTGATATACTCCCACTCTCTCTCTAAAACACCACTTCTAGAAGTTCTTCATCTATCCCAACCATTCATTGAGGCTTCACCTTCAAAAATCATCAAAACCCACCTTGATCACCATCCATAAACGCCAAATACACCATCATCAGTTCAAACACTACTCAAATCCCACCCACATTGTCACTCTACTATTCAAAATGACTTGTATTGTCCCTGTAATCCAAGCCATTGTCCACCCACTCATCAAAACCCCAAGTTTAAGCTTTGATCAAAGCCAAAAGGTAGAAAATCATGTGAAGTGCTACGGTTTGGTCATCCTGAGGGAGACCAGTGAGCTTATGGAGGTCTTCTATACCTCTAATGAGCTCACAAGGTCTTAAATGTTCAGAAAAATAACTTTCAAAAAATCACAGCTTGTAATGGTTTGAGCGCTCAACGTAAGTACTTTGAGCGCTCAAACTATTGACCCCTTTTTATGTTTTTGTGGTTTCTGATCATATCTTACGTTGCTAACATTATTATTACGGCTGTTTGTTGGTTCATCTTCTTTCAAATCAGTTTATTTTATTGTTGATCATTGATCAATGAACCCAAAAGCTATAATAGTGATGTGTTATCATCATCAAGCCATGAATGGCCATATTCAATGAAATAAACAGGTGTATTATACCCTTTTAACAATGATCATAAAGTTTGAATCCCATACAAGTATCAAGAATGATCAGAAATCATCAAAAGTTCATATCCCTTTGATGGGGGTTGAGCGCTCAAACCTTGTCTTGTTTTGTTCTTATTTCTTGTTTATTTCAGTCTCACCTCATGAAATAAGTTCATTATAGTGTGTGTGTGTGTGTGTGTGTGTGTGTGTTGTTGTTTGGCTAAGCCAACCTGATCCCCTCCCCCTTCTCACTCTAATCATGCTTATGCATGGCCCAATACTCACTTTCTACTTGTGTGGACACCTCAAGTTTATTTTATTCATGCTTATGAAGTCTCAATCTTTTATGCATCATCATATGTCATGTTGAGCTTGTTTATGATCCAAATGAGGGCAGATTGGAGCAGGAATACTCAAATCCAGGAGATGGTTTGAGTGCTCGAATGTACCCCTTTGAGCGCTCAAGCTGTCTTCTGGTCCAATCAAAATTTCTTCTCTTTCTGCTTGTTCCTGGCATTTTGAGTATTCGGCAAAGTTTTAAAGCATTGAGTCTTCATTCCTTGTATACTGATTGCCTCATTTTGATCCATGAATGAGTTTCAAACCCATGATTATGTGACGGTGCAATTTTGTTTAGTGATTTAAATGTTGTTCTTAAACAAATAATGGTGATTAAGTCATGTTTTTATCAAACCAGAATCATCAAAAGCATCACCAGCATGTATGAATGAGCAGGAGTTTGAGCGCTCAAACCCTTGACAATAGATCAGATTGGCTTAGCCTGTTTTGTGTATTGTTCATGCTATTTTTAGTTTCCAGTCTCTGCTTAATATATACTGATGTTGTTCTCCCGTTGTTTATTGTTATTTATGGTTCGTGTTCATCCACCATCATCATCACTCTTGTAGTTCATAATGCACATGCATACACTGTAGTCAATTGTCGTGCTAACATTAATACATGATCCCCATCCCCCATTCCCCGTACTTGTTCAAAGTTGATTTACATACATTTCTCATATGATCCCACAAAAGCCAAGTAGAGACCGGTCTTCGCACCGAGCGAAGGGGTGCTATAAAACCCTTTCCCTCTCGTAACTAAGCTCCTGAACCTAAGATAGTATGGTGATGATGGGCCAGTAATCCTTATCCATTGAATGAGGCACGAGTCAATCGAGTTCGGTTCCTCGGGGACAATTTGCTAAAACCTGGGTGGCGACTCCGAATCGATCCTCCTGAGAGGCGTCCACAGTGGTGCAGAAGGCTAGGAGGTCGGCACCACAGCACGCAGATGCTGTTATTGAAGAAGTAGATCGGTTGCTCGAAGAGGATGTCATACGAGAGGTGAGCTATCCAGAGAGGTTGGCTAACACAGTTGTGGTGAAAAAGAAGAATGGGAAATGGAGAGTCTGTGTAGACTTCACCAGCCTCAACAATGCATGTCCTAAAGACAGCTTTCCACTCCCTCGAATTGACCAATTGGTGAACGCCACTGCAGGCTACGAAAAGATGAGTTTCCTTGACGCATATCGAGGATACCATCAGATAGCCATGTATGAGCCCGACCAGGAGAAGGCATCCTTCATTTCACCAAGAGTCCTTTATTGCTATAAGGTCATGCCATTTGGGTTGAGGAATACTAGAGCAACGTACCAAAGGTTGGCAATTGAGATGTTTAAAGATCAGCTCGGCAAGACCATGGAAGTTTATATCGATGACATGGTAGTAAAGAGCAAAGAAAAGCCCGACCACCTGGCCAACCCAAAAGTAACTTTTGATATTTTAAGGGAATACAAATTAAAGCTGAATGCCTCAAAATGTGCATTCGGAGTCAGTTCAGGAAAGTTCCTAAGGCACTTGGTGACCAAAAGGGGGATTGAGGCCAATCCAGATCAAATCACAACCCTTCAGAATCTTTAGAGCCCTAAGACCACAAAAGAGGTCCAAAGGCTGACAGGGATGGCGGCTGCACTGAATTGTTTCATTAGCAAATCCTCAGATCGATGCAGACCATTCTTTCAGCTTTTGAAGAAGAGAGAAGGGTATGAATGGGGAGCCGAGCAGGAGCAGGCCTTCCAAGAGATAAAAGCCTACCTATCATCTCCACCACTACTCTCTACTCCAGAAGCCGGGGAACGGTTAATCCTGTACTTAGCCGTATTGGAGCACGCTGTCAACTCGGTTCTCTTGAGTATAAAGGGGACAGAACATGCTCTGATCTATTTTGTAAGTAAAACTTTGTTGGATGCTGAAACACATTATTTACCCTTGGAAAAAGTGGTGTACGCTCTTGTCATGGCCTCAAGAAAATTGCCTCATTATTTCTTGGCCCGCCCTATCACAATATTTACTAAATACCCCTTGAAGGCTATACTGAGAAAAGCAGACTTTTCTGGAAGGATCTCAAAATGGTCGATTGAGTTAAGCCAATTTAACTTAGACTATTAGCCCAGGACGGCAATCAAGGAGCAAATTTTAGCTGACTTTGTGGCTGAGTTTACCCCAACAGTAGCTCCACCAGTGCCTGTTCTCCACGAGAAGGAGCAGGGGAGCGTTCCCGAATAGCCAACGAGGGTGGCCAAGTCGGGTCCTGAGGAATGGAGATTATTTGTTGATGGCTCAGTTTGCAAGAAAGGGTCAAGAGCAGGAGTGGTGTTATTCTCCCCAAAAAATTTGGTGCTTGAGCAAGCACTAAGACTAGGGTTTAGTGCCACCAACAACATAGCAGAATATGAAGCCTTGCTCGCCAGACTTAGGAGTGCCCTTGAACTCAAGGTAAGTAAGCTAAGGATATATTGTGATTCACGGTTAGTTGTTAATCAACTTTCAGGAGAGTATGCCACGAAAAGTGAGAAGATGGCCGCATATTCAGGAGCTGCCAAGGACTTGCTTGACAAGTTTGATAG
Organism: Vaccinium darrowii; assembly: GCA_020921065.1. Taxonomy (NCBI): domain Eukaryota; kingdom Viridiplantae; phylum Streptophyta; class Magnoliopsida; order Ericales; family Ericaceae; genus Vaccinium; species Vaccinium darrowii. The sequence continues at coordinate 27,067,781 of CM037162.1, read as the reverse complement.
AGTCCACATCCAACAGATTAACTCGGGGCAGAACGCACATGCAAACTCGTTGGCCTGCTTAGGGTTAGCTGTCAATACGGAGTACCGCCGAACAGTGGCTGTGGACTACTTAAGTGAACCAGCATTGGCCGAGCAGTTGAGTTGGTAATGGAAACGGAGCTTGGGCCGAGCTGGATGGACCCTATAGTGGCATACCTATGGGACGGGACCTTGCCAAAGAACAAAAGAGAAGCTCACAAGATCAGGACCAAGGCTGTGCATTTTTTGCTCTCCCCAGAAGGTAAGCTCTATAGAAAGTCTTTCCTTGGACCATACTTATTATGTGTGCATCCAGCTCTGGTCCAAAAATTCCTACACGAGATTCATGCTGGGACATGTGGAGGACATACGGGTGGACGGTCCATAGCCCACCAAGCAATATCCCAGAGATATTGGTGGCCTTACATGCAAGAAGATGCAAAGGTCTTTGTCAAAAGATGTGAGAAGTGTCAAAGGTATTCACCTCTTATCCGAGCTCCAGTGGAAGATCTGTTGCCATTAACAAGCCCATGGCCATTTGCACAATGGGGATTGGATATCGTGGGTCCTCTCCCCATGGCAACCGGGAAACGAAAATTCCTACTCATTGGCACAGATTACTTTACTAAGTGGATAGAGGGTGAAGCCTTGGCTAAGATCACAGAGGCCATGGTACAGAAATTTGTTTGGAACAAGATCATCACAAGATTTGGGGTCCCCTACTCCATTATCTCAGATAATGGGTCCCAATTCGGGAAGAAGTTCAAGGCTTTTTGTGCCCAGTAAAGCATCATAAACTACTACTCTACCCCAGCATACCCACAAAGTAATGGGCAGCAGAAGCCTCTAATAAGACAATTCTTAAAAGTTTTAAAAAGAGGCTAGAGAATACGAAGGGAAAGTGGTCGGATGAGCTGCCAGCAGTACTTTGGGCATATAGGACCACTCCCTGGCGGTCCACGGGGGAGACGTCGTACTCACTCGCATATGGGACAGAGGCAGTAATTCCGCTAGAGGTTGGTCTGTCGACCAATCGCACTGCTCTCGTGGAAGCAGGTGGCAACGAAAAAGCCTTGGCCAAGCAACTTAATCTTCCCGAGGAAAAGAGAGAGCGAGCACTAATCACTTTGGCAGCATACCAGGAGTAGCTACAAAGAAGCTACAACAAGAAGGTACAACCAAGGGAATTCAAGGTGGGAGACCTAGTCTTAAGGAAAGTACTGACCAACACCAAAGTTTCCTCAGATGGAAAGCTCGGGCCGAACTAGGAAGGCCCATACAAGATAATTGGAATTGCTGGTATAGGGGCATATCGTTTGGCCAACCTGGATGGGGATGCAGTTCCAAGACCTTGGAACGTGCAGAACCTTAGAAAATTTTATCAATAATTTACGTTTCTTTTTTGTGATTACGAATGCAATCACATCTTTTTCAAAAGTGAATACGAAGATATTCACGTTGGGGTTATGAAGAAAATCACCAGCATTAGTTATTTAGATTATTTTTTTCCTTGCTATTGTTAATGAAATTGCTTTTCTTTTACTTATGGCTTTGAATATGAATCAAAATAGTCTAAAAATATTAATTCCTATTGGGGAGCAGAGTACATACATACCTTACTCACTTTAATCTGGATACGAAAAATTTAGTAAGTGTGAGCTTGCAAACGATTATTGCAAAATCCAAGTACGAAATACTTGTTAAAATTTCTTAGTATGAACAAACTTAGAATTGCAAATGATTATTGCAAAATCCAAGTACGAAATGCTTGTTAAAATTTCTAAGAATGAACAAACTTAGGATTGCAAACGATTATTGCAAAATCTGGATACAAAAAATTCAGTAAGTGTGAGCTTGCAAACGATTATTGCAAAATCCAAGTTCGAAATACTTGTTGAAATTTCTAAGTATGAACAAACTTAGAATTGCAAACGAAATACTTGCAAAAGTTTCTACGTATAAAAAGACTTAGATGAGTACAAAGTACAAACAAAACCAAGCAAGCATGAAAAAGGGACTTACAAACGTCAAAATACGAGAAACTTAGTATCATGGGCCACACACAGCCAAAAGAAGCCACGCAGGGCTGAACAGATAAATAGAAAGTTCAAAGGAAAAAGCATAAGCACTCAGGCCTCTTCACTGTGCTCTTCGGCAGCAGTGGCAAGAGTGAAGGTAGTGTTTTCACCTTCAGCAGTAGCTCTAGCAGCATCACCATTGCCTCCCTGGATGGTATGGTCAATAATGGTTTCTCCGGCTTAGGTCTGCTCAGGAAGGGGCTCAGACTGAGGATGAGCATCAGGCTATGCAAAGGCATCTGGATGAGCGTTGGGAGATTGAGTGTCAAGCAGCTGCTGAGCTGCCAAAGCATCCATGACACTGGGGAGCTCCATGTCGGTCCACATGGGGGAATCAGTAGGGAGCCCCATCTTGGTACAACATCGCTTCCAGCTCGCCTCCCAGATGGCATCCTTGACCGCTGGCATCTGAGCTCGGTAATGTGCAGTGATTTCAACCATAGCTTGGTCGTACTCAGTTTCAGCTCCGGTTTGAGCCGCAACTAGCTTTTGGCACAGACTCTGCTTAGTCTCTCGTGCTAGTCTTTTCTGTTCAACAACTCAGCCTTCAAGCTCCCGACCTCATCTCTGGCTTCCTTCAGCAGCTGAGCACTCTCGTTCTCAGCTCTCTCAGCCCTCTTTTGGGCAGAAGAGATCTCTTTTCTGAGCTCCTTTTCATTATCCTTTTACTTCTCGAAGCCCGCTGAGGCCTTCTGCATGATCTGCAGAAAGAACACAACTAGCAGTAATGAAAAAGCAATACATAAAGATGAATACTGTTGACACCCAAATTTGGCCCGACCACTCGCAAGTCCAATCTCAGAGCAACAATGAACGACGCCAATTTCACCGTATTTATCTCCGCGTCGCAGCAAGAATTTTAACTGTATTTGGGTCTCCATTGGACGCCGGCAGAGAGCTCAAACGAAAGCATTGCGGAGTATTGTGTGTTGCGTGAGCGTGAAGCATGGGATCATTTTTCTAGACCGACAACACTGGCCGAATTCTTCCATTATCACATAAACAACTCAATGGTGCCATTATCACATAAACAATTCCATTGTTTATGTTGGTGGAAGTTTGGCCTGAGTAATTGATTAATCAATTCATTGATTAATATAATCAATGTCAGATGCAATCAAGGAAAAGAAAGAAAGTGGCGTAGCCACCACTGGGAAATTGAAATGGAAAAACAATTCTTGCAGAGTCCGGATGATATCTTGTTTCGCCCCACGAAACACATGCCAAGCACATAAATTACAAGAGATATACCGTTTTATTCCCGGTATTAAAATAAGAAAGTCGACTGTTTCGGCGCTTCAATCGGACTCCGTTTTGAACATCAGTCGAGAGCATCGCAGACCGGATGGAGCTGATTGTACAAACAATCCCAGTGGGGGATTTTGTTTGTTTATTAAAGTGGGTATTCCCACTTGTCCGTGGGAATTTAAAAAGGAGGAGATTTCAATGTTTGGCAAGTGAGTGCAATGCCACGTGTCAACTTCTGGTGCGTCCAATCACCCCTTGCTTTGATGTCAGCCGTTGATCACCATCACAAGCTCCCATGTGTGCGCGTCACACCAAATCATTTTTCATGGGCTGCTGACTCCTACTCCATGCCGACACACATCAGTGGAGCAATTAGCCACCTTCATTATTCAATTCAATCCCAGTGGAGCAAATTCATTATTCAATGAAGAATGTCAGTGGACGAAGTGGTGGTTTCAGCTCCCTTAGGCCACATGTCAACTCCTGGTTCATCCGATTATCTCATATTTGGATCTCAGCCGTTCATTCATTTCTCAGCCTTCGCATGCGCGTGCAACGCTGGATAATTTTCAGCCCCCCATTGCCGACACTCTGCCTATTTAAGCAGCTTTGCTGCATTGAAGAAAGGGGAGGAAACCAGGGAAAAAGGAGAAAAAAACCAGAGAGAGGAAGGAGGACGCCAAGAGGAAAGAAGAAAAAAGAAAACCAGAGAGGAAGGAGGACGCCAGGAGAGAAAAAAAAGAAAGGGGAAAAAGAAGAGCTCTCACCTCTCTGACTCCAGAAAGCCAAAGTCTCTCTCTCTCTCTCAATCACTCCAGAAAACCCAAAATCCAGAAACCTCTTTCACTCTGTCCAAAACCAAAACCAGTCCAGAAAAATCAGAGCTTCAAGCTCAACAAAAAAAAAAGCCTCTGCTTCCCCACATAAAAAACCACAAAGCCTTTGCCTTAGTCCAAAGCCCACAAAAATCCAACCATCTCTTTTCAATTACAGTCCGACCGAGGTCTTGTAATTTGTATTTTTATACGCGACAACGCTAATATAGCTCGAAAATAGTGAAACCGAATTCGGCACTTTTTCAAGTTATATTTTCGTCTAGCCTATACATTCCAGTCAATTGCCACCAAAGGTGAGGAAGATGTAATTTTACACAGGGGGTTTATCCCCCCTTTCAATTTCAATGTTCAAGAAAACAGTTATTCAATATCCTTCTTTTTTTTTATGTGAATAAATATATTGTTAAACGGAACCTCAAGGTAGCTTGTGACCGATTGATGGCGATTTTCAAAGTAGTCTACAAATCGAGTCCCGGTGATAAAGGATTCCGCTCCATTAAAACTTAGAAGTAAGATTTGCAATTGGTCGGTTTTCCCCTGGTGAATCTTATTTCTAGAAAAAAATACAAAATCAATACAATGATAATCCATATGTTGAAATCTGAAAACGCGAGACGCGGAAGGTGGGAATCCACCCGAAACATGCTCGAACCTTTAGATTCCGACATATGAATTTCAAAATAATTTTATTTCCTGTTTTCTTTCATTTTTATTTTGCCAAGGATAATTAATTGAAAAAGGCTAAATTTGGGAAAAGCGTTGAACAGACGACGTGGGGTGCCTAACACCTTCCCCACTCGCAGAAAATCCCCGAGCCCATCTCTGTGTTCGCAAACCAAAAAAGAGAGTCAATTTCAAGCCCGTTTGAAAGAAGAATTTGCTCAACGGAAGAAAATAAAAAAAGAGAGTTGAAGCCGTTGCTTAAAGTTCGTCTTTAAAAAACAGTTTTAACGGGTGACCTGACACACCCGAATTCAATGTTAGGTGGCGACTCTGAAAATTAAATAAAAGCGCGAGTCACAGCTGCAAACCTCATAATTCACAATCGTCGCATTTAAAAGTCATGATTTTGAAAGCATCGCCAAAATGCCCACCGAAGTGGAGCAGGCGAGCGGCCGGTAAAAATCGGGGCGCGACAGCTGGCGACTCTGCTGGGGAGAACTAAGCAGATTTCAGCCTTTTATCAAATTTGGGCTTTTCAAATAAATATCCTTGGCATTCCAGTTGCTAACAGAATTTTCATTTTTCTATCTCAGGTCAAAAAAAATGCAAAAAAAAAAAAAAGCAGACAAAACGAAAAATTGCAACAAAAAAAAAAACACTAACATTTGTTTTGCAGGGCATTCATTGCGCATATTTGTTAAGAACTCCCTCCGGAGATTTCAAAAAAATAAACAAATTTTTCAGCATATCATTCAGCACTACATACCCTCTCTTCTCAATCTCCGTTCTTTTTTACAACTTTCACCCTGTAGGATTAGAACGTACTCCTAATGTACATGGATACTATTGGATGGCGATTTTAAAGGTAGCCTACGATAGTATCCGTCGAAACGGAGTCAACTCACATCACCAACCTGAGAAGGTTCCATCTTTTATGGGGCTGGAGGTTTGAAGATGTGGGAGCCATAAACCTGATGATTGCATTAGTCAAGCCCAAGCCATCATGCTGCATGTAGCACCCAAAAAAAAAAAAAAAAGAGTCAACCTGAACCCCTTGCATTATAAGGCATCATGAAAAACGGAGGGAGTTCTGAACTGCCATTATCCTAAACCTGTCCTAACAATTTTCTCTCATCTACCACCCCAAAGGTAGTAGAGAGCTTTTGTTGCAGAAAACGACACTCCGGGCACATTCCAATTCTCCTCCCGGAAGTCTTGCCCTCACCAGGTCTCTGTCTAAAGCAATGGCAGAGGAAAACCATCCCAGTCAAAATGAGCCTGAGACCGTCCCTCTGGCTGACCACATTGCGCTCCAAAGGGAGGTTGAAAACCTCCAAGCCATGGTCCAACATCTATTAGCTCGGGATCATCCCAACACCGGGCTATCAGCACCTCTACAGTCCACTCGGGCAGGGGCATCTGTCGCCTTGCACCTCCCATCAATCCAACCTAGTATCGGACAATCAATACCGCATCCATTTGTTGGGGCAGGGGCAACCATCATCCAGAATCCCTCACCAATTCAAATCAACATTGGGGCAGCCCCCTTACCAGTCATTCCCAATTCACCCATGGGCATAGACCCAATCATAAACCAAAAAATCAAGCACCTGGAGGAAGCCCTCAAAGCCATGCAAAGGCCAAATGCTTACCCATCCACCAATTTCTCAGATCTCTGCTTTTTTCCAAACCAACCCCTTCCAGCCAAATTCAAAATACCAGACTTCACCAAGTTCAATGGGACCACCAATCCCATGACCCATCTCCGACTGTATGCCGGAGCACTCAATGGCCTGCCCAATGGAAACATGCTTATGATGCAACTATTCCAGCATAGTCTTACCGGACCTGCCGCACAGTGGTTTGCCCGATTAGACCTTCACCGCATCCAGACATGGGCTGAATTGTCCCAAGAATTTGTCAAGCAGTATCGGCACAATGCCGACATAGGCATAGACCGCATGCACTTGTTGAGAATGGAACAAGAGCCGGAAGAAACATTCTGAGCATATGCCTTGCGCTGGAAAAACTCAGCCTCCCAGGTCGAGCCCCCACTGCTTGACTATGAATATGGGCATTTGTTTGTGCAAACCTTGGATGGAGTCTACTATGAGAAGTTGTGTACTTCCATTGGAAGATCCTTTTCAGAAATAATCCAGCAAGGAGAAATGATCGAAGAAGGGATCAAAACAGGGGAGATAATTGACCCCTATGCCCCATGGTAAAAACCGAGCCTTCTCCCTCAATGCCAAACCTGATAGCCAGAAACTCCTGAAGGACTGAAGCCAGATTCCCAAAGCTCTCAAAGCACCATCCAGACAATCCCTTATCCCCTTGCCTGAGCAACAGGGTAAACTCCCAGCAAACCCAACCGAAAAGGGACAGACTCTCGGACATCCAGCATCGATGAATGGGGCATGGAGCCACTCAAAAAAGAAAAAGAAAAAGAAAAAGAAATGGGTATCAGCATAATTTTCATCATCAAAACTTAGAATCGAATTTCTAAGGATTTTTAAAAAAAACTCTTGAAATCGTATTTTCAAGTTAAATTTCAAATCTTGGAATCGAATTTCTAAGGAGTTAAAAAAACCTTGAAATCAAATTTTCAAGTTTCAGCCAAAACCTCGGAATCGTATTTCCAAAGAATCAAAAAAAAATCTGATCTTGAAATCGTATTTTCAAGTTCAATTTCAAAAAAATTTTGGAATCGTATTTCCCAATTATTCAAAAATAAAATCTTGAAATCATATTTTCAAAAGTTCAAACCTTGGAATCGTATTTCCAAGGATTCTCAAAAACAAATCTTGAAATCGTATTTTCAAGTTCAATTTCAGACCTTGGAATCGTATTTCCAAAGATTCTCAGCAAAGACTTGAAATCATATTTTCAAGTTCAATTTAATACATTGGAATCGTATTCCCAAGTCTTCAAAAATAAAATCTTGAAATCGTATTTTCAAGATTCAGTCAAACCTTAGAATCAAATTTCCAAGAAGTTTAAAAAAAAAAATGAGGAAAATCAAAAATCAAAAAAAAAAAAAACAAAAAAAAAGAAAAGAAAAACCAGCGTAGTCAAAACTCAAAAGAGGGCTATGGCAAAAATGGTAAAAGCCTGCGTGGTCAAAACCTGAAAAGGGACCACGGCAAAAGTGGCAAAAAAAAAATGTACAAAACAAATACAAAAAAAAAAAACAAAAAGAACACACCGGCGTGGTTAAAACCCGAAAGGGGACTACGGCAAAAATGGTGAAAGCTGACACTAGTGAAAACCCAAACGGGCATTAGTGACAAAAATGGCAAGTAAAAAAAAAACAAAAAACAAAAAAAAGAAGAATCAAATCAACAAAGAATGTCCGTACCCTCACGGATATCAGTCTTCAGATTGGAGCCGTACAGCAGGGCCACCAGAAGAACGTCAGCACTCCCTTCAAGAGATGCCCAAGCATTCCCCACCTCAAAAGTAGGACTCCAAACCCCTAATCGACAGGAAGGTTTAGTTGGTGCATACTCCAGTCAAGAACATCAATGGCCCCTGCCATCACCAAAAGAAAAAGAAACTTGAAAAAAGAATGGCCCAACCTCAGCGGCCACAATTCCAAGCTCAGCGGCCTCAATTCCAGGTCTAGCATCAACGGCCTCAATTTCAGATCCAGCCTTAGCGGTCTCAAATTCAGGATCCAACTTCAGCGAACTTGCTTCAACTGCCTTATCTCAGCAGCCTCCATTTGAAGTTCAGCCTCAGCAGCCTCCATTTCAAGTTCAGACTCAATCGGCCATCTCTCCCTCACAAAAAGAGATCCCTGCACACCAAAATCTCAAATCGGGAGGATCCCGCAGAAGCAACAACCGCTGCGCCTCAACAATCTGAGGCCATCCTAAAAAAAATGCAGCACGACTGCTCGGCATCACCGAAAAAGAGCAGCAAAAGCAACCCCGAAAAAAAAGGGTCATATCCAGATTCACATGTTCAACAAAGCACAACAGCCAAACATTGAGGCTTCCAAGCTCAAATCAACTTCGAGGCCATCCTCGAACTTTCCAATTCAACGTCAGAATCGAATTTCTGACCTTTTCAATTCAACTTCAGGGCATCCCCTGAACTCTTAAGTCAACTTCAGAATCGAATTTCTGAACTGCTCAAATCAACTTCGGGGCCAACCCCGAACTATCCAATTCAACTTCAGGGCATCCCCTGAACTCTCAAGTCAACTTCGGGGCCAACCCCGAACTATCCAATTCAACTTCAGGGCATCCCCTGAACTCTCAAGTCAACTTCAGGGAATCTCCTGAACCTCTCCAATCAACTTCGGGGCCAACCCCGAACTATCCAGTTCAACTTCAGGGCCATCCCTGAACTTTTCAGGTCAACTTCGGAATCGAATATCTGAATCGAATATCCGAACTCTTCAAAACAACTTCGGAATCGAATGTCGGAATCGAATATCTGAACTGTCCAATCAACTTCAGGGCCATCCCCGAACTTTCCAGTTCAACTTCAGGGAATTTCCTGAACTTCTCCAATCAACTTCGGGGCCAACCCCGAACTTTCCAGTTCAACTTCAGGGAATCTCCTGAACTTTTCAAAATCAACTTCGGGGCCATCCCCGAACTTTCCAGTTCAACTTCAGGGAATCTCCTGAACTTATCCAATCAACTTCGGGGCCATCCCCGAACTTTCCAGTGCAACTTCAGGGAATTCCCTGAACTCTCCAATCAACTTCGGGGCCAACCCCGAACTATCCAGTTCAACTTCAGGGCCATCCCTGAACTTTTCAGGTCAACTTTGGAATCGAATATCTGAATCGAATATCCGAACTTTTCAAGTCAACTTCGGAATCGAATATCTGAATTGTCCAGTCAACTTCAGAGTCGAAACTCTGAACTCTCAAGTCAACTTCAGGGCCATCCCTGAACTCTCAATTCAAGTTCAAAGGCGTTCCTCCAAGTTTCTGACGACGCAGCCGGAGCTCAAGTCAGAATTTCCCCAAGGGTTTTGAATGGACCATGTTACTCGGATTGCAGCTTTTAGACTCAGCCTCGTGGTCAGGCAAAATTAAGGTCTTCAAAAAAATCTTTGTTTGATATTTCTCCGAAAAATCAAACAAAGAGGGGCAGCTGTTGACACCCAAATTTGGCCCGACCACTCGCAAGTCCAATCTCAGAGCAACAATGAACGACGCCAATTTCACCGTATTTATCTCCGCGTCGCAGCAAGAATTTTAACTGTATTTGGGTCTCCATTGGACGCCGGCAGAGAGCTCAAACGAAAGCATTGCGGAGTATTGTGTGTTGCGTGAGCGTGAAGCATGGGATCATTTTTCTAGACCGACAACACTGGCCGAATTCTTCCATTATCACATAAACAACTCAATGGTGCCATTATCACATAAACAATTCCATTGTTTATGTTGGTGGAAGTTTGGCCTGAGTAATTGATTAATCAATTCATTGATTAATATAATCAATGTCAGATGCAATCAAGGAAAAGAAAGAAAGTGGCGTAGCCACCACTGGGAAATTGAAATGGAAAAACAATTCTTGCAGAGTCCGGATGATATCTTGTTTCGCCCCACGAAACACATGCCAAGCACATAAATTACAAGAGATATACCGTTTTATTCCCGGTATTAAAATAAGAAAGTCGACTGTTTCGGCGCTTCAATCGGACTCCGTTTTGAACATCAGTCGAGAGCATCGCAGACCGGATGGAGCTGATTGTACAAACAATCCCAGTGGGGGATTTTGTTTGTTTATTAAAGTGGGTATTCCCACTTGTCCGTGGGAATTTAAAAAGGAGGAGATTTCAATGTTTGGCAAGTGAGTGCAATGCCACGTGTCAACTTCTGGTGCGTCCAATCACCCCTTGCTTTGATGTCAGCCGTTGATCACCATCACAAGCTCCCATGTGTGCGCGTCACACCAAATCATTTTTCATGGGCTGCTGACTCCTACTCCATGCCGACACACATCAGTGGAGCAATTAGCCACCTTCATTATTCAATTCAATCCCAGTGGAGCAAATTCATTATTCAATGAAGAATGTCAGTGGACGAAGTGGTGGTTTCAGCTCCCTTAGGCCACATGTCAACTCCTGGTTCATCCGATTATCTCATATTTGGATCTCAGCCGTTCATTCATTTCTCAGCCTTCGCATGCGCGCGCAACGCTGGATAATTTTCAGCCCCCCATTGCCGACACTCTGCCTATTTAAGCAGCTTTGCTGCATTGAAGAAAGGGGAGGAAACCAGGGAAAAAGGAGAAAAAAACCAGAGAGAGGAAGGAGGACGCCAAGAGGAAAGAAGAAAAAAGAAAACCAGAGAGGAAGGAGGACGCAAGGAGAGAGAAAAAAGAAAGGGGAAAAAGAAGAGCTCTCACCTCTCTGACTCCAGAAAGCCAAAGTCTCTCTCTCTCTCTCAATCACTCCAGAAAACCCAAAATCCAGAAACCTCTTTCACTCTGTCCAAAACCAAAACCAGTCCAGAAAAATCAGAGCTTCAAGCTCAACAAAAAAAAAGCCTCTGCTTCCCCACATAAAAAACCACAAAGCCTTTGCCTTAGTCCAAAGCCCACAAAAATCCAACCATCTCTTTTCAATTACAGTCCGACCGAGGTCTTGTAATTTGTATTTTTATACGCGACAACGCTAATATAGCTCAAAAATAGTGAAACCGAATTCGGCACTTTTTCAAGTTATATTTTCGTCTAGCCTATACATTCCAGTCAATTGCCACCAAAGGTGAGGAAGATGTAATTTTACACAGGGGGTTTATCCCCCCTTTCAATTTCAATGTTCAAGAAAACAATTATTCAATATCCTTCTTTTTTTTTTATGTGAATAAATATATTGTTAAACGGAACCTCAAGGTAGCTTGTGACCGATTGATGGCGATTTTCAAAGTAGTCTACAAATCGAGTCCCGGTGATAAAGGATTCCGCTCCATTAAAAATTAGAAGTAAGATTTGCAATTGGTCGGTTTTCCCCTGGTGAATCTTATTTCTAGAAAAAAAATACAAAATCAATACAATGATAATCCATATGTTGAAATCTGAAAACGCGAGACGCGGAAGGTGGGAATCCACCCGAAACATGCTCGAACCTTTAGATTCCGACATATGAATTTCAAAATAATTTTATTTCCTGTTTTCTTTCATTTTTATTTTGCCAAGGATAATTAATTGAAAAAGGCTAAATTTGGGAAAAGCGCTGAACAGACGACGTGGGGTGCCTAACACCTTCCCCACTCGCAGAAAATCCCCGAGCCCATCTCTGTGTTCGCAAACCAAAAAAGAGAGTCAATTTCAAGCCCGTTTGAAAGAAGAATTTGCTCAACGGAAGAAAATAAAAAAAGAGGGTTAAAGCCGTTGCTTAAAGTTCGTCTTTAAAAAACAGTTTTAACGGGTGACCTGACACACCCGAATTCAATGTTAGGTGGCGACTCTGAAAATTAAATAAAAGCGCGAGTCACAGCTGCAAACCTCATAATTCACAATCGTCGCATTTAAAAGTCATGATTTTGAAAGCATCGCCAAAATGCCCACCGAAGTGGAGCAGGCGAGCGGCCAGTAAAAATCGGGGCGCGACAAATACACAGGAGAATAGTAATCAAAATTCATACCTTGCCAATAGATTGAAAAATTGACTTCATGAGGGCATCGAATGAACAATTTTTCTCTCTTTCCATATCTAGCGGAAGGAGAGCAGCTCTGGAAACTCCGTAGGCGACATCAGCAGAAGCAATCTTATCAATCATGCTTAGAGGGGTACCATCAGGACAAGCAAGGATGGGGGACCAAGGTTGAATCAATGACAGGACGGTTCGTGCTTGAATCCCCAGTCCTTCTTCTTTGCAGGGGAGGCTGGGCGTCCTGAGGACTTTCCACTGGCCTCTTATCCCTCTATTGCTCGAGAAGAGAAGAGGTAGATGTTGGAGGGGGAGTGACTGGATGTACGGTCGTGGGAGCACGAGAAGGAAGGCCGCCAAGATTCAGCTCATCAAGGAGGTTGATCGGCTGACGAGGCATTTCTCGGTCTAGGGAAGGGGAATAGCTTGATGAGTCTGAAAGTAAGGTAGCTTGCTCAGCTAAAGAAATTACGGTTGCACGGTGATCAAATCCTCCTCTTTCTTCCTCTTTTTCTTCTTCTACTGATGTCCTTTCGGATGTGCTTGGCTCCTAGTCAACGCGGGTAATGATCGGGATGGAAGTTGGGATCTCTAGACGGTAAGCAAAGGTGATTTGTTGCTGAGGGTTTCCTCGGGATTGGGAACGAACAGTCCTTCTGGGTTGGTCCCTACGATTCCTAGCACGGCCATAACTGGTTGGGGCAGCTGGTGCTATAAGGTTGGTACCAGGAGGCCAGGGGTGCCTTGTGCAGGGCTCACCCACTCTCCGGACTCCTCCCCAGTAAGAAGGAGTGTAGTCTAGCAGGAGGTGGGAAGCTCGGCCCAAACCCACGGGTGTAGGCTCAAACCCGTCAAAGTAAAAGGCCAAAGCTATCTCCTCGCGATGAAGCCTGCCGTGGATCCAAGGGCCGCCTTGATTAAGATTGCTTGCTGAAAAACAACAAAAAGAGAAGGGCGGTTAATAGGAATAAATAGCAAGATATGTAAAGAAAATCGAAGAATCTGCAGGGATTGAATATTAACGTGGTTGGACCGTGGCCGTGGGGCAGGCAAAACCGATAGCATTCCCCTCGGCATCCCTAGGCTCCCAGTTACTAGTGACTATGTGGTAGTCATCGCCTTCACCCTTTGAAGAGTTGGGTAGATCAGTAATCAGCTTTTGCTCGGGATTTCTCGCTTTGAAGTAATACAAGCCATCAGCTGTGGGGACTACGCTATATAGATAGTGTAAGTCCCACCAGTCTAAATGAAGGCCGAGGAGCCTGTTTAGGGCAACTGTGCCCATAACTACCCTAACGAAATTGGGGCATAACTGCATACGATTTAATCTACACCTATTGTAGACTTCTCTGAAAAATGGGTGAAGAGGGAACCTAAGACCACCCTCTACTATGAATATTAAGGGAATATGAACCTTATCTGGGGTTTGACCTTCTTCCCTTAGATCGTCATGATCGTTCAGACAAAACTGAACATCATTTGGAATCTCGTATTTCCTACAGAATGCTTCTATTTTCTCAGGAGTTCTTAAGAGTGCCCTGTGTCTCCCCATTTTAGGGTTTCACAGTTGAAACCCAAAGGAAAAAGATGATGAACAATAGCAGAAAGCGAGAAAAGAATCCCGACGGAAAAACCGAAAATGGAGGCTCTCCAATGGGAACGGAGGGTATTTTCCGACGAGAAACAGGGACGTTGTGGAAAACTTTTGCTGAGATGAAAGCTTTAGCAAGATGGAAATGGCGAAGATGGCTTCTCTCTCTCTCTCTCTCTCTCTCTCTCTCTCTCTCTCTCTCTCTCTCTCTCTCTCTCTTGTTTCGTTTGAACGCAGTAAAATAAGTGAGGAGGGGAAGAGTTTTCGAGATTATAAGGGTTTTGGGGGGAAAGAGTAATCATTATCCCGCCCAAAACACCATAAAAGTGGGACGTGACGCGTGCAACACGTCAGCAAAACCGTCTTTTAGGCTTATCCGATGACCAACGGGTCATTTCGCATTTAATGAAAAAGTAATTTTGCCCCCCATGTGAGGGGGAGGCGTGCAGAAGGCTATGATAGAGACCGTTGGAGCTCTGCGCACTGCTGATGAATAACAACAGCTGGCAAAGCTGGGGAGCGATTGTGATGGGTAAAAACCATTCTACCCATAGCTAGGGCAAAGCACGTGCCCTTATAGGACACCACGGGAGGGTGATTAGTTCGGCACTACATAGGGAATCACTTAAGCCTTGTGTCGATCTGTATTGACCATGAATAAGGTCAAGACAAAAAGAATAACCTAATAAGTCGGAATGCACTAGCTCAACATGGGCCATGAGAGGATGCCCCAGACATAGCCGAGCTAGGTAGTCTCTATATATAGCTTAAAACAGCATTCTGGAATACATAATACAGCTCGGCGTGATGAGCTGAGCTATGTATGTGTTATTCCGAGCTACGTGGTAGAACGGCACCGCCACGAATGGGGCGGTGAGACATTCCAGAATAATCTATGGCAGTTCCCTACGAGATAAGGAGCAATCCCGTCAAATGAGGGATTGATATGAGCATTCCTAATGTGATTGGGAATAGGCCCCATATAGAAAAGAGTCCTATATAGAAAGAAGGACTACTACTAAACAAGATCGAGCAGTATAAGGAAACATACTGCCTAATAGGAAAGTCCTATTAGGAAGAGGATTCCTAAGCTTAGTAGGAAACTAAGGCATGAGATGCCGAAATCAATGGGCTATTTACACCTATAAATACAATATCATGCTCATGGAGAAAGGTACGTTGTGAATTACTTTCATACGCATTGTGATTTGAGAGTTTCCAAGTACGAGATACTAACTTGGGCTTCGGAGGGCCTTTGCCAAGGAGAGGCAAAGGTGCTCTAACCCTTTCTCTGTCTTGCAGATTTAGGGTTAAAACAAGGAAGCACGTGACCAAGACCATACGTAGATTTTATCCCCGTACATAAATATAAAAAGATTTCTTATTATTCATAGCTGCCTTGGCAAGATTATGGGCAACAGTTAGAATACATCTAGTTACTTTCATAACTTTAACATAATCAAAACAAGTGCATAGATTACAAAAATCTAAAAGTGCAGGTTGGGTTAGAACTAACGCATTCATTGGGATGTTGAGTCCTTTGACGAACTCCATGCTATCAGTAGAGATGCACACCTCCTTTAAATCATTACCCTTAGCCCATTGCAAAGCCAAAATACCTACTCTGATTTCTACTAAAGTTGCAGAACTTACTTTGTATTCCATCATGGGCTTCCTCTACATCTTCACCACTGTTGTTCACCCAAGCAGCGACTCCTTTTAACGTACTCGAGTCCCAAGCCTCATCTGTCACAAAATGCTTCACATTGGCAATAGATGCTACTCCATTGAATGCACTGAAAATGTGGCTAACTTTTGCTTCTCTCATGATACTTGAATCTTTACCCATTTTGTCCCCAGACTCAATCGTGGCTTTCAACTTGCTCTTCTTTTTTGGATCAAAATTGAATTTTAAGGCCACAAATTTGGCTAGTATTGCATCAGGTTCTGTTGTCTTCTCGAAATACATTATCATCATAGTTATACCAGATACTCTAGAGCATATATACTGAATCCCATATCGCCCTCTTATCTAGAACAGTTTTAATCTAACCTTCTAGCCATTCAGTAACCAACACAAGGCTACCACTGTCAAAATCAAAATCCAAATGGGAAGCTCTCCATAGTCTTTTGGAGAGAGGGCACCGGAAAATAGGTGTTGTAGAGTTTCATGCTCTGTCTCGCACATTGGGCACGCGAACTTGATATCCATTGCTCTTCGACTCAAAACATCTTTAACTGGCAGGATGTCATGAACTACTTTACATATGAATATCATAAACTTGGGAGGAAAATTCAAAGCCCGTACCTTACCCCATGCCTCAAACGACACATGTCTTCCTTGTAGCTCCCAAGAATATTGCCTATAAAACCTGAGAAAGTATGTTGTTTTGACTGAAAACTTTTCGTCCTTAGTTGGCTCCCAATATGGCTCATCTTGAGCACCCCTGCGCTTTTCCACAAGAAACCAGTCACAATACTCTTTACTTTGGTCAAAAAATAAAGAGGAGCTTTGAAAAAGTTACTGCGCGCGCGCACACAAAGAGTAGTTTATAGAAAGTGAGAGCATTTGAGTTCGGAGATGTCACAATCAAGGAGGGCAAGACTTGCAAAACAGTTGAAACTTCGGGCCAAGAGTATTATCCTTTGGGGCAAAATCACAAACTACTCCTCAAAACTATACATGCTCTAGGGGTATTTTGGAACTCAGCAGAGTCAACGGACCCCCTTGTCATATATTGTGTCCACCCTTGGTGGCTGCCCATTCTTAGTTCATGTTCTGCTCAATCTGAGCTGCATTCCGCCCGTGAAGCAAGATAGAAGGCAAACAAGAAGCATATGCGGCTGGACGAAGTTTGCATCTACAAATGGAGTAGCATTCTTATTGAACTCGTTTCGAAGTACGTTAGCACCAATCACAGCTGGATGCTACATTACCTTGGACATTTCGTTGAGAGTGCTTTCAGAATTGGGTATTGTGAGTGCTTTCAGAATTGGATGAAGCCTCTCCTTGATCGGTGTGGCAGCCATAGTACATGGCAGCCTATGGCGGTGATTGCCTGATTGGTGATTGAGCATAGGGAAAAATTAGGGTTAGACTTTGTGGAAACTGAGGGTAATTCGGGAATATGCCAATTATTGAGTTGGTGTGATAAAAATTTTGATTCTAGAAAGAATATTTGTGGGTTTGAATAGAATCACTCTTCATCTAGACATCTTATTCTGTGAACTTCCAGATTCTTTCAATCACCAGGAGAAGTAAACTTTCTGCAATTTCACAAGTCATATTTCAGCAATACCTGAAGTGTCGCAAAACTAAATTTAGTGCATCTGAGGTACATACCAAATTGGATAAACATTTGAAACCTCAACATCCAGTTGTTTCAGATTATGAACTAAATTGGCTTCGAAAATGTTCACAGAACAAGTACAAAGCTTTCCCCCAACTTTTGGCATTGGTTTGCCAGTATTCTACTAAACATTAGGCCAACATATCTAGTCTCAACTGGTGTTACTTCACCCAAAGATGCACATGCAAATGTTCACACACTAAAAGATTACAATGCCGCGCAAAAAAGCCAGGCCCATGATTACAATCCTAATGAAAAAACACCTCAACAAAATTTTCCCGGGCAGCATAATTGTTTTCACTCTAGGAACGGAATTATAGAATATCTTCCTAAGGTGAAACACCAAAATAATAACTCGTGAGAATAAATTAACCTACAGAAGGTAAGAGGGCAAGACGGAACTCAGCCAAAGACTATCTCAGTATAAGCTACATGGGATGTAATCAGCAATATCGGAACAAGAAAAAGCCTAAATATCCAGCCCTGCAACAATCAAGTGCTTTTTACTTTGCGGGAGTGAGGCCGACGGAATAGACTGATGAGATCATCAAGACCCTGTTGAGCAACATCACCATGTTTAATTTATGTGCATAGAATTGGCGGCCAATTCATCAAATTTAAAAATTGAAACTGGCAATTTAAATAATAAAGAAACAAATAATGGAGAAATGTGCTAGTACGGCCAGAAGTTGTACCCTGGTTGTGATAACAAGAAAACTGAAGAGGATTATCAAGTACGATCCCAACACTAGAAGCAAAAGCAGGTCAAATGTAACACTCGCAACCTGCAACAAATGTCCAAACAATCAATTCCTTTTAGGAAGCTCTGTTGTAGTGCTGTCTAGTAAGTAGTATCGTCTTTCTATTTTGTAACAATATTTCCAATGATAGGCTAGGTCGCTAACTATGACATTTTGTTTTCCTTTTTCTCAATGGACGAGTTCAAGGCCCATTAGAAGACGGTAACGTTTAAGCATCCAACTCAAAACCAATTGGCAATGAGTGGAGCGGCTACCAAGGCTATTAGCCTATTATTAGCTCAAACTTTCAAGTTAAATGTCTGGAATAAAAATCCAAGAAAGCCAGCTAGATTCCTTTGCGCAATGAACCCTTTGACTCAGATCAGAAAGTTCTCCCCTGGGAGAAGTAAGTCTTAGACAACAAAATAAGATGTGCTAACAACTAGCCAACATTCTTCAATTGACTTTTTTCAACTGTGACAGAAGTGCAAAAATTATGCGGGTGTAATGAGAAGAAAGAAGACATAAGGGGAAAACAGCAATAGATACTACAGTATCATAGGCACCTGATAGATGTTAAGCCTGCCTCTTGTTGAATCGTAAAACGTGAACATCCCATCGAGCACCTCATTCTGTAAACTCACCTCAACTGTATGTTCCGCTAATTCCTGCCAACAGATCAATCAAACCCTTGAACACTTTCAACTGTCAAAACAAACTACTACTTCATTCATTCCAACCATTTCAACTTTTTTGTTGTGATACAAGGAAAGCTTTTATAGATACCTCTTTCACATTAATCAAATAATGTTTGAAGGGTCTCTTGAGGCTCACCGCAGAATTTCATCATTCAAATTGTTGTGAGTTAACAAAGTACATCTTTCATGGAAATTTTTTGGAAAGTCTCTTGGATGCTCTAAGCGCTAATGTGTCATGTAAGTTGCCTGTGTAAGAAATCTATTGGGTACTCCTAAAAGCTTGCCCAACACTCATTCAACTTCTCATTATTAAAACATCCATCAAATTCATAATATCACACACTTCACCAACACTTTGTGGATACTTATGCAACATGTCTTGAACTCTCAAAACATGACCAAATCTGTTTCCAATAACAGTGTTGTGCAGTATTTCGAGCACAACTTATGCACTATCCATGTACTTTAAAGATATACCAGATGAATACAAAATGTGTGTGATACAATATTCTGAAATTGTTATGCATTCTTTAGAATGTGATAATCACATGAAGGACTAGTGTTCATGCTGTGGAATATATGACCTTTTAACTTTAACAATCTCATGTTGCTATTGTATGTCACCTTTAATTAAGAAGCTATACAAATACTATTTGACAATACTAGCAATAAGCATGTCCCAGGCATGTCGTGTCCTGCTGCTTTTAAATTTTGCTTTGTCATTTTGTTTGTGTAGTGTTGTGTGTCTGTGCTACTTACGATAAGAAATAATAGATAACTACAAGAATTGGATGGGCTGCTCCTCTTGGTACTTGGTGAGGTAAGGCATAGAGAGTTGCTCCCCTGAGCCCTTTCTTGGATTCGGAAAGAATTGACACCATATTAAGTTCTTTAGAAAGTTTTCATCTCATACTTTGAACGTACCAAGGCTGCACCTTCCAAAACCAATCCAGTGGTTGTCATGGAAAACAAATGATAAAACCAACACAAATGCAACAAGAAGTACCCAAAGAAATACATGACCGTTTGCCAGGCCTTAATACCCGAAGACTCGTTTTACCAAAAACCCAAAAGAAATTGCATCAAATCCACAAGAAATGAGATTTCCAAAAGTAATATCAGTCTAGAACCTTGCGATGATTATTGTGCCTCGCAGAAACACAAGATACGAGCAGCATGCAAACCACTAGTAACCAGCAATAACTAGCACAAATGATCATTCCACTGAATACAAGAAATATACAAACACCAGTACCTTTTTCAATGCCATGATTATTGGGTCATTCTTTGGCAAAAATGGTGCAACTCGAGGAGTTCGTGACAAAAGATCCAACCAGGATGCTATGTAAGAAGGATTGACAGCATAACTACTGTCGTCAGCAAATATCTTGAAGTTCTTTCCTTGGTGGCCATAGATATGCCTCTATGCAAAAGAAAACGACACTAAGATAAGAGAGCTGTATTCGCAAAATATTAATTCGCGATATCTTTTTTTTTTCAAAAAAATTTCCAATGCGCAATTTCATGCTTGTCAAACATCAAACTTCAGCTTACTGTTTACTTTTATGCATGCGGTGCTGCAAATAAAGGCAAAGAATTATTCCTGACAATTTCTTTTGTCAATGAAAAGAAAATGGGCATTATATCAGAAACAATGACAGTTCGGAAGGGGTCCTAGGAGCACAACATCATCAAATGCTAACCTTGTCATGTCCTACCAAGGCTGTTAGTCCTTTCAATGCTACTAACTATTATAGAGTCTTACCCAAAATGAATAAATAGAAAATCCAACTTATCCTAAATATAAAAAACAAGAAAGGAACATATTGATAATTGATTCAGACTTTCAGTTACTTCTATCTCAAATGACAGGGAGAATACAGAACACTTGCCAAAGAAAGTGTCAAGAATCACAATGCTAAAGAGATCCAAAAGGCCAAGGATATGCTTTATTCTTTTGGTCTTTTGAAGTGTGAACGGAAAAAGGCAAAAAGATCCTGACAAATTGTTGCCTCAACAACATGTCAGTTAGAACCCTTACCGCTAGACTCTCTGCAACCAACTTGACAGTTCTAACAACTGCAGCTTCATTCACAAAATGCCTGTAAACAAAACGAAGTTTATACAAACTGGAGAAGTGGCAAAAAAGAAGCTCCGGAAGAAGGTAGTTTAGATCCAAATTATTGACCTGTTATCGAACAGACCACCAGTGCTTTCTAGCAATTCAGGTGCGACAGACAGTCCAGAAAGGGTAGCTGCAGTAACTCTCAGCCTTGAGAACTGCTCGTGCTCCCAGGCTACCTACAGCAGGTTAGCATATTTAGCATCTCACATAAAGAGCTGGATTTCAATGCACAAAATCATTGTAAATAAATCATGGATATGGGCCTACAACAGTACAGGAAAAAAGTGGCATTTAAATTTTCATAAATTCAATTGCTCAAGCAAAAAGAAATATGCCATAGTAGATAAATTTATAGAAAGAACGAACGCTGTCTTCCTATATTAATATTGATAAACAAAACCAATAGCTATCTGTCAGAAATATCTCGTGCTATTATAAGCAAACTTTTCTATAAAATTATCAGAGAACATGAACTCCAGTTAGTGCACAAAGCATTTAGATAAAAGAGGTTTATCTTTTGCACAAGTTCCTCTAGAATCCATTAAAAAAAACAGAGTCAGATTATGAGATCTTCAAAAAATTGAAAACGAAGAATCCCATTAGACATAATAGGCCGAGAAGGGTCCAATGGCTGAAAATAGGATAAGAACAATTTATCTGCAATCCAATGCATTGAATGGATATTCTCAAGCATAAGCATTAAAGTTTATGCCAACTTTTTTACCATTTAAGTGTTAGAATGACGTCAAATTTAAGTCATGTGATGATTAACACAGTCTATACTTCCAGGCATATCTCCTTACTCGAGGATTAGAAATATTTATTTTCTTGTGCTTGAGACCAACTTTAAGCCCTAATTCTTCTGCTACGTTCGAGAAACCCTGCACAAAATTCCATCTGTTACAATAGAAAACGCTGCATTGCAACTTCATCAAAATGATTAATGCCTCTATTTGTATATCAAAACAAAAAGTGATTACTTCGAATATCTGTTTTATGTAGGCATTTTCCGGAGGCTTAGACACATGAATCCACAAGTCCTTATCCAATGAGCCGACAGTATTCAAGCAGATAGCATAATCAATACTCTCACGTAAACGTTGATCAAAACTTCGAAGCCACTGCAAAAACGCAAAGAAAACAACTGAGTGAATTGGACCAAAAGAGAAAAAGAGAAAATAAAGGTGAAAATTCAAGTGCAACAAAGAAGCCAGCACCTTCTGAGTTCCATTGTAGTTGTAAGGCCCACCAGATGTAAGCCCAAAAAGCAAATTGTATCTTCCTCTTGTCCTAGGATTCGAGTACAAAAGAGAGAATAACCTAGCAATTTCAAGAAGCACCACAACACCACTTCCATTGCTATCACTTCCCACTGATAAAGCCTGCAAACGTTTGTAATTAAAAGAAAAACTCAGATTTCTCTACGTAATCATTAAAATTAGCTTTGACAAAGAAATAACCAACTTGGATACCGGTGCTGCCCCAAAGGTGTCATATGACGCCACTATGGCAATGGTTGGGAGTTGATTGGAATCTCCATCTGCTTTCGATCCTGGCAACCATCCCTATAAGCACAACAGGAATAGTCAAACACACAAACACTTCCAAGCAACAATTAGCATCATCAATTATTCCAAAGCAGCATATGTATGGAAAAACCACCCGACGGGTGCTTGGCACTGTGCAATCACTAGAAAAAACACCCGATGGGTTCTTGGGAACTGCAACCACGCAACGGTTGCTTTTGAACGTGCAATCACTTGAAAAATCACCAGACGGGAACTTACCAACTTGCAATCAGTGGAAAAACAAGTATCCATTCCACCGATACCCTAAATGTGGCTAACGTGGACATGTATTCAATGAGCTAAAAACAAGGATTCCCCAATTTTTATTCTTATTTTCAGCTCAGAGGACCCAATTACAATAGCCAAGAATGAGCTAAAAACAAAAGATCAGGTAATGCTCGCCTAACAGCATTAATTAGAAACCAACTCAAACACTCTGGTCAACCTAAGGGATGACTTGCTGCAAAGAGGCAGTATAACTTGAGTTCTAAAGATGATGATGATAAACAACAAAATGGCAGAACTGCTGCTTGCAAAGAACAAAGAAAGCGTTTATTTAATGCCCACTGAACTTAAAGGTGAAGAAAGATAACTTAAAGTTCGTGAGTAAAAATCTGTGTAAGTGTGGGGGTGAGTGAGTGGTGCACCTGAATATTTGTGATTGTAGGAGATGCAAGTTTCCTAGGTTCTGGTGCTGAAACAACAAACTTGTACCTGCAACATTTTACGAGCAAAGATACGGTGAGTGCAACGATCAACAACAATGACACTAACCAAACATCTCCAGGGCGGACAAAAAGACACTGAAATCAACAAGAAAAAAGCATGATGTGTAGCTTGACATTAGATACAGATATGTTCGGGGAGAGTAGGTGAGTATATCGAAATAAAAGACAAACAAATACAGCCATACAAGGAGCCTTCCAAAGGCGACCACAAAGGACTGAGACCATCTTAATCAAGAAGAGATAAGAGGCATCCTCTCAAATGGTAAAGCGCAGGACATGTACTACAAATGGTCAAGTGGCCAAAAAGGAAAAGATCTAAAAGCAAGGCTATATTTCAACAAGGACAGAGACCTTCACCTTTACAAATTTTCTATCAACAGAAAAGCCTTAGGCATATGCGAGACTGTGGGACCTGAAGAATCTTAATCATAGTTGTCAAAATCACATGATTCACGGTTCGATTCGCATTTCAATTTCACAGTTTACATTAAAATGATACGAACCGAAAGGTGAATCAAGGTTTATCTAGAGTCGGTGGTCAATTGTAAGATTCACGATTTGATTTGCAATTCGATTCATGTTTCACGCAAAAACAATACGAATGTATAGGTGAATCAAGGTTTATCAAAATTGTACACTAGACAAATATGAAACCAATTTTGCTGTTTTGCCTTGATTTTTCGTATAAAAAAGCAAAGAATATAAGATCATATTAAATATGAAAAAATTAATCCCATTAAGAATTTTTTAATCATTTGATGATAGGTATTTATTTTGATTCGGCGCATTTGTTAACCCTTTTTTTCTCGTTCTTCTTAAACATTAAAATAGTCATGTATGTTTACAAATTACAACTAAATATCTTTCCTATTAGACCATGTGATAATCACTTAGTAGTATAATACAAACTTTAATATTGATTTAAGATTAAATTTTTTCAATTTTACAATGTATCTTTATTAGGTAGGTGCATATATATCCAATGTATTTTTGAACTTTGAACCAAATTGTTACGATTCATGATTCGGAAAAGGGTCATTCAGCTTCACGATTCAGTTCGCGATTAAACAACCTTGATCTTAATCCACCAGATAATGGAAACTGCAGAGAGCATGAAAGAAAGCCCTTCTTTTTTTTTTTTTTAACAAAGATGTCGACAATAAGTGGTTAAGACAATCTGTCCCTAATTTTTGAGTTACTAAAGAAATCAATCTTGCAACAGAAGTACAAGTTCCCCTGTTCAATGAATATCATGTCGGGAAAATGCCACGTTCCCCCAATAAAGATCGTATTACCCCACTTTGATGGAACTAGCCAAGATACTTAGTGATGGAATCACTTATTATTGATATATTGTCGAGCCAGGAAATTTTCTCAAACAGTAATCCAGTTCCATCAAACCAGTACACAGACATACATACATCTTC
Organism: Vaccinium darrowii; assembly: GCA_020921065.1. Taxonomy (NCBI): domain Eukaryota; kingdom Viridiplantae; phylum Streptophyta; class Magnoliopsida; order Ericales; family Ericaceae; genus Vaccinium; species Vaccinium darrowii. The sequence goes on along the minus strand of CM037162.1, from coordinate 27,043,090 downwards.
CACGCATGGTTGATGAAAATGCTCAACCTCTGTCAGACATCATGCAGAATATGGCATGGAGAACTAAATATTAGGTATCAAAATAATCATCATCGAGCTAGCCTAGCATCCTTGTTTAGATGACTTTAACATGCTTATAATACTAACCCTCCAGTTGTTGCCGTAGCAGGCTGACCAGAAACATCATTCCTCTTGACATCAGCTAACACAGCGTTGATACTGTCATCCTCGAAAGCAAAGTACACAGGATACTGTGACCAAAGATAGCATCATCAAGATGGTCTCCAATATAATGTCTAATGAAATATAGAAAGTTAACACAACAATTTTCGCGGCATTTCAGATAATCTCGTAATTTGCGGTGTGAAACACCTTGACTTATGAGTAGACCAATACATTAGAATATGACGAGAAGTTGAGTGTCCTAGACAAGCAACGAATTCCAAGAACTATATAACAAATGTCTACGGAAGGCATCAGTAAGCCAGGACAAACACAAGAATTTGAAGTTGACATTCTGGAATTTTTCCAAATATGCTTTTGAGATCCAAACGATGAATCAACCACATACCAGTCATCCATTCCAAATTAAGCAATCCAAGAGTGACAATTATATATTCAAGTCAGGATCAAGAATTATAGCTGCTCTAGATGGTATTTCTTTCTCTTTAACAACTTTCCCATGTGGAATATTAGGAAACACAAACTCAAGATTTGACTTGCTTCAATCAAATAAAAAAATCAACAGATATTATTTTGAGAAAAAACAAAGAAGAGAAAAGCAAGTATACAAAGACAAAAACACCAGCACAAGAAAATTACCGCAGTTCTTTGAGAACAGTGATTAGTCAGATAGAGCAGCAAAAACAAAAGGACTTAATAAGCAGTATATCATGGTTTTCGCAGACGTCACTTACTCGGTGACGAGAGTAAAAAAAAGGAAAGCAAGGAATTGTAAAGCAGTTAGTGTTAGTTTTAAAGAATGACAAATTTGAAATTGCGAATCATAACAAATTTCATTAAATAAACCAATATGAACCAGTAACACCAGTGGTGCAGCAAGGGATCCAAAATGGATAGGTTGTTAGGTGGATGACTGGATTGGTAAACAAAAAGGGCGAACAGAAAATAAAGAGAGGGAAAAACAAGTAAAGCCCAGATGCGAAAACAAAGAACTAGACAATTGGAAAGGCATAACCAAAAGAGTTCAGAGAGACTAAATGGCTAATCTTTACTCACAGGAATGTTGGCATATAAAAGTAACCGCTCCAGTTCCACTAATATGTTCTTCATTTGCTCTTTACCAGGATCTTCATCACCTCCATACTTGACGTCCTTGTTTTCCGGACTAAATATCCGAGGAAGCAAAAGCATTAAGCCTCCTAATGGCTGTTTCTGTTCAATATATTCTGCCATATGGTTGCAACGCACATAAAAATTGTGATTAGGTGCTAAAGAATAATCATGAAATTTAAGCTAGACAGAGATTGGTACAAACTATGAAGTGAAGGAGGACTAGAAGACGATAGATGCACCCATGGGCCATTTCTTACGAAGAATGACCCAATATATATATATATATATATATATATATATATATATATATATATATATATATATATATATATATATATATATAAAGGCAGTATCAGGTGCTCACATCTCTTGAAAGCGTCATAAGCTAAGAAAGTTTCGTGGCATGAACTGTCTCTGGCTCATACAGGAAGAAGGAGAAGGAAAACAGTATATATTCTTAGACGAATTAAGTGTAAGCTTAAAGCACACCAATCAAGTACAGCAATGGAAGAAAATCCTATTCAGTTTGCAAGATACTATCTAAAGACTAAAACTAATATCAAGATTTTACCTTTGTAAGTAACATTGTGCCCTTAATTTACCACACCTACTCACAATCAAGAACTATGCTAAATCTATCTTCCTAGTTCCTAGTGTGGGTCATCTCATCCCTTACTAAAGCGCGAACTCAAACTCAAATTCAGTTTTAAAAAATCCCACAGAACTCACTTCAATCCTCGACTCACATATCAAATGGAGCTTCTTTTTTTCTTTTTCTTTTTTTGCACTTGATGTATCAAATAGAGTCATACTCAAACTTAGAATCAAGAGACACTCAAAAGTCTACAGCTATTCTCAGTTGGCAATCTCGTCGCTTACTAAAGTATATACTCAAATTCAAGTTACAAGAATCCCATAAAAAACACTTCAATCATTGCCTCACATATCAAATTGAGTTACAATCAAAATTTCATTTCTAATCACGATATACTCAATACTTTGAAGCTGTCTTCCACATTTACAGCTACGCTAACGAATTTATGCTTAGATTTTTGTGCTTACACGCATGCATTGCAATCAACTAATCTGGGAACCAATATTCACTAAAGAGCCCAATTAAAGCTGGGACAGAATCCGGTGGACAAGTGTGCACAAATTGAAGTGTACCTCGAATGAAAGTGATGTTGACTTCAGCAACAGGAATCATGACAACAGTGCGGGAGAGATCGGCGCCGGGAGTGTAGAGAGAGGAGCCGGCGTGGTGGTTGAGGGAGGCGAGCCGAGATCCGAATGGTACGCCGGCGATATCGTACTGGATGAGGCGGTAGACATCGACGACGGCAACGGCGTCGCAGAGCTCAACGCAGGTCACCAGTATGAATACCAGGGCGATTGCCGAGTACACCGACTCGTTCGTCGGAATCGCCATCGAAGAGAGAGAGTGGAGTTGATCTCTAGGGTTTTTGGCGGTAGTTGATTTGGTCGGATACTGTTAATAAATTAAGAATGTATTGATTTGATGTGATGCAGCTTGGTGGATTCCGCTGTTTGGATTTCCCTCCTGCTTTCTCTTCTATCAACTCAGGAGATTATAATTTCTTTGCAAAAAGGATAATTCACAACCTTTTCTCTCCTTTTTTTTTTTTCCTTCATAATTGAAGCATTCATAAATTAAAAAGTGAAATTAGCCTTTCATCTTTTTTCAAAAAAAAAAATCGCATTTTATCATTTAGGGTCAATTTTTCGTCTCTACGAGATGAATCTAAAAAGTAAAAAAATATTAACCAAATTGATTTTTTTTTGGGGACTATTGTTGTCTTTGCTGAATTTTTTTAAAATTTTGATTATAATTTTTTACTTTTTAGATTTTTTCGTCTGAATGGACGAATAATCCACTAAAGAATTGAAAGTATCGTTCACAATTGTTTTCTTTCCAATCAAATAAATAAAATGTGGAGTCCAAGTTCGGTTATTTAATTAACTAAGTAAATAAAGTCATTTTTTTAAATTCATAAGTAAAAAAATAAATGAAGTTGTTATCTTATTTATTGAATAAATATTTAATGAAATAAGCAGTTATATAATTAAATAAGTGAGCTTACCAGCTCTAGAAAATTATATGATTAATGATTTAATAATTTAATAAGGTAAGCAATTATATAGTGTAAGCAAGCATGGTTGTCAACACTAAAAATAAAATAATTAGTACAACGTAAATAAGCATAATGATTATATAATTCTATCTTATTTTATAATTTCTTTAAGCTATGATACCAAACGGGCCTTAATAAGAATTTCAAGAGAAGAAAAATCAAACGATTTCCTTTCAACTGATACTAAGCTTCCTGCTGCCCAATCCTTGGAAAAGACCAACATTTCACAGTTATGGGAAAGTTTGTCCTTGGAAACCAAAAACAGAAGGTACTGCTAGCATTTGCAAATGTGTAGTACACAGGCCTCCTTTGGCTAAATCCAAAAAATAGTTTTTTGGTTTTTTCCATTTTGTCCTTATTCAAAAAAAAGCAATTGCATTTATTAATTTTCGGTCGATTTTTTCTAGTTCCTTAGCCTGTCTTGACGAGAGGAATCTAAAAAGTATAAAATTGTTAGCCAAACTTAAAATTTTGTGAATAAAAATGAGAACTATACAAAAAAAAAAATCAGTAAGGACAAAACGAAAAAAAAAAAAACCCAAAAAACTAGTTTTTTGGATTTAGCCAAAAGAGGCCATAGTAGTAGTAAAATTCTGGGTGTAGGCCTATAAATGGTACACAATTAAGTAGAACGATCTTTGCATTCCACAATTTTATAAATGCAGTCTAAAATTTAGCTTTTAGTGCTTTTTATTTCCCCGAAAAAAGAGACTGTTTCTATAAAAAAAAAAAATTGGAAAACAAAACTCAGTACCTTATTAATCCTCTCCAGCAAGTAAATCGTTAAAGTGTGCATATGAAAAAAAAAAAAAAAAAGTACAACGCAAAAATCATTACCTTATTTAAATCCTCTTTGCGCAAGTAAATTGTGGGACCCACATTCTTTTATGACAATGTATGTACAATTCAGAGCAAGCCAGCCCTTGAGAAGGGAAAAAAAGTACAAACCAAGGCAGTGGAATAGCCACAAAAACTTATTATAATCTTCTCAGTTGACACTAGTAACTTTAAACATACCCTTTTTCTCTAGGGGCAAGCCGGAAACTTTAAACATGCCTTGCTAAAACATATTCTGCAAAAATTACTACTTCAGATCTTTACCAAAGAATTTTCTAGGAAGTCAAGCACATCTTTGTCTCAAGGCCACGTTCAGCTCCACAGAATAGCAAATGTGAAGCTTTTGTTATTCACTGATGCATTACAGTAACTTATAGCAGGCTGCAGGAATTAGTAATCCAGAGAAAAGGAGAGACTTAATCTTGATTTGCACTGAAATTGGTTGTTCTTACTTCTTCGACTTTTGCCGTGGAGTCTTGAATTCTCGTTTCAGTACGGCAGTCTGTTCCGCTCCTGCAAAAAGAAAGAAACCTCTTTTGTGTATCCAACCTGATCAGGATAGTTATGAAAATCCCAAGTCCAAGTCCAAACCAGATCAGATTTGTTTATTGGTTGGCAGTTCTTATAAATTAGATTCTTGTTGTTCGCGTTGATTTTGGAAAAACGGTAATTGCAAATCAAAACCTCCTTGTCTGGCTGAAGCCTAATTACAAGACTGACAATAGGAAAAAAGCTTCATATTCTCCACTCACAATAGCATAAATATGACTCAATCTGAGAAAAAGGAGGTTGAATGTGTGACCTAAAAGACGATTACTCTTCATGGTAACATCCACCTTTCCTTTTTCAGGTCAAAAACCGAATGAATCACATTTGAAGAATTCTAACACCAACTCTTCAGTCACTTGATTCTTCTCCACTATCCGGAAAAATTAGTCGCAGGTCTTCATTGTCCCTATAAACCTGAACCAAAGCAGCAGCTTTGTAGGCAAACATCCCAACCATTGCTGGCACAAGCTGCAAAGACCAAAGACAGCAACACATAAATGACAAGAAGCCAAAAGGTCAGCTTCTGCTGGCTACAAACTTGCTTGAATTTTCAAAAACTGTTGGCAAAACTAAAACAGGCAATCGTTTTGACTTTCGAAACTATTTAAAGAAAAAGGGTTCTGAGAATATGAAAATGATCCTTTTGATGTTCTCATAAAAATTAGTACCTTTCCAAAAATTCCTGAAAAAACAAGTTTTGAAAACTGTCAACCAAATAAGTTTGCAATTTTTTAGAAAACGAATCCAGAAAACAGATTCTGCAAACTACACCCAAACAAGAATTTCATGTTCCAAGCCCCATACCACCTCTAAGAATTTGTACTTTGATGACAGAATAAAGCAACACCTGGAAATCAAACAAATCACTGGCAAAGTTGTGAGACAGGCCCCAACATCCATATATTGCAGCAGGGATCACTAGCCTCGGCGATGAAAGAGCAATACCAGGACCTTGGACCAATCTTTCAAATGTATCCCTCAGGTCTTGGCTTCTTATACCAATTCTGAGTTTGAAAATGAAGGGCACTTTTCAGAAGGAGAAAATATTGAATTCATATATTCCAAATTGGAACACACAAACAAGGGCAAATGTTTTTGGAGTACTTCTTTGACTTCTTTTGCCTGAAAATCTGTGGAACTGTTTCCTCCGAGAGGTTGTCCGCATGTTTGGATAAGAGCTGAATGTACAAGCAGCTACAGCACAAGAAAATTTGATCATTCCATAAAAGCAATGTCAGCATCAACCAAAAGGAGGTGTGAGAGAAAATTTTCAGTTCCTAACCAATGACCAATAATAATACGGCGGAAATTATTGATTACTCATACAAGTGAAGAACAAACCATATAGTGACTTCAATATGTAAGGGAAGGAAAACATAAACTAACCTGAAAAGAACTCCTGCCGCATAGCTCAAAGCAGCCTATGCAGTTTATAAATTATGTCAGTTACCAAGTACATGAGCTAGTTACTTGCACAAACATCTCTAAATCAAGAACAGAAAAAAGTGACATTCTCACATTAGCTTTTTCCACACAAAAAAAAATTCGAAACCTTGAATAGTTGTTTGGTTAAAAAGTAAAAGAGTGAAAAAGAAAAGTACCTTAACGTTTTGTTATTATTCTAAAATCGGAAATATTCAATCGGATAGCCTATTGTGTAGTACAAATACATCCCCGTAAAGACTGCCACTAATATTTTTGTTGTTTGAGGTGTTTCTATATTCTCTTCTCTTTCTAATTTCCCTTGGAATAATAAGCCTTCTCTTTGGACATGAAACAGTACAAAGATTTGAAATTTCATTGTTTTTGTAAGGAGTGAAAAAAGCAAAAAGAAAAAGATACAGAAGGCATGAAAAGAATATTTACGGCCCTAGGTTTTCCAAATAAAATTGATCAAAATTTTTATAATGGTTGAAAAAACTAAGCTGAAAAACATAAATGCCATAGCCAGCGGCAAAGCCAGGAATATGAGTCATTGGAGGCAATATAAAAATAAAATAAAATAAACCTCCGAAAACAGCTGACAACATCCCACTGGTCTACAACTTGATGGTTGTTGGTGATGCGATGGTGAATTACATGATAGTTATTACATCACAAGAAACGAAGGAGAGTTTTCACATTTAGGAGTACTGTTTTGCTCATCCACCTAATTAATGGGTGAAAATTACTCACTATAAATACTAGGTGAAAATTACTCATTTTTCTAAAATTTCACGCTAGGTTTTCACTTGATGATCAGAAATATTCATTTTGCGGGACTTGTTTTTGTAACAATTCAAGCAAATTATTCTCATTTTGCCAAGTATTTGATCAACAAGGCCTTGCAACAAAAAAATTAGATAGTTTGATTAAACACTGCTTTCTCTTCATCCTTCATCATGTTTTTTTGTTCCCAACTCCCAATAAAACGATGCTTGGGTTCCCATAGTCAGATGCCGTTAAGCTACTTTTGGCCTTTGGGTGCCCAAAGTGAAGCGTGACTTTTGTCAGAGGGTTTTGGATGGGCTACAATGGATCTTGACCGTAGATTAAAGCCGTCTCCTTGATTTAGATCCAACGGAGATGAGTGGTGAGCCCGTAACATTTTCTTTTGTCCTGACCTACCAATGAGCGTCCGATAGTTGTTGCATACGGGGATTCATTCATTACAGGATAGAAGAATACGGAGCAGTAAATTCCTCCCCATCCTTCGAGGCTTCGATCAAGAGTGACGATCAATTTTCCCGCTCCATCACATCACTCCATCCTCTTTATACAACACAGCACAAGACCTTAGCTTTGCCCCAGTTTTACATCTCAAGAAATGGCACCCAACATCAACCACAACCACAACGAAGGGACCCTTCACCGTCAGCTTCATCTGAAGAAGAAGACGCATTGTCATCATCATCCGAAGACCAAGCTAAGGTATCAAAAGATCACCAGATTTCCACTCCCTTACCCAAAAAACCCTCCACTCAAAACCAACCACAAATCCCCAAAATCAAACCCATTTCTTCCAAGCTAGTGGCAAAAGACCCACCATCAAAGTCCGTTCCTAAGCACGGGTCGCAGGGGGCAAAAAGGAAAGCTAGCAACAAGCGCTTGTTGTCTAGCCAAGGGGACGAAATTGTGATTTTGGAGAGTATGATAGAGTACGCTTCGAAGACACCGTTCAAACCCAGGTCTCACATGAAGGGGTTTCACGAATTTGTGAAGGAATCGCTAGCCTTCGCTGGCACCACGCAGACGCAGTTGTATGAGAAGATGAGGAGGTTAAGGGAGAAGTACGAGAAAAATTCGAGGGGAGAGGACCCCGGGGTATTTGCAAAGCCACATGAGGGGAAATTATTTGAGTTGTCCAAAAAGATATGGGAGAATAATGATGGTGGTAAACGGTTGGGGAAATTAAAGTGTGTGGAAGAGGGGTCAGAGAGGTAGTGTGGGTTTGGGCAAGGAGGGGGAAAAGAGAATGGGTAAGGAGGGGGAAAAGAGAATGGGTGTGGATACGGGGTTTGTTATAAGCGAAGGGGGGTTTTGTGAGAGTGTTAGTGGGTAGAGTTTGGATGAGGAGGCTGTGAAGATTGTGAAGGATGGGTTGGAGTTGATTAGTGAGTCTAAGAAGGTGGAGCTGGAGGGGAAGTGAGAGCAATTGAGGGTGGATGAAATTGAGCATTATTTGAATAAACTAGATTTCATTCGTGAGCAAATGATGCTAGTGATAGAAGCGATGAAGTCGTATGATGGCATGCTGCCTGACTATATCTTCAAGCACCATAAGACTTCATCGCTTCTAGCACCAGGATCATTTGCTCACGAATCAAATCCAGCTTCTTCAAATAATGCTCAATTTCATCCACCCTCAACTGCTCTCACTTCCCCTCCAACTCCACCTTCTTAGACTCACTGATCAACTCCAACCCATCCTTCACAGTCTTCTCATCCAAACTCCACCCACTAACGCTCTCACAAAACCCCCCTGCGCTTATCACAAACCCCGTATCCACACCCATTCCCTTTTCCCCCTCCTTACCCATTCTCTTTTCCCCCTCCTTGCGCAAACCCACAATACCTCTCTGACCCCTCTTCCATGCACTTTCATTTCCCATCCGATTACCACCATCATTATTCTCCCATATCTTTTTGGACGACTCAAATAATTTCCCCTCATGGGACTTTGCAAACACTCCGGGGTTCTCTCCCCTCGCACTTTTCTCGTACTTCTCCCTTAACCTCCTCACCTTCTCATACAACTGCGTCTGCGTGGTGCCAGCGAAGGATAGCGATTCCTTCACAAATTCGTGAAACCCCTTCATGTGAGACCTGGGTTCGAACGCTGTCTTCGAAGCGTTCTCTATCATACTCTCCAAAATAACAATTTCGTCCCCTTGGCTAAACAACAAGCGCTTCTTGCTAGCCTTCCTCTTTGCCCCCAATGACCCGCACTTCTTGCTAGCTTGTTGTTTAGCCAAGGGGACGAAAATGTGATTTTGGAGAGTATGATAGAGAGTACGCTTCAAAGACAGCGTTCGAACCCGGGTCTCACATGAAGGGGTTTCACGAATTTGTGAAGGAATTGTCATCCTTCGCTGGCACCACGCAGATGCAGTTGTATGAGAAGGTGAGGAGGTTAAGGGAGAAGTACGAGAAAAATGCGAGGGGAGAGAACCCCGGGGTGTTTGCAAAGTCCCATGAGGGGAAATTATTTGAGTTGTCCAAAAAGATATGGGAGAATAATGATGGTGGTAATCGGTTGGGAAATGAAAGTGTGTGGAAGAGAGGTCAGAGAGGTAGTGTGGGTTTGCGCAAGGAGGGGGAAAAGAGAATGGGTAAGGAGGGGGAAAAGAGAATGGGTGTGGATACGGGGTTTGTGATAAGCGCAGGGGGGTTTTGTGAGAGTGTTAGTGGGTGGAGTTTGGATGAGAAGGCTATGAAGATTGTGAAGGATGGGTTGGAGTTGATTAGTGAGTCTAAGAAGGTGGAGTTGGAGGGGAAGTGGGAGCAGTTGAGGGTGGATGAAATTGAGCATTATTTGAAGAAGATGGATTTGATTCGTGAGCAAATGATGCTAGTGCTAGAAGCTATGAAGTCTTATGGTGCTTGAAGGTATAGTCAAGCAGCATGCCATCACAAGACTTCATCGCTTCTATCACCAGCATCATTTGCATCTAGCACCAGCATCATTTGCTCACAAATCAAATCCAGCTTACTCAAATAATGCCCAATTTCATCCACCCTCATTTGCATCTAGCATCAGCATCATTTGCTCACAAATCAAATCCAGCTTACGCAAATAATGCCCAGTTTCATCCACCCTCAACTGCTCTCACTTACCATCCAACTCCACCTTCTTAGACTCACTAATCAACTCCAACCCATCCTTCACAATCTCCTCATCCAAACTCCACCCACTAACACTCCCACAAAACCCCCTTGCGCTTATCACAAACCCCGTATCCACACCCATTCTCTTTTCCCCCTCCTTGCGCAAACCCATGCAACCTCTCTGACCCCTCTTCCACACACTTTCATTTCCCGAACCGATTACCACCATCATTTTTCTCCCATATCTTTTTGGACAACTCAAATAATTTCCCCTCATGGGGCTTTGCAAACACCCCGGGGTTCTCTCCCCTCGCATTTTTCTCGTACTTCTCCCTTAACCTCCTCACTTTCTCATACAACTGCGTCTGCGTCGTGCCAGTGAAGGCTAACGATTCCTTCACAAATTCGTGAAACCCCTTCATGTGAGACCTGAGTTCGAACGCTGTCTTCGAAGCATACTCTATCATACTCTCCAAAATCACAATTTCGTCCCCTGGGCTAAAAAACAAGCAAGAACGAAGCGCAGGTTGCAGGGGGCAAAGAGGAAAGCTAGCAAGAAGCGCTTGTTGTTTAGCCAAGGGGACGAAACTGTGATTTTGGAGAGTATGATAGAGTACGCTTCGAAGACAGCGTTAGAACCCCGGTCTCACATGAAGGGGTTCCACGAATTTGTGAAAGAATCACTATCCTTCGCAAGCACCACACAGACACAGATGTATGAGAAGGCGAGGAGGTTAAGGGAGAAGTACGAGAAAAATGCAAGGGGAGAGAACCCCGTGGTGTTTGCAAAGTCCCATGAGGGGAAATTATTTGAGTTGTCCAAAAAGATATGGGAGAATAATGATGGTGGTAATCGGTTGGGAAATGAAAGTGTGTGGAAGAGATGTCAAAGAGGTAGTGTAGGTTTGCGCAAGGAGGGGGAAAAGAGAATGGGTAAGGAGGGGGAAAAGAGAATGGGTGTGGATACGGGATTTGTTATAAGCGCAGGGGGGTTTTGCGAGAGTGTTAGAGGGTGGAGTTTGGATGAGGAGACTGTGAAGATTGTGAAGGATGGGTTAGAGTTGATTAGTGAGTCTAAGAAGGTGGAGTTGGAGGGGAAGTGGGAGCAGTTGAGGATGGATGAAATTGACCATTATTTGAATAAGCTGGATTTGATTCATGAGCAAATGATCCTGGTGCTAGATGCAAATGATGCTGATGATAGAAGTGATGAAGTCGTATGATGGCATGCTGCCTGACTATACCTTCAAGCACCATAAGACTTCATCGCTTCTAGCACCAGCATCATTTGCTCACGAATCAAATCCAGCTTCTTCAAGTAATGATCAATTTCATCCACCCTCAACTGCTCCCACTTCCCCTCCAACTCTCCCTTCTTAGACTTACTAATCAACTCCAACCCATCCTTCACAATCTTCACAGCCACCTCATCCAAACTCCACCCACTAACACTCTCACAAAACCCCCCTGCGCTTATCACAAACCCCGTATCCACACCCATTCTCTTTTCCCCCTCCTTACCCATTCTCTTTTCCCCCTCCTTGCACAAACCCACACTACCTCTCTGACCCCTCTTCCACACACTTTCATTTCCCAACCGTTTACCACCATCATTATTCTCCCAAATCTTTTTGGACGACTCAAATAATTTCCCCCCATGGGACTTTGCGAACACCCCGGGGTTCTCTCCCCTCGCATTTTTCTCGTACTTCTCCATTAACCTCCTCCCCTTCTCATACAACTGCGTCTGCGTGGTGCCAGCAAAGGCTAGCGATTCCTTCACAAATTCGTGAAACCCCTTCATGTGAGACCTGGGTTCGAACGTTGTCTTCGAAGCGTTCTCTATCATACTCTCCAAAATCACAATTTTGTCCCCTTGGCTAAACGAAAAGCTAGAAAGAAGCGCGGGTCGCAGAGGGCAAAGAGGAAAGCCAGAAGAAGCGCTTGTTGTTCAGCCAAGGGGACGAAATTGTGATTTTGGAGAGTACGATAAGAGTACGAGTCGAAGACAGCGTTAGAACCCCGATCTCACATGAAGGGGTTTCACGAATTTGTGAAGGAATCGCTATGCTTCGCTAGCACCACGCAGACGCAGTTGTATGAGAAGGTGAAGAGGTTAAAGGAGAAGTACAAGAAAAATGCGAGGGGAGAGAACCCCGTGCTGTTTGCAAAGTCCCATGAGGGGAAATTATTTGAGTTGTACAAAAAGATATGGGAGAATAATGATGGTGGTAATCGGTTGGGAAATGAAAGTGTGTGGAAGAGAGGTCAAAGACGTAGTGTGGGTTTGCGCAAGGAGGGGGAAAAGAGAATGGGTGTGGATACGGGGTTTGTGATAAGCACAGGGGGGTTTTGTGAGAGTGTTAGTGGGTGGAGTTTGGATGAGGAGGCTGTGAAGATTGTGAAGAATGGGTTGGAGTTGATTAGTGAGTCTAAGAAGGTGGAGTTGGAGGGGAAGAGGGAGCAGTTGAGGGTGGATGAAATTGAGCATGATTTGAAGAAGCTGGATTTGATTCGTGAGCAAATGATACTGGTGCTAGAAGCTATGAAGTCTTATGGTGCTTGAAGGTGTAGTCAGGCAGCATGCCATCATACGACTTCATCGCTTCTATCACCAGCATCATTTGCATCTAGCACCAACATCATTTGCTCATGAATCAAGTCCAGCTTATTCAAATAATGCTCAATTTTCATCCACCCTCAACTGCTCCCACTTCCCCTCCAACTCCACCTTCTTAGACTCACTAAGCAACTCAAACCCATCCTTCACAATCTTCACAGCCTCCTCACCAAAACTCCACCCACCACACTCCCACAAAACCCCCCTGCGCTTATCACAAACCCCGTATCCACACCCATTCTCTTTTCCCTCCTTGCGCAAACCCGCACTACCTCTCTGATTCCTCTTCCACACACTTTTATTTCCCAACCCATTACCACCATCATTATTCTCCCATATCTTTTTGGACAACTCAAATACTTTCCCCTCATGGGGCTTTGCAAACACCCCGGGGTTCTCTCCCGTCGCATTTTTCTCGTACTTCTCCCTTAACCTCCTCACCTTCTCATACAACTGCGTCTGCGCGGTGCCAGCGAAGAATAGTGATTCCTTCACAAATTCGTGAAACCCCTTCATGTGAGACCTAGGTTCGAACGCTGTCTTTGAAGCGTACTCTATCATAGTCTCGAAAATCACAATTTCGTCCCCTTGGCTAAACAACAAGCTAGGAAGAAGCGCGGGTCACAGGGGGCAAAGAGGAAAGTTAGCAAGAAGCGCTAGTTGTTTAGCCAAGGGGACGAAATTGTGATTTTGGAGAGTATGATAGAGTACGCTTCGAAGACAGCGTTGGAACTCAGGTCTCACATGAAGGGGTTTCACGAATTTGTGAAGGAATCGCTATCCTTCACTAGCACCGCGCAGACGCAGTTGTATGAGAAGGTGGGGAGGTTAAGGGAGAAGTACGAGAAAAATGCGAGGGGAGAGAACCCCGGGGTGTTTGCAAAGCCCCATGAGGGGAAATTATTTGAGTTGTCCAAAAAGATATGGGAGAATAATGATGGTGGTAATTGGTTGGGAAATGAAAGTGTGTGGAAGAGGGGTCAGAGGGGTAGTGTGGGTTTGCGCAAGGAGGGGGAAAAGAGAATGGGTGTGGATACGGGGTTTGTGATATGCGCAGGGGGATTTTGTGAGAGTGTTCGTGGGTGGAGTTTGGAGGAGGAGGCTGTGAAGATTGTGAAGGATGGGTTGGAGTTGATTAGTGAGTCTAAGAAGGTGGAGTTGGAGGGGAAGTGGGAGCAATTGAGGGTGGATGAAATTGAGCATTATTTGAAGAAGCTGGATTTAATTCGTGAGCAAATGATGCTGGTTGGTTTTGAGCGTAGGATTTTTTGGGTAAGGGAGAGGAAATCCGGTGATCTTTTGATACCTCATCTTGTTCTTAGAATGATGATGACAATCCATCTTCTTCTTCAGATGAAGCTGACGATGAGGGCTCCCTTCGTTGTGGTTGTGGTTGTGGTTGATGATTGGGTGCCATTTCTTGAGATGCAAAACTGGAGCTGAGCTAGGGTCTTGTGCTGTGTTGTATAAAGAGGGTGGAGTGATGTGATTGAGCGGGAAACTTTATCGTCACTTTTGATTGAAGCCTCGAAGGATGGGGAGGAACTTATTGCTCTGTATTCTTCTATCCTGTAATGAAGGAATCCCGTACGCAACAACTATCCGATGCTCATTGGTGGGTCAGGACAAAAGAAAATGTTACGGGCTCACCACTCATCTCCATTGGATCTAAATCAAGGAGATGGCTTTAATCTACAGTCAGGATCCATTGTAGCCCATCCAAAACCCCCTGGCAAAAATCACGCTTCAGTTTGGGCACCCAAAGGCCAAAAGCATCTTAACGGCGTCTGACTTTGAGAACCCAAGCGTTGTTTACTTGGGAGTTGGGAACAAAAAAACATGATGAAGGATGAAGGCATCTGACTTTGGGAACCCAAGCATTGTTTACTTGGGAGTTGGGAACAGAAAAACATGATGAAGGATGAAGAGAAAGTTATGAGATGTATTTTTACAGAACCGAATCAGAGGTTAAGACGTTAAAAAATGGCTTCGACTATTGAAGTGGACCTAGTATGGATCCTAAATGAAGCAAATATGTTCACCCTATTTTCTGTTCTTGAACAAAATATCGTTCATATGTGTGTAGTTGAGCAAGCTAGTTGACTCAAGTATATAAAAAGCAATAGTTATTTGGTTCAAGTAATATTAAAACTACCGATTTCAAAGCAAAAATATATATAATTAAAACTGGAAAAAAAAAAATTAGTGTGGGCTCGTGCCCACAGTGGGCCTTGAGTGGCTCCACCTCTGGCCATAGCTGTCATAGTGTCATCAAACTAAGTTTGGCTTCCATGAAAGCAATGACAATGAGCTCAGTGCTCAATATACACCGGTTAAAGCACTGAAAGAGTCTAATGTAGCTAGCGCCGTAATGGTTTCTATAATGTACCTGTACAGATAAAACTACCAAACAGTATCCACTGCATGCAGTTCCAATGCCTGCTGTTAGAAGCATCATCTCCCTCTTAAGCTGCAAGTGGAAGGATCAAAGGACTCAATTGAAAGTCTAACAGACTTACAGACATAAATGGCAAATTGCAGTTTCCCTATAAAGTTTAGTTAGAATGTAAAATCGACAATTTCACCTTCATCAAAGCATACTAGGAAATCTTTTTAATGCTTCCTATTAGTTTTGGTTCAGCATTCATGGCCTATTGGCCTGTATTAGATGCTTAATATATAAACAACAAAATTAACATATTTTTTCTTTGGAATTCATTTCAAACATACTAATAATTTAGCGAAAAAAATCTCCACAGGCTATCCTACTAACTACTTTCTTGGATTTTGTTGTATCGCAGTAACGATATCAGACCTATCCATGCTTCCTTACTCCTATCTATATCCTCCATCCCCAATTGTATTAACTTTCATCATTTATTTTTTGTACTTGTATAATGAACAACACAATTGAAGTTAATCCACTCACAATGAGCGTTCAGCGACACAACTGAAATGCAATTGTGTCACTACAAGCAATCAAGCACATAAGTTGCAAGTCCATCTAAAGTAATAGGAACAATTAATTAATAAGAGGAATCAAATCAAACGAAAGCAACTGAGTCATACAGCTTCATATCTAAGGAGGTTCAACATCTTCGTTCTCTCTCTGTCATTCTGCAATTCCTGTCATTAGACGCATGATAATTAAAGCTCATGCAAAGTTTCATATCCAAAATATTTCCTTTTCTTGTCATTATAAAGAGAAACAAATGAGTGGATAAAGTAGCAGAAAACTAAGATCAAACTTAATGTAATGGAAAATAATGAGGATGGCCAACTGAGGCATACCATAGCCGTCATCTTCTTATTAACGGGTGCCGCGTTGTCACCTGATATCCACTCAAGGGTCCTTGTCAGTTTCAGAAACCCACCCTCGTTTTCATCTTCCAAGATCTACCAAACATTATAATTTTCCAACAAATTGACAATTTAAATAGAATTAAAGGTTACAAGTAATCTAGTATGTTCTCAACGAAAATTAAACCAAAACCACTAAAGAACGTTAACTGGTAATTACCCCATCAAAGGAGCCTGATTTCTCAAGCAGCTCAACAAGAAAGAGAGAGCCAACATCTATCGGTTAACTAGTGACCCTAACATGACCAGGACAGAGAGAATATGCACTTAGTCTGGGTAAAAAAAAAAAATTAACCCTTTTCCGGGTAGTCGGAAGCATCTTCTATCCAATTGTTGGTCTAATATGGCTTAACCTGTTTCTGAACTCAAAATTTGCACATGGTGATGCCAACAACCACATTCCAATTCTCATCATCCAAACAAAAGTGCACTTTGAAGGAAAAGAACTACAGAAATATACCAGAATTAAGAAGTTCCTTTGACCTTTCAAATGTTTAAAACATACGCCTGTTCATTATCTTATGTAGATAAAAACTACTTGTTGCTCCAATAGACATGAGCGGGTACTACCAAACGAGGTCAAATCGATAGCCTATATCCACTCACAAGCCATTATGGAGTACATTTTCTCCTTGATTCTCGCTTAATTTATTTGCAACTATGACACCCATCTATACTGTGGATACTAATACAATACATCACCCCTTTCTACTGCTAATTAAGACCCAGATATCTGAATTCAAGAAGACCAAGAATTTGACAGTCCTAGTCAATATAATTAAACTCCTGTCAAAAAATTTCTGAAGCAGGGAAACTAAAGAATTTGATGATTGTGTGTTCAGAAAATACGCTTGTTTCTTGCTTTAACTGACCCAACTCACTCCCCTCTTTCTGCTCTTGCATGCCACTCCACTACATCTCAAGCATTGGCAGTCTTATTTTAACAATTTTCATAGATGTGCTCGAGTTTAGCAAAAAAATTTGATTTGGGTTTTGGGATAAAGGGTTTTAGTTCCTAAATACTAGGTGCCATGACATTCTACCAGCAATGAGACCACAAATTTAGGTGTTTGGAATCCAACAGCATTTGGAACAGATTTCAGATCTGCATGTTTAACAGAACAGAAATGGCTTTATCTTGGTGCCTTCTAAAAATAATTAATCCAACAAAAAGAAGATTTGAATGAATCGTTACAGTAAGTTCTAGTAAAGTCAAAAAATTTAAGCTGAAAGAAAAAGAAATAAATAAACAGAGTGACACACATTTTGTTCAGATATTGATAACTCTTGCGGTTGTTGAGCATCATCAGCCTCTGAATCATCAAGTCTAGCAGCATTTCTCAACCAAAGTACGTCAGAAACTTTCGATATGATGTCTCCATTCAACTCCCTCTCCTTCAAAAATGTTTGAAGAATATCGTCTTCTGCAATTTCGCTTACTGGCAACACAAAAGAGAAATAACAATTGACTAGCAGCTAAAAATTACTGAAGCTTCATTTCATTTGCCCCACACCTACTCTGCTTGAAATTTCTAATACTTCAGTCATGCCTAAAAATAAGATCGAGCCATTCATCAAAAGGAGCGGTACAAGCTATTTAGCTAAATATAATATTTCTACGTACAAAAAAAAGTAGTCAATCGTTTCAAAGTAGAACCAAGCTAGCTTCACAATGTAAATAAAATCTACGGAACTTTCAAAACAGGTTGAAATGGAAATTTTACACAAGTACATGGATAATACCTTGATGGCTTACATTGACACAAAACCTAAGTAGGAGTGTTAGTATAAATGCAAGGCCAACTGACACATTGGCATGCCTAATGGAGGAAAGCATGAGACTGAATTTGCATTGCAGCTCAAAACTAAACCGAAACCAAATCTTTACTCACATTCCAATACTAAATTTTAATCCCAGTATCATGCTCAATTCAATCTAATTTTAGTTGTCATTATCAAAACGGATTCTAAAAACACCTCAGTGAAGTTCTATGAATTCTATTAATTACGGTATATCAGAACTCTTGCTTAAACTAGACAACTTATCCTCCTATACAACAAATCCCTCTAGCTTTTCTCCAAAAATGCTATTCGAATAACCGCCCTTTAAAATTCAATACATATCGCTAATTAACACCCCAATTCAAACTCATATCATTCAATACCATCCCAATTCCAAACAAATGCCAATGTGCTTTTTCCTGAAATTTTCTCGACCCATCACAACACATCCTGCACATTACATAAAACCAAAACTATAACGGCTCCAAAACCCTCTAAAAAATCACACTTTTTCTCATAATTATTTTTCCGTACAGCTGAATTACAATTGAGGCTTCCAATGTTGTCCCATCTCACTTTTCTAAATGAAGAAACTCGCTCACCTGGAGGAGGGCTTCTCAAGGCTGAGGCAACCGTTGTTGGAAATCTGGGAGATGGGGTTTGAGTACGACGACGTAGTGAGGAGACTTTTGTGGGGAATAGCAGGTAGTGATTGGGAGCGAATTGGAAACTGTTACACGTAGCGAACCACCATCGAATTGCTCTTGGAAAAGAACCCATTTGCAAAAATAGTTTCAACTCTCTCTCTCTCTAACTGTGAATCAAGAGGGATGTGAACTGTGAAGTGGGTGGATAAATATCAGAGTTGGTTTTCCTCTCCACTCGGGTTCCACAATGATATTTCCACAAAATTATGAGCAGTATGCTTTTGAGTGAATTTCACTTATAATCTCAAACTCTGCACCATTTTTGTAGGGTAATTCTATTAACAGCCCTTCATTTACTCCATGTAACTCACAAAAAATTCCTTCAGATTCATTATTGTGTGAAGGCCAAAATGCCTCCAAACTCATCTTCTTTTTCAACATTCATATCCCGAAATATGTAAACGTTTTCAACATATAGATGTTGAAACTTTTCACTTAACCGAAATTCACGTGTTTGATTTCATAAATTTCGACATTAAGAAGTTGAAAATATGGTTATATTTCAACATGTTATTGTCGAAAACAACAATATTTTATCCACATGTATCTAGTTCGACATTCGAAAGTTGAATACACACATAAATTTCGACATGAGGATGTCGAACATAGACATGGTCCAATTTTTGAAAATTCGTCCTTTAATATAAATCGACATGTGGTTGTCGAAAATAAGTGTGTATTTCGACATTTAAAGTATGAAAACTAGTCGCGAGGGTAGTTTGGGTAGTTTAGGTGTATTTTGTGGGTTGTATGGAGTAAATTGGTTTGAGGGAATTTTAAGTGTGGGTTACATGAAGAAAATGGGTTACATGGAGTAAATGAAGTGTTGTGAATAGAATCACCCTTTTTGTATATAGTCCTCGGGGAAAATTTCCAAAAAAAACACCTAATCTTTTGCCTCAATGTTCTATAAACACGTATCCTTTGACTGATTTTAATTAGACACCTATTCTATTCACCTGTTATTAAATTGGGCACCCGACCCAATTTTCCATCCAATTTGTGACACAAAGTGTCCAGCATGCCCTTTACAAGTTGGCATGGGTACCTTAAAAGGCTGAGATGGCAAGGTAGAAGCTGAGTGGACATTTGGAGGGGAAAAAACGAAACCCCATCACCAAAAAAATACCTAGACATACTCTCTCTCTCTCTCTCTCTCTCTCTCTCTCTCTCTCTCTCTCTCTCTCTCTCTATATATATATATATATATATATATATATATATATATATATATATCCCATGCCTCCACCTATTCTCTCTCTCTCTCTCTCTCTCTCTCTCTCTCTCTCTCCCCCCCCCCCCCCCCCCCCTTCTCCCCTTCTTCCCTCCCTCATTCCTTGGACACCGACTCCCCCCCCCCCCCCCTCTCTCTCTCTCTCTCTCTCTCTCTCTCTCTTCTGGACATCCAAAATCAGATAAGAACAAGAAGAAGACATCCATTGCTTGTAGTCTCCTCTCTCTCTCATAAGAAACAGAGCCACCCCAAAAATACCCTACCTTCCCTAAAAAAAAAACACATCTCTCTCTCTCTCTCTCTCTCTCTCTCTCTCTCTCTCTCTCTCTCTCTCTCTCTCTCTCTCTCTCTCTCTCTCAACTTCCTATTCCAACAAGAAATAGAGTAACCCTAAATTTAGGGGAGGAAAAAAGTGGACATCCCCACTTGTTCCATTTTTTCTTCCTTCAAAATTATGAAAATCAACTTAAAATCAAGGTCTTTAATTAGGAAGAAGTTCCAATTCATAGTAATCAAATAGGATGTCTCCAATAAAAATAATGAAAACCCAAAAGAGGGGATGTAGAACAACGCCTTTGACTAAATTTACCGGCTGGAATCTCTCGAAAAGCTTTAATTTGGGGAACGAGTCGACTGGTTAGTTTTCTTAATTCATCCAGTACCGAAACAGATAAGGTTACACTGATTAGTTTTCATAATTCATCCAGTATCGAACAGATAAGGTTACAGTGACTCAACCACGTAGTCTCTAAACCAGTCAAGTTTCCAAGTTCTAGAACGAGTTGACTCAACATAAACGGATTGTAGGCGAGTGTCTTTAAACTCGTAACATTACCGAAAAAAGCAGGAATCTTGTCATTGAGAAGGTTGTTGACCAAATTGAGAGTCTCCAGCTGCCGAAAACATCCGAAACTCGCTGGAATCTCTCCAGTAAAGCTATTTGCATCAAGAATTAGAATTTTCAAATTGGGGAGTCCAGCCAAAGTGTAAGGATTGGTTCCAGTAAGGGAGAGCGGTGAGGTTTTGACACGCGGAGTTGGAGGGGGTGGGAGGAATTGAGGTTGTTGTTGTAGAGAGAGGTAGGAAAGAGAGGGAAGGCGAAGGCGGTAGAGGGAGGTCGGGAATGGGCTGGACAAGGGGAGGCTAGAGAGGTCACGTGCTTTTCGCATGTGTTGTTTCCCTCTAAAACATACCAAATCATCTTCTTTTTGCCATCTTATCGACGAATGTAGCCAAGTCAGCAATAAACAAGCCAGTTGGGCACTTTCTGTCACAAATTGGACAAAAAATTGGGCCAAGTGCCCAATTTAATAACGGGTGAATAGGATAGGTGTCTAATTGAAATAAGTCAAAGGATACATGTCTATGGGACATTGAGGTGAAAGATCAGGTGTTTTATTGAAATTTTCCCTAGTTTCTCAAGCTACCAAAATCACCCATGTCGTCCCTTAACTATTGATTTTCAACCTATTGGGCCTAATTGGTAATGGGAGTTAGATTCTTGGATGGAAAATGAACAATGTGAAACTCACATGACCATCTTAAACCTAATCCAAAAGCACAATTGTCATTCCAGTCCCTTTCCTCTCCCACTCCACAATTGGCGCCAACCTATTTAGTTTTCCCTCCAATTTCCTTATATCTACCCCACTCTATATATAACATAAAGTGGGAAAGAAAACAGGGTAAATTCCAATTCTCATTCTCTCTCTCTCTCTCTCTCTCTCTCTCTCTCTAAAAAGCCAAGTCTCTCTCTATCTCTCTCAAAATACCCAGGTCTCTGTTTTCTTTCTCTCCAACTTCCACCATGACTTCTGTTAGGAAACGAATCCCAGAACCTAGTAATAATGCGTACAAATTAGACAACAAAAAATTGCAAACCTTACGAGGTTGAATTAGGATTTACTTCTCATCCGTTGACATGGATGTTGGTTGACTTGTTTCTTTTTTTTTTATAGAACTTAACTAACTCGATTACTGTACACAACAAACCTTGCTCGACAGTATCTCATGAGCTTCTTGTTAGTTTTGTTGGCGTTTTCCGGGTTATGTCAAGCCTTTTGGTGTATGTAATTTGCCTATGGGGTTTGGGAGGCAGAGTGCTTAGGGCTTGAGTCTAGATGCTGCATTCGAGAGATTACAAGCTTCATGATCAAGCCAATTCCTTGTCAAGTATTTCGAAGCTCAATCCGGAAAGGTATACTCATGCATGTCATGTTTGCATTTAGGTTTGATCATCATGGTTTAGGGCACATGAGTTTTAATTAGTCAATTGCATTGATACACTTCCTAAATCATGATTTTGACAAAGGCATTTGAATTCTAGTCTTTTGAATCCCTCATTGCATTTGCAAGCGTTTACGCGCATCTAATAGCCCTTATTGTGCACTTAGCGTTTGTAAGCATTTAATAGCCCGTGTCCTTTTAGTGACTACTGCGTTCACAAGCGTTTACACGTGTCTGGTAGCACTTTTTAATGACATGTGTCATGTTTTGAGAGGCTTACATGAGGGATCTGAATTTGTGCACTATATAAGCTCTTTTTCTCTCATTTTAAGGCAGACACTTCATTGAAAAATCAGCCCCCCCTTTTAAAGAGAGAGAGTGTCTCCTTCTTTCTTTGTGGAACTTGATGTTCTTGATGATTTGAGCTTGCTCTTCTCATCTTTCTTCAATCTAGAGTCTTCTTCTCCATGGATCCACTCTAGGTTGATTTTATTTTTCAAAAACCTTCATAAAAATCATATCTTTCATACATCATGTTGTGTTGCCTACATATCTACGTGGCCGGATGATCCGGAGCCGTCTTTGATACGGAGATCGAGGGGTGTTGAACTTGTGGAGGCTATGGAATTAAGAATGGGCTCAGGGAGCTAAATCTTAGAGTGGAGTTAGGTTTAGCTTGGGGCAAGTTGGTAATTTCTAATCTTGTAACTCTGGATTTAACCTTTTGATTTATAGCAATTAGTAGATTAGGCCGTGGTTTTATGCTTATGTATTTAGACCCTAAGTAGTTTCCATGTATATCCTCGTGCTTTGTGTCTTTGTTTTATTTACTTTGCATTGAAATTGTTGGTTTGATTAAATAGCCATGGAATTAGGGTGAATGTGAATCACTTGGTGATACTGAATTTTTAATTGATAGTCCTATTCACACCCCCTCTAAGACTTGTTTCACCTTTGCATAATTTCAATTGGTATCAAAGCCCCGTGTGCTCTTTGTTTGCTTAATTGCTTAAATTGATCCTTTGTTGTGCAATGGATAGGACGGATCCTATGGAAGGTGGGTCAAATTCTCGACCCCCTTACTTTGATTGTAGTGACTACTCTCTTTGGAAATCAAAAATGAAGAACCATTTGATTGCTCTAGGCATTAGAGTTTGGAGGTCCATACTTTACAGTTATGAAGAACCCATGGTTGAGGATCCTAGCACTAAAGAGGTTAGGAAGAAAAACGAATTGGAGTGGAGTCCGGCGGATATTTAGAGTTGTGAGATGAACTCGCATGCTTTGAGTGCTATTTTTAATGCCTTGTCTAGATCCGAAGTCAATCGTATCTCTTCTTGTGTCACGGCATCCGTACCTCCCATGAGGGTATTGAAACGGAGAGGGTCTCTAAACTTCAAATGTGCACCACTAAATTTGAGGAATTTAAAATGCTTGACGAGGAGACTTTTGATAGCTTCATAACTAGGCTCACCGAGATCATTAACACATTTCATAGCCTAGGTGAACCTCTTTCAAATCTTAAAGTGTGTCATAAGATTCTTAGGTCCCTTCCCTCTAGGTTCTTGATCAAAGTGACTTCCATAGAAGAACGGTCGGATGTTGATGACATAACTTTTGTCGAGTTGGTTGGTAAACTTCAAATTTTTAAACTAAATCACTTGAAGGACTTCAAACCTTTAAAGTCCCTTCCCAAGGCCGGTAAAAGTATTGCCTTCAAAATTGATAAAGAGGAAATCATAGAGGGTAGTGACATGGATGAGAGTCTTGACGATAAGGAGTTGGGTGCTCTTGTGAAAAAATACAAGAGGCTTGTGACACTTCGGAAACATAACAAACTTGGTAAGAGTCCGAAACCATTGAGTTGTAATAACAAGAGTTTGACACAAGTGGCAAGAAACATTCATTTGATAAATCCAAAAGGCCACAAGGAATACAATGTCATGAGTGTCATGGATTCGGTCACATTCAATCCGAGTGAGCTAATTCTCTTAAAAAGAAGTTTAAAAAGGGGTACAAGGTCACGTGGGAAGATGATAGTGACGATGAGGGTAGCGAGTGTGGTGTTTATGAGTTTAGTGAGGGAAGTCCTAATGTGAACGTGTTAGTTTCTATCGTTGATCCTCCTACCTCTCCTAAGTCTTCGTCTGAATCTTCTTCTTCTAGTGTTGAGAGTGGTGTGAGCAAGATGTCTAGTGCCAAAGTTAAGTTAGCTCTTGAGGTTGAGAAAGAAGAAGAAGTTTGTGACTTTGAGAGCATTCAAGAGGCTTATAATCATTATGATTATACCAAGATCTTGATAAACTTGCTAAGAATAAGCTAACCTTAGAAAATTCTCTTAAAATGGTGGAGAAGGAGAAAATGTCTCTTAGGAAAAATCTTTCCACTACCTCTCACGAGTTAGAGGAGCTTAGAAAAACTTATGCTAATCTTGCCGATAAGTTTGCCGTCATTGAGAAAGAGAGGATTGAGGGTTTGAAAGAGATTGAGAAGGCTAAGTCTAGGATTAGTGAGCTTGAGATAGATCTTGGTGAGGCTAGTGGAGCCATTAAGAGGAATGAGTGTAGGGCTGCACGTCTAGCCGAAATGACTAGGACTTTTAGAGACGAGTGGTTTAGGCTTTATAGATCCTTCTTCACTTCAATCCAAGTCTAGTGATGAGCCTAGTAAGAAGAACTCTTTTGTGAGTGCCGGGACTACTTTTAGTCCTTCTTCCTCTAGAATGTCCATTCCAATAGGGTTGGAGTCCTCTAAGAAGAAAGCTCCTATGTGTCATCTTTGTAGTGTGGAGGGACATCTTCAACCTCATTGCAATTGAATATTTTTTAGTGCTAAGTCTAAGGATGATGATTCTCTCTAGCAAGACCAAGCCAATAGGTGGTGAGTCTTCTAAGAAGGAAGTCTTGACTTGTCACCATTGTGGGGTTGAAGAACACATTTGTCCTTTTTGCTATCACTTGAAAAGAGAGAGTGTTAAGAGGAGTCAAACTCAAAGACCCATGAACCGTTTTATTCCACGTAGTGTGATTCTTGGTCAACCCAATGTGGAAAAACCTCGTGGTGTTACCGCTTCTCCACCAAAGTCTCGAAACGATGATTTTCTCTCCAAGTTGTCTCATCTTGCTACTCAATCATCTTACATGGTTGAAGAGATAAACAAGTTGTCTTTGCATGCTAAGAATTTGAATAGTGCTTCTTGTGTTCAAAACAAATCGAATTATGCTTGGAAGAAAGTTGATCATGCTTCACATGTCTCACAACCTCTAAATACTCTTGGGAGTTTGGGGGTTCTTCTTCTCTTCATTGAGATTGGTTGAGTTGCATGTCACTCTTATGTGCATCATGTCATCTTTGAATCTTGAGTGGTCATGTGTTTTTGTTTTAGTCTTTGCACTATTATTTATTTTGTCTTTTGTTTTCATTTGTCAAATGCATTTAGGGTCATGTCTTGGTTATTTTGTTTGTGTGCTTGCTTGTCGAATGCTTGTGTGCTTGTCAATTGAATACTTCCTTCATCATGCATGAGAATGAGTACGGAAATCTTGTTGGTTGAGCATTGAGATTTGAGAATATCCATTGGGATCATTGATTAGTACATTCATGCTAATATCATGAAGGGTTCCTTGTTTTATGTGAATCTCATGCTCTCCTCTATTTGCACACACTCTTTTGGGGCTCGATCCTTATGGTGTCTAAGGGTTCTCATTCTTATCTTGGTTACATTCTACTTGATTGGATATTTGATTGACCAAATGCTTGAGTTCACCTTTAGATGCTTTCCCCCATTGATTTTTCTCAAGAGCTACCGTCTAGGGATTAGCGTGAAAGCTTCTTTTGGTGCATAAAAGAGTGAGATCCTTGCTCGAAAGATAACATGCTCTTGTTGAAAAGACCCCGATCATGAAAAAAAAAAAGAGGGGGGGGGGGGGGGGGGGGGGGGGGGGGGCATTCATTGTGAAAAAGTTTAATTCTGGATTTGAGGTTGTCGCTCTAGTGCACCCTCGCCTTAGGCGAATGGCTATCTAATCATTGCACCATCCTAGATTTGTATGTCCCTCTTGGGTCATGAAAATCGAAATGGGGTTTGTGCGTGAAGTTTTTAGGTCCAAGTGCCTTATGGTTTGAATTCATCTGTCTATCTTGTGGGAATTTTCTGGAGATTTGGGTGGGTGTCCCTTGGCATTCTTGGGGTTCTTGAACCATTCTATAAGAGTTCACCCACTCACTTTGATAGTAGAGAGCATGAAATTCACTTGTTGCTTGTGGTAGCTCATGATATTGTCATGCTATGCATTGTTCTTGGTATCTCGAATGTGATCAAATTTGTCTGTCATTGTCTCTCATAGCAAGCCTGTTCATGTCTTGTTCTAGTTCATGATGTGAGAGAGTGATAATTGTTAAATGCTTGATTTTGTGTGTGCCCTTGGATGCTTGCATGAGTGGAATCTCATTAGAGTGCATTTAGGGAGGGGGAGTCACATTTGTATGTTCATTTAGGAATCACTTCATTATTTGTGCCTTCATTCATGGGAGAGATGCATTTGCTTAGGGGGGAGTATTGCTTCTAATCGTGAGAGTGTGTTTTTTTGGTGCTCATTAAGTATTTTGATGGTTTGATGTCTAGTTGGGAGAGTTTTTGTGTGAGGAAGTAATGGTCACAATATCATGACATTGGGTGCTTGGAAATATGCATGTTCTTTAGAATGCATCAGGTGAGGGGGAGAGTTCATTTATGTTGATCATTGGATTTCAAAATTTTCTCTTCTTATGAGAATGCTTTGGTGAGAAACTCATTTTATTTTTTTTTACATATTTGTGTGTAGTGCATTCATGAGATAGCTGACGTTTGTGTGCTTTAAATGATTTCGTGAGGAGGAGTCTTTCATTTCTCTTATCTTTATGATCCCTAATAAGTTGTGGGAAGTTGTTTTGTGTCTTGGAGCATTTAACTTTGTTAAGAGAAGTGTTTTTGTACCTTAGTCAAAATTGGCTTTCATTCTCCTGGAGGGACTTTTCTGTGCCTTAGAAAAATTTTAGTGAGTTTGTGCGTCTCATTTTGAAAATAGATCCTTCACAAATTTGTGAAGGAATTTGTTCTTCACCTGTTGAGCAAAATTTCGTGTGTTTTGTGGGGGTAGATTTAGAGAGTTTGTACTAATTTTGGGTTTGCACGCGTCTACTAGCGCTACACCTCACTCCCAGTCACGTGCACTGTGCACCTGTGTGCCTTTTAAGTGTGGCATCACTCTTTGCCACATGGAGATATGGTTTCCGTCCAATCTCTGGGTGCAAGGCCATTGTTTGTGCGCATCTACATCTCATTTTATCTTTTTTCCACGTGTATGAACCTGTGCCCGTGATCCAAATCTCATCCATCACTCTCCACTCATGATCTCTTTTCTCTCTCTCCCTCATCTCTCCTCTGCTCACACCGAAAACACTACTCTGTCTCTCCTTCTACGCGATTCATGATCGAGGTTTCACAAGGACGGCGACTTCTAGTCTTCTCCACCATTCTTTGAAATCGTTGCCACTTTCTCGGTTTCTCAATGGGTTAGTCACAAAGGGGGGTCATTGATTTACAGCTCGATCTACAAAGTTAGGGTTTCGTTGCTTTCAGTCATGGCGTTTTGGAGTTACAGTCTGTGATTCAAAGGGGTATTTGATCTGTTGGGTTCTCCTTTTTAGTAGTTTGAGAGACGATCTCAACTGTCCGGTTCACATCTTAGGTTTGATTTCCAAGGTTATTCCTAGGTTTGTTGCTTTGTTGTGTGTTTTTGGGGCTTTTTAGGGTGAAATTTCTGGTCTTTTTGTTGATTTCCAACGGTTTGGGGGTTTCACATATGGAGGCTTCTAAGTTTCACTATCATGCTGTTCTTCGGGTTACCTTCTGCCACGGTTTGTGAACTGTGTGTGCTTGAGGTATCCTCTTCTATCTCATTACTCATGGGGTTTCGTTTGTGTGAAATTTTGTCTGTTCTGTGCATAATTTTGTCTATTCAATTGATACGGCTTCTGTGTTAGGGTTTCTATTGGGATCGACATGTCTGGGTTTTAGAGTTTCTCATTCAACCGGTAGTGGTTGCACATCTGATAGTCCATGATTTTTCTGTTGATCTTGTTTCTGCAACTGGTTTTTTGGTGTTGCTGGGTTCCTAGAAGTTACTGGTTGTGGTAAAACGTGGGTTTGATCTGGTTTCTATCTAATATCCCTGTTGTGTTAATTCAGTGACACTTGATTAAGGTTTTACCAATGAGTTCTTTGGGTTGAACAATCTGACAGGACCTTATCTTTCAGTTCTTCACATGATCATGTTTTAAATCATACACTATTTGTTTGGTGATGCAAATTTTCTTCGAACTGTGAACTTGTTTCTTTGGTGATAAGCAATATTGGTTCTTCTTGATTTAGAAGTGGCTGTTTTGGTGGGTGCTACATTTGTTACTTGATACTCCAGTCTTTTAATAGCCTCTCCAATCTTTTATGGCCAATGTTGTTTGTCGTATCTCTGATGCTTTCTCTTCTTCTTCCCGTATGGATGAGCTTTCCTTGATTTTTGTGACAAAAAGGGGGAGAATGAGTAATTTCTAACTCATGAAAGTTGTAGCATGTTTGCTTTGTAATCTCTCTATCTTAGTTGCTACTTGATATTGTAATCTCTCTATCTTAGTTGCTACTTGGTATGTCGTACCTTGAATGCTTTGTCTTGTTTGGTTTGGTGAGTCCATGCTTAGGGCTTTTGACTCTATAAAGCTTGCTAGTATTATGCCTATGCTTTATTCTTGCTAGCTTCTATAGCGGGTTACTAATTCAGTTGCGCTTTTATTTGCTATTATTGCTTGTGTTATGTTTGTAGCTGATGCCCATGTTTGGGGCCAACATGTTGGAGCTGATTCATAGTTTATGCCCATGTTTGGGGCAAACATGCTAGCTCTGATTTGTTATAGCATGTCTTATGTGAGACTTTTCAGCTTGTTGAGAATGTTTTCTGCTGCACTTTCATTGAATCTATTGCTATCTTTTGGATATCTTGGCATGTGCCTTGTGTTGAAGTTTCTTGGCAGGTTATTGGAAGCTTGCTGTTCTAATTTTCTCAAGTTTTGAAGGTTCTTGAGTTAGTTAGGTTTTGCTTCCATGTATTAAATTTTGTTTTGAAAGGTTTTGTCCCGGAAAAGCCAAAGGGGAGATTGTTAGTTTTGTTGGCGTTTTCCGGGTTATGTTAAGCCTTTCGGTGTATGTAATTTGTCTATGGGGTTTGGGAGGCAGAGTGCTTAGGGCTTGAGTTATTTTGTTCTCTTTGCTTAGGTCTTGGGTCATTTTTTTCCATGTAGTCCAACTCCATCTCTGACGCACCATTCTTTGCCTCCAACTCTTTCTCTCTAGATGCTGGATCAACCTAATAGAAATACATGCATCTCCTTTATTTTGTCTGCCACATATTAAGATTACATATTTGATACAAAAAAAATTATGATTTTAGTGCACATAACAATGGATGTATTTACCTCCCAATTGGCACACCATAAGAATCTTCTTCATGGGTTTGCACTAGTTTTTGACCTTTGAAAAAGGACAGGCTTCCCACACATGCAAGTAGGATATTCATTTTGGGTGGTTGCAGAGGAAGAAGAAGGTGTTAGAAATTTATACTAAAAGTCATCCTTTATGTAATGGATTAATATTTAAATAGTTAATTATTAATATGTTTTATTCATTTTTTGTTGAGAATCTATTACGGGTAATGTTTGCATAATATTATTGTATGTTGTGCATGTGTGTCTTTTATTCTACTACTAATATTGTATAAAACAATTTAGAACCTTATGGTTATTATGAATGCTTGTGCTCTTAATATAAAAATAATTAATAAACAAATTCAATGTTATTGACTTTGTTTTATTATAAAGTGAGATCCTCATTAGGTTGATTTATTATAAAGTGAGATCCTCGTTAGGGTCAATAGTCTTGGTGAGTTGGGTCACGATATTATATGCAGGATATATATATTAATTATTGATGAAATTCACGTCTTAGTTGGGATTAATGATACTCCCTTAAGTAAGCTTATAAGTTTCAATTATGTCAAACTTTGCCGGTGATATTTGAATCCAATATATTGAATAAATTAAGTGGCAAGTCTCGAGCTATTTTATAAGACGTTGATTAAATATAATTATCAGTAATTTAATTTAATTAACGGGTATCTATAATCTTAATGTGAGGAGATTAATAAGTATTTAATAACATAGACCTCGAAACATAATTGAGATACAGACGTATAATCTTATAGATAACAAATATATCTTAACGTGGGAAAATTAATAGTATTTAATAATATGGAGTTGGAAATATAATTTTGTAGTGGTGTGAATAATAATTAATGAAATAAGAAATATAATCTTGGTGGATTAAGGTTACTTATTTGCACAAGGAGTCCTCCTTAGGTCCCTAGCCTTATAAATATACCATTCTATTCTCTAGGTCTCAAATAGTCATTCAGAAAATTAGAAGAGATGCTGTAAAAGAGAGAACAATGAGACTACGTAGAAGTCCACGCTTGTAAAAGAGAGAACAATGAGACTACGTAGAAGTCCACGCTTGACTACGTGATCGAGGTATAAATGAATATGGCAGAAGTGAAATTATGCAAAGGTGAAACAAGTCCCGGGGCGCGGGGGGGGGGGGGGGGGGGGGGGGGGGGTGTGGGATAATTCAATATCACCAAGTGATTCACATTCACCCCAATTCCATGGCTATTTAATCAAACCAACAATTTCAATGCAAAGTAAATATAACAAAGACACAAAGCATGAGGATATACGTAGAAACTACTTAGGGTCTAAATACATAAGCATAAAACCACGGCCTAATCTACTAATTGCTATAAATCAAAAGGTTAAATCAAGAGTTACAAGATTAGAAATTACCAACTTGCCCCAAGCTAAACCTAACTCCACTCTAAGATTTAGCTCCCTGAGCCCCTTCTTAATTCCATAGCCTCCACAAGTTCAACACCCCTCGATCTCCGTATCAAAGACGGCTCCGGATCATCCGGCCACGTAGATATGTAGGCAACACAACATGATGTATGAAAGATATGATTTTTATGAAGGTTTTTGAAAAACAAAATCAACCTAGAGTGGAGCCATGGAGAGGAAGACTCTAGATTGAAGAAAGATGAGAAGAGCAAGCTCAAATCATCAAAAACATCAAGTTCCACAAAGAAAGAAGGAGACACTCTCTCTCTTTAAAAGAGGGGGCTGATTTTTCAATGAATTGTCTGCCTTAAATGAGAGAAAAAGAGCTTATATAGTGCACAAATTCGGATCCCTCATGTAAGCCTCTCAAAACATGACACATGTCATTAAAAAGTGCTACCAGACACGTGTAAACGCTTGTGAACGTAGTAGTCACTAAAAGGACATGGGTTATCAAACGCTTACAAACGCTAAGTACACAATAAGGGCTATTAGACGTGTGTAAACGCTTGCATACGCAATGAGGGATTCAAAAGACTAGAATTCAAATGCCTTTGTCAAAATCATGATTTAGGAAGTGTATCAATGCAATTGACTAATTAAAACTCATGTGCCCTAAACCATGATGATCAAACCTAAATGCAAACATGACATGCATGAGTATACCTTTCCGGATTGTGCTTCGAAACACTTGACAACGCATTGGCTTGATCATGAAGCTTGTAATCTCTCGAATGTAGCATCTATTGTAATTGTTGCATGCATCAGTTTGTTGTTCATAAGGAAAAATGCAGTTGATGGAAGTGTGGAGTATTTGCCATGAATGAAGGACTCTAATGGTTATGTTATGAATGAATATCTAGTATTCCATGTCATAAACTTTAGGCCAAACTTCATGAAATGAATGGTTATGGTTAAAGCAAACACATTGATGAGAAAGATGATAATAAAAATGGTACAAGCAATGAAACATCTATATTACAACAGAGAGCGATTTTACATTTTGTCCCTCTCACAACTATCCTACGCGGCAGATTGGAGGGCTGTGATTTACTAAAGTTCACTTCAAACTGATCCAAGGGCACTTATTACTCTCAGTTCGAATTTCAAAACCCTAATTTGGAGGAATTCTCTTTATGGCTGAGATTACTACAAACATAATCAAACGAGAGATGTAATGCTCATTTCTCTTCTCATTTCTCCTCTCCCGTCGTTATCCTCTCTCTATCTCAACTAGGGTTTCTCTGCAGAGACGGCGTAGAATTTTGTGTGTGATTTATTCTTCTAAATCCCAAACCTTCAGTTCATTTTGAGAGAAAATTTCTCTCTAGCTCACAATCTCTGTTTTTCTTGCTAAGGTATGGAAGCAGTCAATTCGCCTCTCTATTTCTGCGTCTTTTGATCGGCAAAAGGTTTAGATTCAATCTCATCTCTTTCCCCATTAATCAATGCAATTATTTCGACCTTCGAGTTATGTCAATTTTTTTTTGGGTAAATAGCTCCATCAATTTCATTGCTATATGGATGTTAAAGTTCTTGTTTTTTTGTTTTTCTTTGGATGCTTTCTCAAACAGATGTGTAGGAAACAAAGAAATATAGAGGGGGAGTCGACTTCTAGAGGTGCTATCAGTCTTATTAAATCTTTGTTTAGAAAAATCCCTTGAACTCTGATCAATCTTATTTCCAATCTTATTTTATTGTTTCTCTCTCTAATAATCCCTTTTTTTGTGACTGATTTTTCTTATTTTTGTGTGTGCATGGTAGGTTTTCAAAAAGGGGTTTAACAGCAGGTAGGTTTGTTCATAATCTTTCCCTACTTTTTTTTTTTCCTCCTAACATTGCCATTGCTCTAAAACATGTGTGACTCGGGGGTTGATTGTTCATAGTTTTAACCATTGTGGGAATTGAAGAGCTAACCTTTCCAATTTCATGCTTGCAATACATTTTTCTATTCTCCTTAATAACCATCTGTATAGTTGACGCACAGAATTCACGAGAAACTAGTTAGCGTACTAGTTTAAACGAAGATAGATCTCGAATCCTTGAGAGTTCTTGAATCCACAAGAAGAAAGAGATTACTTTTTGACTAGATATACGCAATATACATTCACAAAGAAAAAAAATTAAAAATCATTATAGACAAAACAAAAATGGATGACGAAACAGTGAAAACTTCAAGAGATAACTTAACTAAACTAGAAATCAAACAGGGGAGGTTTCCACTAAAGTATTTTTGGTAAATCAACAAGTCATTGTTCTAACATACAGAAACTTAATTTGACAACTTATAATCTAAGAATACTAAAAATACCGAAAATACCGTAGTGAAAACTCAGTCTAAATTTATAATTTATTGTCAAGAACTTGTCAATACGATTAATATATTGTAAATCCAGAGCTGAATGTCAAATATGACTTATAAACGGCAATTTGAATTGATCTTTCTTTAATATATAAATAAATTCACTGCATCTGTCAAGTACATGCTGATAATTTTATTAATTTACACGCCTGCATTCAGACAATAAAAAAGTGTTAATATTAACGTTAAGTTTGGTCCAACTTATTTATTTTATATGAAAGGTAATTGAAAAAAAAGTTGAAATTCTCAGAACGGACCAACAAATCCGGACTGAGGAAGTAAATATTTGACCTCAACTTTTTATTTGCCAAGTCAAACTAAGTCTTAAAGGCTTTGTTTGTTTTGGGTTTTGAGAGAGAGTTTTGGCGGTATTAAGTAGAGAGAGATTAAAAAAAAAAATTATTAAGAATTGTACATGGTAAATTTTGAGGCCCAAACCAAGGTGAAACTTTTTCACTGACCTTGTCAAAGTCAATTTCAAAGCCGGCCCGCTCAATTGTCCACATGCGTTGATTGCGTAGTGATGGAGTACATTGATAACCAACGTACATACGTTGATTGCTTAACAATGGAGGAAATTGATAGTCAACGTTGGCGCCCTTTGATACATTCAACCTTAGTCAAAACGTAGTCATAGATGCCCAAAATACAATATACTTACACTAACACGGGTATCTATGTATGTGCGTGCGTGTATCTATATATCGCAGATGCCCCAAAAAATCCTACCACCAACACAATAACCAACAAAGAAGAAATGGGTGGCGATTCTCTAACCACCGCCGACCACGGCGACGGCGCGACAATCTCCACTGTCCATCCAGACATTCTCCAGACCCACATCTTGACCCGACTCGACGGTCCAACACTCGCCACCGCAGCCTGCGCTTCGCCCCATCTCCACGCCCTCTCCACCCAAGAAACCCTCTGGCGCCAAATCTGCAACCGCACTTGGCCCTCCACCGCCGACCCACGTGTCCGACGCCTCATCTCCGCCTTCCCCGCCGGCCACCGCTCCTTCTACTCAGACTCCTTCCTCGCCGTCGACCACCGCCGCCGCTCACCGCCCTATCTCCGCCGCCGCCGCCCGCCACAGCCTTCCGCCTACGTAATCTCCGCCGTTGACATACAATACCAAGACCGGATAATACTCTCCAAGGTCCACGTTGCGGAAACCGGATCGGATCCTTTTCGGGTAGATTTGCTCGACCCGAAAGAGAGCGTGCCAATGAATGTGAATTTGGAGATCAAGGACATCACCTGCCTTTCTAATCTCCAAGAGAACTTGAGTCTCAGCTGGATCGTGATCGACCCGACCCGAGCCCGTGCGGCGAATGTATCCAGCCGGAGCCCCGTTTTGGTGAAGCGGAATTGGTTGAGCAATGACGTGGAGCTCCGTTACGCAACGGTTCTGTCCGGTGAGAAGAGGGGGGAGATGGTGCAGTGTTTGGTGGTGGTGACGTGCGACGGCGGAGGTGGGTTGATGGTGAAGGAGGTGAGGTTACACGTGGAGGATATGGAAGGGAAGAAGCTGGGGTGGAAAAGTTTGGAGGCGGCCGTGGAGGGCGGGAGGAAAAGGAGAGGGGAGAGAGGGGAGGAGAGAGAGATGTACAAGGGGTGGTGGAGGGAGGAGAGAGAGAGGAGACATAGAAAGAGGAGGAGAGAGAACAGGCGGGAGATGATGTTCATGGTCACCAACCTTTTCTTGTTATTGTCCTTTTTGGCGTTTGTTGGGATTAAATTCTTCCAGTTAACGTGGTTTTATGCCGTCAAGTGGTTAGTTTAATGGGTAAGTACTCGAAGCGCTTATTGGTCATTATATCGATCGGTTCGACTCTTAGTAGCTGATTGGTGAAACCAAACCTGCCCGACGTTCGTAGAATGCGATGGAATTTTAGCTTCGGCCCGATTTCATGTAGCATGATATTGAAGAAAATACTTTCGGACAGAGTATTATAGGAGTGTCCGGTATGCATAGGGTAGGGGTAGAATAGAAGGAGAGACACATTTGTACGTTTCTTTGATTTTGATTATTCTTTAGCTAGGGTTTGAGGCAAAGAAAATGAAACTCAACAAGTATCACTGTTAGCGACTCAGCAATCAGCAACCAACCTATGATACTGATTTGTTTTCTCTTGTCGCAACGAACAGCTTATTTTTAATCAGAATGTTTATTGGTTCATTTGCACGTTAATTGAAAACAGTGTCCTTTCACAAGTGCATTTTTTTCATATGAAATAATTATGGGAAACTTAAATATTGATCCTAACTCCTAGTAGTAATAATTAAGTATTCATCCGAGTTGGTTTGATCAATACTGTTGGCATGCGCAGATCCATACAACAACTTCGACAACTAGGAAATGGCTACAATACACACCCACTATTTGGGTGTGTATTATATGCACCCCTATAAAAGTTACGAATCGATTAACAAAAGTTACGAATTCTTTGTACAAAAGTTACGAGACGCACCAAATGTTATGAATCATAGAAAATGTTACGAATCATACTTCTGAAAAAGTTACGAAACACTAAAAAATGTTACGATTGCCAACGAGGTGGCACAATATGGGTCACACAATGGGTGCATATTGTACACACTTTTAAGGGGTGTGTATTGTAGAATTTTCCCGACAACTGTCATAGTGTAAGAAAAATACCTAGTTTTGGCGGAAGTACATTGAGGGTGAGAGAAAAGGTTCCGAAGTTTTGGCACCAATTCACAATGAGGGAATAGTGTTGAGAAATATAGTACTACGTAGTAATTAGGGGTGTCCACGGATCGGACTCAGCCGGTTCAGATACGGATCCGATCCGGTCAGAACAGATTTGGGTTCTTAGGATCCGAGAACCATCCGTAGGTGACATACGGATGGATCGGATCGGTTACGGATTTCGCGGATCGGTTCCGGCTCAATTTGGCGATTTGGGCTTTCAAATGGGCCAATTTGCTGGCGTAACAATAAAATTGAGTAGACATTTTCTTTGACTTAGGAATCTTAAAACAAGTGTCCAAACATTACAAATTCAAATCCACACCTACGTGTTATCATCACTCCACTGTCTCCACACCTAAGCCCAGAGTCCAAACATTACACATTCAAATCTTAAACCACACACACACGGAATTGGGGGCCCTGTAGTGAGTGAGATCACTGCATGTGTGTAGTGAGCTCTCTCGGCCGTCCGATCCAAGATCAACGGTCCGGATAAATTGGAGTTAAAGTTAATATAAAAGTGCTTTTTAAAGTGTAAGACGATCCGAACCATTGATCTCGGATCGGACGGCTGAGAGAGCTCACTACACGCATGTAGTGATCTCACTCACTACAGGGCCCCCAATTCCCACACACACAGTCACATAAAGTTCAAATGCAAACCAATAAACCACATGCACAGCAAACCAAAGTCCACTGAGTCACATCACCGGAGCAAACCCCAGCCGGAGCAAACCCCAACTGTGGTCGCCGATCTACGGCGAGAGAGAGAGAGAGAGAGAGAGAGAGAGAGAGAGAGAGAGAGAGAGAGAGTCATACCAAGAGAAGGCCGTCGTCTTCACATCTCCTGGTGGAGGAGGCGTACAGTGCCGGATGAGGAGAGGGAGTGAGTGAGAATCGGTTAGATTTAGGAGGGTGTGCTGGTGTGGAGTGATGGAGGCGGAGAGAATGAGAGTTTAGAGGCTGAGTTAGAGATTAGGGTTGAGAGGCTGAGTTAGAGATTAGGGTCGAGGTGAGAGGCTGAGAGTTGAGAGGCTGAGTTAAAGATTAGGGTTACTGGGTTAGGTGTACATCATACACGTGTAGCGGACTATTTTTTACTTTCTTTTTTTTTTTAATTTGGCCACGGACGGATCAGTTTTAACTGGATTCGATCCGGATCCGTGAACTTATGTGTTGGACGATCCGCAACCCATCCGTACATACCTCGGATGGATCAACGGATGGTTCGGATTAGTTTAGATTGGTCGGATTGGGATTGACTAGTAATAGTTAGGATTGAGAAATATAATATAGTAGTAGTAATAGTTAGGATTGAATAACGTTGTCCTATCTTTGTGGAGGCACTACTGCAAAAAAAAAAAATTTGTTTCTCAATTTACGGGGTGTTCCATTAACAAAAAATAATTTTTTTAAAAAACCAAAATAGGTCATTTGACATATAAAAATTATGAAAAACTAGTTTATTCTAAAAATACCCTTAGTGGAACACCTCCTTAGTGTAGGAGGATGTTGAGGGAGTGAGATGTGGACGCTTGCGCTAAAGAATATAAGTGAAGCTATTACGTCAACTTTGCTATGTTGTGTGATGGTTTCATCATCAAATATGCCTTTTTCTTGGATCCGGGGTGGGTGCTATGCAGTAGGTGTTGTGCGCCAAAACTACGTCGTTTTGCTTGATTTTTTTGGACGCCTCCAAAGCTTTCAATGACCTTGTTTGGAGGAAGAAAAAACCATTACAAAGTGCCTAAATCCAAGTGCGTAAACCTACTATACCGTATCCTAAAGAGCCTAAATCCCCTAAAATTGAACCCCAAAATTAACTCTCCAAACAGGGCCTTTGGATCTACCAAGAAAATGAGCAAAACGACATGCTGCACAACACCTACTGCACAGCGCCTTCTCCGGATTCCTTTTTTTTAAGGTAACTACTCCCTTCGTCCCCTTTTTATAGTCAACTTTTCTATTTTAGGCTGTTATTTAATAAGTGTATATTTGAAAAGTTAATGGATAAAAGTTTGTACAATTATTATTATATCCTTATAAAAAGTTAATGGGTAAAGAGTTAATGAGTAAAAGTGGAGAAATAACTTTGGAAAGTGGAGGTAAAAGTTAATATGAAAGGCGTAAAGTAAATGTAAAAGTTGATATAAAAGGTGTAATCATGATATGGGTTTGATAAGTTGATTTTACGAAGCAACACATTTAAAAAGGGTTAGAGGGAGTACTACTTCAGTAAGCACCCAAAAAAATAAATTAAAAAAATTACTATCTTCGTCCCAAAAAGTTGATCCATCTTTGGAATTTTTTTATTAGGACATAATGATTAAATTGTGCAAATTTGTACTTTCCACAATCGCCCTTTGTATTATTTTATTACTTGGTTGTGATTATGTGTGGGTGCTTAAAAAAGGAGCATAATGGAAATGTATAAACTTTTGGACATTAAATTCCGTAAAGGGACATGTATTTTGGGACAGTAAAAAATGGAATAAGGGCCTAACTTTATGGGGAGAGAGAGAGAGAGAGAGAGAGAAATACTACTTAGGCCATTCGGTTGCAACCTAATTTTCGGAATCGCACAACCAGATGATTTGGTGTTATTTATGTCGTGGTGAAATTCGAATTATTTCTTGGATGAAATTTGGAACACCTCTCAGCCTATTTCATAAAACTGAGTCATTATCAAAACTAGTTTATTGCGCTTTATGAGACAGATCATTATCTCAAAATACATCAACTCAATTTCATTCAATAAGTCAATTTTACTAACTTATTGTCAATAAATCAGTTTGTGAAATACTTGCAAAGAATCAAATTACGGTGAATTTTCCATATGATAAAATCAATATTTGTTAAAAAACAATTTAAATGAGGAAGCCATTTACTAAAGCCCCATTCCACTAACTCAAAAAAGCCAAAAAGTCAGCTTATTACAAAAACTGAGTCACTTTCTCATAGTACATCACATAAAAAACTGTGAAAAGACAATAAGCCAAAAACTCTCTCAGTGGAACACGTCCTAAATTCAAAGATTTAGCAATGCCAAATGGAAACAATATGAGATACTTGGCAGGCTTTGAATTTAGCAATGCCAAATGGAAACAATACGAGATACTTGGCAGGCTGGCAGCTGATGAATAATTTACTTTATAACTTAAGCCCACAAAGATTGGAGAATAGGTCAAAATGGAACATGTGTCACCAGGAGAAGTCATAATCATGAAAATTTCACGTGTAGACTCGAATGTAAATTATTATTTTTTTTCATTTTTTCTTTGTTTGGCTAATTTATCATAAAAGGTAAAAAGTGGTAAACTAATTTTCTTTGACTTGAATAAGCATAAACTTTTACAAGTACTATAAATAATAGGGTGCTGACTTTGGGCTCCCTTTTTTGATACATGCACTCCAATATTTAATGAAGTTACAAAACTATCCTTTTAAGATATAAAAATTACAGGAGGCACTCCACCTCCAAATTATCTCCAAATTTACTAAGGCACTCCAAACGAAAAAATGAACCAAAATCAAACCTAAACATTAGGTTCCAAACATTAAGCATCCACAACATAAACATTAGGTTCCGAACATTAAACGTGCATCTATGCCAGATTGCTTCACGCCACTTTGCAAAAAAAAAAAAAAAACCCCAACATTGCTAGAATTCTTCAAAATAAACAGCACACAATTGAAGATGTTGATACTGCAAAATCTTTATAACGGTTGCGACACAAGATCTCTATATTTCTGTACTCATTATCTACCATTGTTCCCTCAAGATCTTCATAACGGAGCAAATCCACATTTTAAAACTAATAGTGAGACAAATAAAGCACATCACCAAAGTTAGAGAACTCTTGAGAGGAAAAGTAAGAGAACTCTCAAGAGACTTTGAATGAACAAAAGAATGGTTCTACAATCATGGGCTGAAGACCACTTGTCCAGGTTGTCCTGCTGCAGAACATGGAGACAATAACATAAAGACTCGACTAAAGAAACATTACATATAGAAGTAGGCAATTTAGTGACGTGCAGTAAAAGGAGCTGAACAACTATCTGCTTTTTTCTGATAAAAAAAAAACTATTTGCTTTTTTGGAGTGCCTAAAGTAAAGGAGAATAGTCGAGGTTTTTTGGAGTGACTGAAGTAAATCATGGAACTTGCAAAAGGGTAAGTTTGGAAAACTATTGTAGTTTGGAGCCCTTGCATCAAAATTGGGAGTGCGAATATTAATTTCCAAATAATATAAGATATTTTTCAACAATTTTTTATAGGTATGAACTTATTTATTTGCACAATAAAAAAATTTATTTACTATTCTAAATTTGTATGGCAGGAAAAATATCAGATTTTTTTTAGCTTGTTAGGACTCGTAAACAAGTTTAAGCTCGACTCAAAACGGGTCGTTCCATCAGTTGGGGACATTGGACAAGGCTAATTTCCCAACATTCTATGGCTCAAGAAAAAACTGAAAACCCTGCCTCTCAGTCTCCCCTCTCTGGTGGGCGGTCCACAACTGCTGGAGCCAAGATGACATTAATCATTTTCACCCAATACAAAATCCACTCTACTCTATCCACAAAACTCCAGCTGGCATGATGTTACTGGTCCATACTCCATCCATGCTGATCTCTCTCTAACACAATTGTCATCACATATCATCCCCAGATAGATTCAAATCCAAAGCGCTAAAACCACCTTCACACATCCAACCCCAACTAAAATTCTCAGCCCCAAAAATCAACTAACTAGGAAAAATGGCAGCAACCACCGCCGCCGTTTCCACCGTCGTCGGACTGGGAACTTGTTCAGGTACTTGGAAATATACTAATTTTTTTGCAGTAGAGTTTCATATTTGATTCACTTGCAGTGAATCTACAATGAAGTTTTCTCATTTGGTTAATAATAATCTTCATGTTGACAGGTTTTCTAAAGCCAGCTTCAGTGATGGTTAAAAAGCCTCCGAGGATGGCAAACAGGAGGGGAGGGAGGATCACTTGGTAACCACTCATACTCCAGATCTTGGTTTCTGATAATTTATCATGATTATGAATTTTAACGGTGATGATAAATATATACCTAATTTTTTTTATTTGGTGATGATTGGTTTTGGGAAGCTCGTTTCAGAGAGATTGGCTGAGGAGAGATCTGAATGTGATCGGGTTCGGGCTGATCGGTTGGCTCGCACCGTCTAGCATTCCGGTGATCAACGGCAACAGCTTGACAGGGTTGTTCTTCCAGAGCATTGGAGATGAGCTCTCTCACTTCCCCACTCCCCCTGCTCTCACTTCTCAATTTTGGTGAGTCTTCCATGTTTCTACACTACACTATTGCAATTTTAAGCCTATCCATGTACACATTTGGGTATATATATATATATATATATATATATATATATATATATATATATATATATATATATATATATATATATATATATATATATATATATATATATATATATATATATATATATATATATATATATATGTGTGTGTGTGTGTGTGTGTGTGTGTGTGAATTCGTATACATGTATATATGTGTGTATATTTTATGTATACAAGTTCTTATGGATGAAAATGGATGCACAGGTTGTGGTTGATATGCTGGCACCTGGGGCTGTTCTTGTGCCTTACTTTTGGGCAGATTGGGTTCAAGGGGAGGACAGAGGAATACTTTTGAGATGGAAAATGGCCTTTGTTCATCTTATGTACCATAATAACTTCTTATGTAGTTTCTCAGCACTGTGGACTTTCTGGAAATTTCTGTTCAGGAGAAAATCTGTAATATGTATCCCTTTCTTGTTGTGCAATATCTGAACCTTATTTGTGCAATTGTGCCTATAATGCTAACCTTAAAATGTATAAATAGAGCGCAATTACTAAAGTTTTATCATCCCCTTATGAGATTTGGCAACAACATAATTTGTTGCGCGACCTATAAATGTTGTGCGATAATAGTAGGTTCGTACAGATACAGAATTACTACTTTAGGTACTCCTACACGGGAGAGATTGTCGAAGTAAAGATGAAATTCAACGGATGAATCATGCCAAGCTAAATTCTAGGATCATTAAACAAGGGACCATTTGATACAAGGTAACAAACAAGTTTGGCACAGTAAGAAAGGTATGTATCTTGTACCATCTTCAACTGTAAAAACAGGCAAATGACAATACAACGATTATTAGGGAGTCCATGCACATACAGCCATCCAGTAGGATCAAACTGAGTTTCTTGATTATACTACATTGGTAAGAAATTCATCCGATTCCAGTAACAAGGATTGTATGATAAGCTCGTTATTTTTCCCTTGTTGAAGAGTCGACTAAATTCATGCTCATAATTAGTTTTCAGCAGAGAATTCGGGAGAACTATTTTTCAGAACCTTTGGTTCTCCCAGAAGCTGATGTAAAAGTAACAGGGCAAGTTGGTTTGTCCATCACAGTTAGACTGAACAACTCAGACCTTGAATAATGCCCAACCACAT
This sequence comes from Vaccinium darrowii, assembly GCA_020921065.1. NCBI lineage: Eukaryota > Viridiplantae > Streptophyta > Magnoliopsida > Ericales > Ericaceae > Vaccinium > Vaccinium darrowii. The sequence goes on along the minus strand of CM037162.1, from coordinate 27,000,468 downwards.
CAAAATCAAACTTTGCACGGGCTATTTCACCGAGATCTGTGCAGTATAATCATCAAAACGGAAGCGATAAGTTCTCAGGATCACAGACGAACACAATTTTATTGAGGCACAGAACATAGAAAGCCAATAGGGGAAAGAGGAGAAATCAAAACAAAAAACAGACATACATATCAAAGAAACCAAAAGCATCCTGATCACCAAGAAGTAATTTATGACATCCAGAATTGTTAAGATTATATTGTTAACTTCAGAATTCCGGGACTTCTTACTGAAGAGTTAACTCTGCAGTCACATCAAATGTTAATTTATTTTTCCATAGTTGCATTTGCTCCACTTTATGCATAATCAAGGACCATATACAAGATAAGCTACTGAGGCTTGGTGTAGTTTTGTGGAAGAAACCATACCTAGATCGGCTGAGATGAGTGCCTCCCCTTCATAGTTGGGGCCCGCCAGAACAGCGCCCGATGGTGAAATGATAACACTGCCACCGGCACAAATAACAGAATCAGGTGTGAGATCTTCTTCTGTACCTTGAAACACGTAGTCTGGAGGAGGTGGGTAGTCTTTCCTCCGACAGAATTGGTTGGCTGATAAAACAAAACATCCACCCTCAAGAGCAATGTGGGTCATAGATGCTTGCCATACATCCCTTGCATCAGCCGTAGGCGCACAGTATATTTCAATGCCTACAAAAGGGAAATTCATCAATCAATCAAGGTATAACGATATTTTTTACGCCAAAAAGAACTGGCCAAATGTAGGAAAGGAAGAAAGAATCTCCAGCTCATTAAGTACTATATCTCATATCCGTAGACACACAAGCGCAAACAGATGCGTACAGGTTACTAATCACAGCTAAACTACAATCAACCAAGATTAATCTCACCCAGTAAATCAAAGACATTCCTGGCGTCCAAATAGAAACAAAACCATGTCTCTTGATGTTTTGGATTCGTACGCTGCATATACATACCTTTTGCATACATTGCTGTCCTCAGAAGAGGCATTCTATTCTCCCAACATATAGCTGCACCTATTTTCCCAATGGGAGTTTCAAAAACTGGAATTGTTGATCCATCTCCAAACCCCCAGATAATACGCTCCAATGCTGTTGGCATGAGTTTGCGATGTTTTCCAAGGAAGCCACCTTGAGAATCAAAGAACAGTACTGTGCAATAGAGTGTATATCCATCTCTCTCAATCACACCCATAGCTAGATATACCTTATACTTTCCAGCCATAGCAGCCAATCGATCAACTTCAGGACCTGCGTATGTAACACTACAAACATCAAATGCCATCCTCCAAAATTCCATATAGGTTTCAAGCCGATCTAACTAATTGAGCTAGACACAGTTCAAGCCCAACCTCAACCCAACTTCATAGAAGGTATTCAAAATTTACTTTCAAGAGACTGCAAGGAATTCAACAAGGGGAAATGTTCCCATAAAGACACAGTTCAAGCCCAACCTCAAAGAGTTCTTTTTTGGTTTCCTCACCGGGCACAATGCAAAAGTTGAAAAAGCTCAATCATTTTAGTGTACAAAAAAGTCTTTAGATGCAGGAACATCGTACCGGGGTGGCGAATCCATCTTAGAACATCGCTCTCACTTCCGAGTTAGACTCTCCTTGGATAGAAACTCTTTAGGCATATAAATTCCCAAAAGTCCCAAACGGAACAAAAGTAAAAAATACGAAGCAAAAGAAAATATGAAGTGATGATAGCGTGCTCGAAACATATTAACCTAAATTTTCTCACTTACTCAGTACAGATGTACTAAGTACTACCTTTTCAAACAATATTTACAATTGACAAGAATAATGAATTATAATTATCACTAGTATTAGATATTTATTTGTGTAAACTAATCCTAAATGCTCCCCCCAGCACTCCCAAACGAGGAACCTCAATGATCCTCTGCTCGCCCACCCCTGCCCACACTTCGTGCAACTAATAAAACAGTTACCTTCACCAGCACCAAAACAAAGAGGGCCTTACCAGGCACATCAATAGCTGCAGCATGATATTTCCGGAACTCCTCTTTACCCTTAGTGGTACGATTGCCAATGGTAACGCCAAAATTTGAGCCACGAGGATAACCACCCACAAAGGCTTCTGGAAATACTACCAGTTGTGAACCATGAGAGGCCGCCTCAGCCAGCAATCTCTCAGCCTTTTCTGGAAATACAGTACCGAAATACAGGTAGCTTAGTTGGCATGGATAACATTGGATACATTGAACCAGCCATTTCTTTCGAGCTTATAAACTTAAAATGGTATCAATTATCCTCCATTTTATATTTGAGAGAATGGATCACCAGAGATGGGGGTGGGCACAGGCAGTGGGAAACAATTGAAAACAAGTTTCAGAAAAAAAAACTGAAACAGCTGCAGAAAAAGGGATAGTTGTCGATGTGTCGTGCACCCATTTCAAAAAAAAGGACAGTTGCCAAACAAGTTTCCGTTTCCATTATTTTGAAAACTTTAAAACAAAACAAGAAAACAAAAATGTTGAGCTAAGATGAATAAGATGGAAATATACGAAATGCGATATGAAGACATATCCTCTCTCTGCAAAAAGCTGGACAAGATAGTTGATTTTTCATTTACATTTTTTGGGGAGTGAGGGTACTTATCAAAAGAGAGAGGATCAAATGGTACAACGAAAAGTAGAAGATTATCGTCTATTGAATATGAAACTGTTAACTTGGATTACTTCCAAGGTAGATTCATCAAACGAAAAGAATCATCAAAATTAAACACCACAAATGCAAGAACATTCAATCTCCTAAAACAGTATTTTATTATTTCATATCATGTTCAATTCAAATCCAGAATCCATTAATTACTTCCTTTTCCCACATTTTTTGCGCAATCAAAATGAACGTCTTTAGGGTAAGGTCACAGTAGAAGGAACTGGAAGTCCACATTATACAGCCCAAGCCATCCAATTCAGAGTAACAATACTAGTAGTAGCTCTGAAAGGAATACGAAAGCCCATAACACAAATCTCTTGACGTTCCAAAAAAATCATCCAAACACATGTCCATCGCGGAACATCAATAAAACAGCACAACCCAAATGCCACAAAAATTCAACATGCCTACTACCCTTTTTATTTTGCTTACCTTCCAGTTACGGTATAATATTGCAGATCTGTTTTACTAAAGTGAAAAGTGGTGAAAGCCACAAGAGAGAAGTAATAAAACTTTTTCAATTTTGATTAGCATGAAAATAAGCAGAAAGTGCAAGAAAATTAAGTTTCTTGTACAGCCCATATAAACATGATTACATAGCTTCCTCTTTCTTGTTGAAAACACAAGAAATTTTATTTTCTTTTGAAAGCAACAAACTCTTATGAGACTTCTCTTCTGCTCAATTTTCACTTTCCATTATTCGCTTTCCCACCTCTACTAAATAGTTCTAACTATGTTTTTTCATATAACCTCATCTTTTACTTTTTGTAATTATATTTTCTATAGTTTGAGGTCAATTCCAAGCCAATTATTTTATTATGATTGATGAAAAAGTAATCTTGCTCTCATCTTTTATTTTTACATAGATTCTTCTTTTCAGGATGCAAAAGAAAAGTTAGAAAAAATTTGAGAGGTTGGAGTGTGCTTAATTCTGCTAGAACTTCGTTTCAATCAACATAAAGGAAAATAAATTTTCCTTTCACTTTCATTTGTTTACTTCACTCTCTCGCTTTCACTTTCTATCATGATTTTCTTTCAAATCAAATGAACCCTTCAGAGCATTACAATCTAGAATCCTTTTAACTTCATCAGGTTCCCAAAATTTTTCTCATTAATCAAATCGAAGTGTTTGGGGTAAACTCGCAGGAAAAGACAATGGAATTCAAGAATTCAAAAAACCTGTATTTAATATGTGATGAAAGGAAAAGGAAACATATGAATACAGGAAAAGAATTTTCTATTGCAATCACTTTGTGCAACAGAAAACAACAAAGCCAAGCTCGCGGTTTTAACTTTGTGGCTCGTGAGGTTGAAATAGTGTGAAAAACATGCACATTCAAAAAATTTGAGCATATTGTAGTAAAGGGGAATACCATACAAGCGTTCATACGGGGATAAGTTCACAATGACAAGTGCAGGTACATAATTAATGGCGTAGATAGCAATGAGAGTAGCTTCTCCCCAAAAATTCTCAAGACAAGAAGCAGAGATAAGAAGACCGTGAACAGAGTCTACAATGTGTATGCTTACTGCAAACACCCGAATTTTTTGCAAATATTTGATCACCCTCCTTGGGCAAATCCCGATGATGATGAAACGGTTTTTCGTACGCTTTGATGAAGTGTGGAAAGCCTTATGAACTTTGTGAAACTCTTAAGGAATAAAGGAACACCTTAGAATTAGGGATTTGAATGTTGAGCCACACTTAGAGTGAGTGGACACGTGTTTTGGCCATAGTGGCACCAAAGATCTTCGATTTAGTTTGCTTTTTGTAGTGGGCCGAATTCGCAAATGTCCACATGGCTCAACCAAGCCCAATTTCCATATAGAAACCATGAAAGAGATCAGAAGGATCAGCATCGCCGAGGGAAGGGGCGGCTTGGCGAACTTCATATTAACAACCGAAACAGGGAGGACACCAGACGTGTCGAATGGTTGCTACCTCGGTGCATGCCGCGTAGGAGCGACCGCCACGGAAGAAGCATTGGAGATTTGGAGTGGCCTCAGGGTCATCTTTTGGTCTCGCTGAGGCAAGCCTCCCGAACCGGTGGGTTCGGAGGCTTTGCCGAGTCCATCAAGCCGTTTGGCATTGCGGGATCTCAGTTGGTGCCAACTGCCTTGATGTATGGGACTCTACATCAGGCTTGACATACCAGGTGCGGTGTCAGACGACGGGTCATCAAGCATAGTTCTCATAAACCCATTGACTCTTCAGGTGTGTCAAGTGTGACGTCAACCGAAGCAGCGGGCCTGCCCGAGACGCTCTAACCAAACCATGTGCAGTGCCTGGTACAAACCACGCGCATGGAGTACAAAAGGGACTTGGTGAGCAAGTCACCCATCGCCTATAAAGGGGGCTCTCACCAACCCCTCTCTGGATCGCTCTCCTCACTCTCTTCACACACAAACTCTCTCCACTTCTCTCTCTAACATTCCGGCTTGCTTCCTCCCACTTCCGATCCCTTACTAGAACGTCAGAATGCCTTCCAGAACTCCCAACGGTCCGCACTTGGCACTAAGGCGGGTGTTGGTGTGGAGGTTATCTTCAGGCTAAACATTTAAGGTTCAAGTGAAGCTCAGCCATCTCACCCCCTTTCCGTACAGAGCCAAAAGGCCAAAAGGGTCCGGTGAAGTGCCTCCACACTTTCAACCCACTTTTTGTAAACCAAACTTTCTTATTTTCATTGTTGGATTCCACCATCTTTAGTACTTTCAAAACCCTCTTTATCGATATATAATATGTCCTAATTTAAGATGAGGAAGATATGAGTGTTTTTCCAAAATTATTCATTTTTCGACCAACTGAGGGTAAAATGATCACTTTTTTTTTTATGTACAAATTATTTTGGATCCAAGCCACTTGAGTTAGAAAGTAGACTCAACAAGCTTTCTAATGATTCAAACCGCGCACACATTGGAATCCGGAAGTGTCCGGGATGAGCCCGTAAAGTTTGGCCTCCTATCCTCTCTAAAAATAGTGGCCTGCACTTTAAGTGGCGGCCGACACTTGTATAAGTGGCAGCTTGCACAGATTTTAGCGGCCAACAGATCTTTATTTCTTGAATCAATTATTGCACTTACTGGCTTTCAAAGTGATTTATGATAGGTTGGTTATAAATTTATCATTTTTATGGTAAATTATAATTGTGGTAGGATTTTTTTATAGTACTAATATGTTACAATTTTTTTGTGATATTGAAGCCATAAATCGGGTAACGAAAATTTGTCTTCTAAAGGATAGATATACCAAAAAATTAACAAATTCGGGAGACAGATATCATACTCCTACGTGTATACGTTTGCCCTTAATTTACCATATAGGCATATATACATCAAAGTTTTGCTTTTGTGATAAATTCAACACTTTCATATTTACGATAAAATTATAGCCATATCCTAATGAAACGAGATTTATTATAGATTTGTCATAAATTTATCATGTTTATTTTCATTTGTTGTTAATTCCTCATATATTCACCGTAATTTACGTTTAGTATATGATAAATTCAGCACCTTTATGGTAAATAGTAGTTTCGATTGATTTATGTTAGAGTTGTCATAAAATTTATCTTATTTGTGAAAAATAATAATTTTGATATGATCTTTACCATTGTAGGATTCGTATTTGTGGATTTGTTAGTTATAACATGACAAATTACACTTGAATTTTTGAAGCTTGTTATGCTTTCAAACCAAGCTTGAACAAGCTAATTTAGTTCGTCCAGCTTATGATGTATAAAAAATTCAAGCTACTCAAGATTAGCTCATGTTCGGCTCAAATAAATCTCGTTCAATGTTTTGAAGCTCATTAAATTGTCAAATCAAACTTTTTAAACTACAAATTGCTCGTCTTGTTCAGCTCGTTTACCGTCCTACCTCACTAAAAGTGCCTCGTTTACCGCCCTACATAACTCCCGATGAATGGGCCAAAATCAGGTCGGGGTCAATGGCTTTGGTACCAAATGGTCTTTTGACTAGTTTTTTATTCGGTTAGAATAGAACGAGGGTCTAAAATTTAGGGATGGAGGGAGTATTGAACTATACAGATCAAGAAATTTATTTATTTATTTTTTTAGTACGTATCAAGAATTGTAGAGGGTAAAGTGTTAGTAATATCAAACTTTTTGAGTTACAAGGAGATCTGGAGCCTTCTCGAGGATGGTGGCGTTTGAAGGAGATGGAACGGAGCAGCCAGCAATAGTCCCGAGAAGCTTCGAGATCTGGTTTTGGATTCGGTGGGTTTCCTTCGAGGTTTAGGAAAAAGGTACGAGGAACATAAAAGAGCTTATCAAAAGGAAATGGAGTACTTATACGTACATTCATATGCAATAAACACGTAGAGGAGGTGAAATGAGTACATGCCCAGAAACGTGACAAAAATTAGTACCACGTCCGACCCAAAATCGAATTCAATTGATTAATTGACCCAAAAATTGAATCCGATTGATTAATTCTGTGGAAAAAAGCAAACTCACTAACTAACCGGACCGACTCTTAAGACTTGATGAGTTAATATGCTCAATTTTGATCTCTAGCAATATGAGGGAAGAAATGTAAAGGAAATGAAAGAACCTAGGGTGGCAGGGGTGTCGTAGAAGACGGTGGAGGCCTGGACGACGGTGGCTCGGACAGTTGGCGCAGATGAGTAGTCGGCGCCCATGTCCACCTCCGCTACCAGTGGTCCGTCGTTTCCGAGTGCTGGAACCAGAGCCATACTCCTCTCTCTCTCTCTCTCTCTCTCCCTCTCCCTCCTCAGCAGCTAGCGCAGAAAATGACAAAGTGCGAGGCCAAATTTTGACCACCCAATGGCATTGCTGGCTGAGTATATTTTCGAGAAAGATTTTTAAGGGTTTGTTTCGTACGCTGTTGTTTTATAAAAGCAGTAGCAAGCTGTACCCAGAAAGACAGAAACACTGCACAGAATTTACTCCAGAAAATAGTAATAAGTGGCTCAGATTCACTTGGAAGTAAATCTTAGCCACTTATTATTGTTTTCTGGGTAAATTCTGAACGACTTTTTTGGATACCTAGCATTAATGTTTATAAAAACGACCGGACTCAATGGCCGTGTCCGGGTCATTTTCAAGAATTTTCTTGGTTCATTTTGATGATTGACATAAATTTTTTGGGGCCTAATATTTTTAACGAGCTCTAAAATATTAACGGTACTGATCATAAAATGAACCCAGTCAGCATCTGAAATGACCCATACAAAATCTCTCAGTCCTTTTTATATATGATCCATTCCTTTATAAAATTGGAAAGTTGAAAGTCAAAAAGCTAAGTATTTTTAATTTACTAGTATTTTTGTTGGAAATAAGTATGTAAAGCTTCACCCTTTTGAGTTTAAATTCTGAATATCCATTTACGATTATTTTCAATAGAGTAAAGAGAGATTTTAGTGATTGACGCCCCTATCTCTATCGTTAACTCTCTGGTTTTCGTTTATCTTCCCTCTCTCTTCTGGAATTAATCTTGACTTCATTTTCGACACATTTTTTCGTTTTCAAATCTTGACTTTACGTATTGAAAATCTACTCTTCTGCCCCTCTCTCTCTCTCTCTCTCTCTCTCTCTCTCTCAAACACACGTGGAAGATAAAATCGTTATCATCACATACCAATGCTCGTGCGCCGTTTAGAATCTCGCTGACTGACCATATCAACGATCACTATCTTCAGTTTTTGGTGCAAAATGGGTACCACGTGGCTGAGCTTAGTGATACTTGAACGTTGCACCCAGACTGTCTAAAAGTATATTGGATGGCCCAAATCAAAAACCTCTCTCTCCTCCTCTCTCTCTCTCTCTCTCTCTCTCTCTCTCTCTCTCCCTTTTCTCTCTCATGTTTCACTCTCCATAACAACCAGCCTCTAGGTGAAGAGCTCCGAGAAGAAAACCTAACCCAGCTTGAAGAAGGGAAGATCCGGACCATCCAAAACCGAAATGTATCGCCAAGATCGCGCGCTCGGGTACCACGTGATACCCGTATGCAACTGAAAAAGCTCCTATCATCGACTATATCCTTCATCAATTCTCCTAACACCACCATTACTGTTAAAAAAACGTCATTTCCTTTAAGTCATAGGAGTATGTTAATTTTATTTTTGTGTATCTACTAATCTAATAAAATTTTCTTTCGGTATCTGCATTGCATTTGGCAACATTTTATCTGTAATACGATTTTATCCGTTCCCAATTTTTTATTCTTTCATGCTTAATAAAGTTTTTTTTTTTTTTTTTATCTGCAAACATTTCACGCTTAATAAAGTTTGTATCTTCGGTTCAATTTTGTCAAAGTTTTCTCTCTCTCTCTCTCTCTCTCTCTCTCTCTCTCTTTGTGTGTTTCCTGGAGATGGTTCGAATTGGGAGGGCAAACAAGGAGTCTAACGTTTTTACCCTTGGTTTTGGGGCCATGATCACCCGTGACGCAAACACAAACTCGTTTTCTGTTCATGAAACTAACTACCGTTAAAAAAAGGGACCACATGCACTTCAAGTAAGTAGTTCAGGGACTACATAAAGGATTTTGAAAGTTCAGGAACGAAGTAAAGAAATGGATGATAATTTAAAGGAGATTACGAAAAAAAACTCTTTGTCAAATATATAATACCCAATATTGAAATTTAATACTTTTTTTTGTTTACTATCCTTATAAACTTTCCTTTTGGTAAGTATATTATATTTATCTATTTATTATTTTATCAGCTTGCACTTTTTGATTTCTACAGGAATTAGTTAGTTAATCAGTTTAACTAATCCAATTTTATTCTATAAGTACATTATATTTAGAAAAAGTTACTCTTTTCACTCATTTTTTAGTCATTACAGTTTTTTTTTTTTTTTTTCATTTTGGTATATTCATGGACACACAAATTCATCAGTTTTTTTCATTTGTGAATGACTGATAAGCTATTAGTGATTTCTGCTATGTGGTCCGAAAAACAGCCGATCAATTGCTTTTTGTGCTATACTTTTCCGTAGAAAGATGTAAACTTGATTGAAGTTATTTTATGTATTTATTTAAATGCAGATTTTGCAAAACTTGAGCATGCAATTGATGTTTTGGCATGGAATAGTTAATTACATGCTTAATAAGTTAATATAATAAATAGCCTCCAACCTATGTAGCACGGACACGGATACAAATACGGACACGGATACGGTAATTTTGAAAAAAGGGACACGGACATGGCGGGAGACACGGCAATATATATACTAATATATATATATATATATATATATATATATATATATATATATATATATATATATATATATATATATATATAGGATAACGATCTCCTAAGGGATCCCTTAACCAAATTTGGTGCGGACCTCACCTTTCCGAGCCAAATTTTGACAATCCGAACCGCTCAATGTTTTTAAAATGTATTTTTAAGGGCCTACGCGGAGATTCGGCAAAAAAAATACCCGGAAGGGCTTGATCCATACAGTTTTCGGTAAAACTGTACATATGTACAGTTTTACCGAAAACTGTATGGATCAAGCCCTTCCGGGTATTTTTTTTTGAAGATTTCCCGCGTGGACCTTAGAAAATGCATTTTAAAAACGTTGAGCGGATCGGATCGTCAAAATTTGGCTCGGAAAAGTGAAAAAAGGGGTGGTCCACACCAAATTTTGGTTAAGGGATCCCTTATTAGATTATTATCCTATATATATATATATTATAAAAAAAATTAAAAAATTTAAAAAATTTAAAGATTAATAATTACAGTTTGACCCCCAAAAATTTTTAAAAATTACAATTTGACCCCTGAAAATTTGAAAAATTACAAATTGACCCCAAATTTTTTTAAAAAAATTACAATTTGCCCCCTGCCGTGCCCCCCACGTGTCCCCGCCGTGTCCCCCTAAAAAAATTCAAAAAAATTGGGGGACACGCCACGTGGCGTGTCCCATACGTATTCCGCCGTGTCCCCGTGTCCCATACGGCAATACGGCGCCTCCTAGGAGTGTCGGTGCTTCATAGCCTCCAACATTAGCTCTTATCCTCTCTCTGGCATGGCCCACTGTAGACACCCCAATTTTAACCTTTGTGCATCCCTAATGATGAAAGAAATACTCAGCAGTATCTTGGAATAATCATCCTGAACTTTCAAAATTTTTAGACAAAAATACCCCAACCGTACGGCTTACTATGCTAGCCGTACGGTTCACCTTCCCATAACTTAACCGTACAGTTGATCCAGGTGAGCCGCACTGTAACACCCCGACTTTTAATAACAAATAAGATGATAAAAATAATTATAATATGAGGGTTAACATTTGGTGACCCGCTTACTGTTAAGATTAGGGAGTATATTTTCGTGTGACTTAAAGCCTACAAAATAAATAGTGTATTTTTGGTATGTGTCTTTTTTTCATTTCAACCCTGTTAATAGCATCACGACACGAGAATGCGACACGAGTCGCCGCGAGACAAAGAGACTTGGGGCCTAAGTAAAATCTTCTGGAAACTAGGTGAGGTGGCTCGCTATGTATGGGTGAATCACCTTGGTAATTAATAGGCTTTGATTCTCTTAGATTATACAATGTATCTATTAATGGGTGAATCACCTTGGAAATTAATAGGCTTTGATTCTCTTGAACTATACAATGTATATGGACCGGATGATATTAGATATGTAGAGATCTATAGATAATTCTAGATTTAGCCCTTTTTAGTATAAATGCAGTCTTTCATTCTCCACACCTAATAGACACACACCCCATACACATTACGGCGCAGAAGAGAGGAAAGTAAGGACGGCAAAATAAAAGAGGAAAAAGATAAGAGGATTAGCTGTAGGAGGTAAGTTCATCCCTTTGTTTCCCCACGTTTCCCACCTCACTGCACATGTACACTTTGTTTCTTTGAAGTTCTATGAAGAACCAAACCTAATTAAGTTACCCCTTACAAATTTATTGATCAGCGAGTGATGCCCTTCAAAAAAATGATCTCATTAAAATTAGTACAAAGCAACTCGGGATAACTCCTTACATGAATTCATAAATGGATCATACTATATCTCTTAATTTTGTTAGGACTAATTTATGGGTATTTATGGTGGGATATGATCCGAGCTATCCGCGCAGCTTATGGCTCGGCTCCACTCGCTTTATAGCCGGACCAGACTCAAGCTCAAATTTTAGGCTTGTTTAGGACACCCCATTAAGTTTTTCTAATGATTTCGGCACATATATTATTTTCCGCTTGAGATGGCGAATAAGAGAGCAAAAGAAAGAATAAAATAAAATAAAATAAAACCCATTAGATAGTTAGTTGCTGGTAATTAGAAAATTATATCAAACCTAAAGTTTCACTTTGGTAGCAGAAGTTCACCTGGAAACATGGTAATTACCAATTGCGGTTACCTTAGCTCTCATGCTCATTTAATTAGAACACACCTTGGTTCAATGAGGATTGTAGAATAATTAAATTAACCACAATTTTAGTAATCTAACAATTGATGTGTTGTTTTAGGACCCGGTACGTTTCAGTAGATTTTACGGTAGATTTCAGACTCAAGAAGGTGAGTTATGAATTATCCATGTTACATGAGGTTCTTCGTAAAAATTATTTTCTTATAAAATTCTGATTATTGATATATGAAATTCTTTTGCAACAAATACACCATGGAATACTGATGTTTTGCTCAGTTTTTAGAAAAAATGGTATATCGTATATGTTTATGGCATGTTATGTTATGTTATATACAAGCTTGTTTACGAACTTTGGTTACCGTTGAAGCCATGAAAAACGGAGCATGTCATGATTTTTTGGTTACAGTTGAAGCCAAGAAAAAAACTGATTCTATGACTTAAGCTTCATTGATGAATAGTTTGGTTTAAATTCCATGGTAGATCATGTAACTCTGATAATTCACAATCTCACACAAGTGGCTTATGTTGTTGAAATCTTTCCTTTTCAGGTAATCAGAATTAGAAGGACGGGCCAAGTACCTAGCTACATTATTAAGTGTGGTCGTGTAATCAATAAAGGAAAAATGTAACCCACGTTGACGTTAGTATAATGAATAAATGACTTTATTAATTTAAGTTTGCTTTCGCTGCTGTTAACTTACTTCTGAAAGAAAAAAAAAAGTATCGACAGAGGCCTTTGGTGAGACAGACTCACTGGCCGGTCACAATATTAAAATACATTGGATTTGGGTCGTGACACGCACGGTCAACCCTCTTAACGTACGGCTATGTGTCAAAAAATATTCGAACCTCTGCCAGCAGAAGCATCTCATCATTCTGAAAGATTTCGTACAAGATTTTTATTCCCTTTTGCGCCTATAAAAGCCCTTCGTCTCCTCCATTTTAGGGACCCAGTTACACCACTATTCCGACGACACACCGAAAAATTCTCCGGTTACCTTCCCGTTCAAAACCTCTCCCGAGCACCCATAAAAACTCCAAGTCTGTTCCGTTTTCTTCATTCAAAAGGCCCTTAGTAACCCTTCAGCATACATCAAATCCACTTCCAAGGAATTCAAGTCCAAAATTCTGAAGTTCTCAAAGTTGTTCAAAGTTTCCAGTAAGGTACAATCACGTTTCGCAGAGCCGGGTTCCAAACCTTGGCTCTTTGAGGGGATCCTCCCGGGTCGAGGGTGACTTTAATAGTCATCCATTGGCTTGGGTGGTCAAAGTTTTCATAAAAATCAGATTTTATAAACAAAAACAAATTTCTGTTCGAAAAACAAATTTTTGAAAAATATTTCAAAAGGTTAACCGTGCGGCTAACTTAAGTAAACCGTACAGTCAACTTAAGTTAGCCGTACGGCTAACTTCTTCACAATAAAATTTTCTCTGTTTCTCCCCTGTTCATGCTCTGTTTTTCTGTTTTTCTGTTTTTTCCGAGTTATTTATTACGCCTTTTCCCTTCTGCTTTTCTGTTATTATTATTAAGTCCTTTTATTTAATTTTATTCCCGTTATGGTTTTATTTAATTACTTGTTTATTTGTTAAAAGTTTTCAATAAAATATTTCCCAAAATCCCATAAAAATTTAGTAGAGACCGAGAATTTCCCGGGCGAGCGGGGTGCTTTTCAACAAAACCTTCCTCGTTCGTAACCTGGCTTCCGAATCCAAGAATCTTTTTCACAGATCAAATCCTTTTCCAAAAACGGTACAAGAGTCATCATTTATTTTTCGAAACGGTTTCTCGGGTACCCAAAATCATTTTCTAAATCCCGGGTGGCGACTCAAATTTTTCTTTTTCACTTTCCAAACACGAGAGGCCGAGCCGCGTGGCGCCGTCCACACCCACTTCATCCAATCCAAACCCATCTTCTTCTTTGTCTCTTAACAATCTCACACATGGCCCTACAATTAAGTTTACCAATTCCATCACTCTCCCTTAAACTTAATTGGCTTCCGAGACTCATCCTTGTTCGTCATTCCACTCCTCATCTTTGGAAAAAAACAAGCTCTTCTTGTTTCCCGCCTCTATCTCACCCTTAACCCCTCTCCTCTCGGGCTTCTCTGGTAGACATCTAAAGCTTCACTCTCACTCTCTTTTCAGCTGCAACTTCTAACATTGGGATGGCTCTCGGATAACCACCACTGATCCATCAATATATTGAACCAAAGTTCAACATATTCCGACCAGAACAACCAACTTCATCATCTTGGCTCGCTCTTCGTCTTTCAGCTAACTATTGCGCATACCAAAGATATCACACGATAAACAAGCCATCTCGCACCACTCCTTTCTGGAAATAACTTGTGGGTTGTTCATGGAGACGGGAATAACCCATGCACAAACCATAGGCCAAGCATTCGGGTCACCTAAAACTCCTTTCACCCTCATTTGACCATGTCCGTGATCGACTCATAGAAACTTCCACCGGCAGTCACCAATTCAATCTTTCCCACTTCGATTTTTCAGATCTGAGTTCCACGACTTCGTACACAGCGGAAAGCACGCCCCTCTCACCACAGGTCCAGGTTTTCGCCCCTCGAGCTCTGATACCAGATGATTGGTCGGTAAAAGAGAAATTCACACATAAACCCAACACATTTTATTGAACTTTTCACAAAATACAAAGACACATATATCACACTCTCACACACTACATATATTAGTGGGGGGAGACCACTTGCAGGGGCTCCCAACGTTACTCTTCTCCTCCGCCCTCTTTCTCTTTTCCTCCCACATAGCCATACAGCATATATGCACACTTATAGCTTATAATATCCAGCTACTTACACCACCATTTAAATCCACCGAAAAGCATGCACCACTCATCTGATGTACCTAATTTTACAATCAAATAAATAACCTCCAACATTAGCTTTTATCCTCTCTCTGGCATAACCCACTTCATTCAATCCAAACTCATATTCTTCTTTGTCTTTTAACAGCCTCACACATGGCCCTACAATTAAGTTTACCAATTCCATCACTCCCCCTTAAACTTAATTGGCTTCCGAGACTCATCCCCCGTTCATCACTCCACTCTTTCTCATCTTTGGAAAAAACACAAGCTCTTCTTTTTTTTCCGCCTTTGTCTCACTCTTAACCCCTATCCTCTCAGGCTTCCCTGGTAGACATCTAAGGCTTCACTCTCACTCTCTTTTCAGCAACAACCTCTAACATTGGGATGACTCTAAGATAACCACCACTGATCCGTCAATATATTGAACCAAAGGTCAACATATTGCGACCAGAACAACCAACTTCATCCTCTCGGCTCGCTCTTTGCCCTTCAGCTTAATATCGCGCATACCAAAGATATCACGCGATAAACAAGCCATCTCGCACCTTTCTGAAAATAACTTGTGGGTTGTCCGTGGAGACGAAAATAACCCATGCGCAAACTATAGGCCACACATTCGGGTCAACCAAAACTCCTTTCACCCTGATTTGACCATATCCGTGATCGACTCATAGACACCAGCAGTCACCAATTCAATCTTTCCCACTACGATTTTTCAGACCTAAGTTCCATGACTTTGTACACAGCGGAAGCACGCCCCTCTCACCACAGGTTCAGGTTTTCGCTCCTCGGGTTTTGATACCAGATGTTTGGTGGGTAAAGAGAAATTCACACATAAACCCAACACATTTTATTGAACTTTTCACAAAATACAAAGACACATATATCACACTCCTACACACTACATTTACTGGTGGGCGGAGACCCCTTCGAGGGGCTCCCCGCGTTACTCCTCTCCTCTACCCTCTTTGTCTTTACTTCCCACACAGCCATACAACATATATACATATGCTTATAGCTTCTAATATCCAGCTACTTACACCACCATTTAAACCCACCGAAATACATGCACCACTCATCTGATGTACCTAATTTTACAATCTAAAAAATAGCCTCCAACATCAGCTTTTATCCTTTCTCTGGCATGGCCCACTTCATCCAATCCAAACCCATCTTCTTCTTGGTCTCTTAACAGCCTCACACATGGCCCTACAATTAAGTTTACCAATTCAATCACTCCCCTTTAAACTTAATTGGCTTTCGAGACTCATCCCCCGTTTGTCACTCCACTCTTTCTCATCTTTGGAAAAAATAAGCTCTTCTTGTTTCCCGCATCTGTCTCGCCCATAACCCCTCTCCTCTCGGGCTTCTCTGGTAGACATCTAAGGCTTCACTCTCACTCTGTTTTCAGCAGCAACCTCTAACATTGGGATGGCTCTCGGATAACCACCACTGATCCGTCAATATACTGAACCAAAGGTCAACATATTGCAACCAGAATAACCAACTTCATCCTCTTGGCTCGCTCTTCGTCTTTCAGCTTAATATCGCGCATACCAAAGATATCACGCAATAAACGAGCCATCTCGCGCCACTCCTTTCTGGAAATAACTTGTGGGTTGTTTGTGGAGACGAAAATAACCCATGCGCAAACCATAGGCCACGTATTCGAGTCACCCAAAACTTCTTTCATCCTCATTTGACCATATCCGTGATCGACTCTTAGAGACTTCCACCAGCAGTCGCAAATTCAATCTTTCCCACTTCGATTTATCAGATCTGAGTTCCACAACTTCGAACACAGTGGAAGCACGCCCCTCTCACCACAAGTCCAGGCTCTCACCACAAGTCCAGGTTTTCACCCCTCGGGTTTTGATACCAGATGTTGGTGGGTAAAAGAAAAATTCACACATAAACCTAACATATTTTATTGAACTTAATACAAAGACACCTATATCACACTCACACACACTACATTTACTAGTGGGGGGAGACCCCTTGGAGGGGCTCCCCGCGTAACTCCTCTCTTATGCCCTCTTTCTCTTTTCTTTTCACACAGCCACACAACATATATACATGTACTTATAACTTCTAATATTCGGCTACTTACACCACCATTTAAATCCACCGACCACACATCTGATGTACCTAATTTACAATCTAAAAAATAGCCTTGAACATCTGCTCTTATCCTCTCTTTGGCTTGGCCCACTTCATCCAATCCAAACCCATCTTCTTCTTTGTCTCTTAACAGCCTCACACATGGCCCTACAATTAAGTTTACCAATTCCATCACTCCCCTTTAAACTTAATTGGCTTCTGAGACTCATTCCCCGTTCGTCACTCCACTCCTTCTCATCTTTGGAAAAAAAACAAGCTCTTCTTGTTTCCCGCACCTGTCTCGCCCATAACCCCTCTCCTCTCGGGCTTCTCTGGTAGACATCTAAGGCTTCACTCTCACTCTCTTTTCAGCAGCAACTTCTAACATTGGGATGGCTCTCGGATAACCACCACTGATCCGTCAATATATTGAACCAACGGTCAACATATTGCGACCAGAACAACCAACTTCATCCTCTTGGCTCGCTCTTCGTCTTCCAGCTTAATATTGCGCATACCAAAGATATCACACGATAAACAAGCCATCTCGAACCACTCCTTTCTGGAAATAACTTGTGGGTTGTTCGTGGAGACGAGAATAACCCATGCACAAACCATAGGCCACGCATTCGGGTCACCCAAAACTATTTTCACCCTCATTTGACCATATTCGTGATCGACTCATAGAGACTTCCACCGGCAGTCACCAATTCAATCTTTCGCACTTCGATTTTTCAGATCTGAGTTCCACGACTTCGTACACAGCGGAAGCACGCCCCTCTCACCACAGGTCCAGGTTTTCGCCCCTCGAGCTCTGATATCGGATGATTGGTGGGTAAAAGAGAAATTCACACATAAACCTAACACATTTTATTGAACTTTTCACAAAATACAAAGACACATATATCACACTCTCACACACTACATATATTGGTGGGGGGAGACCACGCTATTAGCAAGAAGCTCTAACTAGAAAAGGTGTCCGACCAGAAGTAGTGTACCCTTAATACCTGAAGTATTTTACTTGTCATTAAAAAGTACCAGAAGTATTTATAATTAGAAATATTTGCTCCAAGAAAAACAATGGATACCCGAAGTATTCCATTAAAACATGCTCGAAGTATTTTCTAGAATAATTGGTTATTAATTACTTGTTTTTACCATTGATTTTATTTTATCCATGTGTACTATTTGTATAAGAATCATGGTAAATATTGTTGGTAAAAACCTAGTTTGCAGATTTTCAATTCAAAATCCACCGCGTTGTCTCGAACTCGTGACCTCCTTAAAGAAGGGCACTGAGTTTGGCCACCGGGCTAATATCCCAGTGGTACTTTTATGTTAACATATTTATTTATTTATGCAATTTATTTTACGACTTGTGTATCACATCTCCTTAGTGTAGATACTAAAAGGGAAAATATCATGGGTTAGAAAAACTTGTTTATAGGGATCATTACTACTCTATTTGCTATGAGTAATGTAAAAATAGACAAGATATTTTTATTTGAAAACATCGGATTCATGATTGCTACTTATTAATTTGGCTTATATCTAAATGTGAAAGTAGTGTTATTTTCAGGGCATATGTCGACCGTAAAAATATGTATATATATGAGAAGAACTTTTAATGCTGTGTTTCAATTCTATTTCAAAAATCGCAGCCATCAAACACTATTTATGAATAGTGATGCATAATGTTTTTCTCTTTATGGATAATAAATTATCATTACATGAATTTTCTTCTGCAAGTGGAGATTGAAATTGCCGCAGAAGCAACAGGAATAGGCACATTTGTTTTAACCCATTTCAAGAACAAAATTATCCCATGCTCTTGATCATGTGCACTAAATTTGCCAATTTTTTTTAGAAGCTATTAAGATAGATTCAATTGACTTTCAAAGCCGATCCTATCACAGCAACAAGGTCCCATGTTTTTTTCCTTCTTTACCTCTATGTCAGGGCCAGCCCTGAGCTAAGGCGTGTAAAACTGCTAACTTAGGCCCCTGATTTTGGCCCAAAATTAAGGCCCCGGATAGGTACACCTAGATACAAAATATATACTTAATCTATCACCTATACAAAATATATACTTAATCTATCACCTATATAAACAATGAGCTAGTTCGCCTAGTGGAAAAGCGTACTTTTTCTATCCAAGAGGTACATGATAGTATTTTTTTCCCCCTCACAAACTCACAATTTCAAAGGGATATTTTTTTTATTGGTGCAAAAAATAATAGCACCAAAAACTAGTTTTATTAAAAAAAAAAAAACGGATGAATCATGAAAAAAAAAAAAAATGAAATATAATACCAAGTAACTATCATTTTGAGATTAGTTTTATTTTTATTTTTTTAAAAAAGAAAACATAGGGCCTAGATTTATAAGTTCGTCTTAGGCCCCGAAAATCTCAGAGCCTGCCCTGCTCTAGGTTGAATCAGAATGGAAAAATGTTCCAGTGTTTTGCAAACCTATTGAACAAGATGCATCATCCTGATGTACGCTAATCTCCTCCTTTGTTTGCTCAACATTCTTTTGATAATCTCGAAAGGTGGAATGGTGCTGAAATAGTTCTATGTTTGCACACTTTAGCACGAGTATAGTCTGCTTATTGTGTTTTTTTTTTTGATACGTGAAAATAATAAATATTTTGCCTCGATTGCCTCGATTCAGCCGTCCGATTACCTCGATTCCCGCGTAGGCCCACTCAGAATTCGATTTTGAAAAGGATGCACGGCTTGGATCAATCAGTTAGGACCCACAACGGCGTCCCCGACGTCGTCGGTACGTGGTCGGTGCACCCCATCGGTGCAAGTAGAAGGGGTATATCTATTTACAGACACACGTACATTGCCCGTCAATTTTTGTGGGGCTGTTTTTTTCCTTTGTCAATCAAGAATATTTTGTCTCGTGAAAAAGAAAAATTGAATCTTTCATTTAATAAAACCGCCTTTGTTGACTTTTCCCTACGCAATTTCAATTATCACCCTCGAAGTCTTAAGAAATCATTATTGAGATTAGAAAAATTATCCAGTGTGGCAGGTACCTGTTGAGGGTATAGTATCTATATGTATGAACAGTACCATACGAGGGAATAGTGTCGTACCTGTGAACAGTAGTATACATGAATAGTATTGTGTGGATGAATAATATTATATGGATGAATAGTTCCAAATAGTGTTTTCACTATTCAATGTTCGGTTCTTTTAGCGAAATGCTACGGTACACACCCCATATTTGGATGTGTATCAAATGCACTCCTAAAAATGTTATGAATCGATTACCTCTCATGAATAAAAAGTTATGATTATTATAGAAAAGTTGCAAAATGCAAAAATGTTACGAATCATAGAGCTATTGTAAACATAGAAGTGAAAACTAGTTCGGTTAGACATTTTAGTTTAGTTTAGTTTAGTTTTGATGATGTAAGCAGGTGTAATAAGTGGAGAGAGATAGAGAGAAAAGTGAAAAAAGTGATGATGTAATCAAAACTGGAATAGTGCAAAACTGGGGGAAAACCCCCAAACGAACACAGCCAAGAAGTTCTTTAATTTTGATGACTATTGCTATATACTTCTGCTATTGTGAATGCATAAGCAGTTTACCCGCCAAATGGCAATCCATTCCAGCCTTCATCATCCTATTTGCTTCCTCTCCATTTGTATGAGCAGTTAATGCTATAATAGGTATGGGTGGCCCATAATATCCCTCCTCCTCTCTTATTCGTCTTGTTGCTTCAAAGCCATCCATTACAGGCATCTGCTAGATTCAAAATATATACAGGCTTAATTCTCATAAGACATCTGCACTTCTATGCAGGAGTAGTATGTAAACAGATGATGAAACTCTATGACAATCATGAGCGTCGAATTGAATTATATTCGTTGTTTACAGGTCAGAGTTAATTTACAAGCAGACAAGCAGTATGTAACTTCACAAAATGCGCAACGTACAAATATCATGTGAGCTGCAATAACAATTTCTTGTTAATCTCATTATTACTCATACCAGCCCCCCATTTATTTGTCCTTGTTGCGAGTCGTACTAATAGTTAGATATAAAAAGAATAGCATATGCTCGTAAACAATAACAGTAATTCTTATTTTTTTTCAGGTCAATTAAAAGTTCTAATTGAAATATTTTTAAACGATGTAAAAATATTTAAAAAATTATCAATGACTAAATCTTTTTTTGATATTGGAACATTAACAATAATTCCACAAAGAGGAGTAACAGTTATGGACGGAGGAAGTATTACTCGTATGAAATCACATGCTCTGTAAAATTATATGTACGTACACTACTAGTATCGTCAAATAACGGGATATAAAGATCGGATGACAGAAGTGAATAAAAAAAAAAAGATTAATCAGAGAGAGATGTTTACCTCGCAGTCCATCAAAACGTCATCAAAGGGAAGAAGATTAGAGCCAGTAAGTATTAGAAGCAGCAGCTCCGTCTAATTTCCTTGTTTGATCACTTAGACCTTTGCATACTAACTCCAAAGCTTGTTTACCATTTTCACATGACTCGACCATTGCACCAAGCCCTGATACATTAGCTACAGCCCCTTTCCTCAACACTACATTATCCTCTGCAACCAAAATTCTCTTCCCACCCAACGGCTTTGACTCATTGCACCCCTGTTCTTCTACTTCCACTCCCTTTTGCACCACCAATGATTCCTTCCCTCTACCATCGAATTTCTCACTCCCTTGATATTCAGGATTCTGTTTTCCTTTCCCGGGTTAAGCTGAAGTTCGGTGAAATGTACCCCAAACTCCGGTAAAAGCATGATCACATGGTACAATCACGAACCATGAAAAGGCTTAGAAATGATCAAATCACTACTAGGCATTTTGTCCTTGTCAAGGCCTTTCGAATGGATATTGCAGTGTGCACCCGGTTTATCGATCCGAATTACCCTGCACCAAGTATTATGAAGGTCTCTTTTGAATTCTTCCACAGCCCTATTCAATTCTCGAAATGGACCACCACTTGTATCAATCACAAGTAGTACAAAATTTGGAGAATTTTTTTTTCAAATTAGTCCTCCGGTTAAGAGGTGGTGGAATTTGATCGGTCCCATCTAAGGCGCTGAGAGGGACATTTTTGTAATTGTTCGGGGATAGGGCTCTGCTTTCACTCCTTGAACTGGAATCTGACCTGCTTGAGAAGGAAAGGTTCATTTTGTGTTTTACTCTCCTTAGGGCGTTAGGGAGTTGCTCCCATTCTTTGACAGATGTCACTTTTACTCCGAGGGTTTCCATGAATTTTTGCGAAATTCGTTGTCACGTTTCACTTTGAATGAAGAGCACTACTCGTGCTTAGGGCTTGTGATGGCACGGTCCAGCTGAATGTTGGAGCGAGTCACTGGATATATAACCACTATTTGAGCGAGTCACTGGATATATAACCACTATTTGACTTTATATCGTCTTCTCTGGCATTGATATTGGTCGAGTCAACTTCGCATGTAGCAAGGAAGATGTTCTGAAACAGGTTCCTTTCTCGCCGATTTCCTTGTCCACAATTCCTATTTCACTGCTCGTTAGACGTACCTGGCAAAAAATTGTAACAAAGATAATATCTTAGATAACCGGAATTTAACTGACAACCAACTACTAAAAGGAAGTTTTTGGCCTAGAGGACCATGACCAAAAAAGAAGAATAACGGTAAGGTCAATAAATCTGCAATGTGGGTTAGCGTTGGATTCATGTAGAGGTAAAGATTAAAAATGTACACATACCAGAGACTGAACATTTCCAAGACCCAAGCCAGTGCCTTCTTGTGTATGATCAGTTGATGTCTCTCTGACTTGAACATAGTTTTCAAAAACAAGAATTTTGCTTCTCATTCTGTATTCCTTTCCCGGTATCATCCACCTCGAATATGAATTCCACACAATTGGGATTTTCTTGAATTGTTTCATAGATATTTGTCCATTTTCTGCTTCATCTTTCTTGAAAAACAAGCATGGAACACAGTGCAAAGGGCTGTTACGGTTAGAAGAAAATATTGGGTTATCCAAATCGGGTTTTTTAGCCCAAGCCCGGACCACAGCATGTCCCTCGGATGTAAATTTAACAGCATTGTTCAGCAAGTTACATAATATCTGTTTGATTTTGGTCCGATCTCCTTTAACCTTCGAAAATTTGGAGAGAGCCATCGCAAGGATCCAACACCACATCTAACCCTTTTTTCATGCCAACAGGATGATAAAAATTAACAACGTTCTCCAGTAGTTGAGCCAAGTCAAATTCTTCTTCTTCGAGTTGCATCTTTCCAGCTTCAATTTTGCTCACGTCTAGAATAGAATTCAAAATACCTGCATAATTTCATTTCAAAATGCCTGCGTAATACTTGTGATGTTGTGGTGTTTTTCATAAAGTTCACTTCATTTCACAAGGAAACTTATTTGTCATGTATAGAAACCCCAAGCATTAATCTCTTCTTTTCGAGAGAGTTGATAACATAACGAATCCAGCTATCATGCATTGTTTTCAAAATAAAATAGGTGAACCTTATGAATAATCTCTTAATTAAGTCGTTTTTTGGATAATCAAATTGAAAAAATAACTTGCATATTGATAACGAATCTACTAACTGATAATTCTAGGTCCGCACTTGATTACAAGATACAGCAGGAGACCGGAAAACCAATACGTATGACCAGTATGAAAATCCTAGTCTTGACATAAAATGTTAATGAATCAGGATAAGCAAATAACATTCCTAGTTGGCAAAAACTTACCCAAAAGGTCTTTTGTATTTTCCTCCATCTGCTTCAAATTTGTCTCCAAATTTGAACTAGGAGCCACTTGATCGCAACACATATCTATCAAACCTGTAATTCCAGCCAGCGAAGTGCGGATGTCGTGGCTCGCGCTCGCAAAAGCGAGGCTCTTGTTCAAGCTCTTTCTTTCAGCGTGTTGAGCTGCTTCCATTTGTCTAATGAGTGTGTCACACAAGCACATCTCTCTCCTGGCCGCACGACTGATGAACACCACAAATGCCACAAGGGAGAGAACCATACCTCCAACCATCAGTATGACAAGAATGAAGGCAACGTTGATGTTGCTGGTGACAAAGCTCTCTAGTCCCTTTTGTGGTAAAGCCAATACATATACCTATACCCCAAATACAATTCAAAACAAAAAACAACATTATAGTACTTCCAGAGGTGCAAGGTATGCATCCCATAGGTTCGGATAAAAATTCACAGGAAAAGTCTATAGGCACTAAATAAGGTTCATAAGTTGAAATCGTAGTTTTATTTGTAATGAAGAAATCTGGGAAAAGCAAACCTTGGTAAAATCATACGAGTACTAGTTTGAAACATACCGATTGCACACTGACGATGTCAATTGGTGAACAATAAATCACGTACTTCGTATTTCAAATGTTCAACATGGAACCTGCCAATGTGCCATACTCATTAGGGTTGCATGTAACATTACCCACATCAACTACTTGAGAACCATTGATGGATCCAACAATTCGAACGAAACCGAATCCCCGACAAGGACTAAGCGGGTGTTGGGGATATTAGTCCTTAATTGATCAGATAGTGATTTCTCGTCTTTTGTTTCCAAATACAAGTTCCCACCATGATAATCCATCCCAACGAAGAAATCTGTCAATGACTTTGCTAGCAACCCTAGAGACATGACTCCTTTTCCATCGATACCGGCTGTATTGAGGAATAGAAGATCTTGATCATTTTTCCACGCAGTTCCTGTAGAAGCACACCCATTTGTGTTATTCAAGGCTTCTTGAAACCAACTTGTATTCAATGCTATAGGATGGGTAATAATAGGTTCTCCATATAGCTTTCCAGTGTCACGATTCACCGGTTGTGTGTACCATTCTGAACTTGCATTCGTAAATTTTATGGACGAATTAGAATACAAAGCTAAAATTTGATATTCATCAGTGTAGCAGTATGAGAATAGCAATCCATCTAACCGGATGAATGATATCTGTGACAAATGTGGTATCCTTGAAATAGTACCGGAGCCACCTGCATCAGGAAATTACCCATAAGCTTCTTCGAAATTCATTCACGTTTTGAAAATATCGAAAGAGAGTACGAACACGAGTTTAGATTGAAGGGAACGAGAGGTCCGAGCCATCTAGCGATGAACTGAAAAATCTTGCTAAATTTGTTGTGGACCAATTCAATGGAGATAACAGTTGGGCTGTTTTTCCAATTTGTGATAGTACTTGTTGGCTGAGATGGCAGGAAATCAAATCCACTTCTTGTTCAATTCTTCTAGCTTTAATAATCCAACATGGAATCACCAGACTCGGAATAATCAATGCCTGCAATGTTCGCCAATTACATAATTTTTACATTAGCTATTTTGTGTAGAGGAAATAAAATATTGCCTTTGTTAAGTTCAGTTTTGAGATAAAAAATTTGTATAGTGTTGCGTATTATTTTCATCTTTAGTCAATTTTGTAAGAAATTTTAATAAACGTTTTTACTTTTTGAAAAGAGCTACGTCATGTACATCGAAAGTTAAAAATAAATAAAGAAATTAGCTAAAAAAATCAATAAAAATGAAAAAACGCAAATGACAAGGTAGTAAAAAATTTTGGAAACAAATTTTCTGAGGTGGAAAAGAACAAAGAAGATTCAATAATAGCTATTCAAGATACTAATTTAACTTCATAAAACGTGAAGGAATTTATTTGATTACGACTATTTCTAGTATTTTTTCTTTTTGTCTCCATCAAATTACCTAAGCCAAACGAGGAGAATAACAAACTACCTTGATTCATCTTCATGCATAGCAGCTCGACAAAATCAAGAGGCGAATTTGCAGCTAAAACAATTGGTGTAGGTTTTCATCCTCGTTCCACTGAATGTTTCTGTAGTCGATCATGTCACTACAGTACACACCCTGAAAGTAGAGCAATACCCAGCATGAACTTGTGATAACTGATAACCAAGATTGTCAGCACAAGCACTTGATGTACCTGATGAGTTGACAAATACCAATAACAATCATATCATAATATCTTAGAATAAAAGAAACTGTTGCTGCCTAAAAATAGCTTAGGAGTGAGGTTGCTACACGCTGCAGTGGCGTGAGCTTTTAAAAGTGGGGAAATCCAATTAGGGGGGTAAAATAAATTGGAAGCATCATACGCAGGAATTCCCAAATGGAAAACACAAATAGAAACAATCAGAATCCAATGAGGTAAGAATAAGCTTGCTCTTGGTGTTTGTTCAACTTATGAATCACTTTACTAATGTTTTCTTTCCCCTTCAACCTCGGACTAAAAATGACAAACTTACCAATGGACCTAGTGCTAGTATAGAGATAAGTGTTATTCAATAGAAAGCATCTCAGGCTTTGCTTACATCCGGGAGAAACCACCACCTAGTACGTACAATGGTTGTGTCTCCAATCCCTCAAGCTAAAATTCCAGTCATTTTATCTTTCACAACTCTGGAAGGGCACAGCCAAAAATCTCCTATGGAGTACAAATTGACGCCCAGGAGCCTAAGAAAGCAATCTCTTCAGATGTCTTGACGACAACGTAATTAGGAATAGGAATTAGGTTAATACATTTTGGGGCATTGAAGGCTGTGTTAGAAATGTAAGACTTTATCATATTCAAATTACAGTACAATACGCAGTAAAGGCAAAGACAGAGAAACTGAAGAATGGAAGATTCACAGAAAGATATGTTTGATCATTGATTTCAGACATTCTGAAGGAAATTAAATAAATAAATAGGCATCACTTCAAATTTAATCGATAAAGGAACAAACAAACTCCTTTACACATGCATATATATATATGTGTGTGTGTGTGTGTATTATAGGGGCCGCTTCTAGTCCGGACTCCGGACTAGTGGACCCCTATTATCCGAGCAAATTTTTTACAATCTGAACCATCCAATGTGTTCAAAAGATGTTTTCAAGGGTCTACGCGGGAAATCTTTAAAAAAAAAAAAAATACCGGGAATGGCTTGATCCAAGCAGTTTTTCGCAAAAACTGTGAAGCGTGGACCCTTGAAAACACCTTTTAAACACATTACGGTTCGGATTTCCCAAAAACAATTTTTTAAGTGAAAAAAATTACATTTTTTCAGTGAAAAAAATTACATTTTTTCTTAAATCCGAGAGATCCTTATTAGAAAATTTGCCTATATATATGGGGTCAGGATCCAGTCAGGACTTCCTGGCCAAACTTTACGTTCACACCCCCTTCCCGGCCAAATGACAAGGATCCGAACCGTCCAATGTGTTTAGAAGGTGATTTTAAGGGTTCACGCAAGAAATCAGCAAAAAAAATAACCGAGAAGGGCTTGATCCGAGCAGTTTTCATAAAAACTGTATATACCCTTAAAAACACCTTCTAAACACATTGGACGGTTCAGATCATGAAAATTTGATCGGGAAATGAAGGTTTGGAAATAAGGTGTGGATACATGTTGTGTTTTTTTATGTGTATTTTGTTGTGTCCCTAGAACCGGCCCCATATATATATGGGGCCGGTTCTAGGGACACATAAAAAAACACAACATGTTTAGGAGCCCCACGCTGATAATCCGAGCCGTTTAACTTGTTTAAAACATGTTTTCAAGAATACTTGTAAAAAATTAACTCATTCAGATATCGGTAAGTCTTCGATCCAGACAATTCTAAGGACACCAGTTTCTGTCAAGTTTTTTGAAAAATTGTCCGGATCAAGCGCTTATCGATATTCGATTGGGTTGAATTTTTACAGCATTTCCTATTTTATCCATTTAAACAAAGTGAACGGTTTGGATCATCACAATATGACCTGGAACAAAAGCGTGTGTTTTTTTATGTGTTTTTTGTTGTGTCCCTAGAACCGGCCCCTATATATATATATATCGAGAGAGAGAAGAGTTTCGCATATACACGCGGTTTGGCATAAATATAACCTTACCTTCACAGCTCCATGTCTATCCTTGGCATGAACTTTGTGATCAATTCTTTTTGAAGGAAAGGATCTACTCCATCACTTGAGATTAGATCTATAATGGATGAAAAATTAGATGCACTGGGTGAAAACCCCCTTCCCACCATTTCCTCGAGGAATGCCAGGGCCTTATAACCCTTTTGTTCCGCAAAAAAACCTCTGATGATGGTGTTGTAAGTTATACCATCAGGCAAGCAACCATTCTGTTCCATTTCAACAATCAATTCACAGGCTTCATCTAGAAATCCTTCCTCACAAAGACCTTGTAGCATAACATTATATGCTGTACAATCAGGAAGTAGCCCCTTGGAAGAAAGTTTTGAGAAAAGCGCCCTAGAGGTGTCAAGATTTTTATGCTTGCAGGATGCATCAATAAGGATGCTGTACGAAATAATGTCGAGATCTGAGCCGCTGCTTTCAATCATGTGAAACAAAGACAATGCTTCAGCAATATGCCCGTTTTTGCAAAGGCCATCCAACACAATATTGTAAGAGTGAGTACCTCGAATTAGGCCTGCAACTTGCATCTGACGGAAAAGTTCTTTAGCAGCTGCGCATCTACCAATCCGAAATAGACCCTGTAATATAGTGTTGCAAGTTATAATATCGGGTTTCACACCCCTTCGAGGCATTTCTAGAAAGAGATGTGTGGCCTCATCTAATTCCATTTTCTTGCAATATCCCTTGATCAAAATGTTATAGCTGCAAATGTCGGGACAAAAGCCCCTATCAACCATGGTATTTAACACTCTCATTGCTTCGCCCATCTGACCGCCCAAACAATATCCATCCATTATAGTATTGTACGTGTATACATTAGGATCCACCCCTCTTTTTATCATGACTCCAATAACAACCTTTGCTTCTTTTCCCCTCCCTTCCTTACTGAGTGCATCCACCAACACACTAAACGTACAAACATTTGGAGAAACACCACTATCCAACATCGCTCTTAACACTCTCATAGCCTCCTTCCACTTGCCACTATTACATAGGCCATATATCAAAGTAGTATAGGTGACGACATCTGGACGAATGCCTTTTTCATTCATTTCCAACAAGAGGTTTATGGCATCACCCACCATCCTTTCCTTGCACAGACCGTCAATGATCATGTTATAGACAATAATGTTAGGTTTACAACCTCTCTCTTCCATAATGTTAACCATCCTAATAGCCATTCCAGTGTTACCCACTTTGCAAAGCCCATTAATAATTGTTCCATACGTAACCACATTGGGTTCAATACCGCTTGTTCTCGTAAATTTCTCGAGTAAATCCATAGCCTCGTCAATTTTATCTCGTAAAATAAGTCCGCGTATAAGATTAGTGAAGGTAGTTACGCAGGGTGATTTACCCAGTTTGAAGAGGACGGCTAAAAGAGAGAACCCAAAATCGACTCGATTCAACTGGCAGTAACAGATAATCGCAATCTTCAAGGTAAAGAAATTCGGCTGAACGCCTAAGAATTGCAACTTCACAAAGAAAGAAAGAGTAGAGCCGTAATTACCCGATTTCTTCAAAGCCACTAACGCTTTGTTGATTTCAGAAGTGGGTGGCAGAGGTTGCATTTGGAGAGTCCGACTGAGAAACTCTTGAGCTTTTTGGAGCTCAGTGGGACCCAGGGAGCGTTGTTTTCTTTTTGCAGGAGGAGGAGAATTAGGGTTTCTAGAGTGAGAATGAAAGAGATTTGAAGTACCATTGGGGTTTGGTAGAGAGAGAGGAGTACCATTAGTACGGTAATTGTCTGATCCCATGCAACTGACAATGGGAAAAGCTCCAATCTGTCCCATGGTCTCCATCCTCTGTTTCTTCTCCTATCTATTTTGCCTCCCTCAGGTCTATCGGTTGAGCTACATGGCTGTGGTATCAGGAATTCGTTGCCCATAAAAATTATGAGCGAAAAATGAAATATTCAAACAATTTAGCCCAAGTGGTAGACAGCTCACGTGGTAGAACTCTTGGATGTCACACGCTGTATTTTGGGATCAAGTTTTACCTCCCTTCTCCCCACTCTCATGTAATAGATTAGGAATGACGAATGATAAAAAAAAAATGTTTTGGAATTTAAGAGTTGGAAAAGAAGGAAAAATTTTGGTTCTTAAAAAAGAAAAATGAAAATATTCAAATTTATAATATTTAACTTTTCTCTCATTTTCTGTTTAATTTTTCCTCTATTTTTCTTCATAATTATTTCCCCTTCTTTTCCATTTTTTTTCCTTAAGACCATGTTTGGATGGGGATATCTCCCTCTTATAATTTTTCATCTCCTCTTAAGAGGGGGACCCCACCCATATCTCTTGTTTGGCCACCCTAATCGGCTTCCCTGATCTGGCTTTACCCCCTCTACGCTATCCCTCTCCAAGGTTACTTTCCCTGATAACTTTTGAGTCACCCTCACCCTCCCCAAAAGTAATCCGGGCATAGAAGGGAGCTATTTTGATGTAAACCCCCCTTGTTATCCCTTTACACGTAGTTGATTGACACGATTTTTCTGTTGTTTCTTTTGCAGTTTGAACAGAGGTTCTGGGTTGCAATTTTGTGGCAATTTGAAGTGAAATCTCTCGGGTATGGATGACTTCGACCCAAATACCTTTGTTTTTTACTGGATTTTGGTTTAACAAAGGGGCGGTCTAGATTCTGTCAATGATTTTTAAGTTAAAATGCCGATGACTATCTATTTTTAAACCAAAATTCAACTTCTGACGTACTTATCGATGTTCGATCAAGTTGATTTTTAACATGAATACATTATTTTACAAGTTCTGCAACACAAATGGTTCAAATTATTGAAATATACGTTTAATGGGGTCCAAAAAACTAGACAGGACCTCTCCGCAAAACGGGATGTACAGTGTTTTGGATCCTAAACCGGTTTACACCATACGATGGACCATGGTGCGACCGCATCTCTAGGATTGAACAGCGTAAGTCGTGATTTGTGATCGCATATCCTTCCTTTCAAAATCCGTTACGTGGGCACGCCTTCCCTCCACCGCGCTTCCTTTTTGTTTTTTTTTTCCATCGAAATTCGAGAGAGAAAGAACAAAGCGAAGCACCGCCCCCTCAAAACACTTCAGGAATCTTCAGCTGATTCTATTCTTCAACTGCGAGACATCTGTAAGTATATATACTACACATATATTCTGGAGAGATGAAGGGGCGAGGGGCAAGAATTACACTAATTAATTATTATTATTATCATTGCGGCGGAGAGGGATGGGTGAGAGGTCGAGAGAGATGGAGATATCGACGATTACGGCGCCGTCGATGTTTCCAGGGTTTCGATTCTCACCGACGGACGAAGAGTTGATATCCTATTACCTCAAGAAGAAGCTCGAAGGCTCCGACAAGTGCGTCGAGGTTATTCACGAGGTTGAGATTTGTAAACACGAGCCCTGGGATTTGCCAGGTTAGCGATTCACATTCATTACTCTAATATACTATCCTTTTGTTGAACTTATTTTCTCTCTCCAAAATGCTTTCTTCTGTAGATGAATTTAATTTAATTTCTACTACCAATTGGCAATTCATCTGAAAGCTTAAGCTTTTCGGTGGAGATAGATCTCATAGAATCTACTACGGTTTCAGGGGTTCGCTGACCCGTCATTCGAAGAAATATGCAGTAGAATTTCATATGTATTTACCTTTTCTTTTTTTGTCATACGTTATACTTCAGCGAGATTAATGGAGAAGTTAGTGGCTTAAACAAGCAAGGGGTTGGATGTCTCCCCATAGGCTCGAACCCCTCGAACCCTGGATCTCCCCTTGACAGCCAATGGGTAACACATAGAGAAATATGATTATGGGAGAAGTTGATTTTGAGATGATTTTTATTTTTTATAGTATTGTCTGCACTAGATAATTCAAACGAAGTCAACCTAAATAAATAAAATTCATAACCCATGCTCGATAAATCAAACAAAACCAACAAAATATACCACGCCAGATAAATTTTCACCTGGAATAAATATCTTGAATTTATGTAGTGGTTTGTATACAATTTTTGTAATAGTATATTTTTGTGTTCGCATCTTCTAAAAGCAATATTTGTGTTCTGATCAAGTCCCTTCACGCATGACTAGACTCTCTTTGCAAGCGTGTTGAATATGTATTAAAGTTAGACTAGTTAGTTTTGTGGTAGTGTTCTTAACGTCTATCACATGACACAGCAACCAATCGCTCTAAAAACTTGAGTGGTAAGAGAGAATGCTACTATCTCTATCCCTGGATGTCTATGGCGGGCTGGGATTTAGGTTCAGGGGTGGTGCTGTTTATAGGAGTCTACCTTATTGTTGTATATTTTTAGCAAAAATATGAAGAAAACATGTGTAATGTCAGGCTTTGTCTTGGGCTTTGTTTTTTGTTAAAACTAAAATAAAGGCTTCATTCAATTCTCAGTGGTCATCAAATGAAAGTCTTTGAGGCATTCTTTTTATGATCCGAACCGTTCATCTTTTAAATGCCTATTTTTTCAACATTTATTTGCAAGATCAAGTTGTTTGGATACTGGTAGGAGCCTAATCCATTAGCGTAAAATAAAACTTTTTTCGGAAGCGGGGTGGAAGCGCCGCGCCCCACCACTTAGTTTCGCCCCTGCTTGATGTTAATTTCTTTTAGTGCCTGATGTTAATTTCTTTTAGGAGTTTTGACTTTTTTGGGGGTGTGCATTTGCATTTTGGGGCGGTTTTAGCGGAAGCGAGATGATAAATTATTATTTTTTGCTCGGAAAAAAGGAAAGATATATTAAAGCTAAGATTAGATTGGAGACCAAGCTAAATGAATGGAAGTCAACTACATAGACAGCCAAACATTAACTAAAGGGCCAATACAATCAAAGATAAATGGTTGAAAGTTGAAACACGAAGCAAAGGCAGAAAGAAGGAAACAGGAAATACAAGTACTGCTCAATTCCCACAGCCTCCTCATATTGTAATTCTCCTTACACCTCCTGAAATCGTCTACAGAGTAGTCACTAGGTGGAATTGTATTTTGCTTTCATCTACATGGCCACCTTAGTCTGATCATCTCCCACACCTCATCACCTGCATCTGGTACAATGCTATTGAAAATTAGCTAAATTATAAATATTACAAGGATATATATGAGTGGCGCCTGAAATTTAGGTGGTTTGGCGAAAAATTAGGCTACATCTGTGGGAGAGAGGTGGTGTTTACTATCTATGTATGAGAACAATAGTACAAATGGAACACTTCAGCTAAATTACATAACCAAAAACCCATGTACACCTACTCTCACCGCCCCAAAACAACTTACAATAGGATTCCCCTCCCTATTATCTCTCACCACAAGGATGCAACTCTTAGTATTCTTTTTCTTTTCTTCACTGTTTCCATTTCTCTGCTCATACTTACCACAAGCGCAAACTTTAAATTGAGAGAAAGTGCTAATGACCCTGGGAATTATTGCAGACCACATGCTGTCATTTTTCTCTTGGCAAAAGCATTGGTGTATGCATAAGGAGTAAAGTCCTCATGAGGGTAATGTTTTTATTAATTAGGTAAGTTGAGGGTCTGAGGCTAGGGTGGGCTACTTCAACTGTAACAGGCGATATGTATTAAACTGGTCCTTTTCGGCTTGACCCCCAAAACCAAAGTGGACTTGGCCATCTCATCTAAACATCGATCTGTCTTATATTGTGTTGTAATTTTGAACACTGCAAACCAGGTGCCATTTCTCTTACGGGACCTCTTGAATGAAAATTTGGAGTTCTAGGATTTTAAGTCAATATTATCTTTTTCTTTTGGATTGTATGGTTTTCTTTTTTTTTATTTTTTATTCCAACTAGTTTGGTGTTTCTTGAGAATTTGAGCCGTTCTTGTTGCTGAAGGCAAGGAGGGTACCAGTAGATGATGTGCCAAACACGTCTCAATTATGAGCCGTTCCTTTTCTAAAATCTCTGGCTTTGTCTTTTAACTGGAAGTTTCAATAAGAAAGGGGCCCTAAAGCCCAGGAACATCTAGAAATTCTAATATGAGTCACCGACTGTCTGTTACTGAACTCTTGAACCGGATAAGCATGATACCTTGCCGGTCTTCCCACTCTTCAAGGTAGTTTGGTTGCCTGTCTTTCATGCCCGATTTCCTAGATGGAGCGATTCCGGGAAGACGATAAACAAGACGAAGACTATCGTCTGCTATTTAAGATTCCAATTCAAAGTCTGATCTTGGTAAGCTGCTACCAAACCGGATTCTCACCTGCTTTAAGGTCCCACATTGACTCTCCAATCTGATCTCTCTTTTCGGCTGAGGGCATCTCCAGTAATACCACTACTGTAAGAATTAGTGTAAGTAACAAATGTTTGCCCTCTTTTGGGTCCCAATAGTGTAGTTCGTGTAAGAAACTAGAAAAAAAGAATAATAGTACCAACAACTGTGTTGATACTACTAATCTCTCCGAGAGAGAGAGAGAGAGAGAGAGAGAGAGAGAGTTGCAGGAAGTGAGAGAGTACTGAGGAAAGAGGTAGAGATAGGGAGGAGAGAGAAAGAGAAAAGAGTAAAAGTTGGGCCCACTTATATCTATATATACATATATGTTTGTGTCCTTTTTTTTTATATTTTGACAACCACCTAACAACACCATTGCAATACTACTTACCTCAACAACACATTTTGTCGTAACAACACAAAAATGGGACCCACTTTTTACACTTTTGTGTCATATAACACCACATTTGTGTCATAACCACTGGAGATGCCCTTAGTCGTGCAATTAGTCGTGATAAGAGGAAGTCCCCCTTAGCTAGGGATCTACCATATCTAGTTCCAATGTAAGCTGGTGAAATGCTACCTTCAATACAACGGACCAGGGCAATCCCGCCTCCTATTACGCCCTCAGCAAGGCTTGGATCGGATTTCATTCAAACTTGGATCAAGATTGAAGATTGAGTCTCAGCCACAAAGACAGACACAGAGACAGACTCTGCTTTCGTACCTTATCGCGAGCTTCTTTTCGCTTTCAATGGGACCACACCATGTCATCTTTAACCTTATTGAAGAACCGATTTCATCAACTTCTTTTCTTTTAAGTCGGTTAAAATACGCCATAATAGGAATAGGGGTGCAGGCCAAGTTCCTGTGCTTATAGAAGAGAAGGTAAGGTCGGCTTTAGACTTTCCCCTCCTTTAGCGATTTTTAATTGAGTTGAACCCTTCTAATAGAATCAACCTAGCTACTAGCTAGCCGGCCTAAACTTCTTTCAGTCATTAAGTGATGGAACCTATCTTTTCTAAACGGGATTAGTGTCTTAGTGCCCGAGCTGCTTAGCTAGCTAATCGGACAATGAACATTAAGCGGCATCCCAAAGCAACAAATATACACATTATGATAATTGGTTGAAACATATTTTTGTGCATGTATAAGTACACATCTACACATTACAAATAAGTAGTTGAAAACATGTTTTGTGCAACTAGATGTACACATATCGATAGTATATTAGTTGTGGGCAGAAGATTCCTTAATGTAAGCACTTACATTCATTTTATGGTGACTTTTGTAGCACATATCAATCTCGACTTCTGATTCACATGCTTCATTTTGATAAATTTGCGCCATAAGATTGAGTAGTATTTTTATTATTTCCCAGCCAAATCTGTCATTCACTCAGAGAATGAGTGGTTCTTCTTTTCTTCTCGTGGGAGAAAGTACCCCCATGGCTCACAAAACAAGAGGGCAACGGAATCTGGGTATTGGAAAGCTACTGGGAAAGAACGCAATGTGAAGTCAGGCTCTAATGTGATCGGCACAAAAAGAACTTTGGTGTTCCATACAGGTCGAGCTCCAAAAGGGGAGCGGACAGAATGGATCATGCATGAGTATTGTATGAACGAAACTTCTCAGGTGAATATGTTTTACTTCTGAAGATACTGATTCTCAGCTGACTTCAATTATTGTATGTTTTTGTTTTTAAGCTAATACCCTTAAGCTAATAGTTTTGTTTTTAATCATCCTTATGCTAGTAGTTTGCTACCAATGTAATTTGCTAATGCTGTCAGTTGGGCATCACGTTTTTTGACTTTAGTTTTCTCTTAAAATTATTGTAGTGACTTATTTTTTAGCTATCAATGTTACCTTCCACGTCATCATTTGTCCTTTCTTATCATGTCTGCACTTGCTTAAAAAAATGGAATGAGGAACCTTTAAGTCATTTTAAGAAGTCTTGCCTTGTTTATTGGCAGGATTCTATGGTTGTTTGTCGACTTCGAAAGAACACTGACTTCCGAATAAATGATAGTCCAAGACAAGGTTCTTCGAGTCAAAGGCAGTTATCAACTGAGAACAGTAGCAATGCTACACTATCTGAAGTTGGTGTAGAACAATTAGGCATATTGGAAAGAGCCAAGGTAGTTGAAAGTTGCTCAAAAGAGGGTAGCGGCAGTTATAATTCTCATTCTGCTGAGCAACAAATTGATCCGGGTTTTGAATCTGATTGGGAGCTAGCAAATGAGTTTTCTCATCTTGGTTCCTCCAGCCACCAGGTTGGTGACTATTATTTCCATATTCTACTTTTTATTTTCTATGTTCTGTTGGCCACTTAGACAATGGGGAATCCAACTTTTAGGTACTGGTTTATTTTTAACCTTCAATAAAATAACACTGTTGGAAGGATTTCATGTTATGTTAAATGTTCAAGTATCCATGTTGGACACTCGACGCTTGGATACACTGGATTGAGGTTATGGATTCCGACTTCTAGTTCGAAATTTATGCACGAAATGCGCCAAGGCACCTTGGAAAATCCACTTATCCAAGAAAGTAAGAAACATATACCCAGCTATATGAAAAAATTGACATGTCTCGGAATTCTTAGGAACATGACACTTGTACACGTACACTGCACCTACACCCAGGGACGGATCCAAGGGGGGGCATGCGGGGGCACGTGCCCCCGCTGACCCCCACTTGTTAATGTAAAAAAAATTAATTTTGGGAAATAAGTTTCGTATATATATAATTTGCGTCGAACTACGTAACATAACTCGTGTGTAGTCTGGTGGTAGGGCGCCTCATCTCCAAGTCGGAGGTCGTGGGTTCGAATCTTACCGCTTCCTTTTTAAGCCACAAAATGTGAAAGGTTATCACATAGGAGTGATTGTTGAGGTTTGAACCTTGAACCTTTGGCTCCAAAACCAATACCTTCCCTTTTGCCACTCGGCCGGCAACATTCATTGTTCAACAACCTGCTAGTTTTATTATATATTTTGAACCTATAATGGTAATAATAATTCCCCTAACATTTTTTTTCTTCTGAATTTTAATTTTCTCCCCTTTCTTTTTTTTAAAAGAAAATGATACAAAATGATGAAAAAATTGTTTAACTTAGATATTTTTAAATTTTAGAGATCTTTTACAATGGTCCATAGCCTTCATTAATTTTTTGTCTGATATTAGGTTTGGAATTGATCTTACACGATTTCTTTTTCCTAACAAAATCGTTGACTAGGAAAAAAAATTGCACGTTTACAATTAATAAAATGCTCCCACTGGGTTGGATCTCTGGATCCGTCCCTGCCTACCCCCGTATGTGGCAATGTAGACTTCACCTGAATTTCCAAAATCTACCAGCTGATTTCTCCACTAAGTGCAATTTGGGTACCATTTGCCTAAACTTTTGATTTCTACCATTTATGATAATGGCTCTTGAGTTAATTTGTTCTTAAATAGCAGGGTTTTGACGATGACGATTGTTTTGCTGAGATACTAAAAGATGATATTGTCGACCTTGGAAAACCTATACTGCCTTCAACTCCTGATATCATACCAGTAGTTGCAGACAAAGCCGAGCATGAGAAGAGGCTTCTACAGCTAACTGAAGCAACCCCATTACATATCCTTCCTGTCCAAAGCAAAGCAAACCGAAGAATCAAAATGGGGCAGCAACAACCAGAAAAATACCATGTCGAGCCGGTGAAGATTGGAGCAAGCAATAGCTACTTCTCTGTTGAGGAGTTTATCCATCCAAAATCAGATGAACCGCCAAACTGTTTGTTGGGCTTAGCTCTAAGTCAGAGATTCAATCGTCGTCATCTGTTTGCAGTCATCGCCATACTAACCTTGTTGGTTCTGTTTGTGTCTCTGTTGGTAGTACCATCGCAAGTCAAGTCGAAAAGTTCAAATATGCTTACTTATTATGAGAAACCGCCAATGTGAATAGTAGGGTGGCTTGTTTCTCAGAACATTGTACATATTAGGTTGTGAAATATGTAAAGTGGCATGGAGGTGTTGATACCATTCTTAGGTTTTTACTGAAGGGTTTCAAGTCAGATTTGTTGGTGTACAAACTAGTCATACTCACAGGTTGGTGATGAATATGTAGTAATGATGTGTGTTTGAGGATT
Source organism: Vaccinium darrowii (assembly GCA_020921065.1). Classification (NCBI taxonomy): domain Eukaryota; kingdom Viridiplantae; phylum Streptophyta; class Magnoliopsida; order Ericales; family Ericaceae; genus Vaccinium; species Vaccinium darrowii. The sequence continues at coordinate 26,962,111 of CM037162.1, read as the reverse complement.
TGGCCTTTATGTGTGCGCGCATGTGAAGGTGGCAAATTTGGTCCAGCAATTGGATGGATTTTAAGTTGGTGGCTGAACTGCAAAATATTGCATAGTGTGAGGTTGAAATTGAGCAAAACAAACATTAAATTTAAGTACTATGTTCCTGACTTCCATTCTTCTAGCACCTGACGGCCTGTTTGAATGGCGGATTTGATTTTGGGTTAATATAGGAGGGTAGATTTGTAATGAGTTTAAGTGTGGATTTGTAATCCGATATTGGATGGTACTTTGAGAAGAGGGATTTAGAAGGTGAATACGATAGGATTAGTTGTCAAACGACTTAACTGCTGTAGTAGACAATATCTTCCTTCACGAAACAAACACAAAAACTGAATCTGTCAAACTAATCTTAGCACGACCTCTCCCGTGTTTTTTCAAGAATTAACATAGCCAATGACGACGATGGGCAATGGCTAAGTGGGTCCTAATTCACAGAAGGAAAATAGCTTAAGTGAGAAAGGACGACATACTCTTTTAGAAATTGGTACTCTAATTTAAACATAGAGTTCCTTGCCTTGGAGGCCAAGATAGCTCGTGTCACCGGTGACGTCACAATATCCGGATCTTGTTATGATGTCATGCATGACAATCATCAAATGCCAGACTGTCATGTAGCATGTGGCCGCGTTACATGGCCGAACCATGACGGGTAGTCTGATACCACTTAGTCGGACCGCTTAGCACCAACGTGTCTCCACCTTTGGTAGGCTTTGCCATGCGTGACTTGGGTCAACACCTTGGCACACTCGTAAAGCCTCAAGCCGGACTACCCATTTGGGCGCCTGTGAGCCTTGGCTGTGGCCTGTGGGGTTTGCTGGGCATGCTCCAGGCTTAGCCATAAAGTTCAATCTTTTCATTAAGTCTCAAAGGTGTATATTATTTTCATGTAAAAAAAGAAATTAACCAAATACCGATATTCTTTTGAACAAATCATATCATAGTATTTCAATATTTCCCTTTTTGTAGATGACAATTAGAGTATTGACCGTTCATCACTTTGAAAGCAATTACTCCATGATTCAACCAAGTCTCTACGTGAATACTTTACACATTGAAACTTATAAACTAGCTTGAATTACTAAATAAATTCATAAACCGCAAACAGTGAGATGCAGGGATGGAGCCAGAGGGGGGCCACTAGGGGTGGTCGCCCCTGCAAGGAAAAAAAAAACCTATGGTATTATATAGAGAAAAAACAAAATTTCCTATGAATTATATAGGCTCGCCCATGCAAAATATTTTGAAAAAAATATTTGTTCCTGCGTAGTGAAATTCCTAGCTCCATCCCTGGTGAGATCGGCACATGAAATAATAATAATAATCTTATTCTCCAACCTTCACTGAGCAACACCTCTCTCTCCCCATCTCCCATGTGTCCTTTTGTCCTTTTGTCTTCTCCTCTTGTTAAAAAACCCTCTGCTTTAGGCTTTGTTTAGAACCTAAGAAAAATAAAGAAAAGAAAAGGAAAATAAAAAATTTCCTGAATAACCAAAATAAATCATTTTAACTAAAAAAAATTCCCCGAACTTTTTTCGATCTTTCTTTTTTTTGGTTCTCCTCTCTCTTCTTTTTTCCTAACTACCAAACAGAGCCTTGCATTTGCTGTCCGCAAAATGTCTTTTCCTATTAGTACCATGTTTAACCAATTCACGCCATCACTCCCTCTTAAATTGCTCCTAATAAACTTTCGAAGCCCTAAACCCAAAAACGTTCTTCCAATCAGGGTTCTGTTCATTAGAATCGCATACTGCAGTTTCTTCCCAAAACCCAAATCGAACAACAGCCTTGGAGGCGTGATTGATTTAGATGCTGTTCGCCCCGAGCTTGGATCTGTAAGTTCTCTTGAATTTCGACCCCCTTTTGGATAAGTTTCGAATCTCGTCATTTCGTGACTTCATTACATTCCCCGACCAAGCAAGCAGAGCATTTAGGGTTTCAAGACTCTGTTTGGTAAACTTCACAAATTTTCTACTCTCTGTTTACACAAACCATTGGATTTTTGTTGCAAAAAGAACAAAACAAGTGAACCCCGCTTTTTTTTTTTTTCTAAACACAATTGGGAAAATTTATAATCTAATATACTTTGTGGCACTGTGACGAATTCGAGTTGTGAACTGTAAACTGTCGCTTGCTTACTTTGTTTGAATTTGGGGGCAGGTGTTGTGAGAGGAAACAGTAGAGATGTCGAGGCCAATGTTGCTTGTTTTTCTGTTGATTATACTGATAATTACCTCTCAATTTGAGTGGAAACAACCGCTCGTGAGTGATATCGATGCGAGTCCTATTGTTTCTCAGAAGCAACAACAAATTTCCAATAGGGAAGAGGCTGTTAAAGAGAAGGTGATCAAATCTCTATCCCATATTAGTTTCACTTCATTGACCTGAACTTGCATCAAGTGGTTTATAATTGATTTGTTGGGTTTTGCATAGTTTGGTATAAACAATTGTGGACAAACATAGGCCGTGAAATCCCAGGTCTTGGCATTTCTGATCATGCTACAATATGAAGCATGTTAAAGGGCCTTGAAAAATGTATTATGAAGCATGTTAAAGGGCCTTGAAAAATGTATTATGAAGCATGTTAAAGGGCCTTGAAAAATGTATTATATGTTTGGTCACTTGTTCATCAGCTATGTTACATTGACTCAGGTACAAGTATCGGATGCGTGTCCAAGCTTCAGACCATTCTAAACTGAAATTTTGAGATATTGAAATGCGTCCAATAAGTAGGAGTGTATTGGGATAATCTCGAACACTTATTTGCAACATCAATTGTGTAGGTGTTACAGATTACTCAAAATATCCTTGAAATCCTATGGGTATAGAAGGATATTTCCATTTAACTTCTATGTGAAAGGTTGGAAAATCTTTATTCTCTAGCTAATGCAAGATTCTTTTTCTTCAAATATCAGAAAACCAGAGGGTCAAGTGTCTAAATTGTATACAAGTGTTGGACACCTATCACACATGCTCACAGTGAACAAGTGTCAACAACCATGCATACTTACGTACATTTTGAACTGTGCATGTAACACAGTTGGTCTGCACTCAGCATTGTGCCACTGATTGACTGCTCATTTCACAGTGCAACTTCTTTGGCATTTTTCCCAACAAATTTGTTTTTGTTATGCATGACTTTTTGAAGTATCTGCAGTGTCATGAATCAAAGGTTGTACTTTGTAGATCACTTATCTTCGGAATTTGGTGTAGTGTTATGCTTTCCAGGAAATGTTGTGCAAATGATTCTTTAGTTCATATTCCTTTTATAAGGCTTCAAGCAAGCATCAAATTGAGCACAATACTTCAACTTGTCCTAAAATATGTGCTTCAGTATTCAAAGAATATGAATTCGGAATTTTGCAGATGTTCAGTGTTAACGCTGAAGTACCAATCTAAACTATTAATGCATGAGATAAGATCTTGTTAGATTACAGGCATAAATTGTTGTGGGATGAGTTATGACATGCTGTAGCATTTTCAGCAGACCTCCTAGGATATCTCTTAAGACCTTAATCCTCGTCTACAATAAACATGTGACGTGTCTGTGGGTCACCAGACTGTGAATTGGCTTTGTAGTACATACACATAATCTCTTCAAGTGATGATCAATGTTTATTAATTTTGAGAGCAATATCAAGCCTTTGGTATCGTCTATAGACCCACCACCAGAACGTTAGAAACCTAAAGACAATTAGTACCTCGACTCCCTTGCTATTTAACTCCATGTTTGATAGAATTAACCCTTTCGTAGTACTGGTGCCAAAGGAAATCTTTCCCCAACTGTGACCCCTCCTGTGTTTTTTTTTTTTTTTTTTTTTCAGTTTTCATTCCATCCTTTTTGTTTAATGGGAATAGTCTTTGGATTTGTTGTTTTGAATAGTTAAAGGATGCTTCTTTAGGTTTTCCTTGTTTTCTTTAAAAGATACTCCATTTCATTTTGTTGATCCTTTTTCTACATCGTACCTTCAATCAGATCAATCTTGATGTGTTATCATGAATGTTTTTTCAAATTTCTTACCACAAATCAAAAGAACTAATGGAGATTTTGATTAGTTGTATAAATTTCAAAACTTTATTCGTGGGAAATAGTATTGGTTGATCCTATTAAAGACTATCACAAATGGACAAAGTGACGGGCAAAATGGAACAGAGGGTGTAGTCCTTTAGATGGTTTCTTTTGGGACTAAACTTGTGATCAAATCTTTTGGGAATAATTGATTGAACTCCCCTGAGGTTTATGGGTATAGATGCTGTATTCATGCCTGTTTGAAAATATAATCATTCATCGTTTCAAAACAATACTTACTAGGAGCACCGTGGTCACCACCACCCATGGGTACTGGACTTTATCAATCCTGTTAAACCTCCATCCTTCAGTCGCATCTGGATCATGGCTGCTACATGAAATTATACCTCTTAGTTGCCCCTGCGGTCCAGCATTAGCCAATTTCATAATGAGTATATCTATTGAAATTATTTCACAGGTCAAACTCTCGGATATGATGGAAGGCGGTTTGTAAACAAGCAGGTTGTAGACTAGTTGCCAGTACAATAAGAAGTGACATCACAATTCCATGCATTACTAACCTGAACGACATAATCCAGTTGTACTTGGAATTCCGAGTCAAAGAGTGGATAATTTTCTAAGTTATAGTAGATTGCCGTGGCCTGTGTGGTTACCTCACATAAAAAAAGAGGCCAAACCAGGTAGACCATTTGTCGGGACGCGTTCAGTGGTCGAATACTAATTTTTTAAAGTATGCTTGGGGTCAAAACAGAAACTTAAAAGTAGTGGGAGTGAAGCTTCTTGCATAACAAAACCCTAGCTTGCTAGTAAAGTTCAGGGTATAGGTGGTTGGAGTCAACCCCTAGCAATGTTTTGGAGGCTCAGGTCACATAGACACTCCTAACGTATGTACTTAGAACTTTGTTTTGTGGGATGAAATTGGGTTCGAAGCTGATACAAAAGCATGCTATGCAAAAAAGGGGGAGTCCTTGTAAACAAGCATGCTTTTTGGGTGCAGGTCAACAGTAGAGCATTTCATTTTGTTGCTGATAATACTTGTGTGATATTGATGCTGATAGAAGTTGGTAGTCTTTATTGTGATAAATCTATCATATTCCGCTTGGGTTTGTGAAATAGAACTTTCAACTTAATTTGCATTGTGGCTTTTTCTTGTGCAATTTTTTTATATATTGCATTTTGGTCGATATGCAGATCATCTTATCACAAGAGAAGAACATTCAGAGACTCACCGAGCTTGTTCGGAGTCTTCGGGAACAATTGCTACAATGCCGGAGCAATAATGAGACAACGAAAGGCAGCGTAAGCGCTTTGACTGAACATATAATCGAACTTGAACGGCAACAGACTCTGGAGGACTAGAAGGGACTGCCAAATTCCCTTATCATTCTTTATGGTATGGGTCAACTAGTATATGACGATTGGTTTCTCTGCCTATGTTTGTATTTGCAGCTTATGCCTTCAAGTTTCACACATTCCTGTTAATCGTAACTACTCACGGTATCAAAAGACCAGTATTCCCTGTCAGTGGTAAACTGGCAATGGATGTATAATTCTTATTTTCGCGTCGAAGTCCTACCAAAATGTCTCTCTCTCTCTCACACACATGCACACACACAAAGTACTGCTCCAAGGAAATACTGGAGCATTCACAAGCTGCATATTAGGTGGTCCATTTTGGCAAAAGCTGGGCATCCCAAACATAGAAGGGAAATGGTTGTCACTCCATTTCTCGTAAGTACACTTCAAAATTTTGTTTTTGATGTGCTTTGAGATTTTTTCCGTGCGTATTTAATCCCTAAAAATAAGTTTTGTAGTGTGATGCTTTTATCTAATTAGGAATGCTAATGAACTAGTAACGAAAATTCTCCATCTTGATTAGAAAAAATGTGGAAGCATGTGTGTGTTTTTTTTTTTGGGTTCTTAAAGGTAGATTGTGACCTGCATCAACTGAAGAGATGCAACGCTGGTTTCGAGTTCCTGGAATCAGCTTATTCACAAAAATGGAAAAAACAGTTATACCAGTCGACCGGATTATGCCTCTGGATAACTTTGTTTTTAAGACTGTAACGGTGGCGTTGTTAACAGGATTGGAGGACTCTAGTGGTGCAATCTCAGCGTTAACCCGTGTTGTTGTGAACGGGATTGGAGGATTCTAGTGGTGCAATCGCAACGTTAACCCGTTTCCATACCCTTGTACTCCATGATACCATGAGCAGGTTTTACGTATTCGGTTAATCTGCCTAACAAATGGATTTTTGTTAGATACACAATTTCGGTAGGTAAGACAATTTGAATTGGATTTACTGTACTGCTATATCTTTCACATTGTCCTCGTGCAACAAACCATAAAAGACCATCTTATCCATTCAAAAGCATATTAAAGCAGAGTGTGATGTGCCTCCGTCCCTTTTCATTGTCGATTATTGCATTTTGGGCGGTCCCTTAATAAGTGTATTTTGAGAAGTTGGGTAAAAGTTTGTACAATTACTATATTATTTTGATATTTTGAAAAGTGAGTGGGTAAAGAGTTATTGAATAAAAGTGGAGCATAATTTTGGAAAATTGAGATAAAAGTTGATGTCAAAAGTGTAAAGTGGAGGTTAAAGTTGGTGTGAAAGGTGTAATAATGATGTTTCTTTAATAAGTTAGATTTACGGAGCAACACATTTAAAAGAAACAGATGCCCCCTCATACCTTGGTCGAAAATGAACGAAGTCGATCTGGTTCGAGATCCTGTCTCTGCGGTGTTCGCAGCCTGTCGTCGCTGCTGTGGTAGCAAATTTTAAAAGCTTGAAGAAGATGGACTTGGTTTTCTGGTTAGGAGAGGTGTACGTGTGGTGGTTGTGTTGGTGAGTGGTGGGAAGAGGCGGAGGGGAGGAGAGAGTGATACGTAGATTTTTATTTTTGGAGATAAGTGGGTGGGACTCACCGAGCCATGTGGCAACTCTGCGTAAGCGTATGTGAGAGTTATGTGAGCCGGAGTATGTAGGATTATTGATGAATTTAAAATGGGTCGAATGGAGTATATGAAATGAGGGGGAGAGCAAGCACGTGTTTTGCATACCTGAGAATCTCAGTAATCACTAATCAGTATAGAAAAAAGTTTATTTATAAGAAAAGTGATCTTTTGGTTAGGGCATCCTCATCAGTCTCAGCAAAATTTGGACCAAATTTAATCTCAAAAATACCTTTTATACTTTAGCTAATAACTTTTCCAAAATTATACAGAATCAGACTCTGTATTATAACTTCACTGGATTGAACTATTTTTTTTTTTTCTTATTTCTTCTTTTCTACTTTTTAAAATAACTACAAATGTTGAAAACTTTTTTTTTTTTTTTTTGGCAAAAATGTGTGGTATATAAGATAAAAATTTATAAAATACTCCTACCGGTTAATAATATCCGATTGAGCTGATTTTTGCAAGGCTATGTTTATTTAGTATTTTAAACGTTCATGTAAAAAATGAGCTCAATCAGATATTGGTAGGAGCATTTTCGAAATATATACAACACCAATACAGGGCTATGCAACTTAGAAGTAAAAAGAGTGAAATTTGGGACCCAAAAGTACGAAAATATTAAAATAATGGATAACTTATGAACAGTGCCTTGCTAGAAGTGTTGAGGCACTATAGCAAAGTTATAACCTTTACAAATTGTCCTCCTATTTGTTGAGGCTGATTGGGGGGGTATTTTTTTGCCTTTGGCTCAACAAAGTATCCAGGGAGATTTGCCTCCCCTGATGAGGATGCTCTTAGTACGATAACTTTAGCATGGTGCCACTTTTCTTTATTTCTCGTATTTATTTGGAACATTCCATAAAGCTAGTGATGATGCGGAATGATAGGATTCGTGTGCTTTCCTTCCTCACAAAATTAGGGAGTCACTTTTTTATGAACGACTACTCACTGCTCAGAGCGATAGCTGAAGCAGTCGTAAGCGGGTACTATAAGTCAAGTTGACTAAACAAAGTTGGCATGCCGTAATAATATAACTCTACTACGAGCATCACCAATGGTATAACCAAAACTGAATAATCAAAAGTTGCCATCTCAGACTTTGATTATCTATACAAGACATTTATAAAGTTAACAATGTGGAGTGTCACAATGGTATTTTGTGTCCATAATAAAAAAAAAAGTACTACTCACTCTATTTTTATTTATAAAACGGGCACAACTTTAATTTTGTACATATACTTGTTATAATATTAGTAACCATTTAAAAGATATTCACAATACCTTTAAAATGAGACCAATCTTGAACATATTTTGGTAAAAATTAAAAATTGTTAATTTCAATTTTTTTAGAGAGAGTGCAAAAAAAATGAGTTTTGAAGTTAAGTATTTGAAAAATGGAGAGAGAATGTTGTTACTTTTGAATTCATTCTACCAAAAAAGACTTATAAATAGGGTGTGATTCCCAAAATTTGGTTATTGAGAAAATGTTGTTACTTTTGATTATCCAAATGCCAAAATTTGGTTATTGGCTAAAAGGTTGTTAAATTTGATTATGCCAATGTGAGCCAATTTTTGGACAAACATTGCTAACTTTGGTTATTTAGATGTTTTGATTATCCCATTGGGGATGCTCCAACAATCTAACATCTTACTGTTTTGATAAAAAAAAAAAACTTGGATATCCAAAAACTTGAGAAACTCTAACAAAGGCTTATGCTCTTCAAAATTACTTTTGGTAGTGAGTCAAACGATCGACCACTCCCGGAGGGCCAACCAAGCGATCCCAAAGTCAATCATCACCGATCGGGAGACCTCCTAGCCATTGGGTCGAACGGTAGTGTGGTCAGAAAGACTAGTAAACTTGATTAGTATCTGATGGGTTGAGTATCTCTTGGGTCGCCGTGCCGAAGGGTCTTGTCAGTAAGACTACCAGAATCAGATATCTCGATATTCTTGTCAACTATGGTGAACTATGATGACTCAGCCAAAATGCTTCGTTCACTTCACCACGCTTTGCCTGCAGTGCGTGATCCATCATATGTCATCGAAGTTGGAGCCGAGCAACCCCACTTCGCTGAACTGTTGGGTTTAGAAATGGCAGGGGATGTCTCAACCGGTATGACATGTCAGATCAATGGAATGTGTTTCAGCATAATCGTTCTAGTTTTTGTTCGGGACGTGAGGTGTGACGTTAGCCGAGTGATTCAAAGGTCAACTCATAGCATGTGCTGGTAACCACCTTGATTACCAAAGTTAGACGTGACATCAAGCTAAACGGTTACCACGTGTGCGAGGCATGACGGTACTTGGAGGACAAGTCAAGCATTCACTATAAAAGATACAGGAGACAACCCTAAATGGTACGTCTCTCACTACCCACAAACCTTTAATTGTTGATTGTACTTTCCTTCTTCCTCTTCTAACTTGACTGTCAAAGTACCTTGCTGGACTTCCATGGTTTGGTTTGGTGCTAACCATGTTATGCCATGGATAGGAGGAAAGACCGAGTGAAGGCGCTAGGCTTGAGGTGTTCAGGCGGGTCAGAAGCTAAGGAAGGGATCTGGAAACTCAGCCACCACACTTTCCTTCTGAGAATCATTTAGTGGTTTTGGACACCATGACATAGTGTCTTAGCATTCTATAATACTGTAAGAGGGAAATAATTTAGGGTACGTAAATCAATGAAATAATTGACCAGGGAGGAGAATAATGAATGTTTAGTAGGAGGGACTAAGAGAGAATCTGGGGACTGGTGAAGAATAAGGCAACACAGTAGGGAAGACCTTTGGCAGGAATTCGTCACCCAATTAGAGCAAGAATCAAGAGCGACTTCTCTCTAGAAAGGAAGTTTCTTTCTCTAGAATCACTCTCGAAGTCTGTCTAATCATGCTCCCCAAATGAGGGGAGAGTGCCCTACTTAGAGGCCACTTGACCTTTCCTTTGGGCGGAGTGGAGTAATAAAGTCCGGACATGTGTCGCACAAATAGTGCGCGAATATTCCTTCCGTACTGTCAGGCCGGGGCCTCGACACCCGCAGGTGTTAATCCGCGAGTGCCCCCGCGGGTGCCTCTCCTGAGAAACGGCGTGATCGAGGTCTACCTCGGTCTAGTCGTCGCCGTTATCCGGCACGGTCAAGGCTCTACCTCACCATCACCGTGTGTGCGCATGGTCATGACCTCCTCGGTCGTGCCACTACTCCGGCCAAGCCTCTAAATGACTCCGCCTGGAACCCTGCCAAGTCGGCCGGGGGCGAAACACATCGTCCGAATCGAATCATCTTCGGAGGGCCGACGTCCCTCTTCGTCCTAGCCCAAAATTTTGGGGAATCATAATCGATTCCCTCATCATCGCCTCTTATCTGAGACTCAAATGGCATAGGTTGTGTCGCCATTGGGTCGCCTCTTGATCGAGGCACCCTTGTTTGTTGCTCGAAAATTTGGCTAAGTATGAAAAAGTAACTTTTTTTGGGAAGTTTCGATTCGGCCGATAAAAAGTCCCGGTATTTGTTCCTTGGATTTTTCCAAGCACAATGGTATAATCGGATGATCTTTTCGAGTACTGGAAGGTTGTCTTTCAACTCTTTTCTTCGGAGAAAAACGTGTCGTTTTTCGCCTTTGAACTAAAAGTGGGGAGATGAGATTTTGATAGGATTGAAATTTCAAAATTCTGGCAATGCCATTGTTTCTGAAAGGGGGGTACTTTTTTATTTTCATAAATAAATTGAAGTAAAGAAAAATCGTAATCTCTACTTAACTTTGGTTTATGAAAATAAGTACCAAAAGACCCGGGATTGATAAATCCGAGGTTGCGACCTGGGGTTGCGGATCCGGAGGTGAGAGCCCGGGGTTGAGGCACCAAGGGGTGAGACACCTGGGGTTGGGAGTCCGGGGGTGAGACACCCGAGGCTAGCAAAACCGGGGTTGGCCGAGAACCCGGGGATGGAGATCCGGAGTTGAGTCCTTTGCCTCGTTCCCAATTTGTCTAAGTCGAGGCAATTTCATTGTTAATCCAAATTTTCGATAATCTCTTTTCATGTGTCCTCCGAAACGCATGCCAGGTGTCCATTGTAATTTTACCTTTCTACAAATACCACATATTTATGTATTCTATCTATGAGTGTTCAATCATACATGAATTTATGCAGTAAAAGAGTTTGGGACAACCACCTCAAATTTTGCGTGCCTTAGGACCAAAGCCATGCATATGGGTGCATATGGAAAAGTTGTCCTCATCATATGGTTGGGCTCTTTTACTAAAAAGTGAAAGGGTGGTCCAAATTGGCCCTCTACTTGTGAGTGTTAACAAGTGAAACTCATGAGTTAGCGTTAAGTGGCTAAGGTTTCCTTGTCTCCAATACTTTACGAGTCTCTCTAAAATGAGACTTTCTCTCTCTCCTGTCATCTCTAAAGTTTAGCGGCTAGGGTTTCCTCAGGTGTGCTATGAAAATCTTATCTTATGAAACCAGGACGTAGCATGGTTTATATGTTAAGATATTGAGTTTTAATAATGGAAAATGGTATCATATTAGATAGAAAATCAAGGGCATGACATCCACCAGTGATCAGTGAAATCTTTGAATGGATGTCTTCCTACTTTAGGGGACCATATGTCTTGATTGTAAACTTCTCGTGCCCCGAACTTTATTGTCAGTGAGAATCAGCCCCGTCTCGCTTTTGGATTTTGACATTAGTCTGCCTATTTTGTATTTATTGTTTTATTCTTATTCAATGTATTCGGATATTAATCGTTTTTAAGTGCCGGAAGGCCTTCTAGAAATGCAAAATGGAATCCTGGTAAAAAAAAAAACTCACAAGAATCTAAGGAACATGTGAATTTGGTGGGCGTGCCAAGTGACTCTTTCGATCTAAAAATTGACAAGCGAAAGCGATATGCCATTTTCTAACCACAAATTTTGTGTGCTGAAAACAACTACTACGAAAAGACTCATGAAAAGCACCGCAAGCATAACTCTTTTGAGGTCATTGGCATTTTTCTGATCTTTTAATTTTAGTAATTCTACATTAATCAAGATACACCAAATTCTGAGAAAACAAAACACTTATGAAACAAGTTTATGGATTCGCCGCCAAAAAATGTTTACCATATGTGGTCAATTATGTTGGTGACAATCAATATATATGAATGTCTTCACGTATTTTGTCTCCTTAGTACATTTTAGTTAGGTAGCTAGCATTGCTATCTTTTTTATTCTGTTCCAAATAGGACTCGAAAGAATTAGGATTCGATACCTTTTCGCAAATTATTACAGGAATGCTCTCAAGTCATAGTCTTTCATTCATATTGATTGGCATCTGGTTATCAACAAAAAAAAAGTCACAGTATTTCAAACTCCGTTTTTTTTTTTTACCCAAAATGATTGATACAAAAATGGCCTAATCTACTTCTTAAAAGTTAAGTGGATGGGTTCTGCTCCAAGTTCACATAGGTTTAAATTTCAAACTCCGTTCCGGCCCCTATTATTTTCCTGTAGATAGTTTTCTTCCAGATTGATGTTTTGACTTGCATTTAAAAAAGACCTTAATCTAGGGACAACAAAACTAATCTCTCTCGTAATATGGAAAACCAAAAAGTTGGTACAAGTAATTCTAAGGGACCGTTCCAGCCCAATCACTAGACCACTAAAGTAAGTGATCTAGGAGCATCCACTTTTCATGAGGAAAAATGATACATGTATAGCATTTTTCTCCAACAGCCAAAACGACATCGTTTTGCCTGTTCTGTGGAAAAAAAAAACTCAAAATTTTGTAACCAGATCTGGGTCTCTCCCCCTCCCCCATTCCACCACCACCAGCAACCAGAGAGACAAAGAGGGGGGGGGGGGGGGGGGGGGGGGGGGGGGGGCACCCACCTTCCATTCTACCACCACCGGCGACCGACTCCTCCGGCCTCCCTCTCCACCTCCGGCGACCGCCTCCACCTCTGCGGCCATTCCCTCCCCCGCCCAGTTCACTCGACCAAACACAGTGATAGACCATAAACACTGCCGACCTCTCCTCCTCCTCCTCCTCCTTCCTCCCTCTCCACCTTCGTGTGGGTTTGGTTCGAAGAGATCGCTGGGTAATGTACTCGGTTTGTGCTGGCAAGGGTTATCCATTTCAGAGCTTTCTTGGCGGCGGTGGCCGCAGAGGCGGAGGCGGCGGCGGTCGACGGAGGTGGAGAGGGAGGCCGGAGGAGTCGGTCGCCGGTGGTGGTGGAATGGGAGGTGGGTGCCCTCCCTTTGTCTCTCTGGTCGCCAGTGGTGGTGGAATGGAGGAGGGGGAGAGACCCAGATTTGGTTTCAAAATTTTGAGTTTTTTTATTTTATTTTCACAGAACAGCCAAAACGACGTCGTTTTGGCTGTTTAAGAAAAACGCTGTACATGTATCATTTTTCTTTCATGAGACCGAAGAATATTATAATAATCATCATTTTGAGAAAAAAGAAAAATTTGCCGTTATATGGACAACAGTAGAGGATCTCTCCATTTCTTCCTTTTTTGAGAGGTCTTAAATTTTCACACATGTATACGTGTACGACTATGTATTATAAGTTTTGACTTTTCAAAAAATACTTTTATTGATAAAAAGTCTCATTTAGGTAAAGAAAAAAGGGCTTCTTACAAACCATTTGGGCCATTAACAAAATGCATGGAATTAGAATGGGGGTTGAGAGCTTCTCTCTCTAGAGAATGCACTCCCCCCACCCAAATTTTGCCAGTTATTTTTTATTATCTGCCCCAATCTTTCAGATTGAAGGCGTATCAATCTCTTTGGAGATTCACTTGAGTACACAGCAAAAAAAAGGGGATCTGCTCTGAAACCCTTTTTGTTCGATCACCAGACATCTCACGCCAATTTCAAGCCCTTCAATCAAAGGGGATCTGAGATTTTCGGAAAACCCATGGCGAGCATCAGCAAGGTGATTCACGCACAAACTTGGTGCGCAACAGAAAATCAGAAAGGGGATCTGAAACTTAGAAAACCTAAATCGATCAATTGCTTCACAACCGCTTGAAGTAATCACCTGCAACACGAAGGGGCCTCTGCTCGTCTTCACCAGATGGAGGTGTCTACCCAAGTTCAGGTGGAGTTTGTCTCAAAACGACTACCCAAGTTCGTGTAAAGTCTCAAACCTATAGTCTACATCGTCTGCTCAAAATGGGTCGTGGAGCTTTCTATGGCTCAAACGATTGAGGTACTGCTGTGGAAATAATCCACACGAACTGGGCAATATCAACCCCAGACGCACTCGATCTGGACGCAAATCTAGTTCCCATCGATTGGGTTGACCTTGAGTTCAGTTCATCTGGGTTTGAACGAAATGGTTTTATGGGTTCATTGTTTCAGACGACATGTTCTCTACGGATTATCAAGTTAATTGCTGATAGTACTCCGGTGTTGCTGTAATTTGCATCGTACCTGAGTCCATAGCATCTGTTTTTCATCTGGGCAAATTTGGGGAAAAGGACCAATTATTCTGAGTTTTACTCTGGAAAAAGGACCAGATTAGAGATTATCTTGTTGTTATTAACTGCCATATCTGGGTCATCTGCACTCTATTCTCTGAAATGATCAATTATTGGAGAAGATGAAGTGTGTACCACTCTCTTTGTGAGAGTGGGCCTTGCAATCCGATCTCATAAGCAGCATTAGCAAACAGATTGGGGTTTCGGTCCTTGTACTGCTGTTGATAACCTCGCGTATCAGTTCTCTCCCATTATGTGTCGTTGGTGGCACGGTGGAGGAGGTAATACCATTTCAACTCCTGGCGCATAGGTGAGTCTATAGCAGGATGGTAACTGAGCTCCGTCTCTTGTGCATTTGATCATCCTAAATCAGAGAGTCACCTCAGTTGAGGATTAACTTAGGGATATTGGATCTATTTTCTCCTGCTTGGTAATGGTTGTGCATTTGGAATTGGGTTGTGGCTGATTTACTCTAGGGCATTCGGCGTTTGGTGGAGATTGACTTCGGTCTGAGGGCGTGGTTACTTAGGTTGATGGACCAAGTTTCTGCGGGCTAGAGGGGGATGGAGTTTACTCTAGGGCTGGCCCTAGTCATGGTTCTACCTTAGCATAGTTTGGAGGTCTCATCCACCTCTGACCACGAGTTCCATTTGCGTTGTACTATGTTCATTACAAGGGGCACTTTTGGATTTATTCCGTTATCACATTTTATGGTTCTATTTTCTCCTGCTTGGCGGTGGTTGTGCGATTAGAGTTTGGTTGTGGCTGTTTTCGGCGTTTGGTGGATATTGACTTAGGTCCGAAGGCGTGATTACTTTGAAGTGATGGGCCAAGTTTCCGTGGGCTGGGGTTCTCCGAAGGGGACGGAGTTTACTCTAGGGCTGACCCTAGTCATGGTTCTACCTTAGCACGGTTCAGAGGTCTCATCCACCTCCGACCCCGAGCGCCTTCTGCGTGTACTACCTTCCTTACAGGGGGCACTGTTACATTTACCGGGTGTGGGTTATTTGGATTAGGATAGTTGTACCGTTTGGTTGATTGTGTATGTTCAGAGCCCGATGGCGGAGATTACCATTAGATGTGTTCTACATAGAGGTGACTTGGTTTTCTCTGATCCGAGGTTTATTCCTTGGGGCTGACTCTGTCAATCATGATCTTCAGCTTGGTTGGGGAACTCACCTACCTTTAGCCCTATCCTTGATATTATGATGCACCGCGGGCTATCTTTTTATTTATGATCTTGCTCTATCTCTCTGGGGTGATTGCGACGACTGTGGTACTTGGATGATGGTGTTCTCATACCCTCGGCGCCGAGTTTTTGTTGTTGTTACTACCGCTGTGGAGGTCAGGCAGATCTTGAGCATATGAATACTTCCTTTACTTAGGGGAGGTATTTGACACTATCATCACTTGGTTATGTTCTTCCGCAAAGCCCATGCTCGTGTCCTTGATGCCTCCCTTTCCTTTGGAATGGCTAGGCTGGGGACGCGAGCACGGGCTAATCACATTCCATATAGTGGTGCCTTTTAGGACTCACTACATGTTATTCATTTATATGCATGCTTTTCACGTTATCATAGACTTGCGGGTTGTGCACGGCATTACGCTTACTACATTATTGCATTTTGCTTATTTACACCTATGCTGGCGAGATGTGCCAGTACTACTCATTTTCCCACCCCGGCGGGTTGTGCTGGGGACCACGCACTTTTTCTTTTCTTTTCATTTCTTTCTTCCTTTCTTTTCATTTTTTCCTCCCTGGGGTATGCCCCTTGTAGGCTGTACATTCGCTTAACCCCTTTTAATTTCAAGCTAATTTACCAAAAAAAAAAAAAGGCCTTCTTAGAAAAGACTCTCCATATCCATGTATTTTTCTTGTCAAGATTAATCCTTTGACAACATTGATTATTCGTTCTTACTTCACATTTTTATGTGATAATAATAATAATTCTAGAATTGAAGACATTAGATATTATGCATTCTTATTCTTGAGTAATCAGTTTGCTTAGCCATTGAATAATAAATTTACTTATAAAAAGGAAATAGGATTTTTGAATAAACAAAACTTACATTGAATTTAAAATTAATTCTTAAAGACTTCACTAACCCTCTTTCTAGAAGTTGCAGAACGGAAAGGAAGATAAGAAAAAGGGTTTTGCTAGTTACCACCCTTAGGGTTCTCCAAAATGAGAATAAAAAATACATTCTATCACCTCTGAGCCATCCTTCCGTACTGTTTCAACTTTTCACATTTCTTGATTGCTTTTTGCCCATTTCTGGCACTGCAAAGCGAGAGAGAGGGGATGGGAAAACACCCGCCAATTTCTTTTTTAACCATGGGTTACAAGTAACTAGACTAGTCATGTGACTCATGTGGGACCAAGTAAAACTCAACCTAGCCCACACATTCTGTGGGAAAAAAATTACTTCCTCCGTCCCAAATTAATAGTCCATTATTAAAAGTGTCATTTTTCAAATCAAAAGATGAGGTACTTTCGTGCATTATTTTTTGAATTTTTTCGCACCAAATTAAAGTACTCGACGAGTACTTTAATTTGATGCGAAAAAATTCAAAAACCGATGCACGAAAGTACTTCATTTTTTTATTTTGAAAAATGTTAAGAGAGAGAAAGTGAGACTCTTATTTAGGAACGGAGGGAGTACGTGGCAACAAAGGATTGTTTTAGCAGACACACAGAATGGGGTATTTTAGAGTTTTACCGTTAACGAGTGTAATGTTGCACCCGTTCGTATTCCCCGAAATTGTATGACCTAAAAAAAAAAAAAGGAAATCTAAAGACGAGATGATCTGGTTGAGATGATCTATTAATATAAAAAAATTCGGTTGGATAGTTGAGATGATGATCTGGTTGTGACGAATTCCCCAAGTCACCACGAATTCGTCTTAAAAAAATTCGTCTTAAAATTCCCTATTGGTTTGGTTTTCCCGAGCAATATAACTCCCATCGTTTTGTCCTTATTTAAAAAAAAAATTCCATTTGGAGTGCATGAATGGTGTACCCTTATTGACATCCATATTGGGCTACATGGTACCTACTTAGGTGTATCATTCAAAGTGTTTGGGCCGAAAGGGGGTCCATGGTCAGCCAGGTCGGATTGTAACAAATGGTATCAAAGCGACTTGTGTACACGACCCTGTGGGTTATGACACCAAACAACAGACCAGGAGAAGGCCGTGGTGACTTGGGAAAAGCAATGGCTGTGTTTGGTTAGATAGTTTAGTTTAGTTTTGATGATGTCAGCATGTGTAATGAGTGGAGAGAGACAAAGAGAGAAATGAGGGAAATGATGATGTCATCAAAATTAAAACTAAAACTAAAACTAAATAGGGAAACGAACAAAACCAATGGCTGCGTTTAGGGGTGTAATCGAGCCGAGCTTCACGTTGTTCGGGCTCGGCTCGCAATATTTTTACTAGGCTCGAGCTCGGCTCGAGCTCGAACCGAGCTGGAAATTCAAGGCTCGAGCTCGGCTCGCCAATTTCCAAAGAAGCTCGAGCTCGGCTCGCCAGGCTCAGTTTCCCGTGACAAGAGAAGGCCTGGACGTGGCAGGTTGTACACCACTTGCTGGGTTCTTCAATTTATAGCCATTCATTGGCTTTGAGCTCTCTCAACAGGTGATGTGGGACAAAAGAAAGGCAGCAGAAATGCATTTCACTTGATCCTCTAGGTGTGAAGTTGTCCCACATCGACCAAACTTGTTCCAAGAGGAAGGTTTCCTCTCTATAAAGCCAAGAGGTGGACTGACCCTTCTCCCATGCGATGTAGAGTTGTCCCCACACGACTGATACACATGGCAGTGCAAAAATATTTGAATTATACATATAAAATACATATAGATATGTATATGTATATTATATGTATCGGCTCGCGAGCCAAGTCGAGCCGAGCATTGTGTGGCTCGGGCTTGGCTCGTTTATGTTTCGAGCTAAAAATTTAGGCTCGAGCTCGTTCGTTTATGTGACGAACCGAGCTTGAATGAGCTCTTAGCGAGTCGAACCGAGCCGAGCTCGCGAACGGCTCGGTTCGCTTACACCCCTAGCTGCGTTTGGTTCACATTTCCAAAAAATTTTCCAAAAAGATTCCTTCCCCCTCTCTCAACTCTCCAATCATTAATCACTTTTCTCTCTCTACTCATATCCTTCCATCCAATCATTATTTTCATTTTTCTCTCTATCTCTCTCCAATCATTACACATCTCTCTAATTATTACTTTTTCCAAACACTCATCCAAACACTATCTCAAAAAATTTCTCAAAAAATTTCTTCTCAAAACTCTAAACCAAACACAGTAATCTACTCGTTGTGTCAATAAATGTAAAGGAGAGTGTGCACTCATGTGGGTCCATTGCTGAATTTGATTGGAAAGTAAAAAAAAGAAAAAAGAAATATGACGTCAGTTTTGTTCCGAAAACTTTAATCATTTCTGTACGAATTGACAGTGCATTATAACCCGCCCCGTGAAGAAAAGTCAAGGTGATGCGCGTGGGGTGCAATGCTGACCACCCTTAGGGTGGTTTCTAGCTTTTGCCTAAGAAAAATATAAGGACCAAAATGTGAGAAAAGTGTAGTTTGAAGAATTATACTAGGCCACTACTTTGTTCTGAGTTTGCCTTGAATTTGGAGACCTCTGACCGGACCGGAGTCCAAGTCCATATTCGCGCAGATGTTTACGGTTATCTTTTGTCCGGACTAAAGTGTGAGAAAAGTGTAGCTTGACGAATTACATACTTTGTTTTGAGTTTGCCTTGAATTTGGAGACCTCCGACCGGACCGGAGTCCAAGTCCATATACGTCCAAATGTTTACAGTCATCTTTCGTCCGGACATGACTTAAGTCCATTTGAACCGTTGGAAACGAAATTGACTTGTTTTAAGTCAGTCTAGACTTATTCTTTTGTACTCTCTCCGTCTAGATTTGTTTGTCCCTCGTTTTATTATAATTGGATAAAAAATTAGTGATATCTTTAAATTGGTAAATAATTATATATCCAATATGGATTTTGTTTTATAGATCTCGATTAGTTCTATAAAACAATATTTTAAAAATTACATAAAACATTGTAAATTACAAGATATAATCATTTGAAAAATGGCACAAACTCCTAAAATGAACTAACAAATCCGATGGAGGTGTACTTTCTTTTATAAAGGGATCTTGCGGTTCTTAGAGTTTGTGTGCCTTTTGTGCTTTGGGTTTGATATTAAAGATTTCGATTTTCCTTTGGGTTCCACCAGCGTTGTTTTCCCTTTCGGTTTCTGCCAGGAATATGTCCTTAATATTAATGGTGCTTCATTGAGGGTAATTGATATAGTTGGCTCTTCCGCGCTCTCTCTTTCTTTGCTCATGGAATACGTTTAAACTTTGTGATTATACACAGCCATGAAAGTCCTCTGCGTCCTTGTTTGATTACTTGTTACTTGTTGGTTAATTTATTATCTGCTTCGTGTACATTGGTTCAATTAAATTCTAACCAAATCTACATTGTGTTTGGAACTCGAGGAAAATCAAAGAAAAAAAATAGAAAACAAAATGCAAGCAAAAACGTAGAAAGAAAATTTCACTGTGCAAAATACTTGAATTTTCTATTTTCTCTATTTCTTTCCCAAAATACTTGAATTTTCTATTTTCTCTATTTCTTTCCCTCCCACCAAACCAAACAATGAAAGAGAGAGTTTTTTCATTTTCCTTTCCTACCCTTTCTTCTTTTTCATAAATTATAAACAAGCCCTTCCTTAAGTAGAGACAGACAAAAGCTACATCGTTTTGTCTAGTCCACCCCGCGTAATCCTAAACCATAAAATTTGGGGATATATCGTTCATTTGAACTCTCTGTGCTATATCGTGTAGCGTTCATTTGAATCTTCTATCTCTATAATCGATGATTCAGATTCACATAAATACTCTCACCGATAAAAATTGTTAATATATTTGAACTGTTGATTTTCGAAATGAATGGTTGGGATCAGACGCTGCACGGCGCAGCAAGGTGAAGCACCCCGATCTCAAAATTTGGGTGAGCCACCGTGAACTGATTAGAGGAGTGCATAGCACGATCTCTCTTTCCTCGGTACCTTCAATTGAAAGCACGAGGCCCACGCCAGAATGCGAATGTATCAACACGGTTACGTGGCCAGGCCATTGTCGGCTGTGCAGCCTGTGCTCCATCATACGTACATCTTCATATTTATAATAATAAATGATATAGACACACCCACCCGGACACACTCTGCCACACCCCCTCTCACATGTGGGGTGGGTCCCTTCTGGGTGGGTCCCCTCACATGTGAGAGGGCGTGTGGCAGAATGTGTCCGAATGAGTGTGTATGTATCATTGTTCTATTTATTTATATATGCTCCACACAAATCATACGAGCGGTGCATATCATATCTCGCACCTCTGAAATACTGTATGATAAAGAAAGACCAGGTATATATGCACTCCCATTTCCGGAAATTGGGTCCAGTTTTTCTGTTGTAAAATGGGCATTAATGACGCATTGGATTTTTCTTTTGGTTGCGTCAAGCTGTTCTATTTCAATAGCTAAGATTAAGATGGGAATGGGAAAATTGAATTGGGTTTTTAGTTGTTTGGATCCAAATTGAAAATTTCAGTTACTAACGGTTACTTGCTGAAGTTGGAGAATTGTCATATATACAAGCCATTCTCTCTCTACCAAACCTGCCACTATCATCGGTTTTTTTTTTCTTTTTTCTTTCTGTCAAACGAGTGGAAGCCGTTCGCTTTTCATACCCATCACGCAATATTGAATTGATTCTTTCAAAAGGTTTGAATTACTACCGATCTTTAGCGTTGGAAAAACGTCTTCTTTCAAGTGATATATGCCAATATGCCATCTAAATATGCATTAAAGATAGCATATCTCTTACTTGGAATTGAGTTACCTCTTCCCACAGGCTCAATTGGGCTATTCTTTGACACCCACAACTTTTTTGCGTATATATATCTGTCAGTTTTGTTTTGTCATACCAAGTGTTTGATGGAAGGTCCGAAAGAACATTTGGTATAGTTAAACAAGTTTTCGTTCGTTGTTTCTTCAGCATTCCGAGTTGGATGGGTGAATCAAATCAAGATTTTTGTGATCAAGAGCAGAAGTCTCCTAGTTCAAATTCATTTGGGTGTGTTTCTTGCACTACTTTCAATATTCTTGCTCCAATTTACAAGCGACTGAACGACCAGGTATGCCTTACAATTGTTTTAATTAACACTTTTGGAAGAAGTTGCTTGTGATTTGCATTGAATTTATGGAATGACTGTTGAAACTGCACGTAAATGTTCCAGAACTGTGAGAGTGAGTTCCGTGAACTTTGGCTTAGCAGGAATGAGAGCATACTGGATAGGCTACTTGATTTGGGTTCCTCAATTTTATGTTTACAGGTATTTTGTTTGCAATTTTAAGAGTATTTGTTTTCCAAATTTAGTTTTGTTTTGTAATCATTACCCTATTTCTCTTTCCAATCATTACACTCTCTCTCCAATTATTAGTCTCATTTATCTCTCTCTCTCCACTCATTACCTCGACCTCCAATTATTATCCCATTTCTCTCTCCACTCATTACCGAAACAAACATAACCAAACTCCTCAAACAAACACAGCCATATGTCTTCATATACTTTTGAAGAAGTTGGTTCTCATTTTCACCCGTTTGACTGGCCGGATTTGTCACGGGATTGAATTCCCAAGTCCCCCACTATCTAATCGTCATAGGAGATGATATATTCCCACACTCTTAGTGCAGCCAATCAAACATGGCTATGGTTTGCCAATTCTCATTCGTTACTGTGAGTCAGGAATTCTGGGTGCAAAATGAAGAACTTGTGAGGATGTATGAGAAGAGACTTGGAGATTCTGGCTATCAGACTTACAAACTTCCTCGTACCAATAACCGGGGAGATGGTACATTGACTAATTTCGTTTCTTCTATTTTGCCGTTAGTGATACTGTTGTTAGTTAATTATTGTTATGCCTTTTGGTCCATATTCTTTGTTCTTGGTTGGGTTTTCCTGATTTCATTACGCACTTATATTTTTGGTTTCTGTTAATTCTAGTAGCAGTTAGCCAAGATTCTGAGAGTCATTAAATATTTGATTCCCTATGGCTTGTAATTTTGTTACAAACTTAGGTATGTCTTATGTAATTCTTCAAGTACAAAAGAGGAATTGAGTTTGTTTTCCCTAATCGAGAACGTCATATCATTTGTCTTGCTTGTTCAGTTATGTCTTTGCTCATCCATAGTTCCCTATTTTATTTTATTTTTTCCGATTCTTTTCTTATTATTCCCTCTCTTTTGTAATATTTTTGCTCAAAATATGTAACTATTAAAAATTTAAAAGTTGGAAATTGGGATCCTCATTAACAGATAGGTGTGGGTGTGCTTTCTTGATTGCTTTTTCTTGCTGCGTAATTATCCTCTGCTTTTAACATCGATTGTGATAAACAATCGAATTTTAGTGGGTTAATTTGTGAGCATTTATGCTAGTAAGTAGTAACCAGTGGTATGGCTGACATTGCTTTTGTATCTTTTACAAAATCTTGTGGGTTGTGAACTTTAGCCTATCATCTAAGCTCTAATTTAGGAGAAATATGTTGAAGAGAAGTATATCCTGTGTAATTGTTGATTCTACGTAAGGAAATGCGAGATAGTACTGGAAAAGAGAACGGCTTTGTTTTGATTGTTGTTTGGTGGGAAGTGGTATTGCAAGAAAAATACTGTTGGCATGAGGGATAAGGCAAGGTATCAGGGGTCAGCAATAGAAACGGGTATAAACATGTTAAACCGTAAGCCAAAGAATGTTTTCGTCCTAATTGTGGATGAGTTTGCCAGATACCAGAATGCAGCAGCCTTCTTCCTTTACAATTGAGTCATGTCTTTCGATGCCAGGTTTGTAGAAAGTACTAGTGTGAAGTGTATAGTTTAATTAGTAGTTTCAATATTTGGTGCATTTGCTAAATATCCTTACAAATTGACATGATTCTTCGAAACTTCTTAAAATAAAATAGTTAAAAACCAAAACCTTACAACACATTGTCATGGAAAATTTCTTACTTCATAAAAGTTCCATAAGTGACATTTCTAATTTATTTTGCGAGTAAAAGGGGTTGAGTTAATGTCTTCAATCTGAGGAGCCAATTTCAGTTGTAGATAGATTGTTGGTTTTAGACTTGCAAACTTCTGAGGTTGAAACCAACATGCAAATGGCGCACTGGCAGGTTTGTTTCTGTTTACCAACCATTGTGTCGTGAAGTGTTGTTTATATGGTTTACCATTTGACTTGATTTTCAAATTGTTGCATGGGAGTGAAACATTTGTTGCTAGAATTTGATTCACCAACTACACAGTTTGAACATGTTTCAAAGTTGGATACCTTTCTCTTCCTGTTAATTAATATTTTTTGTCGTTCTTTTGTGTCGGAAAGGCATGCCTGAAATCCAGTTAACTAGGGTTTGATATGTTTGAATGATCGTTGAATTCCAGTTATGTGAGCTCAATTTGCGTTTGACAGTAGAAGTGTCGCGTGTTATGCAAAAAACATAGATTTCAGATGCCACCCATGAAACATGACAGACAAAAAGTGCAACCACGTCCACTCAAAGCAAACACAGCTTCATGTAGTTCTGCTTTTCTAAAGACTACATTTAGGGGCAAATATGAGATCTCGTTAATGGAGAAGAAGAGAATGGTAGAATTGTTGCCCTTGGGCTCATTTTGCAACCCCTTCTTATTTCGTCTTACTTTTTTTTTGCTAACTCAAGAGTGTCTGGGCCAACTTACACTCACCTCAACTTATCTCAGGGGACCAATCCCTCCATCCACTATTTGAGGGCCCAACTGACACCGGTACAAAGGGCAGTATGGACTGGCTCCATAAGAGTTGACAGTGCCTAGGAGGTTTCAAACCTGGGACCTAGGAGGGAGCAAATCCCTAAGTCTCAACCCTTGACCACCAGGCCAACCCCTTGTATTTTCTATTTCCTCTAATCCCACTCGATCTAACCTTACATAGTCCGTCCAAAATGGAAAAGAAACAGCCGGAAGAATATGGGGCCTGACTGCAGTCCTGGACCCCGGAAAAACTATAAAGCAAAACCCAGTTTCTGTATTTTGACACCTAAAGCCCTTCAAAGCAACGTTATTCACAGAAGGAAAATGTCAGTTGATAGTACGCGCCTATGTGGCAGTCTTTGCTTCTCTCCTGCTCTTAATTTGTGAGGACCTAGTGGTTCTCATAGGAATATAGGATGTCTATTTCATGTGACCATGTTGATACATGAACGTGGAGAAAACTCTGCTTGATGCTTGAAGATGATCTGACCTAGTAGTTCTATGAGATCTTTCCGTCATCAAGTTTAAGCTATGATTTGGAACCAAATTTCCATAGCATTTATTCTTTCTCTTGGTAGCAGGTCTTCTTACAGCAGTTCTCCGGACCCGCTTCCATGTTTTGAATCACCAAGAATTTCGATTTAATGATATCGGTGATCGTGTAACCCAGCTTCTACATGTTGAGTTACTTGATCATTCTTCTCATAACCAACCCACTAAGATGGAGAAGCAAGTTCTTGTTGTCAATACTCACTTAATTTTCCCGCATGATTCGAGTTATTGCTTTGTCAGGTTGCAACAGGTGATGGTTTTCACTTGCTATTTTTTTTATCTGTGCTATGTTTGAGTTACTAAATTCTATCTGCAAATTCTGAACCTTCATGACCTTGCTTTGCTTTGCTTTCCTTTTTCTTCTAAGGTATACAAGATTTTGCAGTACATAGATCAATACTGTAAAGAAAACCAGCTCCCACCTCTTCCGGTAATTTTATGCGGGTAAGATCTAAGCTATCTTGGAACCGAAATAATATATTAATGCTCTCTCTCCTTCGCAAATGAGGACATAAGATGTATTTTCTGATTTGTGTTTGTAAAACTTTTTGTAGGGATTGGAATGGAAGTAAGAAAGGGAATGTATATAAGTTTCTCCAATCACAAGGTTTTGTCTCATCATATGATATTGCTCCCCCACACACCAATGGTGGAGAAGATTTCTCTAAGGTGGTTTGATCCCCGTGTTGTGCCTTTGTGAACATACTAAAACAAATGTGCTGAAGATATAGATTGTTTTGCAGTGGATTAGCCATCGTAACCACAGAGGAAATGTATGTGGAGTGGATTTTATTTTGCTTCGCAATCCCAGCAAACATCGGAAGCCACTAAAAGAAAGCCTGATGGAAGCAGTTCTTGGGAACATAAATGTATGTGAACTAAAAGTATACTAGTTCTATTGTTGTCATCAATTACTAGTTCTATTGTTGTCATCAATTTATGTTCTTGATATTGAATTGCATAACTTTTTTTCGTAGAACCTGTCACTCAAATTGTCAACAGAAGCCATTGGTCCATTACGCTTTCTTGAAACTGATGGGAGTCACATAAACTATTCTCAGTTTTCACAAGCTCTAGCTCAGGTATTTTCCTGTTCATGTTTGAGAATGTTTTTCTGCATTACTGATGCTCCAGATTTTGAGTAAAATAAGCAAGGTAATGGGCTATGAAGCATTGTCACTCCTAGAGGTCGCCATGTCCGCGTATTGGACACGGGGACACGCGGGGACACGTACCTGGCGTGTCCCTCAAATTAAATTATTTTTGGAAGGGGACACGGCATCACATATGTCCCACATATATACATATATATGCATGTAGAGGTATGTATGGCCCGGTCTATATTTGATGTATATATCTTGTGTGTGTATATCTTGCATATAAATGTGTGTGTATACCAGTACATATATATACCAGACTACTAGTACATAACAGTGCATATATCGTATATAAATTGTGATTGCATATATATACGATATATTTTTATATATATTATTATATTTTTGTCGTATCCCCCACCTCGTCTGTGTCTATTTTTTAGAATTCCCGTGTTCACATCTGTGTCGGTGTCCGTGCTACATAGGTAATGGGCACAAATTAAATTGGGTCTCTAGGCCTTCTCTCTTTGATGCGTCCGGCTTTGATTTGGAGCATGGTTCTGGTATAAAGTTTCTTGAGTTCCTCAATTTTTGGAGGTATTGGGGGTCCCGCTATTTTAGTGGTAAAACTTTAGGAAAACGGCCACTTTGTGCATATATTGTCAAAGGTTAGGTCTGTCTTCAATGCTCCTCCACCCGTACCCGCACCAATTGGGAACTAAATGGGTGCAACTAGTGTCGATGTGTTTGTATGTATGAGAATATGTTGTACAAATAATAGTTTGTCTAATGCTTTTGAATAAAATTGTTTTGTGGTTTTTAATGGTCAGTTGGGACTAAGTGGTCACCCTGAAGATTGTCTTGGTACTGAAGACATAAAAGAGTTGTGGGAACATATCGACACAGATGAGGATGGTGTGATTCACATATCAGACTTCTCTGTATGTCCCTCTCCCTTTTTCATTTCAATTTATCCCAGACTTTGAGTTTTTTCCTTTTAGTTTTTTATGCTGAACTTGTTTCTTAGCGCCTCATAGTTGAAGAACTGTTAAAGAGTTACTTGACTAAATTCTTTTTTTTGGGCATTTGAAGAAGGCAAGATACTCGTCTGGTTTCGCGCAGCAGAATGAAGACAATGAAGAAAATACTGCCACCGCAATTCGTTTCAAGGTGACCAAAGCGACGTTGTTTCCTGCGGAAGTTGAAAGAGGGATGTGGCCTGAGGATTATTCCCTATCCGATCATGCCCAGTTAACTGTAGTGCTTTCCCCAATGCAGTAAAACATTTCTCAAGTTTTTTTCAACTTTTTCCTTGACGAAATTTGTTGGCTTTATCTCTGAATAAGTTTATAAAGCGTATCTTTTGTTTTGGGGGCAAATGAAGAACAACTCATTGTATAGTTGTGTGATAAACAAAAAGAAAACGATTGAGAACAGAAGCTAAATTTAGGTGGTTCACTTCAATGAGTTGTTCTTCTCTTTTTGAAGGTATGCCCATGTTTAGGTGGTTCCCACCAAAACCATGATCCAAACACTAAATGTATCTCAATTTTTGAAGGTACATATGCAGATGTTTTCTTTTTTCTTTTTTAATTACTGGGTGGTCCGGGCTCTTTTTTTATTGTGGTGATGAATGGTAATGTCAGAAAGCTAGCCCCAGATGATTCAAGAGAAATGTTGAATTTGATATGAAACCAATTAAGGATCCCATATCTGTTTTGGGTTAGATTGTTGTATGCATTTTACATATAGTATATTTAAAATATAGCCTTTTTTTTTTCTCTATAAACTGTATCTCCTGTGTTGGGCAGAATAATTAAGAGTTACTTTTTCTTTTCTTTTCTTTTCTTTTTTCTGTCGGTTTTTCCCTGCTTTTTTTTTTGGTCCCTAGTAGCGTTAGTGGTTTAGTAACATTATTATATGTTCGAATGATGTTCTTTTTGTCGGCTCGAATCCAGAACCTTACAAGACCATTGGTATATGACTGATTTTATTAGCCGAAATTTAACCTGACATCAATTAACGTGTTCAATTTAGTACTCCACTGTATGAATACCTCACCAGCTAATGTATTCCCTCTTTTGGGTGAATAATTTTTCTGAGAATCCTACAAAATAAAAAAAACTCACTGAAATTTTTTGTGATATTAAGAGATGGGGAAAGGGACTTTCCAAGCTTGAACTCAATGAGTGAATAGCACTTGAGTGCTCAGCTTGAGCCACTGAGTTAGCTCTGAGCCTATTATGTCCAAATAAATAAATAAAAAATAACAATGAAACAATTGTGAGCTTTATGGTTATTCAATTTTTGTAGCTGTGGTTTCCCCTACACAAACATCTAGGTTTTTAATGATCCTTAACGTCCCTTATACATGCATTACATGTGAACCAACTATCACAGCAATCAATGAAGCCTACCTCCACTTAAGTTGTTGCAATATTTACTCCTATTAATTCCTTACCTAGCAATTTTTCTAGTTGCAATATCTACTCTGTTAATTCCCCCCCAACCGATACTTTTTGGATTTGGTGTCCCTGTAGTGCCCCAAGGTGAACCCGGGGACTGTAGTGAGCTATGTGTAGTGAGTATTTGAGCCGTCCATTTCGACAATCGATGATTCAGATATATTTTATACTCTTGCAGGTAAGAGTATACTTTGACCGGTAAGATTGAATAGCAAATCTGAACCATCGATTGGGCAGATCAACGGTCCATGTTACTCACTACACGCCTGTAGTGAGAATGTATACTACAGGCCCCCCGCTTTCCCCCAAGGCACGGCCACTACAGGGTTGTAGTCCCCCGTATCTGACCGTCCATCCCACAATTAACAGTTGAGATCTATTTGTTTACTCGTAGCGGTAATAAAACATTCCTAGCGGTAAAAATTCATCTGTGAATCTGAACTATTGATTGCGGAATGAACGGTTGGATGGGGGATTACAATCCTGTAATGCCTTGGGGCACGACGGGCTCCCCAACTCCGTACTTTTCTCTCCATTTTGCAGCAAACTTTACTCTCATTTTCTTCCAAATCTCAGGCCAATTCAATTATCTAACCACCCATCTTCCCTTCTATCTATATCTCTATCTGGTTTTCCTCTGCCATCAACACAAACCTAATTACTCCTATTCAAGTTTGTTATGAACTCAAAGAACCTTCACCTACTCTCTTAATGGCCCATCATATATATAGCCCATGGAGCAGAAGAACCAACATCACCAGACTCATTGTGATAGTGTGAGATAGTTGTTTTCAAGATTATAGGCTAGTGAGACATAATACAAGAGGAGTACAAGCAAAATTTTGCATGGGGATACACAAGATGAATCATAAGCTTGATTTGAAGCTCAACTTATCTCCTCCAATGTCTTACTCCCAAGTGGAGGAGTCACCAAAAGGATCATGTGTGTCGTCGGAGCTTAGCCCGACTCGGTCTCTTTGTTATCCGAGCAGCCCCGAGGCGAAGCGAATGATGCTCATGGGGTGCCCGCAATGCCTCATGTATGTGATGCTATCGGAGGCGGATCCAAAGTGCCCCAAATGCAAGACTAGCGTCTTGCTTGAGATTTCTTGATCATGAAGAGTGAGGGCCCGTTTGGTTGGTTGATTGTTTGTTGTCTTATTTGGTTTTTTTGGGGTCTGAATCTTCTGAATCCAAACACTAGATTCAGACCCAGAATAACAAGTACGACAACAAACAAATAATTATGAAAGAAGTTATTAGGCTACTAGTCCAGTAATCCTTCGTGAAGCGTGCACCTTATTTTCTTTTACTTTGCTAGATTAGGGCTTTCCCATCTCCATTTTTTATTTTATTTTCAATGCCGTGTTATGTTGCCAGATGAATGAAGGTTTTGACTAGGGATGGCAATCGCGACCGAACCGATGGGTACCCGAACCGAAACCGCTATTTTTACCCGAACCATAACCGAAATATTCCCCGTGGGTATGGGTATGGTATGGGATATGGCCGAACCGAATGGGTATGGTTCGGGTATGGTTTGAGGTCATAACCGAACCGTGACCCGAACCGAACCGTGACCCGAAACGAACCGAAATATGAAATTACATATTTACCCCTAAAATTACACTTTACCTCACGTATATATATGTAAGATATTCACAGGTTAGGTTTTGGTCTCACATTCTGTACATTTTGAGACTCTCTTGACTGATATTTTATAGTATTATAGTCTTGAGTCTCTTGACTGATATTTGTAGCCTCCTTTTGTTATTTTTTTCATGTTTTCTCAATTTTTTTGAGGTAATAAAATATCCTAAACTCAATTTATTCATGTTTTAGTACGGTTTGGGGCGGGGCGGGATGGGTACAATTTGGTTACCCAAATGGGTAGCTATTTTTTCCTTCACAAAATCGGTTACCCGAAATTACCCGAACCCCGAATGGTTAGGTTATGGTTCATCCTCTCCCTTTTCCGAACCGAACCCGAACCGAACCGAAACCCTTTGAGTTTGGGTGCGGATCGGCCAAAACCCGAACCGATCCGCCCCATTGCCATCCCTAGTTTTGACTTGTGATTTGAAGTTGATTGTGTTTGGTTGTGATCAGATCGCATATTCCATTGTTTTCCTCCCTTGTGCAACCAAACAAGTCATAAGTTTGTTGTGCTTGCTTTTAGCCCATTATCGATCAATCATCACCACTCGATGAGTAAACAATTACTAATAACAACAATATAACATGAAACGCAAACCCAATTTTTATTTATTTATTTATTTATTTTTGAGTAAATTAAAAAAAAATTATTGAATGAACCATACAGGTGCCAAGGGGGCCTACCCAGACAACAAGAGACAAAACAACCAAAACAAGGCAGCCAAAACCAGCCATGTACTTGGATGAAAGAGGAACACAACAACAGACAAAGGCCTCGTTTGGGTAAAAAACTTAATCCAGTTTTTTGGTTTTTTGGGGTACAAAAAACCAGAGTGCTTTGGGTAATAATCTTAATCCAAAAAACCAGAGTGTTTTGGGTAATAATCCAATAATCTAATAATCTAGATTATTCGTTTGTCCTTATTCAAATTTTTTTTGCATTCGTTAGTTTTGCATTAAGATTTTGTGGTTTCTGGATTCCTCTCGACGAGACGAATTTAACAAGTATAAAATTATGGTCAAAACTCAAAATTTTTTGAATAAGGACAAACGAATAATCCAATAATCCATAATCTGGATTATTAGCCAAAGGAGGGAATAATTTGGATTAAGTTTAAGAAAAAATTAAACCGGTTTTTTGGATTATTTGAGGAAAAACCAAAAAACCGGATTAAGTTTTTTATCCAAACAAGCCCAAACAAGAAAGGTAGGACTAATCCTAGGACCAAAGGTCCTGTCACTAATGGAATCAGCCTATTGGCATCCGCCCCTTATTAACAACAGACCTCCAAGAACTGAGCAAGGCTCGAACATCATGCCCAATTTTGATCACCCAACTGAGCCACAAATAGTGCCAACCCTCTGGAAAAAATCCCAAGTATTTCTCTCCCTCCGTATGTGGTAAATACAAGCTGCAAAAGACAACTTGTAAAGTTGTTCAAAGTTCATTAAGATTAAAAGTTACTTTTAACTCTCTAGTTCTTTATAACCTATATATTAAGGGTACTCATTTTGGAGCTCCTTTTTTTTATGCAGGCATTCCAATGTTTAATAAAGTTACAAAAGTACCCTTTTCAACATATAAAAATCACTGGAGGCACTCCACTTCCAAATTATCTCCTTATTTACTAAGGCACTCCAAACGAAAAAATGAACGAAAACAAACATAAACATTATGTTCTAAACATAAACATTAACATTAAGTTCCAAACATTAAACGTTCACAACATAAATAGTAGGTTCCAAACATTATAAATGTATCTATGTCAAATTGCTTCATGCCACTTTGCAAAAAAAAAAAAAAAGGTAGGAGTAGTTTTTTTGGTTTTTTCGTTTTGTCTTTATTAATTTTTTTTTTAATAAAGCCAAAATTAAACAATAAACTGGTTTATTTTCGACTTTATTCGAAAAAATTATTAGTTTTGACCATAATTTTTTACTTTTTAAATTCGTCTCGTCGGGATAAATCAATAAACCACAAATTTCTTTTATTTCCGAATAAGAACCTAAAGATATGCACGTGACATCAGCAAATATTAGTAAATTGGAATATGGGATGGAGAACTCATCTTTTTGGATTTAATAACAAAACATTTGTAACAACTAACTTCTCCATCCACCACAATCCGCTGATATCCTTTTAAACCTGTAAAACTGGGTATATATATAGGAAGATATTCTATTGAGGACTCCCTCAAAGATCTCCTCCGTGAGGACCACCCCTTTTTTTTATTTTTCGGACCAAATTTCAACGATCCGAACCGCTCAATGTGTTTAAAACATGTTTTCCATGGCCAACGCGAGGAATCACAAAAAAAAAATACCCGAAAGGGCTTCATCCGAGCGGTTTTTCATAATAACCGTACATATATAATTTATCGAAAAATGCTTGAATGAAGCCCTTCCGAGTATTTTTTTTGGACGAATCCTCGCGGTGAGCCTTAAAATCATGTTGTAAACACATTGGGCGGTTCGGATCGTCGAGATTTGACCCCAATCCATGAGGTCCGCAAATTATGAGTTTGAGGGAGTCCTTAGTAGAACGGGATCCAATATATATATTATCAAAACAGGGTAGACATTCAATTGGGCAATAAATAAAGGGTCAGTTTTTTGGAAGGACATAGTAAATGAGTCTTTACTTCAATAAGGACATCAACTTTTTCCTTAATGTCAAGAGGACAAATCACATACTCATTCCAAAAATGCCCACACTAGCCAATAAATGTGCATAAACCCCCAAACCTAATGAAAGTGCCTAAACCTAAACTCTATGGTACCCTATGAAAGTGCCTAAAATCCTAGGATACCCTAAGAATATGCCTAAACCACTAAAACTCTATAATTGAAAAGTGCACCCTAAACCTAAACCCTAGGATACCCTATGAAAGTGCCTAAAACACTAGGGTACCCTATGAAAGCGCCTAAACAACTAAAACCCTATAATTGGAAAGTGCACCCTATGTGCCTAAACCCTAGGGTACCCTATGAAAGTGCCTAAAACCTTAGGCCACCCTATGAAAGTGCCTAAACTACTAAAACCCTATAATTGGAAAGTGCACCCTAAGTGCCTAAATCCACTATACCCCACCCTAAAGAGCGTAACCCCCCTAAAATTGAACCCACCCCAAAATTGAAGAGAGAGAAATCAATTTTGTCCCACCCATTAATCTTGTCCCACGCACGAGAGAGAGGGGGTCTGATAGCGACGGGCATGAGAGAGAGAGAGAGGGGCTGTCGGGTCCTACAGCAATAAAGGTAAACGCATGAGAGAGAGAGAGAGAGAGAGAGGGGGGGTGTCGGGTCAATTGTCAATGTCGGACAGTCTGATGGGTCATTGTCACCAATTAGTCGGTCAACAGACTCAGCAATGAAGTGTCGGGCCCTTTTTTTTATAGCAGTGCATAAAAGACGCGCGTGGAAATGATTCTTTAAGGTATTTTTGTTTAATGTTGTCCTTGAGCCCTCAAATATTTTCTATTAATGTATTGGAAGTATTAAAATAAGTTAAGCCGGATTAAACACCAGTTAAAGCTCCAAATTTGGCCTTTAGACCAATTTTCTGACAAGAAACACTTGACGTGATGTTTTTTACAAATCAGTAGGGACAAAATGTGAAACTTGGATGGCGCACATATAGACTCTATGAGGGGCCTAAAAAGAGGTTAAAATATTTTTAAAAGGGCAAATACTCACATATACATTTGAACAAACACGTTGCCTACAACCTGGTGAGTCTAAATAAATTGACTAAAAGGAGGCTTTGCATTGATTGGAGAAGAGGGGGGATCAAAATCAAAAGCAGATCTTCACTTGGGAATATAAGCAAACATCTTACCTACCTAATTTGGCCTATAAGAACGTCAAACAATCATAGAAGTGAATAAAAAAGCAGTTTTGGAAGAAAGGAAAAGAAATGTATTGCAGCCACTAACGGAGGGGTGGACCTTGATTCAAACGGGTCCCAGGTACTCGTGCGTCTCTGCGAAGAAGCCGGCTTCGTTTATGATGAATCTAAGTATCTAAGGTCGGAGGTGACGGCAGGAAGTATAGGAAGGCGGCTGTGATACAGTTTGTCTTTGATGGGCGAGATGGGTCTCTTATGGGCGAGGGCGTCCGTGCCGAGTATAACTTCGCAAGGTCATAACAATTGACTGCCGTATATTTTGAGCCGCCAGGAATGGGGGCGCCGGAGTTGTGGCGTGAGGTGTACAAGAGATGGCATGTCGGCAGCTGCCAATGGTTGCATGGAGGCGGGCACTGGCGGAGCCCCACATGGAGCAATGGGTTGTCAATTGACCACCCCAAATTTTTTTTTTTTTTTTGTTTAAAAATATATAATGTTTTTAGTTTTCTTTGAGTTTAGGCCTTTTTGAACACCCAGCCTAAAAATATTTGAACATCCTAAGCATAAATATTTGAACACCTACCCCAAAAAAATTTGAACAACTAGCCCCAAAAAATCAATCCACAAACCAATCGAATGTAAACAACCAAATTAAAAGTCACATGCGACTCCATAGCTTATCATAGATGTCAATTGAATAACCTAAACCCTTTTATATTTTATATTGCACGTAATAATTTTATCTCGTGTTTGTCTGAACACTTAGTCCTGCACTGTGAATATCCATCAATCCAGAAAATTCACAATTTAACACATATTGTATAAGCTCAAACCAAAGCACACACTATTAATAATATATATAAAAAAAATAGAGATAAAAAAGTATCTATTGGTATCGATATAGTGGTCTTCCTTTTCTATGAACAACAATCAACTCTATATCTCCAAAAATAAGAGCATATGTTAAAAAAAAATCCATGGGAACCTATTCGCGAAACAACTTTCTACAATAAAAACTAGTATTCTTATGTGTCAATTTAATTTTGCTTGGCCTAAAATATAGAACTATCCAAGAAAACATGCAATTGTGACATCTTACGTCTTTTCGTATTATTTGGTTGCATTATTCACACCAATATATTCCATAAAAATTTGTGTATGTATGACTAGTTAATAGACCTAGTCGAATTAAAGTAATTTTTGAATACCCTGTTTAAAATTCCTAGAGCCGCCACTGGAGGCGGTGGACATGAGAAACTGACAACAAAGTTGAGACAGTGGGGCGGTGTTCGTTTCCTCCATACTGGGTTCTTTGGATAAGGATTTTTTTTTGGATAAGGATATAGGCCATAACTTTGATAAACCAAGGGTGGTTTTGTCAATTGTCTTTGGCTGCTTGAGAAAACTCAAGCGACGCTTTTATTATAGGTAGTAGACTACAAAGATTAAAGGAGTTCTCCATCGTCCTTTGCAGCCAATTTCGGCGGGCCCCTAGAAGCGCATTTTGTAACTACGCAATTCACACACTCCATAATACGAAGTGATCGGTGGGGCCAGAAAAACACGTTCTTACATAATATCGTTATTGGTGGCACCCACCCGATTTTTCCAAAGTGATTTGGTGGGGCCCGAAAAACACATTGTTACATAAAACTATCGTTATTGGTGGGATTCTTTTTTTGAGAGGCGAAAGATTTTATTAATCTTTGAAATATTACAAAGACTTGGCAAGGAATAATGGCATCTTATGATCTGGTAACTAGCCCCAAGAATTCTCTGTTATCTTTTCTTACTTAAAAATGAGTTAGGTCTGTCTGTTTTGCAGGGAGATAATAATCAGTATGATCTTCCAGTAAAGAAGAAAGGTGACACATGTACAATAATGTTCGTTATTGGTGGGATTCACCCCATTTTTCTAGACATGGTGCTTAAGGGTGGAATGCAATCAAAATTAACATAGGTGATTGTCATCCTATAAACTTTTGGACATGCATTCCGTTCACATTGTTCCGAAACAATAAGCGTAACAAAGTATCTAGGATTAGTTTCTATTCAATTCTTGATTTAAAAACCTCAAGGAATAAAAAAAAATGTCCATCATTAACCAGAATTTTAGTATATGTCCAATAGCTCTCAATACTCCATATCTGAAAGCGTTGCATAATAACTATCAGTACTAAATCTGTTTGGGACCTCTAAGCGTTCACTTTAAGACAGGTATCAATCTTCCCAAGTACATTTTATAGGCAAAAGTAACAAAAACATAAACAAAAATCCTCTTCTTCGCCTTAATTATTTTTTCCACTGAGTTCTTAAGATACTTCGAAAAAAATTCACATAGGAGTATTAATTAACTTTCAAATTCCCATCTGTTGTTCTGGGAGCAGCCACTTTGTGCATTTATTGCCAAAGGTTAGGTCTGTCTCCTATCCTTCCCCCGCCCATACCCCCAATTATTGGGGACTAAATGGGTTATGTTATTGTTATTGTTGTAAATTCCCATCTGTTGCCACTTGCCAAGCATACTGATACCAACCAGAGCTCTGTCCACGTCCACCACCATGACAACGAGCTACTCTTCCACAACGTTCCCGTGAAGAAGGAACGACTCCAGCCTGCCGTAGTGGAGACCTTCGCCTTGCTCTTTCTAGCACAGTTAATTGTAGTTGAGAACTTGAGATATTACCTACGGGGGATACCTGGCTTGCTTCTTGAGTTTTTGGTGTGACACTTGGGGGCCTACCTTGTTTCGATACACCACCTTCTGCACCAGTACATGTTGATGTTCTCTCACCAGCAGAAGAGGTATAACTTCAAGGTTCTGCCCTGCTTCCATCGCAACCTTCATCTGCACCCTAAGAATTCATCAGCTTCATCGATCAGAACTTGAGGAGAACTAGTCTCTACAGAGTCCACGGTAGCAGAAACTTGACTATCCTCATCAGCAACCACAGGAGGTGAACTC
This sequence comes from Vaccinium darrowii, assembly GCA_020921065.1. Classification (NCBI taxonomy): domain Eukaryota; kingdom Viridiplantae; phylum Streptophyta; class Magnoliopsida; order Ericales; family Ericaceae; genus Vaccinium; species Vaccinium darrowii. The sequence continues at coordinate 26,925,166 of CM037162.1, read as the reverse complement.
ACACAAGGTTTAAGTCTGATTTCTCCAATTTCTTGGCTCCCCGTTATGCTAGACATATTACCACCACTTTCAACATCTATGACGTCGCGGACCAGCTCTCGCTCACTTCCTGATTCCATAGCTGACTGCTGGATGTCCTGTTCAGCAGCAACTTTAGTCCCATCATCAAAGACCCTCTCTGATTCATTTTGCCTGCCTAAAAGATGGTCTTTCAAGCAATCATATTCATAACCCAGAGAATAAAAAATAATAAATAAATAAAAAAAACAAAAAAAACTAGGTAACTTGATCATATAACAAAAGAGTACTAATAGGGGGCATAGGAATTCAGAGAAGATTACGAGTGGAAGTATTACATACTGAGGATTTTAAATTTTCTGGCTTGTTCCGGTATCCTCTATGGAAATTAGGGGAATCTGATACTTAAGACACGCATCTACACCAGAAATCAGTACCCAAGTCCATGAAACATAACCCAAAACCATAATGGGAATAGGTGAATTTTTTACTGATCCTGCAAAACTCAAGGGCCCAGCCATAAAGGCTCAAGAACAACAGACAAATTAGCTAATGGAAGAAAACTCTAAAAGCTACTTATTCTTGAAAGAAGTAACAATTAGCAAGAGCAAACTTGACAGCTAGAATGAAGCAATAAAGAAGGAAGTGCAATCCTGGGGAGAAACAACATAACAGACAGTGGGTATGATTACTTACGAGGCACGGAAATCCACCCCCACAGGTTTAGGTACTTGTAAAAAGTTCCGAGAATACAAATCACTTGCAAATACCGTCTGCATGGTACAACAATCTCTTATTGACATGAACAGTGATAAACATGGCAAAAATAAACCCAGGATATCACACTCGCTCAGTCATGATATATTTGCCAAGAACAGACCAAAGAATTACACGGTGAATGAGAACTGAAAGACAACATTTCCCACAGACGGTAGTTTTTATAGTGAAAAATGGATCTACTGTCTTCCAAACCAGCTGACATTACATAAACAGAAGCAAGATAAATAAGTTCCATGTCAAAACCGTGGAGAACTAACGAATGATATTGGCCATCCATGTAAATGGTTTTTGAACATGTTCGGATGCCACTATCCATTTACTTTGATTTTTTACATGAATGATCTACTCAACATTTCCAACAAATTGTATAGTTTCAAGTTCATAATGATGCCAGACATTATTAAGAGGTTAAAGGATGCAGTTCCAAGATGAGGAAAAAAAAGTGTACCTGGATTTCTTGGATTGCTTTCAAGTTCATGCAATACGTGCAATGATGCCCGCCCACCAGACATTTATTAAGAGGTTAACGGATGGAGTTGCTATAATTAGACTCCCTTTGAAATTGATTTTCGTCTCTTCACGAGTCCTTTCATCAAAGTAATATAGGTGGACTTGTTTATAGCAACACCCTTCTGTGTCAATTCGCCAAAAACATGCATTGCATCCTTGTATTTTCCTTCTGTACACAGCTCACTGATTTGTTCTGCATAAGCTAGAGAGCTTGAATCTGACTTCTCCAGAATTTCACAAGTAACTATATCTTTCCCCTTATTCAATGATAATGAGGGGTCAAATGACATCTCAGCCATTTTTTCCAACAATTCTTCTGCTTCCTTGTTCCTCCCTGCTTCAGTAAGCGCACCAATAATCGCATTATATGTATAACGGTCAGGCCCTAATTTCTTCACTTCCATTTCTACAACAAGACCTAAAGCATCCTCAAGTCTCCCTTCTTTGCATAGGGCTGTTATCAACGTGTTGTAAGTCACAACATCAAGCACTCTCCCTTTTGAGATCCATGTGTTGAATAGCTTAAGGGCTTTTTCTAGCATCCCTTCTTTGCAAAGTCCACAAAGAAGAATATTACATGTGAAGATGTCGGGCTTAAACGAATTTTCAACCATTTTATTGTGAAACTGGAATGCTTTCTCAACATTTCCCTCCCAGCAATAGCCATGAATAATCGAATTGTATGTGGTTTCATCTGGAACCAATCCATTCTCTAGAAGTTCATTGAGCTTAGTTATTGCTTGTTCCATTTTTCCTGATTTGCAGAGGCCTCCGATAAGAGAGTTATATGTGACCAGACTAGGTATGATCGCTTTGGCCTTCATCTCGTCCCAAAGTTTCATTGCTTTATCCACATTTTCATCCTTGAAGTATCCCATAATCAAAGTGCCATAGCTTACTTCATCAGCTATATAACCTCGCTTACTCACACTGGAAAGTAGCTCATAAGCCTCTTCAACCTTCCTCTCACAACATAGAGTATGAAGAAAAGAATTAAGTGTAACTTTATCCATCTTCAAACCTTTCCCACCCATTTCATTCATCATTTTGAAGGCTTCCCCTAAATTCCCTATTTTACAATACCCAGCAATCAAAGTATTGTACGTAACGGAATCTGGAGAAAACCCTCTTTCAACCATCTTCCTAATATAAACACTTGCTTCATCCATCTGCCCTTTTTTACAGTACGACTTAATAAAAATATTATGAGTGACAACATTTGGTTCCACTCCTTTCTCTTTCATTTCCTCGAGCAACTTGAAAGCATTTGAACTATTTTTCGACTCATGACACCCATTTATCAATGTATTATAGGTAACCACATCAGGCAACAACTTCAACTTCTCCATCTCATCACGAAGCTTAAAAGCCTCTTCAATCCTCCCATCATGACACAAACCATTGATCAACATGTTATAAGTCCAAAGATCAGGCAACAAATTGTTCCGGGTCATCAACTCAAGCACCTTAGCCGCTTCCCTTAACCATCCCATTCTACAATACCCACATACCAAAATGTTATATGTGTTCCTATTCGGCAACAAGCCTCTATTTTTCATATCCAGCAACAAATCCCGAACCTCATTTAAGCGACCCTTCTTACAAAGCGCATCCAGTATCGTATTATAAGTCACATTATCAGGTAAACATTCATAATCACCCATTTGACTCAACAATTCCAAAGCCTCCTTAAACTTATTTTCCATGCAATACCCATTCATCAATATGTTAAACATGTTTGTATTCGGTTTAACCCCGAGTCTAATTACATCGTTGAAAATATCTTTACAAAGCAAAACTCTGTTTGATGAAGGATACTTTACCAACGAATTAAGGAGTGTATTGCAAGTGAGAAGATTTGGCTTCAGGCGAAGCCGCTTCATCTTCTTGAAAATTTGGATGGCAAGGTGAGGGTTTCCCAACTGAACGTAAGCTCCGACTGCGGTGTCTAGTAAGGCTTTGGAGGGACGAGGGAGGGAGCGGACGGGGTGGAGGAGGGACTGGTGGAGAAAGTGGCGGCGGTCGGCGGATATAAACTTGACAAGAAGCGATTTGGCGTCGACGAATTTGTTGTGGGAGAAGAGGGAGGAAAGGATGGTGAGGAAAGAGGGGAGGGTTTGGGTGGGGTCGATGGTGAGAGCGGGGATATGGGATTGGGCCCACGTGAAGAAGGAGAGGAGGGCGGTGGGGCGAGAAGCTAGGGTTTTGGAGCAGAGTATGGAGTGGATGAGCGGAGGGGTGAGGTGGGGGATGAACGGGGAGAGTGAGGCGAGGGATGCTGTGTTGGAGGTGAGAACGGCAATGACTGTTCCGACTATTTGAGGAGGCGTTAATGGAGGTTTTCGGGAGAGTGGCGGCGGCGAGTCCATTCTGGGGTTGGGTTTTATTGGCGGAGAATTGTCTAAAGAGAGAGTGATGAGAAACGCGGCAGTGATTTTTCGGACTATTTTCGGCGGCGTTACTGGAGGTTTTAGGGAGTGTTGTGGCGGCGGCGGAGGAGAAGGCGGCGAGTCGGGTTATGAGTAACGGAGATTGTTTTCAGAGGGAAGAGGAGAAGGAGAAGGAACAAGATCTTGAATGGTCTGTCCAGCCCGTTACCCTATCAGAGCCGAATCCGGGGAGGGGAGGTGTTGTGCGGTACATGTTGCGCGACGTGTTGTGCGGTAAAAGGACGTAATTTTGTTCATTTTCTTAGTACACTTCTATGGCCCTGTTTGGAGAGTTAATTTTGAGGTTCAATTTTAGGGGATTTAGGCTCTTTGGGATAGGATATAGTGGTTTTAGGAACTTGGGTTTAAGCGCTTTGGGTTAGCCCTAGTTTGCCAAAATGTCCAGATTCATTGGAGATAAAATCACCTCCCCACCTCATTTGATAAAATGAACCTCATTTTATCACCTCCACCTCATTTAATCTTTTGAAAAACCATGCTTAGGCACTTTGGGTTTAGGATTTAGGCACTTTGTAGTGGCTTTTTCCTTCTTCCAAACAAGGTCTTTGGAAGTTTCAGATGTGTGCCAAAAACTACGTCGTTTTCCGCACAACACCCATCCCGGATCCGTTAGAGCCGTTTTGAAGATTGGGACTACTAATATTTTAGATTTCAACTTTCTTTACTAATATTTTAGATTTCAACTATAGACACGTCAAAATTCATGCAAAAAAGGCATTGTTTAATGTGCTGGCGAAATACATTTATTTCAAAAAATTTGGATTTCGAGAATATTGGGTGGGTCAAAATTCATTTTAATCCGACATTCTGTCCCTCTTAGAGAATTTTTATGTTTTCTAAAATGTGTTGCTCTCTTTCTTTTCTTTCTCATTTTCTTAAACCATGTCAACTAAATTGGTGCTAAATAAAGAAATTATGTGCTAAAAATAAAGAAATTATGTGCAACTAAATTGGTGTTAAAAATAAAGAAATTATCTGCAACATCTTGATAACCTTTTAGTTATTTTGCGTTATCTAGTGACAAAGTTGTGCACTACATTTATCTTTCTTCATTTTTTTTTTTAAAAATTTGTGTTTTTTTTTTTTTTTTTTGGGTAGGTAATTTATTTGTAGTCTTACACCTTAACTATTTTAACCTTAACCGTAATAAAAATCCCCCTCAACTTCATATAAAGATAATAAAGGAAACAACTTTCATATCTTTTTGTTTTTCCTTAAATAAGAACCACTTTCATACAAGAGTGTTTCTTTTTATTAATTTTATTTGAATCTTATAAATGTGACCATAATACATTTTTAACAAAGTACAAATTGAATAAGTGCTACACATTATTGCACAGAATTTTGAACATTATAGAGACTTTTTTTTCATGGATATGCTTGTTCCCAGAATAAAATTTTTTATTTTAAAGCTACATAAAAGGCGAAAGGGTCCTTTCTATCTAGGACTCTCTCCTATATGGGGCCTATTCCCAATCACATTTAGGAATGCCCATATCAATCCCTGTTTTGACGGGACTACTCCTTATCTCGTAAGAAACCGCCATAGAGTATTCTGGAATGTCCTACCGCCCCATACGTGGCGGTGCCGTGTTTCCACGTAGCTCGGAATAACTCATACATAGCTCAGCTCATCACGCCGAGCTGAATTATGTATTCCAGAATGTTGTTTTAAGCTATACACATAGCCTACCTAGCTCGGCCATATCAGGGGCTCCCCTTTATATCTTACGCCGAGCTAGTGCATCCTTTACTTGTTAGTTCACTCTTATTGTCCTGGCCTTATGCATGGCCAAACCAGCTCGGCACAAGGATCACGAACTCCATAATATTCCATAATATCACTAGATGGGTTGGCAGTTCATCTAGATGGACAAAAAAAAAAAAAAAAAGACAATCCATCTAGTGATATTATGGAATATATAGGGGTAGATGGTGCAATTTCAGAAGTACAAAAGGGTGTTAATGTAATTTGCCCTTTCTAAAACCATACACGGGGGACCATCAAGGGCGAAATTTTGGTAGGATCAAGCGGAGCTCTTTGTGCGGTCCATCAAGCTTCATGCAGGTGTAATGTTCCAACTGCCAATGAGAAAATTGCAGTCTGTACATTGTAGGCTCTGATGTCTGAAGACTCAGAGCTGAACCCTTTACAGTAACCCTCTCGAGAGTGAGAGATTCGGGCACCAGAGAGAGGATTGAAGGATTCTTCTTCAATTCCTCAAACAAGCCAGTTCTCTTTTTACGAGCAAACTCTTCTCTGATTTTGACGAAAGAAATGTCCAACCCAGGTCTCTCTCTCTCTCTCTCTCTCTCTCTCTCTCTCTCTCTCTCTTCTTAAAACTGTGTCAAACGTGCGTGCCGTGTCGTACCATTCAACTTTCGTGCCAACCGTGCTTCGTGCCGTGCCGTGCCTATTTACTTCATCGTGCGTGTCGTGCCCATTTACTTCATAGGGGTAGATGGTGCGATTTCAGAAGTACAAAAGGGTATTAATGTAATTTGCCCTTTTTAAAACCGTACACGGGGGACCATCAGGGGCGAAATTTTGGTAGGATCAAGCGGAGCTCTTTGCGCGGTCCATCAAACTTCATGCAGGTGTGATGTTCCAACTGCCAATGAGAAAATTGCAGTCTGTACATTGTAGGCTCTGATGTCTGAAGACTCAGAGCCGAACCCTTTACTCTATCAGTAACCCTCTCGAGAGTGAGAGATTCGGGCACCAGAGAGAGGATTGAAGGATTCTTCTTCAATTCCTCAAACAAGCCAGTTCTCTTTTTACGAGCAAACTCTTCTCTGATTTTGACGGAAGAAATGTCCAACCCAGGTCTCTCTCTCTCTCTCTCTCTCTCTCTCTCTCTCTCTCTCTCTCTCTCTCTCTCTCTTAAAACTGTGTCAAACGTGCGTGTCGTGTCGTGCCATTCAACTTCCGTGCCAACCGTGCTTCGTGACATGCTGTGCCGTGCCTATTTACTTCATCGTGCCAGGGCGTGCCGTGCCAACCATGCTGCGTGTCGTGCCCATTTACTTCATCGTGCCGTGTTGTGCCGTGCCCGATTAGTTAATCGTGCCGTGTCGTGCCGTGCCATTGACTTATTCGTGTTGTGCAGTGCCGTTCCTTTTTTTTATCGTGTCGTGCCTTTTTGTCGTGCCGTGCCTTTTTTGTCATGTCGTGTCGTGCCTTAGTCGTGTCGTGCCGTGCGTTTTTTTAGTTGTGTCGTGTGTTTTTTTAGTCGTGTCGTGCTGACGCCATGCCTTCTTATCGTGTTATAGTTTGGTCCGTTCGGATGACTCACCACTTGTAAGTTCATATTTAAAAAAAAAAAATAGTTGAAGTACTTTTTGTATTTATTAACTACATGCATTACTACATTGTGGTCTACCTTCAATCAATGTGAAGGCATCGAAAACCGGACGGGTTGTGAAGGGAATCCCAGAATTTGAAGTGGTTATAACTAACACATGTATATGCTTTTAATCTCAGCTGGTTTTGAGTTGTGATGGGTTCAGCAGTTCTGTGCCATTGAAGCCTTAAATTTTGAAAAAAGTAGAGGGTGGATGTTTGGTGAACGATGGCCAACCAATATTCAATGGTCACCAATTCACATTCCAGTTTGTTGGGACATTACCCACCAAAAAATTTGCCCCTGTTAGCTCTCAGATTAGTTGCTCCTAATCTTTATTGGGTTACAATAAACCCGGGAAACAATTGGCAGTTCCGATTACCCAAAAAAAATAATTTTATTTCAAAAATGATGAAAAATAAAAAATGAAATTTTGAAAAATAAAAATAAAAATTTTTATTTTTGAATTGATAGGTGAAAATTGAATTTTTGTATGAGGGAAAATAAAAATAAAAATGGAAATTTTGACTTAATAAGTCAAAAATACATTTTTGTAAAATAAATTTAATTTTATTTCAAAATGAGGAAAAATGAAAAATGAATTTTTGAATAATAAAAATAAAAATTTTGATTTTTGAATTGATAGGTGAAAATTAAATTTTTGTAATTATATAATATATCACAGAGAGAGAGAAAGAGAAGTTGAATCTTGACTTGCCATAATAAGGGCAAAAAATGAGGACGAATAAAAATAAATTTTTGAATAATAATTAGAATTTAATAAATGGACTTTCCATAATAAGAAAAAAATGAGGGAAAATTAAATTAAATTTTTGAATAATAATTAGAATTTAATAAATAGACTTGCCATAATAAGAAAAAAAATGAGGGAAAATAAAATAATTTTTTTTAATAAATTTTAATTAAATAAATGAACTTCCCATAAATAAACAAATACACAATAAATTAAAAATATATTTTTATGGGTTGAAATTGAGTTTCCAAATTCCATAATAAGGAAAAAAATGAGGGAAATTAAAATGAATTTATGAATAAAATAAATGAAAAAACTTAGGGGGGAAATAAAAATTATATTTTGATAACAAAAATATAAATTTTGAAAAACATTTTTATAAGTAAATTAAATTTTATTTGATAATGAGGAAAAAATAAAAAATAAATTTTTGAATAATTAAAATGAAATTTTTTATTTTTGAATTGATAGGTCAAAATTGAATTTTTCTTATTACATAATATATTAATATATTATATTGTTATGTATAAAATTTTGATTGTATTATGCGCTAGCCACACAATCGCAACACAATTATGACGATCCACAACATTCACTTTGTTTGTCTTGCTATTTTAATCACCCTCGCCAGATTTGAAGTCCATCGGGTATTGAAAGCCCTTTCATCGATGACGTTGATTTATTATCAACCGACAGTTTGTCTCCTTCGATCAAGTACATAATGATAGTTAAATCACTTCATTTTTTATATTGAGGATATAATCACTCCCACTTACAATCTAGACGGTTCTAATTCGAAAAAAACTACTCCGATGGTCGTCGAGTCATGCATTATAGGTCATTATTGCTCTTAAATGCACTGAATATGATCTGATCAGGTGGTTGCCGACATTTGATTGTCACCGTTTTTCGGGGGAAATGGTAGAATTTATAAGATATGAAATCGTAATGGTTTAGATCGAACATTCGATAAATCGAGTTTGTACCTGCCTTTTAATCACTTACATTGAACTAACTTGGTTATGAACTAAGCTATTATGGTATAGAATAATATATGCTAGCCATGCAATCTTAGCATAATTACAACGATCCAAACTGTTCACATTGTTTGTATTGCTGTTTTAATCGCTCTCGCCAAATTTGAAGTTTATCGGGTATTTAAAGTCTTTTCATCGGGACGTTGATTTATTGTAAACCCAAATTTTGTCTCATTCGATTAGGTACCTAATGATAATTAATTTACTTGATTTGTTGTACAGAGGATATAATCACTCCCACGTAAAATGTAGACGGTTCCGATTTGAAGAAAAATTCTTTGACAACCCTTGTGTAGTACAATTTTATGACAATTTTTACCGTTGGGTGCATAGATGGGACATATGCACTAGATTAGGAGGCTATTATACCCTCCTTCTAACCCTAAATATGGCGGTTGTTTTTCTCTTCTTCCACACCAAAAATTGAAAGTTCAAAATTTGACAAAAATTTGGCCCCAAAAATTCCCAAAATCAGCGGCAAATTTGGATCCTCCCTCTACATTCTGCAATCGTTTCTCTCTCTCTCTCTCTCTCTCTACCCTTCCATTCCTCCCCAGTCACCAATGTCATCTCTCTCTCTCTCTCTCTCTCTCTCTCTCTCTCCCAAATCACCGATCCTCCACCACCAGTGTCACCCCTCTCGGTGTACGACCACCACCACTGGGTCTTCTCGCTCGCTCACGAAGTTGGGGCTCTCGATCGGCTACAGTTCCTGCCGATTAGGGCACTAATCTGGTACTCTCTCTCTCTCTCTCTCTCTCTCTCCATACGTTTATAGTTTCATTGTTAGGCGTCCAGTGGGAGAGTAAACTAAATAGACCATTTACTGCAATCAATTTCATTGCTTTCCCTATTATTTGTTGATACTTTTACGTCTGTTTTTTTCCTGAAAAATATCACTGGGCTTTGTTGTGTTTTCACTATTTGATTCTGTTGGTGTGAAATTGAAGAAATAGACCTTGGTTTAAATTGGTACGAAGACGGCTATTTTTTTGATTCCAATAAAATGCAAACAAATCATGTATGTATTGGCCATCAGAACTTATGTAGGTAGAACTTATGAAGGGGTCTTGAAGAAAAAGGTATTTTTTGCGTTTTCGATGAACTGCCTATATTAAGGCAAAAGTGACTGGAGTTCTTTTGGGAAGTGAGTGAGGAATTGTATAGAAAGGCAATAGTATAGAAAAATGAATCTGAATGTGGTGTTGGTTTTATTAGATAGTGTGGATGCTTCACAAGGCTTTTAATATTGTTATAGGTCATTTCTTTTCGTAGGAGCTCTCTCTCTTTCTCTAACTAGATGTATTTGAACATCCGAAGGGCGTGAATGTGACGTTATTAGATGGTGTGGTCACTAAATGCTTGATAGGCGTTGAGCAACTAATATGCAGGTTGTGTTGCTGTTGCATTTCCTAGGAACTCAAGCTCTGAATAATACTCTTCCATCCGTGGTTCCAAATTTCTAGGGGTTGTATTGTTAAGCAGTGCCACATTATGATAAGCAATTTTTTTTTATACAAAAAAATAGCCTTTTTATATGCATAGTTACTATGATAAGTTGGTTTTGTTTCTCTAGGTATGATGTAGGGAATGTACTTGCAAAGGGGTCAAGAGTGCTTTAATTTCCCTTTATTTTCTCGAGCGGCCTTGCCATGCACTCCCACTTTCTTAATAGAAATGATTATATCATTGACATGTCAAGTGGGATCCTTTAAATACCAAGATAGCTCTCATCCTATGCCACAAGTACTTGGTTTTGGATTAGTACTTAATTGGTAAAGGCATTTCAATTGGACTTCAACACTCAAGAGTGCTTTAATTTCCCTTTATTTTTGCAGTTGCCATCCGATGGATCACATTTATTACAGTATTTGCCTTCTCTAGGCATGATTTTATTTATTCTTACGTTGTTTCTGACTATTATTATAGGGCATGTTGATTTTCGTTCTATAGGATTTTATTTATTTATTTTTATATCTTTTCAGTTCTCATCAAGGGCATGTTGGTTTTCGTATTTTTATCTCCTTAGTTGCCATCAGCACCTTCATAGCTATCTTTAGGGAGAAGAGGCACAATAAAAGACAACCAGATGGTAAATACTTTGGTGGGGTCCTTAGCTTTGTTAGAGAGGATCCTAGCATTCCTTCATTCTACATGGGATATATAGTTGTTGTAGAGATTGTGTACATTGTTCTGGATGGTTTCCTCGCTTCAATGAGAGAGAGCTCAATTCAGCTCTTGATTCTAGCGCTCAGGGTCCTATTAATCTGATGTAGCTCCAGAATTCCCATCCTTTGATAGCGCTGATTACCTCCAAGGCGATGGAACAGTTTGAATTACTGTATTGTTTTTCTTTCCATTTCTAATGTTGGATTGAATATTGGTAACCAGTTAGTCGACTTGCTTGCTTTACTGCTAAAACTAGGTCAATAATGTTGTTTTCTGCTAAAGCTGTTTGATTTTGGACAGAGCTGGCGATAAGAGCATTGCATTTTTCAAACTAGGTATAAGGAAGTACTGATCAAGGCACAAACTACAGCATTGGCTGTGGCTTCTAAATTCTTGACCATTTTGACAAAAGAAGAAATGAAATGTGAGACTTTTATAATCTTTTACTCATTTTTAATACTAAGTTGTGTTGAAATGTCACAACTGTTGTTATCATTAGGATGAGCATTAATGATACGCTTAATATTTGTTACAGTGTACGAGGCCGGCCACTCCTCAATGGCAGCATTTAAAAAGTGGAGAATGGGTGGACCTAGATTTCAGAAAGCTTCTATTCTTGGGAGGAAAAGAAGGCCGTCAGATTAGCCCCTATCTCTTTGATGTGATGCATCCCATCGGCGGATTCGGGGATCCCGTAGTGCGCCTCCGCACTACGGGATTGTAGGGCGGCCAAAACTACATCGTTTTGGGTGTGCAAAGAGAACACTACTATTTAATCCCTCAAAACTACGTCATTTAACCTAGTTTTATTTGTTGAATTTCTAAATGTGAGCATTTTTAAGTGGGTGTTTATTTTCTTCAAAATCAAATTTGATTTTTGATTTCTTCTATACGTGAACATAAAAGTCACTTATTTTAGATTGAGGTTGATTTGTTTCTTTTTATTTTATGAGTAGAAGTTTTCCCCCCTAAAACCTGGTTCTCAAAACAAAAAGTCTACAATTAAACACATTTTTAATCTTAATTTTTGGGCTTCCTTCGGTTTTGTAAAACTAATGCCCGTTTGAGATGAGAAGGGGTTACGGTGTGTAAGAATAAGAGTCACGATGTGTAAATTGACAATTGTGTTTAGAAATTCTAAATTATGCCACTTGTTATATGTAGGGGGCTTCTCACAAAAACACACCTACAATAGTACTAGTGAATGTTCGTGCCTAAAGACATTTTGTAAAAACTACTAGTATTTCTACAAAATAGATGAATTTTATTAGCTTATGTTGTCTTGTACAAATTTAAAGTCACAAATAATTTTCTAGATTTTTAAAAGGTCCACAAAAAAAAAAATATATTCATGTTAAACTTGACATAATCCCAAGAGAGAGAAAATGCTATGAATCTAAACCTTTGCACACCCAAAACGACGTAGTTTTGCCGTCCTACAACCCCGTAGTGCGGAGGTGCACTACGGGATCCCCGGATCCCCCATCGGCATGGCGCTAGAAAGTAGATTATTTGCTCTGACTTTAATTGTGCTATTGTGGTTTTTCATGTGGTTTCGATGTCTATCTATTGTTTACGACAGTGAAGTGCAGGCTAAAAATGAAGCTCAAACCAACCACACAATGAATCATTTTAGGCCCAATTTGATGGTCCCAAATGGAACCAAATTTCCCTTATGGTTTTGCTAACAAGAAAAGTAATTCATCTCTCTGAATTTCCTTTTTGTCATGGCGTATAGTATTTGTTGACCGGACGTAGAGGGGGATTGTTGGTATACGCGTCTAGAATAAGTAGAGAGACTGTTCTTGTGGAGGATTTGAAATTTGCTAGATGGCGAAACACTATGATATATACATTTTTTCTCTTTGGAGAATGAAACAAAATGATTATCAAGGGAATTGACAAGTAACACTTAAAAGTTTTTTTTTTAAAAAAATAAAATAAATTAGAGTACAAATGACATTGACGTGCCGTTCGCCATGAATGATCCCAGTATTGAATTTGAACAGTATTTTCGGATTTGAATGTTTGAAATATGTACCTTAATTCGGATTTTAAAATATGAATGATATGTTTGAAATGGATTTAAACTCCGAAGTTGTTTCCAATATTCAAAAGTTAAAATGTGAACTAATACAATTACTTCGGTTGTGTTTGGTTAGATAGTTTAGTTTAATTTTGATGATGTCAGCAGGTGTAATGAGTAGAGAGAGATAGAGAGAGAAATGAGGGAAATGATGATGTCATCAAAACTAAAACTAAACAGGGAAACGAACAAGCTTTCAAGTTTCAAAATCTGGATATGGGCAAACGTGGGATGTGTAAAATTAAGTCAATTATTTATGTCCAAAACATAGTAAATAGTTCAGCTTTTAAAATTTGAATTCACAACATTCACCATTCTTTAGTTCGAGGATGGGTTAGTTGTTTGATCAGCTCTGAATTCTCTACGATTAGTTCATGGTTGGTGATGACTACCTCTTGGACTTTTGCTGCTCCAATTTCTTGAGCTTACTCCACATGGTTGGTGATGATTACATTTTACACATTAAGATTTTGAGAAAGGCCTCCGTTTGGTTTTCGCTTTAAGTCTTCAAAAAATCAAGGTCGGCTCTGGTACCATATGACTATAGAAAGTGAGAAAGAATTACCTGCCAATTAAGGTACATATTCGGATTCTACACATCTCACGTTTGCCCATAGTCGGATTTTTAAAGAAGTACTTTTTTTTAGTTCACATTTTAAATTCTGGATATTCAAAACAACTTTGGATTCAAAAAAATGAAACATACATTGGGAATTTAAATCTATTAGTTTTAAGCAAATAATTCATGCTTTAAAATCCAAATTAAGGTACATATTTCAAACATTCAAATCTGAAAATATTGTTCAAATTCAATACTGGGAATTCTAATGGCAGACGACAAAAAACGAAAAAATTGAAATTTGGGTCTTATTTCTTGGGTTGTTTTTGCCTCCCAAACCACAATTTTCTTCTCATCAACTTCTTTGTTGACCTCCATCTCACTGAAAATAAAAAATTCGAGCCCTATTGGTGTTTTGAAATAGTAGGTCAATGGAAGGGGAAGAACCTTCCATTGGTTGCTCCATTGGGTTCTCCATTGAGGGAGAGGTGAGGAATGGGGAGGGGAGTGAGAGTTTTTTAGGGTTTGAGATGGGAGGTCTAGAAGAACAGAAGAATGGTGGCATTGAACGTTTTCCTTCTTTTTTTTATCGTAGATGATAAAAAGAAGATGAGATGGGTCATGGGTGTGGTGTGTTTTTTGTTTGGGTTGTAATAGAAAAGCGTGGGGTTGGTTTGTGCTAAATTCATACCATAAAATTAAGGGACAAAATAGTCTCTATACACAAGGGTATTTTTGTCTACAATCAGTTAAATTTTAGGGGGCTGAATTTAGCCAATTTGTCGTTAATAGAATCACCCTTTCTCATTATCATTAAACATTTTCACTTCCTACAACTACCCTTTATGAAGATATCATCATTACATTTTTACCCACTAACTTTTAAAAATAAATTCTACTCAGAAGGACAAAACAAAAACATAGAAGCTTTTACCCACTAATATTTCAAAATGAAAACTTATTAAGGAATAGTCCAAAATAGAATACTAGACCATATAAAAGGAAAACGTACACACTTTTACCCACAAATTTTTCAAAATGAGCACTTATTAGGAAACAATCTAAAATGAAATAATTTTCAATGATACCAAACATTATGCGCTATATACTCCCTTCGTTCCTTTTGAAAAATTGGACTTTATCTTCTGTAGTTAAGTGGAAAATTTACATAGATTATGAGAATCACATCAAAACTAAAACATTCAAATATCGCAATAGGAAAAATACAGGACTATGAAATAAAATCTAGGCCTTCTGTTGATCATCTCAAAATCTCCAGCCCTGGAATAGGATGAAGAATTTTATGGGATAGGTCCTCACCTAGAACATCGCGTAATTTATGATCATCTTCCGACACAAGGCATGGTTTGGTTTGCTTTCATCTTCAAGCAACTATTGATGAGAATCACTTATTCTCAACGGCCATGTTCTCTTTCAGTGGAAATACATAATACATCAAGAACTGATGAGCAGAAGTCTCGATCAACCAACCGCAATCCGATTGTATCGAGTGAAAAGAACATGAAGTTGTCTCAGATTTTTCTTCATCAACGTAATGCCACCACCATGGGGGAAAGTGGGGAAAAGAACACCGATCCTCTCTATTCATGTATCAAAATACCTGCAACAAACCCTTTTCGTGTTAGAAGTTTCCATTTTCCAATCAGCTGAACATGCAAAAACCACAAAGAAACTTACCAGTCCTTGTTTCATTCGTCAGATACATTTTCGGAGGGTTAAGACTTTTAAGTCTCGGGAGTCTCTCTCTTCTGATTGGATGTTGACGGAGCATTCGATTGAGCCTGACCAAAAACTGACCTGCATTTCATTGTGTCATGGCCAATACAAAAGAGCTACTATCCCAAAAGAACAAGCATTTAGAGCAATATTTTGGACAGACAGAAACCTTTTATGTCATTTTAGAGATAGAACAGACAAACAAATGCGACAATAACCTTGGGTTTGTTGACAGCCTAGTGGGCTGTCATGATGCGCAGATTCTCAAGGCTTGTGGAAAAATTTGAGCCCCGCATAACGTTCAATGTAAGCCTTGTTCTAAAAATATCAAGTCCAGCCTGTTCTTACATGGGCCCAGCCCAAGTCCAGCCCAAGTCAATGATGCCATGGCAATAGCTTCAACTTGTGAAGTATCCAAATATGTTTGTGATACTATATTATATATTTAAGTTTGAATATATGAACTGGACCTAAACTCAATTTCACAACGAAACAATATCGAATAATGCAAAAGCAAAAGTAAGAGGTGCTCACCCACAGGTAGAACAGTTCTTGTGATGCTTACAAAATATAGACAAACAAACAGAACATATGTAGCCCATGTCAATCGTGTTCTTGTGACAAAAGCAGCTGCAAATTCCAAAACAAATGTTACT
This sequence comes from Vaccinium darrowii, assembly GCA_020921065.1. Classification (NCBI taxonomy): domain Eukaryota; kingdom Viridiplantae; phylum Streptophyta; class Magnoliopsida; order Ericales; family Ericaceae; genus Vaccinium; species Vaccinium darrowii. The sequence continues at coordinate 26,909,066 of CM037162.1, read as the reverse complement.
AAAAGCAACAAATGAACAAACAGAATCACCAGGAACAATACGCGTGCATGAATAGGATTTCAAGATAAAAAAAAGAACCATAACAAACTGATCAAAACAAGATAAAGAGAAAGTAAATAGGAGATGACCAGGAACAATGGTAGAATATCCATATAAGCGCACATACTAATAACAAGCACAACCAACATTTCCTAGAAAGTAGAGTGTCATCAAAAGGCCAAATTAATTGGAAGAGGATTTGGCAGTCCCAAGGGAATTGGAAGCTCAAGCAGGTAAACTGGTAAAAGAAACCTTAATTAACTTTTTATGGAGATAAAGAGAAAGTAAATGGCGTGTGCAAGACAATGGCATTGTATTGTTTTATTCATCTTCTTTTCAATTATAAGAAACAGGAATAAAAGGGGGGGTCAGCCCCTCCAACACCAATTTAATCATGAAAAGCTACCTGTAATCCTCAAACCCATGATGCTTAAGTCCCTTGCTACAGTATCATTTCAGTGCTAGATTCTTGGGTTTCCTTTCAGCCCAGAAATCCCAGTGGGCTCTTCCTTCTTATTTCCTATGAAGATTAGCCTCAAGGCTAACTTTTCTTTTGGTGTTACAAAGCATACATTTCTTTTTTTGCAGAAACTAGCCTCATACTGGTGGTCAGTGTGCCCCACATAGGTTAAAGCTCACTCCTCCAGCGTTCAGAGTTCACATTGCCAAGACCTCATGGCCAACCACTAGGATGACTATTGTCTCGATGGTGATGGCAAATTGGATTGGGAAAGGCTTGCCACGCGACAGGCAAACACAACTAACCACATTATCCATCTCTCTTTTGCTCTCTTAGTGGAAAAATTGCAAAAGATGGAGTAGGCAAAGTTTCTTATATTAACTGAGGTGGAGATTGTTCTATAGTAAATGGATGCATAACCTTTTTATTTGGTTTGGTCCTGTCCGTAACATCTACGTTGGAACTCACTGTGGTTAATGGGTGAAACCCAAATTCAGTGAATACATGTTCTATAGCAAATGGATGAATAACCTTTTTATTTGGTTTGGTCCTGTCCGTAACATCTACGCTGGAACTCACTGTGGTTAATGGGTGGTATGCGCCAAAATGGGCTTTGGTCGATTGATCAAGTCAAAGATACGAAAAGTTGTGACAGATAGATGGCAGCGTTAAGAGAAAACTAACTGAGAAGGAGAAAAATAGGGGAAAAGGAAAGGTAGTCCTGGATGGGTACTGAATACTGATGACAATGATGGGGTCCAACCGAGATTCAAGTAGCGAAATTAAGGAGGGGTGATGGTGATTGATTAAGTAGGTGGTTCCACTGAATCCGGGTGGAAAGTAGCTTGATTTGATGATAAGTATTGCCAAAAATAGGCCACGAAATCGAGATGTTATGGGTCTTCATTAGAGAGGGAGAGAGAGGGTGAAGGTGGCAACAGTGGTTGGCGGTAGCATTTTTAACTAATTGTCTAATTGCCACTTTGGCACAATTTGGGACAGATGTTGGGCAGTTAGGATTTCTCCAACCTCACCCCTGTAGTCTGGAAACCCAAATTCAGTGAATACATGTTCATTTAAATATCTATAAGATGGTAAGAACAAATTTTCCAACTCTATGCACTAGGAAAGAAGTGTAAACAAAAGTTGTAATATTGATTACATCATCAAAAGAACTGAATGTTTTGAGATTAGTAGTCCTGCAATAAAAAAAAGCCTAAATGAGAAGGAAATAAGACATACAAATCTAAAATGATTCTCTGTACTTTTCTCAGTGAGTTCCAAGTCATTTATTTGGAACCAGCAATGGCTCCGATATGTGCCCATGTGACCAATTTGGGGGCTGCTAAACGACCCAAGCTACTCAAGTTCAAGCTCGTGTTCGTTTGTTAAAAGCTCATTTAAGATCGGTTTGTTACGTAAACAAACCAAGCGTGAACATTTTTTTAAAGCTCGTTCACGTTACAAGCCAAGCTTGAAGCTTATCTGGTTCCAGTAATGAAAAAACTGAAGGGGCATGTTTGGACAATTTTCCACCAATTGGGGAGTGTTGGCCAAGCATCGGTGTCCAACACGGACACACCACCTCCTTAGAGGTGTAAGAATTTCCTAGCTCACTCTAGTCCGCTAATGGTTTAAACCTAAATGAAGTTCCCTTGCCTATTTTGCAAAAGGTTCCGTTTTCAGAAGTCTTTTGCTCAAACCTATGTTAAATGGATCCTTCAAAATCTATAAATTGCCCTTGTCGGACACTCGAAACTCGGATAGAGATCCATGTCTGATATGATTAGCTGGACAATGACTTATCAAGCATATTTTCGAATTCAATTATATCATGAGCTTAGTATAGAACGACTGTAGTATGTACGAAATGATCCAAGACAATTCATGAACACCACAAAAGAAGAAAATATATATTATATACTGATGATTTTAAATTTTCTGGCTTGTTCCAGTATCCTCTGTATGAAAATTAGGGGAATCTGACAATGGAAGAAAACTCTAAAAACTATAATATATATTTACCCAAGTCCATGAAACATAGCCCCACACCATTATGAGGATAGGTGAATTTACTGATCCTGCAAAATTCAATGGCCCAGCCACAAAGGCTCAAGAACAACAGACAAATTAGCTAATGGAAAAAAACTCTAAAAACTACTTTTTCTTGCTTTTCACATAGAATATCAAGTGCAGACATAAATCAATAAAGAACTAACAATTAGCGAGAGCAAACTTGACAGCTAGAATGAAGCAACAAAGAAGGAAGTGCAATCCTGGGGAGAAACAACATTACAGACAGTGGATATGATTACTTACGAGGCACGGAAATCCACCCCCACAGGTTTAGGTAGTTGTAAAAAGTTCCGAGAATACAAATCACTTGCAAATACCGTCTGCGTGGTACAACAATCTGTTATTGGTATGAACAGTGATAAACATGGGAAAAATAAACCAAGGATATCACACTCACTCAGTCATGATATATTTGCCAAGAACAGACCAAAGAATTACACAGTGAATGAGAACTGAAAGATAACATTTCACACTTCTCTATGATAACAACAGTAGATTTTATAGTGAAAAATGGATCTATTGTCTTCCAAACCATCTGACATTACATAAACAGAAGCAAGATAAATAAGTTCCATGTGAAAACCGTTTAGAATTAAAACAATAAACGAAGGGTGATTCCATGTAGACACATGCAGTATTCACCCTTCATTTATTATTTTATTTTAAATAATAAATAAAGCATTGAGACTGCTCTCAAACTGCTCTGTTTCATGAAAAGAAAACAAAAACCCCCAGCAACTCCTCACGGACAGTGCTCCAACACTGTTGAAAGAATGCGACTCATGCCATTAGGTCCCAGTGACTTATCTCCGTTGAGCGCTTTTACAGCTGCAAGAAATTCCTCCTCAGAAAAAGGTCGCTCTAGCCAATACCCCTCATCGTTTGAAATCTGCCCCAACTCTAACTCATCAAATCTCGGCCTCCAACTCCTCTACTCCGTATAAGATCCTAATAAAAACTGGTAACACATATTTTGACCTCTTCCTCTGTAGATAATAAGCTTCCCCTGACCGAAATATGACCAATAAAAATTACGCCTTTGATTAGCATTTGCTACCCGATAGAAAATTTTGGTACTTCTATCCCCATCTTCCAGCCACAACTGCCTTGATTTTTGTCTCCAGCTTATCTCTTCCATCTTTTCTAGTCTCCCAAAATCCTCCATAAGATTTCTATGAATTACATCCTCCTCCATCAATGTCCCAGCACCCTATCGAGCATCCAAAGCTTGAATTTCCTCCAACAATTTTACTGTGGTGGAAGGTAACTCATGTTTGAAACTAGAATTGGGAACAGAATTCTAAGGCAATATACTGGCCCACCCAGTGATATGGACACCACTGTCTGTTATGCCACCAGAGAGTGAAATCGGAGAAGATACTAACAGCTTGGAAGGTTTTGGGAGTGATCAAAAGGAAGTTTCTGAGTGGGTTTTGAAAAAGATAATTAAATTTAGTTAGTCAGTGGGGGTATCTATTGATGGGCTGGAGCCTGAAGTCATGAGGTTATTTGAACTTATAGAAGAGAGATGGCATACCTCTTCTAGCAATAAGAGGCAGAAGCCGAGCAGGGGGGGAAAGAAAAGCTTGCAGGGAATTGAAGAATCTAGAGTGGAACATTAATTACGAAGGGAGAGATGAGAATGGGGCAGGAAGTGGAAGGAAGAAAGGGTCGGGTCTGCTAGTTTTTTCTTAATGAAGTTGAAGATTATTAGATGGAATGTAAGGGGCTTAAACTCCCATGAAAAACAGGTGTTGGTGAAGGTTCTTTTAAGAGATTGGAAAGCAGACATTGTTTTTATTCAAAGGACGAAAATGGAGGTGGTGGGGGTCAAGGTTGTGCGCAGTGTATGGAGTGGTCGGTTTGTAGAATGGGAGTTCTTGGGGGCCTAAGATGCACAGACACGGACATAGACACGGACACGGACACGGACACGGGAATTCTAAAAAAATGGGGATACGGACACGGCGGGGGACACGCCACGTGTATATTTATTTATTTATATTAACAAAAGACAAACAAAACAAAACATCCATATTCCATAAGTGGGAGATACTTATATAGTGTAAAATTACAGTTTTATTCCCAAACTTTAGAGTAATTATGAATTTACCCCAGGAAAAATTAAAAAAAATTCATTTAACCCCCGCTGTGTCCCCAGCCGTGTCCCCCCATGTCCCAGTCGTGTCCCCCCAAAAAAATTAAATTTAGCCATGTCCCCCTCCATGTAGCATGTCCGGACACGTGTCCCCGTGTCCAGACACTGCTATACGGCTACCCCTAGAGGTGTCGGTGCTTCATAGTTGGGGGCTTTAGGCAGTGCGGGGAGTATTTCTGTGAAGTTTGGCCTTCAAGCCAACTTTAACTTCTTTTTTTTTTTTTTTGTCTTTATTTGATTATTTTTTTTGCGTTTGTTAGTTTTGCATCGATTTTTTGAGTATTATTGGTTCGTCTCGGCGAAAGGAATCCAAAAAGGTAAAAGATTATGACTAGAACTCTGAATTTTTTGAATAACATCGAAAAAAGTGTAAAAACCTGTCTTTTTGACTTATTTTTGTCTTTATTCAAAAAAATTTATGATTCTATCATAATTTTTTACTTTTTTGATTCCTCTAGCCGAGACAAACCAATAATACACAAAAAGTTGATGCAAAACTAAAAAACACGAAAAAATTTCAAATAAAGACAAAAAAATAAGCCAGCTAACTTTTTAGGTCAAAACACACTTTTGCTAATCGGGGATTCTAGGGTGGTGGTGAGGGAGGATTGTGAAAGGGCCTTTTTCTTTATCTTGTGGTGGGAGGTAACTCATGTTTGAAACTAGAATTGGGAACAGAATTCGAAGGCAATGTTCTGGCCCACCCTGTAATACGTACACCACTATCTGTACGACTACCATATCAGTCAAATTCCATTCACCTAGTTGTATGTAGATACATCTAACGCTCCACTTGGCAAGCCAAACGTCACCAAAAGGACTGTGCCTTGAAGGCTAGGGCCCAGGATAATATCAAAAGGTGGAGAAAGAAAATCCCACGCAATGAAAAGAAAGCACTCAGTCCCAGCTTCAAAAGACTGTCATGGCCCGTAAAAAAATTTCAGAATCACAAATAAGGAGAACTGAGTGCATGCAGTTCCAACACCAATATAATATTTGATGATAAATAAATAAATAAAAATAAAAAAAGCAATGCTGAGGAACTTTCATATGGCGATGTTAAGTTTAAAAAACCTACCGACAGATACTGAAAAAGGCCATCAAGTTGTTGGGGCTTCAGATACACCCCCCCAGTTATGTAAGAAGCCTGTAACACAGATATGCAACACTGTCCATTAACAAAATCAAGTTGAGATCTTCTCAATGATGGGATATATTTGGCCGCAGAAATTTCCAAAAAGTAAATACATGCTACCTGCTGCAGGAAAGCAGAATGTTGTGCTCCCAGTAAGCAAGAATCTATGGGTACCTGCGACAGGAAGCAAACTGAGTATACTTGGGCATATTTCAGAATCATTGACATGACCACATGAATCTTAGGAATAAATCACAAATACTTGCAAGTTAATTATTTGTTGGATTGATAAGTTGCAAATTATTTGTTGAGACCTAAGAAGCATGGACAAGGATACCGGATACGGACATGACACGATACGGACATATCATTTGTTCGAAAATTAGGACACGGCTAAAACGTATTTGTATTGAAGAGGTATTTTGCGAATTCATATAGAAGGGGATAACATTTATTCTAACAAACTAAGAACGATCCTATGAAGATACAAATCAGCAATCTGCATATAAAGTACACATGAATTATACATCTGTGGAAATTTTCACTCTGAGCCATGTTTTAAGAATTAGATTTTAACCTTTTATCATATCCTTACCATGTTCCAAGAGTGTCACCAACGTGTCCTAGAGTAACTACAACGTGTCGAAGTAAAAGAAATATAATTAAAAAAAAAATGGGACATGTATTTAGGCATTTCCGAAACGTTGACGAGTGTCGTGTCGTGTCTGTGACTGACAAGTGTCGTACACGGATACATGAGGCCAGTATACATGTCCGTGATTCCTAGATTGAGAATTATCAACTCTTTGTGAACCGCTGAGTATTAATGGTACTACAACAATTTCAAGAACCTAAACAAATTATAAGCCCAGGCATTATAAGATCATACGTATGGACCAAGCAAAAGACAACCTTAAAGAGACTAGTATGTAAAAGAGCCAACAACGACATAACTTGAAGCCATATGGACAACTACCTTAATAACACCTCATAAACCTTTGTTTAAAACACAGTAACTTAATGTAAGATGAAAACAACAAACCAACCTTCACTATTCTAAGGTGACATAGCATCATTTTGATTTGCCTAACAAATTGGAATTGACTTGTAAACTTACAAAACTTACAATTAAAACTGAAATAGAAATAATAAATCAACAAACCTTATACATTTTTAGAAGAACAGTAACGGTGCCATCACATAACTACTGAAATTCTATACTTGAAAGCCTAATGAACTAATTGTAGGAGCCAATTACAACTTACATGAACTCCTCCAAATACACTAAGTACGTGTATTAATTTGCATAGCAAGTTTACCACATCTGGACATGAAACTTCTATTACTCGAATGATATCCTCCGTGGAACCTTGTGAGCTCCATTTTGCAACTTCTAAACTAGAAACTAGAAAATAGATTGTCGAATGAACCTTGTGAAAACCATATCGCAACTCCTAAACTAGAATATAGACTGTGGAACCTTGTGAACACCATTTTGAAACTTCCAAACTAGAAGATAGACCAAGTACATCAAGAAAGAATGAACTATGATCTTTCCTTCATTTTGTGCCTTTGAACATGATGAGCATGCCACACAGATACCCACATCCGAGTCCATGGACTATAGGGAGGAACCATAGCAGCAGCTCCGTACCGATGAAACGAAAAGTATGGAGACAATTCTAGTTTTTGAAAAAATTCAAAGCAGAAATTTTGTTACTTATACTCTTGTCACAAGCATGTGTGTTTTACAAATTATCAGAAACCCATGTTCTTAATTTATCTAAATTAACATCCAGTCTTCAATATCATGGAACATCTTTTTTTCTTAAGACTTCAATAAAAGATTACTCCCTCCGTCCCAATTTGCTTGCCCCTTTTGGGGAAGCGAGTTTTTATGGGGAGAATGATGGGATCACTTTCTCAATTTATCCCTATTTAATGCTTGATTGACATGACACTTGAATGTAAAAAGAAAGGGCAAAAGAGTAAAGTTGCACAACTTTCATTTTGGGACATCCAAAAAAGGAAAAGACCAGCAATTTGGGACAGAGGGAGGATTTTGGAACACGAGGAAGGAAAAGAAAACTATGGAGACAATTCTAGTTTTTTGAGTTCTCCTAACAGAGATTTTTGTGGGCACTAACTTAGGAAAGATAAAACCTTTAACTCATAAGTTATAAGAGATGGTAAAAACAAATGCTAAGGTAATTCTTGGCACTAGCCGAAACCTATACTAAAACACTATAAACACACGAATTGATAAAAATAAAGTAACATCTGGGGAAGGAAAATTTTCAAGTCTATTTACAAAAATACCATCGACCGCTGAGCTGAGAATATTGCATTCATGATTGCGACATATCTGGGAAAAAGAAAACCTGTCAGAGTACAATAGCAAAAAAAAAAATGCTGGACATTACAGAAGATAATAAAACATACTGTTCAGGTCCATCAGGGGATCCATGCAAACACAATATCTGCCACCATACCAGTAATTTCATTAGATTACTCTGTCATCCAAAGTCACGGAGAAAACATCAATGACACAAACACAAGCAAATAGAGAGAATTTGAAAGCACCTCTAACCCAACAATATCACTTGGGTGATTGGGTCTACTGCAGGTAGAGCCCACACCAATTATTTGCAGCGAAGTAAATTATATGTTCCAACATTAAGATGCTTTCTTGTTTCTACCACAATATAGTAACAAAATAAGTGATTCAGTTCCCGACCAGAAACATCAAACCTCGACCTTATGAACAAATTTGCAGCTTTTTCACAACACAAACGCAGGTGTTCTTTATGACTACACATAACTAGGTTAATAATGCATTTCTGAAGGTGTAAGAAGTTAAGTCATCTAAAAACACGTACACGTGCGCGTGTGTGGTGTGTGTGTTTCACTCCATACTGTGATAGGCCGTGCAAATTTTGAGTGCCAACTTGTGAAATGCGATCAAAGAAAATCCAATTGAACAACATAAATTATATGCCATGGTCCACATAAAAATACCATCAAGAACACAACTAGACATTGATGGGCCAATCAAAACAAGTAACTTCACTTCACCTTACACGTTCAAACTACGGATAAAAGTATCAACAGCCACTTGATATAACCAAAAATCAATGTCAGTCAGCATATTATTCCAACTATGCATATAGCCATGAACACTCACTCGAGGCTGGGGATGAAGTGGCCCTGAACGAAACACCCGCTGTATATCTATCTCATGAAGTTAAATAAAACATTCATTTTTGTACCACAAGTGGAAAACCCAAGCCAAACAACAGTGATAAGGATACAGCAAAGGGCCATTGACAAAGATCCAGATAGAAGTGACGACCCAATCCCGTTAACTGAGTCTTCCTTGCCCAATTGCTCATCTTTAACTACAAACTCCACCAACTTTTGCAACAAAATCTCTGCCCGCTGATTCGGCACCGCACCTGCCGCCGCCGAGTCATAGACGTAGTCACAGGTGTTGATGCCAGTGGCAATCACCACAACTTGGTTTAGTTGGTTAATAAGGAGAACAGAGTTCAAGAATGCGACAACCTGTATAGAACTGTGAACATGAGAATTGTGATGAATATGTTCATTAGTTTTCTTTCAAGAAAGAGGAAATTAGAGCTTTAGAGTTACATGTGAGAGAAATTTGGAGAACGAGAGAGAGGTGGCATTTGCTGCGCTCCAGAAGAAAGGGTTTGTGTCGAGTAAGACCATAAGAAGACTAACATCATCTGCAATTAAAGAGAGAAATATTAAAACCAGGCATTTAAGAATTTCATTTTCATATGAAAACAAAAAACTTAAATATAGATTGAGGGGGAGACCTGTGGAAAGCTTCGGTGTGACTGATGTCATACTTGCTTTCTGGCTTTCCCACGAACTGGGTATAGAGAGAGGTTGTAGTTATTTTAAGGGGTATCGGGATATTCCCAAATCAGCTGAATTCCGAATTCACGTCACAATTGTGGTGATTTGGATTTCCAGGTTCTGATTCGGCTGGTGGGTGATATCCAATATATTAGGACAAAGAACGGTCGCTGGGCATCGAGAAGTCGTTCGGTTCCAAAAACCTAAGATGCATTTTGTAGAAAAAGAGTGATTAGTGTCACTAATATGACCAAACATTCAATGTCAAACTGACCTACAGTGTTGTCGAGCGGCGGCGTAGTGGACCACGGAGGCGACGGGAGACGATGCTCCGGCGAGATTGGAGAGACAGAGCGAGAAAGAGAACAAAGAGAGAACTGTGAGTGCGGATTTAAATTAGCACCGCACCTTTTCTTATTTCCAAGCCCACAGTTGGAAATTGGAATTCTTGGGCCAGAGTTGTCTTGGACTTGAACTATAGAAGAAAAGGCTTGCGTACCAAATTTTCGGGAGAGGTTTTCTTTTTCTTTTACTACTTTTTTTTCTTCTGGAAAATGCTAAATCCCACCCAATAGATAAATGATAATGCGTATAAAGTACATAGATATTCAAAAAAGTGTATTAATATCCATGATAGTATATTAACATCCGTAAAATATGCATTGGTATCCTAATTAATTTATCATTATATGATATTATCCTCCACCTATTAGGTGGAGGTTAGTAAGACCTTTTTTTTCTACTTATTATTATTCATACCTTGTCTTGAATTTCTCAATATATTTTGTATTTTTTTTCCTTTTAAAATCGGATCGGATTACATCCAAATCAAAATTCAGTAATACCCGAATCCGATTCGTTAGGAATTCAGATTATCAAATTGGTGTTATCGAATTTTTTTGAATCAGATCTGGATTGAATCCAATCCATTGACAAGTCTATATTATAATATATTGGCTACTTTATCGAATGAGAGGGTTACTCTTACATTGGAGTACCGTACTCCATTGTGCTTCTCGAATGACGGTGACTCAGGGCTTGTTCTCCTATAGATTTTAGGTGCATTTTATGGAGGGATGATAAAATTGAGCTGTTTTTCCAAATGATAAAATGTACAGTGGTTTTCCTATAGATTTTAGGAGGATTTTATGAAAATCTCATAAAATCACTTTTACATTTTATGTGTTGAGATTAAAGTGTGATAAAATGTGAGATTTTATTGAAAAAAATGTGTAGGAGAACAAGCCCTCAAATCAATATCATTCCAATGCAAGAGTCACCCTCTCAAAAAGCAGCCCAACCACAGTGACTAGCTAGGTGGTCGTCGTAAAGAGCGGTTATAGGCCCATTGCCGCTATATTTGCAATTAATTTGTACTACGTAGTTTGGTTTTTTTTTTTTTTTTTTGCAAAAACAATTATAGAAAAAAAGAAACTTGTTACAATTATTATTACAGATATGCTTCAATTTCCAACATAACTACAAAATGTAAACCTGAAATATGCAGCAAGCAAGGTTGTAGATCCCGTACCCACCCCGTTTTGGAGAAAAAATGGTATCTTCTACTTCTGATTTTGTTCCAGTCAACTTTTCAGCAGGTACCGATCAATTTGGGTTTTACCGACACGTTCCGACAGTATATACCGTTGGTGAAACCACCAGAGAAAATGGAAAAACAGAGAAAAAGGACAACCGGAAATGGAGACACAAGCATACGGTGATGTCAAATCTCAATTTTTCAGCGGCCTAGCTCCGAGCATAAAATGAAGCATTAACGAGCAAACTTCAAATCAAAAAGACAAATTGAGGAGTTTCTCCATGCTACTTCTTCGCCTTCCTCGAATCTGTAAGCCAGAAGGGTTTTTGCCTTTCTGGGCCATTTGAGCTTTTGAGTAGTTTTCCTCTTTCTTTATTAGTACTAGCAGCCTAGCATTGTACCCATTCGATGCACGGGCCAAAAAAAAAAAAGAAGCAAATTTGAACTTTTTCTATTGACTCATGCATTGAACGAGCTATGAATGGGCGAGATTAACATACATGCCCAACATATATACATAGCATAATGCTATATATGCACTAACGGTTCCTATGTGATGCACGGGACAACATCTCTATGGTATCGACCGGCGTAAACCTGGGTCCAAAACTAAGAAAACTTAAATGAGAAAAAAATTACATGACATATGGGAGGATGTGAAAATTAGAAAGTAAAATTATTAGAGTAAAACCCAACTTTCTTACAGTTATCAAACCATTCTAATTCTTAGTTGACTCCAAGTTTCAATCCGATATGTCAATCTATATAGTTTATCCAGGGAGGCATGGTAAAATGGGAAGCCATGTCTTTGGGAGAGTAACAACCATTTTCTTTTCTATCCGGCCAACGATATTTTTCCCCCCTCTCCAAAGCAAAATGTCGATTTATTATGTAAAGAGGAACGGAGAAAATCCCTGAAGCTGAGTGAATGATCTCCAGTTCAAAAAAAGGCAAATAAACTAACCTTTCAATGGTGATGGGTAACATATTAAAACAATTTGAGAGGCGTGTGAAACAGCTTGGAGCTTTGTATCTAGAGATATAAAATTAAACACCAAAAGATCACAAAAACAATGGAGAGGAGGACTTGCCTTAGTGGTTGTCAGAATTTGGAAGCAGTGTTATTGTTCCTTTTGGTTGATAGCAGATTTTTTCATTTTTTGTTGGAAGAGTTCGGAAATTGTACGTGGGAAACTAAATAGATGGTGTGAGAATGGGAGTCCCACATTGTAAGGGGAGGGAAGATAGTAGAAGAGGAGAACGTGGGGTTCCCACATAGTGGGCTGAGGTTTTCATACATCCGGAGAGCCTATAGTGCCTCAAAACACTACGACATTGTGGTTCCCCGATCTGACCACATCTACGCAATCAGCAGTTAACTCATAGTGGTAAGAGTATACTCTTAGCGGTAAGAATACATTCGTGAATCTAAACCATCGATTGAGGAAGTGAACAGTCGGATTGGGGGATTACAACTCAACAATGCTTTGGGGCACTATAGGCTCCCCGCTTCCGGAGATTTCGCTTTTTCCTTTGCAAAAGAAAAACTGATGTAGGACAAGATTAGGAAGTTTCTTTTTTTTTATTTCAATTACTTTAGAACAAGATTTTGATCAGGAATATTTTCGTTTAGGTTAGAATTATTATCTTTTCATATTAGGTTTGATTTTAATTTCTAATTTTATTAAGATTCTTGGTCTACAAGAATTAGGATTTTATTTAGAGATTTTCTTTTCTTTTTAATGCCGCTTGTTTTGGCATGATTTAATTACCTTTTTAGGCAACAAATTTGGTTAGGCTTTTTTATTTCTTTAATTAGTTTGAGTCCTAGTCGAATTACGATTTGCTTCTTCTTTAATTAGTTTTAGTCCTAGTCGAATTAGGATTTGCTTATTATAAATAGGGATGTAACCTTTTAAAACAATTAATTCAATCAACTATCAATAATATTTCTAGAGTTCTCTCTATTTTCCTTGCTCGCAAGGTGTTTAGCTTTTTCTTGTGGATTCAAAAACCCGTCTATTAGAACGAGATCTAACCAACTCGTCTACTAGAACGATATCTAGTCACCCATTCGTCTACTAGAACGATATCTAGTCTTCTTCCGCTATAGCGCTACATCAAAAACTGGAAAAAAAATAATAATAAAAAAAAGAAAAAAAAAAGATGGTTTAACCATATATTTTTTTAGGAGATCCAATAGTTATCTGTAACTTTATTCAGGATAGGTGGTTCCCTTCTCCCGCACTACTCCCTCAGAGCAACTCCAGTCCTGAACCTTTTTTTTTGTCAAATTTGCTCAAAAATCTGAGTAAAAGCTCATTTTGATCATCTCCAGTCCTATACTCAGATTTCAAACCCTACCCGCCGTCCTCCGCAACTCACGGCTGCTGCACTTGCTCAGATTTCAAATTTGGTTTTGAGTTTGAGTAAGGGTTGCACTTGCTCTTAGACTCTCTGTCACCCCTCCCCTACTCTCTCTCTCTCTCTCTCTCTCTCTCTCTCTCTCTCTCTCAGAGAATCTGGAATCGATCATCTTTGATGATTTAGGGTTTTGAGAAATGTTCTCGAACTACTGAAAGAAAGAAAGAGAGAGAGAGCGGGAAGAGAGAAAAAAGAGAAAGGAAAAATATCTTTGTATTTCTGTTAAACTCTTCATTACAACACTATCAAGAATTTATACCTCAGCAACCGACTTAATCCTAACTACAGCAACTAACTAGAGTTACAAGAAGCAGGTAACTAGAGTTACAAGAAAGTAAGTAACTAAACTAGACTAATTACAAATGAAGCTCAGATGCAACCACCTAATGTGCTTGTCTAATAGCCCCCCGCAAACTCATGGGGATGGATTTCACCATGAGTTTGGAGGCAAGAGATTGAAAACGAGCAACAAATACAAGTTTAGTAAAAACATCTGCTGTCTAAGCCTCTGAGCTAACATGAAGAACAGAAACTTGTTTGGCTAGGACTTTTTCACGAACAAAATGGTAGTCCACCTCAATATGTTTAGTTCTAGCATGAAAAATGGGATTTGAGGCCAAAACAATAGCAGAAATATTATCACAAAAGATCACAGGAACACTAGCCAAAGGAACAACAAGATTTGTAAGAAGTTGTTGTAACCAAACAAGTTCTGTAGTGACCTGAGCCAAGGCTCTGTATTTTGCCTCAGTTACCTAGCAACAATATGTTGCTTCTTGGCACTCCAAGAGATGAGATTATCTCCCAAGAAAATACAAAATTCTGAAGTGGACCGTTTGTCCAGTGGATCTCTAACCCAGTCAGCATCACAAAATGCAGTTAAACATAGTGAAGGAGTAAAATGCAGTCCCTGATGCAAGGATCCTTTAACGTATCTCAATATACGTTTCATTGTAGGAAAATAAATCTGTAAAGGGGCATGCATGAATTGACAAACATAGTTGACTGCTTGTGAGAACTCTGGTTTAGTTATAGTAAGGTACTGAAGAGAACCAACCAGAGATCGACAAAATTCAACATCTGGAAATGGCAAAGATACATCCACATTTGCTGATTAAAAAAATAGACGCATCCACATTAGAGGGCTTAGTAGAAGAATGAGACAAACTTGGTTTACAATCAACCATTCCTGCCTTTTGAAGTAACTCCAATGCATATTTATGCTGAGTAAGGAACAAACCAGTGGAGTCCTCTTTAAGACCTCAATGCCTAAAAAATAATGCAAATCCCCAAGATCCTTGAGAGCAAACTTAGCTTGAAATTGAGGAAGTAAAGAAGAGATAAAGGCAGTTTTATTCCCAGTAACAATGATATCATCAACATAGATGAGAACATAGGTAATGTCTGACCCTTTTGCCAGGACAAAGAGAGAAGTATCAACTAGACTATTATGAAAGCCAAGTTGTTGCAAATGGTTGGAGAAAAGAGCATACCAAGCTCTAGGAGCTTGACGAAGTCCATAGAGAGCCTTGTTTAATTTACAGACAAAATTAGGTCTTTGTGGATCAACATAGTCTGGGGGTTGTGTCATGTACACATCTTCTTGAATCACCCCATGCAGGAAAGCATTAGAAACGTCTGACTGCTTGATAGGCCATCCAAAATGAACAACCAAAGAAATATCTTGTTTCAAGGTTGGTTGTTTAATAACAAGGCTAAAGGTCTTTGTGAAATCAAGGCCAGCAGTCTGTTGGTTGCCCCTAGCAACAAGCCTAGCCTTAAACCTTGCAATAGAACCATCAAAATGTTTCTTGAGCTTAAAAATCCAGTGACACCCAATGATGTTGACATGTAAAGGTGGAGGTACAAGGGTCCAAGTTCCTTGAGAAAGGAGAGCCTCATACTCAGCAGACATATCCTTTTGCCAATTTTCAGACTTAATAGCTTCAGTAAATGTCTTAGGTTCAGAAGGTTCAGAGGTAGCAATGAGGGAAAGAGACAAGGGAATTTTAGGTTTAACTATTTCATGTTTAGATCGAGTAAGCATAGGATGGCAAGAAGGAGCAATAGGAGTAGAAGACATAGGACTAGCAGTAGGAACATGAGCAAGTGGGACAGAAGTAGGCAGTGATGAGTGATAAGAAGAAGAAGAAGAGGAAGAGATGGGTATAGAAGAAGTAGATATAGGAGAAGAAGAAGAGAAAGGAATAGAAGCAGTAATGGGAATAGATGGAATAGGCAGACTGATATCATTAGTAGTAGCCAAAGAAATGTCAAAATGCAAGGTAAAAGTGATAGGAAGAGTTGTGATATTAGAGGAAGAAGTTTGAGAAAGACACAAATAAAGAAACTCAGTTTCTACAAATTTCACATGTCTGGAAGTGTATACCTTTTTAAGGACAGGGTCATAACATCTATATCCCTTAAATGTAGCACAATAACCCAAAAAGAGACAAGGAGAAGACTTAGGGCACAACTTGTGAGGAATATAAGGTTTTAACCATGGGAAGCACAAACAACCAAATGGTCAAAGAACATTGCAATCTGGGATTTTATGAAAAAGAACATAGTAAGGAATCTGAAACTGGATAGCAGAATGTGGTAATCTATTAATCAGATATACACTAGTAATGAGTGCCTCTAACCAGAATGTAACAGGCATAGATGCTTGATGCAGAAGGGTAAGAGTAGTTTCCAGTAAATGTCTATGAACTCTCTCTGCTCTACCATTTTGTTTTGGCGTATGTGGATGAGAAGTTTGACGAATAAGGCTATAAAGAAGAAAAAGCTGACTCAAGTATGTATTCATGAATTCCCCCCCCCCCCCCCACATTGTTTGACCTAAAGGATTGAATAACAGAATCAAATTGAATTTTAACATAGGAACAGAACTGAGTAAGAATATCTTTGACATCAGATTTGTAATGCATTGGAAATAACCATATGTATCTACTGTAATCATCAAGAAGAACAAGATAATATTTGAATCCACTAAAGGAAACAACAGGAGCAGGGTCCCACACATCCATATGTAGTAATTAAAATGGTCTTTGTGCATGAAAATCAGACAATGGAAAAGACAACTTATGGCTCTTAGCTACATTACAAGAGGTGCAATTAACATGAAAAGGTTTAGAAATAGGCAATTGAAACTGATGAACTAAATGCTAAAGATGAGTAGCATTAGGATGTCCCAACTTTTGATGCCACAGAGTTGCAGACAGAGAAGCAGTAGGAAAGGAAGAAGTAGACATCAATGCTTGACGACAGTGTTTAGAAAAGGCCTGAATTGGATATAAACCCTTGTGAAAGGGGCCTTGGTGAAGGATCTGGTTGGTTATTCTGTCCTGAATAACAAAACTAGAAGAATCAAAAATCAACCTACAATTGTTATCAATTGCAAGTTTATGAACATACAGCAAATAATGGCTAGTAGAAGGAACATGAAGCAGATCATTTAAGGAAAGAGGACAAGAAGGGGTAGATAGAATACCGTTACCAGCATGAGAAATAGGAATAATATGACCATTTCCCACCATCACACCTGTAGGGCCTGAGTAAGCTTGCTGCAAAGACAGATTGGCTAAATCATCAGTAACATGATTAGTTGCCCCACTATCTAGATACCAATTACCAGGAGGTTAAAAAGATGAAGAGGGCACAAAATGAGGTGATGTAGGGACAAGAGATTGGTAATTGGGAGGTGGATAATTGGTAGAGTAGGCAGAAGGATATAAGGTAGTAGTAGAATTTGTGTTATAAGACTGTGGTAAAGGGAACAAACCAGGTTGAGAAGTGGACGAAACATTCATGGGAAAAGTAGAAAATGAAGAAATGGACAGTTATACTGGAGCATATGAGCCTGTGGTATTGGCTGATTTGGCATGTTCTACTATGAGTTTGAGTAATTGTAGTTATAGTTGAAAGCTTGTGGTTGATAATTGAGATTGGATTTGTGATAGCAGGTCTTAGCAGTGTGATTTGTCTTGTTGCAGATCTGACATGGAGCATTGGAACCCCTATTTTGACCGCTATAACCCCTTTGCCTGTTTGCAGACCAATTCCTTTGTTGTTGCTGTGGGAAAGTTGCTTCATACATAGGAGGTAGAGGATGTGATGAAGAAGAAAAATACTGCTGTGACTGTGCAGTCTGACCATGTGCAAAAAAAAAAACTTAAATCTTTATTTAAAGTCTAATTGAAATAAATGACAGGGCCATCTAGCTAAAATCTACTGATAAAGCCACGGGTCCGCCACTGGATCCCCATCTAGCTGCTCCATCGCCTCGTAATCAGCAGGCGGCTCTTCATCTCCTTCTGTACCTGGTGTTGGAGACGCTAGGGCCACAAAAAGTAGCACCGTGAGTGATAAAATTACACTCAGTAGGGCGCCCTAAGTCACCCCTTTACTAAAGTTACTCATGCTACAATTACACACATACCTGAAATTTTATTCCGTAGGAATTACTCAAATTTTAACTTCATTCCTCAACACAAAAGATTCACAAGATTTTATTAATCTCATTCCAACTTTGAACATATATTTTTGTCCCGTCACCGGCTTCCATCCACAGTATACCCAGGGTGCCCGATCACACAACAAAGCTACCTCAGGTATGTTGCAAATGGCTCAAAACCTATACCGGTTACCACCAATTTTTATCAGGCATCGATTCCCACCAACAGTATACTTCTGGCGCCCGATCACACAGCAAAACTATCTAGGATTATAAACTGCGCATGGCTCAAGACTTATACCAGACACATCCCAACCCCAAATTTCGTGATTAAATTCATTCGTACTTATACTTAAAACATTTCGATCAATACGAACTTAACAATTGGGTTCATGCATCACGTGGGCCATTAATCACATAAGTCCAACATAACGAGAAAATAAAATAATCACAAAGTTAAAGAAAACCTTAACATAACATGTAAAACGAGAAACTTTCTCAATTTATTAAAAATAGCAAACTAACTCCATAATTCACGAGATTTTACAGGAACATTAAACTTTACACTACAAATAGATTCCATGTTTTACTCGGGTTCTGACGCAGCTACGAAACGTGAACAAGAACAAAGATCACCCCCACGAATAAGAAACAACTCTTCTACAATCTAATAACCCGCAGATTAATAGAATTATGGGAAAAAGAGATACTCTCTCTTGTGAAAAAAACTCAACATATTAATCAACTCCCTTGCCCTAAGGCTTACATGAATTATTTATACTAGCCGCAACCCTAAAACTAAAAAGGAAATAAAATTACTAGCTAGCAACCCTAATTCTTGTAAAACAAGGAAACATAAAATAGGAAACCTCAATCAGAAGAAACTAGGAAACAAAATACTTCTGGAATATTTTGACTAAATTATAACATATTAAATAAAAATACTAAATGTAAATCAATATAAATAAAATATGACTTTTCTTGAAATCCACCCTGCATCAGGTTCTAATTCTTTCATTAAAAAGGTCGAAAACGGGTTTTAAGAATAGTTTGTAATCTGTCTCGTGTTTACTATAGCAGAAATTTTGAAAAATCATCTTAAATTCTACGCAACGCGGATCGAGATGAGTTCTATATCAAAGTTTCTTAAGTTTGCAAGATCTACAACTTTCTAGTTTTGAGTTTTTCCTGAATCGACTTGAAAGAGGGCCGAAACTGCCGAACAGAATACAGTGCATGAAATCCCGATTTGTCAACGTCAAACTTTCACTACCCGTTTGATAACTATCTAATTTTCGGAGTTCAAATTTTCTACACTTCTCCCACATAGACACTAACTATAAAAATAGTAAACTAAAGTAATGGTTAGGTTTAAGATGCCCTACCTTTTCTCTGTAGATTTAAGCACAAAACGGAAGTTCACAAACCGAAAATCAAATGTCACCGAAGGTAAGAATTTCTGTAAATAAAAGAAAAATATACTCCGCGAAAAATAAAGAAACCATGATGGAGAGAGACTACTGCAAGAGATAGGAAAAATCGCCGAGAGATATTGAAAGTTATAATTAAAGAGAGAAATAAATGTGTGTGTGTGTGTGTGTGAGAGAGAGAGAGAGGGAGAGAGAAAGAGAGAGAGAGAGAACCTGATGAAAGGAGACAGAGGGAGCCGTATGAGAGATAGAGAGAGTGAAGGAATGAAAGAATTAATATAAGGAGAGATAAATATAGGTAGTTAATAGAAGAAAAAGAGGACTAACACATGAAGAAAAATTGAGTATTAACAGGAGAAAAAGAGATAGAGATAGAGATAGAGATTGAGATTTATGGGCAAGTGGAGTGGTTGAGAGTTACTAGGAGAGTGGGAGGAAAGATAGGGGTTTAACAAAAATCAAATTTAAATATGAAATATCATTATTATCTCACAACTAGAAACATAATATTCATTCCACTAGTGATTCATACATTGCTTGGCAAGACATGTGCAACCTTGACCACCTGTCTAGGAACTTTAAAAATATAAACATAGGAAAAGAACTGAGAAATATACATAATATCAGCCAAAATAGGTTTAACAAAAACATCAGCAAAGTCCTGCAACATCAGCCCGTTGACAACTTGAAGACAGTCCGAGAGAACCTCCACATGCCTCCATCCATTGCGCCTTGCCCACTCTAATGCTTCAAGGACCGCTATAGCTTTTACCATGAGGGCAGATCTTGTCATTGACTTTGAAAGTTCCCTAAAGCAAAACCATCCCACTAGTAGTCACATTACACCATGCTGCTGCACCACCCCATGAATCCTCCCTCCAAGCACCATCCACCAAAATTCTCACTAAATTGACCCCATTCTCTTGTTGATCCTCTTTCCTCCATACCCATTTTCAACATCCCCCGCCACCAGGAGCAGTACTGGATCCCACGGTCAAAATGCCTCCATTTACTCTTGGGCTTTTCTGCACTCTTGCAATCATCTGGGATAGCTCGATAGCCTCCTTCACAGCCTGCATGGCATCTACCTGAAACTTATGAAAAACAAAATTATTCCAATAATGCCAAATCAACCACATAATAGAAACTGACTCCACAATGGCATAAGTATCTGGAGCATCCCTTAACCACGTAGAGAACCATTCCTCAAAGCTCACGGCCTGCCCTATTGAGAAATCAAAGCCCAACTTAGACCCTCTCCAAACTCTCCGAGCCAACTCACACTGAAAAAATAAGTGTTCTATAGACTCCTCTTCAAATCCACACATAGGACAATCCACCTCCTCAATTAGCCTCCTGCGAAATAATGCCACCCTAACCGGTAAAACTTTATGCAAGAGCTTCCATAAAAATAATGCAAATTTAGGAGGTAAATTAAGACCCGACACTTTCTTCCATAATTCACCTCTACCCTCATCATTCAACTCACCAAAACATTTTTCAGCCGCCACAAAATATGTTGTTTTAACAGAAAATTTCCCTGTGGTGGAAAACTCCCAGTAGCCCTCATCCGTTATAGTCTTATTAGCAATATAAATAGACTTCATTTTCCGCGCAACATCCTGCGGAAATAGCTGATTAATTAAGGGCCCTCACCAAGTTTTATTAGGCCAATCAATGAGATCTTTGACCTTAAAGTTACACACACCTGCAGGCTTATCTCTATCTACATAAGGTTTGTTACACTTAGGAATCCACTGATGCCCAAATACCATAACCTTCTCCCCATCTCCTACCCTCCAAGCCAAGCCTTTTTTAACCAACTGAAGACCCCACAAAATACTCCTCCATCCCCATGAACAACCCGGCTTTGGACTACATTCTAAAAAGTCTTTCTTTGAACAATATTTTCCAAAGAGGACTTGAGCCAAGAGAGAGTTAGGCTCCTTTAACAGTCTTCATGCCTGCTTAGCCAAAAGAGCTTAATTAAAACACCCAATATCTCTGATTCCTAAGCCTCCCAACCGCATCGGTTTACGTAAATCCGACCATCTTTTCCAACAAATACCACCACCCTCCCCTTTACCCAAAAGAAACTTAATCATAATACTCTTCACTTGCTTAACAAAATAGCTCAGAGCTCTAAAAACAGAAAATAAATAAACCGGAATCATAGACAAAAGTATGCTTGACAAGAACCAACCTACTGGCAAGATTCAAGCTCATTGACCACCAATTAGCTAACCTACCTGAAAATCTATCCAAAATTCGCTTGAACAGGTTGCCTTGTCTCCTTGTAAAATCAAGCTCCGAACCTAAATAAATCCCAGGTTTCTCTCTCTCTCTCTCTCTCTCTATATATATATATAGAGAGAGGTTCCACTTCTCCTCCGGACCTTCGTGATCCGAGCATTTTTTTGACGATCTGAGCCGTCCAATGTGTTCAGAAGGTGTTTTATTTACAGTTTTGCGGAAAACTGCTTGATCAAGCCCTTCCTGATGTTCTTTTTTTTTTTTGAGATTTCTCGCGGGGACCCTTGAAAACACCTTCTGAACACATTGGATGGCTCGAATTTTTCAAAAACAATTTGCAAAACAAAAAGAATACAGTTTTTCTTAAATCCGGGAAGTCCATATAAGAAGAATGGGTGTATATATATATATATATACTTCCTCCGTCCCATAAAGTTTGGTCCCTACGAAACTACGTGCAATTTTCAAGCTAAAAAATAACGTGCTTACGAAAATAATTTTTTAGTCAATATGGATCTTGTTTGATAGATCTCATCGAGAACTTTTATACGGTGCAAAAAAAATAAAAAAATTATTTTGGTAAATACATTATTTTTTAGTTTGACAATTGCACTTAGTTTCGTAGGGACCAAACTTTATGGGACGGAGGGAGTATATATATATATATATATATATATATATATATATATATATATATATATATATATATATATATATATATATATATATATATGAACCCCTTCCTATCCAAACCACTATTTACGGACCTAACGTCCGGACCTCCATCTTCCCAATTTTTTTTTGAAAATCCGAACAGTTAGATGTGTTTAAAACGTGTTTTTAAGGTCCACCGCGAAGATTTGGCAAAAAAAAAATACCCGGAAGGGCTTGATCGGAGCAGTTTTTCATAAAAACGCTATATTCGGATTTTCAAAAAAAATTTGGGAAGGTGGAGGTCCGGATTTTTTAAAATCTGGGAGTTTGGATAGGAAGTTTTTTGTATATATATATATATATATATATATATATATATATATATATATATATATATATATATATATATATATATCTATGAAATTCTTAGGAAAATTTCAAACTACAATATTATGCACAAAACTAATTATTTAAGGTCTATTAATAATTAATGAAAAACCGGGTCTTTACATTGATGATTTCGCTTATAAAATGAATTAAGAAGACGAGAGAGGGATTAGTATAGTATTGGCTTTACAGAGCCGAATTCTGAGACACTGGTTGTTCATCTGCAAAAAAAGAAAAGGAAGAAGGGCCTCCAAATAGCACTCTGGGATGTTTCTATGCTGTTTCTCTTATATAAAAAAATAAAAATTAGCATAGTACTCCAAAATTTATGTGTAAATGCGCTCCGCAGTCGCATAGTCTATTACCGGTATGAACTAGAATTTGTAAAAGATAGAGAGAAATGCATGGTTGAGTTGTACCCACTATGTGCAAGTGGGAAATGTAATCAATGCAAATTAGTGTGCAACTCAATCATCAAGAGTGGAAAGCAAAGGGTTTGCAACTCAGGCATCTAGAGTGGGGAGACAAAGGGTCTGTAACCCACGGTTGATTGCGGAGGTTTCAACCCTTTCACCCTGTTTGGATGCCGGATTTGGCACCCGGATTTGCAAAGTGCCCGGATTTGTAATCCCGATCCCACGTTAGTCCGGCGTTTGGGACGCCAAAACACCTCCCGGATTTGGAAGAAATATTTCACTGTTGGGAGTAGAAATCCGGGAGGACCCGAATTTGGTAACGACAGCTTCCCCCCTGTCGTTAGCAAATCAGGGGGGATATGTGGGTTTTTGGTACGAAAATGCCCCTCCAAATCCGGGTGATTTTGGGGGGTTTTAAACCGAAAAATACCAGAGAAGGAGATATTACCATTGTCGGAGCAACCATCGTCGTCGTCGGAGCCACCGTTGTCGTCGTCGGAGAGATTACACCGTCGTCAAAGCAAACATGGGTTTAGATCTAGAAATTTTTTTGGCCTCAGAGGGGCGAAACCATCGGCTGAAATTAAAGATGAGAGGGGTGAAACCATAGGAGAAACCATGATTTGCCGTTTCGAGGTAAGCGGCGATGGTGGTTTGCTCGGTGGTGGTCTGCCTCTCTTTAGAAGAAAATGGTCGAGATGGGAATCAGGATCAAAGGGATGGGTTTTGTTTGTATAATGGGGATATAACTTCTACTTCTAGTGGGCTACTTTTTAAAAAAAAATTGGGCCAAGGTCTTATCCTTGGGCTCTAGTAATTTTAATAAAAGCCCAAGATAAAAATTATATTCTATAAATACTATGTTATAAAAAATATTTTTTTAAAAAAAAATTCTTTTTCGGAAATATCATTTTTAATATATAATATAGTTTAAATAAGTTTATTTTATGTATTTATTATGTAATTATTTTAATTATTATGTATTTATTGTTATTATAATAAATTTAATCCATTTAGTTTATTAAAATAAAAAATTGGGGGCAAATAGGTCATTTGTTCTCTTATTCTATCAAATCCACCTTCTCAAAATACCATCCAAACACCTCACTAACAAATCCACCCTTCTTATGAGGTGGGGCCACCCTCATTACCAAATCCACCCTCATTACAAATTTACCTGCAAATCCACCCTCGTTACAAATCCACCTAAATCATCTCCGGCATCCAAACGGGGTGTTTAGGCTTTCCCAATTATTAGGATTGATGGCTAAATAAGTTCACATCCGTTGAAATCATGAAGTCAACGAAAAAGTCTCTATCGCTCTCGTCGGTTCTAAACAGTGAATATCTAGTAGTTTTACACTCTACTGAGCCAGGGTCATGGGTAGTTTTCAGGCAAGCAATAGACGAGGTAAAACGCAATCACCAATTCGACGCCTACACCGTAAGCGTAAGGTATGTTTTCCGCTGTGCCAATTCCTTACAATCAGAAACTCAATCAGGTAGCACAGTTCGTATATGGTTCTGCAAGCAATCGATCCACTTTTAATGTGATCAATTGCATCTGCAACAAATATAAAAAGGTTAATCTTTTCATTCTAGGGTTGATCAGCTGCTAAATAAATATCAGAGCCTCTTGCTTACGACCCCACAAAAAATCCAAGAGTATTGAGAGTGAATCTGAAGCACAAAATCCATGGAACTTTAATGAAAATTTCAAGAGGTTTCTACATCAATCATCAATCAACTTTGAGTTTCTTCCGATGGATTTCCGGAAGAAGTTTTGGAAGGCTCGAGAAGTCGAGACAGCGGCAATCAAATACTTGGTGTGGTGAATGAAGAGTTGGCAACCAATCTTAGGTCAATTGCGAGGAGTCTCATTTGTAAGGTCAATTGTAATCACACAATGGTTTTAATAGTGTTTGATTCCTTCCCGTGATTTTTACCCTATACCCTATTCGGGGGTTTTCACGTAAACCGTGTGTTCATCGTATCTTGCTTATTCCTTACTTTTGCTTTTCGTTGGATTGAAGTAGGATCTTAGGAATTTTAACACGTATGCTGATTGGTGAGTGAAGTTTGGTATGTTTTCAATGAATAAATCATCATTCTAGTAAAAGAAATTTAAAATTAATTAGCTTGTACTCCATCCGTCTCAAATTGCAGGTAGTCATGCCACTTAAACAATTATGTATATTTTACGATCTGTAATATTTGTTATGATTTCAAAAATTTT
Organism: Vaccinium darrowii; assembly: GCA_020921065.1. Taxonomy (NCBI): domain Eukaryota; kingdom Viridiplantae; phylum Streptophyta; class Magnoliopsida; order Ericales; family Ericaceae; genus Vaccinium; species Vaccinium darrowii. The sequence continues at coordinate 26,883,520 of CM037162.1, read as the reverse complement.
GTTTAATAAAATTAATTAAGATCTATTAAATAAGATTCCTTATTAGATAAAAAAAAAAGTATTATAACTTGAAAGATATAGACAATTTTAAAAAAAATTCCTAATAGTAACGAGAAAAGACCAGCAATTTGGGACTAAGGAGTTTATCAAAGTGATCTGAAATTTATATACAATTTGTCCTACTAGGAGTAGCGTATTAACTTGCATAAATGAAGATGCAGCTCCATTTTTGTCAAGTTAAAGCAATTAAAAGATTCCAGCTGTTTCAGCCTTCAGGTGACGTTGGTTATTTGACTTTTCAACATTTACATTGAATTAGTCTTCCTTGACTGATATTAGTCTTCCTTGACTGATTAAATGGCTGTAAGATGACCACTCAGCTATTATCTAAAAGTTTTAGGACCCCATTAGTCATGAGTAATGCGGATGACTGACTGAGAGGTTTTTTAAGTGCTCTTGGAGCGCTGCCAGGAGCAAGGACGGAGTCAGGATTTTAAGTTAGCAGGATAAAAAATTAAATATATATGCAAGTTATTTTTTCTATTTGCTCTTGCAAAGAAATAACTAAATTAAGAGGTGAACTCCAATGTAAATATACAATGATAGATGTATTTTTGCTCTATAACTCATCCCAATAACTTATTATATTTTGAAAACAATGCACGATAACCTCATTTGTAAAATTATCAACTCTCAAAAAGAAGAAAAAACTTCAGAATTCTATGAATTTTAGGTAAGTTGGGGCAATTTTTGAATTTCTTGCGGGGGCAAAATTGTAAAATTTAGTTCTAAACTATTAAAAATCCTTGTGAGAAATTGAAGTGAGAGGGACTTGACCCCTCTTGTCTCTAGGTAGCTCCGCTCATGGCCACGTGGTGCTCCATGTGTTTCTTTCATCACATATTTGTGTGGGAAAAACACACTTGAAATGTCCCATGACAGTGTTTGAGGAGCAAATAATAATTTGCTTGACTAATGAGGATCTAAATGCCTTAAACTTTATGGGATTGGGGCCCTGCTATGCCCTCGGTTCGTGTTCTGTCTCAAACATATATAGTAATTCAAACCCATTCAGTGTTTAGGTTAGAGATCGAATCAAGTAAGTTCGCTGCTCATTTTTTAAAGCATATTAGTTGTTCATGTACTAATTAAAAATGTGATTAGGTTACTGAATTTTCAATATCCAATTGACATGATTTTTTTTATAAAATTATTGTACACATCGATATCTACAACATGAACAGTTCAAATTAGTACGTCTTTGAGCACAGTATAAGATATGAACCAAGGGCACCGCAGGAACCACAGTCTGACTTTATGTACCATGCATTGCTTTTGTCCCATGTCGGCATATCCATATATTGATCGTGTCCTAATTCCAAGGGAATCAAATCCTCTGATACAAAAATCCTCTATTCTGGTGCATTCGTGGCCATTGGATCACATGAAAATTTTAAAACAAAAAACAAAACACGAGCCATTGGATCACATGAAAATTTTAAAACAAAAAACAAAACACGCACAATCCAACGACCCAAAATAATTCGGCACAAGGCACACCTTTTTTTTGTAACAGGGGATCTCAGACGGATTCCAGTTGGAAACAGGAAATAAAATTAAGTGAACAAATATGATCCACCATGCTTGGAACCTTTTTTCCATTTTCTTTCTTTATTTTTCAATAAATACTACTCCAAAAACTAAGGCCCCATCCCACTAACAAAAAACACTTTTTTCCTAAAGTAAGGCAGGTCATTAGCTCACAATACCTCACATAAAAAATGGTGAAAAACCAGTTTATTTTAAAAACTGGCTTAGTGAAACACTCCCTAAAATCTGTGTAGAAGGAAAATTCCATTGGTTTAAACATCCAAAAACTAATAGGGATTTTAAATTAAGATTAATAGTACAATCAAGCTCTAATGGGGTCTATGCTCACGAGAAAATTTTGGTTACGGGGAGGGTACCACGTGGTACCCTCCCTCTCGGCTCTCAGCACATCCAAAATTTCCATACCCTATTTGCACCCAAAACTTTCTCCTATACTCGCACGCCCTGGCCTTCAATGATAAGTAGTACTCCAGATTTGAAAGACTTTTCAAACCTCAACTTCCTTCGTGTTTCCTTTGTTTCCGAAACATTTTAGTTTGTTAATAAAGGAAGCAAACGACGTAGTTGCCGGCTTATATACTAGTAGTAATTAATTAAGGGAGGGCCCATTAATGCTTTCTTCCACAGCATAACAGCTAGACTAGACGAAGATTGCAGTATTATAATTATAATTATAATATAATAATCAATTTTGACATGCGTTTCACAGTCTTATTACTGGCTTATCCATGCCTTAATTTGGCTTTAAACAGTATATGGCATTAGGGGGTGTTCCACATAACTCAGTTTTTTTGAAAAAAATTGGTTTTTCATGGTTTTTTATGTGATGTGATGTGTTGTGAGAGAATGACATATCTCGATGTTTGAAAAAATAATTTTTTTGTTAGTGGAACACCCCCTAAACAACGTAGCCGTCGGTTGCTTGGGTTTTTCTTCCATTCCTTTCTTTTTGTTTGTAGAGATTGCTTTGGCTTTTGTTTGGAACCAAATGATTTTTAAACCTAAAGACAATTATTTTCACGCTCCAGTTATTTAGTATAAATATACTTTGAAATCTGCCATTTAGTGTAAGAGCACACCTTGGGCAATTTGAGTCCCACATCGGTGGCTCAAGCGGAGGTAAAGTATAATATACTACGAATCGAGCAGGTACTGTATAACTCGAGATTAACTTTTTGAGTCATATGATTAAGTTAAGTGTTAGCAGGTCAGTTGGCAAGAATTGTTACATTTAGTGTTTAGATCAAATTGCACAAGAATAATTCTCAAAGTACGTACACTAATATTAGACAAGTTTTTGTTAGAGCATTTGTAGAAAAATGAGAACGCAAAAATCACTTGACAAGTTTTTATTGAAACTTACTACAGTGAAATAGGTCAGGGCCGGCCCTGGGCATAGGTTGACAATGTGGTCGTCTAGGGCCTCCAGTTTTCGGCCTAATAAGAGGGCTCCCAAATATAAGATCATAATAAATATTATTTATGTCGAAAGTTTAACGAAAGTGTTAGTCAGCTGCGGTGGTTGGATTCGTGATGTGTTTCCTTGATGATGCAGGTTCGATTCCCATTAACATCAAGTTTTCAAGTTGATAGCCCAAGGGTTTGAACTTGCGACCTTAGGGTGCAACTCCATTGTTTTGAGTTTCACGCCCATGAACCACAAGGCTTTATTATGTTTCATGTGGAACAAACTGATATATATAGAAACAAATAAGAGGCCCGATTATTAAATTTTGTTTATGGCCCCGAAAATCTTAGGACCGGGCCTGAAATAGAGATGGCTTTAGCCAAACCAACCTCACAACTAACACTAAGTACGCGTATTGTGATACGACACAGACTGACAATATGGTTTGAGTTACAAAATGATTTCGATTACTTTCTAAAATTAATTTGGAAAGAGAATTGATTATTGATTTTTGAAAAAATAAATAAAGACCGTAATTGAAAACAATTGCATGTAAAGAGATTCGATGAGAGATAATGTCTAGAGTTTCGAATCTACCCTTCCCCTCGTAGCAGTAAATACGTATAGATTACAGATTAATTATTCGAAGTGTAGCTTCTCATGGAAAAGAGAGGATCAAAAGCTCTTGATTTTTAATCCTCACATTCAGCCCTTTCCGCTCGTTGCTTTTTGGTCCAAAACCCCTTCGATACAGTAGGGAGTAGACATATCTTCATTATATAGTGGTTTAATGGGCTAATCACAGAAAGGCTCCCTGGACTTCATCTAATAATAAATGTACACTCCAACTTTGAAATGCTTTGCACTTTGATCTCGACATTCTTTTAAATCTTGTTTTTATCTAAAATCTTGGATAATGAGCTCAAACAACTATAAATCAAAGAAGACAAAATAAATATCGAGTAAAAAAAGATAAATGACTACTAAACATTTTGGCTAGGGGTGAAAATATAACCTGCCCAAAAAAAACCTATCAGAAATTTTAATTTTTGGCTGATATGCCCTAGTATTTGGTCATTTTAGGTTATGAAAAAGAAAAAAAAAAAAAACATTTTCGGTTTCATCTCGATTACCTAGAATTTGGACCGAACGAAACTAAACCGAACTATATCGAAATATTTAACCAAGTGGGGACCGAGAATTACAAGTCGATGTTGAAACTTACATTGTTTTTGAGCCACTCCATTTGATGATTCCGAGCTGTCACAGTTCTACTTCCATTAGTGTTTTTTTCTCTCTCTACATTCAACCCTAATCATATTTGTCTTAATGAATTTAACAAAATGGGGAAGAGCATTTTTGTCATTTTAGAACCAAATTAACTGTTTTGGATAAAAAGGTAACGGAAGGAGAAATCTTGATACTCCGTTATAGTTTCAAAAGTGACGCAGGTCCGTGATATTTCGGAAAAAGCAGAGGAAGTCCTTGCATTTGTAAAAAATCTCAAGGAGGTTTTAATTAATAAAAAACCTCATAGTAATAAAGTTTAGAAGAGGACAAAGGAACGAATATGGACTGGGACCGAGTCTCCACCGGTTTACACTGTACACTTCCCTATTCATCAGTCAAAATTGGCACAACGCGTTGAACTTGGACCCACTCCCCCCCACTAACCGCCCCTCTCTCTCTCTCTCTCTCTAAAAACCTTCTTGTCTACATACACATGACTCCATCTCTCTCATCAGTTATTCAAGACGGCAAACACACGTCTCTCACATCCCACCCTTTCCAAGCAACATCTCCCCCACTCCCATATAAAACTCCCCCCCTCTCTCCCCATCCCTCAAACAACTCCAATCATCTCCTTCTCTCTCTAGACTAGAAACTCAGATCAGAATCACAAGTCCTGGCAGCTTCCTTGTGGACTGATTCTCTGGCTCAAAAAAATTGCAGATAATCATGTCTATCGCCGACTTTGACCCGAAACCCAAATCGAAACCCGTGGTGATCCGAGAAGTCTGGTCAACCAACCTCGAGTCCGAATTCGATCTGATCGGTAACCTGGTCGATCGATACCCTTACATCTCCATGGACACCGAGTTCCCCGGCGTAGTCTTTAGGCCCACCACCACCATGGCCCACGAAGAGCAGCGCCGCCGTCTAGAACCTTCCGACCACTACAAGATCTTGAAATCCAACGTTGACGCTCTCAACCTCATCCAGGTGGGCCTCACCCTCTCCGATTCCGATGGAAACCTCCCCGATCTCGATGACGGCGACAGCACTTATATATGGGAGTTCAATTTCAGAGACTTTGATGTTGCGCGTGATGTGTACGCGGTGGATTCGATCGACCTGTTACGTCGTCAGGGGATCGATTTTGATAAGAATCGGTCCGAGGGAGTTGACTCGGTTAGGTTTGCTGAGTTGATGATGTCTTCGGGGCTGGTATGTAACGACTCGGTGAGTTGGGTGACGTTTCACAGCGCGTATGATTTCGGGTACCTCGTGAAGATCCTCACGCGCCGCGAGTTGCCGAGTGGGCTCGAGGACTTTTTGGAAGTTTTGAGGGTGTTTTTTGGAAACAATGTTTATGACGTGAAGCACTTGATGCGGTTCTGTCAGAGTTTGTTTGGGGGGTTGGACCGGGTTGCGAGGATGCTTGATGTGAACCGGGCGGTTGGGAAGTGCCATCAGGCGGGTTCGGATAGTCTGTTGACGTGGCATGCGTTTCAGAAAATGAGAGACGTCTACTTTGTGCAGGGTGGGCTGGAAAAACATGCCGGCGTGTTGTATGGTTTAGAAGTTTTCTAAAAATTATTCAATTTATTTTGTACATTAAGTTGGCCCTATCAGAATTTGAAATTCAAATAGTCTTTGATAATGTTTCCTATGGTGATCTGAAAAAAAGCCGAGAATAACAACAACAACAATAATGTTATTTAATCGTATCACGAATCAACAAAAATTCACCATTGCGACGAGTAAAATTATATGGTCAAGTTATGGGGAGATGAGATGCCACAACCCAGATCAATGAATGGTTCAGTGTGTAAGTAAATTAACCAAGACGCATGTCACGTTAGAGAAATATCTTTCATAGGCTAATAAATGGTTTAGGTGGAAGGATGTACATTTATAATTGGGTAGGGATTGTTGGTTACCTACATGAAAGTATCCAATCTAGTCCTATTTGCCATTGGGATATTACATAAAATTGAGCATTGCTCTCCGCGGGTGGCTCAAAACGAGAGAGGTTTCATAAACAGTAGAGGTCGGGGCACATGCCAAGCGTGTGCAAGTCAAACCTTGATGAAATTAAAAAATTGTATGGGGACACACTATCGCATGTACCTGACCTCGATCTAGTAACCGGTAAAGTGTATGCCTGGAAAATAATCAAACTTGTGCAAAGCATCTGTTTTCTCTTACATAGGGGCTGGGCACATGAGATGCGATTGCAAGTCGAATTGTAAAAACCATATCTCCAGGAGAGGATGTTTAAAACAGTCATTCCATGATATTTCTTAGATGTTTATCGGTAGCCATTAATCAATCGGATGAACCTATAAGAGCAAGACGAATTTAAAGAACTATATCTCCAACACAGGATGTTTAAAATAATCATTGCATGATATTTTTCAAATGCTTATCGGTAACCATCAATCAGTCAAATGAACCCATAAGATTTAAGCAAAAGAGTTATCGAAGTACAAACAGGGCTGACCCAAGGGTTTTGAGTGCCCTAGGCCTAATCTAAGAATGGTGCCCTAAAAAATTTTCCGAGAACAATCACAATACGAGAAAGGGAAAACAATATAGAATTCTACTAAAAAAATAAGCTATAAAAGTGAGTTGATTATCAAAAAGTATTGTCGAACATGATACACACTATCATACATAATACACTGATGCACACACAATATCCGTTCAAAAAAAAAAAAAATGATACACTGATAGGACTTCATACACACAACACATTAATCAATAAATATAAATTCATATACATAAAAAAATTAGCTACTATTGTCTATTACCTAACTGTAAAAGATGAATAATAATAATAATAAAAAAAAAACTATGGATAAAAAATGTCATTTTCATTCAAAGTAAGTGAAAGTTGATAGTTTATTACTTTTACTATAAAAGATAGTGAATTTTTATAGGACCTTGTAAAAAATCAACATAATTGAACATTGGTAATGGTTTTTTTCTTTTTTAAAAAAAAAATCAGATTTCTCCAGGTGTGCTACTCAATTTTGCACTACAAAATGTCAGATTTCTCCAGGTGAGTTACTCAATTTTGCACTACAAAATGTTGGAAAAGAATCCTCACCTCACATCCAATTGAGCTGATTTTTAGAGTAACCCTTAAAAAAAGGATGGTTAGAAACATTTTTTTAGGAGCCGAGATGGCTCCCAAAGAAAATGTTTTGTTACAAGAAATAAATCAGGTACACTAGAATTAAAGATATTGAAATGAGCTAATCTTAGTTTATTGTGAAAATGAGATGCAACAAAACAACGTACATGCCATGTATTTAATGGTTCCATACATGTCTAAGGCTCTAGCATAATCAACTTAAAAATAAGCTACTATTTAATAGAGTGGAAAGCAATTGTGTAGAGTGTTTATTTGTTCTTTTTTGTGTTTGTGGCAAAAATTGGTAAGTCCCACGTCGCCCAACTTGGAGAACTCACTACTAGAGGATCCCATATAAATAATAAAAAAAAAACTCATCATTTCGTCATTTTGGGCTTTATAGTTTATTATCCTATTGGGCTTAAAAGATTCCTAGTCAAGCCTAGTAGTGAAAATCATGAGTGTACCCCTCATTTCTTAAGTTTTTGGGGTGCCCTAGGCCCAGGCCTTTTGGGTCTTGGGCCTGGGCCGGCATTGAGTACAAACGCAAATTCCAAACTACCATTGTCTAAAAAAAAAGAATCATGTAAGAAGCCCTAAAATTACTAGAACAGGGAGTGAGTCGTAACGAATCATAAACTCTTAACTTAATGGGAAATATTTGAGCAAATTAAGGCTGTAATCTTGAATTAGTGGTATAGTTTGTCTGGGAAGAAACGAAAGAAAGGAATACCACCTCGAAGTTGCAAATATTGAAGATTCCAACATGACCATACACCATCGTGGTTGCAAGCCCACTAAATCGTTGCCAACAATCTTTGAATCAGAATTTGGTGATAGAGAGAACTGGTTCCTGAACCAAGTTTCACGTGGAACGGTTTGTTCACTAAAAAAGTGGAGCTGTTTGTTTTTTTCTACACAGAGCAAGCATTTTTCTTTTCTTTTTCCTTTCTTTGCCCCTCCAGTTATTGAACTTAATGGGGAGTCAAGGTTAAAATCATTGTAAATAGTAGTTATTTTTTGAGGGATAGTAATGGAAGTAAATTTTGTGAGTCAACCTCAAAAACTTATCCATACCAAAATGTTACTCTCCCTTTATATATTAAAATAGATAATACAGTGAGCCGATACTTGACTTTTATTAATTAGTGAACGTTTATTTATGATAAAAATTAATTAGAAGAGCTAGAGTAATAAGGAGAAGTAAAATGTAAAGAACGAAACTTCTCAAAACTCACAATTTTCCCAATTGTTAAAGTTGTTTTTTGTTTTTTTGAACAGGTTAAAGTTGTTTTTGACTGATAAAAAGAAAAGATATGTCAAACTGTACACGAGACATAAAAAAAACATGTAACATGCGGCCTTGGTGCCTTACATCAACCCGTACTTTAAACAGTCCAACTACATGCTACGGCCTTGCATCAACATGTGGAGTCTACTCCGAAATTCTACACTAATAATGTGAACCGTTTATCTTTTACTTTAAAAAAAATTAAAATTAAGGTAAGCAACTACGCTACTCTAATTGAGTTGATTTTTCGCTTGACACCACTCTTGTGGGATGGATTCCGACGTGGGCCGCCTCAGAGACCCATCATTAGTACACTCCCAATCTGCCATCGTTGTCTACAGCAATTCGCTTGGTTTACCAATGAGAGGCCGTTTGGCCGCCTCTTTATCAACTTATTGATTTCTCCTTTTTGCATTCTGGGTGTTTGGCAGCAACACCCAGAAACTACTTCTCCAGAAATCGTTTTTCCATTTTTCCATTTAGAAGCCAGAAATCAAAAATAGGTTTGGAGGTGTTTTTGATTTCTACTTCTCATTTTCCCTTCCAAAACACATTCTGCACATTTCTTCCAAACACTCCTCCCACATCCAAAACTCATTCTGACCAAAAGCCAAAAAACCAAAAAGCCAAAAAGTCAAAAATCAAAAGCTAAAAAGTAGGCTCCCAAACACCCCCTGAAGTTGGTCCAAATTGGGCTTCTTCACTCTTTAATGTTGGACACGCCACACGGAGACCAGCACGTTGACAACTCTGGTGGGCTAGCTGGCTAGCAATAGAGCCATATGGCAAACTCGAAAGTTGCACGAGTAAAACATTATAGCAAGTTTGGAGTCAACGGAGAAGTACTGGACTTGTGAGTTTGGCGGACTTGGCTACAAATAATGGTGGAGTTGGTGGTATATGATATAAGTACACTTATATCAGTTTTTTTTTTTTTTGGATTTACCATTTGTCTTTGACGACGGAGGCTAAAAAGCAAAGAATTTTTGTTTTGTTGAGTGAAAAAAATTATGATCAAAAGTCCCGAAAAGACAAGAGAATTGATGAAATCTAATTATTCCACCATTTTTCTTAAAAAAACATATTATCTGTGCAGGTTGAGTTCGGGGCTCCGTTTTTTGTTTGAGGTTTTTCTTTGAGATCCTGCTTAGAATATGAAAAAATTGATCGTTGACCTGTTGATAGCAAAAGAGAAAATCATTAGGGACATTCCGACTGGTGTTGTTGCCAGAAAATGCCCTCCTATGATAAAGCGGTTATCCAAGTTATCCCAAGCTTTCTTCTTCTTCTTCTTCTTTTTTTTTTTTTTGGTACAATAGAAACGAAAGCAAAACAATTAAACTCTCTCGAACGCCACTCCTCTTATATCCGCCTCAAGGAGGGGAATGACTTCATCCGGAGTGGTGATGTGTGACACCATTTTGTCTTTTTGGTTGGCTCCCATATTTGCAAGTTTGTCACCGACCCTGTTCCTGCTGAGGGATTACACTATAAATACAAGGACTAAAAGCGTAATAAAAGATTAATCACAACACTTATACAAACTCAAAAGAAGAAAATTACAATGTTGGACCCTTAAACAAAATTACACAAGTGACCCTCCTACATGATCCTTGAAGTTATTTGTCAGCATGGACGGCGACTCGAACTCAAACAAGGGCAACTCCGTTACTTGATAGATACTCGATACAAGGAACAAATGTATATGGATAGAGCATGGGTAACCCGTGACACAATGACCGTTGTGTTTGATTGGGTTCTTGAGAACCTAGTTTTCAAAAACTGGTTCTCTAATTGATTGGTTTTCTAAGAAAGGGCCCATGGTGGGTCCCTCCCACCTTTAACCCCATAAAAAAACAAAAAAACAAACAAACAAACAAACATAAAAATCAAACAAAAAGGATGGAAACAGCTGTGCACCCGTACACTGATAATGAAGACTCATTCGCCAACAGCTGTTCAAGTTGTACGGAAGTCACCAAAAAAAAAAAAAAAGAAGAAGAAAAGCAGAAAACCGGTTTGGGAAACCAAACAAGGGTGAGTTCTCAAGACTGGTTCTTAAAGCCATAACCAAACAAGGCGGACATGTCTCTTTGATCAATTCACAACTTAGTCATTTCAACAATCATTGAGCACGTGATCTAAGCTTTCTCTCCTTATAAATTGAAGTGGTTGGATAGAGTTGCTCTCATAACCATCTAACATAAGATATACTCTAATGTTGCTTGGCCTTCTTGTCAAAGATTCTGTTGTGTTTCCAGTTGAGTCGTGTTCATCGAGGAGCTTCCTTGCGTCCATCAGTCAAGGGATGTAATTTTTTTTTTTTTGGTATGTATGTGGGATTTGGGGAAAGTATACCATTAAGATCATCAAGCAGAGTCATGTAATGCACCCAAGAAATACATATAGCATGTTTGAATATATTCCCAGATCATCCAAACTGACCCTTGGGGAAGTAAATAAATATGGGAGGTGTCCATTTTCGTTTTCTATTTTCAGCCAGAGGCTGATAATGCTATTCTACATGGAAACAGAGAGAACGTGGAACGAGTCAGCACCTACCCATACATTTCTCCACCATATAAATAGTGTTGTCTCATTCATACTTGGCCTCTTCTTTTTTCCACATACGTCGTGCTTCCCCGACTCGCGAATTCGTAGATGCATACATATATACACACATATATAGCCAGGTATGAATCCCATTCCAATTTAATTCCTCAGTTTCAGATCAAAAACAGTCTTCATTGGCTTTTTCCTAATTCTTCCAAATTTTACCGGATGGGTTTTCCTCTCCAACCTTGTAGTAATAGATTGATATATTGCTGATGTTTGTTTCTGATCCAGAACCGCGATCATTAGTACCTCGGCTAAACTGCGTTGCTTCTTCTGATTTGGTGATTTCGAATTTCGTCAGATGTGTTTATACACTCTTGCATGGATCAAGTTTTCTCCTAAGATGTGTTTGTATACTCATGCATACACTAGTATTTCGTTTGATCACACCTGTAAATGTTGTACATTTCCTGTGTCCTTAAATTTGCAAAGTTGATAGATCTCTGTTAGTCTAAATGGTGAAATGTGTTGAATCGCTTATTTTCCTTTCCAGTTAGGTTTTAAGCGCAATCGGAGAAATAGATAGAGTCTAGGTTCAGAACATTTGGTGGAAATGTATTTTTTCTTTATCAGGGTTATATTTTAGAGATTTGGAGTTTGTTTGGTTTAGGTTTTGAGAGAGGTTTAATCATTAAAAAGTGACTTGGAATTTTAATCATTAAAACTAGGATCAACAATGCTGCAGACAATTTTTTTTTTTTTGATAACCGGATGGCGAGGCCAGCTTGCGCGCAACTTGACTAATTCCTGGGCCTGGAGGTAACAACCGGACATAACCCTTAGTGGCCTTAAGGGTTTGCTGGTAAGGAGAATCGAACTTAAGACCTTATGTAGGAGCAAACCTAAATCCCAAGGCAAGACCACTTAAAATTGAACGCAGCTCTCAAGGCAGAGCATGTTGTGCATAACAATTGAAGATAATGAAATATGATACAGGCCTTTTACAATTCTTTGAGTGAGAAGCATTTTACATATTTCTAGGTACCTTCGAACAAGAAGCAGGCATGTAAACTGAAATGGTATATGTGGCTAGTCAATGAATAATCTACTTGATTTTTATCTTTCCACCTAGTGAACTGCTGAATAGTTTTCATTTCAATTTTCTGGATTCTTCTTCTGTTCATAAGGTATTTTTGCAGATATTGTGGGACATGAACTAACCCATCACTTTATTATTTGTATTGATCCAGCTATGGATACTTTCCTTTTCACCTCCGAATCTGTCAATGAAGGCCACCCAGACAAGCTCTGTGACCAAGTCTCGGATGCCATCCTTGATGCTTGCCTGGAACAAGATCCGGAAAGCAAAGTTGCCTGTGAGACTTGCACCAAAACCAACATGGTTATGGTACTTGGTGAGATTACAACCAAGGCCAAAGTAAATTACGAGAAGATAGTTCGAGACACATGCAGAGGCATCGGCTTCACCTCCCCCGACGTTGGTCTTGATGCTGATCACTGCAAGGTCCTAGTCAACATTGAACAACAGAGCCCCGACATCGCCCAGGGAGTCCACGGTCACTTAACCAAGAAGCCAGAGGAAATCGGAGCCGGAGACCAAGGCCACATGTTTGGCTATGCCACTGATGAAACACCCGAACTTATGCCCCTAACCCATGTCCTTGCGACCAAGCTCGGGTCCAAGCTCACCGAGGTGAGGAAGAACAAGACTTGCCCCTGGCTAAGGCCCGATGGTAAGACGCAGGTGACTATTGAGTACAAAAATGATGGTGGGGCTATGGTCCCAATTCGAGTTCACACGGTCCTCATCTCAACCCAGCATGATGAGACCGTCACCAATGAACAGATTGCCAAGGACTTAAAAGAGCATGTAATTAAACTCGTCATCCCCGCCAAGTAGCTTGACGAGAAGACCATCTTCCACCTCAACCCCTCGGGTCGGTTTGTCATCGGTGGACCCCATGGAGATGCAGGGCTCACTGGCCGGAAGATTATCATTGACACATATGGTGGGTGGGGTGCTCATGGGGGCGGGGCTTTTTCTGGGAAGGATCCTACTAAGGTGGATAGGAGTGGTGCCTATATCGTTAGGCAGGCAGCAAAAAGTGTTGTGGCTTCCGGGCTTGCTCGCCGGTGTCTTGTGCAGGTTTCTTATGCAATTGGTGTGCCAGAACCGCTTTCTGTGTTTGTTGACACTTATAAAACAGGGACGATTCTGGAAAAGGATATTCTGGCAGTGATCAAAGAAAATTTCGACTTTAGGCCCGGAACGATCGCAGTCAATCTTGACCTTAAGAGGGGAAGCAACTTTAGGTACCAGAAGACTGCTGCTTATGGGCATTTTGGCCGAGATGATCCAGATTTTACTTGGGAGACTGTGAAGTTCCTCAATCCCAAAGCTTGATTCCTGGTGCCACTAGGTAGAAAAAAATTCTGGTCATTTTTTGTTCTTTCAAAAAGTTTTTTTTTTTTTGTTCTTTTAAGGTTCCATTACAGTGCTGGAAGTGTATTAGTGCTGGAGATTTATAGGAGCCTAAAAGAGTTTTGGTTGTGTCCAGTTTTCCACTTTTCTTTTTGTTGTTTTTTTGCTAGTAATTCTTTCCAGCAGGTTACTTGTTTGATGGATGAGATTTAAGATTTTGTTAATTTGATTCATCAATTCTTTTTCAGAGTTTTGATTCAGAATAATGTCAATAATTTCATCCAGTTGATGGGTACCTCAATTTATTCAGTTGGTTTATATGGCATGGCTACTGTAAAAAATAAAGTAATTGGGTTTGGTGAATTCAGAATTCTTTAAAATAGCTTCACTCTTGTAAACTGCAACAAATTATGCATGCATGAAGCTTTCATTTCATTACTTATGCTTTCCTTCTTCTTTACTTTTTTTTGTGAAACAAGATTAAGCCCATTATTTCGTTTAGTAGGCCCATTGTTTCCAGCCCACCAAAAAGTATCAAAGGGAGAAAGTGCATAGCAGATGGGGTAAAAAAAAGTAAATAAGCAAATCCCCTATTATGCATTTTTATTTGGGTACATTTCACAGACACTCCATGAGCTTTTCTATAATGACAGATACGATACCCCTTCACGTATGAGAAATGACTAAAAACTCTCTGTGGTTTCAATGTTTGTTAACTAATAATTATTTGTCCTGACACATGATTGAATCAGTCAAAGTGCCATATATTGACAAATTAAAAAATAATATAATGAATAATAACAAACTCTTAACTAGGGCTGCCCAGCGGATCATCCGATCCGTCAATCCGACCAATCCGAACCAATCTGAACTATCCGTTGATCCATCCAAGGTATGTACGGATGGGTTACGGATCGTCCAACACCTAAGTTCACGGATCCGGATCGGATCCGGTTAAAACCGATCCGTCCGTGGCAAAAAAAAAAAAGTCCGCTACACGTGTACGGTGTACACATACCCCAGTAACCCACTAAGGCACTAATCCTAATCTCTAAAGTATAAAGTGTTGTCACTAGTGGCTCGGAATGTCTTGGCAATGCCCGTTTCCACTGTTGCTTCTGAATCGGCTTTTAGTACGGGAGGTCGTATACTTGATCCTTTTCGTAGTTCACTCAACCCTGCCACCGTTGAGATGCTTGTGTGTACTCAAAATTGGCTTCAAAGCAACCATAGAATTTCTCTTCGGAAGGCTATGGATGGTGTTGAGCAAATTGAAGAAAGTATGACAGGTATCGTAATGTACAATTAGTTTTCAACTTTTCATAATTCTATGATATTTTATGTTGATTATGTTGGACTGTTAGTAATCTTCTCAATTTTTTTGGTACATTAGAATCAAGTACATGTTCTAGTCCAGCTCCAACTTCGGGTGTTATTGACGTCGAATAATGGTAAATTACATTTTCAACTTCTCCTTATTTGATTGTTCTTGTTGTCTTTTAAAATTTAAAGTTCCAAATGTAAATGACTAAATGGCTATGTGTTTGTTTTGTAACTTAAATGTGTTTGTTGTATAACTCAGGATTGGACTAGAGTGGGAGCAGTTTGGATTTTGGATCACAGCTCAAGTTTGAAGATTTATTATTTGTGATCTTATTTTGGATTAATGTAATTTAAATTTTAAAGTCTAGTAGTGAGGATTGAGGACTTTAGGATAAGACTTTGGTTTGTTTGCACTTTGGTTTACTGTGCATGTGGTTTATTGGTTTGCATTTGAACTTTATGTGACTGTGTGTGTGTGGTTTAAGGATTTGAATGTGTAATTTTTGGACTTTTGGCTTAGGTGTGGACTGTGGAGGCAGTGGAGTGATGATAACACATATGTGTGGATTTGAATTTGTAATGTTTGAATTATACCTTCCAATCTTCCATAGTGATGATAACATTATAGTTTCTTGAGAAATGTTTGAGCCGAAAAATGGGCTGGAAAATGATTTGGAAAATTTTCTAGATTGGCCCAAGTTAGAGGCCCATTTGTCATAGCCCAATCCGGCAAATCCATCCGGAACCAATCCGCGAAATCCAGAACCGATCCGATCCATCCATATGCCGCTTACGAATGGTTCTCGGATCCTAAGGACCCAAATCCATTCTGACCGGATCGGATCGGATCCGTATCCGAACCGGCCAAATACGATCCGTGGACACCCCTACTCTTAACTCTCCATTTTTATGAACCCAAAAGTAACAAATATATCCATTATAACGAAAACTACTCTTTCAATGAGGAAAAATAAATAAAAGAAACTAATAATAATAATTTTTTTTTTTATCAAAACAGTTCTTGTAATGGATACAATAAAGCCATTTCGATTGTTTACCCAAAAAAACCATTTCGATTCAATATAAGTGAGAGTTGATAGTATTCTACTAATACTTTTTACATCAACAAGGGTAAATTCTTAGGCTTATTTTGACCTAAAAAGTTAATCATGCTTTTTACTTTTTTTTAGTTTTAAAAAGTCGTTTGTTTTGGGCTAATAAGTAATTTCTACAATATTTCAGGCCAAAATAAATCAAAAAAGATTTTTTTTCCCCTAATAAGTCAAAAAGTAAAGAGCATTCTTAATTTTTTAAGCCAAAATAAGCTTTAATAAGTTATTTTTGACTCATTCCATCACTTGTTTGAGAAGGACAATTCAAATGGGATATCGATGAAACACATATACTCGTAGAAAGCACGGGAGCTAATTGTCATTTATCGTACGTCAGGGGTATCTGCCATTAATAAAAACCTCAGGGGTGTAGGTGAAATTTACCCTTTTTTATATTTGCGCTGTGTTCTCTTGCCCATGGAATGAACTCCACGTACCACTCTAAAGATTTTTTCCCATCTCTCCCCTCTGAAGTTGGAATTATGCTTCGGATAGAGGGAAAATCTTGCTGAGTAACCAACAAAAATGGCCGCAGGTCTGCTAGCCCCTTCACACCACTTCAACAATCCTATTCTCTCCTCTGCTTCTGTATTGGGTACTGCCAAATTCAACAATCTTCGCAACTATGCTTCTGCGCGTGATACCTCCAAGTCCAATTTGAATCGAGTCAAGGTCAGCGCTATCAAAGAGAAAACTGAGGAAATTAAGACCCCATCTTCCTCCTCCTCCTCTTCTTCTTCTGCTGAGGAAGTTACCCAAAAGTATGGCCTTGAAGCTGGTCTCTGGAAGGTACCCATATAACCTCTCTTTGTGTGTGCGCGCGAGCGCAAGCTTTTGATTTGATTCAGTTCCGGAAAGAAAATTTATGGTGGGTTTGTTGAAAAAATGGAAGTATAATAGAAGGGATTGGAATTTATGAGCACTACAGTAATTTTTTCATTGGGATTGGTCATTTCTGCATCATTTGGCCTTGTTTGTTGATTTCTCTTGATTTAGGCTTGATTATTGGAAATTGGAATCATAAATGGTGAGCCACATCATCTTTTGAGCTAATACAAACATGAAAAAGTAAACCAAGTGAATAGATTTTGTTACCAACCTTTATGAGCAACAAAGCAGAAGATTGTTTGGTGATTAGGCCGAGCCCGACCCAAGTTGTCCTGGGACACCTGCATTATCCCAAAAAACACAAAAAAAAAAAAAAAAGATTGTTTCGTATAATTGATCTATCAACGTTGCTTGAATTAGTGGTTTTTATTATGCAGATGTTTCCTCAATATCGCATTTTGATTAAGCATTCCATTTTCTGAATGAGATATAATCAAGTTTTTGCTACCACATACACAGTTGGGGTCCAATCAATGTGGTGTTTGAGGGAAAATACAATTGACGGAGCCAGAGTTTTATGGACTTGTACTAATTAGGATGGTAGAGTCCGGAATTCACTACTAATACATCTGTGTTTGGATGACCAGAATCTTGAGTATGAATAAAAATATGATTACCGAGAATCAAATTCATGGGAATTTTCTTAGATAGGAATGAGAATATGATTGCTAGGAATCGAATTCCTAGGAATTTGACACCTGGAGCAATTTCATTTTGGTGTTTGCAGTAGTAAAATTTGCTGAGAATATCTATACGCTTATATTGCCAAATGTTCAGTTTGTCTCTGGGTACTTCCCTATTCACCCCTATTGATTGGGATGTCATTAGTAAAGGTTATTCTTGTAATTGTTGTTGGTCTTCCCTACAATCCTAAGGTTTTTTGATTGAATGTTGGCAGATATTTAGCTCAAAAGAGGAAGGAAAGGAAGGGGACAAGGGAAAGAACAAATCAAAAGGGGATCAAGCAAAGGAGCTCCTAGCAAAATATGGAGGAGCATACCTGGTCACCTCCATTACCCTCTCCTTGATCTCATTTTCACTCTGCTATGCTCTCATCAGTGCTGGCATCGATGTCCCGTCTTTGTTGCAGAAGGTTGCTACGGATCTAGCCTAATGGTTTCCATGTGTTGGCTTCAAATTTCCCAGGAAACCTTCATGTGGGAAAATACTTTGTTACAAATAGTTGAACTTTCTGTTTCCATGTTTTGCAGGTAGGAATCGCAACTAATGAGACGGGAGAGAAAGTTGGGACTTTTGCATTGGCGTATGCTGCGCATAAGGCTGCGTCGCCTATTAGATTTCCTCCTACTGTGGCTCTCACTCCCATTGTTGCTAGTTGGATTGGGAAGAAAGTTGATAAGGAGATATAATTTGTACGAATGCATAACTTGGACCTTTTTTTTATTTTTTATTATTTATAAATTCTGGAACGCGTCAAATTTAGCCCTCCGTATGAAATGATCCATTTTCCACCCGTTGTGTGCTGGTGGAAATAACATATTGCATTGTGATCGATTAGTCTGTTCGAAATTTTCTAAAGTTCCTTTGTTTCATACTCCCTTTTTGTGCATACAATCAAAGCCCTGAAGACTCTCGTGATTGGGCCCAGAGAGAAACGAGACACGATTTCGTTGCATTGGACTAAGGTCATTGAAACCGGTTAGGTCATAATGAGTCGTTGAAGGATGACATAAATGGGGAATGAAACAAGGTTATCAATCCCGTTCCGTACCGGATTTCCATATAAACTAGGGCTACCCAACATATCATCCGATCCGCCAATCCGAAGCATCCGTTGATCCATCCGAGGTATGTACGGATGGGTTGCGGATCGTCCAACACATAAGTTCACGGATCCGGTTAAAACCGATCCGTCCGTGGCCAAATTTTTTTTTTATAAAAAAAAGGAGTAAAAAATAGTGAACTACACTCGCTACACGTGTACGGTATACACCTAACCTAGTAACCCTAATCTCTAACTCAGTCTCTCACCCCGACCCTAATCTCTAACTCAGCC
Source organism: Vaccinium darrowii (assembly GCA_020921065.1). Classification (NCBI taxonomy): domain Eukaryota; kingdom Viridiplantae; phylum Streptophyta; class Magnoliopsida; order Ericales; family Ericaceae; genus Vaccinium; species Vaccinium darrowii. The sequence goes on along the minus strand of CM037162.1, from coordinate 26,864,508 downwards.
TCTTAACTCTCAGCCTCTCCGCCTCCATCACTCCACATCGGCACACCCTCCTAAATCTAATCGATTCTCACTCACTCCCTCTCCTCATCCGGCGCTGTACGCCTCCTCCACCAGGAAATGTGAAGACGACGGCCTTCTCCTGGTATGACTCTCTCTCTCTCTCTCTCTCTCTCTCTCTCTCGTCGTAGATCGGCGGCGACCACAGTTGGGACTCTTGTAATGTTTAAGGATTTGAATGTGTAATGTTTGGACTCTTGTAATGTTTGGACTTTTGGCTTAGGTGTGGAGACAGTGGAGTGATGATAACACATAAGTGTGGATTTGAATTTGTAATGTTTGGACTCTTGTTTTAAGATTCCTAAATCAAAGAAAATGTCTACTCAATTTCATTGTTACGCCAGCAAATTGGCCCATTCGAAAGCCCAAACCGCCAAGTTGATCCGGAACCGATCCGCGAAATCTGTAACCGATCCGATCGGATCCTAAGAACCCAAATCTGTTCTAACCGGATCAGATCGGATCCATATTCGAACCGGCCAAATCAGATCCGTGGACACCCCTAATATAAACGGTACACCCCGCCTCTAATTCCGTCCTGGCCTCAATACCGGCCCTTACCGGACAGTTCTTGTCGATCCGGAAAATACAAGCTGAAAATGGCGGAAAAGCTTGATTTCGTCTGAAATTTTGCATCAGCATCAGCTAAGGTTTTGATGCAGGACTTGGAGATGAAGAAGAGGGCAGTGCGGCTGGCTTTTGCCAACATCCCTGCTGTTGTCGACGGCATAAGAGATGTATGTTGCCTTCGCCGCCGTCGTCCCTTAACCAGCCCAAACCCGCCTGATTTTGTGTGTGTGTGTGTGTGTGAGAGAGAGAGAGAGAGAGAGAGAGAGAGAGAGGTTAGTATTGATCTTTGAGAAAGGTGAGCAATTGATCTGTAATCTTGGTTGCTGCTCTGCTGTGGCTGTTGTTAACTTTGTTTTGTTCCAGGTTAGAGCATCTCCACTCTTGGAGCAAATCCTTCACCAAATTTAAATTTGAGTAGAAATGACCAAAAATTCCACTCCACCCCTTCACCAAATCCATCACCAAATTTGCTCAACACCAAATTTGCTCAACTTTTTCACCAAATTTGATCAACACCAAATCTTTCACCAAATATTCAAACGGCCAAATAGGCAACGACTCAACACCAAATTTGCAGAGGGCAACGGATGAAAAGGAATTGACAAAATGAAAAAAAAAAACCGAAAAAAAAACTATTTTTGACAAAATGGCCGGAAAGTTTTGGGGCCAAAATGAACAAAAAAAACAGTTTTTGACAAAATTTTAACTAGAATTTGGTTTAAAAGGTGGTTTTCCATTGGAAGGGGTGTTATCAAATCAAGTTTTTGACCAAATTTTTACTCAAATTTGAGTAAAAATTTGGTGTAGGAGTGGAGATGCTCTTATACATTTAGGGTTAGTGATGCTTTTAGCCTTCTAGCACTCTCTATTATAGGTTGGGTCTTCTATATTTTAGGTTGGGCAATCTATATTTTTTAGTTGGGCCATATCTTGCTAATCCCTTTGGGCTCTAGTTACCAATTATTTTTTTTTTTAAAAATCATTATAAAAAATATATTTTTTTTATAAAATATGCTATAAAAAAAGATTTATATTAACATATAATAGTAAAAGCGCTAAATCTAAGACGGTACTTGGTATTGGCCAGTATCATACCATACCAGTAGAAAAACCAGTCTTGACTGGTACGGGATTCAGAACCTTGGAATGAAAACCATAGCACAGAAATCAATGCATCAAATCGCACAAGGGATATATAATGCGGATGCGGCCTAGTTCATTACTTTGGAAAGCCCAATCCTATAAGCTGCACATCATCCTAATCATTACATAGAAGCTGCGACAGAAAGAATACACACGGGAAGCTTCTGATAATAGTGTAACCTCCATTGTCCCTATATTGCGATCTAGCTTCTTTTGTGGACTTCTAGGAACATTTTGTGGCCAAAAACCTTGAAGAAGCCTTCAACCCTACTTCTGGGCTTGGATGGGGATAGCAGAGTGATGATTCAACATGATGTCTCCAAAAAACTGGTACAATTCTCAAGCGCATGTGATTAGACTTATTGCCGTATCCCATTCATTACCCTGAGGTATTAGCAGCGGAAGGCACTTCTGTTGTACTTGAGGGCGGAGTTTGGGGACGAGTTGTGCTTATACTGGCCATAGCATAGTCGTCATGGAGCGAACCCAAGTCATTCCATTCGACAGCAGCTGAACTTGCGAGTCAGGGATTCCAAGATTCATATTTACGAACATAAGGGCAAGAAAAAGGGTAACAATAGGAAAAGAAAGCCAAATAAGACTACAGGATACGTTCTGTACTCCACATGTCTGTAATGCTAATATCGGCAGCATCTGATAAAAGCCAGTAATCTGCATCACTCTGCAAAAATAAAAGAAACCATCTAATAATCAACAAGATAAAAACCAGTTAAACAGATGCTCTTCTTTGTCTATATTTCAACTTGTTAATCCAAGGCAGCCAAACTTTTCCAAACATTTCATTAACTTGGGCCACCACTGGTACAGAAACATTTACAATTTTGCTGGAAAAACCCCAGGGAAGGCAGTGAAATATTCTGAAAATAGCTTAAGCTGGACTTGCTCTTTTTTCCTTTTTTCTTTTCCTTTTTGAACTTTCTTAAGCTGGTATCGGCAGATTGTTTGGAGTTTGAGTTGCTGCAGGCAATCTCTACCTTATAACCTAAGATATCCAACGGTGAGATTAGTATAAGAAGTTAGGACTCACTTCAACTTCTGGAACAATCTTCATGATCCCACTCACAAAGTCTGGTGAGGGATGTGCATCTGAGAATGTTCCATGGGGTTCTTGTCCCTGCATTTCTATGTTACACTGTCCGTTTTCTTCAGTTACCACTGGTGGAACTGGGTTCTCCATTAACCCTGACACAGGAGGAATGCTGGGGGCTGCCTCAACAGCATTGATCTCTTCAAATCTCTCCTCAAATTGACTGAAATTTTGATTTAGAAAGACAAACAAAATCTGTATTATATAAATTCTGCAACAGGACTATCATCCTCCTGTAGAAGTCAAAGGCTGGGTCTAGGCAAAAGATGGAAAGAGATGGCGAACATCGATACATTATGTTTTCGATCCACAAGAACCAAAAGTACCTGACAAGGTAAACATCTATTGGACCCATGGTGCTCCTAAGCACTACTCTGTATCTCCTTTGAGGATAGTCAACCGCCTAGTAAATCAGAGAGTCGAGTTAATGAATATGCAAGTGTAAATTATTCCTCCATTAAGTGTGATATCGACATCACCTCATCAGGATCTGGGACTTCTAGCGTGGTGCCATGTGGAGCTTTAATTGCAATCAGGGTTTGATTCTGAGAAAACCAATGAACAACATGCTTAAGCAATAATCATCAGAAGCAATCTACACGAGTTTCAAATAATGGAAGCCTCAATTCATCACTATAAAACTAAGAGATCAACACAGTAAGACTTAAATGAGACAGCCCATGAATTAAACCTGGAAGCAGGGTAATCCTTTGATGTCATCTTCAGTGACAAATAGCAACCTACAAAAGAATCAGAGAAGTCAATTTCCTTTACCAAACTGAGAAACCACAATCTAGAGAAGTCTCGCAGTAATACAGAATAAGTGCAACTTAATAACTGGATTTCAGTGAAGTTGAAGAAGAACATTTTACTTCTGATTGTGCTCGTTTTCGCTCAGCTCCCTCAACCTTTCTTGCATTTCTCTACAAGAAACAGGGGGTACATAAGCATCAAATTAGCCCTCCTTGTACAAAAACAAATGGGCATGATTGTCTTGGCACAGGCATTATCATGTTACCTTATTTGTTCATCTAACCTACACTCTTCCATAGAAAGATTTTCAACTTCTTCCTGCAAAGGAGAAAAGCACCGATCAAAACTAAAGCACCTATAGAGAGAAACATGATGCATTCCTTTTGAACTTGGCAACATTGATTGTGGGTGACGAATAATCTAGTCAACATACTATGGTGTTTTCCCATACGACTCCAATGAAAGAAACCCAACAACGCCCCACCAGGGTACATTTGTTATGTTAATAAAATCATCACCTTTTTATTGTATGGAATATATCAACAGATACCTATATTTAAATTTCGGAAAGTAATTGAACTTTCTGGTTTATATTCATGCTCATCAAAATAGTTTATAAGCTGTCTGTCTTGCATCTAATCCTTTGTCACCATGCTAGGGACCAGTGATTTTACACAAATAAATCTAAAATAGTGTAACACATGCAGGGAAACACATCTTATTTAAGCATACACGTACATTTGCATGCACAGTTTCCATGAGATAAACATTTCTCATTAGTACTGAGAACAAAATTAAACTGTAACAATATTCTGTATACTAAGAAGTGTCTGCTCCAGTGTTCTAAAAGTCGCTAGTCGCTCCCAGGTCGGATGGCTGCCGACTAGAGGACTAGTCGGCTAGATTTTTTTTTAAATATATAATCTGCTCCCTGCTTTACTCGAGCACTTTTGACGGATGCACATTATCACAAATTACATTAAGAAGGTCCACACATTAGGGACATGTCTGGTATGTTTCCAAGGGTGGTGAGGATAGTTTGCTCTTACATGAGTGTAACATGATGTAATACTAAAACATGGCTCCTCTTAAGGACTGCCATACTAAATTGCCAGGCGCCAGCCCAACAGAGAATGGACGATGTGGATTGTAATGCTCCAAGACAACGAAGAGAATATGGAAAGAAACTAAAACACATGCATGCATGTTTTCAAATGGCGGTAATCTGAAGATGTGGATTGTAATGCTCCAGGACAACAGGAGAATATGGAAAAAAACTAAAACACATGCATGTTTTCAAATGGCAGTAATCACTATCTAGGCCACTGAAGTTTTGTAATGCCAACAAGCTCATATACATCCAGTTCCTGCACACCTGTATAGTGGAAACACTCTCCTCAACCTCCCCTGGCCTTGACACATCAATTCCCCTGATAAATCAAGCAATTTACTGATCAAATTATGAAGTGTGGTGATCCTTAGAATTCATAAAGATGAGTGAAATGCAAAATTTTAAATTCGTAAATATTTAGGAATACATTCATACTTCCATTGAATCCTATTCTTGAGTTTCTTTTCGATGAGACCAATTCCTTCAAGGACATTTGTTATATCATATATCCTCCTCTTCTGTACCTGCAAAAACAAAATCTCTTCAATTGAATAAAACATTGCAACACTTTGTCATGATTCTAGTGTCCCACGTTGGCCAAGTATGGGCTATATAAGCTCTCGGGCACCCTCCCCCGCCAGCCGGTTTTCAAGAACAAGTTCTACTTCTACCAAGGGTTTGTATCAAACATGAAACAGATTGGATGGTAGTGGTTACCTCTAATGTGTCGGCAGCTTTATTTAGATCAAGAACACCATCTTCAGCATGCTTGATCAGATTGATGAACTTTTTTGTCAATAGACCTTAACAAAAATCATGAAATTGTGATTAGGAATTCCTATGGCATGTACTTGCTCCATTCCCAATGTAAAGAAAACACAGCAAAACAAATCAAGATGCAGTAAGTACGAAAGAACTAAAGTTGAAACCAAAAGAAGAACTCAAGAAAACTTCACTATGAATATTTAAACATGAACAAATAAAATTGCAGAAGCAATAATTTAGTTACCGAGGGAGCTATCATAACGACAGGGACCAAGTGGAGTAAGATTATTGCCAGACGGAGAACCTGCAAAGATAAAAATGTACTTCAACTTTTATCCTTATTTTCCTGCTCGTATGGGTGAAATGTAGTAAACATCGTTACCGAAATATTCTTTTTGACAATATTATATATCCTTTACAAAAATATATTGTAAAAATAAAGGTATTTAAGCACTCGTCAAAAAAAGAATTTTTGTTGTAGGTATTGGGTTGTCATACTCACCAACATGTGATGAAGGAGTTTGAGATCCAGTTCTATTGCACTTCGCACTTCTTGGCACTTTTTGTGCCTTCCCGCCTTTCCTTGATATGGGTGTCTGAAAAGGACTGCTAACAGCTTCCACATAACCAGTGCTATGGTTCCGATCACTGGATTCAGCTTCAAATTCTGCTATTTCGCCCTTCCTCTTCAATGGCTAAAAGACACCCATTTAGTTTGACAATAAAGATCAACAATATGTTTGAAATTTAAGTACATGTTAATTACGAGGAAATATCAACCGGGGTTCCACCCAAGTAATCATCATCATCAACACAATATGTAAAAGGCCTTTGAGAACAAAAACAACTGCATAATAATATATCAAACCCGCTTGTACCTTTGGCAAATGAAATGTCTGAATAAAGTCTCTAAGAAGTTAACCAGAGAGGAAAAGATAGGATTTAAATCATGAGGAAAATCAACAATATACGTATTTGATTAAAGAAACCCCATGTTAATCACACATAACCCATCTTTCCAAGACCAACAATATCTCTTTCCGCTCGCTAAACCCGTCAGTCTGTCACCAATATGCCTTCCCAATGAACCTATGTCCTTAAGGGAATCAAACTGGCCAACAGAACCTCTATCGCCTCCCAAGTTCCAGAGAAACATTTCACATCCTCCTCTTGCCAATTCCATTTCCAACACTAGTCTTTAGGTTCGTATTCAGAATGAAAGTCACTCATGACAGACGTCACTCACCATATGAATCAATCTAAGCATAAAATAGTTCATAGCCTAGGTATCTTTATTCTTTTGGTGTGCAATAAAAGTGAAACAGAAATCAATGGGATGGCGAGCAAGTACTAACTAAATGACAAGTCACAAATCTCAGCCCTCAAACACCAAAAAAGGGGCAATATACAAAAGGCCTGTTCTACAGACAAAAAAAAAAAAAAAAAATAGACTCGTGTTTACACTCGCAAAAACTCAACCATACTAAACGGATGCAAAATAATTCTTTAAATGAGAAACCGAATCCTACACTCCTTGGAAAGATCTTCTATTACGTCCCCCCCAAATCAAGCACATAGACATAGAGGAGCTAGCAACCAAACTTTTGTCGGGTTTTTCCACACGCTTGCTCTTTCCAACTCCCCGTTACTCCACCCCGAATTCCAGTAAGACAGTCAATCAATTCTGAACAAAGTGATAATCAAAGTCCACGACTCCTTGCAAATGAGCAACAAACCATCTCCCCATCATTCTTGCACAAGTAACACCCATTCACAAAAGTTTCCGTAGGATTCTTTCTTACTCGATTGTGTGTGCCCGTAAGTGCTGCCCAAGTTCGAACTGGCTTACCACTCAACAGTCAACACTGCCAGCTCAATTAAGCATGAATGGATCGGTGACACCACGTCAGCATGCCACGCAACCGTTCCACAAAAACTTTCTTCCTACTTTCCCCATCCCTTCAACGGAACCACTATCTCTCTCAAAGAAGAAGAAAGAGACATCAGATCAAAAACACTGCCCCGCCTCCCCCCATCCCCCACCCCAACAAACGTCATCCTACCCCTAACCAACACCAGTTGTGCCATAAACAAAATAGTCAACAAACCAAACATCTCTCCTCTACTTCCCAATCTAACAAACGTCTACGGAGGCAAATATCTCAAAAAAGAAAGCTTTTTTTTAATAAAAAACCTATGTCTAGTCCATAATTATACAACCTCGATGCATAAAACTGAGAAGATTTCAAACACAGTAATCCAATTATACAACACTACCTACTCAAACACAGTCCAGCGCATAAATAAACGAATACAAACGTACTAACCGGAGTTTTGACAACAATAGCCTCAGGTTCCTTCTGCCTCTGGTCAGAGACAGAGGCCGAAAACCTGTGGTAGTCCCCAAACGGCGGCTTCATCGCCGTGAACGGCAGCTGATGCTTCAAAGGCGGCGGCTGACGGATGATCTGGTCCGTCGGCTGATTCGGAGCTTGCGAAGTGGACATCTCAAGTCAGAAAGCTTACCAATTTGTTGAAAAACCCAAGGGATCGATCAAGCCCTCTTTGTGAAGTTTTGAGGGCTTGTTTTAGAGAGAGAAAGAGGAATTGGAATCGGAATTGGAGCGGGAAATGGAATCGAAGAGGGAGAAATCGGAAGGTGAGATCTGATTTTGGGAAGGAGAAGGAGGAGATGAGGAAGAAGAGAGAGAGGATTAAAAAAGCGGGAAGAGAGAGAAAGAGAGAGCAGAAAACGAGGGTAGAGAGGAGGAAGGAAGGAGGGAATTTGGTTCGGATATAGATGTGGAGGGAAGCACTTAGATATACAATTATTATAAATATTGACTCACTACATTAAAACACATACACCTATTTTACATATTTCTTCCTTCAAAAAACTATTTTACATATTTAAAATATGAAAATAACTCACAAAACTATTAGTAATAATTAGCAACTTTGTTTTTCACCTCCTCTTTCCTATGAAATAGATAGAAAATTTTAAAATTTCCAATAAAAATAGCTAAGAGGGTTTATAAATATATGAGCGTGCAGGTTTAAAAGGTATCGAGAGATAATTGTATTATAGATTTTGTTCATTCTTTTAGTAAATTATAAGTTCAATTGATTTTCAATTTCATTTGTAGTCTACCGCCACTATTTTTTTTGAACCTCATCGAGAAAAATTGTAAGAATAATATTGAAATTATTTTAACGGATAACATGAAATACTTGCTATTTAAATTTAAGACAATTGTTACAAAATTAAAGTTTTGCTGGTCAACTGCAAAGATTGATTATTATTTTTAAATAAAATTACTCTGATATTATTCTTTTGAATGGGCTATCAATTCTGCTAAGTGTGATTGTGGCCGTATATATATCACATTTGATGTAATTCAAATATTCATGAACAAAATAATCTGCAGATAACCTTTGTTTTCATATGGGTTTTAACATAATACTAGCTTCTTACTCTAAAAACATATTTATCTACTCTCTCCGTCCCAACAGTATAGTCCATTTGGGGAGTTTCTCTTTTCAATGTAATATATCTTATAATCTGTAATATTTTAGGTGATTTTAAAAATTTTGCATTTTAGATTTAATTGGGATCTATAAAAAAAGATCCCATATTGCATATGAAATGTATTACCGCTTGAAAGATATAATCAATTTTTTATCCGGTTAAGAATGGAATGAGAGACTATATTTTTGGGACGGAGGGAGTATATAAGAGGCGAGTTTCTCCTAAATTTTGCATTTTTGTTTGTCTATTTTGAAATTTTTATTACATTCACCTTTTATTTTTATTTTGTTGAATTGATCATTTGTTTCGACGAAAGGAGTCTAACGATTTAAAATTATGAGAAAAGGCAAAAAAAAAGTTCACTGAAAACAAAGAACCAAAGACCAAAATTTCCTCGCAAAATAACTAAGAGTATGTACAGCGTTAACCCAAACATGACACATTTTTAAGTAAGTCGGGTTAGTGTCAATATATTTGGCACGTTTACATTAACGAGTGTTTTGACACAATTTCGAAAATAATAAGAAAAATGGCTCGACACAAACACGGCGGGACACGATACGACACGACGTCCACCCGTAACATAAATAGATAAAAAAATGATAAATTATTGATACCATGATTTTCCAATTTTAAACCATATAAAAATATAAAGTCGGTTGGAATCGGCGATTCGCGCCTTTTGTTAACTCAGTTGAAGTGGCGATTATTTGGCGCGTAGTGGGTTTTCAGGAATCCAGCCCAAACTAACGACACTCGCCACCTCCGCCACTTATGGCGCCAAAGCTACAAGACAAAAACGGTAGTAGGAATCATCTTGGTTGGGCTTCCACATTTACTTTCACATAAATGGGCTCAATATTGGGCCTAAATTTGGGCCGAAAGCTAAGATAAAGAAGACCCACAACTTCCAATACCAGCACACCTTGAATGTGTATTGTGATAGAAATCGGGGCATTTGAGAGCCTAATTTTTTTTTTTTTTTGCATTTCACATTTGGGATTGTAGTCAAAATAAATTATGAATCTATAAAGTATTTGAAATATATATGCAAAATAGATTTTGCAACACAGTAGTGTTTTGTGAGGATAATCATCACAATAGATTATAAATTGATTTTTTAACATTTTGCCTTGGTTATTATAATTGTTGTGGGGTGGTGTTATCTCTTTGGGCCTAAACTCCACTCTCTTTGGATTTCTTTCGAATGGGCTTGGGTATGACTTGCCCTCTCGTTATTCTTACTGGTTCCTACAAAAGCAACTACCAGTTAGTATCGTTCAGCCGAAGGTAGCTAGAGGGCATTCCGAAGCTTAAGTTAGAACTTTAGAACTTGTCTGAGAAGGAAACAATGAGAAGAGAGCATACTTGTTGGAATTGCACTAGCGCTTCGGGGCATGCATCTGAGGGTTTGGTCGAGACTTGACCCAAGCCCCTGTAGTGGGCTTATGGGCCGGGGCGGATTCGCAATGGGTTAGAGTTGCTTATATTATTATTATTATTATTATTTTGCCTTATCAGATTGCGTATTCTAAAATAACAATTCCCATCTTCTGCTTACTCACTTAAATGATTCTATATCTATGTTGAAAACGCAAAATATGACAGCAATCATCTTGATTTGATTTCTAGAGACTGAGGAATTACATATCATTTTCAACATTTTCTCTTTCAAATACGTAAATAACAAAAAATGAATAAGAAAGGATTTGCTTGTTTTCGTTTTAATACTTTTTTTTTTTTTGAACGGTGTTTTAATACTTATTAGAAGTAGTCATTTAGTAAAGCAAATCATACATATCTTGAGTACTGGTAAAAAGGGGGGGAAAAAAAAAAGCAGCAACCATAGCTCAAGGGTATAAAGAGAATTCGTGAGTTAACAACTCAAGGGTGTTCGACGTCTCTCCACTCCAGATCGCCTCCGTGAAAATCAAATGATATAACCAGATGGATTAAGAGTTGCATCTCCAAAATAACCAACACTCATTGCATAAGATTTTTTCGTCGTTAAAGTAGGGCTAATAAATTTTTACTTCGGCCCTTAATTTTTGCACAATTAGCTAACTATTATACTCTTGTCGACAAAAAATTGTTTTGAGATCCAAGAGTAACTCCCATAAGTGTGTGGATCCTACGTAGACACTTATATATGAGTGGGACAAGTGTGTGGAGTCTGTGGAGCCCAGATACTTACGTGTGAGAGAGAATCATTGTTCCTAGAGGATGGAATAATCTCTCATTGTTAACGGGTTTTGTCCGCATTCCACTTTATACTAAGAGTATCTTCTAATAGTATCTTCTCTTTGGATTATCAGAAAAAAAAACTATGGAAAATCAGTGCAACTCCTCCCCCTTTTCTTCTAAGAGTATCTTCATTGTTGGGAGTAAATTTACGTATCTTCATTGCCTCTCCAGTTCCTAGTTAATGTCGACATCATCCGAAGCTTAAAATAATGGTAGTAGAGGAGGAAGTTGGTGGATTGGACATGGTTTGGGAGTCCAAACCACACCAAGAGGCAAGCCCAAAAACTAATTTGATATTCAATTCGTTGTCATGGCCATTTCAGATTCAGTGTCTTGAAAACCGTAATGTTTCTCGGGTTATAAAACCCGAAAATGACATATATCAATAAAAATCTGATTATTAGACAATCATCACATTTGTCTCGAGTACATAAAATTGAGTTGCAATGTCAATGTGTTTCAATCATGTGGGAGATATTCGATAGATAACATTTCCGTGAGAGATATTCGAACGATAACTTTTTTGTGAGCTTTATTTAGTTGGCAAGCCAAATAAAGTGACCAGTTCAGATCATTTATATAGGACCGGGACCTATTTTGAACAAGCAGCGTGCGTACCGCCTGCCAGAATTTTTGGTAGTAACAGGAGCAGAATAACAAAAAGCAAGTTTTTGTCGCAAAACCAAGAAAAGAAGAAAGGATCACAATTGTTTGGATTGACAGAAAGGGAAGGTATATTTATTTTTGAACTGCACAGAAGGTATTGATCCAAAATTTTGAGCTGGCCGGTTTGTTTTGCTTCCAAAAGTGGGAGGAAAATGCAAGAATAAAGTGACTTGGTAACAGTTTCTTTTCTTTTCAAAAGAAGCCCGAGCTTTCTCCATTATCTACTCGATGTTCACAGGGCGAGTTTGGACTAACTTTTTAAGAGTTTATTGGCACGCAAAGGTGTTTTTAGTTGTTTTCTCTTAGTTGTTACAAGATTCAAGTCCAATTTTCACATCATATTTTTCTTCTCAATAGAGAAATCAGAAAAAATATAAAAATATAGAGCAAAATTGAAAATACTTCATATAAGAGAACACACCCCCGAAACTTAACCAAAAAAAAGACAGTGCCAACAATCAGCAAGGAGTATAAAGCAGAACTTCTCCGAAACAGGAATATGTCAATTTAACAGATTAGGAATAAGATGCTGATGGCAGCTCTATCCTTTACTCACACGGATACCCCTAGCCCTACTAGACTAAAATTCCAATAAAAGAGACCAACAGAACTAAAATGGTTACAAAATACGGAGAAAATTTTGGGTGTAGATTGGGTAGGGACACGTGGTGCCCGACACTCAATTCGAGCCGTCCAAACACGTTTTGGACGGCTTAGATTTGAGAGTGGCATTTTTGTAATTTTTTGGAGCAAATTTATCCCATCAAATCTGAGCCGTCCAAAACGTGTTTCGACGACTCGGAGCCGGGCACCACGTGCCCCTACCCAATCCGCACCCAAAATTTTCTCCAAAACAAGGAACAATTGACCGAAAGATGGAACACCACAAATTTTACCGATGGCAGAAGGCTTCAACAATCGACTAAACTCTGAAAAAAAAAAAAAAAAAAACCTAAGGCTTGAGTACTATCACTAACATTCTTTTTTTATTTATGTATAATAATGGCACGTCTAAGCTAGTTTTTTTGTCCAATTCGTTAATTTTGAGACTCTAAAGTTAACGACCGAAAAAATTTCCAGTGACCCAACATTTGCAACCATCCTGACCGTCCAAAAATTCAAAACCACACACCACATATGCATAATTACAAGTGCCACGACAAACATGTCAACATTTCCAATCAATACCGATCACTGACACAACTGCTCACGCAATTAGTACTTAGGTACTGGGTTCGAGCTGATATAACAACATTGATATCTAACTTATCTGGCATATAAAAAAAATGCAACGGTTGCGGCCAGTTAATTGTAACAGAATAGCTGAGCAATCGATGTGCACGTGAGCTAGACAACGTGAGTGATCGAGGTGCACGTGAACTAAACAACAGTATACGTAGAACTGACTTAAAAGAGCTGTAGCAGGGTTTACTAATCAACATGAAATGAAAAAACCTCAAACCTTCTGGATTTATTAAAACTGTAATACGGAGTACCATTTTGGTTTTCTGTCTATGAAAGTAAACCATCAAGGTTTAAATCTGATTTATATACAACAAGAAACAGAGCAAATAATAAATAAAATTACTGTACTAAAAAATACACACTCACAGACGAACAACGCACCGCCTCGGACCACCGACCAACGTCCCACCCTTCCCAGAAACCTTAACCGGCAATTCGCCGCAATACACCCTCATGAACCGCCGCCTGCCCCGCCACGCGCCGGCCCTAAACCGGACCCACCCCGCCATCCTCACATTAAAATTCACACTCCCTCTGACCGTTTTCTCCCAATTAATCCCTTCCACCACCCACCGGTCCACATACCTCGAAACCGCCGCGAAAGTGGCCTTAGCCGCCGTCTCCTCCCTGGTCCCGAGGACAAACGGGGGCACGGAGGTGTCGGAGATAGACTCGCCCTTGTAGTAAAGGGAGGCGGCCATGGCATCGTAGTAGATGGTGAGTTTGTGGTTTGGGTTACGGACGGTGAAGCGGAGGTCCCAGTTACCGGTGAGGAGGGTGGAGGAGTTGGTGGAGAGGGTGAATTTGGAGAGAGAGAGGGAGTCGACGCGGAAGTGGGGGCGGCGGGGGCGGAGGGCGAGCCATGTGATGAGGATTATGGCGCCGAGGATGACGAAGGTGGCAATGAAGATGGCGGTTAGGCGGCGGAGGAAGGTGGCGCGCGGGTTTGCGCGGGGAAGTGGACGGTGGTAGGGGAAAGCGGAAGAAGGTGGGTGGGGGTTGAGTGGTTGAGGGTACCCTGTGACTGGTCTGGAATGGTCTGCCATTGTAAACGCAATTGGAGTCTCAACTATTCTAGATAGATGCAGGAGAGAGAGAGAGAGAGAGGGTGCTGTAATAGGCGGCAGAGTGTGCGCTGAGGACGTAAATGTCAAGCGGTGTTGACGAAGTTATTCTTTGGACACTTCAAGTTTTTTGGATTTTACAAACCAAAATCTTGGGAAAAAATGAGAATGCAATTTTTTTTGCATAACTAGAGTGTGCGGAACAATTCACGCGCATATAAATTAACTTTTTGAGATCAATTGTATTGTTTACCAGCGGGCGGACTCATTTATGGGTACGAATTGGTCTCACAAAAGTTGGTATTAGCTTTTACGAATTTTCAAACTTAATACCTAGGAGAGATTAAAAGAGAGTGATAATGTTAAAAATTTAAGTACTTATTTATGTCAAAACAGTAATGTATAAAAAGCTTATGCCATGTGTAGAGCACAAGCAATTTCATCACTAAAAGTTGGACATTAGCAAATTTTGACATCATCAACATATGAGATTAAATTTCTAAGCTTCAAACTTTGACCATCTGGTTAACTCCTTAAATTTTATTTTCTTTTAATGTTATTAAAATTTAGAACATCTTCAATCTTTACAAATTTTTTTATAATCTGTTGTTACATTTGCATATTAAATGTAGTATATATGAATTAAGTTAATATGATGAATTTGGCATTTTCACGGAGCCTCCTTAAATGGAGGGTTTACGGAAGCCTCTTTGGGGGCCTCATCGATCGCAATGATCCGAACCGGTCATCTTGTAGAGTCCGTAGAGTAGTGTGTTTCTGCAAAAAATCAGCTTGACCCGATATCAATAGGTATGCTAGAAATTAAATTTTGGCAAAAAAACAAGGGCCTGAATCATTTGAGAATAAGTTGTCTGAAATGATCCAAGCCCTTGGCTTTTTGCACTAAAATTTAATTTTTGACATAACCATCAATGCTGGGTCAAGCTAATTTTTTGCATATCACACTACTCTGATGTCTCTACAAGATGATCGGTTCGGATCATTATGATGAGATGCCGGTGGGCCCCAAAGGGGCTTCCGTAAACCCTCCATTTAAGGAGGTTCCGTGAAAAAGAAAAACTCTAATAATGATTAACCCTAGTTGCATTCATCAAAGTTAACATTGGCATGTTAATTAATAACTCATATCGCAAAGATTTAATATCGTAAAAATCAACTTAACAGGTTATTAATTACTTTACTAACTATTAATGAAACAGGTTGTAAGCGGAATGTTTCAATTCATTAAAAGTATAGACAGGTTGTAAATAGACCAAATTGACATCAAGTGAAATAGTAAACCATTTACTTTTACACTACTTTTATAGTTGTCTTCTTTGGGCAAAGAATTGTGTTCTTTTGATGGAGCTTTGTGCTC
Source organism: Vaccinium darrowii (assembly GCA_020921065.1). Taxonomy (NCBI): domain Eukaryota; kingdom Viridiplantae; phylum Streptophyta; class Magnoliopsida; order Ericales; family Ericaceae; genus Vaccinium; species Vaccinium darrowii. Next base: position 26,848,875 of record CM037162.1, on the reverse strand, counting down.
GCACACATATGCAGAGTGTGTAAGAGTCACACAACTTGATAGTTGAGTTGTTCTATTCTGGAGGAGAATAACTTGTAGTTTGCTGCGTCTATTATTGAGAATTCACTCACTATGGAAGCTATATCTCCTTAAAAATAGCGAGATAACTGCATCTCAGCCAATCTAGTGTTGTGCTTATTTAATATATTATCGGCGGTACATTTCCCGACACAATCCAAATCGAATAATTGAGTAAAAACATTTAAAACTCTATCTACAATGACAATATCCATTTAAGTTTTGCAATATCCATTTGCATACCCAATTTTTCAATCCCTCTTTTCATTTTCTTAGGCCGAGTTCTCCAATGGATTTTATCATTATCAACATTTGATAAAATTAACCCCCTGATTTTATCATTTTACCCATTCGTGAAGACATGTGATAAAATATGTGGATTTTTTCATTCAAAAATCTATGGATTTTATCAAATGTCTTCACGAATGGATAAAATTAAGGGGTTGATTTTATCAAAATCTTGATAAAATCCATTGGAGAACTCACTGTTACTATTAAATTTAAGTGTGTCATTTCACATCTCAAACGGTATAAATAAAGTAGGAGTACATTAAAAAACAGAGCAACCACTCATCTTATGTAGTAGCACTTTAAATGCAGAGCAACGGCTCTTCTCCGATCTGGGAAAGTTTCGTTAATAATTACTCCGGTTTAGGAAACCTTGGACTCGGTCTGTGCCTGAGGAACAAAAATGTTAGGATACAGGAAATACTTTTCCACAAAGGCCCAAAAAAAAATAAAACCGTTAATTTCTCTTTTCTAGACCTTTCCGGAAAACTTTTTTGTATATTCTACTGCTCCTCGCCTGAGGAAATTACTAAGGAAACTCACAATTATCAAATCAAGGCTCTTGGCAAATCCGGCCGCGAATCTGCCAGCCAAATAGGCTCTTAAACTTATAATCCCTCTGTCCCTTTTTAAGAGACATGGGGTTCCCATAGTGACACATGCAAGTCACTGTTGGGGTGCAGACAACTTTCAGCAGTGGTCTATCCTGGGGTTGTAGGGGGCAATGCCCCCACGGGACTCCGGACTGCAGCGGAAGCGATATTTTTGGACCTCGGGGTGTAATTTCGGCTATAGGGCCCGACCTATTTATTTAGAAGTTTGTTAAATTTTAGGGTCATCAGTTTTCAGAGAATAACAGAGAGAGACGAGAAAACGCAAATCTCAGAGAGATTGCGAGAAGACTTGTACTTTTATTTTCAATTTCATAGTGGACTGGTGTGGCTCCCGTGGTTTTTCCTCACATTGAGATTTTTCACGTATATCTTGTGTCTCGTTTTTCTTTTCCATTTTTTCATTACGCACATCTGTTTGTGTTCCAATTTCCTAACAGTCACTACATTCTTGTAGTGACCTCAATTGTGGGTTATATGAAATCTTCATTCGGGGTTGGAACTGTTCATTTTTTCAGAAATGTTGAGCACATTATGGGTATAAAGAATTCTAATTTTTAAACGTAGATTGCAATTGTGCCATTGATGGTGGTGTAATGTTAAACCAAACAGAGAGATTAATAAATCAGGGGAATATGTTATGGGAGAAGGTTATTTACTTATATATATAGGAGTATAATATGTTCCTCTGAAATTTTATAGAAAGAATCCATGCCTGAATAGGACTAGGAATAGTCGGTACTACTAATATTTTTAGACTTGTTTTTTCCAATTTCATGTATTAGTTTCCTACAAAAAGGATTCCAAACTCATGAACGATAAATTATTGAATTCTAAAAAAATAGTAAAAATTAGGACTGAAAATTTTGTGAAGTTTCATGGAAGAAAAAAAATCGTAAAAGACTTTCGTTTGTCGTTTCTGAAATAATTAAGAAATTGGCCTAAATCTTACTATAATATTTTTCTGAGTTCTCGATACGAAGATTTAATCTTACATATTTTAACAAAAATTTAAAAATTCAGTGAAGCAAAGAATAGCTACTATTTTAAAGAATAATAATTTAAGTTCAACCGTCTCTTTCCTTTACGGACTAAAACTCAGTGGCAGCGTTCTTCCAGGTCTGAAAGGATTAGGATACCTTTTTTACATTCTTCCTGTGGAAAACCTATGAGTACCGACCCATAGGTACAAAAAATGTACAGAGCATGATCGGAGATCCGCTTTTGTGTTCCACACGAGTAATCCAAACAGTTCATTATTTTTAGAATATTTTTTCAAGGGGCCCCACAAAAATTCAGCTCAATCGGACGATTACAAGTGGTAATTCCTAAATAGACCTATTCGAAACTGACAAAGCAACTGGATGTAGATATATCAGGAATAAAATCAAATCTTAAAGGGTTTACCGAATTCTAAATTTTTTAAATGTAGATTTATCAATAATTTCTAATTTTTTTTGCAGTATTGTTTGTTGTTTTCTTGTAACTTTTACTTAAATTTGGGTCAATTTTTTTTTGAATTATTTATTCGTCTTTGCAAGAGTAATCAGAAAAGTATAAAATATAAATCTAAGTTAAAAAAATGTTCACCAAAGATGGATAAAATTAGAAAAAGCTGAAAAACACAGGCTTTAGTGTCTTTAGCATCGTCTTATATAATTTTTTTTTCCAACTTTTATCTATATTCTCATACTTTTTTTTTTTATTTCCCTCATCGAGAACAATGATGTGATGTAAAAATTATGGAAAAAAAACTTTAAAAAGAGTAACTAAAAATTTAAAAAGTAACGACTCTCTTTACCAAAAAATTAATTAAGTAAAATTTAATTAAATAAAATCCAACCAATTCTAAGTACAGTTTCAGTTTTTAAAAAAGTTGGAATTGTTTTGATGAAACGTAATTTTGAGTTTCTTGTCACGTTGAGGGGGCAATTAGCCAGGGTTTCTTTCAAAGATAGGGTTTTGAAAGGAAAAAAAAAAACGAAAAAATTGAAGCAATTGAAAAAACCGGCAGAAAAAACTGGTTTGATTTGGTTTGGTAATAGACCATGTTATTTAACAAAACCGGGCCCTGTGATGCATCAACACATATCGCATTATTCAATTAAAATGTTCGGCAAACTCTATAAAATGATGGATTCTAATCGTAAAGATGATATCTCGAAAGCCCCCATCAAGGCGCAATACACCCCCGTAGTGCATTCGTTGCCCCTATGATGTTTTTGATGCTATTTTTATGTTCTCCCACCTGTTCCAAGGCCCAAGGAGGAGAAAGCTCACAGTGAAACATGAGGACAATGATCATAATCTTCAACGACTTCATAACCTAAATTCCCCTAGTAGCTCCCCAGGTTGCAACAATAAACACCATTCTCTATAAAAACAGATATACTGCATTGTTCATTTCCAGTTTTCAACTGTCAAGAGCAAGTTTTCATTCCCATTCAACCTATGTATAAGATGATAAACACGCACAAAATGCTTATACGGCTATACCCTATCGACTTACACTTTGAAACACATTTCAAAACAAGGTATTCCTGTGATGAAATAACGGTGAATTTGCTAATCTGTAAAACATGTAGTCATTTTTAATTTATTTCACCTTCCACGCATTGTATAATTTGTTTTCTTTCGACTCTTTTCTATTTGCAATGCTTCAACCCTCCACAATTTTTTCTATTCTACACCATTTCTAATTTTTATGGGAAGTTGGTTTCACCCGGGCGCCCAACTAAGTTTCCATAGTAAGCGATACATCTACCTAAGTGCAAAACAATTTTACTTTATAGGAAGAGTTCTAGGTTTCCTTCGAGTAATAACAAATAAATAATGGTGAAGGCAATGGCATCTTCGCAATGCATCAGAAATTTTCTGAAAAGATAACAAGAGTCCCTTGCTGTGAATCTCATTCAATAGTTTGGCCACAATATATTACATCATATCCGTTTGCCCAGAAAACAGAAACTTATTGGGTTCATATGGTTACTATGTACACCATACGGAAAGTAAAGAATGAAATGGTGAAACAGGAAAAAGCCCCCATTTAATAATTCAACTGGATCTTTGAACTACAGAAACAATATCAACTAAGGAGAAATTAGAGAGATCATACCAGCACAATATACGATTTACGAACTCCGTTGAAAGTCCTCGAGCATCATCCCTTTAAGACTTTTTGCCAACCACATAGCTGTCTCCCTTGGGGAGACCTTATCTTTTCCAAAAGGCTTTAAGACAACTGAAAGTTCTTCCAATCTATTTTGCTGAAGCAAGTCTGCAGACAATTCCAAAAGCCCTTCCAATGCATCTGCCCTCTGCCTAAAAGACTTGACATCCAAAATTTCCTTTGCAGGCATTTCCTCTACTGTTGCAGCCGGGTTGGCTATTGCTGGCTCAGAAGGTTCAACTTTTGTATTCAAAGAGGATGGATTTCTGGCATCAATTTGCTTCACTCCGGAATTATCAGAGAGGACTGACATCAGATTCTTATTTTCGGAGCAACTAGATGATTTTAGAGCCAAAGGATTTCCGAGTGTTTTCATCTCCATTTCGTCACTTACTACATTTATCAATTTCCCAACTTCTGCATCCTTTCCCCTCTCCACAGTTTCAATAACTGGTTGCTCGGTCCCAACACGGAAACTACTATGCCTTATAACATGGATGACATCGTCAAAAGCAGGAGGAAGATGAGGACTAGCTGGATTTTCAACTGCTGCATTTTGTGAAACTACTTGTGTGTCTGGCAAAACATTCATATGGCTAGATAAAACTGGAAGTGCAGGAGAAGAGGTGATATCAGTTGTTGATGACAGGAGTTCCCTCACAGTAAACTTATCATCACCATCCAATTTAGATGTGAGCTTTAACAGGGGTACTACATTATGCCCCCTACTAGGCCCGCTTGAAGGGTTATAATCTTTACAAACAGGTGTTTCTACAGATTTATTGCCACGTCCATGGTTTTCAACTGTTGTAGTACTAGGAATGTGAGATAGTGTTGGGGAAGCAACTTCGGAGGTAGTTGGTCTTAAGCTTTCACTTTGGGAATCATGACCAACTACTAGCTGATCTCTCAAGGCAGTAAGAGGGGTTGTTGAGTCATCAGAAAGCTCAAATGGTTGAACTGACAATGAAGACGAGGCAGAATTGCTGCTATCTGCTTGCACCCCTTTGGAAGCTCCCACTAAAGCCTTATGCGATTCTTGTATGATCACTTTCGGAAACTGTATATGGTGACGATTGGGCACCATGCACAAAGTCCTTTCCGGATCTTGAGTATGGGCCACTCCATTGGAAGCATCAACCTCCATCGGGTTAATCCGTCCAGAAAATGACGGTCTTCTAGCTAGATTAGGAGGTGTTTTTATTCTTGGCTTTGCAGGAAGTCCATCTTCAGCAATACGAGTCGTGGGACCACACGGAGGGATTCCATCATGTCTCGGTCTAGCCTTCAGAGAGAAGTCAACAGCAGGTAACTGCACATATTGGTAACTAATGTAAATAAATGAAAAGTTGAGAAAATATATAATGGAAACAAAAAACAATTAACTGTACTTACCTGGTGCTTCGAAGAATGTGTTCCCTTGCTTCGTTTCACAGGCTCAAAGCTCCCGTTTGCTGGTGCAGGAGGTGACGTCCCTACGTTAGCCTTGAAACCAGGAGTAACTGGACTAGGTTTGGGGACTTTAGGCAACGCTTCTATAGTAATTCTTGGGGTCGCAGCTTCCCCAGCATCTGTGCGGTTCCCTCTCATTGGGGAGCTAGTTTCTCTAGCATTCCCTACTTTGGAAGCCACCACAGTATCTGTGCGGTTCCCTCTCATTGGGGAGCTAGTTTCTCTAGCATTCCCTGCTTTCGAAGCCACCACAGTATTTTTAGCAGATTTCGGACGCTTAGATACAGAATTAGATATATGTTCGGAATGAAAATGTTTCATTACTTCTTCTGCGTCCATTTTCAAGGCGCCACTTTGTTCATCACCAAGTAATGACTGCTCACATCCAACTTCATTGTCTATAGAAGCCAAATCCGTATCAGTACCTTTGTTGTCGCAATTAAATGTCATGACCATGATTTTTTTCTCGCTTGAAACCAAGCTACCTTTGTCACTGCAAGAACTGTTACTGCTTTCGCTTTCAGCCAAATTCTTCCTAGTATCACGAGCGCGAAAGAGAGGCTTCTCTGGAGAATGGGAAGCAGGAGGGTTAAACGATGAGCGGTATTGCTCAACATACGGCTGCAAATACGGGTGCTTCAGGATAGCCGAGGCCTGACAAATATTGAATTGGATAATTAGATTATCTCCTGAATGAAAAAGTTTCTTGATCAAAAGTGTGAAGGCTTACACTTGGCCGATGTTCAGGGTTTTTTCTTAGCATGCCCTTGATTAGCGTTTTCCTGAAGAGGATTAACAGATTAATCATAACTATTCTCCATCTTCCTAACAACCACTGATATCTATACTCAGTAGTCATTATAAGAATATGTCATCCGATAGAGCAGCAAATATCATATCCAAAACCACTATGAAAATCTTTTCGACTTACAAGGATGGGGAATAACATGAAGGTATAGGACCAATGGACGATCTGTTTATCTTACTTATCAATCCCGCCATGTCCTGAAGCCAATTGTAAATGCAAGTATTAAACATTGAGCAAAAAACTGAATTAAGAACAGTGAGGACTTCATACAACAGATGGACTGAATAGATATTAGTTTTTAAGAAACATAATGATATTGAAATGAAAGATAAACACTTGTACAGTCAAAAATTCTGGAATAACTTTTTCTTCAGAAAATAAATAGAAAACCATGGCTTCATAAGGTAACTGGATTTGTGGACGAAATATAAATGCTCTATAGCACTAAAGTTTGAACAAGATACTGTTTCCCTGGAAATTTTGAATTGTCATTACTCCTCAAATCACATTACAGAATACTAGACAGATTAAAGACAGTTGTTGCACCCCCATAAATGTTGACCAAAAAGCAAAATGAACACAGAGAAAAAGAAAACAAGAACCTAGAAATTTACTGTTGACGTATACAATCCAATCTCTTATTTGACCGTCATACCAAAGTGGACATATGCATAGTTGTTAAAAACCTGCCATATAGGATTCGTATCCTATGATTTGTATCATCTCCTTCGGAAAATGATACGTATCCCACTCTGTATCCTTTTTGTATAAAATCCTACAATACGACCACGTATCTACTATATAAACACATATCCTGATTTGGTAGTTGGACCTTATTTTACGAAGTGGAACCCCAAACGCATTAATCTAAGCCGTTTGATCTAATTATGGCAACATTCATACCATTTGACAAAAATTCAACCTCAAAGTAGGGCTTGTTTTTCTGTCCATAACTAAGGCATTAGAAAGCCTTAATGTGATAGACCCAATTTGAGAGACTTGAAATTTTGAATCTTAAAAACTTTTTTCCAAATGTAACCATAGTTTGTTGGTGAAATCTCCCAGTTTCTAGAAACTAGAGAAGCTCTAGAATATCCTTGTGAAATATCTAGAACAATTTATGAAAATTAGTTACATGTGAAATTCTAGAATCCACTTCAAAGTTTATCTTGTGTGAAAATAACTTTGGACTAGAGTCTTCCATGGAGTAGAATATACAGGGATAGGTTCTAGCCATTTTCACCAAGCCAAAAAATAGTTTGAATTCAACTGTAATACAAGTACTCTCCTTCCCCACTCTTGTCAGTATTTCTCCCTCTCCCAAAACATTGTCCAAGTAACATTAGAAACTCCTACTCTTCCAACAAACGTATTTAAGATATGGGATACATATCCCGATACGATTTGTACATTGAAAAAACAATACAGATATGTATCCCGATTTGAAAACACCGCACATATGATACTCTGGCGGCTCCAGGAACTTTTAACAGGGTGTTCAATAATTACCTTTAACTCTAATAGCTCTATTAACCGAAATCCTATACACAAAAATTCATACATTAATGCGAATAATGCGACCAAAAAATACATAAGATGGTATAATTGTTATCGGCAAGTTTTTATATTTTGAGCCAAGCAAGTTTAAATCAGTGCATAATAATTACACTAGTATAGTAATATTCTTTTGTAGAGAATTATATGGCAAATAGGTTCACACAGATTTTTTTGGGACTAGTTGATTGATGTTAGAGAGAAGCCAGAGCACGATACTGATACCAATAGTTTTTATTTACTTTTTTTTTTTTTTCTATATTCCTCATTAATAGTGTATACCGTTTTTAGCATTTATGTGTTAGCCTAGACTAAGGAGCTGTCTATGTGTTACCGCTCTACCTATGTGTTATTGGGTAGTGGACTGACTGTTCAATTTTTTGGGGGGTTGGGTGTTCAATTATTTTTGGACAGGGTGTTCAAAACTAATGGGGTTATGTGTACAAAAAATGGTTAAACCAAAATTACTATATATGTATTCTAAAAAATTTGTTTTCCCAAGGATGTTCAAGTGACAACCCTCTCATGGTTGTAGAGCCGCCTAGAATCATAGTAGATAGTAAGCAATCATCATATAAGTATTCGTGCCACATCACAAAATTCTACACATGTTTTCCTCAACCTGAAAAGTTTATCTTATGTCTAGTTCATTGAAATTAACCAACTTATGGGAATGAAAGAGCGTACTTACAAAAGCTTTAAATGCGGGCCGATGAGCAGCCATCTCATACATACAGCAACCTACCAACAAAATAAAAGTTCAGCTTTAGAAGAATAAACCTAAATTTGTCATGGACTTAATCTTATAAAAAGGGGGACATTCGAGATTCAACAAGAGCAGATACCTAAGGACCAGATATCTGATTTGAAACCGTATGGTATATCTGCAAGAAGTTCTGGACACATGTAATTGGGAGTTCCAACTACCTAGAGACAAAGAAATATCCCAGTTACTCCATGGTGGAAATTCATAGAAGATTTGGTCTTCTTACTATTGAAAAGATGAAAACATAAGCAGGATAGTGCACTAAGGTGAACTATACATTGGTGAAACAAACCAAAAGTATCATGGGCGATTGTGTATGACTATGGAAATCTAAGATCAGATTCCAAGAAATAATTTGCCATGCTTCAGGATGAAGGTATAACGATGACATGTTCTTTTTTTCATCTTAGTTGTAGTTTTAAAATCTTGGAAAGTTATTTTCTTTCATGTTCAAACCTAAATGAGGGATTTCATCGTGGAAGAAGTGTAAAATTTCAATAGAGAATATTTTGTTGATGACATACCGAAGAAGCCAAGTCATCTGCCTTCAGAGTTTTAGCAAGTCCAAAATCGCCTGGATAAAAGTCAATGTACACCATACAAAATCAGATATCAAATTTTGGATCAGCGGAAATAAATACCATTGAAATTAGAACTATGACTAAAACATACTAACCGAGGCGAACATCTTGATCTTTGGTAAGAAAGATGTTGGAACACTGCCAAGAATTAAATAACCAACTCAGTCATTAAAATCTTTAAAGATAGTAGAGATTATTCAATCCAGACATCAAGACGAAACACTATCCATACTTTGAGGTCTCGATGTAAAACAAATTTTCCGTGCAGATATTCGACCGCCAAGAGTAACTGAGTGAACCACTTGCAGAGTTTCTGGGTACACACCAAAATCGTTAACAAACCACATATCACATACAAGCATCTGAAAACATATTACACAAAATCCATATTTCTGGCATAGCCATTTGCCACTGTAAATCATTTGGGAGGCAAATTCAAGAAAGCCATCCAGGAATAAACAATAACTATTTTTTTAAGAGTGAAAGGGTATACCTCCTCGGGGAAATACTGCCCATTTGATTTTTTCATCAATTCAGCTCTGATTGCAACCACATTGCATCAATATCAATTTCAAATCTTCAAAAACAATTAAATAAAAAGGATATTGCATACGAAGATTCAAATTGTACGGGAACTCACATGTCTCCGCCTTCACAGTACCCAGTAACAATGCAAACATAGCAACCCTACAATACAAATTATGACAGCTAATTCAAGAAAAAGCAATAAAACATAAATCAAACATCAAGTCATATACAATTTCCCAATTGGGGAAAGAATTTAGGGGGGACCGACTTTCTCTACCCATGCTTCCTTAAATTCAACAATGTATGGGTGTTGAATCCGCGCAATCAGAGCCATCTGCAATCCGAAAAAACAATCCCCAAATGTATTACGCTATGAATGATGCATATTCCAAGAACAAGATGAAGCAAAACAAGATGATCCATGACATTGGAGCTCAACTACCTCTTGGTGAGCAGATCTCCTACATCGCTCCGTCTGTCTAGCCAGACGAATCTTCTTTAGTACGTACCTGAAATTTCCCAAAACGATCAGTACAGAATCTAGCCAGTGTGTACAAACCCACACTGAAAAGAGAGAGAGAGAGAGAAAGTAGGGCATACTTCTGCTTCTCAAGCTTGTGATTGACGAGAATGGCGGCACCGAATGCTCCTCGCCCAATCTGCTCCATGATCTCGTACTGATCCATTCGAGACTCCATCACTTTCTGTCGAACTAGAAATCGTTCGAAATTCCTTTACTTCGTGGTCAAATTTGCAGTGCTGCACAATGCTCGAACATGTGGATCTTCAATTTCCTTGGATCTCATCGCTCAACTGTATCTTCGCTTCTCCCATTGCCGTCGGTTTAAGTTTTTTTTCTCGCTTTTTCCAACCAGAAGTGTTTAACAATTGTACTCTACAAGGAGATTAGGACCATTTTGGGAAGAACGTGCTCCTACTATCATTAGCCATTTTACAATTATTAGTAAGATGGTGCCATAATTTGATATACTGATCTGGGACCAGTTGGCGAGAAAAAACCAAGAAGGATGTTATTTTATTCAGGTCCGATCAGGTCATTGATGGAGAAGGATTGAGAGAGAGGTCGAAAGAGAAGAAATTTTTCATTAGCAAAAATATTTACTCAATAGACTATATGATGTGCTCTAGTATTATTATACACCTATACTTAGATAATTTTGATCCAATGCATCAATAAACAAAATGTACATCAATTTATAATATTTTTTCTTTGGCAACTAAAACACACGTACGTACTTCTTGACTATGAGACTAATTCATAAAAGTTTGTGACGTGATGTAATACTTACCGATTAACATTAAAGAATGAGTGGGGGTTGGAGCCCTCGCCGGCCCCATTACAATTCTGCCTCTAGATCCGGTTCTAGCTCCTATATTATTAGAAGAAAATGCTAGAAATTTTTTGAAAATGCCTGTATCGATGTCTTTAGGATCCTCAAACAATTATGTTAGATTTAGATCGTAGAAGATCCAATTTAGATTTTTGAGTGAAGAAGAAGATAATGCATGTAGTCGTCGCATAGTTTAATTTTAATTTCTAGTAGTACTGTTTTATTTACGCGGTTCGTGGGTGGAAAATAGGAAACTGTAATAGTGCACGCGCTTAGCTTATGAGTTTTGACCTTGCTCTATCGACCTGATCAAGTTAAGCTCCTTGATTGGAAAAGAATACTACTCCCTCCGTCCCAATTTTATAGTCAAGACCGGCCATGAGCTAAGGTGAGTAAGGCGGTTGACTTAAGCTCCCGATTTTTTTCTTCTTCAAAATTAGGGTCTCGGATAGGTACACCCAAGTATACAATCTATCACTTATACAATCAATGAGCTTGGAAAAGCTTAGTTTCCCTATCTAATAAATATATGGTTCAATTCATGGAAATATATGGTTCAATTCAAGGGCCTCTCTTTTTCTTCTCCATAATAATATTTTTTTCCTCTTCCAAACTCACAGTTCCAAAGGAATTTTTTTTTATTGGTGCGAAAAATAATATGACCAAAAATTAGGTTTATTCGAAGCAATGAAATGAATCATGGAAAAAAAAAACCTAGTCCATCTTAGGCCTCGAGAAGAAAATTGGGCCCTATGTTTTGAATAAACCTAGTTTTAAAAAAAAAATTTTGGGCCCTGTTTTTCGAATAAACCTAATTTTCTTTTTAGAAAATAAAATAAAAGAAAACATAGGGCCCAGTTTTACAACTTTGTTTTAGTCCCTGAGAATCTCAAGGCCGGCCCTATTTATAGTCCCTCGTTCTATTCTAACTAGAGAAAAAAATTAGTTATAACTTCAAATCAGTAGTGAATTTTATATTCAATATGGATCTTATTTGATAGATCTCAATTAGTTCTATAAGACAATATTTTCAAAATTACGTAAAACAATATAAATTACGAGATATAATCAATTGAAAAGTGGCAGGATGCTAGGAACTCCCAAAAGGGTCTATTAAATTGAGAGGGAGGGAGTAATAAGGAAGTTGATGTGAAGACGAGGTAACTCAGGCTTGCAAGATCTACTAGATTTGTAACACTTCTTTAGGTTAAATTTCATGGAGACCCCCTCATTTATTTTAATTTTCCATGGACACCCCCTAACCTTTAAAAACGTCCAGATCGACCCCCTCATCTATTACAGTTAGACACATTGACCCCTTCTGTTAAAATTCCGTTAAATTATATTGAATATATATTAAAAATATTCTAAATTAGATGAAAATGCCCCTTTTTCAATATATTCAGTCATGGGGTGCCCTTTCTCTCTCCTTTACCCCATCCCCCCTCTCTACTCCAGCAGCCATAACCAACAACAACCACCCCCTCTTAATCCCCATCCCATATGCCTCTCTCCCCAAAACCGCCGAACCTTCAGTGAAACAATTCAATTTGGAACCAATTCCTCCTACAATTTGGGTATTGGAAAACCCAATTTGGAAATCAAGAACACCCATTTCAAGAAATGAAATAAAAACCCTCTCAACCTTTCATTTCATTTCATATAGATCGAGACCTTCTGTGTCTCTGACCAGTTGTTCGTCGTGCCGCCGCCCAATCTGAAGGGGTCTTTGACCATCATTGACAAGAGGAACGATAGATAGTACCAAGTTGAGGTCTCTAACAGAGTATTGTGGTGGGGTGTGCAGCAGCGGTGGGCGACAGCAGTAAGACGATTTTAGTTTGAGAAGACGATTTCTCTAATCTCTGATCCATGGGCATCCTCCTTCGAGGAGGGTACAAAAATGGTCACATGAACCCACCGTTTGGAAATCCTCCACTGGTGCCTCCGACGAAATCCCCACCCTCGAATCCTCGGTCTACTACTTCCCCCAAGGCCACGCCTGACAATCCTGACGACAAAGAAGACTACGCCAGGGAAGAAGAATAGGTCGACAAGGAAGACGGCGACCTCCTCGATGACGATGATTCCTGGAGCAAAGATTTAACCCATGCTGGAGTTGGGCTTGGGAACCCATTGCTGGATTGCCCTGGCTTGTGTTTTTACCGAGAGAGAAAGAGAGAGAGATTTTTAACCCATGGCTACAACTTTTTTTTTTTTCGTTCAATTTACGATTGAAAGGGAGAGTGAGGGAGAGGGGGATTTTGAGAGAGAAGGAAAACTAGAGGGGTAAAGGAGAGAGAAAGGGCGCCCCATGACTGAATATATTGAAAAATGGGCATTTTCATATAACTTAACAGAATTTTAACAGAAGGGGGTCAATGTGGCTAACGGTAATAGATGAGGGGGTCAATCTGGACGTTTTTTTAAGGTTCGGGGGTGTCCATGAAAAATTGAAATAGATGAGATGGTCTTCGTGGAATTTAACCCACTTCTTTATCACGCCGTCTACTAACTATTCAAGACATCAGCAGATGTAATAGTCTACCAATAATCTTTTTGTTAAGTTACTATTTCTACTGGCCGGCTACAAAAAGTAACAAGGATTTTGATAAAAGAAATTTGATGAAATTGTCCTGTAGACATGTGGAAGTTCATAAGAATTGTGAATTAGGAGAAGTAATCTAGGAATTAGTCTAAAAATGTTATTAGACCACACCTATATCTGTGCGTTGACAATGGCCGTTCAATAATGGACCCTTTATCTTAAATTAATGAGTTATTTTACATATAAACTTTTTAATTTTTTGAAAATGTCATGTTATTTTTTTTAATTATCAATCATACGTTTTTAGGAGAAAAATCTAAAAAGTACAAAAAGTTGATCAAAAGCTAAAAACATTTCACTAAAAACGAGGAAATTTTCAATAGACAATTTTTTAACCTTATTGTTGACCAACTATACTAAAAGAAAACTTTAGATTTGCACCTTTTCACTTAGATTTGCACCTTTTCACTTCTATTATTGATCTCCCCGAAACAAATACAAAATTCCAAACCTGTTGATAAAAAAACCAAGAAAAATTATCAAATAAAAGAAAAAGGAAAAGAAAATTCCCTGAGAATAATTAATTTCGTCCAAACGTCTTTAATTAGCCAATTCCATCAAGGGGGGCCTTGAAATATTACATTTTTTTTTGGTAAATAGAAAATTAAACATGACAAGTCCTGGGGTATTTCACCCCTACAATATCACCCGTAGTATGGAGTCCAAATAAAACATTACAACAAATGGAATTAAATTGAAAATTAAAAGCATTCCTGGCCAACATATCGGCACTTCTATTGGCTTCCCAATAGACATGGCGCATCCCCGACTCATAGCATTGGGTCATGAGGATACTGCAATCACAAATAAGAGCACTCAAGGGATGAATTATATCAGCATTTGCAGTTTCTAGAGAATGATTGGATCAGAATCATGTTTATATTAGCCTAACTTGCACGCACTTCAATTAATTCTATGCACGAAATTATCAATTAAACAAATATATGTCCAATGACCCAAGGTTTGGAGTATTTGACCTTCTTGGAATTTGCCATTGCAAGCTCTAGAAGATGACTCATTTACTAGTTGCTATCTCATGCAACTTGATGGGAATGGTTTTAAGCACCAAAATGGGGTTTTGGAAACATGGTAATTTTGAAGAAGGGAATTCAAAATTATCGATTAGTTCTAACGACATGAGGACTAATGTGGTAAGGGAATGCCTTGTTAAACAGCCATCAGAGGAAATGAAAGGTTCAAGCTTTATGGGGGAGAATTTTACAACTGCAGCATTAAAATCTTTTGGTACTATTGAAATAGATGAAAATCTGATTCTAGAAAAGATCAATGCTGAGAAAATGGAGGCTAAGGTTTAGATTGAAGGGGCCACTGATGGACATGATTTTAAGGGTCAAAATGAGGATTTGAAAAAGGAGACGTTGGAAGAATGTAATTCCTAGTTATCATTGCAAGAAAATATTGTTGAGACTGACAATGAAGAAGAAAAGAGGAGTCCAATCCAAGGGGTGGAACAAGACAAGGATTCAACGAAGTTTTCACATGAAATGCAATTAAAAAGATTAAGGGCAAAAGGACGTTAAAGGGTCGGTTTTGGTTTTCAAATCGTTTGGATTTCTTTAGAGCACAAAGGAGATGTGGGAGTATTCAAATAAAAAATTTGATATTTGGGGTGTAGAGATAGATTCATATGAGAGAAAATTGAAGCCGGTGTTAGGGTTGATATCAAGGAAAGTGGCGCGTGCAACTCGTTAAAACTAGGTGCTTGGGCTTTGTTCAGGGTATTTGAATTGGGTTTTAAGCATGGGGTGTAATCAATTGGAGGGGCCTTGGTGTTTCTTTAGGTTGTTTTGTTTTGGTGTTTGATTGTTTGGTTGTCTCTTTGTCAGCCTTTCAATCTTTTGGTTCTCGAGAGGCAGATGATTGTCGTCGGGTGGGGTGCCAACCTCGTTGAGATGCCACTTCTCATTTTGATGTTTTTTTCTTGTTCCGTTTAATCTTATATTTTTAATATTTGATTAATAAAATCATTTTTGCCATTCAAAAAAAATCTCATGCAACTTGTTGCTGTATGGTGTGAGCCATCCTATTTGGTTCAGTAAAGCATGTGCTGGGTAGTATTGTGCTTGGTCCTTTGTGGAACTAATAACATGTGTTGCATCTGCTGTTGTTTTTGTGGCTGGAGTCAGCGTGGTGATTGGTGGGGACTGCATTCTTGTCCGAGTATTATTCAGGACTCCTGAAGTTTTACGTGACGTTGTTTACGTGGTACCCTTAGCTATTTATGTAGTGACAAATCATCTAGTAAAAACAATTATCATCCACATAGTGCGGTGACGATCTTTTTTATTTGTAAGAAGTATCACATGGTATTGCCACACAACAATGTTATGAGTACACCACTTGTGCACCCCAAATACACACCACCCTAAGGTGGCAAATGGGGAGATGCTCATATTTTGGGTGAGCCCCACATTGGACTTCTCCTCATTTACCACCTCAGGATGGTGCATGCACATTTGAGATACACAAATAGTGTAACCATATCATTTTCCATTGCCACATGGTACTTCGAGAGTACCAAATAATTAGTCCTCTTATCCCTGGGACGTTGAAGCTAGTAGTATAGTTATTTGGGGAACATGGCAAGTTACCAAATGTGCAGACATTTGGATTTGGGTTTGTTTGGTCCCCTTGGGGCCTAGATGGCTAGAGCCTAGACCTCCATCATGTTGCTAATGAATTTTTCTAATCTGCATAATAGTTAGGTGGCTCGTGACACCATTTTTGCATAGGCGGCTCCGCATTGAGTCTTGGGTGTTCACTTGAACACCCTAAATAAATTTTTTTTTTCAAAATGCATCTAATTTTTTGTATTTTTATTTAAATTTTGTTCTTTTTGAACACCCAAGATAAAAATATTTGAACATCCTCACGTAAATATTTGATCACGTAACCCAATTTTTTTTTGACCAATTAGCCTTAAAAATCAACCCACAAACCAATTCAATGCAAAGAACCCAATTAAATGCCAAGAGGCTCCACATCTTCTCATAGATACTCAGTTGAACAACCTAAACTCTTTTACATTTTACATTACATATACTAATAATTTTATTTTGAATTTGTTTCAACACTTATTTCTATACTACAAATATCCATCAATCCAAGAAATTCACTAATATATTAGCTCAAACAAAGTACATATTATTAATGACAACAAAAAAAAAAAAAATAGAGAGAACAAAAAGTATCTATTGGTATGGATATTGTGCTCTGATTCCCATGGATCTCATCGCTCAACTGTATCTTCGCTTCTACCATTGCCGTCGGTTGAGTTTTTCTCGCTTTTTCCAACAATAATTAAGTGTTTAGAATTGTAGTCTACAAGTAGATTAGGACCATTTTGGGAAGAACGTGCTCCTACTATCATTAGCCATTTTACAATTATTATTTATTAGTAAAATGGTGCTATAATTTGATATAATGATCTGGGACCAGTTGGCGAGAAAAAACCAAGAAGGATGTTATTTTATTCAGGTCCGATCAGTTCATTGATGGAGAAGGATTGAGAGAGGTCCAAAGAAAGAAGAAAATTTTCATTCGCAAAAATATATATATTCTTTTTGGGTGCTTCGCAAAAATATATAGACCTCTATACACTATATGATGTGCTGTAGTAGTATTATACACCTACATATAGATAATTTTGATCCAATGCATCAATAAATATATAAAAAGTACGTCAATTTATAAATATTTTTTCTTCGGTAACTAAAACACGCGTATGTACTTCTTGATTATGAGAGTAATTCATAAAAATTTCGTGACGTGATGTAATACTTGCCAATTAACATTAAAAAATGAATGGGGGTTTGGAGCCCTCACCGGCCCCACTGGAATTCCGCCTCTAGATCCGGTCCTAGCTCCTAAATTATTACAAGAAAATGGTAGAAGTTTTTCGGAAATGTCTGTATCGATGTCTTTCGGATCTTCGGACAGTTAATTGCGTTAGTTTTTTTTATAGTAGAAGATCCAATTTAGATTTTTGAGTGAAGAAGAAGATAATGCATGCAGTCGTCACATAGTTTAATTTTAATTTTGCTACTCTATTGTTAGGATCTTTAATTTCTAGTAGTACTGTTTTATTTACGCGGTTCATGGGTGGAAAATAGGAAACTATAATAGTGCACGCGCTTAGTTTACGAGTTTTGATCTTGCTCTATCGACCTGATCAAGTTAAGCTCCTTGATTGGAAAAGAATACTAGTGAATAAGGAAGCTGATGCGAAGATGAGAGCCCTGTTCGTTTCCCAGTTTAGTTTTAGTTTTAGCCTAAGTTCTCCAAAAAATTTTAGCAACCAAATTGCTAAAATCAAGCATGATTTTATCTTTTGAGGTGGGGAGGTGATTTTATCTCCAATGAATCTGGACATGAATATGTCCAGATTCATTGGAGATAAAATCACCTCCCCACTTCATTTGCTAAAATCACCCACTTGATTTTAGCAAATCTCCATTTTAGCAAATGGAGAACTAAGCCTTTAGTTTTGATAACATCATCATTTTCCTCATTTCTCTCTCTCTCTCTCTCTCTCTCTACTCATTACACCTGATGACATCATCAAAACTAAACTAAATTATTTAACCAAACACAGCCGAGGTAACTCAGCCCATTCCATTAACACAAAAACGCAAACAAGCCAAGCCAGCTTATTCCTAAAACTGAGACAATCGCTCTCTCACAATACATAAAACTAGCATGAACCCGTGCTATGCACGGAGACATGACATCCTCCTTCCTATGGTTGTGATCCTATATTGTCAATTGGTTGCTCCAACTCTTGCTCCTTGAAATTATGTGTAAAAGTCAAATTATTTTCATTCTACAAAGACAAATGTGAAAGGGTGTAACGTAATGAAATTATTGTTTAGTTTTCAATGCATTGTTGGTGTTCGTAGAAGAAAAGGAAAGGAAGAAATGACATTAAAAACAATCAAGTACATTGGTAGAAATTCGAATTTCAATCCGAAAATATATGAATATCAAAAGAATGTGCTCGATCCCAAAATGGTATATGCCATTATCTATCATTGTGGGAGGCAACATATCTAAAAAAATAAACAAATGTGGAAGTACATAGTAAACCCATTATAATGAAACTTACGATCTATTGTTCTTCCGAGCACCAAATCATACCAAAAAAAAAAAAATATGGAAAAGTAAATGAAAAAACTCAACGTACTTTATACCAATGCAACGTTGTAGTCCGTCGGTTTGGATCAGTTGTAATCAACGTTTAGGGGGTGTTTGGGAGCCTACTTTTTAGCTTTTGATTTTTGACTTTTTGGTTTTTTGGTTTTTTGGCTTTTGGTCAGAATGAGTTTTGGATGTGAGAGGAGTGTTTGGGAGAAATGTGCAGAATGTGTTTTGGAAAGGGAAAATGAGAAGTAGAAATCAAAAAAGAGCTCCAAAGCTCTTTTTGATTTCTGGCCCAGATTGTTCAAAATGGAAAAAACTGTTTTTGGAAAAACTATTTCTCCCCTTGGTTGCCAAACATCCATAAACCAAAAAAGAGAAACCAAAAAATCAAAAAAGAGGGGGCCAAACACCCTCTTATTCCCTCTTGGCTTCGAAAATTTTAAAACTTGGAATCAAATTGAGGAAGTGTACCTTTTTCTTAATTGTCGGTAGATTTATTAAAGCACCGTAAACATAAATATTGTTAGATTTTTCACAACACATTATCTATAAATGTATGAGCAAAACTCAAATGAATAATTAGAGGCAGCCTGTCAAATTAACATATGTGCATGTTTTATAGAAACCATTTGAAAAACTTCCAAGACACAAACCAAATTAAGATAGTTTTCACAATTAGTTCTAAATGTGCAACATAGTTAAACGCAACAAAACATATATGAACCTTAATAATGGTAATTCTTACTACACCGATACTGCATGTAGTGTTTGCAATTTATAGAAAGATTCGCTTGAAAAATTAGTTTTCTAATGCCTCCAAAGCTGCCATTTTAAATGTTCACTCCTATGAATATGCAAACAGCAAATGAGAAAAAATATTAGTAGCTTCATGAAAATGAAGACTAATGCAGAGAAAAACACGAATCTTCAAACACTAACAAAAAATGAAAGAAAGTTTAAACAACTTAACGCATAAAAGAGAAAAATTGTACGGATTTTATATACTTCTATAGAGTATTGAATTTATTTTGCGCTTCCACTTTGTTTCCATTTGAAACCAAATTACCAAACTGACACGAAAATCATTTGTTAACCAATCTAGTTTTATTTGGAAATAGGGATCTCCTTTACAAAATTCACCTCTAGGAATTAATCGATTACCAAATGGGAAACTTAAAAAAAAAAAAAAAATCTTTTGAAAGCGAAATCATGAATTGTAATACCCAGATTTTATGAAAGTTTTCTTTTAAAATTACTTGAAAATGCGAATATTTTCTTTTGAAAAATTATTCACATAAAGAACTAATTATTTAGATGACTTTGTAATGTTGATGATTTAACTTTCCTTTCCAATTGAGAATCCCCAGTCGTGGGGTAGGTTTTAGAACATGTTACTGCGTAAGATTTTTTTTCCCATGTGTTTGTTACAACTAATTTTGTAAATTAGGTTTGATAGAAAAATTCAAAAGGGGATTGACATTGCCGTAAATATTCAAATTATGGGATTCTTATACAATGCGGTTTAGAGTAGGATTCTCTTTTGAACTAATTCCAATTTTTTTTTTCTTTTTAAAAAAAGTTCCCGTAAATCGAGTATTGGTTAAACAAAAACAATAAGTTAATTTCCATCCAATCAATAGATGACACTTGTCGCAACCATAGCACTCCTCACGAAAAGTTATTCTGCAATAATATATAAGATAAAAAGCCGTGAAAATCCAATAAACACCCATAGTAAAACCCCCCAGGTTTGCAAGACCTACTTAGATTTGTAACACTTCTTTATCACGGCGTCTACTAATTATTCAAGACTCAGCATATGAATTACTCTACTAATTATTCAAGACTCTGCATATGAATTACTCTACTCATAATCTTTTTATCAAGTTACAATTTCAACTAGCCGGCTACAAAAAGCGGCAAGGATTTTGATAAAAGAAATTTGATGGAATTGTCCTGTAGACATGTGGAAGTTCATAAGAATTGTGAATTAGGAGAAGTAATCTAGGAATTAGTCTAAAAATGTTGCTAGACCACACCTATATCTGTGGATTGACAACGGCCATTCAATAATGGATCCTTTATCTTAAATTAATGAGTTATTTTATTTATATAGGAGTACTTTTCAATTTTTTGAAAATGTCACGTTATTATTATTTTTTTATATCAATCATATGTTTTGAGGAGAAAAATCTACAAAGTACTAAAAAACTTGATCAAAAGCTAAGAACATTTCACTAAAAACGGAGAAATTTTCAATAGAAAGTTTTTAAATCTTATTATTGACGTACTATACTAAAAGAAAACTTTTTGTACCTTTTCACTTCTATTATTGATCTCCTCGAAACAAATACAAAATTCCAAACATATTGATAAAATAACTAAGAAAAATAACCAAAAAAAAAAAAAAATCGCTGACAATAATCAATTTCGTCCAAACGTCTATAATTAGCGCCAAGTGTTTAATTTCGTCCTAGGGTATTTAACCCCTACAACATCATCCTGTAGTTGGAATAACATAAAAGATGGAGGTCCAAATAAAACATTACAACAAATAGAATTAAACTGAAAATTAAAAGCATTCTTGGCCAACATATCGGCACTTCTATTGGCTTCCCAATGGACATGGCGCATCCCCGACTCATAGCATTGTGTCATGAGGATCCTGCAATCACAAATAAGAGCAGTCAAGGGATGAATTATATCACCATTTGCGGTTTCTAGAGAATGTTTGGATCAAAATCATGCATATATTAGTCCAACTAACACGCATCTTAATTAATTCTTACGCATAAAGTTGTCAACCAAACAAATACTCCACAATAACCCAAGGTTTGGAGTCTTTGACTTCTTGGAATTTGCCATTGCAAGCTCTAGAAGATGACTCGTTTACTAGTTGCTATCTCATGCAACTTGATTGTTGTATGGTGTGAGCTATCCTACTTGGTTCAGTAAAGCATGTGCTTGTGACGTAGCGGAATTCACGAGAGAATAGTTAGCGTACTATTCCAAACGAGATAGGTTCTCGAATCCACAAGAGTTCTTGAATCCACAAGAAAAAGAGAGAAAAAATCTCAGAAATAATATTGATTGATTAAAAGTTAAATATGCCCATAGGCTACATCCTTATTTATACTAGTAGGAGTCCTAACTAAAAGGAAATTACTTGGAGTGATGACCAAGCAAAACATTACTTGGAAACCTAGACTATATGCTAAAAGGAAATAAAATAAAATCTAACCAAAACTAAACTAAAAACGTCAAAACAAGCAGCACAAATAAAATCTCCTAATACTAGTCGTAAATAAAAATTATTACTAAAATAATGTTTCCATAAATAATAAGGGTCTATATCTTATCCTACATCATTCTCCTTTTCTTCAAAAGAACTCGCCCACGAGTTCTCGTTGGAAATCTGCCATCTTCCATTCCAAAAGAAAAGATACTTGGAATACTTCAACTTCTTGATTCCCTTCCAAAAATGTTCCACACCAAAAATTACTTACAATGATATCTTCTCGGCATGCTTCAATTGATTAACAAGATCCACCATATGAATATTAAGAATCCAATCATACTGTTGCACTCCAAGAAAATCAACAAAGACAATTTGATTTTGTGGGTATTCTTAATCTTGTTTCATCTTGGTATTGATTGACACATCAACAATTGGCTCATTGAGACGGGCTGGCTTGACCATAGAGTCGTCAGATAAGGTAGCAACATCGATTTCTTCAACTGAAAAATCAATTGGGTCCTCAACAACTTGATCACCAGCATCCATATTAATTTTTTGCTTATCACCCAAATTTGTATCGATTTGCTCTTCATTAACTTCAATCACAATATTCTCGTTGCCGCTATTGCTGATATCAATTTGCTCTTCACCATCAACTCGAATTACCTCTTCTTTAACAGCTTCTTCAACAACATCGGCAGATGTGTGAATTGTATGTTGTTGCTTTGGCCCATATTTTTCTTCCAAAAGTTGCTCATAATTCCATCGCAAAAATCTCTCCATCATAAGTCTTTTGATTCTTGACCATGCGCAAATACGACGCTTTCCCAATCGTTCTCTCTTATCTTGCATATCTAACCACCATCGTAGCGCTCGTCCCGTATTGCCAGCAAATATTTCCACCTTATTTCAGATGACATTCTCACATATTCAAAGAAATCATCAATATCTAAAATCCAATCTAAAATATCTTCAAAATACTCATAATCACTTAATTTAGGCAAATTATCATAAGACCTGAAATCGGGTTTTGATTCCTCACTTTCAGCACAGTTAGTCGGGTGTCTCCCAACTACAATCTGGGTACCGGACTGGCGTTGGGCAAATCCCACCGCGCGTTCCAGAACCTGGTTAAGAGGACAGCATGGGCCAACTCCCTCCGCGCAATTCTCTACAACCCTCCTTGGTCTTTGGTCGAGGTGAAGAGCCAGCAACCGCAGCGATTCACGGATTTCTGTCATGATACTTGTCTGTTGTTCTTCCACCATCTTCCTCGGATCAGCAAATCTTTGAGCAACGTCAAAGGGTGTGTCATCTACTTTGTTTCATGACATCAAGCCAGGAAAAACCCGCTCTGATACCACTTGACGCAGCGAAATTCACGAGAGAATAGTTAGCGTGCTATTCCAAATGAGATAGGTTCTCGATTCCACAAGAGTTCTTGAATCCACAAAAAAAAAAAGAGAAAATCTCAGAAATAATATTGATTGATTAAAAGTTAAATATGCTCATAGGCTACATCCTTATTTATACTAGTAGGAGTCCTAACTAAAAGAAAATTACTTAGAGTGATGACCAAGCAAAACTTTACTTGCAAACCTAGACTATATGCTAAAAGGAAATAAAATAATATCTAACCAAAACTAAACTAAAAACGTCAAAACAAGCAGCACAAATAAAATCTCCTAATACTAGTCGTAAATAAAAATTATTACTAAAATAATGTTTCTATAAATAATAGGGGTCTATATCTTGTCCTACATCAGCTTGGTAGTATTATGCTTGGTCTTTTGTGGAACTAATAACATGTGTTGCATCTGCTGTTGTTTTTTGTGGCTGGAGTCATCGGGGTGATTGATGGGGACTACACTCTTGTCCGAGTATTATTCAGGACTCCTGAAGTTTTACGTGACGTTGTTTGCATGGTACCCTCAGCTATTTGCGTAGTGACAAATCATCTAGTAAAAACAATTATCTTCCACATGGTGCAGCGACGATCTTTTTTATTTGTAGGAAGTATCACATAGTATTGCCGCATGGTACTTCGGGAGTACCTAATAATTAGTCCTCTTATCCCTGCGACGTTGAAATTAGTACTATATATAGTTATTTTGGGAACATGGCAAGTTAGCAAATATGCAGACATTTGGATTTGGGTTTGTTTGGTCCCCTTGGGGCCTAGATGGCTAGAGTCTAGACCTCCATCACATTGCTAATGAATTTTTCTAAGCTGTACTAAAAGAGTTGGTGGCTCGTAACACCATTTTTGTAACAATCATACACATGGGATGGATCAGGGCCGGACAGTACTATTTCCACCCCCAATCCCCAAACTCCTTCTCCATATCCATCCCCTACCCGATCTTCAACGGAGCTTTATTTTTATCCTTCATCCCCACTCCAAATGAGGAACGGGGATCCTCAGGGGAATTCAGGGATCCAATCATTTAAAATATATATATATATATATATATATATATATATATATATATATATATATATATATATATATATATATATATATATATATATATATATATATATATATAGATACACAATAAGTATCTAGTGAGGGCGCCCTTAAGAAAAAAAATGCGGGACAGCCAGTCGCAGTCGTTGGATCGCAGGCAACGCAGCAACGGTTGAGATTAAAAAACCCAACACGCGGGTCGAGTTCGGGGTTAAGAGAGGCACGCGGGTCAGGATCCGGGTTTAAACCCCCATCCGGATCCTGAACCCCTAATTTCAAACGTAGAACCAGAGAGTGAAAAGAGAGAGCGATTTCGGCGATTGCGACGACCTCCATCGACCGATCGAGCTCCAACGACCAACGAAGGTGAATCTCTCACTTCTTCTCTCTCTCTCTCTCTCTCTTCTCTCTCTCTCTCTCTTTCTCTCTCTCGATTGAACTCGTTTTTTGAAGTTCCTTTTCCAAATTCTAGGGTTTCCGCGAACAATCTTCGATTTGGCGTTCAAAATCGATCTACTTGAAGGTCTTGAAGGTGACTCTCTCTCTCTCTCTCTCTCTCTCTCTCTCTCTCTCTCTCTCTCCGTCGTTATTCAAACCCTAAACTCGAGTTTGGGTTACAGACGAAATTGAATTTTGACCCCTTTTTTTTCGATGTTTAGGGTTTCCTGAAGAAGAAGAAGAGGTACATCAAAGGTAGAGGTAAACCCTAGAGTCAGAATAATTAGTTGCTTCCTAATCATTTGGTATCAGTTGTAGTTTGCGCAAACAAACGAATTATGGAGAAAAAAAAATTGACTCTTGCATGTGGTTTCATGTTAAGGTTCTTTGGCTTTTCTATCGATAGAGGTAGAGAAGGGTTTGGAGCCCACACTTGGAGCTTGAACAAACGAGTCCTCCCTAATTTGCTCTGCCCCCATTTATGCACTGTGCTCTCATTTATACAGACAAACATGATGTGCTTTTCATGTTCTGCACAATCCCTTATTTGCTTGTTTATTTTCTTTTGTTTGTTACTCAATTAGTCATTTGGGTTATCCATTTGGCCCTAGTTCTTTTTTCTTCACAGATATTTGGCCCTAGTTGGGAACCTCAATTCATTTTAACAATCAATAAGGTTAAGTTTCACACCTACTCAAATTATTGTTTAAATTTGTATTCCAACAATATAGCTGCCTATGATTTTAGTGTATTGTCACACTATATAAACAGTAAATGTTGTGCATTGAGGTATTTTATGTTTATTGCAAACTTATCAGGCTAATATCTCTCTCTCTCTCTCTCTCTCTCTCAAATACTCCACACAACACAATAAAATAATAGTGTCAGCTTTCTTTCACTTTCAATTTGTGCGATTTGTTGGTGATTTTTTGCTCTCTGTTGAATGTACAATAGGAAAGCCCGAGTCTTTTTTTAGTACCTTATTGTTGCCTCTTATACCAATAGTCCAGAAAGATCTGCACATTCCAGGAGGTATCTTTGGATTTGAGTAATTCGAGCTACTTAGAAATAACATATCCCAAGTTCTGAGTTTTAATTATAAGACTATTGATTATTAGACTATTAATTAGAAAAAACATATGCCAATCAGAATAATTAGTTGCTTCGTAATCATTTGTCTTCAGATATATAGAATGCATGGTTGTCTTCATTTTCAAATGATTTATGAGTATCTTGGCAGGTGCATGACTGGAAAATTCCCTACCTACTTCAATGTGTTTACGCGGATAGATGGCAGTAACATCATTGAGAGAAGCTACTGGAGCTAATCTGTATCGGCATATAGGTGTGTCTGGTTTTAGTGTTAGTTGATCTCTTGAAAGTTGGAGCAGCATAACCATGTCGGAAAATTGGATGTAAAGATCACCACAATGATAATACCAAACAAAGAAATGGCTTCTTACGTAACGTTACATCCACTAATTGTTCACCAATTACTTAAAAACCAACTGGGAACACAACCAAAAAAACCAAACAAAGAAATTAGAGTGTCTTTCAGCATATTCACCACAATCCAAATACAACATCCGTATTCATAACGTTACATCCACTAATTGTTCAAATAAAACATGGCAGCATATTCACGTCACTTCTTTCTTGAAGAACCGGACATCATTGAAAGAAGATAACACAAATGCTAAGCACCAGGTTGTAATGCTATTAACCAATTACATGTCTAGCGCCCAAAGTACAAAAAAATACATGTTCTTTGCACAAAATTAATGCCAAAATAATTCAAGTTCAGGTACATGTAACCCAAACTCGAGTTTAGGGTTTGAATAACGGCGGAGAGAGAGAGAGAGAGAGAGAGAGAGAGTCACCTTCAAGACCTTCAAGTAGATCGATTTTGAACGCCAAATCGAAGACTGTTCGCGGAAACCCTAGAATTTGGAAAAGGTACTTCAAAAAACGAGTTCGATCGATCGATCGAGAGAGAGAGAGAAAAGAGAGAGAGAGAGAAGAAGTGAGAGATTCACCTTCGTTGGTCGTTGGAGCTCGATCGGTCGATGGAGGTCGTCGCAATCGCCGAAATCGCTCTCTCTCTTCACTCTCTGGTTCTACGTTTGAAATGAGGGGTTCAGGATCCGGATGGGGGTTTAAACCCGGATCCTGACCCGCGTGCCTCTCTTAACCCGGAACTCGACCCGCGTGTTTGGTTTTTTAATCTCAACCGTTGCTGCGTTGCCTGCGATCCAACGGCTGCGACTGGCTGTCCCGCATTTTTTTCTTAAGGGCGCCCTCACTAGATACTTATTGTGTGTATATATATATATATATATATATATAAAACTAAAAATCTAGAATCCCAGTTACAAATTAAATGCTAAAATCAAGTTACAAATAGAGGTGTCGAACGGCACAAGCATAGTATTATGTTATCCATTAGTCGTAGAAAAAATTAAGTGGATTGCATATCAGTAAGCATTTACTCGGATGAAAAGTATCATTAAAAAACACAAATTGGGTCCTGATCGACAAGCTTTCTAAACTCGATCGAGAAGAAATTTTACACAATTGATTTCATCAATAGGAACAACAAAATCAACAGCTCGATTGGAAAGATATTGCTTTTATTTTTCATTTTTTGTGTTTATTTTAAGGAATGCATATGATTGATAGTTGAGTAGATATCAACCTAGTCGGGATGTATTAAAATTATAATGATGCATTTCTTATTTAATCACATTTATTGTATTACAAAGTTCAATTATCAATAAAATGTTTGGAGAAAATTTAGTGTGACCCCGTGTGTTTGGAAAAAATTTAGTGGGACTCAAAAGTTTCATAACTCATGAATAGACCCTTATATCGGGGACGGGGCGGGGATGGATCGGGGAACGGATTCGGGGAGGGGACATACCTATCTCCACCCCCTACCCGATCCCCAAACATTTTCAAAAAAAAATCTCCATATCCTATCCAATCTCTAAACAAATCTCCATATTGCCGATCCGTTTGGATCGAAGATTGGATCGGATTCGAACGGGTCGGAGGAAATGACCAACCCCATTAAAGCGATTGGTTTTACCCCTCTTCAGGAGTCAAATGTGATGTTGTATCCGGTTGTTTAAATCAGAAATCGGTTTCGGTACGTTGAGGAGTTTACTACTAGGGTTGGCAATGGGGACGGGGCGGGGCCGGAGACTACTATCCCCGTCCCCGATCCCCGAACCCCTCCCCCATCCCCGTCCCCGCCCCGATCCCCAATGGGGAATTATTTTTTTCCCTCCATCCCCGCCCCAAACGGGGAACGGGGATCCAAACCGGGGATTCGGGGATCCAAGCAACAGCAGAATAACCGATAAAAAAAAAACAGCAGCAAGAATGAGCCACCAAGAATCAACATTTGGGATATCAAAACATCATATACAACAGCAGCAGATAACAGGGAGAAAGCTACAACGAGAAAGCTACAACAAAACGAACAGAGGAAGATCACAAATAACCCCAGATCTACAACAAACGAACAGAGGGAGAAAGCTATAACAACACGAACAGAGGTGGGATACCTCTATTGACGAGCGGGGGAATACCTCTGTTGGGGATCTCATCCCCAGATCTATTGACGGTCGTCGAAGGCAGCGAGGAGGGATGGGTGGTTGAGGGCGGTGGCGGCTTGGGATGGGGTTAAGGAGGCGGAGAAGCCGTGGAAGACAGTGTCATATGTGTGGAGAAGGGCGGAGGGGTCGGTTAGGAACTCGGTGGTGTACCTCTGTTGTCGACTCGTCGGTATGGCGGTAGGTGTTCGTCGGTGTTCGGAGAGACTGAGAGAGCGTGGTAGAGAGAGAGACGGAGAGAGATGAGTGGGAATCGGCTGTGGTTATAGAGGGAGAGAGAGAGAGATAGAGAGAGAGAGAGAGAGAGAGAGAGAGAGAGAGAGAGATTATACGTGTATAAAATGGAACCCCAGATCTATATTTCTGAATCTCTGATGATAACACGTGAAAAATACACTTAGGTCCCTTTAGTGATAAATACACTTAGGTCCCTGTAATTATATTTATATATAATAAAATATAAAAAACGGGGATTCGGGGACGGATTGGATCGGATTCGGAGCGGGGACACACCTATCCCCGTCCCCGATCCGATCCCCGAAATTTTTCAAAACAAATCCCCAAATCCGCCCCAATCTCCAAACAGATCTCCAAAACACCGATCCATTCGGATCGGGGAGCGGATCGGTGGAAATTGCCATCCCTATTCACTACGGTAAATGGGGTGAGATTTGTGGATCAACTAATCATGCATTTAGTCACATAGGCATCGAAGTTGTTCCGTATATGTAGGACCGAATCACTCATTTTTTCAGTTATATAGCAAAATCCATGTCCATAACTCTTACGAGATATTTTGTAAAATTCCGTAAGCTTGTACATGATTTCTCCCCTTTTTCGACAACATTTTTTTGGGTATGCAAAGCGAGAATTTGAAAAGAAAAAAAATCAGTTTTAGCAAGAAAAAATTTGATTCTTTTAATGAACTTTAAACTCATTGATATCTAGCAATTTGGTCAAAAAGTTTAATTTTTACTTACGAAAATATATTATTTTTAAGTTCTCGTTTTCCGGACTTAAAAACCTTTTTGGTACAAGATAGTGTTTTGTTACAACAAAAAATAGACTAAAAATTACTCCACAAAAAGGACAGAAAAACATCCATGTTGCCCTCACAAGTGTGCGCAAACTATTTGTCGTTCCCTCATTATCCAAAAAAGACTAAGGTGGTGATTTTTCTTTCTTTTTTTTTTTTTTTTTGAAAGGGAGTCAGACTAAAGTGGTGATTAAACTATCCCGAAAACAGGGAGAAAAAAAAAATAGGACCTAGTAAAAATATTCTTAATCTCTTATTTTTCGTTAAAGTTGAACATCATATACCCTTACCTTAAGGTCTCGTTCAGTTGTCAAAGAAGTATAGAACATGATGGGAAAATCAAAATTTCTATGACTCTTGGGTGTTCAATTACCAATAAACTAGTGGGACTAACAAAAATATTTTTTTCACTACGACTCACTTTCCCTCAAAATGCATCCTACAAAAAGGAAGAAATTATGTGTCGTACGTAGGAAAGTTTATTTCCAGTCAATTACACTTTCCTGAAAAAATCTTTTATCAAGTGAACACTCACAAGAAAGTAAATTTCATTTTCCTTCACTTCATTTCATTTTTCTCAGGATTAACTTTCTCGCGTAACATTCTTGGCAAATGACGGAGCCTAACAAGAAATTCCGGTACAATACCAAAGAAAAATATAGAGGCGTCGCTAATTAATACTACTATGAACCAGAAGAGGAACCATAGTGTGGTTCTATTTTTTTAGAACAACAGAATTATTATGTATAGAGAATTCAACAATGGGTACATCGAGTCGGGGGAAGAGGAGGAGAATCCAACCAATGGTTGAATGGGAAAAAAAAAAAAAAAACCCCTAAATTGCGGCGCCATTCAACAGTCTCGACCTCACCGCCGTCATCGGATATAGGTAGTGAACCATGCCATAGTATAGTTATGCACATCATAACTACACTTGTATATAATTTTGTTAATTAGACTTTGCTACTATAAGTACATAACCTAGCATATTACAAGAGGGACTACCGTAAAATAGACTCACCCGTCTTATATTACTCCCTCTGTCCCTTTTTAAATGTCCACTATAGGAATCGTGCACTTTCAAACCCCCAAAAAATATATTTTTCTATATAATTTTTTAAATTGTTTTATATCAATTTAAAGTACCCATTGAGTACTTTAATTTGGCGCAAAAAAATTTCAACATCCACAAAAATAAATGTTTCCCAAATGGGAAATTTAAAAAGGGACGGAGTGAGTATTTGTCTTTAATATTTTTGAAAGTCGTGCTATTTTTAAGTACAAAATAAACCATTTTCTTGTATTTTGTTCCCATTGTTTTTGGCATTTTGCATTAATTTAAAGAAGCAGTTGTTTTTTTTCAATAGGTGCGAATGAAGTTTACAAACTGTGCCCAGATCTACTTTATTTATTATTCAAAGAATAAATTGATGGTAAAAAAACGCAGGTAATCATCAGGGGTGGAGGGAGCTGAATTCAAGTGGGGTCTTTTGACCCTCACTCTCAATTTGATCGATCCCAATGGTATTGAGTAGTTTACAAACAAATCTTGATATAACGCCACAAAATATTTAAAAATTGTCCCAACTTACTTTAAATATAGAGAAATTTCAAACGTTCTGTTCATTTCGAGAGTTGATAAATATAAAAAAATAACTTGCATATGGATCTAATTATTTACCCCATTAACCAAAAATTATGGCTCTGTCCCTACATGTAATATGAGACGGAGGGAATATGTGGTGCATGATTGGCTTACCAAATAGATTTTAGTACATATGACAGAAACAATGTTCTATAACAGAAAAATCGGCTATAATTTCGACTCAACAAGCATTGAATTGTTAAATATCCAAATTGTGGTTGTCGCAAAATATTACTCCTAGGCCTTTAAAAACATGCACTTTTTCCTTTAAAAAAATTATAAAAAATGTTTTTTTTTTTTTAAATTATGGAAAAAAGTGCATATTTTTAAAAGGCCTAAGTTTGCACATTTATCTAGGGATGGGGGAGTAAAAAAAATAAGAATTTAAAAGAAACTGCTACTCCTAAATTTGTTGTTGCAAATGTTGCTAAAAATGGGAATTTTAAATAAAATTCTACCTAATTTAGATAGTCATTTAATATGTATCTTATGCATGTCTTGTAATTTTTTCCCTTCATAAATAGTGGTATGAGTTGTAACAAATGTAAAAACACAGTAGAGATAACTAAAAGATGTTATCGCAAATTTTCCCAAGAACAGAGTAAAAACTAATGCGATAAATAAGAGATTTTGTTGCTACGCCTGCCATTATTCTAGTTAACGTTTGGTGTCCGGGGCATTGGGGAATGGGAAAAAACAAAAAAAACAAGACAAGTAGTGTAGGGACTCTATCCGTCATATAGAAATATGCGCAGGGATAGAGCAAAGGGGACAAGTAGAGGCTATAGCCACTGTAACGATTTTAAAAATTGCTGCTATGACATTTAAAATTTGTGTTTTATCTATAAATTATATAGGCACGCCACCACTAAAATTTTTATAATTTTTATGTTAGTCCATCAGTACTTCTTAATAAATAGACATCCCAAATAAGGGACCGAAAGCTAAATTTTATAGCCTAAGTGGAATATCTAAAAACTTAGGATCTAATATGAGAAAAGCTAAACTAGATAATTTAATGACCTGAATAGATGCAGTTAAATGGCTCACGAGTAGAGGTGTCAAACGTGCATGCCGTGCCGTGCCGTGCCATTCAACTTCCGTGCCAACCGTGCTTCGTGCCGTGCCTATTTACTTCATAGTGCCATGTCGTGCCGTGCCAACCGTGCTACTTGTCGTGCCGTGCCATGCCCATTTACTTCATCGTGCCATGGCGTGCTACGTGCCGTGCCGTGCCGTGCCCGATTAGTTAATCGTGCCGTGTTGTGCCGTGCCATTGGCTTACTCGTGTTGTGCCGTGCCGTTCCTTTTTTTTATCGTGCCGTGCCGTGCCTTTTTATCGTGCCGTGCCTTTTCCTCGAAATATTTTCTAAATTTTTCTTCCATGTCCACACAAGCATTTACAAAATTTGGGCGTGCCTTATAAATACGAAAAGTGAGACTAATATTGTAGAGATAATTAAGCACAACACAAGAAGTAGGATAACGAACAGCAGAACAAGCTAATGTAGCAACATAAAACACTTTCAAAAATTTAATGAATTCAAAACCAATTTTTCAATCAAATGGAGATAAAGAATCACCACGATACCTCTGGTTCACAAAAGTAGATATCACATCACTATATTTCCTACAAGACTTTAACATAAGGTAGGTCGAATTCCAACGAGTCACAACATCAGAGTTCATTTGTTTTGCTTTTACATTGTAACATGTAACACACAATTTATCAAATTCTTGTTGCCTAGATGAGGAAGTACCAATATAAAGAACGTCATATCTAATTTTTGAAATCTGTGGTGCTATATGTTTCAAACCATCTTGCACAACCAAGTTAATCACATGGCACACACATCGAACATGCAATAATTCACCAAAATAAGCAGGAGTCAAATTTCTTTTAAACAATGGTAATGAAGCAGTATTAGCACTTGCATTGTCAAAAGTAATGCTAAAAACTTGATCAACAAGTTCATAATCCCTAAACACGCACGTAATACTTTCAAAAATCTGATCAGCATCATGAGGAAACTCCACTAAACGGAAAGCAATAATTTTTTTTTGTAAAGTCCAAATAGAGTCTATATAATGAGCAGTGACACACATATAACCACAATTATTTATACCAGATCACATATCAGAAGTAAAAGCTATCACACCAAGTTTAGCAAGTTCACAAATCAAATCTTTTTTAACTTCATTATATGCTTTCATTGTATCACTACGGGTTGTATTTCTAGAAACTTTACCAAATTCAGGATTCACACAATTTTGCATAAAATATTCAAATCTAATATCATCACCAAAAGTAAATGGTTGTTCAGCTGCAGCTACGTAACGGGCCAGTCCATCTCTCATTTTTTGCTTTCGTATAAACAAAATCTTTCAAACTACTCGCAGATTCACCACTCACTAGCTATTTTATCTGGACGTTTATTTCTAATATGTCTACCTTGATGCCCTGTTCCAGTATCACTAACGCAAGTATAATGCAGGCCACAATAATTACATACAACCCTAGTTCCTATATCAATACCATTTTCATCTTTAAAGTGCTCAACTATAGAAAAATGTTTCCATACCCATGACGTGCGTTTCCTTTTTGAACCATTATGGGTTGAATTAGTAGGAGTTGAATCTGCTGGAGTAGAACCAGAAGGCCCTGTTCCAGTGTGAACAATGTTTGAAGCAGCTTCGCCTACACTTACAGACTCCAAACCCTGTCCCTCTGGTGCAACAACAGGGTCTCCACCATGTTCATCATCAGAAAAATCAAAATTACCAGCATCCATCTACACAAACAAACAGTATAAATCAGTGCTGAATGAGTAAACCTAAAATACAGAAACCCAAAATACAGAATGAAACCCCGTGTTTAAAATCTTACCAGTAAATCAGTAACCAGTGATGAAATGAAAGTATGAAACCCAAAATACAGAAATCAAACCCTAGGATGAAACCCAAGGATCAACACAGATCGGTGAGCGTGGTGTGGTTGTTTGGTGGACGGTGGATTGTGATGGTCGTGAGCGGTGGATGATGGTGAATCACAACAGATCGGTCACAGGGAGTGAGATTTAGGGGTTTAGGGTCGTGAGAGAGTGGTCCGGTGAGCGGTGGATGGTGGTGAGCGGTGGATGATGGTGGTGGTCGCCGGCCGGTGGGTCTGGTGACTGGTGACTGGTGATCGTGAGAGATTAGGGTCGAGAGAGAGTGTAACTGTGTAAGAAGTGTGGTCCGTGTGGATGGTGGACCGGTGGTGACTGGACTATGGTTATGGTGGTGGTGGTCCGGTGAGTCGGCGGTAACTGAGATCGATGAGAGAGAGAGAGAGAGAGAGAGAGAGAGAGAGAGAGAGAGACGACCGTTTGAGAGCTTAGAGATGAGATATTGAGATCGATGATAGAGAGAGAGAGATTATCAAATTAGGGTTAGAACTTAGAAATGGCTGCTGTGGTTTATAATGGCATATTTATACTAAAAACCTAGGGCTACCGGTACAGAAGATCTAGTGCACATAAATTGCTTTTGGGACCCATTTTTTGGTCACACGTGAATAATCCGAACTGTTAAATCATTTCAAAATAACGTTTTGAACGACCTTGCAAAAAATTAGGTCAATTAGACATGTGTAACTGGTAGATCAAAAACTCCAAGTTTTTAAATCAATCGGATGTGCGTAGCTTAGATCGATGAGTTACGCATATCCAATTGACCTGATTTTTTGCAAAGCCGTACAAAACATTATTTTGAAATTATTTAACGGTTTGGATTACTCACGCGGGACCAAAAAATGGGCCTCTAAAGCCATTGTACGACATGAACGGTGAGGATCATTGTAATTGTGTTGCGATGAAGGGCCTTTCAAAATCCGATCGTCGAAATAATTGGCGACAGTCATTAAAACATCAATACAAACAAAGTGAACGGTGTGGATCGTCATAATTGTGTTGTAATTGTGTGGCTATCGTACATTATACCATAACACAGTAGCTTGGTTCATAACCAAGTAAGTTCGATATATAGAATTGCAATGTAGATGTAGACTCGTTTTTCCGAATGTTCAATCTGAACCGTTGCAATTTAATATCTCGTCAATTCTATCATTCTCCCCCAAATCAATGATCATCCGATATCGGTAACAACACGATCGAAACACATTCAGTGCTTCTAATGGAATTTCAGTACTATAATGCACCATTTCAAGGCCACCTAATCAATTTTTTAAAAATCTAAACCGTTAGATGTGTTTAAAGTATGTTTTTAAGGTCCTATGCAAATATTTGAAAAAATAAAATACCCAAAAGGGCTTGATCGGGCCAGGTTTTCGTATAGTAGTTTTACGAAAACCTACTCCGATCAACTACTTCTGGGTATTATTTTTTGCAAAATCCTCGTGTAGGATGCTGAAAACACGTTTTAAACACATCTAACGGTTCCGATCGTCGAAATTTGGTCCGGAAAGTGGAGGCCCATTATTGTGTTCCTGTGAGATTGAGATAGTGAAACTATGAAAGAAATCAAATTTAATTTGTATAATTTATAATTTTCTATAACCAAATTTAATAAAAATAATTCTATAATTTATATAATTTCTATAATTTAACATCTAATAATTTCTATAATATAATTTAATAAACGAATCTAATTCCCATAATTTAAATTTCTATCATTTTTTTATAAAAATAATTTGTATTTTTTTTCTTTTGTTGCCCATCTCTCTCTCTCTCTCCCTAAATTTTTTTAATTATTTTTTTAATTTGCAAATTTTTTATTTTTTTATTTTTTTGTTCATGACTTAGTGACTTACTTACAAGTTGCAAAACACTATTTTTTTATTTTTTTATTTTTTACAAAAATAAAATTATTATTATTTTTTTTCAAAATCTTTATTAGATAAAAGGCAATGTATCAATTATCAAACATGTAAAAAAATATTTTACAAGCTTATTTTAATTTTTTGTCCAAATTCTCTCTCTCTCTCTCTCTCTCTCTCTCTCTCTCTCTCTCTCTCTCTCTATAAAAAAAACTATTATTATTTTTTAAATTTTTAATTTTTTTGTTCATGACTTAGGCACTTAGCGACTTACTTACAAGTTGCAAAACACTATTTTTTAATTTTTTCACAAACAAATAAATGTTTTTTTTTTCAAAATCTTTATTAGATAAAAGGCAATGTATCAATTATCAAACATGTCAAAAAATATTTTAAAAGCTTATTTTATTTTTTTGTCCAATCTCTCTCTCTCTCTCTCTCTCTCTCTCAAAATTAAAATATAAAATAAAATAAAATAAAATAAATCAATAAAATTTTTGTAACTTCTTTTTCCCTCTTGTTTATTTTTTTGTTCATGACTTTTTTTAAACTTGATATAAATATATAATTCACTAACACAAGTTACACAACCAAAAAATAATTCTTTTTTATTTTTGTGATTATCAAAAAATACATACAAATAAATTATTTAACATTTTTTTTTGCCTTGTGCTGTGCCCGTGCCGAGCCGCCGTGTCGTGCCGTGCCAGATCAACTTCCGTGCTCGTGCCGTGCCAGGCCAACTTCCGTGCTCGTGCCGTGCCGTGTCGTGCAAGAATAAAGTCGTGTCGTGCCGTGCTGTGCCTCCTGCCACGTTGACTTCTTACCGTGCCGGTGCTGTGCCCGTAGAAGACCGTGTCGTGTCGTGCCGTGCCACGTGCCACCTTAGCCCGTGCCTTGCCCGCTCATTTCTGTGCCCGTGCCATGCCGCGTGCCAACTTATACCGTGCCGTTCCGTGCCGTGCCAGGATTTTACCGTGCCTCTGACGTGCCCTGCCGCCTCTCGACGTGCCCGTGCCCGTGCCGGCCCGGCCCATTTGACACCTTTACTCACGAGGCTTATGAAGCAAGAGAAAGTACAATTAAAATTTCAGTTGCAATTTAACAATGGAGCAATCACTCTCTCTCTCTCTCTCTGCCTTTTTGAATGCACAAGTGGGTGTAAGGAAACAAGGACAAAATGGGTGTTAGTGGGAGAGATTTTTCAGTGCTGAGTGAACATCGTTCTATGTGGTGCCCAAGCGGTAATCTCGGCCATTCAAATGTGTTATGGATAATCCAGATTTAAAGAGAGGAAGAGGAGAGTTACAGAGGAGAGTGTTTTGGACGACTGAGATTGCCGTTTGGTACCATGTGGCGTATCCACTCGGCACTGAAAATTTTTTTGGGTGGAGAGAGAGGATATGAGGTGTAAAAATGCATGGCACGCCCTGTGGGTGGTGCCCGCTTTGTACTGAAAAATCTCCGGATCCTAGCCTCCTAGGGTTGCTTGTGTTTGTGGCAATAGAGGAGAGTGGGAGGAGGGTGTCATGGGGCAGAGGAGGCCTGTTTTTGTTTTCTGATAATGGCATTTACGCTCACATGCCTAAGGTCTAGAGTGGTTTGGAGGAGGATTTGATGGTTTCAAAGAGAAAAACCATGGAGGTTTTGGGTATATACTAAGTATATGTACACGACGGGACTGGTAGGCAATTCAAGGGATAAGATAACCATGGTCCTGGTATTCTTAGGTTAGTGATAGAAGTAAGGAAGTGTGGAAAGTCATACTACAATCCCCATTCGCCACATCACCTGGTGTGCATTTGGGGTACCCATAGCATTGTTCCTTACAATTAGTGAAAGTCAATTCTTTGGTAGTAAAAAGTAAAAATTGACTATTCAAAGTCAATTAAGTTTAATTAAAGTTGACCTAAATAATTATCAATTTAATTGAGTGATTTGGAAAAAAAAATACATTTCCCTTTTTAAATAAAAATGTTGAAATGTTACAGATAAAATTTCTCATGAAACTTGTAAATATATTTATCTGAAGAAAAATGCTAACGTGTGCCTAATAGGGAAAAATGTATTGAAATATGTGAAAAGTGTATTGGGTTATGCAAAAGGTGTATTTTTATTTTTTTTTGAACAGGAGAAAAGCTTTCGCATTCAGAAAAGCCCAGCGGGCACTTTCAAGGATTTTTTTTTTGAACAAGAGAAAAGCTTTCGCATTCAGAAAAGCCCAGCGGGCACTTACAAGGATTACAACCAAACACACTGAAAATAATCTAGAGTACAACCCAATGAAACAAAAGATAGGAATAGCTAAGCCCAAAGTAAGGATGCCGTCTTAAGCACCAAGATGTGAGCCTAAAGCTCGCTAACCCATACTGTGCAGCGCAACCATCATTGCGTGGGCAAACCGAGTCAAAGTCGGGTTTAGGGTGAATCAAGATGAAAGAGACTAAACTCCTTACGGATCGTGAAGATTACAATCAGATTAAAGCAATAGTCGCAGGTGTAATCCGGAACCAAAACAACCAAACAAAACTAACTAAAAACAACCATTCACAACCCAATAATGCAGATCCGCCCGGAGCATCACTGAGGATGAATCGCTTATTTCCCACCACCATCCCACCAGATCTGGAAAATCCAGATCGGTAACAAACCGGACCGAAGGCCGCCGGTAGCAAAGCATGAAAGCAAAAACTCTTCTCTGCCTCCTCCTTATTTGAACCTCCACCAGCCGCCACCCACCCCATCGTCCCCTGCCACCTCCGTTTCACTGGACTGGATCCCGGAGCCACCCATCAACCCCACGGCACAGCGCTGCAGTAGTTGGCCTTTGAGGTCCGAAGTCGCAAGAAAAACACGAGGAAACTAAGGATTAGAGGAGATGAACACACTGGTAGAGGGGAAAGATCAGGGAGGAGGGGAGGAGAAGAGGAGGAGGGAGGGGGGAGGGGCTGCAAAAAGGCAGCAACCCCCACCCCAGGAGAGAAAATTAGGGCCGGCTGTTTCCTAGAGAGAGAGACTCGAAAAAAGTGACTGCAAAAGGTGTATTGGAAAGTGTGTTTTTTCATTTGTTCGTGTGCTTATTGTGTGTCCATTGAGAATACGTTAGCAAGACCCTTATTTGAAATTAAAGAGTATTCATTTCAAGGATCTAAAGTTATGCTGAGAGTAGATAACCTCATTGCATCTTCATCGCTTTTTATGTTTCCTTGATTTTCTTTGAGTGTCAATAGGTTTTGTCTAATAAAGAAATAGTTTCGGATTTCTTTATAAGAACAACGTTGAAGGACTAAAGAGTTAGATATAACAAATTAAATTATGAAAATATTTAGTGGTGGCAGATATATGTTGTTTGGTGGTAAAAGCAAAATTTCTAACATGATAGCAAATTTTTTTAAAATCGTTGTGGTGGCGGTCGCAACCATTTGTCCCCTCTTGGCTCTATTCTTGTTTGGTTTGATTTTGTTGTGCTCCAACCGTGAGAATCTTTTCAGAATTATGAATGAAAAGTAACTCTTACATTGATTTTCTGGTTCCGTCCAAGTGAGTTTATATACGTAAAAATACTATAAACAAAAAGAGGTTGCACTGAGTATTTATTATTATTATTATTTTTTGTTTTTGGAAAACAAGCCAAGAAGATTCCTTGAACAGATAGAAGCAAGCTAGTTACAGACTTTTATTTTTGTTTTAGTCAATGAATGTACATGCTGTGTACCACATGGAAATTTGACTATAGTTGTCAATAACTAAGTCAG
The DNA here is from genome assembly GCA_020921065.1 of Vaccinium darrowii. Classification (NCBI taxonomy): domain Eukaryota; kingdom Viridiplantae; phylum Streptophyta; class Magnoliopsida; order Ericales; family Ericaceae; genus Vaccinium; species Vaccinium darrowii. The sequence continues at coordinate 26,808,926 of CM037162.1, read as the reverse complement.
ACCATATCAATGCCATCAAATTATTGCGAACAAAATAGTTGACTTCCTTCACCAATTAAAAAAAATTAATACTGATGTTATTATTTCCTAGAGCTGCCCAAATATTGAATTCTAATTGGTGCTACACCCAATTGTTCATAAACTACTATATTCAAATGATTAAAAACTGCAATTGTAATCTTGGCAAACTAGTAACAAAAAACTGTTTTTTCCAAACTCCGAGACATGTCATTCTCTCACAATACATCACATAAAAAACCGTGAAAAATCAGTTTATTCAAAAAACTGGTCGAGTTAGTGGAATCATGTTTACTTTTTCAATTCTATGAGTAGATCATACAATTCACTCATTTGGGCGCACCCCATGGTTCAGAGAATTATGTAAGTAAATCATTGGCCATATTCTTATCTATTATTAGTGCATTTATCTAACCTAGTCAAGTCATCTGTCATCGAACAAATGAATGACAAGGCCGAGTTTGAAAATTTCAATAAAATAGTATTGATGAAATTATGTAGTTGCGCTTTTGGGATCACAATAATTCTTGTAATGAATATACGAAACATACGATGCCTCGAGTCTAACCATTACTCTCTCCGTCCATTTTTAAATGATACTTTTAAAAAATGTGTATTTTTGTAGCCGTTAAAAAATGCACTTTCGTAGCATGTTTTTCAAAATTTTTTTGGCACCAAATAAAGTATGAGCACTTCAATTTGGTATAAATAAAAATAAAAAATTATATGAAGAAACATGTTTTTTAGCAGTTTGAAATTGTACATATTCCGATAAGTATCGCTTAAAAAGGGACGGAGGGAGTATCATGCATAACTGTTAAATGGACTTTTGGTGGACTTAGGGTGTGCATATTCATAGTGCCACCAAATTTGGTTCCAGCCAGGACTTGAACTACATAATATAGAACTTATGTATGATTAATATCCCCGGCCAATAAATTAATGAGTTTCACTTAATATTCTGAACCCCATACAATTGAAATTTCATTTTTCAATCCCCTCAAATTAATTCATTTTGTAATACGTAATCCGCTATTTCTTTATTGGATAATTCTCCGAAAACATTTATCAATCAACTATCACAAATTAGACTTCAAGAGCTATTCTCAAGTTCATCCAATTATATTCGCTGTGTTTGGTTGAAAGTTTTGAAAAGAATATTTTGATTTCATTCTTCCATGCGTGGGCTGAATAGGTGGGTTGGGTGGGCGAACGGGCCAATGTGCACCCCTACGGCTACGAGTGGAGTGAACAATAAGTTCGAAAATATGGTCTGGCAGAATCTAAACAGATTGTTTACCAAACAGATCAGCCCACATTCAAACCCGGGGTTAGTTTCGTCATTCGTGTAATGTTGAACCAAGCCCAGTCCAAAACACTTGTACGTCCGACCCAAAACTTGGGCTGGGATGGGCATGTGTATTAGTAGTTTTTGTTTGGCATTGTCCTGAAAAACCAATAATTATTTTCACCACATTATTGGATAAACCAGGGGTACAGAAAAATTTGTACAGAAAATGTATAAAGCGCTCTCGGGGATCCACTTTTAGGTCTCACACGAGTGATCCGAACAGTTCATTGTTCTTAAAACATTTTTCCGAGGGGCCCCACAAAAAATCAGCTCAATCGGACGGTGGGACTTTGATTCACACACTTCTAATCGTCCGATTGAGCTGATTTTTTGTAGGACCCCTCGGAAAAATGTTTTAAGAACAATGAACGATTCAGATCACTAGTGTGAGACCTAAAAGTGGGTTCCCGAGAGCGCTCTGTACCATTTCTGTCCCTCACCTTCGGTACCCATAGCAGGGTCCCACATTATTTGTTCTTTCATCATTTCATTTTTTTGTAGAAATATATTTATTAATATTTTTTGTAGAATTATACTTCTGGTTTTCACCGTTTAAATTCCTTTCTATTTTATTTACGTCATTTTATCACATTACGCTTTCTAAAGTAGCAATTTATTGCAAATAACATCATGGTGAAAAATCACAAGCAGCTAATCCCCGTTTATTATTCTTTGGTTCATCATTGAAATTTAAAATTTGTTTGTGAAATCAGTTTGGGAATTTGTGGGTTGGGTTGGGTTAGAATTGATCCATATTCAACGCACCCATATTCAACCCGCATACTATTGGCCCATATTCAACCCATAACATATATCAACCCACAAAAATCCAACACAACCCACCCATTTGCCACCTCTAGTAAATATATTCGGAAGGAGCTGCTTGCGCAATTAACTTCATCTTATTGTTCCTTGTTATTTTGGTCCATTTTTGTAATTATCTCCATAAAATGTAAAATTTGGCCAGATTATGTTTAGCCTAGATAGACGAAGGGATTTTCTAGCTGACAATAAGCAAACAAAAAAATAAAAAAATTAAAAAAAAAACACGCATTCACATACAATTTTCACTTATTTCTATACTCTCTCACACTTTTTCATACACTTTTTACACATCTCAACACATTTTTTAAACCTTAACGTGGAGAAGAATTTGGGTACGGGGAGGGTAACACGTGGTACCCTCTCAGTGAATCCGGACCGTCCAATATCGCAACCAACGGTCCGGATTAAAAATGCCGTCCGAATTTAAAAAAAGAAAAAGAAAAATGAAACATAAAGTGCATTTCAATCCGAGCCGTCGGATGCATTTTTGGACGGTTCGGATGCACCGAACGGGTACCACGTCACTCGTACCTTAACGTGAGTCTATTGGGCTAAGTTTAGAATTTGCCTTTTACTATTTCTAATTTAAACTAAAAAAATGAACTTATTACACTTTACGAGACATGCTATTCTCTCACAATACGTCGGTTTAAAAATTGACTTAAGATAATTTCTGATTTAAGTCAAGAATTGGAACAACAAATCGGGACTCGGGGTTGCTGCTGTGCGGCGTAAAACGACTCCTTTTCAAGGCCATCCACACGGAAAAAATAAGGGAGCTAAAAACGACGCTGTTTCAACGCCATTTCTGCCCAAACTTAGTTAATTACCAGTGTTGATTTTGTGCTTTTGATTGCTAGTGAATTTCATGTACCAATTTCCATTTGAAATCCTATGAACATTTTCCATTTTCCCCTCAGCAGTTGTAAATCCTATGAACCTTCGAAATTTCTGCTTGGGTTTGTTGGGTTGGTCGAAATGTTGCTGGATTCTATTGCAATCTGTCCAAACGACGCCGTTTGGTTTTATTTTTCTTTCTGCATAAAACACCACGAAATGGCGTCGTTTCACCAAAGCAAAACGATGTCGTTTTATTTCAAATTTTCCCCCCGCGTAGAAGACCACGTACGACGCCGTTTTAATTAAATCAAAACGACGTCGTTTTGGCTCCCTTATTTTTTCCGCGCAAATGACTTTGAAACGGTGTCGTTTTATGCCGCACAGTAGTTGCCGTGCACTCTTGCACAACAGCATCCCGAGTCTCAACCAATCGTATGTTGAAAAGAGATGCTTAAAGAAGCATCCCGGAATTGGGGTTTAGATTCTTTAGTCAAAAGTCTTCAAAACTTTATGACTTTAACCCAATGTATTTGTTGACTTGGGGGAGATCGAACCATCTGAGAGAAACAAAAATAATTATTCACTGCTTTATGGATTATATAAATTTATAATCACCTTCACGGGAACACCACCATGCCCTCTTTTATCAAACTTTTTTCTCTGTTTTTTTTTTTTTTTTTTAATCTTTAACCATTCAAAGTTTCAAGGTTTTCACCCTTTTCGCTGCAAATAAGTTCGTACGTTATCGTGAATGAATTATAAACAATCCGTGTAAAATAATTTTCTCGATTGGATACTTGTAAGCATTTGATCAGAGAGAACTTGTCTTTGTTTAGAGTTTTGGCCATGATTTTGTATAAAACATCTAATGATTTGATCAAATCCTTATTAATAACCAATTTTAGGGCATCTCTAGTGCACTACCTAAAATCACTACCTAAAGTGCCCCAACTAGTTAGCGAAGAAAAACCTCAAAAAATGGTCTCTAGTGCACAAAACTTGGCTCCCTAAAATCCTAGGTGGCACCCCTCACTACCTAAAGTGCCCTAAGTGACTACCTAAATTTGGGGAGGGACTTAAGGAGAGAGAAAGAGGAGAGAGATAGAGAGAAAGAGGAGAGAGAAAGTTTATGGAGTATTTTTAGGGAGCCCCATTAAAGTGAATTTCCACATAGGTTACCACTTAAATGGGTCCCACATACACTTTAGGGAGTATTTTTAGGGAGCCCCATTAAAGTGAATTTCTTCTTAGCTAGCTAACTAAGTTCTTAGCAAACAAAATTGGGTCCCACATGTGCTTAGGTGTACATTTTAGAGAGCATTTTTTAGGTAGTGCACTAGAGATGGAATGCATTTGTCGCATGGATTATCTAATCATTAATGAATCACACTTGCTCTAAAATTCCTACATATTTTTTTTTTTGAGAAGAATTCCTACATATTTAAGTGTTGGGATGTGAGCTTACCTCCATACCCCATCCTTCTATCCCCCACCTAATATTGGTTTTATGAAAATGCTTCTATACACCACAATCTAATTGGATTGTATATAGGAGGACAAAAGTACATGCTCTACTCCCCAATGTACCAGATCACAGCCCCCTTCGCTTTCCTTTTTTGAAGAGTCAGCACAGCACCCCGCGTCGACATTGATTGATTTGCGCAATTGGTACGTTGCGGCGTTGCCTCAAGACCAAGTAAAATCAATCAAGGCATCCAAATTTTCTCTCTCTCTTCTCTCTCTCTCTCTCTCTCTCTCTCTCTCTCTGTCTATATATATATATATATATATATATATATATATATATATATATATATATATATACATATGAAAATGTGTGTTGTATAATTCAGGGGAACGCAGAGTAGTGGGTGAAGAAAAGGAAGGAAGAATGGAGAATAAAAGGGTGGTGGTGGTAGGAGGAGGAGTCTCTGGTTCCCTTATTGCCAAATCTCTCCAATTCCGTGCCGATGTCACCCTTATCGATTCGTAAGAAACCTCTCTCTCTCTCTCTCTCTCTCTCTCTCATATTTTAGCAATTGATTTCTGGCTTTCTGCTCATCTCCATTGAATTTCTCTCCTCTGTTCCTTAACCCTCCCTCTCCTTAACAATGACAACGAAATTAAACAACCTCTACCCCTTTCTGATTTTTAACTCATACTACTAAAGATTTTGACAACCCTGAGAGGTGAAAATAGTCATTATGCTCTAACAACCTATCATTAATTTGGCTATTAGTATTTCCATTATTAAGGAAGACTAAACTACGCATATAATGTGTATGTGAAACAAAAAGAAAATTACTCCTAATTGATTTGGGAATTGCAATTTGAATTCCATTTGGTCCAAAATTTTGAGTTAGCTCGAATTCTAAATAAAAAATTAAAAGAATTGACCTGACACTTATTTGTATCTGATTAAACTTATTTTTACATGGCGTATTAAAAAAAATTGTTCTTAAAAAAATAAACATCTCGGATCATCAATGTGGAATCTGAGTTCAGCCCTACATAGGCGGTCAGGACACCAATTGATGGCAGCCTAGGCCGGAGTAATTTTTTATGGATTGACTACTCACTTTCAGGGGCGGACCTAAGAAGAGGCAAGGTGGTCAATTGACCCCACTGGGTTAAAATTTCATACAGACGTGTACATATATTTTTGGATATTTTGCCCCAAAACCCTACACATGATTCACTGGATCTTGCCCCAAGACATTAATAGAAAATCCTCCGTCTGCCCCTCTGCTCACTTTCTTAGATCAAGACTACTCTCAATATCTCTTGATTACACATTGTTATTTCTTGGTACTGATAAAAAAAGTCGACTGCTCCTATTAACTATGGAATCATGCAGGAAGGATTATTTTGATATACCATGGGCAAGCTTGAGGGGAATGGTGGAGCCATCATTTGCAGGGAGATCAGTGATCCACCACCGCGCTTACCTTACTAACGGCCGTGTTATTACGTCCCCCGCCATTGATGTCACCGATACAGAAGTCTTGACAGCAGAGGGACGTCTGATTCCTTATGATTATCTTGTCATTGCAACCGGCCACGCAGATCATGTCCCGCAAACTAGACTTGAGAGACTTGAACAGTACCGAGCAGGTAAAATTCTATAGCACTTGCACTTGTACTTGGTTTTCTCACTGTCAGGATTTCCTTTTCATGTTCTCTCAGCCTATCTTGTGCCTGTACTTAGTCAACAATCTTTTGGGGCATTGGTACATGATTTTAGAAAAAATTATGTCCTTTTCGCAGCACAAGTATGAGAATTGCTTGACAAAAATGCACCATGGTAGGTGTGAAATCTTAGAGTCCGACGATTCAAGACGAAAATTTGGTGTTTGGTAAAAAGAAGTTAGTTTTCTGAACTCTTGTTTACAAAAGTTGGAAACATGTTTCAAGTAATTTTTGCAAAAGACTAGAGCAAACATATTTTCATTAACTAGTGAGGAGATGACCAAATAGGGTAAGCACCATGAGGGGTGGCTTGAGGTGGGAGTGTTGGGACGCGCGTTGCTGCAAACGAGCCAAGCTTCTCGCGGGCTGCCAACAAACCGAGCTGCTCCCGAGCAGCTCGTTAAGGCTCAGCTAGTTTAGTAATCGAGCCAAGCTTGAGCTCAAGTTTTAGGCTCGTTTAGTAAAAGAGCTTGGTAAAGCTTGGCTCGTTTAAGGAGGCTCATTAAGTAAATTACCTTGGCTCGGTTCATTAAGGGCTCGGCTCGTTTATGAACGAACCGAGACAAGATCAATTTTTGGCTCGTTTACTAAACGAGCTGAGCTCAAGCTCTACAAAGCTCGGCTCAGCTCAACTCTTTTACAAGGGACTCAAAACTCAAGTCGCGAACAAATGAGAAGGCATTTTTCTTGTTTTCTGATCTTGAAAATTGTTACAAGGCTATCGGAATTGTGTTTTTGTATCTTGTTAACAGACACACGTGTGTCTATTTTTCATAGAGATACAATACCCTAACATGTGAGTTTCTTTCTTCTTCCTTTTTTTTTTTATGTCAATTATGTTCGAACTAATGTGCTAATCTTTCCATGACAGAGAACGAGAAAATAAAAGCGGCTAATTCCATTTTAATCATCGGAGGCGGCCCCACCGGCGTCGAACTGGCCGGAGAAATCGCGTTCGATTATCCTGGAAAGGATGTTACTTTGGTGCACAATGGATTTAGGCTGCTGCAATTCATTGGGCAAAAAGCTTCAAACAAGAGTCTCGAATGGTTAAAATCGAAGCACGTGGAAGTGAAGTTGGGGCAGTGTGTGGATTTGGACTCTATTTCGGAAGGAGTTTACGTGACTTCTTCTGGAGAAAGTATCAAAGCGGATTGCCATTTCTTGTGCACGGGGAGGCCACTTGCTTCAGAATGGCTTAAGGAAACAATATTGAAGGGTAGTCTGGATGAGTTTGGAAGGTTGGAAGTTGATGAGAATTTGAGAGTCAAGGGGCGCAAAAATATCTTTGCCATTGGAGACATCACTAATATAAAGGTGAGCAATGATAATTTAGGAGTATTTATTTTGTCAACAATGCTAAATAACCCGAAAAAGAAACTCATCGAATGATTCGGAAGATGAAACATTTAGATCAGATTCATACTGGGTGTGAGCTGAATCTACACCATTCAGTAATCCGGACGATTGAAGAGTTATGTTTTGTATCTAAGATTCTTGTCCAACAAAGAATGTTCAATCGATTTAAACGAAATTGAGATGGCCTTCAAGGTATCTAATCTGCTTTGCATTCGAAATTTATTCCGTGGCAGGAAATGAAGCAGGGGTATTCGGCACAAAAGCACGCTCTAGTGGCCGCGAAGAACTTGAGCATTTTGCTTTCTGGAGGAAAAGAAAGCAAAATGGCGATATACGAGCCTCGTTCTGTGAAGGCATATGTTTCGCTGGGGAGGAGAGAGGCTGTGGCTCAATTTCCATACACGACAGTCATTGGAATCGCACCGGGCTTGATCAAATCCAGGGACTTATTTGTTGGGAAAACTAGGAAGCTCTTGGGGCTTGACCCTCACCTTGTAGATGCTTGATTAGGCCATGTTATTTTGTAGAGATATATAGACGGAAATAAAATTGAGCTATTTATTATTTTACATTTTTATTCTTTTCAAAAGATCTATAAGGTCTTTCTTTCTGAGACTTTTGCTTTTCTCAGATTGTTGTATATAATATTTAAACTATTTTTTTTGAAAGGAAATATTGAAACTACCTAGTATATGTCTACCGCTTACTTCCTAGCTTGAGAACCTCGGGCCTGTTTGGCCGAGGGATTTGGCCCTGGATTTGTGAAGCGCCGGAATACAAATCCAAGGCCCACCTCTAATTCAGTCTTTGGGTAAATTTTCCTCCCCCGGACTAATTTACTGTTGGGACTACAAATGCACCCGCGGGTGGATTTGTGAAGCCCTGCCTTACCCCTATTGTTAGCAAATCTGGAGCTCTTGGTACTCTTTTGACCCTCCAAATCAACCCTCAGAAACCCTGTCGATACCCATTTTTACCTCCCAAATCAGAAACCACAAACAAATTTCATGGCACAACTTCGACAGAAAAAAAAAAATCACCATTTAAAAACCAAAAAAATTTGGAAAATCCTACCCAGAAGTAGTGGACATGGTGGACGATTGAAGCCTGGAAGTGTTGAATGAAAAGCAACGCCGGAGAACATGATCGCCGGACTTCCGATCGTATGTCAGAGACAGGATTTTTTTCTGGCTTAGATCCGGTTTTTGCGAGGAGAAGACCACCTTGTTTTTTTTTATCTAGAGAAGACGATATAAGTAAAGGATTGTTGGGCATAATCCTGTGTGGTTGCCTCTTCTTGCAACAAATCAATTTAAGAATTCTCAACCATTCAACCACAAAAAACTAATGTTTAGTAATTAATTTTAGAGTTTTCTTTGGAAATATTATTTTTTAAATATCTAATATAGTTTACATATATTTATGTATTTATTCTAATTATTATGTATTTATTCTAATTGTAATAAAATTAATCCATTTGTCAATTAAATTAATAAACTAGGGCTAATTTAGTCATTTGCCCTCATATCTTATCATATCCACCCTCCAAATTCCCTTCTCAAAAAACCATCCAAACACCTCATAGACAAATCCACCCTTCTTAAGAGGTGGGTCCACCCTCCTTATAAATCCACCTTCATTACAAATCCAACCTCAAATCTGCCCTCATTACAAATCCACTCAAATTCAAATCCACTAGCCAAACGCCCCGTGAATGCTTAACAGAACACTCCATCCATAGATGTAAGGAGCAAAGGAGTGGTAATACATCATTACCTAACGTCAGCTGAAGCAATTACCACGTGTGCCTATTGCCTAGTACATTCTACCTTGGAGGGCAAGTTAAGGGATTCTATGTAAGATACGCTAATAAACCCTAACAGGTACGCTGCTCTTCGTCATCCTATATCCATCATAGTACTTTCTCCTCCATGGCCCTTCTCTCACTTATCCGTCGAAGTGCCTTCCCGATCGAAGATACGCCGTGTGTTACTTGTGTAGTGTAGGCGAGATCTCAACCTCTTGCGATTGTTCCAGACCAAAAGTTCCGCCAAGGTTCATTGTTAGGATCCAAGACCCCACATTTCCCATAAAAATCCCTTCTTTAACTTATGGACTTTAGACAAGTTGTTTCGGTATTTGAACTTTTAATTTATATATGTGACCTGAATGATACGTCTCAAAATCCATGTTTTTGTCAGCTTTAGCCCGTTTTATGAAAACTTAATTTGGTGTTAATCTTTTGATGTGTGGGGTGGAGCAGTTTTTTCTAACATTCCTCCTCAGAAAAATTGGACAATATTTTATGATGAATGGGTTGGACATGCTCTAACATTGGTCAAAAAAACAAAAATTAACGGTTCATGTAGACTGTATTGAAAATTCAGTATTCAAAATGAGTTAATAGTGTCGTCTTAAATCTAGAATGCAAAAAACTTTTGAGGCATGTTGTAACAACACTTGCTTAAAGGCAATATTTGTCTCCACCAAATAGTGCGCACTGGTTTACAGTAAATCCGCCTTTAAGATGCAACGAAATCGAAATCTAGGTTCTTTCTGTTTGCGTTTGCACAAACGAAGACAGATAGAATATCCGCTACACGAGAATAAAAGAACCAAGAACCATTGTATTTTGTTTCTGTAACGCTACAAAACACAGAATAAATGCTCTATCTATTAGAGCTTGTTTGGCCGCTCACTTTTTTCATTTTCCAATTCTACTTATTAGCTTTTGGGTTGTCACGCCCCGCCCCGCAAACGGCACCCGATGAGGGCCCGAGTCGGCGCGGCCACGTGGCATTCCAACATTAAAACTCAACATCAACTTAATAAACTCTTAAAACAATAACACAGCGGAAGACTTCATCATTTAAATATAAGTGTCAACGTTAAATCACTAACTCAACACCAATAACCGACTACTCAAAGATTAGCTTAAACAACACATGTGCTCAAAACACTCTCTTAATACAAATCATTAAAAGTACTAGATGACAACATGTCCAAAAATTCACTCGACATCAACTACACAACCCAACGCTGACTGGTAGTGGACCCCCTCCACAGCTCCTGCTTCCTAGAAAACCATAAAGGTAATCCAGAGTGTGTGAGACATAGATTTGCTCAATAAAATACAACCAAATCAACATGCCAAAACACAACAACATTATACATCAACTAAATCAACATCCAAAACACAACATCATTATACAACAACTTTCAACATGTATAAAACCAATCACATGCAAGTGGCACGTCTGCCACATCCTATGTATCCTAGGTCACTGTGGGAGCACACCCCGCTCGTTGTCACCAGTAGCTAGCCGACACAACGTACTCGCGGTGCAACCCAATCCACAGCCCCTTCGCAGATACCATCTTTCACACACAATATACAATGCATCCTAGGTCACTGTGTAACTCAATCCACAGCCCCTTCGCAGATACCATCTTTCACACACATCATACATGCATATCCACAGCTAAAACATCTATTAGCATGATAGCAACCATCTTCACAACAACACGTCATTATCACATGACATACATCCGTCTTCATAACAATACATCATCAGCAGCTAAAACATCTATTAGCATGATAACATCCATCTTCACAACAACACGACATCATCACATAATATACATCCGTCTTTACAACAACACATTATCAACTCAGTTATATGTTATTGAACATAAATATATCAAACACACTCACCTCGATTTCCAGAGATAAAGGTAGATTTGATTATTGTATTCGGCATCCCGGATGTGCCCGTATCTGCCTCTGTACACGTATCCTCAATTAACTCAAAATCATACACAATCAATGGTAGACACTAATTAAGACCTTAGATAATCCCATGAATTTACGCTCAAACACAAGCAAGGTGCTCAACACACTTAGGACAACTCGACCCCTTTGCAGTCCACGAATTTATAGAATTAATCCACCCGTCCAAACATCCCAACATTTTAACCGTAGACCATAGACACAAGCAGAAACAACATACTAAAAACTCAAAATTTTCTAAGCTCTGCAACTATTTTTAATCAACCGTCATACTAGCCCAGAACCTGCTAAAACCTTCCCAAAACAGATTTTTCTCCAACTTCAAATTAAAAACTGCTATTACTGGGAAATAATCAAGCTACAAGGCCTATCAATTCTGAAAGCCTTACAAGTCTAGTTTCATAATCAAAAGACGGTGTACCAATCGGATACCCGAGCTAAAAGTTATAACCGTTTTCCCAAAGAGTGTCAGTGCTATCTGCACAGACGCGAACCCGACAACAGCTCGGTAAAACATTTTTCATATTTTCTGTACTTCTCATAAAATCACTAAAATTTAACACAAGGTCTAGAACTCCTATGGGTACCTCCAGTTAAATTTCCAGAAAATCCCAGATTTGGGAACCATATCTTAAAATTCGCCAAAAACCATGGCAGATTGTATTCCATAAAACTGTCAGTGAACACCCTTACGTTTCTTCCACGAATTTTCGTAAAAACAGACCCCAATTCACCCTTATGAGATGCAAAACACCAAATTAATTTGCAAATACACAGCATAACTCAAGAATTCTGACACTAAACTCCAATCCGTACCTTAATTTGGGTTTTCCCCAATTTTCCGGTCCATCCTCCTTCTCCTTCCTCTATTTCTTCTTCTTTTCCTTCTTCTCTTCTTCCTCTGCCCACTTCTCCCTTTCTCTCCCTCTCTCTCTCTCTTCTCTGATTAATCTCCCACTCAAATGAAAAGAAAGAAGGAAAAACAAAAGAAAAGAAGAAAAAGAGAGAAAGAAGAGACGACTTAGGGGGTGGGGTAGGACCCACTCCCATAATTGAGAAATTTCCACTTCCAGCAGGCGGCTGGAACTCCCGCGACCGCGGAAATAAGCTCCGCTCCGACCGTGCAGTCCAGATTCCATCTCAGAAAATTCTAAAATTTTTATCATAGCCCAAACAAATTATTTTGAGACTACCCCCGGTCTCGGTTTATCCAATAACATTCTCGAAAAGTAAAATTAACAACCGTATGAATTTTCCAGACCATGACATCATCCCACCAATAATGCAACCCCACATATGGAAAATTATTGGCTATAATCACACCATCACTCAAAATTGCGAATTAAATTCTAAATATCTGGAACGGGTATTACATGGGTGTTTGGCGGTGAAGGACAAAAACTGATTTTGGGAGAACGTGGTTTGTGTTTTTGAAAATAGAGAACAAAAGTAAAAAAAAATAGGCTCAGAGGAGCTTTTCATGTTTTGGTAGAATGTGGTTTGTTTTTTTCGTAAGGATGAGATTTTTTTTCCCACGCGGATGAGTGTTAAGACATGTTGCCAAATGCATTTATCAGTTATCTCCCCAACACTACTCTTTTTGCAAAATGCATTCTACACATTTCTCCCAAACACTCCTATCAGATTCAAAATACATTTTGACCATAATCCAAAAGCCAAAATTTTGAAAACGGAAAGTTAAAAATGAAACTCCCAAACACCTTCTTCGATAGGAAAGGGCGATGTTTGTGCGAGAACAACTAGACAAAATGGTTGGCTCTTGACTTATTTATAGGCCACACGGATAATATTGAAGGAACACAATCTACACAAGGATGCGATCAGGTGATGCCACCATTTGTTTAGACTAGTGTCGGGCTACGTGCTTCGCACGTAACCGCGTGCTCATTAGTTATTTCGTTATAGGGGCGAGGCTAAAAACTTTGGAAAGCATGCTTGAAATTTTGCAAGAGTATGATGGAAGAAGTTAGAGAAGTCTGATTATGAAATAATGATTGGTAAGAGAAGTCATAAAGGGACCAAAGTTCCCTATTTTGTAGATACACAAGTCACAAAAGTATCAAAGCCCCAATCGTAAATTTGTTTCCTCTACAAAATCAGAGCATCCAACACATGAACCTTTCAAGCTCTTCTTACATGTCAAACAAAATGATAATATAAAATTATTTGCAAGAACTATGGAATTCTAGCATTGTTGGCAACGAAATGTAACCATCTAGCATGAACCATGGTCAATACATATGAGGTTATGAATTTTCTCATCTACTTCATTTTTACCATAACCGATTTCCATGTGGGCCATCAACTAGAGTTTGATTAGCTGAAGAGGTAAAAGTGAGATGATCAGATGCAAGCAACACCACATCGGAGCTTACTACACCATAATGCTGTTGATGCTACCAATTGAAATTTCATGTCAATCTCAGCTGACGGTTACTTGCGTCCAATATTACGCGTGTCAATAAAAAAAGAAGAGGCTTCCTTAGGCTTAAGTCTCTAACCAAGTTGATAAAACATAAACAATCACACCTAATTTTTGCTTTAAAAAATTACCTTAGCATATAGTATGTGTATTTGATTCACCACCAACCTCCATGATTTAAGGGCTTTATGGACAACAATGGTGGCAATAATTCTGCACCAACCAAATGAATAATTCAATTTAAAACTCGAAGAAAGAAGCTAGATCCCTTATTGCTAAAATACACAACAGAATGGCAATCAAGATGTAAACTACCAAATCTCCTAAAATATTCACAAAACCATTAGCTCAAATACTCGACCATGTTCACACACAAAGAGATGGAGAAGGAACGATAGCTGTGGAGTACATAAAATTGCGACATAGGCTATAGGCTATAGCTTTGTCATTGACCTGTTTCATTTAAAGACCATTCAATCAAAGTCTCAAAAAATGCTTGTCCATATATCCAATACCAATTTTGAAAATTAATTGAACAGTGTAAACTCAGCACTAATCAAAAGACATGAAAACGTTAACATGCAGATACAGACGGGAAAGAGATGACATACATATCCAACGTCTTAAGCTTTCAGCAAGTTGAATAGTCCATCCAAAGCAATCTGGATCAAGACTACATTTCACCTAAATGTTACCAAAAAATAGCTATGACTGAATCATTCACATCTTCATACAAAGAGACTCTCACACAAGCATATAAAAGACAACTAGTACAAAATCACCAATCCCTAAGCAAACCTTTAGCCCTCAAAGGCAACAGGTGGGAACAAAATGTTGAATCAAGGCAAAATGTCCAATTTCTAACACAAATCAAAATATAAATCCCAAAAGGTAAATCTCAAAACAAGAATTACCTTTCACAGGCACGTTAAGCGCGCCTTATGTCGAGTTTGGAGTAGTTGCAATTGTCAATTGATGTCTCTATTGAAATAATTATGTAATCACAAGCATACAAGCACAAAGATCAATACCACAAGGCAATTAATGAATATAAAACCCTAGTTTTGGATTTGGGACAAAATGAAGGAACAATAACATAGACCTAATGAAGCCTTCTTTAAACAATCACTCTTGGCTTGTTCTCTTCCTTCCAAACGTAACAAGTTGAGACAAAGTTTTAGGCAGTAAGTAAGAACAATAAGAGCAAAGCTAGGGTAACAAATCTATTCACACCTAAAAGTATTAAACAGAGCTCAAACAGGAGATAAACTCAAATCTCCAAACATAAATCAAAATTTGGAACTAAATCGACAAGTTTCAAATCAGTAAGAAGGACTGATTCTCCCTCCAATTCTAGCACAGAGTAGCCGTTCTACTTTTTTTCAATCGATTCCATGGGTAATCCAGAAACTCTTAATTCTTCAATTAGTTGATTTCATTATATACATGTATGAATATGAACTACAAACACAGTCACAAATTTCAGAGATAGAGAGTGCAAATAAAAGAGGAAAACCCACCTAAACAAGGCACACTTTCTTGAGCAGACGATGAATACCTTTCTTGAATTTCAACAACAATACCTTCCTTTTATACCGCCTGGCGCCGCAACAATAGTGGATCAAACACAGTAGAGGCCGACACAGCCGCAGCGACAGTGACATACTGAGGGAGGGAGGAAGTGAAAAGTACAGAATTTTCAAGCAGAGAACCATAAAATCTGCTACTTTCCGCACGTGAAGTACGGTACTCCCTTGGGGTTTCATTCATCTCCAACCTTTTGATTCAAAACGAACCAGAATGGGACCAGAATTCCATCGACAATCACTTACTACTATATGGAAAGAAATTACAAAATTACCCTAAAGTGGCAATCAACTCTATGAAATTACAAAACTACCCTAGAGTGGCAATAAAATTACAAAAATATTCAGAGGTGGCAAGCGACCACACTTGTCTCCCTTTATATACAAGCGTGTTGATAATAAATAATTACATTCCTACTCCTTTCGCTACAAGGCACCTTTTCAACATAACTTACGGGAAACATTTCTTCTATAATAAAGAGTCACACCCATTAGTTAATTTCAATCCAACAGCCACAATTATTAGTATAAGGCTAATAGACACAACTGTTAGCATTATAAATTAAAAGTTACTTCCCCCCACAAAACTAATCAACGCAGCTTGAAGATAAAAAAACAAACAATTGTAACTCTCAACAAATAAAAGAGACTTTCTAAAGGAATAAGAATATTTAGGCCTTATTCTCCTATAGATTTTAGGTGCATTTTATGAAAATCTCATAAAATGAACATTTTATGGAAGGGTGATAAAATGAAGTTGTTTTTTCAACTGATAAAATGTAGTGGTTTTCCTATAGATTTTAGGAAGATTTTATGAAAATCTCATAAAATCACTTGTACATTTTATGTGTTGAAATTGGAGTGTCATAAAATGTGAGATTTTATGTCCCAAAAATATGTTGAAGAACACACCCTTAAAAACCACCCAAAATAAAAGTCACGTATTTTGAAAAGATCAGACTACGCGTACGAAACGCGTTACCTAGAAAATGTACAGATCGCGTTTCCACACAAACAATCCGAACCAGTCATTCATCTTAGAATGATTTTTCGAAGGGCCCCACGAAAAATCAGCTCAATAGGATGTTTGTAGGTGCTTGATCTAAGAACCCCCCGTTTCATTAAAAAAAAAAAATTGACTGAATCGGGGGCGTCTTAGATCAAGCACCTACAGACATCCGATTGAGATGATTTCTAATAATGCCTCTTCGAAAATCACTCTAAGATAAATGAACGGTTCGGATCATTCTTGTGGGATCCGAGCACGATCTGTGCATTTTCTATGTGGATGGGTCGATAGCCATATAATTTTCGATTTTGAAATATCTAACCGACTGTAGTTCTGGATTATTAGATCCCAAGGAAAAACGCTTTGCGGAGCAGGTTCCTTCAAAGTCCAAGCTGCCCGAAGACTTGTTCCCACCTTGGCGTTCTTTGTATCTACTCCAAGTCTTCAACGAAACCCTGACAAGTTTATAGGTAACAAGTTCGGCTCCTCTCTCCTCTTAATTCGTATCTACTTCCACTCTTGGTTTGACAATTTCTACACACTAACCAGTAACCACCTAGGTTTTGCGTGTTACTATGGCCTGGTTTGGGTAAATTAAAAAAACTGATTTTTTGGTTTTTTCGGTTTTTTGGATGTCACCTTCGTCTTTATTCACAAAACTTTAAGTTTAGCTAATAATTTTATACTTTTTAGATTCCTCTCGTCGAGATAAGCCAAGAAACTATAAAAAATCGACCGAAAACTAACAAATGCAATTTTTTTTTGAATAAGGACAAAACCAAAAAAATCAAAAAACTAGTTTTTTCAATTTACCCAAACTAGACGTATGTCACTGATAATTAACAAAAATGCTCGGTACACACCCTTTGTGCCACTCCCTACCACACCCTCACTCACACGGGGTGTGGTCCCCACATGTGGGCCCCACATCCCATGTAAGTGAGGGTGTGGTGGGGAGTGACACAAAGGGTGTGTACCTATCATGATTCGATAATTAAGTTGCCATGCAATTGTTCGATGAAATGTCCCAGCCATAATAACTGGCAGAATCTTTCCCCTTTCAAAGCTGAGGTCAGGCCATTCTTTCCGTTAAATATGGGCCGGCCTTTACTGGTTGTTCATTTGGATTATGGGTTTGGTTTTTATTCTTTACATCACAATCACTATTCTATTAAAAATTTCATTTGTTTGCTGGGAGACGTCGATAGGACAGTACAGTTTCTCATTAATTTAAAGACAGCATTGCATTGTCTTAGCTGTCGAATCCCCTGAAGTTTTGGATAAAAGGAAAAAAAAAAAAAAAGAATCCATTGAATTCGGCTAAGGCCATGTTCCACTAACAAAAAACTAGTTTTGTTTTAAATAAAAAACTACTTCATTCCACTAAAAAAACCCCCACAAAAAACCAACAAAAAAACCACTTCATTCCACTAACCTAAAAAAAACCAAATCATTGCACAATCAAGTACATGTACTTTAATCATGTAAAATTACGAATCTGCCCTCCCTTCAAAAAAAAGAGAGCAATAGTTGTTTGGGTAGAAGGGTAGATTTGTAATTTCATAACACAACTAAAAAAACCAAAAAACCAAAAACTTGTTAGTGGAACTAGTTGGTTTTTTTGAAAAACTAAAGATAAAAAAAAACCAAAAAACTAAAAAACCAATTAGTGGAACACCCCCTAAGTGTTTTTTTTTTTTTATAAAAAAATTATTATTGGTTACAAATTAAATTAGGCAAGTGCATTTACGAGAGGTTCTCCCGTTCTTCTAAAGTTTGGAAAAACTCAGCTACATGTTTGGAAAAATAATTCGGTGTAATTCGCTTTTTTATTTTAACTCTTAGAACTGATTTGTCAGGTTTTATGGACTGGACATATATTCGATAAGCATCAGAATCATGAATTCTTGCTCAATTTTTGCCTCAGAGTTGCATTTTTCACGGATGCTATTGTATCTAATTTTTGGTCAAAACAGTCGCCAATGTTTAACCTTTAGTTATTTTTTTGGTTATTAATTTTTATATCACATTAATTGTCTCGACCAGAGAAATAAAAAAAGAATAAAATTGTAAACAAACAACCAAAAAGACTGAAAAGTTTAGGCTAAAGGGGCGCCTAAATTCTTAGTACTTCTTTCGTCTCTCAATGGATATCCAAAATCACTATTTATACTTTTCAAATAATTATTTATATTTTGCAATTTATAATTTTCCCTATTTTTTAAATAAAAATAAGTGAGATCTCTTAAATAAGAGCAATATTGCATATGTAAGACATTATAACTTAAAAAGTACATAAATATTTTTTTTAGAAGTGTGAATAGTGGTTTGTGATATCTTTGTGGTAGTTTTATATCATTGCAGTAGTGCAAGGCAAAACGGAGAAATCGATGACCAAGTATCAAAGACATGTTACTTTTGTTATTGTTTTTTTTTTTTCCCCCAAATCTTTTTGTGCTTCTCAAAAGGAAATATTTAAAAGTTTTTTAGGGGGAGTGATTCTCGCACCCTAAATTGATGTTCCCCCTTTCTTTTTTTTAGTGAAATTTTTATATGCTAAAATTTCTCTAATAGACAAAAAGAAATGTATTGATATCAATTTGGCGGTCAAAAATCAATTACTCCTAGAGATATTTTTTCCGTTTGACTTTTTTTGGTGTATGGAAATACAGTAATTACTCCTAGAGATATTTTTTTGGTGTCGGGTGAATTATCACCAGACACATGCCCCTCCGACACATCCTCTCTCTCTCTCTCTCTCTCTCTCTCTCTCTCTATATATATATATATATATCTGTATGCGCGCGCGCATACGTTTTCCATAGGTTCTCTCTCATCTCTGCATATGTATGCACATACGTAATTCTTGGAAGTGTATATATAAAGATCTGTATAATTCAAGGGGAAAGCAGAGGAAGGGCGAAGGAAGAATTGAGAAATGGAGAACAAGAAGGTAGTGGTGATAGGCGGAGGAATAGGCGGTTCCCTGATTGCCAAATCTCTCCAATTCGATGCCGATGTCACCCTTGTTGACTCGTAAGACTCTCTCTCTCCAATTGGATTGGTTTATTGTCATTTCTTTTGGTTTCCCTTCACTTGTGTTAACTAATTAAGCAACGGCCCATTAACTATGATAAATAAATCAAAGAATTTCAGCCCTTTTTTATATCAGCTACGGCAGTTTATGATTCACAATGAAGGAAGAAAAAGCTAGTGAAATTTACTGGAAAAGGATTTAAGTGAAATTTCATATAAGGAAAACTAGTGAAATTCCACTGGAAAGACAGAATGGAGGTGAAGTGTTTGATAGAATGCCAACTGGAACTCTCGTCCAACTAACAGCCAAGGGGAACTCTTGTCCTCTGGTTTTACAACAGAATTTTCAAGATAATCCTTCAATCAACTAAGCCTCCCCATTTATATTCCTAACTAACTGCACGACTAGTAATTGTTTACGACTGATTTTCCGGCCAAAAGGCTGTTACAACTAGTTATAAATTCTCCTAACAGAATACTACTGCTCACCACCACTTGATCAACTGGACCACCTCTGCTAGAGTTAATAGGAGTAATAGTAAGGGACGTAACACTTTTCTTGATCTCAGTAATACCCTTTTTATTGTTTTTCATATGAAACTAGGTGTATAATGTATATGTGAAGCAGCAAAAAAATAAATTGCTTACAGAAAAACAACATTAAAATAAAGTCAAAAACAGTGAAAGGGTGAAGTTTTGGGTTTTTCTTGAGAGTGATATCAAACACTTCTACAGTTACCTGAGTTGGCAATTTTGATATATACTGTAAACTATCAATAACAAATGCGGAAGCGGGTAGTTCGGGTTTACCTTTCGTAAACTTTAAGTGAACCGTAACCGAACTGGATTTTGGTAGATGGATTATGTACTCCGGATCACGTACTAGAACATCAACAATCTCCTGCGATGGAGTGATACTACAAGGTTCGAGTATCACCCTCAATTCCACGGTGCAAAAGCTTCGGATCGCTTTATAATGATAGAGAGTGAAAACTATATGGAGAGAGTTTTCCAGAACTCAATAATTGATATTCTTATCTCACGCCATTGTGAATATTGTGTGGGAATTATATAAAGGGAGCATCCTTGATGCTTTAGAAGTCCTATAATCCAAAGAGACTAGGATTACGTCAACCTCTTCTATCAGATAAGATAGAACTCTTTACTAAATGGATCAACGGTTCATACTCACATGGGCGACCCAATTTGGTCCCGGACCCGAACCCAAATTCCAAAATCTCCCACTCATCCATGCATGGGCATGATAAGTTGTATCTTTCTCTGTAATCTACCCAAACATAAAGCAACTTCATAATAGCTAATGAACCATGCGATCGCTGGAGCATCTGTAAGTGGGAGCTCTACACTAGAAATTCTCGAAGAGCCAACATATAGACATCAACCCGTCTCATGTACCCTGGATCCATTTAGTTACACTGGACCAAACATCTTTAATCTTTCCAAAAACATGCTTGACCCCCAAAGTCATGCTCCTATATTCACACCCAATTTGCATCCCAATTGATGAGTTGTCGACAGTTAATATATTGCAAGGATGTACTACTAAGTGATCCTCTTTTTGCCCTCATGTCACTTGGTTTAGAACCAACCTTCTTTCCCAGAGTGTCCCTTAAAGCCGAGTCATTCATGACCGCAGGCAACAAACCAAAGTAGCAGACATTGACTTTTCACCTTATCACATAGTCAAAAATCAAAGAGCATATACATTATATTTGCGGTCTTTTATCTAAGGACCGTTTAGAATCACACAGTGAGGAAGCAAGGATCCATTCACTTACCTGTAAAACAAATAATCGCATAGCACTTGTAGTATGAATACATGCTACGGTGGAGTTAGTTTTCCAAAAAAACAATGTCATACTCCTTAACACCGTACAGACCTTAGTCTGGTCGCTACCCAACTTGAGTTCTCTCGTAGTTTACCATCACAACACCATATAAGTCCTCACGTCTGGTTAATAAAAAATATGTAAATCTCACGATAGGGGGAACTATCCGGGATTGATCTTTAGAAAATAAACCCCATCTTGGCTCCAACCAAGGCTACATTTGGTGGATATTTTTTATTCCTCTTAGCAATCTATATCACAGGTTGAACCTGTATATCTTGCTACCTATCCGTCTCATCTTCGCTTATTGTCTCAAGCGCCGAAGGCGATTGCTTCTAACCCTTAGTTGCAGGATCATTCTAAAATGGGTACGCTGCCTAGATGGGAGCTCGAATCCGCGCTCCCGAGACGGGAGCTCGCTCCCATCTAGATGGGAACCCGCTCCTAAATAGGATGGGAGCTTCCACGCTAATCTTAAGGACGTAATTCTCACTTTTCTTTTCTAATATATGCAAGGAAGAAGAAAAAGAACAAAGAAGTAAGAGAGATTTAGGACTCTCTTTCTCGTCTTGTATTCTATTACTTATATACGTATTTGGTCCACATATTTGGCATAAAAAGTATGAGTGGGATGTCATTTCCCACTCATACTTAAAGATATAAAATGTTAATATGCACACTCCTTTTGCAACTATAGAACATATGTACAATACATATAAATGTATATAAATTTATTCATATATGTAAATTTAGTATTAAGTATTACTTCGCCGCTCCCAACATAGGAAGCTTTTACATACCCCCGCTCCCCCTCTCCGGCTCCGGCCCCCGCCTCCGCTCCCGCTCCGTGCAACTTAGTTCTAACCTGATGACATCAATCTTTAAATTATGTTTGTGTTTTTTCATAAATAAATACCCATATTGCAACAACAATAATCAAAATATTAAGTACATCCATAAATATCCTATATGTCTGAAAGAAGTGATCAACGAAATAAGTAAAAACACATCTATCACTATCTACGCAGTCCTAAAGCCCTAACATGTGTCTCAAAAAGCCTTTCTAGCAATGGGCTTACACAATGGACCTACAACTATTTGACTCGTAGGGATCTGTTTGATAATTGTTTCCTTCTATATATTTGATATCTATTATTAATGTCTTTGGTTTGTCCATGATTCTTAGGGTATTTTGTGTGCGCAAGTGAAACCACGCTATCATAATGAATAGTCACAACATCTCTAGCAAGTGTGACAACCCCTAAAAATAGAAAGAACATCCTAAACTAAATTGCCTCCTAAATAGTAGCAGAGCAAGCCACAACTTCAGCCTCCATCTTGGATAAGGCGATATAGGATTGCCCTGCCACCCAGCAAGAAAGCATATCCTAACATGGGCTTTTGCTCATTTAGATCACCACTGGTAGGTCGTTTTTCACACCAAAACTATATTTATAAAAGCAAGGAATTAACCCTTATTCAGAAGAACAGTGGCTAAGTCCGAGTGTCGATCCACGGAGACAGATTGGCTGAGTTACAATATATTCGATTAATTAAAAGAGATTGGTTTGATGGTTTTGATTTAGAAATAATAAACTAAAGAGAGCAAAGCAATAATTAAATTGAGCGAAAAACGATAGAGAGAAGATCTAGGGTTTCGAATCCACCCTGACCACGTAACAAAACTATGCATAGGTTAGGGCTACTATTCGAATCACAATTGTCAAGAAAATATTTGTGATTGTTAAAAGGCATAAACTATCCCACGGCACGGACCGTCTCACTGGTATGGTGTCACGCCACCCAACAGCACGATCCGTCTCACGAGCATAGCCTATCTCAGAACTCCAAGCACAACATTGAAAACAATTGCATAACTTGTATTCGAAAACCGCGGATATGAATATGAAACAGATTGAAAGTAGTAAAAAGTCCTTCCGTACAATTGAAAACGAAAGAGTTCTAGTTATGCAATCGATCCGAATAAATTAAACCAAACCCTACACATGAGTAAGTTACTTGGAGCGGGGCTTCATCTTCCCCCTAGATGGGTGTTTAGCCGAGCATGGTGAATGAACTGCTTGCAGCCGTGAGGCTTCTTTTCTGAGTCTTTGTCCGCGATCCCCTGATGCGTGTTATTGCGTCTCCTTTTATAATTGCTCTTGCGTGGAGTGGCCCTCAAGCCAACCCCAATCTTGAATGCACCGTAAATCCTCTCTATTAGAAAGGCCCATGAATTTTCCTTAAACCCAATTGATTTTCTTCCAAAATTGTATCTAGTGGGACCCTTTGCAAAAACTTTGATCTCCTCAAATGATATATGCTGAAGATTCTTTTATTGGTAGACTTCCCTTTTGTATCCAGAATCAAATCCCCTCTTGTAATCACACTCACTTCGGCAACCTTGTGCCACATCACGTGCCAATATAAACAGGTGGGAATAACATTGGGTACAGAAGGTCCGTGATAGCTTACACCACTTGATTTAATTTCACCACGGGTTTGCTTCGACACCAAATATATTCGACTTTGTGCATTTTTTATACTCCCTCCGTTCCTATTTGTTAGTCCTCTACGAAAAGTCGTGCCACTTTTCAAATAAAAAAATAAAGTGTTTTCGTGTATCATTTTTCAAATTTTTTTACACTGAATTAAAGTACTCATCGTGTACTTTAATTCGGTGCGAAAAAACTTGAAAAATGATACTCGGAAGCACTTAATTTTTTTATTTGAAAAAAGACAAGAGAGAGAGTGTGGGACAAACAAATAGGAACGGAGGGAGTATCAAAGCTCTCTAATATCTACAATCACAAAAACAATGCATTAAACTCCAAGTAACAATATTAACGGACTTAACAACAATAAATTAGGGGGCGCTCATGTGAACATTTATGCGCCTATCAACCACCCCAATTGGCATCACAGTAACTAATCAGGCATAGATTCGGACTCTAGAAGAAAAGCATATAATTAGCAGTCCCTTGGAGATATTTCAATATCATCTGGATCGCTTTCCAATTAGCAACAGGAGTGTCAAGGGTTTGCAGCTTTGCTTCCAAAACCATTCTAAAATATTCTTAATGCAAGTTTGAAAAGACAAACCAAGAATCCCCTAGAATGATCCCTTAAGATCTTAAGTCCGAGCACATAGCTTTCTTTGCGCATATCGTTCCTCTAAAAAGTGGAGGATAACCACAATTTAGTGGCGAAAATCATCTCCTTGTCATTTTCGCCCAATAGAATGTCATCCACATTCAATGACAGAATCAAGGAACTATTATAGGTCTCTTCAAATACACACAGTGGTCTTCATTGATCATCATATACCCATTACTGATAATGGCTCGATGAGATCTCATATTCCACTGACTCGATATTATTTTAGGCCATAGATGGACTGTTGGAGCATGCAAACTCTGCGCTCCTAGCCCTTTCCCTCTAAACACTCTAGGTTGATCCAAACAGATGTCCTTCTTCAGTTCTCCATTGAGTAACGCAATTTTTGATGTCTTTCTAGAATAGTTCTAAGGATAGAATAAGGTGAAAGGAAGCAAATCTCACCACAGGGGAGGGAGTTTCTTCGCAATCTACACCTATCAATTGGGTGTAACCCTTTGCTACCAGACAAGATTTATTGCTTATTACAGAACCATCCGCCTCGCGGTTGATCTTAGATCCCATTTGTTCTCAATGGTCTTGCGCCGAGGCAGAAGATCAACCAATTTCCAGACAGGTGAACAAGATAAGTGTAGCGGAAAAATGAGAATGTTGAGGTGGATGTGTGGTAAGACTAGATGAGATAGGATTAGAAATGAAACAGTTCGCGAGATGGTAGGTGTAACACCTATAGAGGAGAAGTTAAAGGAAAATAGGCTAAGGTGGTTTGGGCATGTCTACTGTAGACCAGCGGATGCAGTAGTTAAGAGGGTGGATAGGATAGCTTTGAGTAGAAACGCACAAGGGAGGGGAAGACCCAAATTGACATTAGATGCGGTAGTACGCAAAGACTTGAGTATACTAGGTTTAAGCAATGAAGCAACACTGGATAGAGCTCAATGGAGAAAAAGGATTCATGTAGCCGACCCCAACTGATTGGGACATAAGGCTTGGTTTGGTTTGGTTTATCTAAACTCAAAAGGATTGGTAAAGATCTACTATAGAATTTAGTGTTTGCTTCCTTTAAGTCTCATGTTGTAAACTTTTTAGGTTGTATCAACTATTTTGTTGTCTTTCTATAAGGTACTTTCCCCTGGCTTTAATTAGGGATTAGGGTCGTCCGTTAGTGAACGATGGAATTGGTCCACAGGAGTTATTGGATGTCCATTAGTGGATCTAAAAACCAATTGATCAGGTAAGAGAATTGAACTCGGTCCTCCAACCTCCAATAAGGAGGGGGAAAAAAAAAAAAAGACATTTCCTTTCCAAAGCTCTTTGATTTTACTAAGATCTAAAGTACTTTTGGGACCTTTTATGAGTTTTAATACTTACTTTCATTGATCAAAACTACATCTACAAAATCGCTTGATTGCATTTTTGTTATATTTATACTGAAGTAAAAAATTAACTATGGATTCAGGAAGGAATACTTTGAAATAACATGGGCAAGCTTGAGGGGAATGGTGGAGCCATCATTTGCAGAGAGATCAGTGTTCCGCCACCAGGATTACCTCAGTAACGGCCGTGTAGTTTCATCTGCTGCCATCAACATCACCGATACTGAAGTCTTGACAGAGGATGGAGGTCTCATTGCCTATGATTATCTCGTCATCGCTACCGGCCACTCAGATGATGTTCCGAAAAGTAGACTTGAGAGACTTAAACAATACCAAGCAGGTAAATTTTCTACAGCACCAATTTTAAGTAGTTTTCGACCAAAAACTGTTCGTAGCATCAGGGGAAGAAAATTGTGCCCTTTTTGCAGCTGTTTTAGAAATATTTTTTAGTGCAAATGGTGGATAAGGTGCATTGTATAATCTTCACCATCTAATGCAAGTTTGAGAATTGTCCCGGACAAGTTTTCGCGTCTCACAATCTCATAGGCAGCTTTTTGGCTTTGCTCTAATTGCTCGTGTTCATTCTATTGTATTCCCAATTTATTCTATTTCATTACTTAGTCAGATTTTAAGCAGATAATAGGTATTGTGGTTAGATTCACATTAGCATCATTAACGCTACACACAGAAATAAATCACATTACACTCACAAAGGTGGTGGGTGAGTATGTTGTGAGGCTCACCACACTTTGCGAGGGTGGAGTGGTTTATGAAATTTCTCTGCCTCTGATGTTACTTTAAGTATTATGGATATGTAGGACCACGGAAGTTGTTCTTTGGTGACATTTATCTATGGAAGTCCTAATTGTGCTAATCTTTCCAATGACAGATAATGAGAAAATAAAAGGGGCTGATTCAATTTTAATTGTCGGTGGTGGCCCCACCGGCGTCGAACTGGCCGGAGAGATCACAATTGACTTTCCAGAAAAGAAGGTTACTTTGGTGCATAGTGGGTATAGGCTGCTTGAATTCGTTGGGCCAAAAGCTTCTAAGAAGGCTCTGAAATGGTTGAAATCAAAGCGTGTGGATGTGAAGTTGGGGCAGACAGTCAACTTGGACACCATTTCACAAGGAGCTTGTGTGACTTCTAGTGGAGAAATTATTAAAGCGGATTGCCATTTCTTGTGCACTGGGAAGCCACTTGGTTCAGAATGGCTTAAGAAGACAGTATTGAAGGGCTGCTTAAATGAGTTTGGAAGTTTAAAAGTTGACCAGTATTTGAGAGTCGAGGGCCGCAAAAATGTCTTTGCCGTTGGAGACATCACTGATATACGGGTGAGTAGTGGCATTGTTTGGTCAATAATGCTACTGGAAAAAAAAACATTCAATAATATTCTGAAACGAAAATAGTTAGATTAGATTCATATTGGGTGTCAATCCGCACCATCCATTATCACATTTTTGAATGGGTTGTGCTCATTTGGGAAACATATAAAATAGTATAAATGGTTCTTTTGAATTTCGTTAGAAATCCAGCAATTTTCACACACGCTAGGATGATTCCTCCAGTAATAGCCACTAGGGGGACATCTGATAAAATTGCCAGTAGGCGGATTACATAGTGTTCGAAAAATCTTTTCACTGCTCCGGAGCACCAACTGAGCAACTTTACATGATGCTCCTTAACTGATAAGAGCAATAATAACAGTATTCCTAGTGTTGACCTGACCCAAGATCACCTTGGTCGCCCGGGTAGGAGATATAGTTGACCCCATCCATTTCAACTTTTAATTTTAAGAAGTTGATTTTAATCCATACCGGTCTAAAAGTTACTAGAAATTGTAATAACAATCTCATTGTTGTCGTTCCAATAACTCTAGCCTGATTCTGTGACAAGATGTTCAATGATCGAAGGAAACTGAGACGGTCTCCGACGTATCTAGTGATTTATGTTTATTGTAACTTGGCAGGAAATCAAGCAAGGGTATTTGGCACAGCAACATGCTCTGGTGGCCGCGAAGAACTTGAAACTTTTGATTGCCGGAAAAGAAAGCAAGATGGCGACTTATGAGCCTGGTCCTGTGATGGCTATTGTATCACTTGGGAGAAGAGAGGCTGTGGCTCAATTTCCTTTCACAACAGTCATTGGAATTGCGCCTGGCTACATCAAATCCAGGGACTTATTCGTGGGGAAAACTAGGAGACAAATGGGTCTTGAACCGCCAAGTTGTGGATTCTAAATTATGCTGGTGAAAATGTTCTTTATGTGGGAAGATGATAAGCCCTGATTATAAGAATGGAGTTTTAATTTGATGCTAAATTATGCTGGTGAGGGAGCCAACAAAAAGAGATGGAATAGAAGCATTGGAAGTTTTTTTTGCCTATTCGTTGGGTGAATGTTTGTGCTGCAGTTTGTTTTTTTTCGGTGAACCTGTGAACTGTGTTGTATATTTTATTCAATATATAAATATGATGTTCTTTTGTAGCCCAAAATGAGCAATTCTTTCTTTTACCCCATCTTTCCCAGATACGAAATTGGGGATCCTGCATTCCTGCTGGGCATAGTATTTCACTATATTTTATTGAAACAACAGACTCAATATATTAACACATGTTTTTGTTGAAACTATAATTTGTTCTCGTGCATAACACGGGCTCACTGCTAATTATTTTTAATCCAAATGTGGGAGCGCAAAAAAATATTTTAATTAGTTTTTGGTCCATTGAAATTCAAAAAAAGTACTCCCCAATACCAACATTTTGAAATGTTTCAAAATAAGAGTTTAAAAAAATGGGTACGAAAAAATACTACACGTACAGATCATTGGTGCACTAACATTGCACGGATGGATCTGTGGGGTTCACTATGGAGTTTACACAAATGATCTAAGAGGGTGTTTGGAAGCCTCATTTTTTTTCTTTTCATTTTTAACTTTTTGGCTTTTTGGATTATGGTCAGAAGGTATTTTGAATTTGGTAGAAGTATTTGGGAGATATGTGCAGAATGTATTTTGCAATAGGAGTAGTGTTTGAGAGATATGTGCAGAACATTTTGTAGGTGTTTTGTTAATCAAAATGGGAAAAATAAAAAATGAGAAGTCGAAAAGCTCCTTCCAACCCATATTTGACTTCTCTTCTCCTTTCGTCAAATTCAAGAATGAGTTTTCTCTCACTTGGGCCCATACAACTAGTGATAAAAAAGGTAAAAATGAAAAAGGTGAAAATGAGCTCCCAAACACCATCTAAGTCTTTTATCGATTTTTAAAATAACTTTGCAAATATTATAAAACAAAATTAGCTCAATGGGATAACTTGAAGTTTTTAATCCAATTTTATAATATTTCTTCAAAATTCCGAAATTATAAATGAAAAATTGAAAGATTAAATTAAATACTTAAATTATCTGATTTAGCTAAACTTTTTTTTTTTTAGGACAATTCAAAAACAAATAATAACATCAGGGAACAACTCAAATAATTTCTCTGAGACTACAAAAAGGGTGCCAAACACCTATACACTGTCCGTGCACAAATGATATGTCCCCCATAGCCAGGGGCGAACCAAGGTGGTGCAAGAGAGACCTGGGCTCTGCCCTATCCCAACTATTCTCACTGGATGTACTAGTTTTCTAATTTAGTTTGGAAAATTTCTATAGGATTGGACTCTGCAAGTCCCCTTAAATATAATAAATAAAACCATAAAATTTGTATATAGGTAAGAAAAGATCTCATAAACATCTGAAGTTACAACAATTTTTCATCATGGGTACGAAATGAAATAACGGGTTAATATATACACATAATCTCATCTTCTTCTCAAAACTAGCAAGTAGTAACATATTATATTACTCCATCTATCCCATTTTAAATGTCCATCTTTTTATTTTGGGATGTCCCAAAATAAGTGTACATTTTCTATAAATAACCATCAAAACATACCAAACTTTCAATTTTACCATAAAAAGTATTCTTTCATTCATAATTGATTTGACAGTTTTTGATATTCATATCATTCTTAAATTGACAAAATCTTTCAACATATAATATTTTTCATGGTTTTGAAAACTTTGTATAATAGAATTAATTGAACTCTATCAAACAAGATTCATATTACATATTTTTTGATATCCATATTGAAGGATATAAATAATCAAAATACATTTAATTGACTTCACAGTTTTTAAAGTTACTTTTGAAAATTTAGAGCACAAAATTTAACTTCTTAAAAAGCTCGATTTTTCATAGAAGACATTTAAATTGGGACAGAGGGAGTATCATATATTATGGACTACCATTTTTTTTTGGTAAATGCAAGTAGTTATACATGTAATTCGGGATTTCGCTAAGTACAAATTTTGTATCCGCGATTGCTCATAGTCCAGTTGTGACATAAATATCACGTTACGAAAAAAAATAAAAATACAGTAATAGGAGTAAAATACAGATCACATCAATCAATCCTTCAAAATACATAAAATCACTGTGCATAATCGACACATACACCAGATAATAATGCAGCATCATTGCATGTGCAGTTCATCATCAACTAAGCTGCCCAAGCCAATAATAAGTATTTCAGCCATATTGTCAAGTTTACAGCTGTACTAACCTCAGTCTGCTAAGTACTAATTACTATCCACACAGTGCCCATTTCGATTCTGTAAGCTGCACTGCTATCTATCAAAAGAAAAGAACTCAGAATTTATTGAGAATTTAAAATTAATGGCCCCGTATTCACTCTGAATCTGAGTTACTGATTTCAAAGGATAGATAGACTTCCCTTCAGCTATATGCTGGCATTTCATCATCAACAAGATGATTCTAAATGAATAATTGCAGAGCTGGCTCCTAGATTTTGGAGGCCTAAATCGAATTTATTAAACAAGGCTCACCCTATATTTTGCATATAAAATTTGGCCAATAAAGAGTCTTTATAAAAACTATTACTCCCTCCGTCCCAATTTAAATGCTCCCTACGGTTATGCGTGTTTTTTTAAAACTCTTATAGTTTTCATTCTATAATGTATTTTATATGCAATATGGATCTTATTTGATAGATCTCAATTAGTTCTATTAGACAAAAATTTTAAAAACTTTGGAAACCATACCAATAAAAAGATATAGATGTTTGAAAATGGCACGGATATACCTAGGGAGCATTTAAAATGGGACGGAGGAAGTACAAAATATTTACCATTTTAAATGCAAACTCATAATTATCCAAAAATATACAACCGCTACAATATTTCAAAATCTATCATTTGAATATTTGTCGTCTTGCACTTTTAGTGGCAAACATAATAATTAAGTCTTCATAATCAAACATCTTCACCATATCCTTTTCAATTGACAAAATAGCCAATCCATTTAATCTTTCTTGAGACATGGTTGACCGGAGATAATTTTTTTGTATGGAGGGGTTACACAAAAATTATATTGGGCATAGTATATATATGTAGGGTTCCTAACTAATTGGGGGCTCTAAAATTTTGGTTTTTTCGGGGGCCTAAAGCCCAAGGTTCTTTGGATTTGTGGGTAAGCCGGCTCTGAATAATTGAAAGATTGGATAAAGCACTTCCACTTACCTTATTGAGTTATTGTCAGTCCACATGAATGAAATAATGAACAAACAAAAGGTAAAAAAAAAGCACACACACTCACATGTACACTTTTCGGTTGTACTTTTTACATATTTTAATACACTTTTCACAATTTTTATATATTTCAGTATACTTTTTAAAATTTAACGACAGTCTATGACTCTGTGGGCTGATTTTAGCATTTTTCTTTTTACATATTTTAATACACTTTTCACTAATTTTTATATATTTCAATATACTTTTAAAAATTAAACGACAGTTTATAGGCTGATTTTAGCATTTGCTTTTTTTAAGACTCGTGTAATTTGGGCCACATAAATTGAGGAACGGATGTACATGGGGACGCCGAGTGAAAACTCAAAAATTCTACTTAAGGGCATCCTTATTTGACACACAAAAAAAAACATCAAATTTAACCTCAAAAACACATTTTATAATTTAGCAAGTCACTTTTTAAAAAATTCACAAAATCAGACTCTCTATTCAAACTTTAGCAAGTCACTTTATCAAAAGCTTACAGGATCAGATTTTCTATTCATACTTTTAGTCTTCCCTCTCTCCTCCTCTTTTGGTGAGTGAACAGTAGGTCACCAAATTTGTTAAGTTATTATAGCAAAGTTAAAAAATCTTCAAATTGGTGAGTTTGTTTGATGAGGCTAATTTTTTAGGTTTTGAAAGAATTTGCTCTGTACTTTAACTTTAAAGTTAAAATAGAGAAGCTGATGAGCATGCTCTAACACCCCAATATATAAGTGTTCTAGTCTAGTTCTCTATTAGGAGATCGTCTAATTTTTCTGTTCGTTAGCGGTGTTCTTGATAGTATTTCTCGATGGTTTCTGACGTAAAAGGAATCTTTTCATGTAAGGGCGTAATAGTCATTTCAAAGTACTGCATAAAAGAAGCAAAATCCTAGAAAAGTTGACAAACAAAGGTGTGTCAGCAGCCGATTCGCAGTACCAAAATTGGAATCGGAAAAAGTAAAC
Organism: Vaccinium darrowii; assembly: GCA_020921065.1. Classification (NCBI taxonomy): domain Eukaryota; kingdom Viridiplantae; phylum Streptophyta; class Magnoliopsida; order Ericales; family Ericaceae; genus Vaccinium; species Vaccinium darrowii. The sequence continues at coordinate 26,776,555 of CM037162.1, read as the reverse complement.
CAAAGCATAACAGAAACTCCGAGTTCTGAAGACTTTTTAATCATACGGTTCCCATATTTGACGACGCCATCCGTATTTGTTTCAAGGGAAATTTACAAAATAGTACTACTTCCAACGTCTCCTATCTTTGATTCCAAATACTCCCTCCCTCTCATATTTGTTGACCACTTAACTACTCCCTCCGTTCCATAAAGTTTGGTCTCTATGAAACTACGTACAATTTTTAAACTAAAAAATAATGTATTTACCAAAATAATTATTTAATTTTTTTTGCACCGTATAAAAGTTCTCGATGAGATCTATCAAACAAGATACATATTAACTAAAAAATTATTTTCGTAAGCATGTTATTTTTTAGCTTGAAAATTGCACGTAGTTTCGTAGGGACTAAACTTTATGGGACGGTGGGAGTATTTACAATGCCTCAAAAAATAAGTTATATTTTGTAATGTAAAATGTTATATATATATATATATATATATATATATATATATATATATATATATATATATATATATATATATTTAATAGTTCTAAATGAGTATTATTAAACAAAGTCTTCAAAATTGTAAAAAAAATATTATATTCCCTCCGTCCGGATTTGTTGGTCCATTTTGGAGATTCCAACTTTTTTTCTATTGCCTTTTTGAGTTTGATAATTTCCTATATTATCCTCAATCCCCCCATTTAATATTCCCTTCATTTCAATTTGATAGTCTACTACGAAGTTATGTGCAATTTTCAAACTCAAAAATAATGTAGTTACAAAATTTTTTTTTTTTGTTTATCAATATGGATTTTGTTTGATAGATCTCAATGAGAATGTTAATATGGTGCAAAAAAAATTCAAAAAAGTAAACACATTATTTTTAAAAAAAAATAGTTTTTGAGTTATTATTTTAAGTTTTAGAAAAGGGACAAAAAAATAAAATTTTCATACTTTATCCTTTGACTTTTGAAAATGGACAAACATCTTTTGACTTTAAAAGGTATGTTTGAGGACAAACAAGTCCGGACAGAGGGAGTACAAAAATGGCACGCATGCCCATAAATAGACAAGAAATTTGGGACAGATGGGGTACTACTTTTGTTGTCCTAAATTTTTTTGTCTCAATTCAAAACTAATGGGACATTAGCTAATGAAAATTTACTTTTACCCTTTCTTTTTTAGAGTATGTATATGTAATGATGATGTCTTGAAGGGTAAAAGAAAAAGAAAGAAAAAGTATGGCTTGTGTAATGATTATATTCCCCTAACTAGTTGGAATCTCTAAAAGAGACCAACAAATTGGAACGGAGAGAGTAAATATGTAAGGTTATTATGAGAATTAAAAAATAGTTTGGATAATATGCGCAAAAAACATGTATATACACACAATAAATATCCAATAAGTGCTCCCTTAAACTCTACGGTGCGGGATTTTTTGTTCGTGGTTGAATTTCAATGATCTGAACCATTAGATGTGTTTAAAATGTGTTTTTAAGATCCAACGCGAGGATTCTCCCAAACAAATACCCAGAAGGGCTTGATCCGAGCTGTTTTAGATAAAATGTGTTTATGTACATCTTTATCGAAAACTGCTCGGATCAAGCCCTTACGAGTAATTTTTTTACGAATTTTTGCGTTAGACCTTAAAAACACGTTTTAAACACATCTAACGATTCAGATCATCGAAATTCAATCCCGAACGAAAAATCCTGCACCGTAGCTTATATAAGGGAGCCCTTATATAAGGAAATTTCTTGTGTATATATGTGTGTGTGTGTGGAGAGAGAGTTTGTGAATTTATAATATGAATTTAAAAAGTTTCTTTGGATGAGATCTTTGAATTATGCACTTAGAGATGAAGCTAGGATTTAAATAGAGGAGGGTCGAAAATTGGAACTTGAATTCTATGCATTTCATTCTTCACATTCTTAAACAGAATTTAGTTAGTAATTCCAAACTTAAACGTTGGAATCATTGACCATTATGTAATTTTTTAGAAAAATTGCAAAATGTCGCAATTTCTTCATTATTTGGTGGTTATGGTACAGTTGGCGGGGTATTTTTCTAGATTTTTTAATTTTTTTTTATTGGTTTGGTAACTTTCGGATTGGGAGCGGAGATCCCCGATCCCCGTAAAGAGTGGGGGTGGAGAGTGGAGATGGTTCTCCGTCCACGGATCGGGTGCGGTAACAAAGGTAGATATGAGGTTTGGGGATTGGAGGTGAGGACGGTCAAATCTATCCCCGATCCACCCCATTTGCCATCCCTAGCAACACACCGTGAACACTTGTCCACATGACGAATGCACCCATGCACCAACATAGTGAGTGGGCTTCTTACTGGCTGCACCACAAGTGCATGTGGAATCCACACACGTTGTACTTCATCCGTTCTCATTTTTTGGTTCTCGTTAGGTTGGAAACGAACCGAGTTGCTCACGAGCAACTCGTGACTCGGCTCAACTCATTTAGGAATCGAGCTGAGCTAGAGGTTTTAATCTCGTCTCGTAAATTAACAACCTCAGCAAAGCTTGGCTCAGCTTACAAAAGCTCGACTCGTTTAAGAATGCTCGTTAAGTAATTACCATGGCTCGGCTTGTTAATGACTCAGCTCATTTACAAATCAGCCGAGGTCGAACTCATTTTTTTTGGCTTATTTACTAAATGACCTGAGCTTATAAAGCTCGGCTCGACTCTTTTTTGTTTTTGTTTTTTTTCATTCGTCATTCATAATCTATTGCATGGGGGAGGGAGGATGGAACTCCATCCCGGGATGTAGTGTGGGACATCCACGAGCTCTACCACTTGCAGCTTGGCTTGTTTGCACCCCTAGACTTCTTGTTACCATTTTTTGACAAAGATAATGCTTCCTTAATAGAGTAAATTGAAATTTCAAAAAGGTTTGATAAATGCGGTCGGAGGGAGTATATATCTGTGCATGTTAATTCTAGCAAAGGTATCGGACCCTTTTCAATACTTAACAGTGAAAGTCTTTTTTAAAATTTGAACCATTGATCATCCCAATATAGGTCTAGATTTGAACTTTCTCTTCCCGTTGAAAACTTAGACCAGAGATGATCCAAATTCTCAAGCAAAAACTAAATTAAAAAATTTAAATTTAAAATGCGAATGGGATTGCGAAACGTCTGTACGCATGGCGTAGGGTGTGACGATGGGCAAAGGTAGCCTAGGGAGCCGTCAGATGGTTGGAGGTTGTGCTTAGTTAGGAGACCGACGATGGTCATTGGCTCTGTCTCACTTGATGAGAATCCTCCGTATCTCTCTCTCTCTCTCTCTCTCTCTCTCTCCCTCCCTCTCTGTATCTTTACTACTACTAATACTCCAACGTCGCAGTCTTTTTTGTTGACATCATCTTTATCTTTAGAATTATACAAAAAACTCCCTACACAAATATGGCTGCACCTAGCAATCATTTGTATTGTATCCCCCTGTTCGAAAAACCCCCCTCTATAAATTCGGTCCCCTATTCCATCATCCTTAGCCATCTCTTCCTGTAGTAGTAACACTACTCGCTCACTCAAACTCTAATTCCTTCCCCATTCCATTTCTAAAGCCAACACAACAGAGCTTCCTCAGTAGCTAGCTACCATGGCTTTTACTTCCAAGTTTGTCTATTTCATCCTCATCCTGCTCTTCTCCTTGGCCCTGCTCACTCAAACTCCTCCTGGTCCCCTCTCTCTCTCGCTCTCTGTTTCTGTTATTTTGCAGTCTTTCTTATTTTTCCACCACGTAAAAACAAGAGCAAATTGCAATAAGGGAACTATACGGTGTGTTCTTGTTCATCTGTAGCTAATCGTTTTTTGTTTCTTCTCCAGAGTGGAACTGTGGCCGCGGATGCTTTTACGCCGAGGCAGCTGCCCAAGTGATTCCCAACAGAAAGGTGCTGTTTTTTTCTTTGGATTTTTATCTTTTCTTTATCTTGGAAATGAAAATCTAGACTAGATCATGAACCACTTCCAGCTATTCGACCGAGTTAATTTTTTTGGGTGATGCTTTTTGTGCAGGTGCTACATGGTAGTATTATGCACGTGAAGGAGGATGCGGTCTCCGAGAGTGCCAAAGTCCAAGGATCAGCAACCAGTACTACTGGATATGGTGGAGGATCGGAGAACTGGGAATTGAGGAGGGTTCCGGCGGGCCCAGACCCATTGCACCATCATGGGGGCAGCCCAAAGAAGCCCACGACTCCATGAAACCTGCCTGGATGGACCCTACCCAAATGCCCAGCTATATATATATTTTGGTGTCTTTCATGCATGTTTTTGTCATTACAATAGGCAGACAGTTTCTGATCTACTAAACTACTACTGGCCGGGTCGAGGCAACTCAGATGCTGTATAATATTATGCCTTTTTTTTTGTCCACTCAGTCCTGGGGAGTGTTTAATGTTTCTCCTTTTTCTCTCTCTGTTTCTTTGGAGTAAGACAAGCTTGTTGTATATGTTTTTTTGTCCATATCTGCATGGGCTCTACTGAACTTTTTGGCAGCAATGGACTTTAACATATATTTTGTCCTCTTTAATGAAAGCTGCAAGTTGGTAACTGAGCGTATTTTTTACTTTTTATTTTTTTTTTGTAACTGCATGTCTTTTTAAAACTCATAATATTTGAGTCAGCTCGTGTGTATCTTCACCAATTTTCGGGATACTAATTTTACAGTTCACTAAAGCAAACCCAATTAAAGTTCAAGCAACATCCGTATAAATTGACTCAAAAGAAATTTATAGTACTTAAAAGATTTTAAAACTGGTAACTTAGAAATGAGAAAATCTTTTAGTCTTACGCCTAAACCATTATAGGGATTGATAAAGGCCAATGTTATGTGGCACTAAACTCGATCGCAAATGTGTTTAAAATTTACATGATGCATGTAAATTTCTTGTTACTATTGGACCTAACCATATTCGCCAACAGACTTTTACTTTTTAAACAAAACAAAAAGAAATACTCCCTCCGTCCCAATTTTATAGTCCCAGTTGACACTTTTTGTCGTTCCAAAAATATTGTCCCACTTTAAAACTAAATGGGTAATTGTTAAGGAATTTCCTATTATACCTTTAACCTGTATTTTTCTATTGAACTTAATGAAAGCTGCAAGTTGGTAACTGGAAGCATATTTTTTTATTTTTTTGTAATTGCATGTCTTTTAAAATTCATAATATTCGAGTCAGCTCGTGTGTATCTTGACCGATTTTTGGGATACCAATTTCACCGTTTACTAAAGCAGATCCAATTAAAATTCGAGCAACATCTGTATAAATTGACTCAGAAGAAATTTATAGTACTTGAAAGATTTCAAAATTGATAACTTAGAACGGAGCAAAATCTATATAAATTGACTCAGAAGAAATTTATAGTACTTGAAAGATTTCAAAATTGATAACTTAGAAAGGAGCAAATCTTTTAGTCTTACACTTGATAAAGGCCAATGTTATGTGGCACTAAACTCGACCGCAAATGTGTTTAAAATTTACATGATGCATGTAAATTTCTTGTTACTATTGAACCTAACTATATGAAACACATTGTGTTCAATTTTCTTACATTTACGGGGTGTTTGGATGGGGGATATTCCCCCCATATAAGTTATGACCCCCTCTTATCAGGGGGACCCCACCCTTATACCTCGTTTGGCAACCACCTTGTTCGTCCCTGATATTTCTTCACCCGGTCTTCCATTTCCGTCGAGAAGGTTGTTGTCCCTGATAACTTTTGGGCTGCCCTCACCCTACCCAAAAGTTATCCGGGAGTAGAAGGGAGGAATTTTGACGATAACACCCCTGCTTATCCCCGTTACACAGTCGATTCACACCATTTGCTGTAGTGATTCAGCTGTGGTTCGAACAGAGCTTGTGGGTTGCGATTTGTGGCAATTTTGTTGCGATTTTCTGGGTTGCGATCTATTGCTTCAGCAAAACATCTCAGGTATGGAAGATTTGTGTCGATTTTGTTGGTATTTTCTGTTGTGTAGTTTTCTGGGTTGCGATTTTGTTGCGATTATCTGTGTTTCGATTTATGTTGCTCCAACTCCATCTCAAATACCTCTGTATCATTAAACCGTGTTTGTGGATCTGAGTACTTTTCGAAGTAAAACAGATGTATGGTTTTGACAAATTTGTTGCTTCATGAAGACTAGGGTTTTGATTCAATGTGTGGAACCAAAACTAGGGTTTTGATTAAAAAAGTGGGAAATCCTAGGGTTTTGAAAGATTGTTTCAATGTTGAGATTGTTTTGGGACTATACATGCTCAAACCTAGTTGTGGGCTAATTGTGTTTTTAAAATTTTAAAATAAACAGACCTTAAATTAGTCCTATTTATACAGTAATTTTTGTATTTAATCCAATTTGATGTTGGTCCTTAATATAAGGCTTAACAAGGCAGTAAATCAGAACATCAAGCCTTATACAAAATATCAAAATAAGGCCATGACAATATCGTTTGTGGTTATATTTGGTTTGCGAATTAAGTGAACCAACCATTTCGTCAAACTATCGTTTGGTAAAAGAACAAAAAACATAAAAAAACGCGCATGAACTGGCATAGTAAAAAAAACTTGAAATTTAATGCCCTATTTATTGCAAAGGCTTGAATCATACTCGTGAAACCGTTGTCGAATGATTTAGGATGGCAAGACTCACAAGAAAACAATTACGGAGAAAAGAAGAGCAAGAGGCAATGATTGCGTTAAACACCTTCATTCAGGCTGCAATGGGGGTGTTTCGCCTTTACTTGTTCATCATATCAACGGCTCAGTATCCTCGTCCAGAGTGTACCCAAAATCCCGACTTTTACCAAACACAAGTAAATGCTGTCAATAGGCTCGTTAATGGTAGTGAGCTTGAGTGCCATGATCAGTTGAGGGTAAACAGATACACATTTTTTAGATTGTGTTGTTTAGTGCGAAGTGTTGGGCTAGGGGACTCTAGGTACGTAATACTTGAGGAGAGGGTAGCTATTTTCCTGTGGATCCTTGCGCACCATACGAAGCAAAGGCGTACCCACCATCAGTTCTGGAGATCGACAGAAACGATAAGCAGACATTTTAATGCTGTACTCCAAGCTGTCTTGCGCCTTCATAGAATGCTCCTTGTAAGCCCTGAGCCCGTACCTGCGAACTACCATGACAATAGATGGAGTTGGTTTCAGGTACACTTCCATTAAAAAAATATCTACTTACTCCAATTTCTTTCCTCAATTCCACTGCATGTGCTTACTTCCAACAAACTACTGAAATTGTCGTAGAATTGTCTTGGGGCTTTGGATGGGACGTTCGTGCCAGTAAATCCCCCTACAGCCGACAAGCCTCACTATAGGTCAAGGAAGGGAGACATTGCCACAAATGTTTTAGGTGTTTGTACGCGAGACCTAAAATTTGTGTTTGTCTTGTCTGGTTGGGAAGGGTCGACTACTGACTCTAGAATCCTCAGAGACGCCATCGCAAGACCCAATGGTTTGAAAGTCCCCCGTGGTATGTTGCAATTTATCCACTTTCCGTTCCATCCATTACATTTATGAACCCTCCGTTCAAATATTGCAATGTCGTAACTTCGATTGGTTACAGGACATTACTATCTTGTGGATGGCGGATACACAAACGGGGAGGGTTTTCTAGCACCGTATAGAGGACAACGATATCACCTTAACATTTGGAGGCAAGGTCACATGCCGGCTAGCAAAGAGGAGTACTTCAACATGAAGCACTCCGCTGCTAGGAATGTCATTGAGAGAAGCTTTGGGGTTTTGAAAATGCGATTTGCAATATTGAGGTCTCCCTCCTTTTACCCCATCCAGACTCAAACTCGTATCGTTACGGCATGTTGTCTTCTCCATAACCTAATTAAAAGAGAGATGCCCAATGATCCGGTTGAGTTGGAGTACACGCAATGGGAACAAGAACACCTCCACGATGTCCATGTAGATGATGATCGCATTACTACCATAGACACTTCTAATGAATGGACTGCCGAGAGGGATGCGTTGGCTACTTCCATGTACAACCATTGGCTAGCAAATGGTGGGGGACAAGAGGTTTATCCACCATGATTTACGAGGATGTTATGTAGGAGTTTCTATTGAGAACTTTGTTTTAAGTATTTGTATGAACAACTTATTTGTACGGATTTTGATTTAGGACTTCGTTTTAACAATTTGTATTACCTTTTGAAGTACTTGTAATTTAAACTTTCTAATTGTTATGCCTCATTCAATGTGAACTTGTATGATATTCCAATTCATTAGCATTTGCGTCAATGGAAACCCAAGAAGGCCAAGTGTCTACCAAAAAGACACCAAGGGCCCGTCGAACTTGGAGGAAAGTTGAAGAGGATGCTCTAATTAAAGTCATGGTGAATGAAATCTCGGACAAATGGAGCGCCGATAATGGCTTCCGACCCAGTTTCTTCACCTTGATTGAGAAGGAGTTGGAGAAGGTGTTACCGGATAGCAACCTAAAGGCCTCGCCCCACATCGACTCTAAGGTGAAGTATTGGAGACAAATGTACCACAAGCTCTTTGACATTTTACAACTAAGTGGGTTTGGTTGGGACGATGTCAACAAACGCATAAACGTGGAGGAGGATGTGTGGAACGAGTACGAAAAGGTAACTCAATATGCTTTAATGAATATGATAAAGCATATGAGTTTTTTCCTAAATTTTGTCATTGTTTGTGTAGGCCCACCCTAAGAAGGCCAAAGAGGTGTACGGGAAGCGATTCCTTTATTATGAGGATTGGAAAATTGTGTTTGGGAAGGATAGGGCAACCGAGGCGGGTGCGGAGGATCCTACACAAATGGAGGCATCGCCTCCTAGAAATGCTTACGTTGTAGAACTTGACGTTGACGATCCTTCCGAACTTGGTGTAGAGGACAAAGGGGAGGGGAGTTCTACGAAGAGTTGTTCAATGATGGATTTGTCAATTCATCATTCATGAGCTCCACACCTTTTACCTTCACACCTACGGAGTCGAACCCCCACACCGCCACACCTTCGACTGACACACCTTCGGGAACCACCCCACGCACCTCCACACCTACGGGTTCCACACCGTTGCCCTCCGTACGCCATATGTCAATCCCAACGTCCACCACACCTCCGGCCAATGCCGGAGCTAAAAAGGGGAAGAAGAGGACAAGAGCTAGTGATGAGGGGTTGCTTGGTGAAAGTTTGGATAATTGGTGCACAAAGAGCTTGGTGCACATGGAGAAAATGGCGAATGCAATGGGGCATGAGAAAGAGTTATCCGCTCGTCGTGCGACGATTCCGGATGTGCTTGACAAACTTGACCTTACTTTGGGGGAACAATTTAGGGTGGCTGCCATTATTGGAGAGAAGGATGAGAGGGTAATCCAATTCTTGAACACCCGTGATGATAGGAAGCAAGCTTGGGTTGAGGCCGTTTTGAGGGGTGAAGTATTTGGTCCGATTTAGCCAAAATTGGAAATACGTGGTGCCTATTTTTGGTGTGGCTTATCTCATTGTATATTATATGGCCCATTTTTTGAAGTGGTCGTTCTTTCACTTGTCATATATGGTCCATTTTGTGATGTCACTATTGTAATATGTAATTATGCATCGTATAGACACATTTGATGCAATTTTTTGTTGGCAATATGGAATGTAATTGGGATTTTATTGCCATTAACAGGTTGAGAGTGGCTATTTGTTGTGAATTGGGCGATGATGAATCACTTTTAAATGGTAATGAAGGTTGTTACCTTGGCGGGGCAAAATTACTTGCAGCCATGAGTGACCCTTATGTATGGAAGTTTCTTGTCTGAGCCCATTATTTATTGTTATTTTATTGCCATGTGAGAGTGTGAGAGTGTGCAGTGCAGGTGTGTGTGAGTGTGCAACTGTGATGTTGGTCTGTTATTCTGGGCAGTTATGAAGTTATGCTTGTGTTCTTCTGGCCTATGATGACATTTTCTGAGCCTTTGCTTGTTTATGAGGCATTTAGGTGTAGTGCTGGTTTCTTTTTTTCTAGGCTATGATGAGTAAAAAAACTGAGCCCATATGCCTTGAGCCCAAATGTATTTCAGGTCTATGATGACTATTGAGCCATCCTAATGGCTGTTTGTTGGTTATTTCTGGAATTTGTGGTTTCTGTGATTGTGTGTAGTGCAACTGCAGGTTATGTGATTGTGTAGGTGTTTCTGGTTTTTGGGTATTTCTGGGTAGAGGTGCAGGTTATGTGCAGGTGTGAATGTGCAGGTGTGTGTTATTCTGAGTGTGAGTGTGCAGGTGCTGTGAGTGTGTGAATGTGCAGCAGTGCAGGTGTTTGTGAGTGCAGGTGTGAGTGTGCAGGTGCAGGTGTGTGTGAGTGTGGTAGTGTGTTGAGTGTGCAGGTGTTTGTGAGTGTGCAGGTGGTGTGAGTGTGTGAGTGTGCAACAGTGTAGGTGTTTGTGTAGTGCAGGTGTGAGTGTGCAGGTGATGTGAGTGTGTGAATGTGCAGCAGTGCAGGTGTTTGTGAGTGCAGGTGTGAGTGTGCAGGTGCTGTGAGTGTGTGAATGTGCAGCTGTGCAGGTGTTTGTGAGTGCAGGTGTGAGTGTGCAGGTGCAGGTGTGTGTGAGTGTGGTAGTGTGTTGAGTGTGCAGGTGTTTGAGTGTGCAGGTGGTGTGAGTGTGTGAGTGTGCAGCAGTGTAGGTGTTTGTGTAGTGCAGGTGTGAGTGTGCAGCAGTGCTGTGAGTGTGTGAGTGTGCAGCAGTGCAGGTGTTTGTGAGTGTGTAGGTGAAGGTGTGTGTGAGTGTGCAGGTGAAGGTGAGTGTGCAGGTGCTGTGAGTGTGTGAAAGTGTAGCTGTGCAGGTGTTTGTGTAGTGCAGGTGTGTGAGTGTGTGAGTGTGCAGCAGTGCAGGTGTTTGTGAGTGTGCAGGTGAAGGTGTGTGTGAGTGTGCAGGTGAAGGTGAGTGTGCAGGTGCTGTGAGTGTGTGAAAGTGCAGCTGTGCAGGTGTTTGTGTAGTGCAGGTGTGTGTGCATGTCTGTGCAGTGTGTGAGTGTGCAGGTGAAGGTGTGTGTGAGTGTGCAGGTGTATGTGAGTGTGCAGGTGCATGTGTGTGAGTACAGTGTGTGAGTGTGCAGGTGAAGGTGTGTGTGAGTGTGCAGGTGTTTGTGAGTGTGCAGGTGCATGTGTGTGCAGTGTGTGAGTGTGCAGGTGTTTGTGTAGTGCAGCACAGGTGTGTGTGAGTGTGTGACTGTGCAGTTCTGGGGTGTGTTTGCTGAGCTACACTCACTCATGCACTACACACTCACACACACCTGCCCACTGCCATTGCCAGCTATGTTATTACCGTGCGAATTTGTGGTTTGCTGTAACTTATAGTAGCTTGGTGGTTGGTTGTTGCAACTTGAGAAATTTGTTTTTGTTATCCTATGGAGGGACAAAAATATTGGCTATGATGACTTCTTTCTGAGCCTTGGACATGCAGGTGTGTATGGTGGTAGACCTCAATCTTTGGGTTGTTACTTGGGTTTTGTGGCTATGATGATTGAATTAAAGGGCAATGATGATTCAAGATTTAGTGAGTGTGCTATGAAGGTACTACCTTGGCGGGGCAATCGTATTTGCAGCCATTGAGTAGTAGCCTTATGTTTCGTAAAGTGAAGTCTGAGCCCATTCGATACTCCTTAATCTGAGCCATTTTTTTGATACTTTAATTTTTCATTTACTTAATACTTTGTTTGGTTTTAGTAGTGATGGCAGGAAATAAGCCATACTACATCGTATTTGTCGGGAGGAGACCTGGTGTATACGAAACATGGGCAAGCTGTAGCGAACAGGTCATTGGGTTCTCGGGTGCTATTTATGAAAAGCATGTCACATGGGAGGAGGCGAACTCCGCTCTCAGAGCTTATTTTGAAAGCATAGCTGGGAGGAGGCCGAATATTGCGGAACCAAATTTGGAAGATCGAGCACCAATGCTTATCCCAATGGAAGGATGCATTACTAACGAAGGACAAAGAGTTGGAATGAAAACAACATGCCTCAAAGTGACATGGTTCATCATCGGTGCAGCAATGACAACTTTAATCCAAATTGTGGTTCGGAAATTTGTTAGTTTGTAGTACGCAGAAGTACTTGTAATTTAATGGTAAGGACATCAACGTACTGCTAGGGTTTTGTTAGTCTTTTGTAATGAATGTTCGTATTTTTGTACTTTCGAATATGTTTGAATTTCTAATTAGGCAATTTAAATGGATTTATTAAAACAAAAAATAGGTGCTACCAATGATGAATGGTAAGTAGAATATTCTAACTATACTTTTAGGTGTATTCAATGTTAAATGGTAGGTGCACATGTTGTTGAACATCAAGTACTCAACTTTCTAACTTGAAGGGTAAGTAAACAAAAGTGTATATAAATAGGCCTATATGTAATTCAGTAAATCATTGCAATCTCTTTTATAAACACTGCACATAAAAATTTGTATCATGTCAAGGCCACGCCGGAGTTCGACCAACCCCCGCTGGACATGGAGTTCTAACGAAGAGCAGAGTTTAGTACAATGCCTTACAAGCCTTATTCAAATGGAAGTTTGGCAATCAGATTTCGGGTTTCGTCCCGGCTACCTACAAGTGTTGAAAAATCAAATGGCCGAGTCTTACCCCGAAAGTGGTATAACGGAAATTCACATAGAAGGTAAGATTAAGGCATGGAAGTCTACTTATCACACCATAGTTCATCAAATCCTTATGCATGAAGGGTTTTCATGGGATGCAAATGAAAAAAAGGTTCTTGCTACAAATGAAGTGTGGGCTAATTATATCCAAGTAAGTTATAACATTTTTCATATTTAATATTTAATATTAGCCAAATTATTTAATAGTCATTCAATTTTTCCACTCTTTATGTAGGTTCATCCACGGGCTATGAATATCAAGGACAAACAATTTCCATTGTTCGACGGATGGAGCTTTTGCTTTGAATGTCAATAGATCGAAATTCGTGAAAGTTTATTAAATAAACTCGCAGTTATGCACTTTATTGTCCTTGTAATAAATCTCAAATAAATTAGTATATTTATTTGAGACCACATGTATCGTTTGTTTAAATTCCTTTTAATTGTATCTCAAATAAATTTGCATTAATTATTTGAGACTTTAATAAAATATCTTTGTAATTTTTTTTGTATGAGTGACCCATTTAATAAATGTTTTAGTTTGTTCATTTGTTATTCATTGTGATGACGTAATAAAAAACAAAATAAGATAGCCCAACAAATGAAAAAAAAATTACTTTCTTCAATTTTTTATGACAACCAAACATTCAAATGTTTAATTAAAAAAAAACATTATTCAAAAAAAAAATATTTTTTTTGGGTCAAATAACTTAATTACACTTAAAATCATCCAAAAATACAAAAATAATTTATTTCATGTAATTATATAATTAAATTAATCATTAATCATGTTTGCTACACCACAAGGGCAAATAAGTCATTTGACAGCTTTTCTCATCATTCACCCCCTCTTATTTTTAAGTTATCCAAATCAAGCCAAAAGTTATCCCCATGTTTAATCTCTCATCCAGACCATCTACTTTTTTATCCCCCCTCCATAAACATCACATCAATCTGGGCCCCCCTCCAAAAATAATACCCCCTCTTATCTTATCCCCCCTCTAAAACTTATCCCCCTGAAAATAATACCCCATCCAATCGGGGCATTAGGGGTCGTTTGGATGGGGGATATCCCACCTATATAACTTTTCACCCCCTCTTAAGAGGGGGGGCCAGTCCTTATCCCCTTGTTGGCAAGAACATTTGCTCTCCCCCATTTCTTTTTACCCCCTCTTCTCTTCTACGTCGGAAGGTGCTTGAGCCGGATAATTTTTGGGCTGCCTCTACCCTCCCCAAAAATTATCCGGGGGTAAAGGGTTGGGTTTTTGACCAAAACAACCCTCCTTATCCCCCTCCTCCATCAACCAACAGAAACCAAACAAAAATCAGAGATTAATAACTCTTCAAATCTGGAAAACAAGAAATCTATAATTCTCCAAATCTGGAAAACCAACAGAAAAAAAAAAAAAACCGTAAAATTTATAATTTTTTGACATTCTCGGAAATCAAAAGTAAGTTGAAAACAAGAGCCAAATCGGATCGTGCTTTGCCCCTCAAACATCCGATCGCCGGACTTCCAAAATGGCCGACACAGGAGACATAAAAAAATATACCCTTTTTCGTTACTGACCGTCGTCATCGGTTTGAGCTATGTTGTCTTTACTTCGTCATAGACCGTCGTAGTGAGTTCTTGATGATCTTTACACTTGGTATTGCAGGAATTTCGGCCCAGGATTTGTTGATGCCCGCGAGAGAGAGAGTGTGTGTGTCGGTGAGTGGGTTTTGACAAAAACAGTGAGTGGGTTTTGACAAAAACAATGGGTGAGTTTTGTTTAAATGGTGGGTAGATGGGTTTTGATCCAATACAATTAAATATTTTCATTTTTATCAAAGGCTTTGATCTAATGGGTCATATTCAATCACTTTGATCTAATGGGCCATATTCAATCACTTTGATCTAATGGCCACCAACCTCTTTCTCCATGCAATTTGTGTTTGCAGTATAGTTCTCTCTTTTTTGGTTAAAAAAAAAAAAACGTTTTTTTAAAAGAATATTAAAAAAATATTTTCGGTAAAATAAATTAAATTAACTTCAAATTGTTCAAAAATAATAAAATAAATTAAGTCTTGTAATTGTATAATTAAATTAATGCATAATAAGATTTGGTACACCACAAGGGCAAAACAGTCATTTGACTGCGTTTTCCATCATCCACCCCCTCTTATTTTTAAGTCATCCAAACTAAGTCAAAAGTTATTCTCATGTTTAATCCCTCATCCAAATCATCTAATTTTTTTATCCCCCATCTATAAACATCACATCAATGTGGGTCATCCCTTAAAAAATAATACCTCCTCTTATCTTATCCCCCTCTAAAACTTATTCCCTTGAAAATAATACCCCATCCAATCGGGACCTTAAGTAGGAGTATTCGCCAACAGACTTTTTACTTTATAAAAAACAAAAAGAAATACTCAGCAGACTTTTCCATTAAGTAAAGTGGGAAAAAAAAAAGTGGTTTGGTTTGCCGTGAAGAGATGTGATAGTTTGGGGCTGGATTTAATCGGAGCTTTTCTTGTCACTGTCTATTCCTGGACAGGAATAAAGGTGGCGTCATGCAAAGCATTTAATAAGATCTGTACAGTACATGTTTCCATCCAAAAATGTACTGGAAGCTACTGCTCCTGCAATAACTAACCTTGATCTACTTATTATATTTTTTCCAGATTTGTACCGATTTCAATCATCATGGAGAAGGGCTTTCGATGATGCAACCATGACTCAAGGGGTGTGTTCCAGTAACAAAAAATTATTATTTTTAAAAATTGAGACATGTCATTCTCTCACAATACATCATATAACAAATCCTAAAAGGTCAATTTATTCAAAAAACTAGTTTAGCGGAACACCCTCTCAATCCTAAATAAACCCTATTTTCACGTAAAAAAAGGATGAAAAATGATTCACAACCACAATTTAAAATGACATGGATTTTAGGGCATCTTTAGTGGTAGAGTTAAAAATGTGGTGTCATATGACACAAAAGTATAAAAAATAGGTCACATTTATGTGTCGTTATGACAAAATGTATTGTTAAGGTAGTGAGAGGGTGTTTGTGAGCCATTTTTTCACTTTTCATTTTCACATTTTTTAGTTTTGAATGTTTGGGAGACTTGAGCCAAAATGATTTCTCCTAAAATGAGTTTTCCATTTTAGACTTTAGAGAGGAGAAGTGAAAAAGAGGGAGTGAGGAGCTTTTCCACTTCTCATTTTTCACTTTTCTCATTTTCATTAATAAAAATACCCACAAAATGTATTTTGGACATATCTCTCAAACACTACTCCTGTTACAAAATGAATTCTGCACATTTCTCCCAAACACTTCTATTAAATTCAAAATACATTCTGAACATAATCTAAAAAGTCAAAAAATTGAACATGAAAAGATGAAACTGAGGCTCCCAAACACCCCTTTAGTGTTTCAATAGTGTTGTTAGAGTATTATTAAGAAGTAAAAAAGTACACAAATATATGTGCATATATATAGATATAGTGGGGCAACTCACAATATATATAGGTGGGCCCTGCACCTTTTTCCTCTTCTCTCTCTCTTCTTCTCCCTCTTTCTCTCTCCTCTCCCTTCCAACACACCACCTTTTTCCCACCCCAGCAAAAGACTTCAAACATTAAATGAGAAATTTTTGTACCATTTAAAGTTGGGGCCCACTTAAGCAAGAGTTAAAGGTATAAGAACAGTTATACACTGGCTTATGTCTGCAGCAAAATCTTATGACATTAACTCTCCACTAACCACACCATTGGGACACAAAAAGGAGAAAATGTTTGCTACTTACACTAATTCTTACACTATTACTTACGCTAATGGTGTTACTGGGGATGCCCTTACATAGGGATGATATGATGCTTCCTCCGTTTAGATTTAGTTGTCCATTGTTCTATTGCAGCCGGATAAAAAATTAGTGATATTTTGTCTAATATGGATCTTGTTTGATAGATCTCGATTAGTTCTACAAAATAATATTTTTAAAATTACATAAAACATTATAAATTATAAGATATAATCATTTGAAAAGTGATACAAACTCCCAAAATGGACTAACAAATCCGGACAGGGGAGTATGATAATATAAGGGAAACTCTACTATCGCATCTCTTTACGGCAAAAAAAAAAAAAGGGCGAAATTCGGAAATTTGATTAGTGGGGTAAAAAACTACTGTAGAAGCATACATAGCTTAATTTTTCTTAATTTGCTAAGCGAAAGAAATACACCTGAAAATGAGATGCTAAATAAGTACGAATTACTAAATGGATCTTTTGTGTATATAATAACTTATTTGTAATGTTATCGACTTGCAAAGAGTGGATAGTGCTTTAGCATTTTGTATCGTGTCTGATATTTGTAGTGTAAATTAAGGCAACCCAGCTAGGATGTATCATGGGTCAAAATTACAAATTTAATGTGCAAATTAAATAGAAAATATACTATTGAGCAGTAAAAATGAGTAGAGTCAAGTGACCCAATTGTGTCGACTATCGAGATGCCACCGCCCTTGATGAAACTTGAAGGAAATATATATATCAACATATGATATGAATCTGTATCAAAGATTGCAATACAAAAGTCACGTTCCGTATATGCATGGTGTTTTGTTTCAAAATGGAAGATTCCAATTGAGCCAAATCATTGTCTGCAGTTGTTATTTTTTTTCAAATTCGCGAGTGACACAATGGGGTCTCAGTTCGACTTCGACATTAAAAGTGCCCATCAGACATCCTCCTTTCGACTGAATTTTTTTTGTATGAAGATTCTGTTTGTGTAAGAGCAAGTGAGCAACAGCATGCAGCAGCTTAGCTACAAAGGCATTTTAGCTAACCAAAATTAAAGAATTTCACTTGCAACAGCCTCTGCTAAGAGCAAGAGCAACAGCTTGGGTAAAATATTATTTTTTCTCTTTTTAAAACAATAGTACAATGTATACGTACATACACTACTCGATCGGAAAAGAAAAGAGGAAACATGGGTTTAATTAGAAAACCCAGTCGCCGACATCATTGGCTTGGTGCGCCAGTCGCCGGATTTTGACCCAGAAGGTTGAGATCAAAGATTGTCGACTTTGTAGGTGATGCTTTCATGCATGGTCGATGTTCAAGAGCGATGACTGGAGGGAGGAAGAAGTAGAAGGCAGAGAGACAGAGAGAGAGAGATTGTCGACCTTGGCTGGAGATGATGCAGAAAGTGACCAAGAACCACTTCCATGGGAGGTTCAGGTGACACAAAGAGAGAGAGAGGTGCGATACAAGAGGAGGAGAGGGAGTGGAGAAGAGAGATAAAGTAATAAACAAATGATAGGGTGTGCACAGTTGTTGGGTAGATTTGCCTAAGTACTGTTTATATACGGAAAATAGCAGGTGGTTTACCCAAGCTGCTGTAGCCCAGTTTTTCCCTCTTTGGTCAGCTAAAATAGCTAAAGTCTCCATATAGCAGCTGCACTACAAAAATTTTGAGTTGTAGTGACACCCTAGTGACAACGACATGTCACTAAAAGTGCGTTGCTAAAGGGTATTTAGTGACATCTTTTTGTACTAAGCTGTCACTAATTTTGAAACGTACAAAAAAATTGTTACTAAAACTCTTTAGCAACACGCTTTTAGTGACAACCTAGTGACAAAATCACTGTCACTAAAGATCAAAATTTTTTTTGTAGTGTATATAGAGGGTGTTTGGGAGTCTATTTTTCAGTTTTTCATTTTTAATTTTTTGGCTTTTTGGTTTTTTGGATTATGGCCAGAATGAGTTTTGAATCTGGGTGGAGTGTTTGGGAAAAATGTGCAGAATGTATTTTGCAAAAGTAGAGTGTTTGGGAGAAGAATGACAAAAATGAGTTATGGATTAATTTTTTACCATTTTGCCCTCATTTATTATGATATTAAAAATGTATATGGATCGAATATTATTTTTAGTAAGTTTTTTAACTTTGGCAAAGATTTTTTTGTAAACTTGTCCCTTCCATTTTACTTATTTATTTATTTTTTGAAACTTCTTTTGTGTTTCGTTATTCCCAAAGAAAAGACAGTGGAGTACTAGAGGAATATGTGGTTACTGTGCTTTCTCTACCAGAGCCACTTTCCCCTCTCTCACTCTCTCTCTCTCTGTGCTTGGGAAATAAAACCCATTTGAAATCTGTGGAAAATCCCACGGAAAAAATTCTGAAAAATCCATGGAAAATCCCACGGAAGATCCCATAGAAGATTCCACGGACGATCCCATAGAGACACCGAGATGCGTTTTTCTGGAGAATCCATAAGAAATTCAATTGGCAAGTTGCAACCAAATTTTAGACAGATTTCTTGAGTTTTTTTTCTAAATCAAATTTTTGTGCATGGATGTGTTTTCAATGTTCAAAAACTCTGATGAAAATCAGGAGCAGCGACAATCTCCTTCTCTCTATTCGTGTGTTGTGTGGAGAGGATAAAAACATAAGAAATGGGTAGATAAGGAAGAGATAAATGAGGGGAGAATAAAAAAAGTAGAATGAGAAAATGAGAATGCAAAAAGGAAGGTCTGGCCGGTTTCTGAGTTTTTGCTTCTAAAGTGAAAAATGGCGAATGAGTTTTGAAGAACAGCTTCTGGGAATGAAGCGGCCAAACAGCCAAAAGGCAAAAACGAGAATCGGAAAATGCAAAAATGTGGCGCCCAAACAGGCCCATAACTAAGCTGATGCACTTGCTCTAGAGCATCCTTATCATGCTCAACAAAAATTGGACCAAATTTAACTTCAAAAACACCTTTTACAAATTAACAAGTCGCTTTTTTAAAAACTAACAAAATCAGACTCTCTATTCTAACTTCACTATATTAAATTATTCTTCTTTTCTACTCCTACTCCTACCCCCCCCCCCCCCCCCCCCCCCAAAAAAAAAAAAAAAAACTGCTCTATTAAATACAAAAGTAATAAAAAAAAAGCACTCACTCCGTCCCTAAACTTTTGACACTTTTTAGACAGTGTGCCATTTTTAAATGTCTATAACTTTCAATGTATATGTCAAAAAATATGCAATATGGATCTTGTTTGATAGATTTTAATTAGTTCTATTAAACAAAGTTTTCAAAATCACATAAAACGTTATAAATAAAAAGATATAAGCAATTTAAAATGGCACGCAATCCCAAAAAGGTCAAAAGTTTAGGGACGGAGCGAGTAATAAAAAAACATGCACTTTCCACGTAGAATTAAAAAGTAATAAAAAAATAATAAAAAACAGAGATTGAGAGGGGAATGGACGGAGAGAGAGAAGTTAGGAGAGAGAATAGATAAAATCTTTAACCCGTGAATAGTGACTCAAAGTATTTACCGAGTTACTGTAGTAAAGTTATAAGTTTTGCAAATTAAAAAAAAAAATTGTTGAGTCTGATTTTGAGAGGTTTTTTCCCCTTTCACTCAACAACATAGCCATCAGGGGGATTTGCCTCCTCTGATGAGGATGCCCTAAGCGCAGTGGCGGCTCCAGGATTTCTCGTGAGGGTGTTCAGAAATTCTACTACAGTCCTCTAAAAATAATAACTGTGCATATGCAAAAAAAAAAAAAAAAAACTTCTAATATAAAAAATGCCACCAAAAAAAAGCAAAATATTTAGTATATTAGAATTTTTCCTCAACGACTTTTCATATTTCGAAACCGTTCCATAATAGCATCAGTATCAAATGCATCACTCTCCATATAAGTAATCATGCAATCGTTTATCCACTGATCTCCCATTCAATTGCTCAGAATTTCAAGAATGGAAGATCTTCACAACTTGGTTATGAGCACTATTGTTGCCTCCCACATGAGATTGCAACCTCTCGCTTGCTTACGGAAATCAGGATGAAAAAATAACAACGTAGACAAAATGTTGCATCCTTTACTGTATTTCAACCAATTTTTGTACTCTTTGAACCAATTGGGATTAAACTGACGGAAAATTAAATGGACATCCCATAATGTTAGGAGGATGAGTTAGAGTAGATAAATATTGGTTAATGTTGTTGTAGACTCATTTGGTGAGTGTCACATGCACATTTCGTGCAAGTAATTTGTATAATAGTTAGTATCTATAGTATTTCTCTACAGTTTTAGTAGTTGAGATGGGGTTAGATTCAAAATTGAACCATTTAGAGGACCGGAGTAATTAGACTATTTTCATACTCCAATGAAGTACCAGAATAGAATAGTTCCAAAATGTTTAGGAGGATCTGGGGGTGACCACAAAGAATTAAGGTAATAAAGTCGATGTGTGTGTGTTGACTGATCAACGAATCAATTGTTCAGAGAGAGAGAGAGAGAGAGGAGAATAAATCCAAGGGGAAGAGGGGAATTGAAGAAAGAAACGGTGGCAGGGTGGGGGGAAAGAAAAGAAATGGTAAAAGAGTGTGTGAGTCTTGTGGGAAGAAGTCACTTTTTGAGATTGGGTGTTCAAACATTTTAGGTAGGGTGTTCAAAATGGTTCAAATATATTGGTTAGGGTGTTCAAACATTTTTTTTAGGGTGTTCAAAATGACAAAAATATTGAAAATAAATTTTTTTTACATGTATTTCTAACAAAAAAAAAATTCCAGGGTGTTCGGGCGACCACCCTCAGCTAAGGGTGGAGCCGCCTCTGCCTAAGCGTTCGCCCTTCGGTAAAGTCCCTCATGCTACAGTACTTGGCTTCTTCCCTGTGCAAACACACCCCAGGAACTTCCGTAGCACCAAAAAAAAGAAGATAGGCACAACCCAGAGCATCTTACACCCAACTTACTAGCTACATCAACTACGTGATGTTGCACAGTTGCAGCATTTTTTAGCTCAAATTTTGCCTAATTTACTGCACTTGCTCTAATTTTATCAACTTTAAAATTTAGATAGTGGTATATTTGTACGATTAACCTCTCTACACAATGTCAATGCCGAGTATTTTAGCTGACGTACTAAACTTACTCCTGACCAAGTACGGTTAACCAATACTCGGGAGAAGATGCAAACTCAAATATTCACTAGTCATGGTGTCTATGGAGTCATGCAGTTAGTTTTGAGGGAGAAGGGGAAAAAAGGGCGAGACATCAAAGAATCCATTGCGTATATATATATATACATACACATACCCAAAGCTTCTTATCCGGTCCCCCAGATTGAAGCTCTTGGGGTATTTTTTTTGTGTTGCCAATTGTTTTTGCAAAAAACTGCTTGGATCAAACCCTTCCCGATTGTTTTTTTTTTTGAAGATTTCCCGCGTGGACCTTGGAAAACACCTTCTGAACACATTGGACGGATCGGATAGTCAAAAAAATGCTTGAATCACGGAGGTCCGGACTCCCGGAGTCCGGAGGAGAAGCTTACCCTATATATATATATATATATATATATATATATATATATATATGGACCCTTGAAAATACCTTTTAAACACATTGGACGATTCGGATTGTGAAAATTTGATCTGGAAATAGGAGTCCCTGATGGAAAGCCCATCAGGTATACCTGATGGGAAAGATTTCGTGTATATATGTGTGTGTGTGTGTGTGCGCGCGCGTGCGTGTGTGTGTGAGAGATAATTGAACATCGGAGCAAGCACTTCCAAAATCCGTTTATGGCAAAAAACCAATTCCAGTTACTTCTGGTTTTGAAGGTATTTTTAGCACCAATAAAAACCGAGCGGAGCGTTAAGTCCTAATTAAATTGGAGTCCTCTACTTGAATTTGCTTTTTAACAATAGGACAATACTGGACAACAGAACTTATGTAATACATGTCTATCGAAACTAGAGTTTACGTGCATAACTCAGTCCAAATATTATGGCATAATTTGTGATCGATCATTCAATAAGAAATTTCAATAGGAGTCATATAAATTCAATAATATCATTATCAGTTCATCCTACATGAATATACTGTAACAACATACGAAAATAGGAAGATACAATGTGCTGTATGAAAATTTCTGATGGTAAATCATTGCCCGTAACACAATCATATTTTCTTGACTAAATGTTTAAGGTCATATGTCAATTAGTATTCCTGAAAATGACTGGATTAGTTGAGCACTTCAAGCTTCTGTTAATTTTTTTTTTCCTTATTTTTTCTTTTCATTTTAATTCTTTGGGTGATCGGGTGCTTTAGAGGTTCACTTGCTTGCTTTTGAATTTTCAGGTTTTTAAGGTAAATATGAAAAATAGAGTTATAAACTTGTGGTGTGTATCTAATGCCTCTTTGAGCTATGAACGTAAACTTGCACTGAAGAGTATATGTACTCAGTAATGAATGAGAAATACATGATGGATACTGAACTCCACATATACATTGGAAGAAACGAAACAGAGGATCCTTCAAACCCATTCTTGAATACAAAGGGGGAGAAATAATCAAATAGGCCATGAAGCTCGTAATGATTGAACAAAAAGTGAAACAATATTTGAAATGATCATGAAAATAGAAATATAGAAATTTATTTTAGGAATGAAAATGTCGAGTAAAATACCCTTAATTCCTTTTTGAAAGACAAAAACTTTCTTTTGAAAGTTGGATCGGAGATGCTCTTAGTTGGGCGATTAAAGAGTTACATTACTCATCTCACAACCATAAATGATGCAGTACCACTGTTTAGTAGGCCTCTTGCCAATTCAATTTCTTGTTGGAAACCACGTACAACAAAACGGGAGCAGAGTACATATAAGATACTTATGTATTATCGCAAACTACATTCGCGACATATAATTGTAGTGTTTTAGTCGTATTCACGTGTCAACTAGACTAGATTTAGAGTACGCGTAAAGTTTGAATTATGTTCACATGTGTCAACTAGACTAGATTCAGGAACGAACCCCGGATGTCCCCAGCTGAAGGCACACATGCTCCAACATTGCATAAATCTCGTCTGCTTCAGCATGTGACTTATCACCAACCACAAATTCATGAATATTACAGTCTATTTCTATGGAACTTATCCCCGCTTTCTTCTCTGTCCCAAAATCCTTCATTTTCTTCCTCACGTTGTTGCCCTACCCCAACTGCCAGCGGCAGCATACATATTAGAAAGTAGCACATAATTCGAATCACTATTTGGATCCAACAAATGAATATAATCTGTTACCCTATCAGCTAAATTGATATCCCGATGAGTCCTATGAGCAGCCAACAAAGACGCCAACACCACCTCATTTGGTCTCACGGGCATTTTTTCTACCACATCCAATGATCCAATGCATCTTCCAACCTTCCGGCACGACTATAAAGATCCACAATGCAACCGTAATGCCGAATTGTTGGCACTCTATATTCTACAAACTTTCTTCATCACCTCAAAAACATTCAACCCCTCATCAACTAACCCGGCATGGCTACAAGCAGCTAGAGCTCCTGTTAAACTCACCCCATCCGGCTCAAGCCCTTCTTTCTGCATTGAGTTGAAGAATTGAAGAGCCTCCTCTGCATACCCATTGATAGCATACCCCACGATCATTGAGGTCCATGAAACTAAGGTCCATGAGTTCATAGTCACAAATACTTGACGGGCGAAATCAACTCTTCCACACCTAGCATACATGTCTATGAGTGAGTTACTTAACCTAACATTGTCTTTAATTTGATGTAGAATAAGTAGCGGCCTAATTCTATAATCAGTTGAAACAGTCGAAGCCACGGGCCCAAACAATTTTTAGTTGGAAATTGCCAAATTTGGCAATTCATCGACAAGCCCGGAATCAACCAAAACTTAGTGGGCTGAAGTAGAATCACGTTGCGGTCAAGACTCACGACCCTAAGGGCATCTCTAGTGCACTACCTAAAATCACTACCTAAAGTGCCCTAACTAGTTAGCTAAGAAAAACCTCAAAAAATGGTCTCTAGTGCACAAAAATTGGCTCCCTAAAATCCTAGGTGGCACCCCTCACTACCTAAAGTGCCCTAAAGTCATGACTTACGGTGGATTTTGGCCAAATTCCTTCATTTAGGCCTTCAATTTAGTATTTTTGCTATTTTAGGAAATATTTAGATTACGGATTACTCTTAGTGTGTAATTCCGTTTTCGTTAATTTCAGTTGGGAAAGTCTTAGATTTGTTTCTAGTTTTCAATTTTGAGAGTTTCCCTAATTTCCAATGTTAGCAGAATTTTCAATGGTACAATTTAAAATTTAGAAAAAGATTGATTTTTTTTAGCATAAAAGATGATATTTTGAGAAAAAATTTATTTTTTTAGCATAAAAAACAAGATATTGATTTCCACTTTTCATTTTCCCCTTTCCGTTTGCCAGTTCGAAGTTCCCAACAAAAAGATAACTTCCACGCTGTTTTTTTTTTTCATTTTGTTTTCTTGTGGGGTAGGTGAAATGTTATTCGTGACCTGCGCCTTGGCAGAAATATGACAAATGACAAAGCGAAAAATGTTTTTGTTAATGCCAAAAATTTTAGCGAATAAAAAAATTGTACCATGGAGTACAAGACTACAAGGCTTGATGGCTGAAGCACTACAATTTTTTTTACAAACAAAACAGTTTTGGCATTATCGTTTTTCAAGAAATACTGCTCATGAAATTGAGTTGATTAATGGACCCCCAACATCTGAAAAACTAAATAAAATCACTCTGTTAGATTTTTTTTTTTTTTTTTTTTGTCATTGGTTGTAACTAATCTATTACATAGGAGAAGGGGGGATGAGACTCGATCCCGGGATGCAGTATGAGGCATCTAAGAGCTCTACCGCATGAGCTAGCCACCACTTGCATCATTCTGTTAGATTATTCTCTGAATTATCAACAGAATTTTATCTGACAGTAAAATAACTTCTTAGAGAATTTTGCATTTAACCATAGAATACAAGTTTACAATTTACAAACTCGTATAACTGCAACATTAGATTTACCAAAAAAGAAGATAAAAGTGGGTGAAATAGAGCAGAAGCGGGGACAAGAAGTCCCCCAAATAAAAATCCATAAAAAAAAAAAAAAGTACTCCTATACCCGTAGTAGGGCTGCTCAAAAAAACCGGTGAACCGTGAATCCGGTCCGGACCGAACCGATCCGTACCTTTTGGATTTTAACCGTGGATTAATGGTCCAAACACGGATTTAAAAAATAAAAAACCGTGACTTTTGGATCGGACACGGATTTTGATTTTGAAACCGTGGATAAACCGATCCGGACTGTGAAATTTTTATTATATATAATTTTATCACTTTTATAATTATAGTTATATAGATTTTGTTAATTTAGCAAACTTACGGTTTGGTTATACTATTGTAGGAGTTATGGTGCGAATATTGTTCTCTCTATGAAATCTAGGGGGGTAAAGTATTATAAGTGCCACTATATATACTCTCTATTTGTGAGTGAACTGGAAGTAACTATCTGCTATTGTCTTTTTGAATGAACCGGAACTAACTATCTACCATCCTTTGTGGTAATATAAGTTTGTGCCTTTGTTTGTTCAGTTATATAACTATTTGCCTAACTGCCTTTGTTGTTTTTTATTGGGATTTCCAACTTTGAACTTTCTATTTAGTGCATTTGCTACTTGCTAGTGCCTTACTGCCTTTGTTTGTTGTTTTTTCCGAATAAATTGAAAATCCGCGGATTAATCCGGAACCAATCCGTGACTCGCGATTCGGATTGGAACCGAACCGTGAGACTTTTGGATCGGACACGGATTGTATTTTCAAAAAACCGTGACTCACGGATTAGGATTGGATTCATGCCAATCCGGACCGATCCGGACCGTGAGCACCCCTAACCCGTAGTAGACGGAAAGGCTGTTTTGCAAACCCATGATCACCAGGTCACATTGCGCAGCCTTATCGTGTGCCCGGACACAGCCCTTTTTCACACCCTAACGCCTCGTTTGGCTGGGGGATATCTCCCCCTTATAACTTTTCACCCCCTCTTAGCTCCCATATCCCTGGTTTGGCAACTTCAATCGCCTCCCTGATAATCTTTCGCCCCCTCTACGCTTTCCCCCAACGAGGTTGCTCTCCCGGATAATTTTTGGGCTGCCCTCACCCTCCCCAAAAGTTATCCGGGAGTAGAAGGGGAAGTATTTTGACATAAACACCCCTCCTTATCCCCTTCTTCGCAGTCGATTGACACCAGTTCTGTTGATTCATTTGCGATTCGAACAGAGGTGTCTGGGTTTGCGATTTCATGGTGATTTGAACTAAAATCTCTCAGGTATGGATGATTTCGACCCAAAGATCTCTACGTTTACTGATTTTGCCGATCTGAGATTGTGATTTTTTCCATCTGGGTTTTGATTTTTCGATTTGTTCGATCTGTATCTTGAAAGCTACATATGAAAAAATCGATATAGGCCCAGTCTAGATTTCGATTTGTATTCGACGTGTAGATTTCGATTTGATTAGAAAATGATTTTTTTGAAGTATATAAATAGATGCTGGCTCGAGATACTCTGAACCCATTGAAGCAATAATCTTGTAGTGGAATTTAATCCATCATTAACATTTTCTGTAGAGAAGAACTTGATTTTGTACACTTTGGAGAAAATCAGGGGTATAATCTTGTTCTAAATTGGGACCAAATCCATAACCATACAAGCTTGCTACTTGCTGCCTTTCTTTCTATAAGATTGGGTCCATACCTGGCTAGCTGGCATAATCGCATCTAATACACGTGAAATAGATGATTGAAAAAGATGAATTTGATGTACTTTTTGGTACACTTTGAATTATAATTGAAAATCTTTTTGCATGACAGGTTATGGGTGGTTCTTGGCTTTTGATTGGGCGATGATGAATAAAATTAAATGTTAATGAAGGTAGTTACCTTGGCGGGGCAATCTTAGTTGCAGCCATGCGTACCCTTGTGATGGAATTTAATTGTTGGTACTATCTTTTCTGAGCCCTTCTCATTGTTGCTATTGATAGTATGTTACTTACGATGCTAGTGTTGCAAATCAGCAACCTGTGTTGTTGCTACTTTGTAGCAAATGCTACTGTCTCCTGGGCAAGCTACTTTGATTTCTGGCTTGATTAATTACTAGTTTGGATTAAGTTGAATGTACAGCTGCTAGTGACTTGTTATTCTATAGCTCATGTCCAGATTTTCAATTCCAGGGTTCATTTTGGTACAGCTGTTGTTGTATGTTGAACTCTGTTAGAAACAATTCTAGTACTTGTAATTATGGTGCTACAATTCTAGTACTACGGTGGTAACTATCTTTTATAATGTGCAATTGCAGCCATGCATTTCTGGGCAATGATGACAAAGCTGAGCTCATTTTATTTATTGAATTTGGTAACCTTTACATTGCAAGAAGTTTGATATTACTTGGTTTGTAATTCAGTTAGCCCGTTTGGATGGGGGAAGTCCTCTTTCAATTTTTTTGGCATTTCTTGGATTTGTGGTGTGTTTGTGTGTGTGTGTGTGTGTGTGTGTCTTGTTATTGTTCAATGCAGATTCACCTGAAATACAAACGGGCCACTTGAAGAAGAATGATTAAAAGAAGATGACGGAGGTGGGTCGATACTCATGCTTAGTGGTAACGACTGGGTCTGATACGTTAGCATAGAAAACTCTTTTCTTTTTTGAATGTTGTTGATACATTAGCATACATACTCATGTATTGGAAATTAGTTAGAAGTATTTGCAGTTGCATTTTCTTACTTTTGTGCATCAGGTGCAGCTGCCCCTAATGAGCAACATGCATATTTCTTAATTGATATAATCAAGTCATTAAATTAATTGAGTGGAACAAATTCATTTACTCCATGTTGCTGCTCCATCTCTAGCCTTCTCTGATATGTGTTTGCTGGTTTAAGGCTATTCATTGCTGCTGCTTGATGGTCGTTGAATCTGTTTTCAAAGAGTTTGCTCGAGGCTCTTCTTGCTAAAGTTCTTGACTGATGCTTGCATTCCTGAAGGTCCTTGATGCTTGCTGCTATCTGGTTGGTGAGCCTAAGATCGGTCATGCTGCTGCTACCGGAAGTCGTATTAGGTTGCTTGGCTACCTGATGGTCCTACTAATTTTCCTCGTGCCCTCTAGTTAAGTGGAGGATTGGCTTTGTTGTGAAGCTAGGGATATTACCTACATTAGTATCTTGCTGGATGACCTACATTTGATCATTTGATGCAATTTTGTTGGATTCATTGTACTAGTGGTCTTGATTTTATGATATTGGCTTAGACGTTTGATAGTACATGGAGAGTTTTGGAATTAAAGTGAGTTTTGAATTCAATTTATGATATAGGTTTACCAGGTTCTAAAATCGGGGAAAAAAAAATTACATTCCAAATTATAGGTTTATTTTAATAATTTAAATTTCAAATTGTGTTGGGGTAGTAGTAAAAAAACAATAGATAGGCCAACAAGTTTAAAAAAAATAAAGAAAAACACAATTAAAATTTTTTTTTGAAACAAAATTATTACAAAAAATTAAATTTTCAATGAAATAAATTAATATAGCTTGAATTTGTCTAAAATTAATTAAATAGATTAAGTTTTGCAATTATAAAATTAATTTAATGCATAATCAAGTTTGGGACACTACAAGGGCAAAACAGTCATTTGACTGCGTTTTTCATCATCTACCCCCTCTTATTTTTAAGTCATCCAAACCAAGCCAAAAATTATCCCCTTGTTTAATCCCTCATCCAAACGATCTACATTTTTATCCCCCTTCATAAACATCATATCAATGTGGGCTAACCCTCCAAAAATAATACCCCCTCTTATCTTATCCCCCTCCAAAATTTATCCCCCTAAAAATAATCCCTCATCCAATCGGGCCCCAATAGTAATTAAAAAAACACGAAATTTCCTTCAAAGGAGGAGAGCTGCAGCCGGTCCATGATAACAATTACTAACAGTCTATCCCATAAAGATCATATACCATTGAGCTGGTCCGACGAAGAAACAAGAGCTTCCAGAAAATGACAAGAATTAGGCCCCTTTCAAGAAGGGTACGACCAATCTATGGTACCGTTTAATGGATCCAATGACTTCAACGGAAAAGGCCTCATCTTCTGGGTAGTAAGCAATGGGATCGGATAGCAGAGGCAGTGGAAGGTTGAGCACTCCTTCAAGTGTCGCATGAAGACAATAAGCCGAATATGTAACATGATATCCACCCTCCTGGACAATCAATAGGCGTCCATTGCTGTGCTTATCGGCCATACTACGAACTTTTTTCCCGATCTCTCGATAACCCTCCATCGTCAAGCATTGCCTTCCGTTTGGATCAAACTAAAGAAGTGTGGAACAATAAGCCAAACAGCACAATTATTATAAGTTACGTGTATACATGTGTCTCTGTGGGTATCAAATGTAATCTCAGCCAGGTCACTTAATACTCGTACTAACAGAGGGTAGTCGTACTGATTTTTGAAGCCAAGCATTGGAGCTGAACTTTCAGTAAAAGCTGATCGATAAAAAAGCAGAAGCCAAAAAGAACCAAAATTAAGCTTTAATTTCACTCTGGAGAGAACTCAGATGTTTAAATTTCTGGAAATGACTGGCTTGTGCTTTCAAGTGACTATTATCATTAACAGTTTCTTCGCTTCATGGTCTTCAACAGTTTTTAAATTTATCACTATAAGGTACTCCGTACTTGGTTTTTAACCCGGATATACTTCTTCAATGAGACCAGTTATAGTTGGAAATCAAAATGAAGGAATCAACTTACCGCGCTTGAATCTTGGCCGACAACTAAAACCATCATATCAGGCTGAAAGTTTTCGACAGCAGGGACAACCAACTCTGTCAAGGCAAACTCATATCCTTTGTCTCCCGTTCCATTTGGTAGAGGTATATTCAAATTGTAACCAAACCCATCTCCGCCACCAAGCTCATCAACAGATCCACTCTGCGGATGAGACGGACCCCAGGAACCATGATTCATATGCAGGGAAATGGTGAGAACTTTATCAGACCGGTAAAACCCCTCAGCAGTCCCATTCCCGTAGTGGACATCAATATCGATAACCACAACTTTTTTACAACCAGAATCCAAAGCCAACTGAACAGCAAGACCCGCGTTATTAATAAAACAATACCCATCAGCTTGAGTTGGCTGAGCGTGATGGCCAGGTGGCCTAACTAAGGCATAAGCCATATTTCCAAGTCCATCAAGTATGTGCTTCATCGCAGACAGTGTAGTGCCAGCAGCTAGAAGTGCAGCGTCCCATGAGCCGGGATTCAAAAAAGTCCCCATGCAAATCATCTTACCCCCATTTCTATCGGCTTCAACTAGTTCATTTACATAACCTGATTGAGAGAAGTCCAGTTAGTATCCAAGAAACAATGTCCATAACCGATTTACTTTCAGGTCTTTATTAGGTGTATTATTAATAAGCAAAGGCGAATGCTATAAACAACCCAAAGGGTTGTCAATAGTAGAGACAGGCGCCTCTCAGTCTGACAACACCTTCCGTAGTTGCGTACAAACTCAGCCTAGGCAGAGAAAACAAATGTACAGACTAAATGAGCCTCAGTACTCCTATGAGAGAAAAAAAAAAATGAAAATACACACCCCACTACACCTACCTCAGTCTAACAACGACATCTTCCGCAATAATGTACAAATTCAGCCTTGGCAGAGATAACTATTGTATAGACAAAATGACTAAATTAGCCCCATAAATAACACCCTCTTCCCTTAGTATAGTAAGCTAGCGGGCTTCTTCCAAGTTCACTACACTCCCCCTTCAGACGCCTATGGCGTATTAAGGAGTCGAGGGCCCTTTAGGGAAAGAGATGTGATCCGTGGTTCTCCAGTCCCCTCTTTCTTCTTCTACTGATGCTAAGTATGCTTTCCCTCCAGGGATAGGACTGATGCCCGCCCGACCTTCATTGATATTGATCCTTTATCCTAATTTGATACTCCTATCAAAAATAAAAATCAATAATGAAAATCTCTCTGTGTGACCAGGTTGGAGAAAGGTTTCAAATAATTCATTAACAGATCAGAAATTTCATCAAATGAGCAACAAACTCCTGCATTCTATTGACAGCAAATCAATACCCATAATCAGCTGGAGGGTAGCAGTTCACTTCTTCATTTAGGGTCCCTTTGGACAGATGTTGATCTCAAATGAAGGGACTTTTTGCTTTGGTCTCTCACAAAATTATACGAGGAATTGGCTTCCGATATTCCGTGTAAGATGTCAGGTGGGTCCCACATGGGCTTAAATATTGGGCCAAATTAAAATTGGGGTCCCTCCATTGCATTAACCTCTAGAATGGGTCCCACTAGAATTGTACTCTTTTTTCCTTTTTCCTTGATTGGTGGGTCCCTCATTCTTGTAATTTATTACAAATGAAAAAGGAAAAAAGAGTACAATTCTAGTGTCTGGTGGTGGTGTTTGTGAAAAAGCACAGAGACCGAGGGAGGACCAACAAAAATGTTTTTGTTTGTCTCCATTGTTGAAGCCATGATCGGGTACTCATTTGAATTCCGATTCTGATGAAATTCCATTATGTTCTTCATCTAGACGAGCTCTACTGTTTGATGGGAGTGGATTGTCAAGTTCTCTCTTGGAATTGAGGGTTTTGGGATTCTACTTTGGTGAGACCTAAACTTGTATCTTTTGGTGATATTGTTGAAATCCACCTTGGGTGACGTTTGTGTGCCCCTAGTTGTGTACTGGAGAAGAATTCTTGGTAAGCCCATTATTTTTGTAGGATTGTTCAAACACAACAGTTTGCACACAATATGCTTAGATGACACTGTATCATTG
This sequence comes from Vaccinium darrowii, assembly GCA_020921065.1. Classification (NCBI taxonomy): domain Eukaryota; kingdom Viridiplantae; phylum Streptophyta; class Magnoliopsida; order Ericales; family Ericaceae; genus Vaccinium; species Vaccinium darrowii. Next base: position 26,744,272 of record CM037162.1, on the reverse strand, counting down.
GGCAATGGATGAGACATTGCCCAATAATACAATGCCACCTAAGCATGTTGTGCATGCCATCAACCGGGGGGGAGGACAAGGGCGGTCAGGGTTTGAAATCATGATCAACGACTTTGGGCATTTGGTTTAACGATCAACTTTCTTGAGTTTCAGGGAGGTATTACACTAGAAAAAAATCCTAGAGGTTAATGCGATGGATGGTGCTAGTACCGAGTGGCCATTCACGTCAAATATTATTCCAGATCCAACAGTGGATTAGAGTAAGCAACCAATTTTTGACAAAGAACTGATGGAGAAAACTACAAAAGCTGAAAATGAAAAATTATTGCCAAAAAAAATGGTTACAATGTTGGTGTTGTTGGAAACTGATGCAGAAGAATCAATTAGATATGACTTTTAATGAAAAAGCCTGGAGTTGGTGAAGTTGACAAGACAAATGAATTTGCTGATCAGTTTTGGGAATTTGTTAAAGACACAACACGCAAGAGTCCATGTGTTTATATCCGGGAGAATGATGGATTTGTTTTGTTGATGGAAGTTATTCCTTCACACTTTCAAGACTCTTCTTTAATTTTTAGGTTCAAAAAAATCAATTTGAAGTACAAGATTGATGCGGACACGTTTCGGCGAATTCAACTATATAAACTCGAGGACAAGTTTCTACAAGCCAAGGAGAATGATGCAAATTGCATTTTAGGAAAATTAGTAGTTTATCAATATTTTATATTATTTTAGTTTTAGTTTTATTCAGAATCTTTATGTTTTAGCATAAATTGCATAGGATATTAGGCTTTCTTATTTAGGTTGATTTTATTTCCTTTTTAGTATTTTCTTGTTCTCCAAGAATTAGATTGAGCTTTCCATGATTATATTTCCTTTTTAGTAGTTTTAGGCTCTCATCACAAGTATCATTGTAAGCCTTAGGCCATCTCTAGTGCACTACCTAAAAAATGCTCTCTAAAGTGTACACCTAAGCACATGTGGGACCCTATTTTGTTTGCTAAAAACTTAGTTAGCTAGCTAAAAAGAAATTCACTTTAATGGGGCTCCCTAAAAATGCTCCCTAAAGTGTATGTGGGACCCATTTAAGTGGGCCTCTATAACCAAAAAAATAATGGCATATTTGATGTTATAAATGTCATCAACTTTCTCTCTCCTCTTTCTCTCTATCTCTCTCCTCTTTCTCTCTCCTTAAGTCCCTCCCCAAATTTAGGTAGTCACTTAGGGCACTTTAGGTAGTGAGGGGTGCCACCTAGGATTTTAGGGAGCCAACTTTTGTGCACTAGAGACCATTTTTTGAGGTTTTTCTTAGCTAACTAGTTAGGGCACTTTAGGTAGTGATTTTAGGTAGTGCACTAGAGATGCCCTTAAGGCAATGGGAGTTGTTTATTTATTAACTAAAATTAAGATTTTTTCTCTTATTGTTTGTTCAAGGAAAGAGTACCTCTAGTTCAGACATTGCTTGTGATTGTCCTCGTTTCAAGTCATTCATAAATTCATAAGCTTCACTGTATCAATTGGTATCAGAGCTTGCACTCGATTCCGAATCATGGCGCAACAAGGAGTTCGTTATGGTCGTTCTGTTGTTGCCGAAGATGTGCATGAACGAAGTAAAGCTACATCAGAAGCATGAATGGACAAAAGGCTGCAACAAATAGGAGCGATGCTTGGGTCGCTCGCCCAATGCATGGAAGTCTAGAAGTTGCAAATCCACCTCGCTGTCGTCCGGTTAAACCTCGGTACCCGCAGGAGGAGGTATCAGATGATGTTTCTATCACCAAACCTTTGGCGGATACCTATCAGTCGAGGGGAGGACAAGGGCAGTTAGGGTTCCGAATCCTGATTAGTGACTTTGGGGCCTATCAGTCGAGGGGGACGACAAGGGCGGTAAGGGTTCCAAATCCTGATCAATGACTTTGGGGATCTAGTTTAAAGATCGACTTTTTTGAGTTCCAGGGAGGGGTGACACCTGGAAAAACCCTGGAGATTGATATGGTGGACACTACGGCTTAGTGGCCCTTCACATCGAAAATTATTCTAGATTCAATAATGGATTGAAGTAAGCCACCAGTTTTTGATGAAGAACAGTTTACTATCGGGGAAAAAAAAAAAAGATGCCTATGATTAGTCCCAGTTTGAAACATGCAAAAGGTGATGGTTTCCATGAATGGCAGATCACGTGCAAAACTGACCATACGCCTATATTTCCTAATTACTTAGGTGAGGTTTTTTTTTTGGGTGTTTTATCATGGAATGATACCATAAACAACTTTCCCTACAATTTGTTGCCAGTCAATCACATGATGACTTCTCCTGGTTTGAGAAGATTGAGTTTCTTGGGAAATATAGTGTTGAATGGGATTCATCTTTGAAGTTAAGGTTTGAGAAAATAAATTTTAAGTACAAAATTAAGGCGGAAAAGAAAAAGATTTATGAAGTTACTTCAAGCAATGAAAACTCAAGGATGAATTTTTCCACCCAGGGGAGACTCAGGGTGAATTCCAAGTAGAACCAATTTTTTTTTATTTTATTTTGGTTTACTATTGTTGTTTAATATGTTTTAATTTAGTCTTAATATTCTAGAAGTACGTAATTTCCTAGTTTCTTTTGATTGGACTTTCCTGTTTTGTAGGCCACTTGATCAAGAAGAATTAGGGTTGATTTTGTTTCCTTACGTCTTATTTTCGTTTTCGGTATTTTAGGAAAGGCTTGATAGGTTAAAAATACTACTATTATAAATAAGGATGTAAGCCCCTTGGCAAAGGGAGTTGTTTATTGATTAATGAAAATTGAACGTTTTTCTCTTATTGTTTGTTCAAGGAGGGAGTACCTCTATTTCAAACTCATTTGTGATTGTCCTTGTTGTGCATTCTTCTATTTCAACACATTGCGCTGCCTCATCCATCATGATCCATCTCCTAAACTCAATGTCGAAATCCATATGTAACAGTGCACTAACCTATCAAATCCAAATTTGAACTAATCTCTTTAATCCAGGCGAGCCAATTAAGTGTGATGCCTATAAACAACGTGTGGATCTAAACTGAACAAAATTCTAAGCCACGAACAAAAAACAGGACGGGTGTAGGTAGCAAGATAAATTGAATTTCAACCCGATAGACAAAGATTCAACTAATGTCTCCAGCAAATTACCAATTGCCCACAACAATCTCTTCCTATGGAATCAATACTCAATACCAAATCACATCGTCGATCGCTATTCAACCTATCAAAAACCCACTTCAAATTCACAGGGAAACATAAAAAAATCAACTTTGGCGCAGAGTCAAGAGAGGGTACCTGAAGTGTGAAAAGTAAGCAATTCAGAGATGAGAGCAGGCCGACCCGAGTGCCATGAAATGTAGGGGGAAATTGGACCCCTTTTGAGGATAGAGAGCATGTTCCTGACCCGGTTCGAGTTTTCAGGGTGCTTTTCGAGTATATCGAGAAAACCCGGGTCGACTCCGGTGTCGAAAACGCCGGTTCCTGTGTCGTGGTTCAACATAGCATCGTGCCAGAAGACGTGGATTCGATCAGGTGTTGGTGATGGAGAGGGAGAAGGAGGTTGAGTAGCCATGGTGATGGTGTTTCGGCCTTTCGGGTATGTATGCCACTTCAACTTGACCCGTCTCTCTCACTCTCTCATCACTCACTTGTTCGGTCTTCTGTGACTCACTGGAGTTCAACTAGGTTGAGTGGATCGGCATCCTGCTGTCCATAACAGAAAAGGAACTAGTGGGTGGGTGCACGCGATGCCCGCGAGCCCGTGCCCAATACATTGCCTAATAATGATAGCAAAATGTTATTTATGGAAATAATGATAATAATGGCAAAATGTTATTGGACGGTATTGGAGATAAATAAAACACTGATATTGTAAAGCATATAGGTGGTAAGAGCAATGGTTTTGCATGGTGCAAGAGATAAAAGTACACCTGATGTTGAGATAACCTGTGCATAGATATAGTATTAGTATTTTATGTAGAGAATTTTTCTACCATTATAGTTAGGCTAAAGATATCAGTTTGAACCCATCATATGTTCTCCCTGTCTACTTTCCAACATAGCTGAAGGGTGCTTAAGTAGAGTACTTTGAACTTTTAGGATACATTTGAAGTTAGGAAAGGAGCAAAATCTTCAGCCGTGCTTCAACCCCAATTCATCTTTTGCATTTCCACCTCAAAACAGTACTTCCATTATTAGTCATCCATTAACTTTTTGTTGTTGAATGAATGGAAGGAATTTTCATGATGCAATCTGTGTCAGTTAAAATATTACAAAAGGGAATTAGAATGCTCCTTGAAATGGGACGAGAGGGTGAGGAAAATATAAGAATTGAGAACAACCCTGTAGAAATGGAAAAATATGTTCAGTAGTTGGTTTTTTAACGAACTCCAAAATGGTAATAAACAAGGAGCCTACCATCATGAGTGACAAATGCATTCGATTTGATGAAATGTACAAATTTACTTAATGAATTAGACAAACATTGAGTGCTTTATCTTTCCTAAGCATGTTTAGATTAATGAAATAGTCCATAGAATGAACATACCTGATTGTCATAAAAGTTAGATTCTGGTATTTGACAGGTCCTAGATGGGTGCATTCTTGGATTCTAGTTTTTCAAGGCACGAATTCCAGGAGGTGGAAATCCTGAAAATGGAAAAGTAACAAAAGATTTTAGTCAAAGTGTAAAACAATGAATGAAAGCCATAATGTAATTAAATTTGCAGGAACTTACAAAAACTCAAAAGAAACATACAAAAAAATAAGCAAAACCATGACACTGGCAGCCGGCAACTTCTAATAATTCACAGTACACAACATTTCTGGTAGAATTTGTACGCTCATCATCACAGGAATCGGGCCGAATAAGAATCCTAACATTTGCAGCTAATGTAGCTCGTGATAAAGCAACATATAGGTGGCCATGAGAAAACACAGGCTCTTGTAAATAAACTCCTACTTTGCCAAGTGTCTAACCCTGTGCTTTATTGATTGCCATAGCAAAACACAACCGCACAGGAAATTGCTTTCTGGTAAATTGCACTGGGTACTTCTGATGATTAGAAGGTTGCAAAGGAACCAAGGTATAAAAACTACTTCACCTTTGTGGTCACCAACAGCAATTTCTGCACAAATGATGTGGTCCTTAAAATCTCGACAAATGAGTCGAGTTCCATTAAAAAGACCCTTTGAAGGATCTATATTCCGCAAAACCATGATTGAACAATTTTTTTTTTTAAATTCTAATTGAATCAAGTGGGAGGCCACTTGGATCAAGTGAATTCAAAAAGTCCTCATATTGTCCTTGATCATTTGGATCTAGTGTTCTATCAATGCTTGTGTATTTTCTTTCTTCCCCAGGAAATTTTTGCATTAGTAAGTCATTGATTTCATGTACACAATCATTGTTTGGAGTTAGAATAGCTGAATTCATTCACCGATTCACATACCCCTGGCAGGCAGCTGATCTTTCAACAACAAATTTAAGTTGGAATAATAGAAAGAACAAGACAAAGTGCATTATAAACCTCTCAATCGTTGGTCATGCATATCTGTACATATTCTACATCATATCTGTATAATATATATTCTGTACATATTACGAACATATATGCATTAATGGACTATATTCATTGATTTGACATCCTGTTAAATATACCAATTTCTACCTTGTCTACCACAAACTTTCTTCCCTCGGTTTTTAGATAGGACAGTCCCAAATTTTATCTCCATTTTTCAAAGAGGAGGTGGAATTAGCACCCAAAAAACCCAAACTTTAGGAGGCAAACGGAGTTCGAGATACAATACCCGGTGAAAATTAACCACGAAACTATCGGCGGTCAGGGGTTGTCGACAACTGTGGTCTGTTGTGGCGCCTGGCACAGTAATTTGACTGACGAGTAGATCTCCAAGTGAATGGGAAGACAGAACTCGGAGATGGCGCTTCCCCGAACTCGGAGATGGCGTTGAATTTCTTGCGGGTGCGGGAAGTGGGAGTTTGTACGCGTGTGTGTGTGTGTGAGAGAGAGAGAGAGAGAGAGAGGGAGAGGAGTGTGTAGAAGCGATAGGGTACACGAGAGAACGGGAAAGGGCAGGAGGAAATGAGATGCGAGTTTTATTAACAGTAATTTTAAAAATATAAAAAAATAAATAAAAAATAAAAAAAGGGAAGAGAGATTTAGGGGATGTTTTTTTAATAAACTAGTTTTTTACGATTTTTTATATGATATATTGTGAGAGAATGTTAGTGGAACATCCCCTTAAGTTAGGATGTAATGGGGCTTTGGAACTAAACACTGTTTAATCAGGAGGCAGAGCACTGTTTAATTGAGGGCCAAAATACTGTAGAAGTACACTCTCTCTTCATATATAGGAGAGATTTATTTATTTATTTATTTTTGGTGATTTTTTTGGGTTTTTAGGACTTTTTATGTGATGAGAGTCTTTTTAGATTTCTTAAATTTCTTGAGTAAAGAGTCGAAAGAATCAATAAAAGGAACGGGACCTTAGAGGTTCATTCTACTACTAATTATGATATTATAAATAAGAAAAATGATTTTTACAATTAAAATTTTCATATTATTTTTTTCGAAAATTGTCTATTAGTGCGTTTGTTATGTGTATTTCAAGTATTAAATGAGAAGTTTTGGAGTGTATTCATAAAAAAAGGGACGTATGAAAAACATTACCTAGAAAATAATTATTGAAACTAGATTACTAGTATGATTTAAAAATAACTAAACAAAACAAAAAGGTACTACTCCTCCGTTAGGTAGGCCGTCAAACTCGACAGAAAACTTTAAAACGGTGGTTTAGCTTAAATTCATTTTTTACTACGTATTTTCTTGTATTTTTTATTTGTGCGTCTAATTTTTACTTTTCTCTGGTTGTGTCAATAAGAGAAATGTATAAGTTCAAAATTCATGAACAAAAATTTTAAAATAATTACCGAGATGAAAATTAATCTAAAAGCAAATTCTTTTAGGGATTTTCTTATATTTCTCTAATTTTTTTCAAGTATCATCCATGTGCTTTTCGTATTTTATTACTCCTTATAACCTCCATCGGAATTGAAGTCAATATACGTCCACAATAGTCTAAAAGATTTCATGTTCACCATTGTGGAAGTGTCCAAATCCTGTTAATCTCATTATTAATTCCTTTCATTTAATAGAGAGGATTCAAATTCAAGTTGAGCAGCCATGTAGTTTGAATACAAGTCAATTTTCCTATACGATGAATAGTTTAATCCACTCTAATAAACTCTTCAATATGGAATACTTTAAATAGATTTCCTTGATTTAATATCCTAGTCTTTACTAAGAAAAAGTAAAATGTGAAATAACAAAGTACTGTATTACTTTGGCATTTGAAGAATGCTACTCATTTTTAAAATTGAGGAAATAGGAGTGTTATAGTATTTCAGGAATCTATCTGGGTGTACAAAAGTACTCCCTCCGTCCCTTTTTAAGTGAGTACTTTGGGAAACGTGTATTTTTGTGGACATTAAAAAATGTACTTTCGTATAATATTTTTAAATTTTTTTTGCACCAAATTAAAGTACTCAATGAGCACTTTAATTTGGTATAAAGAAAATTAAAAAATTATATAGGGAAATATGTTTTTTAAGGGTTTGAAATTGCACGTATTCCCAAGGTACGCACTTAAAAAGGGACGGAGGGAGTATTGAAGTAACGGGGTTTATTATTGGAATCGTTTATTTTTTTGGTCTTGTTGTGGTCATGCCAAAAATCACGCTAATCGAATATCATTTAATATGTTTTTGGAACTGTTGGGAGTCTGATCGGCGTAAGGTTCTTCCTATATGTGAATAGACCCAATCCGTTGTAGATTATCTACAGAGTCCACTCTATATCGCTTGAATCCAATATACATAAATGACTCATATTCACGTAAAAGGCTCCACTTAAAAGGTTAAGTCTTGTAAGTAGTGAGTCACATCCAACTATATATATTAAGGTCTAACTCTTTTTGTATTTTTTGTATTCATCCAATGTGGTAATCAATCTTTCACACATGTTCCCAACAATCTCCCCTCATGTGTGAACCATGCATTAGGCCTAGCTCTCAATTTGATCCACTTGACTCCTTAATTCTTGATTTATCTTTTCAACACTGTGTCGAACCTGAGCTTATTCACCATGCACACTTCATCGAGAGCCAACATACTCAAAAGAACCACCTTTTCTGCGGGTCACCTGCCGACGCATCAAGAATTTTCCAGCTCCATCTCAAATGGATTTTCCTGCACCTCCGAGATCTCCGTGCAAGCCCATAACCACCTATACTTCCAGAAGAGTCCGCTCAAATATGGTCAGCCATCTCCGGATTATCAATGTCTAAAATAGAGGACAATTAATTATTAACTTCTTAAATCAACAACCTAATGTTCCCCTCAAACACGAATTTTAGTGAACAAGCACAATTTCGCGGTGAAAGATACTTTTTTTTATTAGTACTTCGAGAATTTAGACTCAACCAACTAGGTTTTAGATCTTTTGCTAAAAAAAGAAAAAGGAAAAAAGAAAAGAACTAGGTTTTAGATGGTATAGGAATATAGAAGGTAGGATAAGACTAATATTTTTTGGATTTTTTGTGCCTAATTAAAAGAGGATTTATATTTTGGAAAAGGTGAGGACTGAGGACAAGGCTAAAACAAGGGTGTTGTAGCAACTAGCAAGAACTGACTCGCTTATGGAATTTTCGTACAGGCTTATGGAATTTTGAGTGTATGTGTTCTAGTGTATAATGTATTTGATTCTATCCTCCATAAGCCCAATTAAGACCTCCAGTCTTGCAAGCCCACTTTAAAAACCCAGATATTGACCCACAAATCCCATTACTTGAGCCCGACTTCTAGCATGAATAACTTGGGTTCTTGTTAAAAAGAACAGTAAAGTTACTTTTGAAAATTAACTTTATAGTATTAAATTCTCGTTAATTTTGGTATAGATTTAATACTCGTCAACTTGTACAATATGAACGATTCGGATCTAATTTTTTCGTACAGGGGATAGGTTGTTTAGATATAAAGACATCGAAGAAGAAGAAGATGATGGTGTATTGGACTTTTAGTCCTTTCCTTAAATGGTGCAAGCAGTATTTCCGCTAATTGGGTGCCTATGCACAAATCCACATATCCGCTAATTGGATGCCTACGTACAAATGCACAAATCCACATATCCGCTAATTGGATGCCTACGTACAAATCCACAAATCACAGGGAGTGCGGATGAAAAAAAGTCAAACAGAGGTGGTGTAATCGCACGTGACCCAAACTGAGGGTATATGCTAAGTTTACCCTAATTTATGAGTTTGTGACTTTCAAAAAGCGCTATAAGACGAGCCTAAACGGAATTCAGAAACACTTTCTCAAGATGGACTTAACTGTAGCTAGATCTTGCATTTGCCAAAGGCATATATCTACTACTACTTTAAAAAAGGGGAAGAAACAAAAATGTTTCCCACACTTTTATCGTTCAAAATTACCCCCTCTAACCACTCCAAATAACAGACTCACGCCACTGATAGCTGAAGCATCATGATTTTTCAATTTCAGTTCTTGTGAATCATTGCCAACGTTTTATCTATGTCATTTTGGTAAAAGTGGTGACCTTCCTAAGCATCGTCATTTTCCGATTTTCAATTCCCGTGAACCATTGCCTATCGGAAAATACTATAGGAAACAATATTTTATTTGAGTACGAATGTTAATTGATACTTTGTGGAGTCATATATTTTAAGTTACACTTGTTTATTGTAGACGGAAGCACCCTTATGAACTTATGTGCATTTTCCCAATAGTCACCACTTGGTCTATATATAACATATTTCTTTCATTTTCAGAATCTTTAAGTGAGTTTTTTCATTGGAGACAATAAAAATACAAGTTTGATTGGACAGACCTACCAATTGCAGTGTTACATCCGTGGGCATTCGAACAGATAGTGCAGGGAGATAGACGTTAATGCAAACCGTAGACAATGTAGAGGGGATGAATCTGTCTTAGGTACAGAGTGCAACACTCGCCTTATTGCACTCCAATTTGATCACAATTTCATTCTCATTGATTTTTCAGGTTTTGCATTCCGATTTTATTGCGTTTTTATTTTCGGTTTTATCATAAAAGTAAACATATTTTTCAAACAATCTTAAGGTAGATTTGTGTTTATTTTTTGTGTATGCGTGCATACTAATACGGTTGTCAAATTCTTCCCGTTCCTGCTTGTGCAATACCATTTGATTGTAATCGGTATGTGAATATGACCATAATACTGGTTTCGTGGATACGTTTGGCTGCAACGGTTACTATTCAATTTATTAGTTTTGGAAATTCCTTTTGGAACATAGTACTGGTTCGGGTTTTCCTTTTCTTTGCCGAAAAGAGATTAATGTAGCGCATGAGTTTGTTCCGTTCACCGAACATTCGTGTTGTATCAATGATCTATTAGCAGACAATTATTTTGTAAACAGTGCAACCCTTGATCGAATATTACTTCAATAGATGCAACTTTCGTATTTACAATGCAATTTTGAATCATGTAGTAATTGTTAGGCCCCTATTTATATTTATTTTGATGTTGCCCATAGAAACTTGTAGATTGGGCATCAATTCTCAAATAACTGCATATATAGTCTTCTACTCGACTTACTTGACATTCGTTTAACTGGATTGCAACTATTAAAGTATTAATAAGTGTACACAGTTTTTTTTTTTTTTTTTGACAATGGAGAAAATTTTATTAATTGTGTTATGACCGAGCCTTAGGCCTAGTGATGGGCACAGACCTAAACAAAGCTTCAGCTGTCACGACCGAGCCTTAGGCCTAAAGAGCATAACACAGTTAGACACACAAATGACACAAAACTATCCTATCATTAGTAGATAAAAGCCCAACAAAAGGTTCAAGAATGCTGACGACAAACGCAGACCAACATAAGGCCTAAGAATGGAGCACAGTGTGTGTTGTATAGTGGAAAGAAACAAAATAAAAAAATAATAATAATAACTGAACTACAGAAAATAGAAAACATAAAAATTAAAACAAGGTGCACCATGGAGAAGTCCCGACCCAAGGGCAGACGCAGGATTTACCATCAACGGGATTAAAAATCTATATTATGTACTCCTTCGTTAAATTTTGATGGTCCCCTGAAAGTACGTGTAATTTTTCTAATAAAAAATTAAAATATTTTCGCACATAATTTTCCGAGTTTCTGCATACTAAATTAAATTAAAGATCTCGATTAGTTCTTTAATTTGGTGAGAAAAATTCAAAAAAATTGAACTGAATGAAATACTTTATTTTTTTGTCTGAAAATTGCACATCTTTTCTTAGGGAACTATTAAAATAGGATATGAGGGAGTACATTAGAATACTAAACCAACAGAAATCTATTCACTATATACAACCAAAAAATAGTATGTTATGTTACTTGGGGCAGAGAGAGAGAGAGAGAGAGAGAGAGAGAGAGACAGAGCACAAAAAAGAAAATTACATGCTGTGTGGCTGTGCTCCGGTTTATGATGAAACGTAACATTCATTAAATGTTCGAATTTATCTCCAATGCAACAAAACTAGACGTTGAGAGGCTCATTACGATGGAATGTGAACTTAATCATTTCAAAATAGCATGTTTCGTATGATTTATCTTGTACCTACTATATCTATCATTTAAATTAAGCCTTTTGTCTAATTGAGATGACACTTGAATGTACAAGGGGTCATATAGATCTTTTGTTGTTTAAATGCAACAGACGCTGAAATTACACAATAGCACAAGTCGGGGGTAGTGAATAGGACCGAATTAAAAATTTAACGGACAACTAATGATTCCATCACCCAAACTCCATAGCTATCAACACAATTCAATAGGCTCAAAATATCAAAATTAAACTAAAGAGACTAAACACAGGATATACATGGAAACTACTTAGGGTCTAACACCCTAAGCATAAAACCACGGCCTTACTCTACTTGCATTCCATAATTTAGGAGGTTAACAAGAGGTTAAAGATAAGAAGTTACCCACAAGAACCTTGCTATTCCTAACTCCAATCCTTGATCTAGCACCCCGTGCTCCTTCTTAAATTCATGGACATCTCGATCTCCGTAACACCACAGCTCCGGATCATCTAGCAATGTAGAACTTAAGGCAACCAACCATGATCTATGACAATTGACAAGTGAAATGATTTGATGAAGGTTTTTGTGAACAATAACAAACTAGAGTCAACCCATTGAAAGGATTATACTACATTGTATAATAAGATGATTAAAGCAAGCTTAGATCATCTTAAAGGCATCAAACACACAAAACACATAAGGGAAGGACTTTCTCTCTCTAAAAGTAGGCTGATGTCAAAAGTGGTACCCTAAAAGAGTGAAAAATAAGTATTTCTCACTCTAGAGCCAACCATTGAGAGAGCACCCCGACACTGAGCATAGTGCGCTTCGAACGCTCTTCTGGCGCCCGGATAAAGGCAGTGTGCGCTACGAATGCGCTAAGGACGCTCGCACAAGAGCTTTGAGCTCAATGGACGCACTCTTCAAAAATTTGATTTAAACAAAAAAAAAAAACAAAGAATGCACTTTGTATGGCTCATACCAGCCCTACGAACGTGCTAGCTCTCTGATTCACAAAATACCTTAGAAAAATTTGTCTTTTTAATCCAAGACAAACTAAACACTCTACATGCCTTGGAAAAATATTTCTCCACAAAATCCAAAGGCAAAAATCAGAATTTAAATGCCATGAACTACGTGATGCATAAAGTGCAAATGCAAGGCATATACCTCTTGAACAATTGAGCATTCGGCATGGCAAAGGACTTCTCGATAGTTATTGATCAAGGGAGTGGAGTATCTATATATATTATGAAACTCCCAAACCCAAAAAGAATAATTACAGACTCCAATGGATTTTTGACACACTCAGGAATCGCCAAAAACTTAACAGACACATTATATGGAATAATTATTCCATGGTATTTCTCTTATAATGATGGAGAAGATAGGTAATCTTCTTGAAGTGATTGCTCTGACTTCTCCAAAAAAGTTCTAACTAAAAAAAAAAAAAAAAAGAGAGAGCATCTTAGTTATGAAGTTGGGAAAAAAGACTTTTTTCAACTGTCGGAGTCTTGGGCATAGTTTGTATTTTTTTGTTTTATCTATTAGGTTGGTATACAACGTGCAATATTTTTTCTGTTTGTGCTTCAAGGCCCTTGTGTTGATGTATGGGAGTAACCTTTTTATGGTCACATGTTGTAGCATGGGATTCATGATTTATCTTGACAAAGATCAATTAAACAAAATGCCAACCCACTCTGAAATTTACATTCCACTAAATTTAGTTGGCTACAAAGCGTTAGCTTAAGTTTTATAATCTTCGAAATCCGAATTTACGCAATAACAAAGTAATAACATCATTAATTTGTAATATCTTTTCAGTTGGAACAACTCCACGTGCAAAGCACGTGCCTATTTGCTAGTTTAAAAAAAGTGCCGATGGCTTAGGATTAAGCAGCCCCTAGAATTTTGTTTCTGGTTAGGGCTGAAGGGTGTGTTTGGACTTTCGAGCCATTTTTCTACTTCTCATTTTCACATTTTTTAGTTTTGGATGTTTGGGAGACTTCGGCCAAAAAGGTTTCACAGAAAATAGGTTTTCCATGTTGGACTTTAGAGAGAAGTGAAAAGAGGTTGTGAGGAGCTTTTCGACTTTCCATTTTCCACTTTTCTCATTTTCATTAGCAAAAAAACCCACAAAATATATTTTGGACATGTCAAAATGCATTTTACACATTTCTTCTAAACACTCCTACCAAATTCAAAATACATTTCGACCATAATCCAAAAAGTCAAAGAGCCAAAAAGTTGAAAATGAAAAGCTGAAAGTGAAGCTCCTAAACACTCCAAGTCCAGATATTTGTCTTTGCATTTTCATTACACCAAAAGAAGAGGAACTGTGATCCCAACAGTAACATGAAACATTATCCAGAATAAAACCATGCGTTCAAATCTAAGTATCAAGAAATGGAAACTTAAAACCCCTACATTCCATGTCCCAAATTTTCTATACATTTCTAAACAGTAACCGACACCGAACAGGTTCCAGTTACTACCTCCAGTACATTACACAACCCATTAAAGGGAGGGGGAAATCGGAAACAAAGAAGAAATAAACATTTGATTAGTACATTCAGATACCCTTTTCAGGAAACAAGAAACAATCACTCCCGCTACAAAATGAGGTCAGTCATAAATCCCAGGAGAAGCAGGCATAAAAGAATCCATGGTCGTGTTAGTCATGGCAAGCCGAAGCAGGGTCTGCTCTCAACACGTCCACAAGCCGAAATAGCAGTGGTTCACTGCAAACCACAAGGCTGACCCGTTGCAGGAATAGAGGTTCCTTGGTGGAAAGACTGGTGGATCATCATATTGTCATTCTCAATGGCGTTGCCTGATGCTGCTGCATTGTTCTTAATAGTCTGCTCTAGAAGGTGAACCAAAGATACGAAGATCTCCATCCTTGTCACATCCCTGTTAGCCTGCATATACAGAAACAAATCTTAAGAGTTTGTACAAAGCGGATAATGGTATGCAGAATAAGGAGTAAATTTCCAGATTTAATATATATACATAGAGTAGTAGAACAAATCCCTCAAGTATCTCGGAGTTAAAACTACATAAACCACACTGGTGTCTGGAACCATTCCCTACAAATAAACCTGTATTTGTAGAGAATAACTACTTCCCATGGGTCCATAAAAATGCAACAGGAAAGCGTTCCGGTTGGAGGGCCTCGAGTCTTCAAGGTTTCAGTTTCACAAATCAGGAACTGTAATGCAATAGTAAAAGGGAATGCAAGGACATGTGGAAGCTGGGTTACACATTTAACGTGCAGAAGGGTAAATTTGTTCTTACAACATTAGAGGGCCAGGTCTACTTCCTAATAGAACTTCTCGGAAGTAGCACGACATTTGTCCTATCAGAAGTACAAATGAGGTATAAAATTGGCAAATGCATCCAGTTTATGTGATAGGTGTTACCTCAACTGCAAAGCGTGCCCAGATCTTGTCATTCCGAGTTTCCATCACCCCCTTCAGGATCGTTAATCCCAATCCTCTTATAATATCAGCGATTTCCAAAAACAGACCACGTTCTTCACAAAGCATCTGTCAGAAGAAACATAGTATATTGGATATGAAAAATAGAGACAGAAGGTCAAGAACAAGTAAGCGTTGTGCTTAGTCAGCTAAAAAAGGCGCAAGGATAAAGCTTCAAATTGGAAATAAAAAGGATGGTAGTCAATACCTCCACAAGCATTTGACGAGGTCGATTCAGATCCTCAACTATGATAGGACAGACCATAGATTGTGATCCTACTTCATATGCCCATGTCCTTCCTCCTTCAAAGTTGTCTTTCAATAGTAGCCCACCATCCTTATTGATAATCTGCAATTTTTATGTAACAAGTAAGACCATAATAAGAAATCAAAGAAGCATTCTTCTGTTCAACCACTTTCTCTAGTCGCAGTTCTGAAATATTGTACCTACAATTTATACAATTCGAAAGCTTGTACACTATTTCTAACAATAATTTAGACCACCCATTTCTCCTAATTCCATATCAATATTCCTGTGTCCAGCATGTTAACAACTAATGCCTGAAGAAGATTTTCACAAAGACAAGAACCAATTCCAATATAGAGAATAAGGGAACTGCAGGGAAAACGGGTACTCTCTGCACCTTGGACTCTCCAGCTTGTTTAAGCTTGTCAGCATGCTTTGTAACACTTTGCAGGAAAAGCATATGCTTAATTGTACGCTCCAGCAGCGCATCAATGCTACACTGTTAATCGTAAGAAAAAAAAGACATAAGTGCCTAATTAAAACAAAAACTAATACTCGAGAAAAAGACATTAAAAAACTTGAGGGTTAATAGAAAAGAAATCACCTTGGCCCCATTAGGAACAATTTCCCTCAACTCTTTCATACGATCTTGGATCATTTGGCGATCTTTTGGCCTGGGTCGGGGGTTTTCTCCAGGTTTAAGCCTTTTGCGATTAGATTTGCTAACCTCATCAGGCCTCTTGGAATATGAAGCTGAAGTGCTACTGTTGTTTTTTATACTATGAGCCTGTTCAGCCCATGAACTGATTTGAGATCCACAAACAGAACTCGTACGGGAGTAGGTGCCTGCATCTTCCTTGCTGCACTCAGACTTAAAAGAACATGATCCTACTGCAGCTAATTTTGCCAGAGACTTGGGAAGCCCAGATAACTCTTTTTGCATCTGCTCAGGCACATTAATTCGTCCATAGGAGGGAGATGCATTAGGAACAGAAGAGCTACTAATCTTTGTCAGTACCGTTTTGCAAGAATCATTGTCATCTGAACTTTGCTTGGCAGCAGTATGGACCCTTCCTACAACAGCATCCAATAGATGGTCGGTACCAGTCGGACAGAAAATACCACTATACAATTCCGATTCTGCATCCTCCAGATTTGACGATGTAAAATTATTCTTATTCAATGGTTTTGTGTTCGAATCTGGCTCGCCGTCTAGAAAGTTATTCCAGCTGTCAGTGAACAGTTTGCTCTTGAAATCCACACCCAGAATATCAAACAGGTCATCCCCCGACGAAGGTTTGTCCTCACTTTTAGCAGCTTCTGATTGTAAACTCTGATTTCCATAGTCATGCCTTTGGCTATCAACGTCAGAGCAGGAAATGATCTCGCTTAAATTTGTATGCCTGTCCAGATGGGCCGATGGGATGTTAAGGGCTTGAAATAAATCATTCTCTATTTGTTCGTTTCTCTGACCAACCTTGATTTGCGAACAATTGTCTTTTCTCGAATGATGTCTGAAGTCAGAATTCCCCAAAAGCAAGTGACTGGCAGAGAAATGATCAGTCAGATCAGATGCCGATACCTCTGTGTTAGATGATGAACCTGCATTGAGCCCACTCACAGCTGGAAGAGAACATGAGTTTAACATTGATTTAGATCTATTATAACTAGCTTCTCTATGCAACTGAACATCACTAGAACCTAAGCCTCCACTTGATCTCAGTTGAGACATGGCAATGCCACCGGATGTGCTTAAACTGTTGTTAACATGATCTTTCAGAAAATCTGAAAAGATCTGCTCTTCCATAATTCCTAAATTGCTATGCTTCACAGATAATGGATTAACACGAAATTGTTCATCGAATCCAGCCCTACGGCTGTACAGAGAAGCTGCTGGATTCAGCCATATCTCTGGGTTCAACTGCATGCCTTCAGCTTGTGTTTGCTCGCTGTCAAATTGGCTACTGGAAGGAAAACATGGTTTCACAAGGGGAGTTATGTTTGAGTGGCAGATGTCATTTGGTGGTTGTACACCATTTGGTGCCGTTTTAGGAATTTGAAATGATGAAGCACCAAATACAGAATAAGAAGGGTGACCAACAAGCTCCAAAACCTGAGATGAGACACTTTGCTGGTTGCAGCTGTCAGAACCAGAAGGAACAGAATCTTTAACCTTATGATTCCCACTGGGAGTAGTAAAACCAGGTCTTCTGGGAAAGACAGGTAACCCAATCCTTGGAGCAGGTTCTTTTGATGCGTAATAGTCAGGTAATAGAGCACCAGATACACATCCTAGTTGATCAATTAGACTCTTGACATCATTCAGAAATGCCATGTTCTCCATAATCTGAGGAAGCAAAGATGGCACAAAACAATTGAGTAATCTTGCAAGCATGAAAATTTTGTAACTTTTTCAGCATCATATTTCATTATATTTAAAAGGAAATTTATAGCATGATAAAACAATGACTTTGTACAAAAAGGAGAATTTCGTCATTGATTGGAAAATGACAATGGCCGTGTATAAGTGATGAAAGGCCTATCAATGTTCAGCAGAACTTGTGAAAAAGTTAAATCAAACATCTTGAATCCTTGACACCTCTAAAACAGTAAAATGTGAATGAAGCAATCACCTCACAAGATATGCTCGGATGACACTAAACTTAATTGAAATGCAGCATTTGAGTAAAAAGAAATTTCTAGCCAAAAAGACAGACAGGAAACAAGAAACAATTGACTTACTGCCAAGGATGAACCAAGTTGAACAACGCCATGACCAAGGACGGGAATAACTGCAACTGTCTGCAAATCAAGCACAAGTTCAGTAACAGACCAGCAGAAAAGGCATATAAGATAACTTGAGGGTTAGAAGATGCCATACCCTTATCCCAGCTGAAAATTGGTGGCACACTTCAGTTTGAACCTAAGAGAAGCCACAAAAGCATGTCATATTAATTTCCAAATACCAATCTTCTTAACAATCCTCTACTCTTGCAAACATAGATTGCATCACCATACACAATGAACATAGGAAGCTAAAGAGTTTTCCATTTTAGACTCGGTAGATACAACAGGAAAAACTGAATATGTTAATAAACCTAGGATTCTAATGCTGAAGCAATTAAAGATAAATCAGGTGAAGAATTTCTGTTCATTTACTATTTTGTCAGTTAATAAACCTAGGATTCTAGGCCAAGACACAAATGTACAACGTACAGACCCGACTATCAAGAGGGAATTGTAAGACGTCTTCAATAGCTACTTTGGACATACATTTTAACTAGCCATTCTATAATATACCTCTGATGGATGGGTTTCTCCAGCATAATTCTCTGAAAGAATCCATAAATGGTTACCAGTAAATGCAGCTCGCCCAACTAGCCTGTCAAAAATATTGCAAATACAAATCAAAACTACTACGTCTTTGGTTTTTTCATCTGATACACATAGATGACAACAAAAAGTAATGAGATTAAAATAACTGTAAAATAAAACAGAATGAAACATAGTCGTACCCTTGTCCCAGAACCTTAACTCGGTTATCCGACATCATTTTGTTTATAAGTGAAGAGAGTTTGTCCTCTGGTCGAACGCCAACCGGAGAATTTTTAGCTCCAACCGGAACCCAGCGCCCTTCCCACTCTTTGCAAGCCAGTTCTGAGCTTTGAATTCCAGAAGTGTGCGGAAGAATGGAAGATGACAAAGATTCATAATAGCATTCTTCCCAAATTAAAAGTCTGACAAGAGAAAATCATTAAATCCAGTGAGACATAATATCAAATCCAAACAGAGGAAAAGAATTTGACAAGAAACAATGCTTAACACCGAATTCGGTGATCAAAAGCAATAGATCTGCAAATTATATGACTTCTTTAGTAAGGCTAAGGCATTGTATGAAGCCTAAGCCTTGGCTTCATCGGCAGATAATCATGTTTCAATATACTAATAGTTTCCGAATGGATTTTATCTTAGATTTTATCTAGATTTGATAAAATCAAGCCTTGATTTTATCCATTCAGAAACTGAGTTGATAAAATCTCAGATTTTTCCATTCAAAAATCTAAGATTTTATCAACTCAGTTTCCGAATGGATAAAATCAAAGGCTTGATTTGATCAGATTTTGATAAAATCCATTCGGAAACTCACCAAACAATTCCTTGACCAGGGGGGAAAAATAAGGGCATACAATACCAAACAAGCAAAAGGAATTCAGAATCGCTAATCTATGTACAGGGAAAAGTAATTTACGAATAGGTAAAGGGTACAGCAAAAGAGCTCCTCAAACCCACAACAAATCCACTTTTTTCTCACTGGGATTCTCCAAGACAAAGCAGAAGCAACCAAACATAACACTCCAAAAACAGGAAATAAAAGTCATCAGATTACAAAATGCGTAAAGAGAAAGTAATACCAAATACAGCCACAGCATGTCAAATCATATCTTAGAAACTTATTATCAAATCCTTGAAATTCCAACGCCTTAGTATTAACAAGAAAAATTACAAGGCCATTGACTCTTAACCACTTACCCGAGCCAAATCCAACCCTATTTCTTAGTCCTAGTTGAGTAAAGTTCACAGATTGGGAAACTAGATAACGAACTTAATTTTCGTTGCAGCTGATTCAATTGTAAAATATATAACTATAAAGCGTAAAATAAAAGGCATCTATATTAGCTTTTCAAACAGAGTTTTTTAGCGTTCTAAATTATTAAAATTCTTTTTTGCTTTTAGGCAAAAAGGAGACTACCGAGACAAAAAAATAATAGCACAAGATCAAGTCGCGAAAAACACTGCATTTTACTTTTCTAACCTTCCCTTCATTTTCCCGGTAACCAAACAGAACCCTACCCAAAATTCTAAAAAGAAAAGCACAGATTTGTAGCAAATGGAGAAAAATAGCACCCAACTGCAAGCGCAAAATTTCATTCTCCCCCTCTCCTCCATTTTTCTAGGAACGAAACAAAGACAAATATGAAGTCAAACATCTGATTGCCTTTTTTCTTTTTTCCCTCCATTTTCTCAGCAACGAAACATAGAATCACAAACACACACACACGCGCGCCCAAAAAAGGAAAGAGAACTCTAAATAAAATGAGAAGGAAGATGAGAGAGGGACATACTTAGGGTTTTGGCAGCCAAACTTCCAGAAAACAGCATAAGACCACTGATTAACGCCACAGAGAGTCTTCAAGGCTTCTTTCAATAAGTACCCCATGGCTGGCTTGGTGAAAAGCTGGAATGGAACAGTGAAGGGGGTGGGTGCGTGCGAATGAACGCAGAATAGAGGAGATTGTTTGAAGGGTTAACAGAAATAGAAGGCTCCGGTCTAACTTCCACGGCACGAACCCCGTCCCGCCTGTTTGGTCCTAAGCCCCCCGCTCCTCTTCCTTTCCGGATCCAAATTCCCCCAGATCATTCTCCGGCAGCACATTCTAGAGCAGAGTGGTAGAGAGAGAAACATAGAAGAAGAAGAAGATACTGTAGAGAGAGAGAAAGAGGGTAGTGTGTGCAGAGGAAGAACCTACACTATGCCGCAGGCAATGACCTGGTAGTTCGAAATGATTTTCTCCATTTTCAGGTATAGATAGAGAGAGAAATGGATGGGTGAGTGAAGAGAGAGAGAGAGAGAGAGAGAGAGAGAGAGTGGTGGAGATTGGAGGGGAAGAAGGTGTGAGCCTGTCTCTGAAAGGGTGGTTGTTTCTCTCTCTATCTTTCTCTCTCTCTCTCTGTGTTGTTGTCTGTGTGTAGTGTGATGAGTGCTCTCTGCCTCTGCTCTCTTCTCTACCCTTTCTGGTGTGTATTCAGATTCTCTTCAGATGTGGGGAGAGGGGTACTGTGCTACAATGCGCCACAATTTAATCACCAATTGGGGGTGCTGGTTCGGAAAACACCCTCCGTTTTTCAGATAATTTACGCCTGCGCCACGACCCTCTTTTGTCGTTTTCTCTCTCTCTCTCTCTCTTTTCTTTTTCTTTTTTTAAGTTCTTTTTCCTGCTGTTTCAATTAGAGATTATTATAGTGATAAAAAAAAAATGAGATTATTACTTCATCCCCTTTTCTAACTTTTTTTTTTTTCCTACAAAAATATCTGTCCCTTTTCTTTCATAGTACATTGGGGTAGGCCATAGACGCTTGTCTTGGACACCATAACAATCGCGTGGCGGGAAAAAAAACCTTAGGACGTCAAACGTGTATTGAAACTTGATAGAATGCTAAAAAGTGGTAATGGATTGTTGTTTGACACAAATACGAATATGATAGTGACACGACACGATGACAAAAGATATTATAGGGAATGAAAAAAGAGATTGGACTTGCATAAATTAAAAATGACAAAAAAATATTGTATTTACTAACTAAGTCAATTCTTTAAAACGAAGGTTTTTTTTATTCATTTTTCAAGGTGTAGTCTTTTAATTTACAATTTATATCAAGACTTTGCTATAGTTGTCAGTGTTTTTTTTTTATTATTTAGATTATTTTTTAAGAAAATTTTGGTAAGGCATTTTTTTTTATATCATTTGACTATTGTTGAAGAATTATTTTGTTTGTTTTATAATTCATGGGATTATAATGATTATTGAAAATGTGTTCATATATATTGTTTCCTATGTGGTGTTATTTATCTACATAATTTCATGTACATCTTTTAAATTTTTTTTAACTAAACGTATTAACAATGTAAACCTGAGCAAAATACGATTTTGAACACTTCGGGGTAGTGTCAAGATACTATATGATACTTTCATGATTAAAGGGTACTCCCACTCTAACATAGGATGTTCATTTTCACTATTTGCACATTTCATAAATTTTTCATATTTTTCATTACAATAGTTTATATGCAACATGTATATTGTTTGATAGATTTCATTCCTACATTATTTCATGATTCCGTCAATAAAAGTTTCCTAAAATATGCTTAATTCCAGCGAAATTATTATGTTAAACATATTACTTAAGTTACTACTGTAAAAATTGCAAGCTACGCAAAAAATTTGTGAACATGATGGCAATTATTGAAGAGTAGCAATTTTAAGCCTCTCAAGAGGATAAAACCGAGATTTTAAACGTAGGGTAAGAGCAAGTCCTTATTGATTGTCACAATTGTTGCTAAAAAATTTCTGTACTACAAAACTGCTGCTACATTTCTGTCTTGACAAAGCCAAATTTGGTCACACTAGTATCAAAGCAAGTGTGGGTTTCCCATTATAAAATAAAATAAAATAACTCGTCTATAGATTATCGACTTTAGACAAAAAGGGTGGGTGTTGTAGGGACAGCATCCATGTTGTCCGATCACAGCCGTCCATACTCGGCAATGGACGGCTCAGATCACATCTTATCCAAACAAATCCGAACCATCCGCTGCCGATCAAATCTGGATTGTTGATCGTCAAGCACAGACGGCTCGGATGGGGACAACATGGATGGGACAAGGGACAACACCATCCCCCAATTCGCCTTGGCTTCTTGGGGGGTTGCTTGGGAGTCTCTCATTTTTTTACTTTTTATATTTTTTACTTTTAAAATTATGATATAATGTATTATGAATCTATAGAGTGTTTAGGAGATATGTGCGGAATCCATTTTGCAACTAAAGTATAGTTTGCGAACTATGTGCAAAATATATTCTTATGTCTTATGTGTAAACAACGCCACCCCGGTTTTTAGTTTGAAAGGATTTAATACCCGAGAAACTGTTTGAAATAAGTTTGAAAATAATGACTTTTGTACCGCTGATTTGGAAAAGGATTTGATCTACAAAAAATAGAGAATTTTGGATTTGGGAGCCAGGTTACGAATGTAAAAGGTTTTCAAGACACCCCACTCGCTCGATTGAAAATCGGTCTTTACTAAATGCTTGTAGGATTTTTAAGAAAACCTTTTTTTAGCATGGTAAAGAGGGCTGGTACAAAGGGTATGGTACTGGTGATTTAAAGCCCTTATCTTCCCCTATAAAATGGGACACACAAATATTTATGAAACACATATATGTATTAAAGATAGACATGGGAGAATATACATTCCCATACGAACTTCACTCTTTTTTTTTTGATTGATGAATCTTGGATTTTTGGTTTACCTAAGAACTCAACACAAATAAAAAATCTTTCTACGGTCTTGTCTTTGAAATGAGCTACACTAATCCACACAATCGCAGTGCCATGCACACACATAAAGATAGAGGATTCACAATCTCACACGGCTACACACACACAGAGGATCCACACTTTCATTGCTACACACACACACACAAACAAACAAAGGATCCACAAAATCTCGGATACACACAAACACACACACATGCTAGATTTCACTGCTATACATACATCCAGACACAGAGATCCATAGTATAAAGATACACACGTGAGAGCGAGAGAGAGAGAGAGAGAGAGAGAGAGAGATGTGGAGATCGAAGAATAAGACATTAGATTTCTCCTAACCTGAGTTAACTAAGAGAGATCTCGCCAGAGTTTGACTGGTAGAGCCGTCAAGATCACGGTCACCCCAAATCGCCACATCAACTCTCTCTCTCTCTCTCTCTCTCTCTCTCTCCACATAGGTAAGGTTACACAAAAAGTCAAGAGAGATAGGGTCGGGCGTAGCGATGTAAATTGGGGTACTCGAATAAATTATGGATAGGGTCCGACCTGCCCATATTTAAGAAAGGCGCGGTTGGATTGAACAGTCTGGGTACCCAAAATGGAAGCCCAAAACATGGATCATTTGTGGGCCCAGGATGTGTAATCGGGCCCAACTTCATCTGCCACCTATGTCTCTATCCAAACGGGCCCTAAATGATTACAGACATATGGTAAAAAAATTAGTTTTTTTCTTTTTAAAACACCAAAAATTGTAAAAATATATATAGTACAGAAAAAAAAAATCCATGAATTTGTGATGAAAGATGAGATTTGTTCAATTGATTGTCATCTGCGAGTAACAATAGAAGTGCATAGCCCCATCCTATACGAGTAACTTTATTATTATTATTATTATTTTTTTTTTTTGTGTCTCTGAACCGGCCCTATATATATGGCTTAAAAAGGGTAAATCAGACAACCAAAGATGTACAAAGAATATGTACAAGAGCTTGTTTATATAGCACGTCAATTTATGTTTTTTTTTCCAGCACTAAAAACATGCAAATTAGAATCTTCATTAGTTATCTCTAGATGATAATATAAAAAATGGGTTTGAACTATACTAAATTGATATGTCAACGCTAAACACAAATAGAAAATAGCGAAAAATAAACTGATTAAATTTATTTCGTTGGTAGAGAAAAACATTTCAAAATTTGTATTTATCTATCAAATGGGCGGTTGTGCACTCACATCAATCTACATTTCATTGTTTTTCTTATGGTGTAGTTGACTAATTTAAATTTAACAATCTAATCTTACCACAACATGTATTTAATTTAATTTATTGAAAATAATGGAGTACCATTTTGTTAATTATGGCCAGAGTGGTTTATACTTGGCCTGGAGATTTTAGTCTCCTTGTTTCACACCTACTGTATACTTATCCAACCTAAGTTCTCAGAAGTCAACCTTAATAATAATAAAAAAAAGATTTTAAAAAAAAACGAAATTAATTAGTAGTTCGCTAGCTGAAATAATGTAAACATGGAAATGCCTTAAACGAGAGGGGTACGTGAACAAATATATGGGTTCGATTTTCATTGAGAAGTACAATAATATTTTAATAATCAGATATCTGAGTTAGCTTACCCGCAGTTAATTTAGAAGCCCTAAAATCAACGATCAAACGAAACTTCTACGACTTAAATAATTTATCTCGATAGCCGGAGTCGAACTTGCGAGCTCGTGAGTGTATATACTATATATTCCTTAGTTAATGTCGTGTACCCAATTGACCAACCCCTCTGGAAATGACAATAAACTCACTAAATTAAATTTTCCGTAGATTATGAACATGAAACCACTAATACCAACTCTAGATGCCATACAAAGATCCTTGCAAGAAGCCCTTTTGTCCTTTTGCCCCTTTTTCAATTTTGTTTTTCCTTTTATTGTTAAAAGCTTTTTTGCTCATAGGCAGTTGAGATGGAGTACCTGGCCATTATACAAGGTTAACCTCGAATTATAATTTAATCTAGTAAAATTGTTGACGCTCTGGTTAAAGTTGAAAAAAGGAAATAATATATATAAAAAATACATTAAAACACATATAAAATCTACCATCTTTTAACCTTTTCTCATTTTCCTCCGCAATCTCCCCCTATCCCATTTTGATAGTCTCCTACGAAAAATTGTGCAATTTTTCTGTAATAATAAAAGTAAAATCTTTATTTTGGTGCAAAGAAACTCGAAAAATTATAAACCAAAGTATTTTATTTTTTATTGTAAAATTGTGCTTTTTTTTTTCTAGAGAACTATTAAAATGGCATTGAAGGAGCATCAATATATTTCAAACATATCACCCCTTGTGTCCAAAGGTCATAGTCAAAATTTTCATAATCAACTTTTGGAAATTGTTTTGTCCCATTCCTTGAACATAGCCAAGTATTCACACCTGTCCACTCGTGATCTTTTGGGCTTTATGAAAGAAAAAAATTCATTCCTGGAGAGGAAAGGTTGTCTTTATAATCTCTGTTTGGGAGATTGCTTGACAAAGTTAAAGTAGAGAAATAGATCAAGTTAAAGTTGAGAAAGGTTGTCTTTAATCTGTGTTTGGATTAGAGCCAAATACATACATATATATTTGTTTGGGAGATGGTTAGGGGTGTCCATGGTCCGGATTGACCCGGTTCTATAAGAATCTAGTAACCAAATAATTTCTAATAGTTCCGAGATGAGAACGAAAACCAAACCGTTTCGAATATGGAACCTAATCATAATCAAACCTCTATACTAGTCTGGTTTTGGTTCTACCCGATTACCATCCCAACATTTTGCACATAATATGAAATTAAAAAATATAATCGCAAAAAAAATTCATAAAAATAGTCTGCAACTTTGTTTACACTTCAAGTCTTTCTATATAGTTCATAGACTACTACGAAAAATAGATTTAAGTAATGTTAAACAGGAGTACAACAGATAAGGTCATGATGTGGGAGAGAAGGTGGAAGGGTTTTGGTGGGAAATTGAGCATGAAAGTGATATCAATCTTCATATGATTATGGAAATGATCAACAGTTGGTTCGAACTTATTTATGTATGTATGTCACATATTAATGGAGGTATGTATATTACTAGTAAATCGGTCCCAGTTCGGTTTGAACCATGATTTTTCAAAAAAGAACCAAACAACAAATCAAATTTATCAGTTTTAATTTTTTAGGACCAAAGCTTGACCGTTAAGCCGAAGAAGCAATCAAGAAGGCACAGTTTAGTCCGGTTTTGGTTCGGTTACCAGTTTCCAGATTTTTTTGGACACCCCTAGATATTGCATATATAACAAGTTAATTATGGAAAAATAAATATTACATACATCTTCAATATATCGGTGTAAAATTGCAAACTTAAACTAGAGAAAGTAAAACAAGTTATAAAATATAATTACCATATTATACATTTTCAAAATTTGTTTAAATATCTTTAAAGGCCTGCTTTTTTGGAGGGGCGAGAGATACATATATTTTTATAGCAATCGCAATTTTGAAATGTGTCCAAAAGGTATACTCAATATTGACCGGGACAAATATTTGATATTCATTTTGAACGGTATAAATTGCCCAAATATCCTATTTTAGTGACGACACACTGACTGACACAATACGACGGATTTTTCGGTGAAGTACTTTGTTTAGGCAAACTTATTGTCAAACTACTCCTCTTTTGAAACTATTTGTAAAAATACTTTGTAACGCGATCCTCTATTGCGTTTTACAATAACCTTCCACCTGGCAGAAACGTGTGTGCCATGTGGACGGCAAGCCACAGTAAAAACACAATACAAAATCGTGTTTTGTACTTAGTAAACGCAATGCAATATCGTGTTTTTTAGTCAATAAAATGCAATGAAAAATCGTGCTAGGGCATAAAAGATATACCCAGACGCGATTGTCAGTTTCACTGCGTTTCAATCTCACTCTTCCCTCTCAATTTCTTCGGCAATCCTTCAGGCGATAAGTCTCCTTCGATCATCTTGATTTCGTAGCCGATCTCCTCTGCCATCGTTCCCGTATGTACTCTCTCTCTCTCTCTCTCATGTTCGAACAGTAAGTTTGGCAGATTGTGAAGTGATTTTTTGTTTACGAGATACGGGTTTTGCAAACCCATGTTAGTTTTGATGTTCTTGCATATGTGGACGGTGTACAACCCATGTGAGTTTTGATGTTCTTGCAGATTGCCCTATTTGATTTAGTTACGGTTGATCAACTGACCATTATCTGCATTGGTAAGCCAAGTTTTTGCTTCAATGCTAGGAAAATTGGGTACGGTGATTTGCATTTGTAAATTGAAGTTGGTTTAGGGTTGAGAATCGAGGATTTCTTCTGCATTTTTATTGGGTTTCTGTGTTGACTTTGGTGTTCTGATCTTTACAACAAATGCGTTGTGTAGAGATTTGGGTTGTTTAAAGGAATTAGTTTGGTTTGGGTTGAAAAGTGAGAAGGCTCTCTTTTTTTGCTAAGCAAAGAATTTATTAATTTTTAGAAACGAATTACAAAGATTAAAAGGATCCGAGACTAAAAACGCCAAGGACCCAAAATGGGAAATAACAAGGGATCATCAAGGATGGCAAGATACTAGCCACATCACCGATAGAGAATAGAAAACCTAAAGGCCCAAAACCAAACCCCAAACCAAGCCAAGAACAAGTAAAATCATAAGAACCCAAACACAATCTAGGAAACAAAAACCCCACAACGCCAAAGCCAAACAAAAATCCCAAAAACCGCAGCCTCGAGACTCCACCATCAACAAAGGATATATCAAAACTCAACAGAAATGGAAGAACTTTCCTCCACTTTGTCAAGAGCTATAATATCTTGTTCAGTAATATCAACTCCCTCCAATTCTAAGAATTTCTTAATATTGTAGCTCTCCCTTGCGAAGAATTTAACACCAAGAGAAGCATTAATCTCCATACTCTCACGGGCTTCCTTGATCAATATTGCATACCTCTTGCGAATGTCGCTGCTAGAATCCACTTCAGACGAAAAGCTGGGCCCATCTCTCTTCTGCGTGTATGTTCGGTTTTTGCGTTCACCTTGGTATTTCCGGTCTTAATGACAAGGTCCGCGCAATCAACTATTATCTTCATAAACAAGAGCATATGTTTAAAAAGATCCGTGCAAATTTGTTTGCCACAGAATTTCTTATAAAAAAAAAAAAGTGTAGTTATGCTCCGGCTTAATCTTGTTTGGCTCAAAATATAAAATTTCACCGAGAAACTGTAACATTCTCTATATTTTTTGGTCGCATTATACCCATTAGTGTATGATTTTTTTTAAATATATGATTAGTTGGAAGAACTAGTAGAGTTAATGTAATTCTTAAACACCGTGTCAAAAAATCGTGGAGCCGCCGTGCCCACTTTGGTTGTTAACTCATATCCCCATTCTCGCATACTGCCTTTAAATGGTTTGAACACAAAACCCGAAGTGTGTCACTAGCATTTGTAGGATAATAGATAACTGTTGCATGATTACAGTAAACTAGAGTGAATAAAGAGGACAGATTACACACGTTTGAAATACACAAAATAAAGTTTATTGGAAAGGCATCAGGGGGATGCCGCTAAATGTACAAAAAAATGCTTAGATATCATATCGTAGGACCTTAAAATACTAATTAATCATAGAACAAGAATACCATTAGAAAAAGCCTAAAGATAATGCCACCAAGACACAAAGAGGGTAAGAAAAACAGCGATACATAACCGGAACACATACAGGATATAATTAGAAGCCCCATAAAATATACTCCTATACTCCTCCTTCATGCAACTAATTAACCAAGCAAGCATGACACTAGATATCTTCATAAACTCAAAATATATGATTGTGTTACTTTGATCACGAATAGAATCAGTTAATTTTTCACACTTTGCTCCTAACAGTTAATTTTTGTTATACTCAAGGTAATTGTAAGTTTTTTACTTTTATAAGGACAATAAGGCAATACGGTATCGCGTTTTAGTCTGACTTGATCATTGTGAACATGTTGTATGTTTGACTTGATCATTGTGAAAGGCTTATCTTCTTGTTTTGACTTGGTGTTTATCCATAATGTGTATCCATGATGCACAATGGTGATTATCCATGATGAAAGGCTTATCTTCTTGTTTTTACTTGATCATTGTGAAGACTTTAGTGGTATTTTTGTTCATATTTGTTAAAATTTTATTTTTGTTATTGCATATGTACAAGGTTATACTATGGATATCGTCGACCAAGAGTTGGAGAGGTTGCGTTGTCCCGACCCAGGCCCTAGAGACATGTTTGTGCTTACGATGCAGGATAGCCACCGGTCGAAGCGTATATGGGATAATGATGTAAGTAAATAGTTTCCTTTCTTTGGTTTATATTAATAATGCGAATTTTAGTTTTGTGTTACTAATCTCGAAAATGACATTGTTTTTTCAGGAAAGCACTCCAAAGGATTATGAAGTCCTTCACTTTCGCCAAGTTGAGACGAGATTACGTCGGGGCAGCTCCCTTGCGAGGCTATTATGCAGTTGGTTCATCGGGCTAGTTTAGAAGGGCTTTGTGGATGCCTTTTATCCAATTTGATCGTGCCTTACTTACGGCGCTTATAGAAAGGTGGCGTCCAGAGACACACAGTTTTCCACATGGGAGGGGTAGAGATGGCGATCGCATTATAACCCGGCCATCGAATTTAAAATCAACACAGTTCCCTCAGTTACATCAGGAACAGTTATCTTTGACCAAGTGTTTTGGGCCTTTGCACCTGCCATTGAAGGGTTTCGACACTGCCGCCCAGTTATATGCGTTGACAGCAAATTCTTAACTGGAAAATACAGGGGTGTGATGCTAATTGCACTCAGTCAGGACGCAGAGAATCAAATATTCCCTATTGCTTTTGTCGTAGTAGAACGCGAGACCAAAGAAAGTTGGGGATGGTTCCTTGATTGTCAACGATGCTACGTCATAGAATGTACCGGGTTATGCCTCATTTCAGACAGGCACCACGGGCTTGTAAATTACGCGAAAGATGAACCAACTTAGAGACCGCCATACGCGTACCACCGTTATTGTGCCCGACACATATGTGCAAACTACTTGCGAAGGCACGATCAAGCTGTAGGGAGGCAAGTGTTTCGTGCAGCACAGGAAATGAGGCACGAAAGTTCGGGAGGGAACTGAACAAAACAAAAAGATTCATCGTTACCGATGGGCTAGACAAGGGGAATAAAAAAGTGTATGTCGATGTTATACCTTTAGATAGGTGGCCATTTGTGCACGATGCCAGAAAGCGGTTTGGTTCGCTAACCACAAACATTGTTGAGTGCTTCAATGGCGTCCTTAAAGACGCTTGACACCTTCCAATAACAACATTGGTTATGATGACGTTCATTAAGTCCGTTGAGTATTTCACAAATAAGTCGAGGACAACATTGGCCAAAATGAATGCTGGACATGTTTATAGCAGCTTCGCAACGAACAAGTATGAATATTGGAGACAAAAGGCAAGACAACACCGGGTTGTTGAGTTTGACGGAACTGCAGGTACATACACAGTGCAAACACCAGTCAATCCGACCAGCCCATATAAAGGAAATCACTTGCATGTAATAAAGTTGAATGAACGGACGTGCACTTGCAACAAGTTACAACAATGGAAAATGTCGTGCTCCCACGTTATTGCAGTTTGTACCTACCACAACCTGGACCCGCTTAGGTACTTTAGAGACTATTGGAAGCTTGAGTCAATTAGTGCCATGTACAGGACACTACCATTTCAACCTGTTTATAATGAAGATTACTGGCCTCCTTACTTTGGCGATACTATTCTTCCTGACAAAGATCGAGTGCGGGGTAAAGGTCGCCCAAGAGTTAATAGAATTAGAAATGAGATGGATGATTTTCTCGAATCTCAGCCGTCTCAAAAGCAATCATGCAAAATGTGTGGTCAAGCAGGCATAATCGACAAACATGTCCATTAAAAAATCAAGCGTCATCTTCAATAGCAACAAA
This sequence comes from Vaccinium darrowii, assembly GCA_020921065.1. Lineage (NCBI taxonomy): Eukaryota > Viridiplantae > Streptophyta > Magnoliopsida > Ericales > Ericaceae > Vaccinium > Vaccinium darrowii. The sequence continues at coordinate 26,712,751 of CM037162.1, read as the reverse complement.
CTAGTATTGTGTCAATTAAATAATTTGTAATTTATATTTATGTAATTTCAATTTGTAATATGTAATTTCGATTGGCGGGATCGTGTCCCCCTTATGTTTATGTAATTTTGGTTTCTAATATGTAATTTATGTTTTCCCTTTTAAATTATGTAAAAAAATTAATTCATTAACTCACAAATTAAACACGTTTGAAATGTAAAATAAAATAAAAAATTATGTTTGAAAATGAACTTGTATTTTATGTTTTGAATTTTCAATTCTGTAAAAAAAAAAAATGTAACCCCAAAAATGCAATGCCGCATTGCGTTTCGTTTAAACCCTAATAGCGCAATGTTGCATTGCATTTTAGTTTGGGGCACAAGTACAACAAGTGGCAGATACCTTTTTGCCCGTGAGAAAGTTAGTCAAAATTGGTACAAAATGCAATCCCATATTGCGTCAATTACCAAATGCGTTTTGTTTCAATAATTGGTACAAAACGCAATCCTGTATTGCGTTTGGAAGTTGTTATAAATAGGTGAATGGCCGTTTCGTGGCTCATTGAACGTCCAAAACCCGTACGAAATTTTTACCTCTTCTGTCCAATAGCACATTTAAAAAATGCTCTTCCTCTCCGCAACATTTTATAGAACTAGCCGATCAGAAAAAAAACAAAAAAAACAAAAAACCATTTCCTAGAACTACCATATAGGTAAGACAAGTGGGTCTTAGGGAGCGAACTTCCAGTGGGTTAGTTTCGCTCCGTCTGCTGGATCTACCATATAGGTAAGACACGTCCTATAATGGTAGGTCGTCGGCTTGAGCGATTCAATGATCCACAACATGCAAGACACTCCCCCCGCCCCCCAAGAGGACCGACCTTGCGTAAACTTCTAGGGTGTTTAATAATTCGTCCATCCTTCCTCTAGCAGTTACACCGAGTCCTCTCCAATAATATCCGCGCCTATGTAGCTCCAGTGAAGCTATTTTGCATGCAGAACGGGTGCAGAGGGTAATTGAGGACTGTCTCCCTGCACTGCAATAGGATACCTCGTACGGAATGAAGTCCTATTTCCCCTTCCCCCTATAATACATTAGGAATGACGAATAACAAAATAATAAAAATTTAATTGAAAAAAAAAATATGTAACCTTCCTCCTTCGAATTGAAATATTAAGTGTAGCACGACGGAAAAAAAAAATCCCAAAAGAAAACGCAGTGTCAAATTGCACTACAGAGAATGCAATATTCTATTGCGTTAATTATAAAACGCAATTATGAATTGCACTTTATTTTCCCTATATAAACCATTCATCTCTCATTTCTGTAGCCACTTCACATTCTGCCCCATGACTTAAACGTGTTTCACCTACTTATCTCCTATTTCCCTTCGGGAAAATGGGGATTTTTCCTCAATATTTTGAACTACCATAAAGGTAAGACATAAGGGCCGTAACGAGCCAATTTCTAGTGGAGCAGTTAATCTCGATGTACTGCTCTGTAAAATGAAGAAGTTCGACCCACATGAGGCAAGTTGGACGGACCGGGCAGGACGGACCGGGCATGAGGGTGTAACGCCCCGCATTTTTGGGATACGTTATGGATTATTATTACAATTTAAAGTCGGTCTTAAACAGTAATAATAATAACCAAAAATACATATAGATGATCTATCCTTCACAGATTACAAAAAGGTAGACTGGGTGGGTTCTACGGCTCCGCAAATCTCTCCGCCTGGTGGATCTCCATCTCGGCAGCTCCTCCGGCTCCGTGTTCTCCGTAGAGGTCCTCCTGTTCATTATGATAATCTAGCATAATAGTCAGAGTTGCGAAGCAACATCGTGGTATTATGCCAGGGCGAACCGTGAGCGAGGACGCTCAATAGATACCCTACCTTAATCTTAAACTAGCAATTCTAGAACAATATTGTAGGTGGCAGGTAAATAGTTGAAAAATCATTTATCAAAACAGTAAGTTCATGCGTGTCAATGCATCAGTATCACATCCAAATCAGAGTGCAGCTTTAATAAAATCAGTATCTCGTTTCTTTTAAGAAAAATCAGAGTATAGTATCAGTATCTCGTTTCTTTTAATAAAAATCAGAGTACAGTATCAGTATCTCGTATCACTTTCTCATAACAGCATTCTTCTTCAAATTTCAACCATGTCAACATCTCACATCTCTCGAAAGTTATTGGCCCGTTCTACAACCCCTTTCTAACGGTCACCAACCTTTCCGTTCGAAGGGTCGGCTACCCATAAACTGACTCCTGCAGTATGAGGTCCGCTAACTCCGCGTCACACACGACATAGTCCCGGTTTTCTTATATCACCGAACTTAACAGCCTGTTTATAAGATCCGTTTACTATGTGTTGTACTGAGTAAGTTCTGACCGTCAAATTCACCCGCGGAATTTGAGGAGAAACTTCAAACAGCACTACCGTATAGTTCCATTGAGCTTTGACCACCAGTTCACACCGGGGAACTGAGGCGGGACTCCAATGGCAGTATTGTTTATAGTATAGTTCCATTGAGCTTTGACCACCAGTTCACACCGGGGAACTGAGGCGGGACTCCAATGGCAGTATTTTATTTACAACAGTATTTTCATTCTCATCTCTATTTCTTCTTGTAAAAACAATTGATCATTTTCTTGAAAAACGTGTCGTGTCGTACCGTCTCGGAAAACATGCACATGCCATATTACATAAAAATCTTTTGTTTAGAAATCGTTTCACGATAAACTTTTCGTTAAAAAAATATTTCCCGATAACCGTGTTACTTTAGGTATAAAATCTCATTGGTGACTTTCTTTAGACAAATGAGATAACCAGGAGAGTCCCAGGCTGGATGGCCGCACGAATGCAGTTACTGGCACCATTCCTTTCTTAGACAGCGCTAGGCATATCTTTTTTGACAGACCCTCAAGGGTGTTAGCCTTGGGTTAATCTCAACAGTCCAAGTACAGTCAAAACACTTTGAAGTTGCTTTAAGAAAAATTTAGTCGGCTATTTTCCAAAAATCAATTGGGCAGCATAACGGCGTAAATTTGAAAAGTCGATTTTCATTCGGGCATTATAACTGGATATTTTAGGTTTCCAAAAGTCCATCGGGCATTATAACGGTGCATTTTGATAAATAAATTTTAAATCGTGCATAGTAACGACTAAGTGTGATTTTCAAAGTCTAATTGTTCATAAAATCACTAATCACCAACATAATCACGTTTAATCATAATTAGGCATGTTTAAGCAAAATAATAACCTCCTTAATATGAACTAGTAAATACTAATCTAAAGTTAAGATAAAGTATCTACCTTAATTCCGATGATTAGTCGGAAGCCGAATAGCTAGTTGAATTTCGGCGGCGTAACGACTAGTCGACCTTTGCTCGAACACTTTCTTGCTAACTTATTCTACCTTTCTAAGATCTAGGGGTGGTCGAGGGTGGTGGAGTGTGGTGGTTTAGGATGAGTTTCAAGAAGAACACTCAAGAACTCATTCAAGAACACTAGAAAGCACAAAGTGGAGAAGTTGGGAGATTTTGGTGTGAGGAAATGAAGTAAGGTGAGTGAGCTATTTATAGAAGATTGTAATTGGGTAAGTAGCCTACCTTGTTAAGTAGTCAAATTTTCTTTCTTCTCATTAATTCAAAAAAATACAAATTAGGTTTAGTAAAGTCAAAATTAGTAGGAAGACAAAATTGAGCACATGTCTAATTAGTTTTTTAAATAGGCTAAGGCTAGTCAAAATAGGACAACATAAGAGTTGGAAAAATTAGTAGGCCTTCCGGATGCGATGTAGTGAAATACTCGGTGTGCACGCGTTGATTTTACGGCGCGGAAAAATAAATAAAAGAAAATAAACAAACTAGATCTAGTTTCATTCAAATTATTTAAACTAAATAATAAATTATTTCATTTAGCGATATTAAAAATAACTAATCGAATTAATAAATCGAAATTTTTATCTACGAAATTTCGGGTTATTACAGAGGGAGAGTATTATTTATTCCCTAATACCTTCCCATACGAGTTCACCTGAGTCTGTTCCATTTTGTACGACATGCATATAATTCTCATTCGGGTACCTTCAGGCGGCAAACGACACGAAAAATTGTATATTACCAAAGTGCAAAAATAAATATTGGGGCACTCTTGTTGTAACTATTATCAAATGTGGAATAAAACATTTTTAATTACATAATTTTAAAATAAAAATAGAATTTTTTATTAATTTTTTTTAAAAAAATTCCCTTTTAAAAATCTAGCATATGCAATATTGTGGAAATGTAAAAATAATCTTATAAAAGGTCCAAAAAAATAAAAATTTGAGGGTCCGGGCAAAAAAAAAAAAAAAAAAAAACTAGACAAAAAAAAATTTCAACAAAACAAAAGCAATTCTGAATTGTGCTTCCGATGTGGCACCCACTCAGAGTGCCAGATGGGATTTCGGGGCGTGCCAGGTAGATTAAACAAAACAAAATGCGATACAGAATTGCGTTAATTAATAAAAACGCAATAGTTGATCGTGTTAAATAGTAATTTTACAAGTAGTTTGAAAAGAGGAGTAGTTTGGCAGTATGTTTGCCAAATTGTAGTACTTCGCCGAAAATTCCCAATGCGACATTAATAACCCGGTGACTGCAATGTCTCACTTTTTTCAGTATCTCTGTTTTTTTTTTTTTTTTTGCTATAAAAATATCTATATTAGACCTTCTTCATGTGTGCATCAACATTGCATCTAAAATTTGGAGTGTTTGGGCACCAAATTGCAAATAATTGGAACCAATGCTCATGCACTATCTCGGGACTACCAAACAATTTTGAGCCCCTAAACCCTCACCCTACCCGTTCGGGGGGGGGGGGGGGGGGTGGGGATTTTTGAGACCAAAATATGCCCTTTCAATCCTCTACACCAATTGGCCTTGTGGTCCAATGCCATTCCCCTTTATGTCCCATTAGGCTCAGTGATGGGTTTGCCTATTCCAATGCTATTTCACCCTTCCTTTTAGGCAACATTTAGGACTTTACATTTTTTGATGATACCTATAAAACCTTAATAACATCATAGGGTGGGCATACAATAGCTAGGATTGCTTGATTGCTTCCATTTTCGTATCGAATATTTGTTTTGTAAAGAGGTAAAATTAATTTCTTGATGTACATTTAAAAGCAAACAATAAAGGTACATTACAGACCTCATATCCAATTTTAAAATTCATCCTTCTAATTGATACGGAGTAGTTCATTTATATACAGTGCAACTTCTAATAAGGACCTCTATGATGCAGACTTCACGTTTCCCGATCAAATTTTGATGATCCAAAATTCCAAACTGTTCAATGTGTTTAAAACATGTTTTTAAGGGTCCATGCGAGGAATCATAAAAAAAATGATCGGGAAGGACTTTATTCGAGCAGTTTTTGATGAAACTATTTTTTGCTTCTAATAAGGACATCCACGGTACAGACCCATGAGTACTTCACGTTTTCCGATCGAATTTTGATAATCAGAACCATTCAATGCGTTTAAAACGTGTTTTTAAGGATCCATGCGAGGAATCACAAGAAAAAATGAATTATAAAAAAATAACCGAGAAGGGTTTCATCCGAGCAGTTTTTGATACACACACACACACGAAATGGAGTTTCCATCCACACCTCCTATTTTTGGATCAAATTTTCATGATTTGAATCGTCCAATGTGTTTAAAAACGTGCTTTTAAGGGCCCTTGCAAGAAATCATTAAAAAAACTTATTGGGAAGGCTTGATCCGATAGGTTTTTGATAAAATTGTATATGGTTCAGATCACGAAAATTTGATAAATTTTTTTTTGGAGAATTGGAGGAGTCCCAAATGGAAACCTCGTCTCGGATTAAGCAATTCTCCTCCAATTGTATATACATGTATGTATATGACTCCTCCAATTCTCCAATTTTCTTATCAAATTTGAGTTATCTGAATCATTCAATGTGTTTAAAATATGTTTTTAAGAATCTTCGCGAGAAATCATTTAAAAAAAAAAAATTGACTGGGAAGGGCTTCATTCAATCATTTTTTTTTATATAAAAACTATACATTTGCAATTTTTATGAAAAAATGGTCAGAAGAACCCCTGCCCGGTCAATTTTTTTTTTATGATTTCTCTCGTGGACCCTTAAAAATATATTTTAAACATATTGTATAGTTCGGATCATGAAAATTTGATAGGAAAAGTGGGGGTGTGGACAGAAGGGCAAATTCGGGATCCTTGATGTGATCCCCGTGTGTATATGTATTCTTTGGTTGATAATAAAAATTAGGCTCGTGCACTGCATGGGAATAATGACTACTTGTTTAGATGACTACCATAAATTTCACGTTGAATCTTTGACGATATGGCCATTTGGTAGCTACTAAAATTTTGAACTTTTTTAATGAAAATTTCATGTGGCATTCATTTAGGACTACAATGGGAAATAAAGTTTTTTTAGCAGCAGATACAATGGATATGCGTATGTCATGGTTGAATAAGAATCACGTCGTATGCCTAAACATAGTAGTGTACCAATGCTACTAAATGAACAAATTGCAGATGTTGAGGGACGCTGCTAGGGGTACAAACGGGGAGGTACCGAAATGGTACAGAGCGCATTCGGGGACCCACTTTTGGGTCCCACACGAGTGATTCGAACCGTTCAATATTTTTAAAACATTTTTCCGAGGGGGCCCACAAAAAATCAGCTCAATCGGACGGTTAAAAGTGCTTGAACCAAACCTCCACCGTTTCAAATCAAAAGTCCCCGAATGCGCTCTGTACCATTTCGGTACCTCCCCGTCGGTACCCTCAGGTTTATCGATAAGATACTACAACCAAAAGCAATATTGCCTTGAAATTATCAATCCAAAGGTGGTGGAGATATAAAAAAAATCCCCAAATGAAATTGTAAGAAAATAATTCTGGCCCTGATATCTATTCTTTTGTTGCACATACATATGTGTTCACAAAGTTGTTGTATGACTCCGGTTGGCTGACATGTGTCAGTTACTGTCCTTACCTTTTAATTAATATATTAGTACCTAATTTTGTAATATAAAATCATTAAAACCTTTCTTGGGTGGCTCTGAACCTCTCTCATGCTTCTATGTTCCTTTTATTTATTTATTTATTTTTTAGAAACGGCTATTCTATAGTCTATACCCTCCTTTTCCATAATTAAAATCACTAACAGCAATTAAAATACTACTCATAATCCAGACCCAAGATTAGTCCGGTTAGTTGTGGGTTCGCTCCACGAACAAATAGTCAGGATCCGATTCTTGAAGTTGGACCGCGAGAAAGTAATTTCTAGTGAAGTCTCAGCGTGAATGATCTCCCTATGACCAGATCTGGTGAAAAAATTCGTCGAGGTATGCATAAACTGAGCGGGACACCCTAACTTTGAACAAAGAAAATAAGTATATTCATATTCCAGATGGATTTGGTGGGTTGTAGGCTTAATCCAGGTGCATGTTCATATGATTTAGGGGCTTTTTCTTAGATCAATGGCTGGGATTGATCACTAGTGGGCCACAAAAAAAGTAGATGATGATCAGAGGATTTGCATATTCGATGAAAGAAAACAGAAGGTTGAACAGTATATTGTACACCGGAGGCAGGGCTTCTGTGTAGTTGAGAAATCAAAAAGCAAGATGCAGTTTTTTTTTTCCCGGTGGGGTCCACCACGAGTCTCACATGGATGATTCGAGCCTTACTGGTTGAAATTCGTCGAGAAGGTTGCATGATCAAAAAAGTATATTACAATTGGACATCACTTAACACACAAATGAAGACTTGTCTTGAAATATTAATCATCTTACGCTGGCTATCAAGTACTCCTACTTTCTTAAATAAAAATGTATTTCGATCGTATGATATCGATATTTGCCGAAATTGATTTTGCTTGAAAGCACTTTCTTTCACCCAACCTTTAAAATGAACAACTCAGATTATTGAGCTAAAATTAGTAAAGTCGCCCGGAAACAAAAACGGCACCATATATTTAGATTTTTCAAATGCAGAGAAGTAAATTCCTTGACACAGGTGGTGACTGGGGTCATCCAATGAAGCAAATAAAGAAATTGGAGTTAGAGGCATGAAAAGATGGAGCACTAGTTGGAGACACATGGTTTTGTAACTTTTTGTTGTTTGTTACTTTATCCCACCTTACACTGTAGTCATAGTAGTAATTTTGTGGGGAAATGGGCTTGAAAGATTCCTACTCAAAGCCACATATGAATGTGACCATTTTGATGTATTATAGTATCATCTCATTATAAGGTTTTCCTTTTTCCCATTTGCCGGATGTCCAAAACAGATTGCGTGCATCTCTACTAGAGTCGTGATATTAACGATCGGATAGATCTACAGTGGTATCAAGGTTTGGAATGTTCGACATCGTCAGATTCAAACATGCAATCTCGTTGAGGATAAGCACTTATTGCTTTCTGGTGACGAGTAGGTTGAACCTTTGGGGTTCATATTAATAATCATAAGTTCTGTTTAAAAAAAAAAAACACCCTATTGTAAGGGGTGCTTTGGGTAAAAAACCAAAAACCAAAAACCAAAAAACCACTTTTGTCCTTATTCAAATTTTTTTTGCATTTGTTAGTTTCGCGTCAAGATTTTGTGGTTTCTAGATTCCTCTCGGCGAGACGAATCTAACGAGTATAAATTTATGGTCAAACCAAATATTTTTTTGAATAAAGCCGAAATACTTGGATTATTGGCCAATAATCCACCTATTTTGGCTTTATTCAAAAAAATTTGAGTTTTGACCATAATTTTATACTTGTTAGATTCGTCTCGTCGAGAGGAATCCAGAAACCACAAAATCTTGATGCGAAACTAACAAATGCAAAAAAAAATTGAATAAGGACAAAAGTGGTTTTTTGATTTTTTGATTTTTGGTTTTTTACCCAAAGCACCCCTAAGTTGTGTTAACAGAAAAAACATGATGTGTATTATAGTAAGCAATTGGACGGTCTTATTTTATTGAGTTGTTGACTGAATTTTTTCTATTCTTTGCAACAGTTGAAATACTAATGATGTGGAGCGATGACAAAGTGTGCTTCCTAGCTCAGCTTTGTGGTGCGATTTGGCATTGTATAATACTAAAATAATGATGTGGAGCGATGACAAATCATAATTCTAAAACTGTTTTTGTTAGTGTAAAAATTCTCTTGCATAAAAAGCTTGAACTCTGCATTAAAATTTTGACACTAATAAAAACAGTTTTGGCATCATAAAAACATGTTCATAGGACTGTAGAAGTAGCCTACGTATACACTATTTGGTGCAAAGATAAGATTATTCTTGAAAGTTAGGGGAAAAAAGAGTGGGAAAAAAAACAGGATAATTTTCTTCCCTATCTTCCCTATCTTATTATTATTATTATTATTACTATTTTTTTGTCATTCGACATTCCTAATCTATTACATGGGGAGGGGGTAATGAGATTCGATCCCGTGATGCGGTGTGGGGCATTCAAGATCTCTACCGCATGAGCTAGCCACCACTTGGTGATTCTTAGTTTGGAAGGGGGAAAAATCCAAGGGAAAAAAAAATTATGAGCAGTAATTTTGCTTCACGCTTTTCTTCTTTTAACTCTTTCCTTTTACCTTTTCCCATTTTATTTGTTATTTTAGGTTATTTTGTATTTTTCTTGGGGCAAATACTTTTTCTCCTTCTTATTTTTTTTTTCTTTCACAACTTTTGTAAAAATATTTTAACTTCAACACAACCTTATTTTTTAATTTAGTAGAATATTAATATTTCTCAACTTTACCTTTTGAATTGAACATGAGTTGATCTTTTAGCTGCCAGCACAAGGCTTTTTGGCCCACAGGCCCCACACCATGGTTGGTCCTTTCAAACAGCAGCGTACGAATTAAGATGTTCTATTTTATTGTACTAGTAAAAAATAGAGTAGATTTGGTTGAAATTCCTTAAACTTGGTGGCCCTTTTGTCTTGTTTTCGGACAATTAAAATCCTCTATCAATCTCAAAACTGGGTTCCATCCTCTATTTACATTTATAAGCTCTCTTTGGATCCGTTTTGTAATTGTACTATGCATAGTTTTTGCAGTGACGTTATCATTGCTTGCCTTGAACTAGCATGACTTTGCTTAAAATACTTCAGGTGTCGTTAAACTTTATTTAGTTTTTGATTATTCTATTTTTCCTATTCATCTCGACGACGTGAATCCACAAAAGATACATACATACAGTGGCGTAGCCAAAAAATTGAGTCAGTGCGGGCACAATTCATAAACGTTAGTACTTTTGTTGTGAAAAAAAATCTCTTCTTAAAGAGTTTTTAACATGTCTTAATTTTCATTTGAAATGAGTCTCACTTGACTTACATTTTATGGACAGATGTGCCTCTTAACCTATTTGGTTGTACTTCTTGGCTTCTAATGGGGAGGTTTAGGGTTCGAGTCAGTGGAGGCCTGGGTCCGTAAACATGTAGTTTCGAGGCAAAAATTCAGTGAATTGAGACTTGTTTGTGAATAATGAGTTATTTAGTGGCTTTGGGGCAATGGCGATGCCCTAGCTCCCTTCTCCATCACATTTTTTTTTATGGGCCTTTATCACATATTCGCGTATAACTCATAGATTTAGTCTTATATCCCACATAAATATGCATAGGAGAATTATATTATAACACCAAGTAATGACTCTCCAAGAGCACTAATTAATTTTTTGAAAGTATAAAAAAATTATTTTTTCTCCTCAAAAATCAAGTGTGGGCCTGTGCCCACACTAGTCCCCATGTGGCTCCCCCACTGCACGCGCGCGCGCGCACACACACACACACACATATTTAGGCAAATTTTCTAATAAGGACCTCCCGGATTTAAGAAAAAATGTAATTTTTTACTTAAATTTTTTTTTTTGGGAAATCCGAACCGTCTAATGTGTTTAAAAGGTGTTTTCAAGTGTCCATACAGTTTTTGCGAAAAATTGTTTGGATCAAGCCCTTCCCGGTAATTTTTTTTTTTGAAGATTTCTCGCATGAAACCCTTGAAAACACCTTTTGAACACATTGGACAGTTCGGATAGTAAAAAAAATACTCAGATCATAAGGGTCCGCAAGTCCGGAGTCCGGACTAGAAGCGGCCCCTGTATATATATATATATATATATACAGTAAGCTTCTAATGAGGACTCCCTCATTGGAAGTTTCATGCGGACCAAGGGTGTTTTCCACTTTCCGGATCAAATTTTCATGATCCGAACCGTTAGATGTGTTTAAAATGTGTTTTCCAAGGCCACCGCGAGGATTCGTGAAAAAAAAAATACCCGGAAGGGCTTGATCCGTTCGGTTTTTGTTAAAAACGCTATTATAGCGTTTTTAACAAAAACCGAACGGATCAAGCCCTTCCGGGTATTTTTTTTTCACGAATCCTCGCGATGGCCTTGGAAAACACATTTTAAACACATCTAACGGTTCGGATCATGAAAATTTGATCCGGATGGTGAAGTCCTCATGGAAGTCCGCATGAGGGAGTCCTCATTAGAAGCTCCCTCTATATATATATATATATATATATATATATATATATATATATAGGGAGAGCTTCTCCTCCGGGATCCGGGACTCCATGATCCGATTATTTTTTGACGATCCGAGCCGTCCAATGTGTTCAGAAGGTGTTTTCAAGGGTCCGCGGGAGAAACCTTCAAAAAAAAATACCTGGAAGGGCTTGATCCAAGCAATTTTCGCAAAACTGTAAAATATACAGTTTTTACGAAAAACTGCTTGGATCATGCCGTTCCCGGTATTTTTTTTTGAAGATTTCTCGCATGGACCCTTGAAATCATTGGACGGCTTGGATTTTCCAAAAACAACTTGCAAAACAAAAAAAATACGGTTTTTCTTATTTCCGGGAGTCCTGGATTAGAAAATTTCATATATATATATATATATATATATCGGGGCGGTTCCATGGACACAACGAATAACACAACATCTGACACAACGATAATCGGAGCCCCACGCTTACAATCAGACCCGCTCAAGTTGTTTAAAATATGTTTTTAAGATTACTTGTAAAAAATCATCTCATTTGGATATCAGTAAAGGCTTGATCGGTTCATTCAAATTTATCCTGTAAAATCTGACAGGAATCAACTAAATAAACTGATCAAATCCTTATCAATATTCAAATGAGTTGATTTTTTACAGGTAATCTTAAAAACATATTTTAAATAAATTGAACAGCTTCGATCATTCGCATGGGGTTCTCAAAAAAAAAATTGTGTCAAATGTTGTGTTATTCGTTGTGTTATATATATATATATATATATATATATATGTGTGTGTGTGTGTGTGTGTGTGTGTGTAAAATGAACTAAACTTGAAAAGTTCATAACTTTCTCATTCATCTTGTTGAAACTCAATGTTTTATTGTCTCAAAAACTGAAAAAACAAAAGTAAACCAAAAAAACAAAGGCAAAAGTTAGGTCAAATTTAGTTCGTAATTGCTCTTGGTTGGTTTAGAATCTTATGATCGCATCCGAGAAGATCAAGACTAATTCCAATTGCACGGACCTAAAACGAGCCCAGCAAAGTATGCAAATGGGCCCACAATGAAAACCAAAGGTTCAGAAATTTTCCAAAATCAAATTAGGACATAGGTAAGTTAAAAAAAAAAAAATCTAAGGTCTCAAAATCTCTCAAGCTATCAACTCATTTGGGAGTCAGTCGTATCAAGTTTTTCTCCGTATTTAATTGGGCTTGGCCGATGGAATTGGAATCCCAAAATGATTCAAGGTGTGTAAGTTGGCCTTCTGAGTTTTCTTTTTTTTTATTTAAAAAAAAATTAGGATGTGGGTTTTTGGACTACATGAAAAAACAAAAAACAAAAAATAGGAGAGAAATTAATGGTTTTGGGTTTGGGATTTTTCTCCTTGGACATGAGTGGAAATTTGGCCAGAAAAGGGTTGGGTGGGTGCCCTTGTGAGAAGGGAAATGCGCTTACGCTTATCAAATTCATGACCAAATGAAAAGATATGACAGGAGGACACTAAGCCACCACAACAATGAGACAAAAGTAGCATGAAAATCTTGACTTATTGCACATGAGATCTACTTAGCATCCTTTCCATTCTCTACTAAATCCTCCATTTGGATTTGTCAATCTCCATTGTGTCACCACTCCCACACATACCTTTCTACAATACATACATTTTATGTATATTTGTTCCCACCACAAAAATTGACTACCAAACTAATGACAAAACACACGTGACATACATGCAACTAGGGTTACTTATGCCATGTTTGAATTATTTCTTATTTGGGTTTTGAAGCTTGTCTTCTTCTCGATTTTAATTAAAAATTCCTACAAAGTAAATTTCAATGCTACTATGCAAAAAATGTGATCTCAAAAGCTAAAAGCGATTTTAAACCAGAAAGAAAAGCTAATTCTTTTGCTCTCGTTTCAGAAGACTTTTTACGGCTCTAATTCTTACCAAACCTCGTTAATGATGGTCTCAACTTCATTTTTATATGGTTAGGCTCAACCTCTTCTTCTCATTTTGAAATTTTTTAGAACAACCGATATTGGATTATGTGGAAAATAATTGGCATATACAATTGTCCTGTTGTAATAGTTTATTTTTTTTGTGAGGAGAGAGGCACAATCATGGGTGTAATATCCACTAGTTGCCTGTCAATTTGAGACCCTGAGATCAAGGGCATAGACATTTGCCAACCACTTTTTTGATGTGAAAAAACCAAGTTGCTTTAAAGAAGTGTGATGATTTCACTTTGCACTACACATTATTATGGAAATCATTGCTTCTCCAGACGTGAAACTTCATCAAATGACCATATCTTCCCTTGATATATGCCTACAAAAGCTTGTATTTTTTCCTTTCTAATGCTTAATTCCGAAAGGCTTAATTATCACACGTAACGTTGAAGCTTAGAAAGTATGCATATATAGTTTAAACTGTCACGTCCTAAACGTAGCAGATACATTCTTTTTTACTATTAGTAGTTCACTTTATAGAAGAAGTTCAAAAAAAAAAAACGAAAAAGAAAAAGAAGCATGGTTGTTTTAATTAGAAGGATTATGACGTGTCTTGGATAATAAATGGATGGTTAGTGTCATTGGTAGTCACTTTTATTATTTTAAAAGAACAAAAATCTTGAGATCTTATCTCTTTTGAGAAGTTTTTCTCTCTTAAGCAATTCATCAAGATCAATTATCGTTTTATGTAGCTAGATGTATCACCTTCTTCTTCGCTAAATCATAAATCCGTAAGTGTCTTCTCTAGAACAGAGATCAACTACGCTTGACTATAATTAAGTGTGTTGTCATTTGCTTTCTCTCTTTGGTATTGTCATTTCATCAACTAATAGAAATGCAATGCACCCCTTATCCATAACCTTCAACAATGTGTAAGGGGCACAAGCCGCTCACAAAAAATAAAAATAAAAAAGTGGTGTACATGGTACAAACAAGTCTATAGGCCTATGTCACGTCCTATATCTATTGAATTCATGAGCTTTAGACATGATCCTTACACATGTGAGAATGGCCATGTTGATGGTGAATACACATTACGATATACGATATACTTAGAATGACAGTGTGATGTATTAGGAAGTCATACAATTTTACAAAATTAGAAATCAAATTTGCTATGAATGCGTAGTACTTGAAAACTTTTTGTTTCGGGCAAATAATACTTGTTTAAAAGATATCCATATAAACATCTTTTGTATTCAACTTGCATGCATGTAACGTATCCTTGGGAAAATAACTTGACTTGACTTGCTTACGCGCTTTGTGTTTGTTTCCGTATCCTCATTACAAATATACTCCTTGGACAACTACAAATTCCGAAAAGTTTCTACTCGCAACTTCAAGCTTATATAACTTAGGGTCATGCTAACGGGGCGCCATAGTGCACTCGTTAAGGGAATAAAGAGTATACTTTTGTGGGTCTCACTTGTAAAAAAAAAATACATTTTAAAAGTACACTTGTACGCTAAAGTACACTTAAAGATATACTTTAAAGTACAAGTGTACTTTTAAATTGTACTTTTTGTACTCTTAACGGGTGCACTATGGCATCCGTTAGCATTACACTGTAACTTAAGCTTACCTTAGCTAGTTAGCTGGTACGTAGGGGTAATAATTTTGACTAACCCTTCACAAGTTTCCGATAGCGCTACTTATAAAACCTGAATCATTTTGTTGGCATGAAATTCCCTGAACAAGGACACTAATGCCACTGTTGCCAATGGTGGGCCTTAACCTGGAAGCATGCCTTGGGGACCAAATCATGTCTGGAGCAGGCTGTTTGCCCCTCTTGCATCATGCATGAGAGAGAGAGAGAGAAGATCTCAGTAAAACTAATACAGTAATTAAAGTTTTGTTTTGATAGAATTTAAGAGAGAAGATCTCAATTAAACAAACCAAAGTCAATCACTTATCGTGTATCTATCTACCATGATCATCGCGTACAGCAGCAGCCATTTCAAAGTCGTTCGATTAAGTGGATGAGGCCAATGAATTTGGGATAAGGCGTATAGATAATGTAGTGGATGAAGATGATGACTACAACTATAAGCGCGTATTTATAGTGGACGAAGATGATGACACAGATATAATTTGGGATTATTGGGAGCAATGGGAGGTGTGTGGGGAGCCCAGGGGCGGAGGCAAGAAATTTAATTTTGATTAGTGGGGTCAAAAATTAGATTCACGTGCAGGATATTTTTCCTACCTGTTAATCCAAAAAATAACAAATTAAAGGATTAATTGTAATGTAGATATGCACTGATAAATATAATTTTGGTTTACAATTAGTCCAAAGACTTGGTCATTTTGAAAGTAATGTATGAAAGCTTCATTCGGAACATTATCAACTCCTGAAAAGAAGAGATCCAATGAAATTTCTATGCGTTTGAAGCAAGTTAAGGGAAATTTAATGATTTTTTGTCGGGTCAAAATCATAAAATTTGGCTCTAAAGTACCAAAATTCCTTGTGAGAAATCAAAGTGACTGAGGTCAAGTGACCCCACTTGTATCAATATCCCTCTGCCCCTTCGAAGATTTTTTTTATGACTAAATTCAGTAATTCGAGTTTTTTTGGGACGGTTTTGATAAATTGAAAATTTACATTTAAATTATTGTCGAAATTTTATAATTTTCTTAAAAATATCTATAAAAACAATTACAAAATATACTCCAAAATATATGATATGAATTACAAAATATGATCCAGATTGGTCGAATTGATATGAATCCGAGGACCGAACCGTGAGTCACGGTTCCAAGGAAAGGCAATCCATGTCCGGACCAAAAGTCCATGGACCCATTCCGAAACAATCAAATAATTCACGGTTTGGTTTACGGTTTATCCATGGATTATTACATTCCATAGAACTGAAAAACGGATTCAAATTTGTGTTCCAAATTCAAAGCCCAACAAGAGTTTAAACTTTAGAGTATGCTACTTGAACATTACAGTCCCACTATTCAAGTATCATTACAATCCCCATTTGTTCAAACAAACTAACATTCAATAAACAAAGAGAGATTTATGATCCAAATTCAAGCCCATCAAGAGTTTAGATTATGTTGCAAAAACATTACAATCCCGATATTCAAGTACCATTACATTCCCCATGTTCAGACAAACTAACAATCTATAGAGCAGCACTAGCAAGAATACCACATCACTCTGAAATTGGATTAAGAGAGAGATTTTGTAGACTGTGTGAGAAAAATAGACAAATATGTATATATATAATGCACATGTTCCCAACTTCCCACAAAATTAAAATTACAAGTTACAGTTAGCACCCTAAGGTTTTATTTATATCACATTTAGCCATTTAGGGTAAATAATTAAGAATAATAACATGTTAAATTATACTCCGGTTTGGTTTATACACAGTTTTTTACTAAAAATCCATGGACCGAACCACGAGTCTCGGATTTCTAATTTTTTAATCCGTGCGGATCATTAATTCAAGGACCCAATCCAAAACTTACAGTTCAGATCGATTCGGATTCATGGTTTTTTTTTTTGACAACCCGGGGCGGTTTGATTGGAATTGTATTTTCAGGCTTTCTGTTTCTTCTCTGTTCCTACATTTTCTCGGCTTCCAAACAGTCTTTCTATCTCTTCATAGCTATAACTTGCAATGAAATCTTGATTGAATTCTGTCAATTCTTTGAGAGAGAGAGAGAGAGAGAGAGAGAGAGAGAGTGAGTGTATGGGACTTGGGGCGGGGTTGGGTCCAACTGATTTTTAACTGATTTAAACCCTTATAAATATGGGTTAATGTGGGTTGAATCCATAGAGACCCATAATATAATATGGGCAGGTTGAGTTATAAGTAAGCGGATATGAACAAGTTCACCTGTTGAGAGTTGAAAATTGTCACCTCTAATGATTATCCATTATTCTGATTGGCAA
This sequence comes from Vaccinium darrowii, assembly GCA_020921065.1. Taxonomy (NCBI): domain Eukaryota; kingdom Viridiplantae; phylum Streptophyta; class Magnoliopsida; order Ericales; family Ericaceae; genus Vaccinium; species Vaccinium darrowii. The sequence continues at coordinate 26,695,302 of CM037162.1, read as the reverse complement.
AACAAGCGAAGCAATTCAAGCTAACATATTCTAGACACTCCAATTTGACTCTAGCATAAGCGTTTCATCTTAATTGTATTTTTACAATTTATATGACATGACTACCTTACTTTTGTACTATAAAATTCTTTTTTTTCATGATAACTCATACGTTCGGTCTAGCTTACAAACTACTATAAAATCTTTTAATTGATTTATTTGGGTTCGTCAGAAGTTGGATTCTTTTGAAACTAGATAAATATTAACGTTTTGGTTCCACTTGTATTGGCGCAACAGAATTTTGGACTTCATCCCCACTAATTTTTTGATTGCTTTTGCTCGATAGAATAGCGGTATGTTAGTAGAGTTAGATTATAACAACAAAACAAAGTCGTCCAATCGACTTAAACCTACGACCTAATACATTGGTACTTTAGTGTCCGTTCACAACTGCTTGAGTTACAGCACTGGGTGGTAGTACTGGTGTCACTCATATATGCTACAAATTTAATACTGGGATCTTTATGGGTACGTACGAGAATGACGCTCAGACTTATCATGGGTGCGGTGGGGCTGAAAGAGACATCAACCAGCATGAGTGATCAAGGACGAAAAAACCCACGTTTTTTCCCCCATCAATAATTGAAGTTGGCTCTAAAATGGTCCAACTGTTTTTACATGTTTGGTCTAGTAAATGTGCGATCATGGGCCACAAGGCCCACAACTGGCAATCATAAGCCCAGCCTTAAAAGCTAGACCTAGTACTTTTTTTTTTTTTTGAACAGGAACTAGACCTAGTACTTGGATCATAAATTTCTACACGGATTTACTCAGAAAAAAAAAGATATAGAAACAAGTTTAAAACAACTGATGAAAAAAAAAACGATTTCAAAACATAATTTGCTTTACTAATTACTATTTTCTTGTTATATTGTTTCATAAATATTTCGAAAGTCATGATCCATACTGAGTATATGGAATGGCCCAAGGACCAAGCCCGTCCAACTTGATAAACGATTTGCTTAATTTTCCAACTTGGATTTAATCTAATCTTTGTGTACAAATAGCCCAGCCCAAGAAGCATATGTGCCTCTAAAGAAGCTCAACAAGCCTTGCAATCATGTAGGGACATCGTAATAGTGGTTTGCTACTTTGCTGGGTTGGTTTTGTCCTCTGCCTTCTCACCGGGGGATGGACAGAGCAGAGGTCAATTGGAGTGGAAGCCAAATGACGGGGCCGAGAATCTGTGATTGATCCGAAGAACCATTGCCAGATACGATTCTACTTCACTTTCGAACTACAAAAAAAAAAAAAAAAAGGAGAGATTTTCTTGCCGGCTTTCTTTCGGGTTAAGAAAGCTGCGATGAGAATGAGGATCACTTCGGTACTCTAGGAGAATGGGTATTTTGGGATGGGATCTAAAAGCTCTCCAACGTTCAACCGTGAGAATGTCTTTTGGCTTCCTCCGGGCCATGTGAAGCTTAACTTGCTTTAGCAGCCACGTGATAATATCCCGAATCTTCAGGGGGATAATGCACAACTAAGTTTCCCAAATTGTCTAAATGGGCTAAATGAACTAAGGGCATCCACAGTGAGCTCTTAAAATGGCTCCTATGTGAGGCTCTTAAAATTTAGCAAGTCATTTGCTCAATAATGGTCTTCAATGGGCTACCAATACAAGCTCCCAATGATAGCTCCTAAGCATGACTCCTAACCCATTAGCTAAATCTAACTAGCCTTGTAGCTAGCTTCAAGTGGGACCCAAGCACTTTTAATCTTTTTACACTTATCAAATTATGGGGCTCACACTTTTTATTATGTTTTTTCATAAAATAGAGAATGCTCTTGCTAGCCCATTGAGTACACACATGCTCTCTAAATTTAGTAAGCTCTAGGAGTGAAAAATGGGACTCAATTAGGCTTATGTGTACACCTTAGGAGTTAACTTAGGAGCTAGTTTTAGGGAGCCCACTGTGGATACCCTAAATGAGCTAAATCCAACAAAAATATAGATTTTGAGACAAGTCATTCCCTTCACATACATCAACTAAAAGTCCAACTAGTGGAAGCAACTAGTCTAAAGTCCATAAGTTATAGATGGACTTTTTATGAGAAACTCACGTTAAGTACATCTATAATAAGCCTAGCTGAGGCCCCAGGGGGGCTCCAGGGTTTTCATTCAGCTGTAACCAGGGTTGGCCCCAATTTTTTTGGGTTGCCTCAAGCCTGACCCCAAGCTAGTTGTCCACTCACTAGCTAGTTATAAATAATAATAAAAAAAAACAAGTAAAAAAAAATCAAGATGCTATTATTAGCATACCAATTAGTGAGAGAGAGAGAGAGAGAGAGAGATGTGAGAGCCATGAGAGTTGCTGGAGCTTCTTCCTATCGCCCCCTGCCCCCAGCCCCTCCATCCCCTTCCCCCTCCATCCCCTCCATCCCTCTCCTCTCCTCTCCTCTCCTTTATCACTTCCTCTCTTGGATTTGCCGGTAACTCCCCATGCATGGCCGGAACTGCTCTTCGATCAGTGTGGGCGACCAGAATCTTGATTTTTGGAACAAGGGGAGGCCGATCTAGGCCTCTGACACCAATGGCAAGGGCAGCGACGGCGTGACAAAGGCAATTTCTTTTCTTCTCCTTTTAGTTTTTTTTTTTTTGGTTTTGTTTCTTTTTTTGTTGTTTGTTTTTTATAGGTGGTTTTTCCTTGGCCGGCGGTTTTGTATGCTGGTGGTTTTGTAGGTGTTTATCGGTTTTGGACAGGTAATTTAATTTAATGCATTTCTACCTCTTTACCGAAAAACTGTTCTTAGGTTTACTCCATCTTTTCCTTGCTAGACTTTTCTGTTATGAGATATGAAATTTTATTTTCGAAAACCTCAATATTTTTTATGGTTTGCTACTACCACCAGGTCCACCACCACCATCAATAATACCATCGCCGCCACCATCACCAGATTCACCACCACTACTATTGCTATTCCTTTGGATGTTCTTCTTGTGGTATACTCGGTCTTAATCCAAGAGAAATAGGGGTGCGATCAGTCCCTTAAAATTTGGGAATATATTGCTTATGTTGTACCAACCATTTATAGAATAATAGCAAAACTATAAGGTTTCATACATTAAAACTAGTAATCAAAACCCCAAAATTAGAATTCTGGTCTTTTCAATAATCTACTCCCTCCGTCCCCAAATGGTAGTTTGGTTCACAAAACAATAAGTTACGAATAATGTATTTTTTCCAAGAAAGATTCAAATATCTTTTAGCAATTTACTAGATATCAATGAGATCTTTTAAATTCATGAAAAAAGTTTAAACTTTTTCTTAAAAAAATGTTTTATCTTTAAATTATCGTTTTGCAAATCGGACTATCATTTTGGAAGGGAGGAAGTAATAAAGAGCAATGCAGAGAGAGAGAGAGAGAGAGAGAGAGAGAGAGAGAGAGAGAGAGAGAGAGAGAGAGAGAGAGAGAGAGAGAGAGAGAGAATAAAAATTATTCAAATATTCACAAAACAATTAGTACTATTTTAGTAGGTTTAAGATAATAGGCGTAGAAAACAAGGAAAAACACGTAGTAGGGCTCCCGATGATTCGAATCTGCACCAGGACAATGGCAAGGGAATGCCTTGCCGCTGGACCAAAACCAGCTGCTGTCTTCATGCGGTACATTTTTATTACTACCACCAGTTACCAGGCTTTCTTTCTTCTTTTTTTGGGAGGGGGGCTGCCCTATGGTGGGGCGTTGCCTAACCCCAGAGTCTAGTTGGGCTTACTCCAGGGCTAGCTCTCGTGGTAAAAAAACATAAATAAATTTTTTGTATGCAAAGCTCATATCAAGTAAACATAATTATCTCAGTTAAAAATTTCTTTGGCATAGCTTATTTTCATTTATTATTGAGGTGTATTATCACTACAAATTGAAGAAATTTTGTGTTACTTTGACTTCATATGAATAATTTATAACTCCAACAATATTAAAGAAAAATCAAATAGAGTGTACAAATAATCAAAATTTTAGTGCATTTTTTTAGCCTAGGGGATTCGCTTGAACCCCTAAACTATATGTGCCGCCGCCCTTGGGCCTGCCCCTGAAAATTTGGCAAATACCTGATGGTCTGTTCATTAACACTCAAAAGTCCATCAATAACCCAAAACAAAAAAATATTGAAGCCCATCGACAGCGGTTTTAGAGGACCTTAAAAACCAATGTGAAAAGGGCCAATAGTGGAGCCCAAACTTAATACTGTCTCAAAATTAAAAGGCCAGATTGAATTTGTATAGTGCCAACATTAGCCCCATTTAGCCCGAACGATCTATTAGTAAAAAATGATACAGTGTTTTTCTCTACGAGGCCTATGAGATAAAGATACGGTTAACATTAAAGGGCTAAGGTGGGGCAAAATGGTAAAAGTTTCATACTCCGCCCTCAAATTAAAGGATCACTAATGCATCAGTTGTGTTTACTTTTACATTCTTTTTTCATCGTTTCCAAAAAAATAAAAAGATTTTAGGCAGATTTTTAAAAATTAATGTACTTTGAGACATCTTGATAATTTCTTTTTGTCATCCAATAGAAGAACCTACTTGGGATTTTTTTTTTATTTTTTATTTACCAAAAATTAATTTTAATCACCGAAGCATACCATTTCCCAAATTATTTTCAAAAATATGCCAAATCGTAACTCTCACCTGCGGCACAAGTTAGAGAAGTCTGTGGCCAGTCAAGGGCGCCACGTACTCGCCACGTCAAAACATGGCGAAGGAGAACTACGTTTCTTATAGCATGCCGAATAGGGAAAGTGCATTTTGTTATATAATGCCGCATATCAGTCCCTCCACCCCTGGCACCACCACAATGGGACATAACAATTTACCAAAATCGGAAGACTGAAGTCAATGGGTGGAGCTAATACCACTGAAGACTGAAGTCAATGGCACTACCACAATGGGACATAACATAAGGGTACCTCATAGCTTAATACCACTGAAGACTGAAGTCAATGGGTGGAGCTAGAATTTTCTACCAATGAGGTCGATTCCTTTTATGAACTTCCAAATCAAAAGTTAAATATGTATTAGTATCACAAAATGCTAGTAATCGCCCTTATAATCGGTAGTTAAGGTGCAAAAAGTATCTTGTTATCTGTAAAAAGTGAGGAAGTTTTTAGATGAGTTTGATATATGCAGATAAGTATTGAAAAATTAACCTAATTTGAGATTATTTGTGTAGCGGTGATTAGCAAAGTCGTAGTGTTGTATGGAGACAGGTATGCATTGGGGTTTCGAACGGTAGTACAAATGGCTAAGGAGGATACAGTCTTGGGTTATATTGTGGAAGGGGATGCTCAAGGAGTTATCAATATGCTTCAGGAGAAGACTTTACCTAAAGCTATTTTGGAGGTCATCATTAGAGATTCTATTATGTTTTTTAGTTTTTTTGCATTCAGTTTTTTTTTACATATGTTTCTCGTAGTTGTAATAAGGTGGCAGATAAGATAGCCAAGTATGTCATATCTTTGGATTCCACGAGAAGCTGGCATGGGGATTTCCCTAGCTGGATTCAAAGGGAAGCATCTCTAGACATCTCTTCGAGTTGAGTTTAATAAAGTTTACCGATTGGCAAAAAAAAAAAAAAAAGGTTTGCAATTTCACACCTGGGCAAATTCATAATAGAATGGTTCAAAGTCTCTGTCCCTACTGAAGTTATAACCAAAATCACTACGATCGTAGTGATCGTAGTTTGACATACAACAAATTCTTTCTCCCCTAAAAAAAAAAAGGAATATAGAAAGAAAAAAAAAAAAAGAAATAGAAGAGCGTGTACTATAACATTCACCATTACCAATCATGTACACATACGAAAAATTATATGAAAAAATTGAAGAATGGACTGACGGGAGCATCAGATCAGAAGGAAAAAAAGGGGGGGAAAAGGACTAAAGGGAGCAGCAGGACAATAAAATTCGACAGACAATAATTAGACATTGTTATCGTGGGAGCCACAAGCCCAACAATTCATAACCTAGTGGTACCGACCCATTCCCTATCAATTGGTACCAATTAGAATGAGGAGTTTTGATGCAGGATCAAACATCATGAAATGATTTCTCCATAACTGGTGCCTTGTGTCTGCAATTCTTGTCTACCATGCATGCAGTGGCGGAATCAGAAATAAAAATTGGAGGGGACCGAATTATGAAAGAAATTTTGATTCGAAGATTTTTCATGACTAAATCCAGTCATTCAAGTTTTTATAGGGACTGTTTTTATAAATTGAAAAATTAATCTCCAGTATTGTTATCATTTCGTTCGACGAACACAATATCGATCATTATCTCACGGTATAGTTACCCATAATTTAGTGTTATCGGAATGAAAATTGTTATTTCATTTAAATCATTGTCGAAATTTTATAATTTTTTTTATTATCTATAAAAGAAATGCAAAATATGCTCCAAAATAGGCAAGGGGCTGCTTGGACGCCTATTTTTCAAATCCTCTTTTATTTATTTATGTATATTATTTTTTATTTTCTCTTTTACTTTTGCATAAAATTACATAAAACTCCCTTCAATAATGATAATGCCAAAACCATTTTTGTTTGTACTAAAACTGTAGTGCACAAAAGGCAAGGCTTGTACCTTGCACATGGTACAAGGTTTCTAAGCACTAATTGGTTGTGTTTGGTTGAGAGTTTTGAGAAGAATATTTTGAGAAATATTTTTGAGATAGTGCTTGGAAAAAGTAATAATTAGAGAGAGGTGCAACAATTGGAGAGAGATAGAGAGAGAAATGAGAATAACGATTGAATAGTGGAGTATAAGTAGAGAGAGAAATATGATTAATGATTAGAGGGATGAGAGATGGTGAAAGAATCTTTTTGGAAATTTTTTTGGCACAAACAAAAACAGTTTTAGCACAAATGAAAACGGTTTTGGCATTAACACCACCCTAAATTAATAGTGCATTAATCAAAGAAAAAATGGGTTCCACATGTATGGAACTCATCAAGCATGCATGAGTGTATGAATTTACTTTAGAAAATAAATTGACACACTTTTACATATTTGGCCAACGAGAATCCCACCTTTTCTTGCTTCAATTGGTAAAGTACCTATTCTCCTAACCTACCGAGACCACAATTGAAAACAAATTTGGGACCAATATTGTGGGAAAGTTTATAAACCAATATGCCGTTCACGCGGTGGTGCACATTGAGGTCCATTTTGGTGTGAATGGGACACGAAGAATACCAATTGGGTCATGGCCCAAATAGTCGTCCCTTGCTAGTAATGTAACAACACACACACCATCTCTTTTCACTTTACAGACAAGTGAAATCCCACATGAAATACACTCACACACACTTGGTTCAGCTTTTCCCATGCATGAATGACCAGAGAATATTTCGCGGATCTCACTTGTACCGTGTATAATTTTCATGTATCGTAAAGTTTTGAATTTTTGTTCGGATATCTATGCCTGCAACACTGTTGATACCGTCAAGAATAATCAACTATATCAATTGGTGGTGGTAATTGCAAAAATGAAAGTTTTTTTTTTTTTTTTTTAAACAAGTTTATTTTGGTAAACATTTAGCAACACTTATATATACAACGGAGTTTATTTCAAGTATCTTGGACAAAGACAGAATAATCATCTAATTAATGCAAAATGAGTGAAAATTCAAACCTCACCCATCCCATTCCCAATCCCTTAGAGTAGAGCAGAGTAGATTTCTTGCCCTGTACAAAATAAAATAAAAAGACTAATTAATGCAAAATGAGAAAAACACAAGGCAAGCGATGTCTTTCACTCATCGGGTTCATCGCTAACGCCTGGCGCACATCCACCATACAAAGTAAAGTTATTTCTCCCAGTTCCTTTCTTGTTTTATAATAGATCACTTAGAGATTCTCAAATCAGGGTGGAAGTACGGCTCCAATCCGATCCCCTTTTAGTCTGATTGATTATTATGATTTCAAAGGTGGTCGGTTCAATTAGATTTCATGGTTCATACATGGTCAACCCCTACCCTATTATGTGTGTAACAGTGTTTTAGAAGCCAAGAAAGAAAAAGGAGGAGGAGAATCCAGGTAGGTCCTAATTAAATCAAACCAAATCATGATGTCATAACTCGCAATTAACTAGAGATCGGTTAATTACATGAATCCATTTTTTCCGATTGAGTTAGAATTCCGTAGAGTCCTACATAACGCATAACCCAAAGTTGGCATGGAGTGCAAATTTTAGTTGAAATTAGTAAAAGTTGAGAGTTTATTCTTTCGGTTTGGTTTAAAAACTTAACAAACTTCAAAAACATATCCGAGTTTGATTGTAACCAACTTGGTTACAATTCAAGTTGGAAAAGTGGGATTTGTATAAGTTTTTTTGGTAAATTTGAAGCAAATTAAAATCAAAGTTTGTTCCACATATTATTAGGGATGGGTCCAAGAGTGAAATTTGTTCACTATCCTAAGGAGTTACAAGGATGTACTTGGTCAAAAATCATTTACGGTGGGAAAGAGATTTAGTTCCGAAGTGGGTCAGAAATTTGTTTACTTTTTGGGTGCTTGTTTCTTCAATTTCATCTTGTGAATAGTGTTAGGGTTTGAGCTGTTTTCTCTTGGGATCCCTACTAGCAGATCGTGGGCAGGTTCCTAGCCCACGCTAGTTGTTGGTCTGCCTCGGGCAGGGGTGCCACCATCTAGATTTTGATAGTTTTGGTTCATTCCTTTTTGTTTCTGATGAAATCTGTACTGCCCTCCCTCGGGCATTTCCCTTGATGGAATTGACTTAGATCAGGTTCATTAGATCCTATATAATGACGACCATGTGTTCCGCAGTTCATGCAATTACCGCTGGAAATCACGTTTCATTTGTTTTCGCTTTTAGCTTAGCTAATTCCAGGATTTGATATTCCTGAAATAGGCAAATAGCATTAGTTCGCGTAACTTTTGCGATCAAGGAATCATATTAAACTCGATCGGGAATCACATTATTAGTCATTTTGTAGGATTTGTAGCCAGAATCCATTGGGTACAAAAGGGTAACCCTTTTTCTTTGGATAACAATTAATTGGCATCCCACTATTTATATATACCTGATGGGCTTCCCATTAGGAACTCCTATTTCCTGATCAAATTTTCATGATCCGAACTGTCCAATGTGTTTAAAAGGTGTTTTTAAGGGTCCTTTCGAGAAATCAGTGAACAAAATACCGGGAAGGGCTTGATCCCATCAGTTTTTGATAAAAATATATATGTAGTTTTTTATCGAAAACTGATCAGATCAAGCCCTTCCCGGGATTTTTTTTACACTGATTTCTCGCGAAGACTCTTAAAAACACATTTTAAACACATTGGACGGTTCGGATCATGAAAATTTGATCGGAAAATTGAAAAATTGTAGCAATCCCTAATGAAAAGCCTATCAGGTATACTGATTGGAAATTTGTTGTATATATATACCCCGGAAATGGCTACAATACACATCATTTATTTGGGTGTACCATATGCACCTATTGTATGGTTCAGATTGTGCCACCTCATCGACAATTGTAACATTTTTTAGTTTTTCGTAACTTTTCAGCAATATGATTCGTAACATTTTCTATGATTCGTAACATTTTGGTGTGTTTCGTAACTTTTACAAAAAAAATTCGTAACCTTTACAAAAAAATTCGTAACTTTTCCAAAAAATTCGTAACTTTTCGCAAAAAATCGTAACTTTTACAGGCGTGTGTATCATACACACCCAAATAAGAGGTGTGTATTGTAGCCTTTTCCTTCCATATACCCCAGTCCTTATGAAGTTTCAAGAAAAATTCCAGACAAGATTGAGTGATGAAACCCAAAAGTTGCCATAAAAGTTGGAACCCAAAAGAAATAGAATACGTGTAAACAAAACATTGACGTACAGAAAAAGGGCCAGTTGTAAATCAGCCCAATTATTTTATTGGAATATGGATTCGCTTTGTTTGACGGCTTATTTGCTTAGTGAACAATGCTAGCAGTACCGACCAAACAGTACAGACGGCGTACCGACGGTACCGGGGACCCCGTTTTGAGTACCAAACAGTCGATCCGAGCCGTCGATTCACTCCAAAATCGAATTCCGAGGAGGTCTATAAGAGAATCACCTCAATCGGACGCTCCCAAGTGCTCGATCCAAAATCACTCCATTTCGTTCAAAAAAATTGGAACGAAATAGGGTGATTTTGGATCGAGCACTTAGGAGCTTCTGATTGAGGTGATTCTCGTGTAGACCCCCTCGAAATTCGATTCTGGAGTGAATGGACGGCTCGGATCGACCGTTAGGAACCCACAACAGGGTCCCCGGCACCGTCGGTACGCCATCGGTACCTCTCGATTGATTCGTATTTGCTTATTTGTTCAAAATTTTTAGTGAGTCTGGACGCTCTTCTTCTTCTGTCAAAATATTACTATCAGATATAGACAAAATATGATGCGAAACAGCGCAGGCCCTAATTGTGATGTTAAGATTCGTGAATTTTGTTGAAAGTTCGACTCTTTTAATTAGATTTTAATTAGACAAATATGATGCTAAACTGCGCAGGCCCTAACTGTGGCATTAAGATTCGTGAGCTTTGTTGAAAGTGACTCTTTTAATCAGATTTAATTAGACAAATATGATAGCAAACTGCGCATATATAACGTGACTCTAATGACCTGATGCATATATAACGTGTTCATTTTGAAAGTTTAATGTGTGTTCCAAAGAAGAAGAAATTGCAATATCATTTGATTTCATCAAATCTGTTTGGCAAGAAACAAATGACAAATATGAATGATAATTATGATATAATTTCTCTTCTTGGTATTTCCGCGTAAAAAAACACAAGCGATGCAGTTCATAATTTACAAAATATCACCACCACACAACATCACGGTATGGTTTTTCTATCTAAAAAAAATAATCCATTTGTAAATAATTTATAACAAGGATAAAAATAAAATAAAAATCATTTTGCAACAAATATCATGGTTTCTACCCCAATTCCAAAACCGTAGGAATATACAGAGATTCTGCAAGGCTGGCTAGCAATATGGAGAAAGTGGGTTTCACCATGCGCCATAATTCTCAAAAGGCACCCCTTAGCCACCGCTGGTCTCACAATCATGGGGCAAAAAGGTTAGGACCACAATTAAAAAATAGACACCCCCAAGTCTCTAGCTCAAGCCATTGCACACCGCGACGTGTCCACATTCCCATGTTGCCACCTGGCTGATTCTCACTCGCAATATATATGGCTTTCGTTCATTTCATTTCACCAGGAAAAGAATTACTCAAGTCTAGTCCAGTCCAGTAGGATTATTCCTTTTCCACATAGGAAAGTGGATTAATATCTCCGACAGCCCGAATCGTTTCTTTTATGTTTTCGAATATTAACTGTCCATTTTATGGAGCTTAATTAGTACTGTAGTAGAAGATTATTGAGCATTGATATCTAAACAAAGAGACCAACACACTGAATTGAAAGTCATTTATTTCAAAACAAATATTCTTTTGAATATGCCTTAAATTTGGAAAGTTTTGGATATGGACCGGTTGGACGGATGCATGTCCGTCCAAACGGGCCTTTGAGGAATTGATGTGCTTAGCGTCTGGACGGAGCTTATAGATTGACGCATTTTAAACCGGTTTGGATTTATTTTTGTATTTTCCTATATAAAGGGACCTCGGGACTCCTAGGGTTTTCTCATTTTGTTCCTTTTGTCTTTAATTGGGGCTTGATATTATGGTTTTAGAGCGTCTCTTAACTTGGGTTCTACTTGATGCAGAACAAGTAGCAGTCTAGTTCTATGATGAATTGGACCGATTGAAGCCTAGGAGGCCAAAACAACTCTTAATTGAAAATTGCCAATTTCGGCAATTTATCGACTAGCCCGGAATAGACCCAAACTTGGTGAGCTGCAGCAGAATCGCACTACGATCAATACTCACCACCCTAATCGTGACTGATGGTGGAATTCGGCCAAATTCATTCGTTTAGGCCTTCAATTTAGTAATTTTGCTATTTTAGGTAATAATTAGATTACGAATTACTCTTAGCGTGTAATTCCATTTACGTTTTTTCCAATTGTGAATTTCTTATTTTTCTTTCTAGTTTTCAGTTTTGGGAGTTTCCCCAATTTTTGGGGTACTTTATTTTTTGGTAAGTTTTTGCTAGAGTTTGCTAATTTTCCCTATAAAAGGACATGTAACCTCTATTATTATTCATCTTCTAATCAATTATAAATCAGAGTTATCTCTTTCTTCTTGTGGATTCAAGAACCCTCGTAGATTCGAGACCTATCATCGTTTGAACTAGTACGCTAACTAGTTTCTCGTGTATTCCGCTGCGTCACTACTAGAGTTTGTACTTCCATTGGGGTTCTCTAGAGATTTATTCCTAGATATTGTTGGGTGCATTTGAGAGTTATGGATAAAGTAGGCTCTTTGTAATCTTTCCTCATTTATAGTGAATCAGGCTCTTTGCTACTGGAGTACATATAATTAACCTTCGTCTTGAGGCGAAATCATGTAAATCTTTATATCCTTATTTTATTGTCTATTGTTTTTTTCATTCTCTACTTTGTGGTTTTCATAACATATTCCGATTAGTACTTGTCATCAAATATTCGATGAACGTGATATTCGGTGTGGTTAATTTTCTCGAACAGTTCTGAAAAATAAAATATTTCGATCAGCAACATGAATTGGGAATGGGTAAAAAAATGCTCCCACCATCCTAAAATAATAGTCAGTACTTTTGGGGATGCGTGTAATTTACAATTGCTTATATTTTTAATGTGAACTTCAAAAAATATGCATTATGAATCTTGTTTGATAGATCTTAATTAGTTTTATTATACAAAATTTTCAAAATCATAAAAAATATTGCTCCCTCCATCCCTTTTTAAGTGTGTTGCTTCGTAAATCCAACTTATTAAAGAAATATCATCATTACACCTATCACTTCAACTTTTACCTCTACTTTACATTTTTCACATCAACTTTTACTTCCACTTTTTAAAATTATCCTTCATTTTTACCCATTAACTCTTTACCCACTAACTTTTCAAAAGGGTAAAATGATAATTATACACACTTTTACTTATTAACTTTTCAAAACATATACTTATTCAGGGACAACCCAAAATGAAAATGTATACACTAAAAAAGGGATGGAGGGAGTACAAATTAAAAGATATAAGCAGTTGAAATGGCCCGCAGTCCCAAAATGGACTTTCATTTTGGGACGGAGAGAGTAGCCAAAATAGGCAAGCGGTGGCTAGCTCATGCAGTAGAGCTCTTGAATGCCTCACACTGTATTCCGAGATCAAGTGTCATTTTTTTGGGTAATTAGATTAAGTGTCATTTCCCTCTCCCCATATAATAAATTAAGAATGACGAATGAAAAAAAGAAAAAGAAAAAGTAGTAGCCAAAATAGGACAGGTCTTTTCTTTTGGTCTTTAGAACAGGAGAGAAGCATCACATTTCACATATTCTGGCATTTCCGTTCACTTTCGGTTTCTTTCTTTCTTTCTGTGCCATTAGACCATCCAATCAGTTTAATAAATAATACTAATGGCAAGAGAGCTTTTTGTTTTACACTTTTACCCTTTGTGATGAGAATAATAAAGGTTATGTTCATAAAGCATATCCTTTTGAAAGCTCACGTAAAGAAACCCTTATTGGGCTCGAATATCACCCTTTTCTTTCATTAACTATTTGCCTCTCTCTCTCTCTCTCTCTCTGATTTTTCTGTGTTCTCAAGAAAAATTTTGTTATTGCTTTTTGATGATGACGTCCTTTCAAATTCAATTGCACTTCATGGATAATATAAGCATATTTCGTGCATGGTTTATTCTGTAATGGTGAGTGCCTTTTATGCTCTACACGTACGTCCAATATTTGCTGAGCGCATTCTCATTGGCCATTGTCAGCTAAAATTAGTTTCAGCCCCGAAAGCGACTTCTTCTGTTTATGCCATAAGCCGGCTCTACTCATTGCCAGCAAAAACTTTTAGATCCATAGAGATTTACCCGATTGGTATCTCAGGGTTCCAGAGATTGGATTACTCAATATGCACGTAAGTTGGCTTGTCCGGCAGCTGGCAAGTGTGGCTCCAGCAGTTTAATTCAAAAGTCACAAAAACGTAAGGAAAATTTTGTATGCAAAGTCTTATAGCATTATAGTTTATTTTTATTTTAGCTATATTATCAACTTACTCATAAATTTAAGTGAATTTTCTTTTATTTTAGCTACGATGAGTTATTGAGTGCTGACAACGTGAAAGAAAATTAACTTAAACAGTAAATGGGAAATACAAAATTTCATTGCATTCTGGGGTGTTCGCTTGAACACTCTCAACATTACACCCCGGTTGTCCAGACTCCTAATCACCAAAAGAAGTGAAAACTAATGGAAAATTGAAAAACAAAAATTCTGCACTTTTAATCATAGATTTTTTTCTTCTTCTTCTTCTTCTTTTTTTTTTTTTTTGCATTTTTTTTTTTGCAAAAAAAAAAAAAAAGAAAAATTATGGCCTCAAACACTACTAAATATTAATTACTATCTTAGAGCTTCTCTCCCTAAGAAAGAAAAAAAAAAAAAAGAAAAAACCTCTAGTCACCTTCTCTCTTCCATCCCCTCCCTCCCCGTACGTAGGATTTTCATCACCCTAATGCAGTGGCGGGAAGGGAGGGCTTTACCCTTGATGGGTGTTTTCCTTTTTCCCAACTCCCAAGTGATGATGTTTTTCTCGTTTTCAATATCCCCTCCTTTCTAGTGAGGGTTTTCTTTGTGAGATCTGAGAGTTTCTTTGTTTTCCCCTCTGTTTCCTTCCTCTCGATTTCTCCTTTATTATCAAGGTGCCGTTTCAAGATTTGGAAATGGTGGTGGCGGTGATGGTCTTTGGACGAAGCAAGGCGGTGGTGATAATGGTCCAATTACTAATCAAATCAGTTTAACTGGTTTGCCATCAGTGTATGGGCATCATTATTGAGGCCTCAAATTTGTGTTTGATCAGTGTGAGTTTTGTTGTGTGTGTATAGCTACCAATGAGGTGGCCCATTTTGTGGTTATAAGAGGTAGTAGTGGTCTAACGGCCCGTTTGGATGTCGTATTAGATTGAGAGGGATTAAATAGGCAGGGGGATAAAATAGTAAGGGTGATTAAATAAAAAGGGTGGGCCCACATTGATGTGATAGTTAAGAATGAGGAATTAAATGGTCCATGGTTTGGATGGGGGATTAAAAAGGAGGGATAAAGAGGGTGGATAATGTAAAAATCAGTCAAATGACTATTTTGTCCTTGTGAATGCCTATATTAAATTATACATTTAAATAATTGTATAAATCCAAAAAATAATTATATAATACTTATCTATGTCTGGGAAGACTGCCCTCCTTTGTGGCTTTCTAGTCCTTTGATTAAGGATGCATGAATGCTATTTCTAGATGCTTATCTAATGTATTTGTGTTCTCTATCAACTAAACGTCTACTATTTTGACCAAAAAAAAAAACTCCATAAATCAATTATCTAAATACCAAAATTTTGAAACTAGGAGAAAAGGCAAGGACATGAAAGAAAAAATAAGAGAGGTATTTCTGGAAATTAAAAGTAGAATTAAATGGGGTAAAACAAAGAAAGAATTATATATGTCACTGCCATATAGGGTTAAGTTTGGTGCAGATATATGTTTATATATGCTGTATTTTTCATTTTTTTCAAATAATCGTCTTATCTTTCTAATTCTTCATGCAATGAAGTCATTCTGTGGAACCCAAAACATGAGGGCCCTGATATTTTGTCTCCAAGCCAATTATATATTTTTATATTGGCAAAGTTGGTCAAAGCTAGTCCATAATAGATTATACATACATAGATTAATATTGCTTACCCCAGAAGCAAATGCTTGTTAACAATGTTGACATATGTGACATAAGACGCATAATCATAATTATATAAAAACATGTGTCAATAACCAATTACAATTGCTGATTAAGAAAAAAAAAGCCAAGCGCAATATGGCAAGATATAATATGTCAACATCGATCTTCTATCTGGTGTTATGTTATTACTTTATTACTCCTATGTCTCTTTTTTAAAACTGTGACAATATGAACAATGAAGCACTTTTCTGCATTGACTATGTTCCAAAGTTATGTTTGCAATAATTTAAACTACTAAGTGAAATCTTTAAATTGTCAAAATAGAAAGTTTATGAAATGGAAATACTTGATTTTTTTTATTAAAAAATGATATAGTTTTAAAAAATAGACTAACAATTTCGGACAAATTGAGCACCTTCTTAGCTTGCGGAATAAATTTTGGCCAACAGGAGGGAGAGTGTTGAAGTATAATTCCATCTATCAGACTTTGAAGTATATATTTATTACAAAGAAATGAACAGTAAGACTTTGAGGGTGTCCAGCGTTAGTATTTGTCAAACATCAGTTAATTATCACCTCGAACACTAGCATATGAGTTTGGGTGTCTCTCCACTTACTGCCAAGTGGGTTTGAGTTGGACGCTTTAACGTGGTATCATAGCTAGGTTTTCAGAGGCTTCTCCCCTCTTTTTTTGTGCCATAGTTGCACTTTGTTTCTTGTAATCTGTATGTTCCGGATCCTTTGCTGACCTCTCCACGTGCGAGCCAGGGGTTGCATGTGCAGGAAAGTGTTGGAATTTGTCTCAAATCGGTTAATTATTACCTCGAAAATTAGTATAAGAGCGTCTCTCTATTCATTGGCAATTGGTTTTGAGTTCGATGGTTTAACATCTAGTCCTATTCTATCTAACAAATAAAATTCGATCAAGTCCCTATTAACGTCCGATGAATATTATTTTATTAGATAAATGACAGAATATCGGACTTAACGTACGGCATTAAATTTCATTTTACGTCCATTGAAGAATCATATTCAGATGAGATGGGATCATCTCAATTCAATGAATTCATCATCAATCACCCAATCAAGTTATGGATGAGACCTAACATGAGGGTTGTCCTCATACACAAAAAGAAACAAAAGAACCACTTTCAGACTTTATATTAATTGAACATAACTTATCTCGTCTACGCTTCCAGACGAGATAAGTGGTTCTTCACCACCCTCTTTTTATTATTAATTTGTTTATTGGCAACTGTGGTACATTATTGAACAGGGGAGCTGTGGAGGAACCCAAAAAAATGCCAAACAACAGCTTGATAGATAGAAACAGTCCAAGTATGTCACAGTCCAAAAGTACGTGCACGTATAGGGAATATCATTTGTGGGATTGTGGGTGAATTTGCTTTTTTTAGTAAATTTTTATTTTATCAGCAAAAGGTTTTATTGGGGAGTCTAACCAAAAACAAAAACATTCAAGCATAATTGAAACTCAACTACAAAAACCCTTACAACCCTGATCTTCATTTATCAGTAGGTGGGGTCAACACCCAAACAAAGTCTTTTCACCCAACAGACTCGAAGCAACAAAATCAAGCTAGGGGCAGGGAGATCCTTGTCGCAAGTGGGGCCAACACCCAGTACCGTCTTTTGAACATACGAAATTGGATCAATTGCCCTGAAACTAGGCTGACCACTGGCTCCGACGAGGAACGCCGCCTCAAGTAGTCCGTCTTCGATTTCCTTCAACAAACCTTGTTGGACCCCAAACGGCAGCCACCAAACACATCAAGTTGACTTTCAATCATGCCCACTTTGGCGGTGATCAACGAGATCACCTTCGCCAAAAAGGCGACCTAATCAGAGACAGCCCGTCGCTCCACCGGAAACCCCACAAATGGCCGGACACACCAGCTATCGAGATCCAAAATATTCAGACCCCACAAATGACCGGAAAGGCCCTAATCATTGAGATCCTGACGCCACCACAGCTCAATCGCCATCACGACACCACCAGATCTGAACCTGAAAAGGCTAAAGAAACCTACAGATAAGGAGGAGAAGTTTTACAGAGAAGAGGGCGTTACCAATTTTCTATAGGTGAGCCTACATAAATCATAAAATAAGATATTGTATATTGTCGAATAAGGTTTGAGTGGCGTTGGTATTACCCATTAAGCTGTGATCAATTAATTAATGTGGCCAAGTAATTGACAAATCTCTGTTAGAACGTAGGGTTATATCACGTGCTTTAAGTGGTACGAGCTTATTATTAAATGTAAAGACCATTAATGGTCTATTAGGGTTCCATTTATTATGATGAGCTATAATGGAACCAAGGCCTGTAAATATGTGGTTAAGTCCCAACTCCAAACCCTAATCTCTTTCTCATACCATCCCATCGTATGTGAGAGTAAGGTCAAGAGCAAGAGAAGGGTTCTGGAGGTCGAAGACAAACAACCACTAAGAAGTTTTCATCACCCATTGCGACAGGTACGTTTATTATTTTCTTCAATGGTTTGACATGGGTTATTGGGATTAGGGTTTCTTATGAAATCCAACAAGTGGTATTAGAGCCTCTTGTCAGATTATTGAGGAGAAAATACAAAGACTTTATTTTTTCCTTGATTCGAGAAGATTTCTAATCTGCACTTGTTAGAACAAGTTGATTCGAGATACTAGTCAGATTAATAGTAATAATTTTTTTTTATTGCTATATCCATGGTGACTTTTTGAGTTGCATAAAGTTACGTTTAAATCCATGTGGGTAATGATCGGCCCAAAGGAAGGTTATTATTTGGCCGGATTTTAAACAGGATTTACCCATGCGTTCAATAGTTGGCCCAAAGGAAGGCTTTTGATTGGCCATGTCTAATTTTGTATTATTCATTTTAACTAGCCTTATTTATTTTTTTGGAAGACCACTTGTGTGTTATAGTTTCTGTCCAAAGACTTCTTCTTTTTCTTTTTTTTTTTAAATCATCGCATTATGGATATTTGTTAATCGTGAACTTTTTCTTTTATGTTATTATAGTGAATGCATCTTCGATATCTGCAAATTTGAACAACATTTCAACTCTTACCAGTTCCAACTTTGCAAAATGAAAAGAGCATCTTTCAATCGTTCTTGGGTATATGGGTTTGGATTATGCATTGCATGTCGATGAGCCAACTAAGCCACTTATATAAGTACAACTGATAAAAACTCTATTTATGAAAAGTAGGAGCATTCTAACCGTATGAGAGCATCCTTATCTAAAGTACCAAAATTTTCACCAAATTTAACTTCAAAAACACTTTTTTATAAATGAGCAAGTCACTTTATCAAAAACTCACAAAATCAGACTCTCTATTTTAACTTTACTATATTAAACTATTCCCCTCAAATCTATTAAAAAAAAAAAATTCTCCCTAAAATCTAAATCTCTCCGTCTGCGGAGATGTATTCGATCAGGAGAAAAAAGAAGTGGACCCCCACAGCCATTGACATTTCTCCCCCACAGCCACACACACATCGCCACGTGTTCTCCCCCCTCCCCCCCCCCCCCCCCCCCCCCCCCCGCGTACGCAGCAAGAAGCAACCGAAAATTTAAAAAAAAAACTAACTGGTGCGTGAATAGTACAGCACCAAATTTGGTGCGGTACTGTAGCAAAAATAATTTGAAGAGGGAGTATAGAGAGGCTGATATTAGGGGTTTGGCTCCCTATTTTAACTCAAAAGTTAAAATGGGGAGCCAAATGATGATTCCCTGAGTCTTATGATAATAAAACATTCTATATCTGATACTATTCAAGGTGCAATGCCTGAGGAAGAGAATGCCAAGAATTTTCTTAGCCAAATTACAAACCGACTTATTGCATCGGGAAAGGTGGAGGCATGTACGCTTCTTAGCAAACTTGTCACCATGCAGTATACTAGCAAAGGAAATATAAAAGGGTACATTATGGAAATGTCCAATCTTGTTACCAGAATGAAAGCACTAAAGCTAGAATTTTCTGAACAAATTCTTGTGTACCATGTTCTGATTTCACTTCCTACACAATTTGGTTCATTTAAAATAAATTATAATACTCAAAGAGAGAAATTGACTCTTAATGAACTTATAGCTCAATGTGTGCAAGAGGAAGAAATAATTAAACAAGAAAGGATAAAAAGTGCTTATTTGGTGACTCATTCTCATGGTTATTCGGGTACTAAGAAAAGAAAGTTTAATCATAAGACCAAGGGAATTGCAGATGCTGGGACTTCACAAACTACTGTGCAACAGAAACATAATAAAGGTGTTCCTTGTTTCTTTTGCAAAAAAGTTGTTGGTCATGTGAAGAAGAATTGTCCAAAATATCACAAGTGGCTTGCAAAGAAAGGTAATCAATTTAGTTTTGTTTGCTGTAAATTTAATTTAGCTAAAGTACCATCCAACACTTGGTGGATAGATACGGGTGCAACTATTCACATAAGTGTGTCCATGCAGGGTTGGCTGAGGAGCCGAATACCCAGTGATGCCAAAAGGTTGATTTATATGTGCGATAGCAATAAAGTTCATGTTGAGGCAATTGGAGTTTTTAAACTTAAATTAGAATCTGGTTTTTGTTTGGATTTGGATGGGACTGTTTATGTACCGTCATTTAGGCGGAATTTAATTTCTATTTCCAGTTTGGACAAATCCGGTTATACTTGTTCATTTGAACATGGAGATTTTAGTCTCTATCAAAATTCGAATATTATTGGTACTGGATCTCTAGTTGATAATTTATATAAGTTAGACTTAGATGCCTCTCACTTAAAGTTTAATAAACTTTTCATGTTGACAACTATTGTAAAAAGCGAAAATTATTTAATGAGAACTCCTCTGTGTTGGAGCACAAGCGTTTGGGACATATCTCGAAAGAGAGAATCGAAAGGCGTGTGTCACTACTACAAAAAGGTGTAAAGATCATGGTTTTTGGTGTGTTCTTTCACTTTTAATCTCGGTTGAAAAACCGTGATCTAACCTAGTGTGATTAAAAGTTCCAATCTTTCAATCACGGTTCTAAACCGTGATGAAAACTCATAAAAAACTGTGATTAAAACAAACAAAAAAAACTGTGATATTTGATAACATAACATCTCAGTTTTGCCTAAAAACCATTATTGTTTCCAGAGAAATCATCTCAGTTTTTAGTAAAACCATGATTAGAAAAATAGAAAAAACGGTAATGAAAAAAATTTCCTTGCTAATTCTAATAGGTGTCCAAAAACTACCTTACCTTGCAAAACCTTGATTCTATCAAGATTTGATCCTTTGACCTCTTGTATAAGACAATCAACTCCTATCCACCCCACCAATTATGCATTTCATTATGTTGTTGAATTATTTAATAAATATAATAGTTTTTGCAGGTCTTTCACTTGCCCATATTAGTTTCTTGATCATTAACTATGATTTTCTAGGCTTTATGTACTCTTACAGTTTCCAAGCTTGTTTGAGAAAGTATAATTTTTTGTTACAACAACATTTTTTGTGTTAAACACATATTCTATGAGTTTCTAACAACTATTTTTATTTTTATTTTTGTTTAAAAAGGAGGTCCCATCTTCCAATTCAACAAAATTCCCTTCCATCAAAAAATCTAAGTCTCTCTTCTCTTTCTCAGCATAATTGTGATACTCTAACTCAATAACTTCCATCAAATTTAAACTTTTCTCCCCATAAAATTTTGCTCCCAACCGTTCACCGATATCCATCACATACTAAGCTTTCTTTAGCAAAACAAAAAATAAGAAAGATCTCCGTTTTTGTAAAAACATGTTAACAAAATAAGAGTTAGAATTTTTTTTTTATCATGGTTAAGTACATAAACCGAGATGAAATACGGTTTTAATCTCGGTCATCTATAAAATGTGATTAAAATAAAAATAAAATTAAGCTTTAATCCCAGTCATTTAAAAAGTGTGATTGTAAGTAAGATGAGATTGAGATTAAATGACTGAATTAAAGCTTCATTTCATTTTTATTTTTAATCACATTTTATAGATGACCGAGATTAAACCTATATTTCATCTCGGTTTATGTACTTAACTGCGATAAAAAAAAAAATTTGACTCTTATTTTCTTATCACGTTTTTACAAAAACTGAGATCTTTCTTATTTTTTAGGCGTGATCTTTATACCTTTTTGTAGTAGTGTGTCAAGTGGAATTCTTGATCCTCTTGATTTTTCAGATTTTAGAATCTGTGTTGACTATAAAAAGGGGAAGCAAACAAATATAAGGAAATTTGGTTCCAAAATGAGTTTAGAAGTGAGACATACCGATATTTGTGGTCCATTCCCTACGACTTCTTGGAATGATCAACGGTATTTTATCACTTTTACAGATGACTATTCTCGTTATGGGTATTTGTACTTGATACATGAAAAATCACAGAAGCTGGATGTATTTAAGGCCTATAAAGCAGTAGTTTAAAATCAACTTAATAAGAAAATTAATGCTGTTAGATTGATCATGGTGGTGAATACTACGACAGAGATGAGGGATCAGGCGAATAGCATCTACGGCCTTTTGTGAGATAATTGGAAGATTGTGAGATCGTACCTCAATACAGCATGCGAGGGACACCAAGTCAAAATGGTGTATTTGAGAGATGAAATCGAACCCTTAAAGATATGGTTAGAAGTATGATAAGCAATTCCTCTTTACTTGATTCCCTTTGGCAGGAGAACCCTTAACGACTGCTGTTTATATTCTTAATCGAGTACCTAGTAAAGCATAGCTAAAACCCCATACGAGTTGTGGAGTGGAAAAAAGCTTAGTCTTAAGCATTTTCATATCTAGGGTTGTCCAACTGAGGCTAGGCCTTATAGACCCAATGAAAGAAAATTGGACTTAAGAAACAGTAGTTGCTATTTGTTGGATAATGCCAAGTTTATTGAGGATGTTGAAAGTAGTGGGAGTGCACATCCAAGAATTTTTTATTTGAAAAGGAACAAGTTGAGATTTCTACGATTCCTGTTGAAGTGGTCACACCTATACTTGTACATGATGCGAATGCAAACCACCAAACTATTCTTGAGCTTACTAATACGGAAGAACCACAACAAACTCAAGTAGAGGTTCCAATTAGGAGATCCAATAGGGAGAGGATTCCTAATGATTATATTGTTTATCCCCAAGAATATGAGTTTGATATAGGATGGAAGATGACCCCATATCTTTTAGTTAAGCCAAACAAAGTGTTAACTCCCTAAAATGGATGAATGCCACATTGAATGAGTTAAAATGTATGAGTGACAATGACGTTTGGAATCTTGTCGAATTGACAAAAGGTGTCAAGCATGTTGGTTGTAAATGGATATTTAAAACCAAGCGGGACTTGAAAGGCAATATCGAAAGAGATAAGACACGTCTTGTTGCTAAAGGTATTGACTATAAAAAGACTTTTCCTCCGGTATTATCGAAAAACTCTCTAAGAATTATTGTGGCACTTGTAGCTCATTATGATTTAGAGATTTACCAAATGGATGCAAAGACTGCGTTTCTCAATGGTGACGTTGAAGAAACCATATATATAGTGTAGCCAGAAGGTTTTGAGACTAAAGGATCAAAATATTTGGTTTGCAAATTAAAGAAACCCATCTATGGCTTAAAGCAGGCATTCTGTCAGTGTTACCGAAAATTTGACCAAGTAATTTCCTCTTTTGGTTTTAAGGAAAATGTTATAGATCAATGTGTTTATCGTAAGATTAGCGGGGGCAAATTCATTTTTCTAGTTGTATATGTCGATGATATCTTACTGGCAAGCAGGGATATAGGTTTATTGCATGAAACTAAGAGACACTACGCCAAAATGGGGCATTCCCGACATTTTTATTCACGGCATTTTAATTAATGCCAGAAAATGCCACTATAACTGGCATTTGAAATGCCGGAAAAAATCAACTTTTTCCGGCGTTTGTTTTAAGAAATGCCGGCAAAAGTCGAATTTCCAGCCAAAATATTACCAACATTTTTATTAATGTCGGCAAAAGGACTTTTATTGGCTTTTTTATGAAAATGCCGGTAAAAGTCTAATTTTTTTTTTTTAAAAATCTGCCATATAATATAAATACTATTAATTGTGTAGTGTGAAACAAAATGGGGCTAGCCTAGTTGGTAAGCATGCGCATGCGCAAGGCAAAGGTCGCTGGTTCGATTCTTGGAGTAAACATTTCTCCACAATATTGCTCGCCATGTGGGTGCCACGTGGCTGCCACACACACGCCATGTGTCTGCTAGCCGCCATGTGTCTGACACATGGCCGCCACACAAGCGCATGTGGTCTTTTGTTTATAAGGCAATAGGCTTTGCTGGCATTTGTGAAAATGCCGGTAATAGTCAACACTATTACCGGCATTTGTGTCGACTTTTTTCGACATTTGTAGCATTTACGACACTTGTGTAGATGACATATGAAATAAATGCCAGTAATGCTCAACAAATGCCCATAATACCCTTTTCCAGCATTTTTGGTTTCTTTTCCGACATTTTTCAAATGCCGCAAATAGCTTAATTTGGCGTAGTGAGATTTCTATCTAAGAATTTTGAAATGAAAGATCTTGGTGATGCATCTTTTGTGATAGGCATACAGATTCATCGTGACAGATCACGTGGTATAATTGGCGTATCACAAAAGACGTATGTCAATAAAGTGCTCAATAGGTTCGGCATGCAAAGTTGTGCCCCATGAGATGCACCAATTACTAAGGGTGATAAAATGGGTTTGCTCCAATGCCCAAAGAACGACTTGGGAAGGAAACAAATGTAGGACATCCCCTATGCATCAGTAGTAGGGAGTCTTATGTATGCTTTAATTTGGACGTGTCCAGATATTGTATATGCGGTTGGAATGCTTAGCAGATATTTAAGTAATCCAGACATGGATCACTGGGAAGTAGTTAAGAAATTTATGCGATACTTGCAAAGGACAAAAAATTATATGCTCAAATATATGAGATCTGAACATTTGGAGATCATTGGATATTTAGACTCCGGTTTTGCTGGTTGCCTCGATAGTAGGAGATCCACTTATGGTTATGTTTTCATGTTTGCCAGAAGAACTATGTCATAGAAAAGTGTCAAATAGACACTCATAGCACAGAATCAAAATCAAAGCATATTGACATCAAGTTTTCTTGTCGTTAAGGAAAGAGTTCAGAATCATCTGATGTCTATTGATTATATTAGCACAAAACTCATGATTGCGGATCCGCTTACTTAGGGCTTACCACCTAAAGTGTTTAAGGAGCATGTAACTCGTGTGGGAGTTGTTAGTTCTAGTGAAGTATTTTGTTAGTGGGAGTTGTGCTACTAATATTGTTGATTATTTGACATTTGTGGTGATCACTTTTGGTTTATTAATAACTCTGATGCATATTTTCAAATTGTGGTTATACATAAAATTTTGAATATATGCATTAATAAAGAACTCTGTTGAGTTATAAGATTGAACTAGTTGGAAATAGGCATGACAAAGGATCATATTTGCATGTAATTTCCATGCTACACATTTGTACTTGATTTATGTCGTTGAATACATAAATGTTTGTGACCATGGATGAGTCCTATCATGATAAATATGGCAAAGGCCACCATGATCCTATACTTGTGTTTTCAATGACCTGATTGTTTGAGATGACACTCATAAATATCGACAATAGAAGTTTTGAGCTTTTAAAGTTTACAATGTTTAATATCAGGATGACCTATATGGCCCAAGTGGGAGATTGTTAGCAATTTTCTGTGGGTGGGCCTACGTAGATCATAAAATTAGATATTGTATATTGTCGAATAAGGTTTGGGTGGTGTTGGTATTACCCATTAAGCTGTGATCATTTAATTAATATGGTCGGGTAATTGACAAATCTCCGTTAGCACATATTTGGGTTATATCATGTGCATTAAGTGGTACGAGCTTATTATTAAGTGTAGAGACCATTAAAAGCCCATTAGGATTCCATCTATTATGATGGGCTATGATGGAACCAAGGCCTGTAAATACGTGGTTAAGTCCCCACTCCAAACTTTAATCTCTTTCTCATACCATCCCATCATGTGTGAGAGTAAGGTCAAGATCAAGAGAATGGCTCTGGAGGTGGAGGACAAACAACCACCAAGAGGTTTTCATCACCCATGGCCACAAATACGTTTACGATATTATTTTATTCAATATATAGTTTGACAAGGGTTCTTGGGATTAGGGTTTATCATGAAATCCAACAGTGGGTTTGCCAGGTTAACTGGTCTCATAAAATTAATGTAAGGGTATAAGGGAAATTCAAATAAAATTGTTGATTTCGATCTAAGTCACATAATGCGCGTGCATGTGAGTGAGCAGGGCTGCAGGAGCGCGAACGTGAGTGTGCGTCTTTCAAAAGCATTCCAAACTACTAAAATTCGTAGGAGACATTAAGTGCGCGAGCACAGAGCTAGAATTAAGAGTACGAATAGATAGCTTTACGAAGGATTATGTGACTAAGGTTTTGACTAGTTATTTGATGTCTCTTATTCCTTCGAATGAGAATCAGAGTAACGGATTTAAGGGAGAAGAAAGAAAAAATTTGTCATTGAAAGATTAAATCGTTGGTATTATTTAGAAAATAAAAGAGAATTTTAATTAGGCATCCTATACCAATATTGTCATTATGATTTAACCCTATGAGATTTGAATATTTATGATTCCATCCTGAAATTGGTTGAGTGGCCCATTATACCCTTATCAAATGCAACAATACCTCAATATTTAAATCATTTAGAATCCCAAAATTATTGGGATTGATTACACATCCAGAAATTGGTGGGATTGATTACAGTTTCCATAGTAATATTGATCTCAATAATTAGATAATTTAGAACCCCTAAATTAGTGGGACGTGTAATCATGGGAATACAATTTCCATTACCATTAGTAATATACAGTTTCCCACACGACTTTCGCCGCCCCACCCGATCATCTTCCACCATTGCCGCCCTCCGCCCTCCAACAAATCATACACCCTCTCACTCTTTTGAAAAATCGTAAACCCACTATGGTGAATTACCACCGTGATCTTTGTGTGGAACGCGACAATCTCAATAATCGTTCATCGACGCCAATCTCCAATTGTTCATCGCCGCCGATCTCCATAGCCGTTTTCCAAAATTGTTCAAGTTTTCCTCATTTTGGATTGTTAAAAAAAAAAGGTGTACAACATTCCAACTTCGTCAAATCTTTTTGGTCATATTGTTGGAGGAATGAAAAACAAATGCATGAGTAGATCTCATGGTTTTTTCAGAAATCTTTTCTTTCCTATCTAACATTGAATATGGTTTATTGATTTAATATTTTGGTGATTTGGTACAGTAAAAGTGGTAAATTAGTAAACCATGTTCACTGTATGAAATTTCATGGTAATTTAGTACTATGTGATTTTATGATGCATTAATCTACCATATGTTTCATTTTTTTTTTGTGGTGCATTAATCTACCATGTTTTAATAATTTTTTGTACATGCAAATCTGACTTTTATCCTTGGACTACATATACAGATTTTTTACGGTGCATTAATGTATCATGTTTCTTAGTTCATTTTTTTTTTACATTTGTATTTCTTTAGAAATTTATCATGTTTTCTATAGTTGATTTAGTCACGGAAATCGTGAAGTGATTTTCATGGTACATAAATCTATCATGGTAAAAAAACATGGTGGATTATTACAAAAGTGCATGAAATCAATATCCCATGACTCGTGTTTTTAGGAAAAAATATCATAATTATTTAGTTGAATTTTTTTTTTTTTTTGAGATTTTAGGTGTGAGAAGATTAGGAGAGAATTATAAGATTAGGAAAGGGAGAGATTTTTCAAGATGGAGAGAGAGAGAGAGAGAGAGAGAGAGAGAGAGAGAGAGAGAGAGAGAGAGAGAGAGATAATTTAGGAAATTAGGAGAGATAAATATTAGGAAAATTAGGAGAGAAATATTAGGAAAATCAGAAGAGAGAGAGAGGGTATTTTGGGGTTTATTTGAATTTTGAGATGGAATCATAAAGATTCAAATCTCATAGCATTGAATCATAATAATCTTTTTGTACAGGATGCCTAATTAACTCTCCCAAAATAAATCATTAAAAATGAATATATCTCATGAGTTCATTGACATCCGGTTGACTTGATTTTTTTAATTAGTAACTTTACCAAAGGCTATACAATAAATTGAACAAATAGGATGTGGATCTATTCCATTCGGCATCTTCTGGTCCTATTCAGTTTTCAGTATCGTGGTCTCATCTCAAATCCACAAGAATGATCGAACTGTTCATCTCAAACATCTCACAAAGAATTCACATGTCAAAATTCAATTTGATGGGGCATTGAAAGTAACAAACACAAATCACACTTCTATGTGCGAGAAAAAATAGGACGATGGACGGTCTTCTTGTTCTCGATCGGTCTCTTTTTTCTTGCACAAGTGTAATTTGTTTATATGTTTACGGATGCCCAATCAAATTGATTTTTAACTTGGAGGTAATTTTGTATGAGATTTACAAAATAAACGATTTAGATCATTCTGTTCGACTCAAAATGAGTAAAAAAAATGCAGAAATTGGGTGCAACTGGAGGATGATTTAGGGCTTGACTACAGCCGGAGGCCGACAGTGCTCACAACCAGAGCTACGATCGAGGTTCACACACCAACCCCTGATCGGAAAGTTAAGGTTCAAGTATTTTTTTCCCTTCTTCCGGTGGTGATAACTTCCATTATTTGTTACTAGTAGTTCCAATATCAAAAGATCAATGTGTCAAACTCTTTAAATCGTAACAGTACAGTTTGCAATTATGATGTCACAAAACTTCCAACTGTCGCAACGTAATATTCCATCCGTCTCTTTTTAAGTAATTCTATCGGAATAGGTGCAATTTCAAATCTCTGAAAAACATATTTCTTTATATAACTTTTTAATACCAAATTAAAGGGCTCATTGAGTACTTTAATTTGGTGCAAAAAAAAAAAAAAGTTTAAAAACATGCTTCGGAAGTGCAATTTTTAATGGTTACAAAAATACACATTTTCCCAAAGGGACGGAGGGATTATAACTTGTTTTCTTTGTACTCCATTTTTTTCTTCATAGGTTTGGTGGTTAGTAATTTGTTACAACACAAGCCGAACATAAATCTATTTACTCGAGCCTGAGACCTCCACTTGGGCACTTAACCACCCTCCCACGAGGCCGTGGTAAACGTCCGTTGACAAAGAATTTTCAATTTCTAGCAACAAATTAATGTTAACGTACAAAATAAATTCATGGTCAATTTTGAAAGATTTTGGCACTCATAGGCAATGGGTTCTGACTCACTAAGTCAAAAACTATTTGACTGTTGTTAGATTCACCAGTATTGCAATGGTCAATAAAACAAGCCAAAATCTTATTTAATTTAGCAGATGCAAACAAGTTTTATTAGTCAGTCCTAAGTCAAAAACTATTGGACTGTTGTTAGATTCACCAATATTGCAATGGTCAATAAAACAAGCCAAAATCTTATACATTTAGCAGATGCATACAAGTTTTATTAGTCAGTCCTATGCAAAATACCGCGATGAATACATATTTTTTAATAACTCGGTATTTGGCCCAATAAACGATTAATTCGGTAGATCAATTTTTATCACCACTAGCAGAGACTTATTTAAAGTTTGGATCTCTCCTATCCATTGACCAACATAAGAAATAATAAAACCTGGGTGAGAGTCGAATTTCAGACTAAATGCTTCTTAAAACCATTCTGATTGCACATAGTGTCTTCCTCCCTTTTTTTTTACTGTTTTTTTTTCTTTTTCTGAACAGGCGGTTGCATAAAATATCAGTAATGCTCAGAACAAAAAGTAAAAGCTAGCTAATTTTTATAAGCAACGTTGACTTTTTTGAAAGGGACCGCCAATTTTGAATGTCATCATGATTTTCTATATATGTTAATTAGTCAACTTCGAATCACTCCATCAAGGCGTTCGTATGCATATTTCTTTTAAGAACAATTACAATAATTTTAATATTAAACTTCTGGAGTAGTATTTTAAGCAGTGAAGAACATTCCTTTCTCTCACTATATTTTATAAAGGAGTACATTTTTGGATGCACCATGCAGTTTGTGCATTTTGAGGCCCATTATGAGCCCACTTTAATGATCTAAATCGTTTTTATTTTAGAATTCGTCGAGAATAGCAATCATATGCCAAAAATCATATTGATTGGATATACCAATTAAGCCTGAGCGGAACACATATATCTTTCAAGAAAGCTATGTTTATGTGTTCTGATCAGGAATTGATTTGTATCCGATGTTGTAATCAGTGGCGGAGATAGACACTGGATTTTTGGAGTACATTTTTTGTTTTTTTACAGGAGTAAGTAATATTATTTGTAGCAAGTTCACAAAAAGAAAATAATTGTATAATTCATGGAGCGGCATACCGAAAAAAGAAAGGTTTGGAAGAAAAAAAAGTGGATTCCCTTTTGTGAGCAAGAGCCCATCCTTGATCCAAGCCAAATTTTGCATTCCTTTATATATTGTCTTTAACAACTTCTTCCATTACATATTCATGTAAGGCTCAATTCTGCATGTATAATTTTCACCTAAATATGTGATGAAGAAGGATGTTAGGGCACCACGTTGACAGTACTCCATGACTACTAATAATTACTACTAATCATGACTAAGCTTTCATTTATTCAATTTTAACCTCCAAACTTTCACTTGTTTATGCAATTACAATTACTATCTTGTCTCAAAATGTAAGTCCAGTCAGACTCTTTTCACCTTTTCCTTTCTCTCTCTTACTTAATCTTCTTAAATTTATTACTCAGTAAATTCCAAACGGAAATTTACTTATTTTACACGTGAAAAAATGGTTAAGGAAATTAGAAATATGTTTGAAACATATGATTATTTTGATTTTTTTTCGTAGGAACTGTAAGATAGTGTGTAAGTAAAACACTTTTTTTAAACAAGGATCTTTACGAAAAACATAGAAGCAAAAATTAAATATGTGTTTTTGATTCTTAAAAAGAAAATAGATTGTCGTGGGTTTTTTTTTTATAAAAATAAAATAAAATCATGTGTTAGATTGTGCCCACACTCGTACAAGTTTTGGGTTACGCCAGTAACGCCACTAAATGTATTTTTCGATATTGTGAATGTTAACAACGAATACATTCTAATGAACGATTTTGATTATCACAATGGTGCCCAAAATGTCTAAACTTCACAAAATAGTCTGTTTTAGGATTGCTGACAAGCCCGATCCAATTTTATTTATGCATGCAACGAATACATTCTAATGAACGATTCTGATTATCACAATGGCGCTCCAAATGCCTAGACTTCACAAAATAGTACTCCCTCCGTCCCAATTTGTTGTGTCTATTTCCTTTTTTGGACGTCTCAAAAAATCGTCTATATCTTTCAATCTATAATGTTTTTTATAGTCAATATGGATCTTGTTTGATAGATCTCAATTAATTTTTTAATACAAAGATTTCGAAATCGTAAAAAATATTATAGATTATGAAATATAGACAATTTTTTTAGAAGTTCCAAAAAAGAAACAGGCGCAACAAATTGGGACGGAGGGAGTATGTTTTAGGATTGCTGACAAGACCGATCCGATTTTATTTGTGCATGTACAATTGGTTTGTTATTTATTGATATAGAGTCATATTTAAATTTTAAACCAATATATTCACCCATTGAGAGTCAGTTGACCTAAGTTTGCAATACAGTACGTAGTAGCTTTAATTATAGTCATAGACTTTGAGACAGCTTTTTCAAACTTCCAATTTTTTAAAATTCAGCCATCTTTGAAAGACAACCACCCCTTTTAATTAATAATTCAAGGCAGAAATTCTTAACTGGATCATACTGTACAGCCATTATGTCCTTTCTTTAATTTAGTGGTTAATTGAATCTAGTAGGCAAGCATCATGTTCTACTAGGTTTGTTGATTAATTATTGCTACTTTAATTTTTACTTACTTTTGTGCATCAATTGCTCATCTAAAAAAAAATTGAATTATGATCATTATCTTGAGTTCACTTGGAGGAGAAAAAATTGATAATATAGAATTATTGAAATTGACCAAACACTCAATATTTTTGTAACAAAATAGGCAATTTTGAACCACATGCTTAATCGTGAGCAATCTAACTACAGCGGATTTTAGGTCAAATTTGAGATGCGGCTTTTCATTTCTATATTTTTAATATTGTGAAAAAGATGGTTTACTAAAATCAGTTTCCTGTGATCTCTAGACAAGAAATATTAGAGCCATTAAATAAGGATTTATTTTTTTGGGCTTCTCGACAACTATCGTTTATTTTCTCCGGATTTCTCGACAATTGTTGTTATCAATTTGAATCATATTAGAGCCTTGGAGTAAGGAAAGTATAGTTTTGTTGGTCTTTTTAACGTGACTCTAGAATTTTTGAAAGACAGTTCCATTCTCATGTTTGAGCTCATGCTCACGCGTGCATATTGTATACGCGTATTATGTGACTTAGGTTCAAAATTTGAAATCTTGGAGAATTTGGAGTCCATTAGGTAGGCACCTCTTTGCCTAATGAACGGACGGCCATGAGCTGAATCAAGACCAAGAAAGAAAAAGAAAAACGAAAATAAAAAAAAAAGGTAATTGCTGAATAGGTTGTAGATAAGGCTTTGG
Source organism: Vaccinium darrowii (assembly GCA_020921065.1). Lineage (NCBI taxonomy): Eukaryota > Viridiplantae > Streptophyta > Magnoliopsida > Ericales > Ericaceae > Vaccinium > Vaccinium darrowii. The sequence continues at coordinate 26,662,711 of CM037162.1, read as the reverse complement.
GGAATGAGTGGTATTTGCTTTTAGGCGCATCCAGTTTTCTTTTTGCCCTTCCTCGTTTTGTGGTAAAGCGATGAATGGAGTTGGGCATCGTGTCGGATTGTGTTCACATCGTGTCAATTCACGTACAGGTAAATAGGTATTTTACAAATTGACACGTAAAAGACCTATTTATCTGTTCGTGGCGAAAAATCTGAAATTACCCAAGTACGTTGACCCGAACACAATACGATTACACAATATGTGTCATTTTCGTGTCGGGTTCGAGTTGACACAACATGAATTTACACATCCAGAGCATGTAAACCGTGTAACCGTGTCATTTATGGGTTGGATTCGGGTTAACATGTCAACACGAATAAATAAACTAGTTAGCCCTGTCATTTTCGGGTTATGCGGGTTGAACACGAACCCGACTTGTTTAGCAAATGTGATCTCAAGTCATGTCATATGCATGTTTTATGTCAGAAATAGTCAACTCTACCAGCTAATTTCGTGTCGTGTTCGAGCCGTATTATTGTGTCTTGTCATAAATTCCTACCCCTAGCAATGAAGTGATTTTTCCTTTTTAAACCTTCCTCAGAAAATATTTAAGTACGACGACCATGTGTTACTCTCTCCGTTCGTATTTGTTGGTCCCTTTTTGAAATCTGTACTATTTTTTATTGCTTATATATTTCAGTTTAGATCTCAAAAAATATACAATATCGATCTTGTTTAATAGGAGTACTAGATTTCAATTAGTTCTATAATATAAAGTTCACAAAATCATGAATACTATTATAAATTGAGAGATATAAACAATTAAAAATGACATGGATATAAAAAGTAGATTAACAAATAAGGACGAAAGGAATACTATGTACATAATTTATCCAGCTAATAAAGATTCATTAATTCCACCAAGGAAAACGTGGATGTGCTACACAAATCTTACTAATCCCATTATGTTAGTGGTACTTCCCGCTTTACGAGATAATTTCACAGTGATACCGTCACATACTATCATTGTTTTATTCTCTCTGCATGTGAGCCGACCATGGCCGACCAAGGACGGCCGTGATTAGCCGAGCATCCATGTTGTACCCGAAGGAACAATATTCACCCCGTGTCCGTGTCCGTGTATTTTCATGTGTCGTGAGTCTATTCATGCTATATATCATAAACATAGTGGATGATTTTAATTTTAAAATAAACTTGTGACGAATTAAGAAACTGCACCCCACAGTACAAAACTAGGCCACACCCACAAATTGATCAACATCACCAACTTTTGGGTAGAAGTGGATGACGTATCGGCAGCAAACTTCACACATATTCAGACCACTCTCTGTTGAGTGTTGGGGCGTCTTCCCGAAGACAAATAGGGAAATTGGAGAGGACAAAATATGAAGGGCCCCATTTCATGGACGGTGACAGCCCCAGTGTTTCCGCACACATTATTCCTTGTTAATTGATTTTTTTTTTCTTTTAATAAACCTTGGGTCTGCCAAATGAAATTGTGTAGCTCTCATTTGAAACGTGAGGATTAGAATTTAACTCTCATGAATATGAGGTTGGTCATCGGAGTAAGCTTGCATATACTAACATCCTATTATCTGATGAAATAATATTTTAATATAATTAATTTGTGCGTATCACGACTAATTCTGTTATACTGAAATTGACAACCGGACAAATCTTCACCATCTCTAAAGAAGTTAACAGCACCAGTGATATTTCAAATCTCAGACTTTAGGGGATAGGATTCTGTTGTTAATTGTTACTTTTTTTTTTTTTTGTCAATCGTTAAAACTTTATTGCATACAGAAAACTAAGAGTCCAAAGAGACTTCCTGTTGGACCCAAGTTGGAAAATCACCAACTTGAGTAACAGGACAATCAATACTTAGGGCATACTTGGCCAAAGCATTAGCCACCCCATTACAATTGCGAGAAACAAAATTAAAAGACAAAGATGAAATCAAATCAACAAAAATAAGAGTATCCTGGATGACGATTTCCAAGTTAGCACTGGTAGCATTAGTTCCGTGTAGCATCTTGATCACTCTTTGAGCATCGCCTTCCAAAATGTAATTGGAGCCTCCAATCTCTAAAATAGTCTTTGCCGCTAATCGAAAACCCAAAGCTTCCACCAGTTCTGGTGATTGGGCTTTCGGAATGGGAAAAGCATCCATTCGCAACAGATTCCCTCGGTCATTCCTCCATGCCAACCCCACTCCTCCTCTACCAGTTTCCTTCAAAAAAGCTCCATCGATATTCACCTTAATCATACCCGAGTCTGGTGGATCCCATTGTGGACTGCTGCCTTCTACTTGTGTTGTGCCTCCATGACCGAAATCCTCATCCTGTTCACCGAACTCATGAAACTCCGCCATTGCATTTGAAATAATTTTGGACTCCTCAGCTCTCGCCCTTCTGAACACCCACTCGTTCCTGGCCTTCCAAATATTCCAGCATACAAACGCTAACAAACCCAATGTCTCCCATTTCTCTGCATTCTTTTCGATCTTTCCCGGCTTACTCCATAACTCTTGCAACTTGGCTATCCTCGTCTCCTCCGGTCTGAATCTAAATGGTGAGAGTAGCCATGTTTTCGTCGCTCTATCACACCGAAAAAGCATATGGTCCACAGTCTCTGGCTCCAAACCACACACAGGGCACAAGCAATCAACTGGAAGCTTTCTATGGTAGAGGTTATTGTTCAAAGCCAAAATATTTTGCAAACACTTCCACATAAAAAATCTGATCTTCATAGGAGCTTTAATGTGCCATATTCTCTTCCATTGTTCCATGTCCTCTTGCTCCCCACTGGATTGCCCGCGTAAGTTTGCACTCCGTCTTTGACTTTGTACCCACTCCTTTGCAAGCACATAAGCTGATTTCACTGTGAATTTTCACTGTTAATTGTTACTTGGGGTGTTCCACTAACTAGTTCTTTTCAAAAACTAGTTTTTCTCAAAAATCGAGATCAGTCATCCTCTCATAATATGTCACATAAAAATGTATGAACACAAAAACCAATGCAATTTTAAAACAAAACTCCCATAGTGTATGTGTGGAAATAGATGTATACACCATATTTATATTAATGTGCTGATTCTTAATTTCTGGATGTTGGTTTTTTGCTGCCCAATCATGGTGGCTTTGAAAGTGATTCCTTTTGCTTCCTCTTTAAGCCATTTTCATCCAATCAACGTCCCCCTTTTCCTCAGCTTTACCTAATTGGGTAATAATGAAGGATGAGCCAGGGTGAAAGTGGTGGGGTCTCAACGATTCCAAACAATACTATTGCTAATATGGGAAAAAATATTTTATCCTTGAATTATATAGACCCGCCACCACTAGATTTTTTTTTTATTTTTTATTAAATAAGAAGTCTTTAATCCTCTATTTAAAAAAAAAAAGAAAGAAAGGAGGCCCAAAAAGACAGTCTAAAAGCAAATTTAATAGGCCAAGTGAAATATTATGAACACCGTTTAAAAAAAAGTGGAATATAGTATGAACCATGAGGTCTAAATTAAGAAAAATTAAACTTCACACTCAGTTTTGTATGCAAACTCTGGAAAAATACAAAAGGGAAAAAATCTAAAAGCAAACAAAAAGAAAGGAAGCAATGTATACATGGCTTTGATCGAGCGGCGTCGAGATTTGCCAAGAAACCTTATTCACACTCAAAAACATTTGCAAGCTTGCTGAGAATAATATTATCCTTCTCATTTCATAGAGCAAGATAAACTACAATTGAGATTTTAATTATAAAATTATGAGCTCGATGTTTTTAAGCGTCCCAATTTTTAAAATTTGACTACAATTTACAGAGATGATTAAAGTGTAAAACAAAATACAAGAGCCCAATAATTTTCTCTTGTTGATAGATTAATTCGTCTTATATTGACTTTACCCGGTCGTTTCAACAGGTACAACGGAGCGTGCATTTTTAATTATGAAACTTGTGAAAACGAGATTATGCAATAGGATGCAAGTTTCTTGTAATTTTCAACAGACGAGTTATGGGTAGGTGATGCAGCGAAGCGTATTGAATAAAGCAAGAACTTAACAATTCGAAAACAATCTCACAACCCACGCTACAGAGAATGGTCTATGTTTTCTTCTTTATTCAAACTCAACCCCTTGCCCTAAACTCCAAAGGTTTACAAATGCTTATTTATAGGCTACTAAGAGCATCTTCAATGGCCTAATCAACACAACACATTTCGGCGATTTCTTGGCAAGAACTATGCTGCGAGAGGTGAGAAAGAGTGAGGAAGAGAACACGTCAATGCGAAGGGAAAACGGAGTAAAAATGAGTACTATATTGTTGAGAGAAACCCCAAAACCAACTGTTTTGCACATAGTGGGTGCAAGTTGAAGAAAGGCCTGAAATTATCCTTTGTGGTTGAACCCTCAGAGGCCAGGATGCACCGATTGCTAATACTCTGTTTTTATTTATTTATTGTGGTTTACTAAAAGAAAGTGTTCGTATTGGTAGCATATATTTGCCTATCATTTTGCATCGAGACCAACACTTTACCCAAAATGTTTTGTATCAAAACAAATGAATCCGTAGTGTAACATGTGCATTAAACAAAATTCAGATCTTCCCACTTCATATTTTGGCGTTTATCTACACCGTACGTCTTCACATTATATTGCTGCAGTCATGCTATTTTGTGACCACATTCATAATAGGAATATGCTAACGTGTGCCTATTAAGGTTGAAAAAATGTATTGAAAAATGTGAAAAGTACATAAGAATATGTGAAAATGTATTGAAAAGGGTAAAAAATATATTGGAGTGTGTGTGTGGTTTTTTTTTTTGTGGAGAAAATTATATTCATCTAATATTTTTATGTAATTGATCTAATTCGCTCGACTTTCATTCAGAATTCAAGACCTATAATTCGAAAGAATCTTCAAGAAATGTTATACAATTACGCGTTTGGTAAGCCATTGATCTAAACCGTAGGCATCATAGGGTTCGTTGAGAAGAACATGCAGTAAAAAAATTATCTTGTTCGGACATCGATAGGTATCAAAACACTAAAAATATGAATTGTTTTGATATCTATCGATGTTCGAATGAGATAATTTTTTTCTTGAATGTTCTTCTCAATGAGCCCTGCGACGCATACGGTTCAAATCAATGGGTTAGCAAACACACAATTGTATAACATTTCTTGAAGATACTTTCGAATTATAGATCCTGAATTCTAAATGAAAATCGAACAAATTAGATCAATTACATAAAATACAAATAGGCCTAATTTTCTTCAAAACCACTTGAATGATTATTTTAAAGTTATTTAACGGATCGGATCGTCTGTTGACGATGCAATTGGCAAGGCCGTTTTGGGCTCTCCGCACCATGCAATGCAGAGAATGCATTGCAGGGTCCCCATAGCCAGCAAAATAAACATTATAAACTACATTTGAAGAGCCATGTCAGCAAAAAGAACTCTAAAGCATTATAGCAAGCTTGCTAGTTGCTACCATTTTTGTGTAGCTCTCTCAGTCTTGAAGATTGAAGAGAAATAATTGGTTATTCAAATTTTCACATCATCAAATATAATAATAATAATAATAATAATAATAATAATAATTATTATCATTATTATTATTATTATTATTATTATTGATGAATTAATTGATTTCTATGGCAAAGTTGGCCCACAAAAATAATAGAAATGTTAAAGTTTGGAGAGTCCATTGGAGTGGACTTGTTTCAAATGGCCCTCCAGCTGACTACGTGCATCAATTATAGCCTAAGTTAAAGGAGATGCTCCTAGATATAGAAGTACTAGATATAGAAGTGTTACTGCCACGTCGTTAACGTCGTTTGTCAGATGACCTAGGCAAGGGTATATATATTATTAAAATTCATTTCCCGAAGTTTTATTTTTATTTTTTTTGTCTTCTTTTCAATGGGTGTTGTATGGGGGTCCCACGGTATTTTTTGGGGTGCTATAAATACCCCCCACTGCCCAACCCTTTGTATTAAGCCATCAGAGCCATAGCCACACATAGCCACATCCTCCATAACTACTCTCAAACACAATTATCATCTTTCTTTCTGTATAATCCTCCTCACCACCAGCAATTTGATCTCCCATAACTGACCCTGTTTCTTGCTTCAGGTAACATTACTTCTCTCTCTCCCCCTCTCTCTCTTTCTCTCTCTCCTCCCCACTCTCTCTCTCTCTCTGTTTCTTAACTTTCTTTGGAAATTGTTAGCATTCCAGAATCTCTCGCTCTTTATTGATTCATTCATTCCATTTTATTTTTGGGCAAGGAAAGTAGTATTTTGTTACACTACCGATGGAAATAGTGTTTTTTTTTTTAACAACTAGGTGTCCGGACCAATTTGCGCGCACCTTAACTACTCATGGACATAGTTTTCTAATAATCATTTTCTTTCTTGAGAATCTAATTACTTGTCTCTCTTGATTGTTTCTCATAATTTTACTATCTTTATTTGCAGTGAAACAACTTTGTTCGAAAATGGGTACCGTCGAGAAACAAGGCATAGTCTCAATTCTGAGGTCTGACTTCAACCAAAGCAAAGCTCCTTCACTGAGAAGAACTCTGTCAGCAGACATGTCTTCAAAGAAATGGTTGGGTCAAAATGGGTTTTCACCCATGAAAAGGACTGCTTCATCTGAAAAGCTCATCAATTTTGTTGCGGATTCGTCTTCTTCGGACGAGGGTGAAGATGAATGCAGAGGAAAGAATAAGGAGGACCAAAAGCCAGGACAATTTGATGTCTGGAGCTCAATTCTTCTGTCTAAGAAGCCGACCGACGATGAATCCTCCAAGCTCCCACCTCCTTATGTTCACCCACTTGTGAAAAGATCAACGAGCGCCCTTAGTGAGAAGAGCCTCGAGATCTGCACCGAAAGTCTTGGATCAGAGACTGGCTCTGACGTCTTTTCTTCTTATGCGCCGTCAGAGACTGGCGACGCAGAAGAAGACAAAGAAGAATTACAACAACAACAACAACTAGAGTCACAGCACTTCGATCGAGAAGAATCGCGAGCTACAAAAAGCAACTACTCGAAAAAAGTGTCACCCAAGCCCTTCCCCCCTCCTCTTCCTTCCCTCGCTCGTTGTGATGGGCCGGCCCTTCACATGCACTCCCATCGCGAAAATGGCCGGCTAGTCCTTGAAGCCGTGTCTATCCCATCCCAAAACTACTTCCACGCCCAACGAGAAGATGGCCGCCTTGTCCTCACATTTGCTAATAATATTCCTGATTCAAAAGAACCAAACCATGGAGAAACGTACTTCGATCAGGAAGAAGAAGAAGAAGAAGTGATTGATCGTAAGCAAGATGAAGTTGCAGAAATTGACGAAATCTTTGAAACCATTGAAGATGAAGAAGATGGCGAGGAGGACGAAGAAGAGGAGGAAGAAATGGTGAAAGTTGAAGATGAAGATGGAGCTAAAGAAATTGAACTTTTGATGGAGCAAACCACTAAGTTCCCTAGTGGAGCGATAAATGTCCATAGGTCACCCCTAATGATGAAGAAGTTAATTGGCCTAGACAATAGGAACCCAACATGGACTAACAAGTACAACAAACCAGTCCATTTTGTGAACATCGAGGCGGAGGAGGAAGGGCAAAACCCACTAGCACAATCACTCCCACGGCCACCACGACTGGCCCGACTCATCCCCTCACCACCGGCTGCTGCCACTACAGCTGCCTCTTTCAATACTTACGAGTACTTCTGGAGGGCCAAGCCCACTGTGGCAACCGCGGTCAATCCACCCTATAAAAACAGCAGCAACAAGGTCATTTATTCCAATAGTACTCCCAAGGCATATGAAGAGCAAGGGATGGTCCTATTGAGTGGGAATAAGGCAGAATACTGGGTTCCTTTGTTGAACGGATGCAAGGAGTCCAGGAGGTCACTTTTGATATTGGGGGAGCCTTATTGTGTTGCTACCTGATCCTAAGGTTTTTTTGACTGATACGTATCGAGTTTTCTATTTTTCCAATGTATCAACCGATACATTGGCCATATCAGTGATGCTGATACGTACTCAGATACCGTTACTTCAAGATGTTAATAATTATGTCCCTCTTAATTTTTATGTCTCTTTAATTACTCCATAGTTGCCTCTTCTGAGAGATTGTGTAGCCAAATAAAAGAGATAGATGGGGAGTGCTTTAATTGAGAAGATCCATCAGAGATTTATTGTGTCCCATATTTTTGTAAGTCTCTATAAGTAGTAACTTAAACAAGAAGATCTTGGCGCTATCTTTGACTTGGTGGAGTAGTGTCTGTAATGGCTGTCTCTTTGCATTATAATGGACTTTTCCCCTTTTGCTTTCTTCCATATTTGCAAATCCTGGCCAATGGGGTTTCAGCCCCCTTTTCTTTTTATAACCGGATGTCAATTTTGGGAACACCTTGATCCATTCTTGATATGTTCTTGTTTGTGTTAGGTTAATTTGGTTTCGCCGACGTAATATTTAGCCAACAAAAATTCTGCAGAATATAGGGAAAGAACTTCAATAAATAAACAACGGTTTAGAGAGATTACGACACAAATAATAGCTAGAGCAACGATGAATAAGTAAAAATAGCCCTAGCTCTATTAAAAAATTGTTGATCTCCTGCAGCCGGAACCTGCATAAAAGTAGAAAGAGCTCTCTTGGCAAGAGTGTGTGCTCGGTGGACATCCTTACGCTCAACTTTTGAGATCCTGCAAAAGATAGGTTGGAGATCTTTCTTGAGGTTGTGCAACAAAAAGGTACGAGCGGAAAAAAAAAAAAAACAGAAAGGTATGAGCAAAGTGGCATTCAGTCTGTCCTTCTATCTACATGACAACATTAAAACAATCAAAACAACTATAAGCTGCAATGAAATTATGTTGTTTAGCCCATTTACCCGCATGCAAGATAGCTAGGATTTCTGTTTGGAACTGAAGCAAGAGACACAGAAATTATGCAGAACTGAGCCATCGGGCCAAGCCACTCCATAGGCATCCCTCCTTAATTTTTTTCTGAATGTGTTATCAAATTATTTTACCCCGATTACAAGATCTACTTGAGTTTTTTGATTGATGCACAAGAACTTCAAAAAAAATTAACCACGGTAGTACATTTTAATTTTTCCAAGAAAATGTAAGGTTTTCAAAAACAGGGATGGAGCCACCTTTGAATCTACATCTAAATAGTAAATTCACCCAATTTTTAACATGAATCTACATCTATACTAGTAATAACATGTTACATTGGCACACTCCCAAATCTCAAAATAGTTTGAACGGTGATAAACACCTTGATCACCGATGCGTATTCATCTCCTACCATTCTTCTTTGTCACAAGAGTGATTTTAATTTAAACGAGAGTAGTTTTAGTTTAAATTTCATGCTTAAATTAAATGAATACTTACAAATTCATTTAATCATTTCACTATACGAAATTTTAGGTTCTAAAATTTAACCCACTCTTCGTATAAATCCTGGCTCCGTCCCACGCGTTCAAAAAGCAACAAAGAAAAGGAGGGGAAGGCAATAGTTGGGAAAAATCTTGCAGCAACGTCAAACATGGTTTATGATCCTTGTCATAATTAACTAACAGAAGCATTAACAAACGCAAGAGAATTCGAGGTAGAACACTCAATTAGAAGATGACAGACAAGGGCACAAAGCTGTAATTACTATTGTTTTTTTATGTTCCGGCTTTTCTCTATGGTGGGGTATAACTTGTATGACATCAATCGAGAATCATAACTTTTTGCTTTCCAATTAAGTTATTTTTCGGTTACTTTTGCATGGTGTTTTCAATTCTTTTTTACTCTCTTTGTCAAAATAAATTAATACTACTAAACTACACATATAAAAACAATAACCATATTCTCCTACTTAATAGAGAAAAGCTGGCCTGGAGCTTGCTCTTGTAATCCAGCAGCCCACAAAATTGCAGGCCGAGATCTGGGTTTATCCAGCAGCCCACAAAATTGCAGGCCGAGATCTGGGTTTGCTCCATCAAACCTAGTTCCGATTTCTTAGCCCGAAGTCAGTAAGGAAATTCATAAACTGAAGATTGAAAGATGAAGAACCAGAAAACATATGTGAAGAGAGAAGACAATCTCTTTTGTATTTCTGTGTGTTTCTTTCTTGCTTACAAACTAAGCACTGTGTGCCTTATATACTCGAAGACAACAGAAGAAACGAACGGAAACAATAACAGAAACTGTAGCCGACATAACCACTACAGCAAACCAACTAACGCCGTTAAGCTCCGTGAGCTTCTGTTAATGAGCTGGTTTAACACCTCCCCGCAAACTGATGGGGATATCAATCACCATTAGTTTGGCACGAAGAAACTGAAAACGGGCAACAGATAATGGTTTAGTAAAGATGTCAGCAACTTGATCAAGTGTGCCAATATGAAGAACCTTAATCTGATGGCTCAAGACTTTTTCTCGAATAAAATGGTAATCTACCTCCACGTGCTTTGTGAGAGCATGGAAGACGGGGTTCGAGGCAAGAGAAATGGCAGACAAATTATCACACCAAATATGATGAGGAGAAGGAACATGCACACCCAAATCAGTAAGAAGATGTTGTACCCAAGTCACATCGGCAGCAGTCTGAGCCAGAGACCTATATTCAGCCTCAGTGGACGATCGAGCAACCGTATGTTGCTTCTTAGCACACCAGGAAATCAAGTTTTGGCCCAGAAAAACACAGAAACCAGTGGTGGATCTCTTATCCACACGATCGCCGGCCCAATCGGCATCGGAAAAAGCAGAAATAGCCAAAACACCAGGTCGAAACACAAGCCCTTGATGCACACTACCCTGAAGATACCTTAAAATCCTCTTGACTGCAATAAAATGGCTTTGTTTGGGAGAATGCATGTGCTGACAAGCATGATTAACAGCAAAAGACAATTTTGGACGTGTAAGAGTTAAATACTGAAGTGAACCAACCACGGTACGATACCAAGTAGAATCTTCAAAGTCTGAATCAGGCTCTATAACAGCTGGTTTAACAGAGGAAGGAGATGCACTAGATTTACATTCACCCATACCAGCCTTTAACAAAAGATCAATAGCATACTTAGTCTGGGACAGCACAATACTTGCACCATGGTAGATGACCTCGATGCCAAGAAAATAACTAAGTTTACCCAAGTCCTTCATCACAAATCTACTACTAAGAGCAGATACCAAAGAGGTAATATAGTCGGAATCACTACCAGTGATTAAGATGTCATCAACATACACCAAAATATAAGTGACAGCAGTAGAAGTGTGCAAAACAAAGAGTGAGGAGTCAGCTTTGCTAGGGTGAAATCCTTGGGCAGTTAAAAAACCAGAAAACATAGCAAACCAAGCTCTGGGAGCTTGTCGTAACCCATATAATGCCTTGTTCAATTTACACACATAATCTGGATAAGAAGGGTGTTGATAACCCAATGGTTGTTTCAAGTTGTTTAATGGCCCATTGATTTTGAACTGCAAGAGTAAGAACAACCCTAAAGGTTGGTTGCTTGATCACAGGACTGAAAGTTTCACTAAAGTCCAGCCCTTCATGTTGTTGGTTGCCATTGGCAACCAATCTTGCTTCATACCTAGCAACAGTACCATCTGAATGTCTTTTGATCTTATAGATCCACTGACAACCAATTATATTTCCATGTGTAGGGGCTGGAACTAAAGACCAAGTATTCTGATCAACCAAGGCTTTATACTCATTAGCCATGGCTTGCTGCCAAACTGTAGACTTAATGGCAGAGGTAAAATGATTGGGCTCCTTATCTAATAAAGAATCAGAAGAAGAAACAACAGACAATGCAAACAAAGGATTAGGTTTACGAATGCCATGTTTTGCTCTAGTCAGCATGGGGTGAGAATTAAGGACAGGAGCAGGGGAAACTGAATCACACTGAGTTGGTGCATCAGAGGATAGATGTGATGGAGAATGATCATTAGAAAGAAAAGAAACTACTTCAGGATGCTGATGAACAATAGGTGATGTAGAATGAGAAACTGGTGACAAATGAGCAGAAATAGTAGAGGATGTATTAGGTTCTAGCACAGAAGATGGAGCAGAAATACAAGTGAGTGGAACATTACCAGACACAGATCCAGCTGTAGAATGACAATCAGATTGAGGTGAGACAAAAACAACTATATCACTAAATGACGTAAGAGAAGTAGTAAATTTACGCACAGAATCAGAAGCAGGGAGTGTATTGACCAAAGTAAGATATGGAAATGCAGACTCAATAAATTTCACATGTCTAGAAACATAAACTTTTGTGGTCTTAGGATTATAGCATTTGTAGCCTTTGGTAGCAGGACAATAACCAAGAAAAATACAATGTATGGACTTTGGTGTAAATTTATTTGACCTATATGGTTCAAGCCATGGAAAACAACTACAACCAAATGGTTTCAAAAAATGATAATCTGGGGAAGTATGAAACAATTGAGTATATGGAATTTTGAAGTCCAAGGATGTATGAGGAAGTCTATTGGCTAGATAGACAGAAGTGCACAAAGCCTCAAGCCAGAACTTGGTAGGTGTAGACACCCCAATCCGGACCGTCAGGATCTCGGAACTTCCCCGATGATGAAAATGTCCAATGAGGACATGCAAGGGATGATCAAGACTTGAAGAAAACCTCTCCATTAACCTCCCACTAAAACACCAAAACACCCCTCGGAGCTCCGGAATGTCCCAAGACCCTGAAATACATGCACCTGGATTGGTCGTTCAGGCACCTGGATTAATCAAGTCCAGGCGCCTGGAAGGGGTTCAGGCGCCTGAAGCACATGCTTCAGGCGCCTGGATTCAGTTCGGGCGCCTAAAGCACATGCTTCAGGCGCCTGGATTCAGTTCAGGCGCCTGAAGCACATGCTTCAGGCGCCTGGATATCAGCCCAGATTAAATGTATTTTACGTTTGTTAGTGGACGGGAGCAAGATCCTGGTGGGTTTTGCTGCAGATTCCCTGGGGGACATCCCAGCACATTCTCTTCCCTCCCCCTAGGTGACCCCTCACCCTTTTTGAAAGACCCAAAGTGGCCCTCTTGACCCTTGGTTGTCTATAAATAAGGCTCTCCTCTCTCATTTGAGGGGAGAGTGAACATTACTCCCTTTCGATACTGCTACCCTGCTGCAAAATCTCCAGAAAACTCAACTCATCACTCATCCTTCAAACACAACCCCTTTTAACCCCAAAAACCACTCTTTGGTGTCACCAATCCATCATTTACATACCCCAACCAACTGAACTTCATCCAAATCTCTACGAAATCGTTCCTTAGTTCAGCAACCTCAGATATCAGAATCATATCCTTACAAAATCTCTTCCAGAAATCCATTCCAAGTCTGTGATCAAACCAAAAAGGTAGTTATCCTACCAACTCGTTCAAGTAGGCCCTGAGGGGAAACCCATTCAAGTTCTTCCTGGTCATCCATGCCAGTGGAGAGCTTGAAAATGGTTTGAAAATCATCAAAACAGGAAAACATTTCGAGTATCAGATTCTGGTCCAGGCGCCTGAACCATCTCTCTTCAGGCGCCCAGACCCAGTTCAGGCGCCTGAACCATCACTCTTCAGGCGCCCAGACCCATTTCAGGCGCCTGAACTATCCACCTTCAGGCGCCTGGACCCTATTCTGGTGCACATTTCATAATCAATCTCTGGGCCATTTTGAGGCATTCTGGCGTTATTTTAGCATAAAATCTGCACTTCCAGTACATAAACCATCCATTCACAGTGTTTTGCATGAGCATGTTCGTATATTTCATTAATTTTCTTATGTATTCGTTGTGTTCTCACATGAATTTGAATCAAAAGTCCATTTAAATGATATTTTCGAGATCCTTTAAACATTTAGTAGAGACCGGTGGTTTCATCGGGCGATAGGGGTGCTTTAAAATCCTTCCCCTCTCGTAACCTGGCTCCCGGACCCGAGAAATCTCATTTTGGAGACCGGTAAAGCATTTTCCATTCAAAAGGGCAAAAGAGTCATTTTTCAAAGGTTTCTCGGGTACGGTCCTCAAATCCGGGTGGCGACTCCAATCAATCAATCAAACTGTTTCCCAAAACAAAACAATCGATTTTCGTGGACGATATGTCGCGCGGTTTTCCGCGGGGTGTTCACAGTAGGTAAATGAGATTGAAGAAGAAGAGTAATAGTCATCTCAATAAGATGTCTATGTTTCCTCTCTGCAATCCCATTTTGCTCTGGTGTATGAGGACATGAAGTTTGATGAATAACATCACTTGTGAGAAACAAATGAAGCAAGAAATGATTCACAAATTCACCCCCATTATCACTTCTAACATGTTGAATGGATGTTTGAAACTGTGTAAGAACATAAGCTTTGAAGTTGGAAATAGCGTACTTCACTTCTGATTTATAATGTAAAGGAAACAGCCATGTATACCTTGAAAAATCATCAATGATGAGAAGATAATATCTGAAACCTTTATTAGAAGGGACAGGGGATGGACCCCAAACATCCATATGAACAAGTTCAAATGGTTTGCTACTCACAGTTTCAGACAAAGAAAATGAGAGCTTATGACTCTTGGCCATATTACAAGAGGAACAATTATGCACTACAGGTTTAGAGATGGGTAAGGCATGTTGCTTTAACAAGGCATTCATCAAAGTGACGCTAGGATGACCTAGTTTATTATGCCAGTCAACACAAGAAGTTGATGAACTAATAAAAGCAGTAGATGAAGCAGACGTAGAAGTGGATGTAGATGATGAAGCAGATTTGCCATTAGAAGATGTGTTACAGAAGCTCAGAATTGGATAGAGGCCCTTGTGACAAGGTCCCTTGTACAGAGTTTGGAGAGATTTCTTGTCCTGTATAACAAGACCAGAAGAATCAAAGGTAAGAAGACAATCATTGTCTTTAGCAAATTGATGTACAGAGATTAAGTTGTGAGTGATTTTTGGTGTATGAAGAACATGTGACAGATGAAACAAGGAAGAAGGTGTGGGTAGAATACCTTTTCCAGTATGAGTGACAGGAATTTGAGTTCCATTACCAACCATTATACCCTCACCATAAGCCACAGGTTGAGCAATGTTTAGATTCTGTAGACTGTTTGTGATGTGATGAGTTGCTCCACTATCAAAATACCAGGGTTGTGAAGCCATTCCTCCATAAGAAGGTACAGAATTCTGTTGAGATAGACCCCCAGAACTGACAGATTGTGTAGACATTGGAGCACCACTTGAAACTTCAGATGTACCAGGTATTATATATGGAAGTTGATAGGCCCCTGTAAAGTGAGCTTGAGGAGCAATTCCAAACTGACTTATCCCTTGTCTTTGTCCTATAATACTTCCTGATCCATGATTACCAAGACCTGCAGGTGTAACACTTTGGAATCCATGCATTGCACCAGAATTCTGATATGGCTGTGTAACTGGAAATCCATGCATTGCACCAGACATCTAAAAAGGTTGAGATACAGAAAAACCACTTGGCATAGAATACATCCATGGATACATTTGATAAGGTCCTGGTTTCCACTGAGAAGAAGACTGATCAAACTGTGGAGAAGAATTCTTGTGATAGCAGTAGTTGGTGGTGTGGTTATTTTTCCCGCATATAGCACAAGGATCTTTAAACCATCTACCACCTCTAAAACCTCTTCCTTTTCCAGTATTTCTAGATGTCTGAAAATACTGCTACTGTGGCATAAAAGATTGCTGGGAATTCTGACTCTGAACATTTGCATCATACTGAGTAAACATTGGAACGTTTATCCTTTGTAGATTACTTTGATCCTCTGTTGTACTAACCATCTTTTGTGTAGCAGTATTACCATGTGTGGCAACCAAAACTGAAGCTACATTAGGTTCTGTAACAGATTCTTGTGACAATTGCAAATCCTCAGCATATAACATTGTGATCACTTCATCAAACGTTATTGTATTCCCTCTAGTCCTAACAGCAGATTTGAAACCATTAAACACTGGTGGAAGTCCTCTCAGAACATGAAAAATCACATCATCATCCTTCAGTGGACTGCCAGCAGCAGCTAATTTCTGTGTATACTCCTTTATCAGATCAACATATGCCTCCATAGTTGAGGTTTTCTTTACATTATACAGTTTACACTTCAACTCTTGCACATGATTTTTGGTCAACGAGTTGTATCTATTTGAAAGAGACTCCCACATTTCATATGCATGATGTAACCCTAATACATAGGGTAAAGTCATTTGAGATAGTGATGCAGTCAAACAAGACATTAACTGTGTGTCGATCAGTTTCCATAACAGAAATTCAGGATTTGAGATAAGATTTCCACTACTATCTTTGATTTGTGGAGACGGACATCCAATCTATCCCTCCAGATACTCAAAATAACCATTCGCTCTCATTGCATTTTCAACTTGAATGCGCCAAAGCAAATAATTTGTGGAATCAAGTTTCGTTGTAACGAGTGTGTGAAAATTCGACACAAGGAATGCTAGAGATGAAGGCAAAACCACAGACGATGACGAAATTGCAGATGTATTTAACGAATTTGAAGACATAGTAACCGCTTCTTCAGAAAAAATCAAAACCCTATCTTCCTGAAGATCAAGAACGCTGATCTATTGTGAAATCGATGAAATGCGACAAAGCAAAATTACCACAGAATCATATGACTTGCGTCCAATCGCTCTGATACCATAAAGAAATTCATAAACTGAAGATTGAAAGATCAAGAACCAGAAAACATATGTGAAGAGAGAAGACAATCTCTTTTGTATTTCTGTGTGTTTCTTGCTTGCTTACAAACTAAGCACCGTGTGCCTTATATACTCGAAGACAACAGAAGAAACGAACGGAAACAATAACAGAAACTGTAGCCGACATAACCACTACAGTAAACCAACTAACGCCGTTAAGCTCCGTGAGCTTCTGTTAATAAGCTGGTTTAACAGTCAGAGCATGGGACAAGCATGAGCTTACATCCCACACATTTTTTAGTCATTTAACCGGCTCAGCCTTTGTACATGGAGCCAGAGGGGGCCAGTAGGGGTGGTCGCCCCTGCAACGAAAACAAAAAACCTCTACTATTACATAGAAAAAACTAATTTTCCTATGAATTATATGGGCTCGCCCCTGCAAAGTATTTTGGATAAAACATTCGCCCCTGCGTAATGAAATTCCTGGCTCCGTCCATGGTACCACCCTCATTATCCTTCTTTTTAGGATAAGGCAACAACCCAAAAAAGTAGGGTACGGGTATGGCGGGGGTACGACGATTTTTTTTGGTATATTTTTTACAATTTTGGCATGCTTCATTAGATATAACAAGTATAACATATTTTATAGATAGAAACAAGATAACAAAAGCCAATAGTAGTTGAACTTGAACCCATACTCCTTGATGGACTCATCTTCCTATGAAATAAAGTGCAATAGCCTAATTTTTGTGCATGCAATGGAGAGCAAAAGATATTTCAAGGCCTTTCTAAAAAATAAAAAAAGGAATAGATTTTGACATAATAACGAGAGGGAAGGGGGAACATAAATAATGAGAGAGAGAGAGAGAGGAGTCGCAGTCGCTAGAGAAAGATTGACAAAAAAGATTAGTCAACCCGGCTCTTGTTTTTCCAAAATCAAGCTCTAGATCTAAGTCACGGTCTCGAGTTTATGACTTTATCGGATTGAGTTCTTGCATATTAAGGCCATCAGTTTGAATTTTTTTTTTTTCCATAGAGAATCCCTAAAGTTTTGTATACTTTATGAATAGGCCCAAAAGTACCCAGAAAAGTATCCAGTAAAGTACCCATAAACTCAAAAGTACCCGGTACGTTTTTGGAGTACCGTGTACGTATTTTGAAGTACCCATCAAGTACCGGTACCCGGTACGGGTACTTTGGGGGTTTAGCAGTACCCATGCTTCATAGGTGAGCATGACCTTTATTCTCCTAAAGGGAGGAGCAAGAACATCTAGATCAGAAACAACAAGCCCTTTAACTCCCTTAGCAACAAGACTAGAAGGAGAAACAACTTCACTGGTAATAGAAGGAGATACAATAGTCCTCTTAGTTTCTTTAAATATTCACCCCTTCCCAGAGTTAGTAATAAGTACCAAACCAGGCCTTGAAGCATAATAAACCACAATTTCGTCAATAACAGCTTCATCAAAAATCTGAATCCTTGAAAGCTCAACCAACCTTCGAGCCTAAGGACTAGAAGTCTTAGCAGAGACATGATTACTTAACATAGAAGGACTAACACCCTTAGCCGAAGCAACTATATCACCAATCTGATTAACAAAAGGATCACTCAACTTAGTATTCTGTCAAACCAACACTCATAGACCTAACAAGAATCCCAGAACTACCGAACTTTGCCATCCCAGGACTAGAAACAATCTCTGTAACCACCTTTGGAGCTGTAGGACAATGTTCCACAACATGTCCAACAACATTGCATCGCATGCACTTCGATGGATGCCAAGGTACTTGATCCCCACAACAATGCCATTTGGGCAGAATTAGGAAAAGTGGAAGGGAGCACAAACTTCATTAAATATTCACACCTTCCCAGAGTTAGTAATAAGTACCAAACCAGGCCTTGAAGCATAATGAACCACAATTTCGTCAATAGCAACTTCATCAGAAATCTGAATCCTTGAAAGCTCAACCAACCTTCGAGCCTAAGGACTAGAAGTCTTAGCAGAGACATGATTACTTAACATAGAAGGACTAACACCCTTAGCCGAAGCAACTATATCACCAATCTGATTAACAAAAGGATCACCCAACTTAGTATTCTGTCAAACCAACACTCATAGACCTAACAAGAATCCCAGAACTACCGAACTTTGCCATCCCAGGACTAGAAACAATCTCTGTAACCACCTTTGGAGCTGTAGGACAATGTTCCACAACATGTCCAACAACATTGCATCGCATGCACTTCGATGGATGCCAAGGTACTTGATCCCCACAACAATGCCATTTGGGCAGAATCAGGAAAAGTGGAAGGGAGCACAAACTTCATTAAATATTCACACCTTCCCAGAGTTAGTAATAAGTACCAAACCAGGCCTTGAAGCATAATGAACCACAATTTCGTCAATAGCAGCTTCATCAGAAATCTGAATCCTTGAAAACTCAACCAACCTTTGAGCCTAAGGACTAGAAGTCTTAGCAGAGACATGATTACTTAACAAAGAAGGACTAGCACCCTTAGCCGAAGCAACTATATCACCAATCTGATTAACAAAAGGATCAACCAACTTAGTATTCTGCCAAACCAACACTCATAGACCTAACAAGAATCCCAGAACTACCAAACTTAGCCGTCCCAGGACTAGAAACGATCTCTATAACCACCTTTGGAGCTACAGGACAATGTTCCTCAACATGTCCAACAACATTGCATCGCATGCATTGCGATGGATGCCAAGGGTACTTGATCCCCACAACAATAGAATCACCATTTGGGCAAAATCAGGAAAAGTGGATGATAAGCCCTCAATGTTGTATATATATGGGCTTATCTCGCTCGTTATGATCACACTCATGTGCATTTTGTGCCTTTGAATGATTGATTTTGCGCGAGTTGTGTTTTTGATGAGTTTCAGAAAATCAGAGCTAAAAGGCGTGTCTAAAGCTCCAAATAATCCCCGGTTGTATCCGGAAGTACCTAAGGTCCCGCAATGCCGTGGAGGACAATCGCTGAAGCTTAGAAGTCGATTCAAGGAGCTTTGGAAGGTTCAAGGAAGGCCCAGAATAAAGGAACAAGAAATCTAGAGTGATGAGCCTTGAGAAAATCTGACCAACCGATAGAAAAATGCTCATTTCTCTCAAGATACAAATTCTATGAAGATGAGGTCAATTGGGTTTGAAAGTAGACTCATAGAGCTTTCCAACGGTTCAAGAATCGCCTCATTCCGAGTTCAGACGAAGCCGGGGCGTGCCCGCGAAGTTGGCTAAAAAATCTGCCCGAACAGACGAATCTGGATCGATCCAGATGTGGTGTGGATCGATCCAAATACCTCCGGCCATCATTTTTTGAGCTCTTTTTGCACTTTCCTTTTATGAAAACTTTTGTTTAATGTGTGTGCTTTATTAGATATTATGTAGAGAGAGAAAGGGAAGACCATATTGGGCTCTCTCCTCTCTCCTTCTCATACACTTACTCTTTCATTTTTAGTTTTAGTTTAGCTCCTCCATTGGAGGATTTTGAAGCTTTATCTCTCTAGATTTCTCAAGTAAGTTTTCATTTCTAGTTAATTTGTCAAGGTTTATTGTTGTAGCTACAATCATTCTCTCTATATAAATCTAGTTTATTTGTGTTTTTATCGGTTAAATCTTGTTCTTCATTTCCTAGCTAAATCCTTCTTAAACTCTAGTTTTTATTGGTTGTTTGTTATTTCTCTAAGGTTTAAAGTTGTTGGCAAGTTTGTTATCATCGTTAAAAATCACTTTTCAAAGTTATTGGTCATGTTTATAACTTCCTTAATTAAATTAATTAGTCTTAGCCTAATGAGTGAGTAGTCAATTAGGTAGGGTCATGGGGTGATTGACTCCCCATGACCAAGGTTAATCCAGTTCCTCGCGCAATTTAAAAAAGGCTTTCAACTTTTGTCGAGCAATGAATTGGGATTCACTTTTACGAATCAAAATTAGGGTCTGTAAACCCCTTTGATCGCACGTCGCCCGGGGCTTGACCACTTGGTACGTGCGATGCTTAGGGATAGGGCGACTCAAATGTTTGTCTAAATGGCATAAGAATCCTATTCTTTGTGGAACGCATTTTTCTAGGCGATGGTTTAGTTTCTAAACCATTTGCTCGGGTGCACCTAACGGTGGTTCGAGTCGGTTACCGAGCGTGAGGATTTGGTTAGCTTTGGTTGTGATCGTTATGAACCCCTAGGCTTTACCTTTGTTAATTTAGTCTTTTCGTATTCCGTGTCATTCACGAAGTTAAGTGAATCCACCAACAAATCACAAAAGCCAAGTTTGCCGCTTTAAGGCTAAAAACTTCATTCGCAAGTCAACTCTCACGCCGGGTGCGTTTGGTCCCTGTGGATTCGACCCGGTCTTACCGGTTATCATGCTATGCGATACCTAGCCCTACGCTTGGGGCGACACCATCTATGACACAATCCAAGGTTGCAAGCAGTTGTATGGGGTAAATTCCACGTAACTCTGGATCACGTGCTTCCTTAAATCAACCCTCAATCTGTAAGACAGAAAAAGGGTTAGAGCACCTTTGCCTCTCGTCGGCAAAGGCCCTCCGATGCCTAAGTTAGTATCACGTACTTTGAGTGCTCAAATCACAATGCGCATGAAAATAGGTTTCACAGCGTACCTTTTGTCATGGTTACTGCCCTGTATTTATAGGTGTAGATGTTCTTCATATTTGGCATCTCGTGCCCCTGTTTCCTATTTTCTTTAGGAATCCTTTTCCTAATAGGACTTTCCTATTAGGGACGAGTTCCCATATCCTGCTAGATCTCGTCCAGCAGGGGTCTCCTTTTCCATATAGGATTCTTTCCTATATGAGGTATACTCCTAATCACGTTAGGATTTTCCATATCAATCCCCTATTTCATGGGATTGCTCCCTATCTCATAAGGAACCGATGTAGAATACTCTGGAATGTCTCACCGCCCCTATTCGTGGCGGTGCCGTGCTTCCACATAGCTCGGCATGACTCGTACATACCTCAACTTCTTACGCCAAGCTGAGGCTATGTATTCCAGAATGCTATCCAAGCTATACTCGTAGCCTTCCTAGCTCGGCCATGTCAGGGGCACCCCCTTATAGTTCACGCCGAGCCAGTGCATCCTGTTATATTAATTTATTCCTTTCATTCTGGCCTTCCTCATTTGCCAATCCAGCTCGGCACAGGGCTCACGAATACCCTATGTGGTGCCGAGCTATTCACCCTTTTGTGGTGACCTCGATAGGCACGTGCTATGCCTATCAGTAGGGTAATCATATTTTTACCCACTCCAGCAGTGGAGTTTAAATCAACCTCCATACAAACTTTAGCACAGCTAAGTCTCTTGCACGTCTCAGTTCAACTCTTCAGCATACAAATGAATGCCCACAAAACTTGCAATATGACTTATCCCCTGAGTTATCTAATATGCAAAAGGGACATTATATAACTGGACCCAAATTGGCACCTTCTACGGTTGTACCTTGAGCAAAGCCATAGAGGTTGCCACATCTTCAGAACTAACATCTTGACCTTAAGTTTTTATGATGGAATATCCGCAATCTAGGCCCGTTAATGGATCAGATTCAATCAAAAAAATTCGATAAAGCCAATTTGGCAATATAATAATCGAATCTGAAAATCTGAATGCAAATCGGATCGGATATGGATTTGGATATAATCCGAATCCGAACCTTTTTCAAATAAAGGAAATTTTTTTAAAAAAGCACTTGACCTTTCACCAAACTCATGGACTATCTTTGTCACGACCCAACCTAGAGGGTTAGAAATCATGACCGGCCAATGATACTTAATCACCCCAGGCCTCTTTAAAAATCACACCTTTTAAGGACTTTTCTAAATAATTGAGCTTAATTATTAAAAAGAAAAAGCAGAATATTCGCCCATCGGTGTTACATTACAACCATGTGGCCCACTACTATTGGCACCCCCAAATAAAAAAGAATTACAATTTAGGAGCAACACAATTTTATTACAAAATGAATTTGAATTACGTAAAATAGCAACATCAGCAACAACCATTAATCAGTAAACCACGCCATATCCATAGAGCCTTCTTTTACCCCTTGTTTTCTGGAATGGGTTCATAAAAATAAAATCATTCCAGTGAGCATTATGATATACAAAGGTTGCAAATTTAACATGGGATCAACATCACCATTGCGTATAGAACATCTCTTTGAACGAACACGGGTATGTTGGGAGCTACCCAATAATCATAGAGGAAATGATATCAAGTCCTTAGGGCACCTCGTCATACCCTACCCCTTATTTTCCTTATTCACCCACCATACGTTTCTCCTCGTCAGGTTCACGTTCAGATGCTTTGATACCAATTAATTCCTTCTTTCCCTTTTAATTAACCCATGTTCATTCCATTTGAAATATCATTTCAACAATTTGCTCGATTCCATTTTAGAAATTCGCGAGTCCATTTTAAATACTCAAGTATCGAACCAAGCATAAAATATACAAAAATCATGTAACTAATTCGTAACTCACCTAATTATTAGAGGTTGCAGTTGTGATTGCTTTTACGTATTTGTTTTATAGTTACTGAGGTGGCCAATGGTAACGATGCTATGTCAACGAGTTTGCCAACCAATGAAGAGAATGGTAGAATGGCAAAATTGGAAGAATGGGTGGTGGGGATAATCAATGTGGTCCAGAGCCTTCAGCAGTAGATGTTGCAACCTTCACCCCCACCACCCTCGGTGATGGAATTCCCCCACCTCCTCCACTTGAGGATCAGGCTCCCCCTCCTCCACTTGAGGATCAGGCTCCCCCTCCTCCACTTGAGGAGCAGGTTCCACCTCTTGCCCCGATACCACCCTCACTAGCAATCCAGAGG
Source organism: Vaccinium darrowii (assembly GCA_020921065.1). NCBI lineage: Eukaryota > Viridiplantae > Streptophyta > Magnoliopsida > Ericales > Ericaceae > Vaccinium > Vaccinium darrowii. The sequence goes on along the minus strand of CM037162.1, from coordinate 26,639,160 downwards.
GTAGAGAGTGAACCAAACATAAATGAATTCTTCAAATTGAAACTTCCTATTTTTTATTTTTTATTTTAGCAATCCAGAGGGTAGCGAGAGCCATCAAAGCTTGGATCGCCACACTTGAAAAGATCTTCAAAGTGATGCACTGCTCAGATCAGCATAAGGTGGCATTAGCAATTTTCCAGTTACAGGGAGAGGTCGAATGTTAGTGGGCACTGATGGAGCCAATGAATCAGGGAATTTACTAGGCACAGTTTTTGGCATTATTCAAGGAGAAGTATATTCCTTAGTCCATCCAAGATGACAAGTGCACTGAATTTGAGTAACTGAGACAAAGATTTTTATTTGTGGCTGTTTATGAAGTTGAGTTCACTAATTTGGTTGAGTATGCAGCACACATGATTGCTGATAATGGCTTGAGATTAAGAGGGTTGTAGAACCAATGAGGTTGCCCATGTATGCTGACGTGGTGGATTGAGCTCTAATTATGAAACAAGAGATGGAAGAATCAAGGGTGTTCTCAGACAATCGTAAAAGGCAAAGTTCAGGTGGTGGAAATAGAAATAATGAAGGGTCGAATAAAAGACAATTCAAGTTCAACTAACTGTGGTAATCAAGGTGGATACTAGAGGCAAATACCACTGAAATGTTCGACCTGCAAGAGGTGTTATTTTGGAGCTTGTCGTAATGACATCGACACTTGTTGGACTTGTGGTCAGAGGGGTCATGTGATGAGAAATTGCCCAAAGTCTAGGTCTAACCCTCGATCTGGGGCGAATGTTGTCCCAGTCAATAGGAATGTTGGGCCATTAAGTTCAGGGAATTCTAATGCTCGAGTTCAGGCCAAAGCCTTTGGCTTGGTGCTAAAGGACCCGCACAACAATGAGAATGTGGTGGCAGGTAATATTATGATATGCTCTATACTAGCTTACGTATTAGTATACTCTGGTTCTTCACATTCTTTTTTGTCCGTGAAATTTTTCGTGAAATTTCCTTCGAAGGCTGAACTCTGGGTTTCGCAACCCATGAGTAAAGGCATGGTGTGCACAACAGTGCACAAGGACTCTAATATGCGTTTTCACGATGTGTGTCTTTCTGTGAATCATATACCTCTGGAGATGAGTCATTTTGATGTTATATTGGGAATGGATTGGTTATCCGCCAATCACATTTCTATTGATTGTGCCGACAAACGTATCATCTTCCAAAACTTTGAACATGAAATTAGTTTTAAGGGGATGGGAGTCTCTTCACCCCCGTACATTGTATCCGTTACTCAAGCACGACGAATGCTTAGGAAGGGTTGTCAGGGCTTTCTCTGTAGCGTTCTATCTAATCCAATAGAGGAGTTAAAACTTTCTTATATTCCTATAGTCTGTGTGTCACACCCCACTCTGGCAAAATAAAACTTGCACAAAGTGACAGGACACCTGTCACCAGCTGTACGCCTTTCCGGCTTCTCACAAAAATAAAACTCAAAATTAGACTACAGCTCGCAGCAGAACCAATAAAAATAAACAGGTGTTCACACCTCCACATCAATTGTACAGTCAACCATATTAGACTTGTACTGAACCACATCAACCTCACATTATATAGTCATTCTACAACACCCTCTAACTGACAGAATTATAAAACTCAACCTCTATGAACACCTGACTGGCACCCTGGCACTGTAGTGGACCGACGTCTAGCTCAACTGAGAATCTGCAACCAAAAAGGTTACAGGAGAATGTACGTTAGCAACATAATAAAAAGAAATGTCCAAGCTCCTTGAATGAATCAAAGTTTAAATATCACACCAACACCTTTTTTTATAAGAACAATAAATCTCCAACAATAGGAGTTTTTCTCAAAATTCTCAACAAACTTTCTCAGCCTGCACAATTTATCTCAAAACACAGCCATCACATTTATTTCGAAAATATAGCCCACCGGCTTATCCAGAAAAACACGGCCCTCCGGCCCAACTTAAAACATGGCCCACCGGCCCATCTCAAAATACGGCCCATCGGCCCATCTCAAACACATTTTTAAAGGATTTCAAAATTAGCAACATTCTCTCTCACAGCAATAAGTAATAACAACTAATTTTACCAAATGTGCCAACGAGTCGCCAACCTCACGACCGGGAGTTATGACGGTACCGTTACCTCGCTCACAGGCTCACATATAGTGGCGGTGACGAGGGCCATTCTTTATCACCAATGGTAGGTGCAACCCACAAAAGGTAAGCAAAGCTCACCGACAAGCCTCACAAATTGCTTGCCATCTCACACAAATAGCACATCCACAAATATTGGCACAGCCCACGCTGCAAGTTGCCAACCTTGCAACTTTTTGGCTAAAATGCTGGCACACAGCCAGATGGCACAGCCCACGCTACAAGATGCCAACCTTGCAACTTTTTGGCTCCACAATGGTAAGCAAAAGCTTACTGGCAAACCTCACAATTGTTTGCCGCTCACACAAACATTGGCACAAGAGGCGTAAAATATTCCCTTTTTACCCATCAAAAATCATTTGATCCATCCAACCAAAAACGTTGCCATCATATACTCAAAAATAATCATCAAAGGAGCTTTCAGGAACAGTAATAATCACACGACAAATTTGATAAAAACAAAACATTTCTTATTTATTATAGAAGCTGTACATCCTCACCTGTCACAACAGGACCAACTCTGCCAAACACTCAACCTCTGTGCACCGAAGGCGTAACCACAACCATCCTTATAATAACATCACCTATAATAACAATTATATATCACCCATAAGCTCCCTACCAAAAATTCATGCCCAAATGCAAGTTAAATGCATGAAAATGCATACTACGACCCAACAGTGCTGCACTCTGCGAATTTCCAGAATTAATCTACTAATCCATTTCCCACGAAATTTTTACCACAATCTCCAAACTCATACTTAATCATCATATCAAAAATTCAGAATTTTCTGAGCCCTGTAACTATTTTTAATCAACCGTCAAACTAACCCAGAACTTGCTGAAAATTCCACGAAACAGATTTTTCTCCAACTTCAAACTAAAAACTGCTATTCTCTGGAAAGAATTGAGGCACAAATCATACATCGTTTCGAAGGTATACGAGTCTAGTTTCATAATCAAAAGACGGTGTACCAATCGGATACCCGAGCTAAAAGTTATAACCGTTTTCCCAGGACATGTCAGTGCTGTCTGCCCAAACACGCACCTGACCACAGATTGATTCACGAATTTTCATATTTTCTGTACTTCTCATAAAATCACGAAAATTTAACACAAGGTCTAGAACTCATATGGGTACCTCCAGTTAAATTCTCATAAATTTACGAGCTCTGGAACTATATCTAAAAAATTCGCCACAAATCATGGCAGCTAGTTTTCCATAAAAACAGTCGGTGAAACCCTTCACCTTCCCTCCACGAATTTTGTAAAACCAAACCCCAAATCACTCTTGTGAGATGCAAAATACCAAATTAACTTGTAAATGAACAGCATACTTAAAAATTTCTGAAATTAATCTTCAATTCATACCTCAATTTTGGATTTTCCCCAATTTTTTCTTCGTTCCTTCCTTCTTCTTCCTTCTTCTTCTTCTTCTTCTTCTATTCCTTCTTCTCTTCTTCCTCTGCCCACTTCTCCCTTTCTCTCCCTCTCTCTCCCTTCTCTGATTACCCCCTCCACCAAATGAAGTGAAAGAAGAAAAAAACAAAAAGGAAAGAAGAAAAGAGAGAAGAGAGGACGACTTTGGGGGTGGGGTGGGACCCACTCCCATATTTGAAAATTCTCCACTTCCAGCAAGCGGCTGGAACTCCGCGACCGCGAAAACAAGCCCTGTTCCGACCGTGCAGTCCAGATACTACCTCAGAAAATTCTAAAAATTTTACCATGACTCCAATAAATTATCTTGAGACTAACCGCGATCTCGGTTTATCCAATAATATTCTCATAAGTACTCCAAAATGTGTATCAAATATTTTTGAAATAATCCGGGGTGTTACACTGTGAGTTTCCAAACGTTGATGATTTGCCTGGGACACCTGTGGATCGAGAGATTGAATTCAAATGGAGGTGGCCTCATGGATTGAACCTGTATCCAAAGCTCCATATCGTATGGCTTCAGTAGAGTTGAAAGAACTAAAGGCTCAATTGCAGGAATTACTAGACAAAGGGTTTCATCAAGCCGAGTACCTAGCATTAGGGTGCTCTAGTTTTGTTTGTAAAGAAGAAGGATAGTACAATGAGATTATGTTTTGATTACAGGGAGCTAAATAAGTTGACAATTAAGAATAGGTATCTATTGCCAAGAATCAATGATCTGTTTGATCAATTGCAAAGAGCTCGAGTGTTCTCCAAAATTGATTTGTGCTCTGGGTATCAGCAACTGAAGGTGAAGGGAGAGGATGTGGAAAAGACCGCATTTCGGACTCGCTATGTTCATTATGAATTCCTTGTAGTGCACTTTGGCTTAACGAATACTCCGGCAGTGTTTATGAACCTGATGAATCGCCTGTTCAAAAGTTACTTGGATGACTTTGTGATTGTCTTTATCGATGATATTTGAGCATACTCCAAGGATGAGACTGAACATGAAATGCATTTGCGAAAAGTGGTGCAGATATTGCGGGGTCAAAATTGTATGCCAAATTTAAGAAGTGCGAGATTTTGTTAGACAAGGTTGTATTTCTGGGACATGTTATTGGCAGCGATGGAATTTCTGTGGACCGTCCGAAGATTGAGGCGATTGTAAACTGACCACGACCAACTACTATGACAAAAGTGAGGAGTTTCTTAGACTTGCAAGCAATTATTGGAGATTTGTTCAAAACTTCTCCAAAATTGCAGAGCCACTAACTGAATTGACTCAAAAGGGAGAACAGTTTGTTTGGAGTGATAAACGTGAAAAGAGTTTGCAAGAGTTAAAGGATAGGCTTACCACGGCACCAACCCTTATGCTCTAGAATGGTGTGGAAAGGTTCACCATATACAGTGATGCATCCTAACAAGACTTAGGTTGCGTATTAATGCAACATGGAAAAGTTATTGCTTACGCCTCATGGCAATCATGATCTAGAGTTGGCAGCTATGATATTTGTGTTGAAGATTTGGCGACACTATCTGTATGGGATATCTTGTTAGATCTTCACCAACCATAAAGGTTTGAAATACATTTTCACTCGGAAGGAATTAAATATGAGGCAAAGACGCAGGTTGGAGTTAATAAAGGATTATGACATTGATAGCCAGTATCATCAATGGAAGGCAAATGTTGTGGCAGATGCTCTTGGTCGAAAAGACGGGGAGCTTAAACTGTTTGCTTACAAGTCAGGAACCTTTACTCGAAGAGATGGACCAGATGGAGATGGAAGTAAAAATTCATGGATCAAATGGCGTGTTTGCATTTGTTGTGGCCCAATCGACAGTCATAAAAGAGATAAAACTGAGGCAAGTGGAAGATCCTAATTAATTGCAGAAGATTTGTAAAGGAATTGAGAGTGTGTCGCACCCAGATTTCATAGTGATCGATGGTTTAATGAGATTTCGAGATCAAATTTGTGTCCCTAACATACCGGATATTTAGCAACGGATTTTTGATGAGTGTCACAAGTCCAAGCTTGCAGTTCACCCAAGACAAATGAAAATGTACCAAGATTTGAGGAAGGTATTCCGGTGAAGAGGAGTGTGGTTGAATATGTGAGTCGATGCCTCCAATGTCAACTGATTAAGGTTGAGTGACGGAAGCTGGCAGGATTGTTACAACCACTACCAATAGCAAAGTGGAAATGGGAACATCTTCCTACAGACTTCGTTGTTGGACTGCCACGTACTACTAAGGGAAACAATTCCATTTGGGTAATCATGGATCGACTGACCAAGACAGCACATTTCTTACTGGTAATGACGACACATTCTATGGATCAGTTAGCTGCTTTATATGTTTGTGAGATTGTTCGATTTCATGGAGTACCTGTGGCCTGTTGGGAAAAAATACAATGGCAATTACAAATTTCAAAGAACTTCCATTGATAAATATAGAATAGATAACAATGAATATAAATGAAATAAAAATTACATAGACGGGAAAATAGAAATACAAGCAGTGGATAGGAAGTACAAGCCGAGTCCTGTGAAACACAATCTCCTTAACAAAGATGCACCGCCTACCATGGTGTTGTAGGATGAACCGACATCTTCGTCCCAAGATAAAACGGCTAGAACCACTAACCACCGGAACACCACCATTGGTAGCCTTGGCGAACTGACTTGCTTCTGTCTCTCTCTCTCTCTCTTAAAGACGATTTTAAGAACCTGAAGTGTTAGACGAATTTCTGGTGATATAACAAAGGCCAATGCTGCCTTTATATAGGTGAGGCGGAGCCTTAAGCCTTCAATACGAGAATAATGGGGGAGCCTCCCCAATCAATAACCAAATTAAATTTTGCAATTCAATTCTGAAATCTATAACTCTCACCTTTAATTTGAACTTGAATAGAGGTTTGAATTCTGCCATAACCACCACCTTCGTGAGGGGAGTTACCTAGCGTTTATTACGTAACGTCAGAATCCGTGGGGTTGCCTCGGGAGACCTTTGATTGCCTCGGTTTTATTCACATATTTCCAACAATCCCCTTCATGAATGAAATTTGGCAGACATACTAACGCAAAGTATAAGGCTGACTTGAGATAGAGGCAACGGATAATTCGTGCGTAGGATATGTAGCTTTTGGCCTTGAACCTTCCCTTGTGATAGCCTATTGAGTTTACTGGCAGACTAATGTGCGGTCGCGCTTTAAACTATTCCGCTGCTAGGGTAATTTGTGACAACAAACATCACACAGGACTTCTCCTGACGTAGTTCAGTTCTCATTGTTGGGTTCATTTCGTCCATGACACCTTCTTCCTGGTTCTGCAAGTATTTTCTCGAGAATTTCGCCAGGATTTTCAAAGAAATGGCCCCACTTCATACTCACATAGGTGACCTTCTTATAAAGGGTATCCTGTTATACCTCGCTCGGCATCTCTGACGCATAAGAGTCATTAAAAGCAACACTTAACATTTTTTCCACTTTACAGGCTTCATTATTCTGCATCATAGAAATGAGAAAGAGATCAAATTTCCACAGTGATCGTTCTATATTACACACAAAAGGTAGAGTCATTGAACCTAGATCTTGGGATCTCCAGTTAGCTAGGTTGGCTGCCCCTACGGTAACTATGAGCGTAATGGCTTGCGTCCCATTCCTCCCGATGCTTTCTCAATTAGCTCTCAGGATAACCCTTTGGCTTGAGTCCTTTGACCTTATGTAGTCAATTGTGGCAACCCCACTTGAGAGTAGTTGTTTAATGGTATTGTGTAATTGACGTATATGTCTAGTCTTACCATTGTAATTAGCACTCAGTGCCCTACCAATCGCAGCTTGACTATCACAGTGGATACTAATAGCTGGAACTGGCATAGCCACTTGGCCTCTTCTATTGCTTTATCTAAAGTAATGAATTCAGATTCCATCGTAGATCGTGATATACATGTCTGTTTAGAAGATTTCCAAGCAACAGTTGCACCACAAAGCATGAAAACATATCCACTCGTGGATTTTGAATCCTTCATATCTGATATCCAATTCGCATCACAGTACCCTTCTAGCACTGCCAGATATCTGGTGTAGTGCAACCCCAGATCACGAGTATACCTTAAATAATGTAGTACCTAGCTATCGCCTTCCAGTGATCATGCCCTGGATTACTCGTGTATCTGCTCAGTTTGCTAAATGAGTAGGCTATATTAGGCCTTGCACAACTCATCAAGTACATGAGGTTCCAATTATCTAAGAATACTCTAATGGGGATAGCCCCCCCCCCCCCCCCCCCCCCCCCCCAAAAAAAAAAAAAAAAAAATTCTTGGATAAATGGAGACTTACTTCCATGGGGGTTCTTGTGATGCCGGTATCGAACCGGTTGTACTTCTCAAGAATTTTGTCAACGTAGTGTGTCTGAGACAACGCAAGTTCATCAGATGTTCTGGTGATCTTCACACCTAATATCACATCTGCAAGGCGCATATGCTTCATGTCAAACTTAGAGTTCAACATATTTTTGGTAGATTGAATGACCATGTCATTTCATAGAGACACAAAAATGACGTATCCTTCATCGGTGTCCTTGACATATACACACTGGTCACATTCGTTGATCCGGAAGCCATTAGACAACATCGCATTGTCAAACTTCTCATGCCAATGTTTAGGCACTTGCTTTAAACCATACAGAGATCTAATAAGCTTAAAACTTTCCCTTCTTGGCCTGGTGCGGAAAAACCCTTGGGTTGTTTCCATGTAGATTTCTTATTCTAAGTCGCCATTTAGGAAAGCTATCTTTACATCCATTTGATGTATTTCAAGGTTTCGCAAAGCAGCGACAGCAATTATCATCCGAATGGAATTACTCCTTGAGACCAGTGAGTAAGTATCAAAGTAATCTAGGCCCTCTTTTGTCTGTATCTTTTAATGACAAGCCTAGCTTTGTACTTATCTATTGACCCATCTGCTTTCATCTTCCTATTGAAGATCCCTTTATAGCCCAGAGGCTTACTACCTGGTGGCAAATCCACCAGTTCTCACGTATGGTTCTGCAATATAGAGTCGATTTCACTATTAATAGCATATTTCCTCAAAGGACCTTCAGGACGGCTAATAGATTCCTTGTAAGTCCAAGGCTTCTAACAAATGAGTTAGAAAGTCTCGACCAAATGATGTTGATGTCCTGGCACGCTTGCTGCGTCTGGGTTCTACACCAACTTCCTCTGCTTGGTCTCTATTGCAATGATTAGCAGGATGCAAAGTCTGTTTCACTGGACTGGACTCCCCAATGGATCTATACGGAAAAATGTGTTTAAAGAACGACACATTTGTAGACTCCAAGTAGGTGTTCTTGTGAATATCTGGTACTCCAGACTCAAACACAAGGAAACGATATGTACTACTATTGTGTGCATAACCAATAAACACATAGTCAACGGTTTTTGGTCCTATCTTCTCATACTTAGGATGAGGTATTGCTAACTTCACGAGACACCCCCATACTTGTAAGGGCTTAAAGTTAGGCTTCCTATCTTTGAGCAACTAATGCGGGGTTTTGTCTAACTTTTAACGGGGCATTAAATTCAAGAGATAGTTAGCGGTAAGCACCGCTTCACCCCACATGTTCTAAGGCAACCCATAACTATCCAACATAGCATTCATCATTTCTTTCAAGGTACGATTCTTGCGCTCTGCAGTTTTGTTCTGCTGAGGCAAGTAAGGTGCAGTAGTTTGGTAGATAATACCGTGTTTAACACAGTATCCACCAAACGGTGATTCAAATTCACCACCTCGGTCACTTCTCACCACCTTAATCTTAGTTCTAAATTGGTTCTCAACCTCATTTTTAAAAAGAATGAACTTGTCCAACACTTCATCATTGCTCTTTAGCAAGTATACATAGCAGTATTTCGTGCTATCATCAATAAAAGTAATAAAATACTTATTTGATCCAGCATTTGGACATATTTCAAATCACACACATCAGTGTGAATTAGCCCCAATGGTTCGGTTCTTCTTTCAATCGATCGAAACGAAGACCTAGTTAACTTCGCTTCAACACAAGTTTCACGCTTGTGTTTTGTTTCAATATGGAAAGCTGGAATATGATCCAAGCTAACTAATCTACGCAAAGATTCATAATTAACATGAATTAGTCTACCATGCCACAAAATGAAAGACTTAAGCACATAAGCAATTGGGGTGATAGTTTTATTAGTAGTAGGGATAACAGTAATTGCATTCATTTTAAACAAACCATCGATCATATAACCTTTCCCTACATACGATCTAGCCTTAGTCAAAATGACCCTATTTGATTCAAACACCATGCGGAAGCCATGCTTGCTCAGCAGAGAACCAGACATCAGATTCTTTCAAATGTCTGGTATGAACAACACCTTGTTCAAGGTCAACATTTTCCCTGAAGTCATCTTTAAGACCACTATTCCTTCCCCAACAATATCTGAGGTCGTTGAATTCCCCATGAACAGCTTTTCCCCGTTAACCAGCTCGAGTGATGTGAACATCTTCCTGTCACAGTACACATGGCAGGTAGCACCAGTGTCAATCCACCATTCCTATGGATTTGAGCCCACTATGTTCACCTCAGATACCATAGCTGAGAGGTTCATGTCAGAGTTGCCTCCCGAGCCTTCGGCCATATGCACTTGTGGACGAGATGGCCTCATGCACTCTGATGCTTTATGGCCAAACTTGTCACAATTGAAGCATTTCCCTTGAAATTTTTCTTTCTGCTTCTTAGCAACACCGCTCTTTAGTCCCAGATTGTCACTCTTGCCCTTCAGCTTGTTAGACTGCTTGTCATGTTGGTTCTTCCTCGTACCACTTGAGGAATGACGACCATGCTCCACCATGTTTGCTTTTGCCATGTCAGAGGCTTTGGCAGCTATATCTCTAGCTCGATTTTCTTCTATGACATTGACTTTGTAGAAAAGAGTCTTCAAGGTCATCTCTTTGTTCTTGAACATAAGATAACTTTTGAACTCTTTCTAAGTTTCTGGAAGTTTGTGGATGATTGCAGCCACCAAAAACGGCTCAAGCAGCAACATATCTTTTGCTTTGATTTCATTGATCAATATCTAGAGTTCTTGGACCTGTACAATCACAAGTTTTGAATCATTCATTATGTAATCAAAAAGCGACCCACCATGAACTTCTTGGGCCTGGTCCCCTCGATCTCGTACTTTCTGTCTAAGGACTCCCACAGTTCCTTGACAAACTTTGCCTCATCAAACACATAGTACAATGAGTCATCCAGAGCATTCAAGACATAATTCTTGGCCAGATAATCAGCATTCTTCCACTGATCCAGAGCTTGTAGCTTTTGGTTGTCTTTCTCATTTTCAGCAACAACTGGGGCATCCTCAGACAAGCACCTAGCAAGATGGAGAGTGGTCAGATAGAACATCATCTTCTGTTGTCATCTTTTACTGGACCGAACTTCCCTGGCTTATCCACATGAGACATCGGAATCGAGGGAACTCCATGCATAGGAGCAACAGCACTTGAGCTTCCCACAATTGGAGTCTCATTGCTCGTTTCAGTTGTCATCTTAACCTAAGATATGACAAACCACAAATTGAAATTATTTTCACAATCATGACAATAAGTATAGATAAACAATCTAAACTTGGGAACCAAACATGGTCGTGCACTCAAAACACGCAAGCGTACCATGGGGTCCCAGGGGGCGCGCCCTCTGGTGGGGATTCTAAAGAGTCGTGCACCCTAGCGGGGTCCCTAGGGGCAGCGCCCCTAGGCAAAGTTCGAGGGCAACGCCTCGAAGGGGTTGGTCGTTCATCTTCTGCCTCTGCCAAGCATACCAATCCATGTGCCATGTAAACTACATAGGACATGTACTGAGGCTGAGTAAACTAACCTTCCACTGGTTGTTTTACTTCAGTCCAAGCACACGCAAGGCCGAACTAGCCAACCACTAGCTGTTCTAAAATCCTATTGGCTGTTCTAAAATCCCAACACAAGGAATGCTATTGCTAAGAAGAATTCTAGAGGGCTGTGGATCGTGGTTAAGCAACATCACTGCTTAAGTAGAGTAGGCCACTCCAGAAGCCTAACAATCCGTGGATCACAAGTTCTTGGCCTAGCAGTGTCAAGGCCTAAGCCAAGTAGACTATTCCAGAGGCCAATCAACTCCATAATTCAAGGCCAGTAGCGCACAACTGGCTAAAGCTGTAGCTTACGCAACTAGTTACAGAAGTCTAATCACGCACGATTGACTTAGGCCATAGCCAAACTATTTTTTTTAATTGTTTCCCCACACAAATAAATTGGGCAGATTACCATATTATCTCATATTAATGAGATGCCACCAATTCTATAATGAATTCGAATTTGTTCTTGCAACTCAAAGGTTAGTACCAAAACAGAATTGTTTTCTGGAATTCGATTGCCAATCGATTAGAAAATCTTTGTTAAGCTTGTTGGGAAAAAAAACTATGGCAATCACAAATTCCAAAGAACAACTTCCTTTAATAAATGTAGAACAGATTTCAATGTATATGAACGAAATGAAAATTACATAAACATGAAATATGAATACAAACAATTGATAGGAAATACGAGCCGAGTCCTGTGAAACCCAATCTCCTTAACAAAGATACGCCGCCCTACCGTGGGTGTTCTAGGATGAACCGACGTCTTCGTCCCAGGATAAAATGGCTAGAACCACTAACCACCGGAACACCACCGTTGGTAGCCTTGGCGAACTGACATGTGTCTACCTCTCTCTCTCTCAAAGACGATTTTCAGAACTTGAAGTGTTAGACGAATTTCTAGTGATGTAACAAAGGCCCAATGCTGCCTTAAATAGGTGAGGAGGAGCCTCAAGCCTTCAATACAAGAATAATGGGGGAGCCTTCCCAATCAATAGCCAAATTGAATTTTGCAATTCAATTCTAAAATCTGTAACTCCCATCTTTTATCTGAACTAGAATAGAGGTTTGAATTCTGTCATAACCACCACTTTCATGAGGGAAGTTACCCAGCGTTTATTACGTAATATCTGATTCAGTGGGGTTGCCTCAGGAGACCCTCCGAGTGTCCTTGTTTCATTCACATATTTCCAACATGTCTATCAGGTCAAACCCACAAGATTTGCTTCTCATTTTTAGCAGAGTTTCTAGAAGGCATTAGGAACTCGGTTGAATTTCAGCACCATTTTTCACCCTCAGCCCGATGGACAGTCAGAACGCACCATTCAAACTTTAGAGGATATGTTGCGTGCATGTTCATTAGATCTCCAGTGAAGTTGGGAAGAACATCTACCTCTAGCAGAGTTTGCTTATAAGAACAGTTATCAGACAAGTATTGGGATGACATAGTTTGAGGCTTTGTATGGAAGGTAGTGTAGATCACCTGCGTGTTGGACAGAAGTGGGAAAGGAACAACTATCTGGCCCAGATATGATTTTTGAAACCACGGAGAAAATTAAGTTGATTATGCTAAAGACAACTCAAGAACACAAAAAAGTTACGCGGATGCTAGAAGGAGAAAGTTGACTTTTCAAGAAGGTGATTGGGTTTTCCTAAAAGTATTGCCAATGAAGGGAATCTTGCTTTTCGGGAAGTAGGGGAAGCTGAACCCTCGTTTTGTAAGGCCCTTTGAGATTATTGAAAAGATTGAGCTTGTGGCTTATCGACTTACTTTGACATCTGAACTTGCCAACGTTCATGATGTTTTTCATGTCTCTATACTAAAACGTTACGTGGCAGATGCTTCACATGTGCTAACTCAACCCCCAATTAAGCTTCTGGAGAATCTGACTTTTGAGAAGCGGCTCATTCGTAGCATGGATCGTCAGGTTAAACAGTTGCACAGTAAGGTCATTCCTCTAGTGAAAGTTTGGTGAGAGAACCACTCGGGTGGCGAAGCGACTTGGAAAAAAGAGGGCATGCTACGTTAGTGTCTTGAGTTATTTATGGAAGGTATATTTACTATTTCCTCGTAATTTTTGTCAAGTTTGGAGGACCAGACTTTTTTGAGTAAGGGATGATATGATACTCTAATTTTTATTATAAAATTCAAAATTCTTGGAAAATTTTCTTCATAATTTCATCACCGCGGTTAATCTTAAAATAGTTTTTATAGTAACGGTAAATTTTTGGGATTTTTCTGAAAACGAATCTCGGACAGTGCAACCAATAAGGGACTGGTTACACACTGGTAGTGGGATTTTCTTTCCTTTCCCAGCTGATAATTCTAGTGGCAGAACACTTTTATTTTTTCGTATCATCTGTGTAATTGATAGGGGATAAAAATGGATGAAAATGGAAAGCTAGGGGTCCGTACATTTAATTGCATGTTGGATCTGTGCTTTCGCAACACCTTCTTTTTAAATCCTATCTGATACTATCTCTTCCCACCCTTAAATAATCTCTCTCTGAACCTACATCCCACCTTTCAACCCATTGAAGAAACCCAGAACAACATTTTTTTATCTCTATGCTTCACAAAACCTCCTACTTCAGCCATCACTTGACCTAGCGAGCACCACTCTAGCGAATGCACGTCCGGCGAATTTATCTCTCTCTCTCTCTCTCTCTCTCTCTCTCTCTCTCTCTACTCGCTCTCTTTTCTTTGTTATATTTAATAAAAGAATTAGAAAGACAACAGCAGCCATGGCCGACGATGCCATGACCGCTACGCTATGACGTGAGTTGCCGCATGCAGCATGGGGTGCTGCAAGTATGTGGGAGCTACTACTCTCTCTCCCTCTCGTTGTCTCTCTCTCCCTCTCGACTCACCCACCTCTCCCATGCAAACCACCGCCACCACCCAAACCACCACCTTCAATCGCATACTACCAACATCACTACTCTTCCCTCCACCTTTTCTCTCTCTTAGAAACCAACTCCATTGTTTTGTTTTGTGTTCAATTTGTTACATGAAATTGTCCTCCAATGAGGTTTAGTAGTCTATTAATAGTATACAACATATGTGGCACAGGATCTGTGGCCGACTTTTAAAGACTTGTGAATAAGATAATAAAGGGGAATCAATGAAACAGTTGTGAACCCCATATTTTAATTTGTAATGTTTAGATGATTCTATGCATTTTAATATGAGAACTTATTATATAGAGCTGCATATTACACCTGTAAATTGTGATTTGCTTGATATAAAGGTGGACTTGAGGAGTCTATGAAAGAGTTGTCAAGTGAGTATGCTTTATCTCTTGGAATGGAGTTTCAATCGGAGGGTGATGCATATAATTTCTACAAAGATCATGGAAAAATTATGAGTTTTAGCATTAGAAAAGACTATTGTACAAAAAGCAGGAAGGATGGTGTTGTGATTAAGGTAGGTAAAAGATTATAAGATAAAACGGTCCGTACTTGTGGAAATGCCTCGGAGTGAGACAAGAACTAAGTGAAATGCTTTCATGTATAAATGGATTATAAATATATTTGAAGAACGTATCAATCACCCTTTCCATCTACCTCAGTGTACTTATTTGTTGCGCTCTCAGAGAAGGATTCATGAGACACAAGCTCTGAATATAGAGTTAGCTAATGATAGTGGTTTATCACTTAAAGCGTCACATAATCTTATTAGTGCCCAATCTGAGGGGAGGGAATGTGTAGGGTTCATACTAGAGGACCACAAAAGTTACTTGCATACAAGAAGACAAAGGAGCATAGAATTTGGTGAAGCATCGGCTTTGTTAAGATACTTTCATAATCACTCGGCTTTGAATCCTTACTTTTTCTTCGATGTTCAATTTGATATTGAGGAGATGATTACCAATATCTTCTGGGCTAACCATGAGATGATCAGGGATTATGAACTTTTTCGGGATGTTGTGTCTTTGGACACAACATTCAAAACAAAGAAAGATTGTCGCCCACTTGCTATTTTCACTGGGTTTAACCATTTTAGAATGACGATAATTTTTGGTGCGGCCCTTTTGTATGATGAAACTTCGGAATCTTTTGAATGGCTACCAGATCTTAAGCATGGATTATGCACTTTTTACCTCAATCAAAATGCTTTGAAGCATTTGGGCCACGTTTTTAAGACTGGTTCAGACTTTGGAAAAGATTTACACACTTGCATTTATATGTACGAGGAGAAAAAAGAGTTAATTGAAGCTTGGGAAACTTTGATCAATACGTACAAGTTGCATGAGAATATATGGATGAAGAAAACTTGAGAAATTAGACAGAAGTGGGCGCATGTATACATGAAGTTGTGGTTCACTGCGGGGATGCGAAGCATTAACTTAGCGAGAGTTGCAATCGAAGGATAAAGAAATTCGTAAGGTTTGATCATGACATTGTTCAATTTCTTACACATTTCGATAGATTTGTTGTGGACAATTGGTGTGAAGAATTGGATTCTATATTTCATTCAAGGGAGGAGTTGCCACAACTGCAATTGAAAAGATCTCCACTATTCATTCAAGTTGCACAATTTCATACTCCTCTCTTTCAATTATTCCATGACGAGGTTGACATTGCTTCTTCTTGTATAGTGAAAACACATGATGAGGTCCAAGGAGAATTCAAGTGTGGTTGGCGTGCATCGAAGAAAAATTGAGTTTCTTGTGTCGGACAATGTTGGATTGGATGATTTTGGAAATACTATTTGTCGAGATGTTCATTGTAGTTGTTGCAAATTTGAGCACTATGAAATTCTTTACAGGCATGCAATTAAAAAGGCTTGATAGAATGAGTGTCTTGAAAATTCCTGAAATTATGTATTGAGCCGATGGAGATTAGATGCAAAGGCTTATGCATCTAAGGAGACGAAGGTTAGCGTGAAGGAGAAAGATCCTAAATTAACAAAAGCAACTCGTTACAGGAATCTTTGTCCCAAAATGGTGAAATTGTGCACTCGATCAAGTCAATTGAAAGCAGCACATGACTACGTGAACACCAATGTAGACGTCATGTGTGCCAAAATGGATAAAATGTTCTTCGAGGTGAAAGACTCCGTTGATGAGGAAATTGGCAAGGGAAATGATCCTAAGTTTGAACAAGGCAAAGGTTTGAAGAAAAAATTGAAAGCAGTCAACTTGCAAAAAGGCATTCGTAGAGCGTTACCTTGGGATGAGAAGATGGGGAAGAGGAAAAAAGTTAATCCCAAACCTACCGGTCTTGGTCAGGTATTAATATTGCTTAAGTGCATATTTTAATTTTTTTTTTTTTTGAAACTTTGCATAACAGTTTTTTTCTTAGTTATCTTATGGATTGGGATGTTCCATTGGGAACCGTTCCATTGTCCTATGTCCCACAAATGTTGAATTGTGATTTGATTTCGCTTCCTAAACTTCATACGAGGTGTGTAATAACATCTACTTGCTTTGACTTATTTTGCTTTCTATGCTTGTAAAAAAATGGCATGGAATTAGGAAGTTGGAACGTGACTTCTAAAATTCTAGTGTAGCTTTATAATTTTTCATGTTCATGCTTTCATTTTTTTCCCAGGTGACGGGAGATGAGTCATATTTACAAGATGATGAGTTATTTGAGTTGTTGCGTGATCCGAAATATTCTCAATGAAACTAAAAATGTAATGAGAGTTTATCTAGTGGGAGCTGCATTATATTTTGTTTTTTAGCAACCATGTAGTAATGAATGAATTTGGTTTCATCCATTTGATACATTTAGTTTTCTAGGCATTGATTCCCACGGTCTTATGTATGCATTTAATTGTATGGACGAGTTTTGGGTCTTTAAGATTTTATGTATTGGAACTATTTCTATCAATTCTGCTTACTAGATAACGTTTTGGTTCCTTATTGAACTTGTTATTTTTTGAACTTGTTATCTTTCAAAGCATGTTTAGCTTGTGGTGAAATTTATGAAGTTTCAGTTGATAGAGTAAGTTTCTGGGTTTTTCCAATGGGGATTTAAGCAAAACGACGTTGTTTTGTCTTATTTTTTTATCCGCTTAAAAAACCATGAAACAAGGTCGTTCCATTTAAGTTAAGATGGTGTCATTTTGTCTTATTTATGTATCCGCTTAAAAAACCATAAAACGACGTCGTTCCATTTAAGGAAAAACGACATCGCTGTTCCTAATTTTTTTTCCGGCGTTTTGTTAAAACAACGTCATTTTACATGCATGGCATGGTGCCACGCAGCTTTTGCAGTTGCCTAGCCATTTGTTCAATTATTGTCTTCAATGGGCTCCTCATACAAACTCAGGTGCCTTCTAAGGAGGACTCCTATTGAATTTAGGTGGCATGGTAGTTAGCTCCAAGTTGGATCCAAAGTCTTTAAATATTTTCTTAACATGAAATTTTCAAAAGATAAAGGATTTTACCAAGCTCTTACTAGCCCATCGAGTGCGCATATAATCTCTAAAATTAGCAAGTTCTTAGAGTGAATAATGGACCCCAATTAGACTTTTGTGTACACCTTAGAATTCAACTTATGAGTTATTTTTAGGGAGCTCATTGTTGATGCCCTAACATTTCGTGTTGTACTAAAAAAAAAAGCTCATTAGTTTTTCAAATAAACTAGAAAAAATTACTGTTCAGCTTGTTTTAATTCATAATATTAAAAAACTTCGAGCTACTCTAGATTGGTTCATGTCCGATTCGATTATAGCTTGTTTAAAACCTATTTGTCTTATAAACAAGCCAAACTCAAACACGTTTTTTTAGGGTTAATAATCTACTTGCCCCTCAAACTATTCAATTTTTAGCTACTTCCCCCTCCAACTACGGAATGAATTTACTTCCCCCTCAAACTATTCAATTTTTACCCAGTTAATCCAATCAACCAATTTCCATCCAATTGATGGATGGAAAACATCCCAACTAGTGTATTTGGCGTTAGACAAAGGGTAATTTGGACATTCCACCCTTCCTCCCTAAAATCGTGCAGAGGATCGGCTTCTCTCTCAATCATCATTGCCTGAAATTCCGGCCTCCCTCTGGTGGATTTGGTGAGCTTCAGCAGCGGCCAATTAGCTTCTTTGCAATTGAGTTGGAATTGTGGGGAAGAAGCCCCACAAATAAAGCTGCAGTACTGGAAAGATGACTGAAACAAATCCATAATTTTCTCTTCATTTTGTTTGTTTCATTGAGTGTTCCTGTCCATAACATGGGAGATGAATGTGGCCATTCTTTTGGGGTTCCCTTCATACGGTGATAAAAAACCCTTCACCTGGAATTCTTACAGAACTGAATTCGCAATTCATTTTTTTAGTTCTTTGAGTAATAGGCTAGGCGATCTTCTTCAAATGAGAATATCGATTGCCACGGAATTGACCTTTCTCCACCCAAATGAGAAGATCCATCATGTAGATTCCTAGCTATGAAATTAAAAGTTGACAGAGAGGGGAGTGATGTGATCTCTACTGATGTTTTAAGTGGGGATGGCGATTTGTTTGAATGGGGAATGTGATTTTTGGGGAAGAAGATGAGAATATATAAAAATATACATATACTGGTAGGGATAGACGTAAATACCCTTGGGGTTATGTTTTCCACCTATCAATTGGATGAAAATTGGCCGATTGGATTAATTGGATAAAAATGAGATAGTTAGAGGTGGAAGTAAAGTCATTCAGTAGTTGGAGGGGAAAGTAACTAAAAATTGAATAATTTGAAGGACAAGTAGATTATAATAACTCTTTTTTTTAGTACTTGAATAATGAACTGTGCTCGGCTCGTTTGGTTTCTTTCGTTTAGCAGCCCTACATAGGAAAAGAACGTAACCCGGGCCGATCCTGAGCCGGTGGTTAAAAAAATCGGGTCTCCAGATGCATACCATTACTTGTTCTTCTTCTTCTCCATCTTCTTCAGCTGTCCCTGCCCCTGAAATCTGAGTAATACTTGTACTGTATAAGATAAGCCGCGATCACAAGAGAAAGAGAACAGAAGTGCGTCTCGATGGGTGATATTTCTGCGCCCGACGATGATTTAATTCTCAAGAACTTCTTCGCCGAGGTCAGCGAAGTTGAGCGTGAGAACGAAGTTCGCAGGTCTCTCTCTCTAGAATTCTCTTTCCTTTGTCCTATTTTTCATCTGAATCATTATCCGTTTGATTGTTTGCCCTCTAATTTCTGTTACCATGCTATATATGCTTCTAATTGTGAAAAATTAGGGTTTTATGATATCTTTCACACTCTGAATTCATTCTTGTATGCGGTTGAAATACACATGCCTTCTGTTAATTCCGTCAAATGAAACGACAGAATTGGCAGTAAACCCTAATTTGATATATACATACAGATATAGAAATAGGAGAAAGGAGAAAAGATGTATATTTGGGGGAAGTAGAGCTGATTTGATTGTATTGATTTGTATAGTGCTACTACTGAGGGTGGAATAAATCAAGAAGTTCTTTTTTCGCTAGATGCTTTACCTTAGGGAACTAAGTACAAGGCTTACCATGACCGGACATATTTAGCCGGAAATTATGTTTGAACTGACAATATCAAGAGATTCAAAACATTATATTGGGAGTTTTTTTTTTTCTGGACCAATACTCTTTTCTGTTACAGTAAAGCAAATTTAACTAAAACGCTTCAAACCGGGATGCTGCCAAAGTGCTGATATAGAAATGGTTAATCTTATTGTGGAGCAATATTGGCCACATACAAGTTTGCTCATTTACCTCTCTAAGCCTGCCAATTGATGTTCAAGATTAAGACGATAAAGCATAACTGTATAACCTAGCCTAACCCTGAGTCCCTGACTCAACAACATCATTGAGGCCCCGTTTCCCATTTGCTAAAAGTTGCTAAAAGTCCTAAAAGTGCTAAACGTCCCTCATTTCATGGATTTCGAGACATGACTCCCCTCACATAAATCGACTTTTGGCACTTTTTTTCGAAATAAAAGTGCCAGAAGTCACTCTTAGCAAATATGGCTGAAAATGAGAAAACACCCCTGAATTTCGAATCAATTGGATTGTTATGGAGGTTATAGAAGTTCAACTGGGGGGGCTCTATTGGTGCGAATCCTTGTTCCTCACTGGGAGGTCAGGGGTTCGCGTCTTTCTACAGGCACTGGATCCAACTCCCTAATGTATTAGGAGAAAAGAGGTGATAGAAAGGTTATGAGTGAAGAAAGGCTATCTGTTGCACGACTTAAACACTTTATACGTCGAGCTATTTTAGGTGACCCAGTTTCTACATGTTATTGTCATCTCGAATTGTCTTATACCACTGAGTTCACCTTCCTCACTAGGAAGACCAGCATGAAGCTGGCTAAGTTATTAATTTGACACTCTGACTTTTTTCAGTCATAAATAGGTGTTACCTTACTATTAGAGAAAAAGAGTAAGCACAACAAACAAATGGCTTAAAACACAAATTATTGCACCGAATAATGATGTGCATGATCCTTTTTGAGGAAAGAATTGTCTGAACTCCTTTTTGAGAAAAGAATTGTCTGAACTGTATGAATCCTATTTTACTTTTAAAGAAACCGAAGTGTGGTGTGTAAAAAACGAGCAATGTGTTGAAGCACGCAATCTGTACATATAAACTCATAAGAAGATTTGTGAGCTTACAGCGAGGGAAAGCATTTTAGGATTTTGCTGAGCTTTCTTGATGCAACTCGTATCTTTATATCAGTATAGCCACCAGAAAATTTCCGTTTGAGGACACCCACTTATCAACATCAATTATGTAGACACAAACACATACGCGTACTTTGTGGCAGCATTGGCTGCTTATGAAGTAGATTGATTCAAGGATAGAAGTATATTGCTTTTCGGATAAGTACATTGGTGTGAGTCTTGTGACTGATATAATGTTCGAAGTGATGGCTTCATTCTAATGCTTACGTTTAAAAAACAATAGCTGCTTCTTCAGCATGTTTGGGTTTTGATTTTATACCTATCTTGCTGCAACTGAACCGAAAAACTCCAAAAAAATTTGTAGGATTCTTTCGTGCTTCAAGTTAAATGCATTTGAGTATCTTAATCTACCCTTTGATTCATCCCTGGAGGATGTGAAAAAGCAATATCGTAAGGTAATTTCATCCCCACTAAAGTCGATTGAAGATTTATCTCACCAATTTGAAATATTATAAGTTGATTAAGTGTTCACATTTCTTTTGCATTGAAGTTATCTCTGTTGGTTCATCCGGACAAATGCAAGCATCCACAAGCTAAGGAGGCATTTGGTGGTGAGTATATCTACACCTTGCTGCATAAACGAGAAAACAGAATATGGTACCCCTTGTATGTGCATTGGGATGGTTTTGTGTCTAGAACATTTCTAATAAATATGCGTGCAGTCTTGATTGACAATTTTGCATCTAGGATGACGCATGTTTCACACAAATGTTGCAGAACAGGCAAAACGTGTTTTTTATATCCGACAAGGTCAGGGTTTGAGACTGGTAACCCAAAGCCAAGAGCATGAAAATAAATATGGATTTCAGAGAGTTCTTGTTTCTCCAGAATTAGCTCATTTTTTTGGATGTGTATTTTTTTCTCATCACCCTCTGGTGTTTAGATGCTTTGTAGGAAGTACAGACACATCTCCTAGGGTCACTTTTTATATTAAAATGCGTCAGAAATATTTTTATTTGAGTATTATTTTAGACCATGCATGCTTCAAAACAGACATGGGTTCCTTCATCTCTCTTTGCTTGGACACATACATGCAGCATGCTTCAAACAGATGAATACATCTGACTCACTTTTGTTCTAGGTAATGTATTATGAATTTGTTATGGTTCCGTTTACGACATGTTTTCTTTTGAACAGCACTAGCAAAAGCCCAACAACTATTGCTTGATTCTGAAGAGCGGGCATATATTCTTAACCAAGTTAATGCCGCAAAAGGTTTGTGCTCAAGCATCATCCTCTTTATATTCCAGCTGTATATTAGTAGGGGGTTTTTTTTTTTTTTTTTCAGGATCTTTTCGAAGGTAAAGTATGATTATTAAAGAACACCACCAAAACAGAAGGCCAAGGGAAAATCCTTGATAGCCTAAGCAAAAAATATCAAAGAATACCAAGAATACACAAGGCCTATAGAAAGAAAGCTAAACAAGCAAGGAAGCTAAAACCAAAATCAAGCTACTGCACAAGACATGTATGTGGTAGATTCCAAACATTACACAGAGCTTTGTTTTTATCAGAAATAGGCAGCTTCTTCCACCCCATGATGCCTGCTCTATCATCTCCTTCTATAACCAAATTACAGTCTCAACATTCCCTCTTTTATGCTGAAACACCCTGGCATTTCTCTCTTTCCAAAGGTGGTATACTAAGGTTAAGAAGACTAAACTGAGGACAGTACTTGAGCTAGTTTTACCCCTTGCCCGAATGACCATCCATTCCAGAGCATCTGCCCATTTCTGAGGGTGACTGCTGTACCCACATTTCCGCATGAAATACCCCAAATGAGCTGGAGAAGTGACATTCAAAGGTGACCATGTGATTCTCTGTCCACAGAGCATAGCATACAAGTCTCATCAGTGATCACCCCCAAGCAAACAACCTGTCCTTAGTAGACAACCTGCATTGACAAGTCATCCATAGGATAAAAGACCACCTTGGTATGTGATGAGGAAACAACACAATGTGAGCGGTGAGCCCAAGTAGTTGGTCTAGCAATTCTAATAGCATCCCAGGCAGATTTGGAAGTACACACACCAATATTGGAAGGAAGCCATATCACTCTATCCTCTACATCCACATGGGGAATCAAATTGGAGGGGTTCGGTTCATGATCTCCTGAGTAACTGAATTTCTTGCCCTTTGCCAAATCTATCTTCCATAAGAAATAATAGTTACCTTGACAGTTTAGAGATCTGCCCATATTATACACCTCTCTACGGCCATAGAGCTGAAATAGATGGCCAATGGGATGCCAATGGTCCGGCCATAAGAAAGTGCTCTGGCAATTACCTATGACATACTTAATAAGAGGTTGAACAGTATACCTGGTTTGAAGGATCTTCCGCAAGGTAGAAACATCTTGGGGAATAGTCATTTGCTGCAAACATTGGTCTTTTATGACGTACACCCAAAGAATGTCCTCTTTGTTACATAAGGCCCAGAGATGCTTCATCATAGCAGCTTTGTTCCAATCTTTAAGCAACCTGAAACCTAATTCTTGGGAGTACAAACTGACCTCCAATCAATTTTTGCACCAGAGGAACACAAACCAATGCCCTTCCGCAGAAAAGCCCTTAAAACACTTTCAGTATCCTTGAAGACTTTTTTAGGCAGAATAAATGTTGAGTTCCTATAAACTTGAAGCCCAAAAAGGACTGAAGCAATGAGTTGAGACCTAACCCCCATAGGAGAGGAGCTTATTAGCCCAGGACTGCACCTTAGCCAGACTTTCTTCTTCTGCACTAGGCAATCAGAATGCTTCAATCTGGAGTTGATCAAAGGGACTCCCAAATATTTGACTAGAATCTGTCTCGGCTGGACCTTCATCTCTAATGAGACCCCAGCATAAAATACAATACCCTTGACCAGGCTGGGTTGTAAGCCCAGAATAGCCATAGAATTTCGTCAAAGTCTAGTCTACAAAACAAAAGGACTGAGGAGTAGTTCCACGAAGAATGAACATGTCATCTGCAAACATAAGGTGGGATAACTTGAAACCAGAACATGAAGGGAAGAAAAAGCTTGCGTAACCAGCAATAGAAGGAAGGGGAAAAAGGATCCTCTGCCTGAAACCCATCTTCCCATGAAAATGCCCATGAAGT
Organism: Vaccinium darrowii; assembly: GCA_020921065.1. Lineage (NCBI taxonomy): Eukaryota > Viridiplantae > Streptophyta > Magnoliopsida > Ericales > Ericaceae > Vaccinium > Vaccinium darrowii. The sequence goes on along the minus strand of CM037162.1, from coordinate 26,614,907 downwards.
TCTCCATTAATGACCATTGAAAACTTAGCAGAAGTCACACTGCCTTACCTAATGCAACATACAGCCCTGGAAACTCCATGACGTCAACAGAAAATTTAAATCATCAGAATTATATGCTCATGATATTCAACTCCTAGTTGTCAAAGGCGGGCCTAGGCGCGAGGTGCAACGAGACGCGGGGCTAGCACCTTGACTTGAGCCCAGTCGAGGTGCCTTCAATGAAGCGCCACAAGACGATAAAGGTGAGAAAAGGCCTCTCTTTCACTTTTAATAACAACCGTAGGATCAAAGCTAGGTTAAACATCTCGGATGAAGCCCTTCCCGGTCATTGTTGTGTTCTGATTAGAGAACAAAAGATTGGCCATACTTGATAATGCAGATTAAAAGGCTATACTTGATAATGCAGATTAAAAGGCTATACTTGATAATGCAGATTAAAATGGTGGTTATGTACTGCAATTTCTTTTGATTCGCAGAATGATTTTTTATGTTTCTTCCAATGTTGGATACTAGCGGTTGTTTTTCAATCTAAATTTTTTGTCCCTGTTAAATGTACTGCAGAAGAACTTAGAGCAAAGAGGAAGAAACAGCTTAAGAAAGACACTGCTTCTAAGATAAAGTCATTGGTTGATGAGGTAAAGTGAGGTTGCTCTGGCCTTTATGTTCAGGTTCTTTTGCTATGTGTATTTTCACCCAGCGAAACTTTGCTGCATGGTTGCAATACTTAAATTTGATGCTAAGTAGTTTCTTTTGAGAACCTGATTGTATATGATGTTCAGGAAAAAAAAAAAAAAAAAGAACTTGATCATATGGTATAGTTGTGTTTTAAGAAAGGTTTTCCCCTCTTGAGCAAATTTGTCTTTCTGTAGATTTTTGGCCTGGGGGAAGCACATAGGTGGGCTTTTTCGTTATATTCTTTCTCCCCTTCAGAGGGGCCGTCTACAGTTACCATCTGTTTTTCTGAACTGTTAGATTACTATCTGTTGTTCTCCTGCATATACAACACGCAGAAACTCAATCAAAGAGTTGGTGTACGATAACTACAACCTTACAGAGTAATCTGTTTCTTTTTCCCTCGAGGTATTGAATGGTTTTTTCTGACTGATACCTTCTGTTGAAGTCTGGGTGCACTAATCATCAAAGATCTGGATATTGTGTACTGTATTATCTATAATGTGTTATAGTCCTTGCTTCTTCTTCTCTTGTTTTCTTTTTCTTTTGTTATGGTCTGAGCTGCATATGAAATGAGGGTTGATATATGAAACCTTTTGAGTTGGGTAGTATCTGGTGGATTACTTGTTTTGGATGAAGAAAGAACTTTATGGCATCCTATTTTGTTACTCTGACATTGCATTTTTGTTGCACCTTGCTCAGCTTTTGGAATAGATCTTACATCCCCATCCCAAATGTTTATTGGTAATGATTGATGAGGCAAACAGCTTGCTGATTCATAACCCGTGGGATTTTGATACAGGGGAAGTATGAGCAAGAATATGAACGGTCAGACGAATTTCAGCAACAACTAAAATTGAAGGTTAGAGAGATCTTGACAGATCAAGAATGGCGGCGGAGGAAAATGCAGAAGAGGGTATGCTTGAAGCTCAGCCTTGCATTTTTTTTTTATGGTCTTTGCTACATTGCTTACCATTTCTTAATTAGTAACTCTTTATCTTTTGGATATCCTGCAGATATCAGAAGAGGAAGGTAGACTGAAGAAGGATGAGGAAGAGGAAAAAGAGAAGTGGAAAAGAAAGCGTGAGCACGAGGAACAGTGGGAAGGGACAAGAGAACAAAGGGTTGGTTTCCAAAATCCTTTGAAATATCATGTTCTATTATTTATTTGCACGTGCATTGGCATCTATTCATGAACTTGGGTACATCCTTATGGTGTGTGTCTAGGCGTTGTACTCTTCTAATTTCTTTTGTCAAGGCAGTGGATCTCATCTAACCTAATCTAAGCATCCTGGTTTTATTCTACACCCCAGTTATAGTATTGCATTCATTTTAACATATCAATTTAGTAGCTACTATGAAATATGTAGTGGATTGGGAGTTTGTTGGTTTCATCCTTAGACGTGCTGCTTGGGTTCATGCCCAACATCATTTCAGAAGTGATTCTGATTATTGCCTCATTGTTTCAACAGGTTTCCAGCTGGAGAGATTTTATGAAGGGCGATAAAAAGAAGGTGAGATGACTTACTGACAAATCTCTTCTGAATGTGCTTCAACTGTCTTCTTTTTTTTTTTTGAACGGCAATGTGCTTCAACTGGTTGTCCTGCATATATTTGCACAGGTAAAGAAAGGAGAGATCCGACCTCCAAAGCTCAAGACTGAAGATGCTACGAAATCTTATGTTCAAAGGCCTGTGAAGCGAGGTTAAGCATAACAGGGGTCTTTTGCCCATTTACAGAGTGCTGAATTGATATGAGTTGAACAAGGCTGAAATTCAACTGCAATGTCATGTACTCCTCTTAACCTTCTTGAGATAAGATATTACTCTTGTACTAGAATTAGATCTTTGTTCACTTGTGAATTCCAAGGTAATTAAGTAAAGTTATTGATCATTTGAAGGAAGTAGACCTACTAGTTACGTTTCCTCTAGTAACTTAGTGATTGAAATGGAAAATCTAGTTGAAAATGCATAACAAAGAAAATATTGCTTGGTTGTCATTTTAAGTTGGAATATCTAGTTGAAAATGCATAACAAAGAAATATTGCTTGGTTTTCATTTGAAGTTCTAAATATGATTTAGAAGTGAGAATGATAACAATAGATGCATAAATGGAAGTAAGTAGCTTGATGATAAAAGAACAAATCCTTTTATCCAAAATTATACTCCATCCATCTCTTTCTATGTGTGTTGTTTCGTAAATTCAACTTACTAAAGAAATATTATCATTATTCATTTCATATCAACTTTTACCTCTATTTTTCACTTTTCACATCAATTTTTATCTCCATTTTTACCCATTAACTTTTGGGGAAATTACGGATCAATGGGAAAAGGAGAACTAATTACACTTACATGGCATGATTTTGGGGATTAAGGCAAGGAAAGAAAAAATTCCACATGACTAGCACCACAATTGTGAAGGACGAAACTTCCCCTCGGGTGAAAATGCAATTTACGCCCCCCTCCCATTTTCCCTCTTCCCCCACTCAGATAATCTGCAAAAATTGAAACCAAATAGAAACCAACAGAGCAACGAAAAATGGGGGAACGAATAGAGGAGAAAAAGAAAAAAAAAAATCCTAGATCTCTCTCACTGAAAAATTGAAAAAACTAGGACTTTTGAATTCGATATTCAGGAGTAATACATGTATAAATACATAAAAAGAGGTTTTTCCAGGGGAAGTGCCTGAGCTTCAACCTTCAAAACCACTACTTTGTTGGTTGGTTATCTCTCTCCAAAAATTGACAGTCTTTATCCAAGTTTTTCTCATTGATAGGGGCTTTGTTTGGTTTGGTGGCATTGATTCGACGAGTTCCAAAGAGAGCCCGTCTGGTCCTCGCTTAACGGTGGTGGTGGTCGGTGATGATGTAGAGAGATGTATAGAAGTCGGGCTTCGCGATTTGTTCTGAGAAAGGGAATCTAATGTTTTACGTTGATTTGGTGGAAGAGTGGTTAATTTGTGAAGGAATTTAAAACCCAGGGTATTTTTGACAAGTTATATTTGCCATACCATGACTCCGTAAATATTATTTCTCTTCCCATTATGTTAATGATTTGGGAAAACCATGCCATCTCCCCGTAAATCTTTACCCCTTTTTACATTGTCTCGTAATTCTCCCTTTAACTTTTCAAAAGTTCAGAACAATAATTATACAAATTTTTACCCATTAACTTTTCAGAACATGCACTTCTTAAGAGACATTCCAAAAATGGAATACCCAATTACTCCCTTCGTCCCATTTTAATTGTCCACTACGAGAATTTGTGAATTTTCAAACCCCAAAAAAAAATGTCTCTCCTTATAATTTTTTTATGGGAATTGATATTGGCACTCCCCATTTTGATATTGGCACTCCTTTTTTTGTCTCTATTAGGTGAAGCTCCTAAACTAGCCTTCTATTTTATAATTACATTTATCCCTTGCTATCAAAATGACTGAAATAACCCTTTTACTTTACTAATGAGGGAACTCCACTAATCAAATAACTTAACGCAAATCAAAGAACTTAACGCAAATTTGATGTCTACATATTCCATGTTACACCAGCAGATGGGACCATTCACATAAAACACCGGATCCGAGGGTGTTGTAAATCAGCCCCAGGAAATTACCCTGAAAATCGCCAAAAACGACGTCATTTTGGGCGCCAAAAGGGCAACAAAAAAAATCACTCAAGAAGAAGACCAAAACAAGCAGATCCAAATATACTTCAAACAAACATAACCAGTAGAGTCTGAATATGTCTTTTTGATCAGAAAGAATCCGGATTAATTTTTTTGATCAATTAAACGGCGTACAACATAAATTTTTGGTTATTTGATCAAACATAACCAGCAACTATGAAAGTAAACTTCCCTTCACTAAATCTGCAAATTCCAATGTTTTGGTTATTTGATCAAACATAACCCAAGTTAAGCACTAAATTTGCAAATTCCAATTTTTCCTTCTTTGTCCGTTGCATAAATAAAAGGGTTAATCTGGTCATTTTGATAACAAAAGATAAATGCAATTATAAAGTGCAAGGGTAGTTTAGAAACTTCACCTAAAAGGGAGTGCCAATATCAAAATGAGGAGTGCCAATATCAATTTCCTTTTTGTATGGAAATTAAGTGCTCATCGAAAATACACGCTTAGAAAACAAAATTTTTTGTATGGAAATAAAAGGGTTACTCTTACACCAAATTAAGGGATCCGGGGGCCCTGTAGTGAGTGAGCTCACTACATGCGTGTAGTGAGCTCTCTTGGCCGTTTGATCCGAGATCAACGGTCCGGATCGTCTTACACTTTAAAAAGCACTTTTACATTTACTTTAAGTCAAATTTATCCGAACCTTTGATCTCGGATCGAACGGCCGACAAATTAAGTGCTCATCAAGCACTTAGGTGCAAAATTTTTTGTATGGAAATACGTTTTTTTACGTTCAAGAAAATACACGTTTCCCCAAGAGAACACTTAATTACTTGGCAAAATGAATAGTTAAGCTTATAATCATAGTATTTTCCTTTCATTTTAGAAAACAAAAAGCATTCAGATGAAATTAGTTTTTTGCATAGATGAAGTTGCTAGAACCGGGGGCCCTTAAGTGAGCGGGGGCTTACTACATGTGTGTAGTGAGCTTTCTCGGCCACCCGATTGGCGATCAACGGTCCGGATCATCTTACATTTTTAAAAAGCATTTTTACATTTACTTTAATCCCACTTATCCAGACCATTGATCACCGATTGGACAGCCAAAGGAGCTCACATGCATGTAGTGAGCTCCTTCGGTACAGGGCCCCTAGTTATGAAGTTGCTATTTGTTATATAATATGAATGGTTCTGATTATTAGTTTCAACTCCTGAGTGAGACCCACAGGAGTACAGAGGGTATGGTGAGATCCATTCTTGAGAGGAGCAGATCCCAAAACCTTTAAAATCATGGATTCTATTGCGCAAAAAAAGATGCAGAAAAAAGAAATTACTACTCCCTCCGTTCAAAAAGAATGTCCAAAAACACTATTTGCACCTCTCATAAAATTATTTGAAATTCATATATCGATACAACAACAATAACATAACCCATTTAGTCCCCAATAATTGGGGGTATGGGCGGGGGAAGGATAGGAGACAGACCTAACCTTTGGCAATAAATGCACAAAGTGGCTGCTCCCAGAATACCACTGAAACAGATGGATTGGAGACAGACCTAACCTTTGGCAATAAATGCACAAAGTGGCTGCTCACAGAATACCACTGAAACAGTGATCCCCCTATACCGTCGCGTTTGCTGCGGAATCATGCCCTCAAATCAAAGCCAAAAGGCATCAGAGAGTGCAGACCCAAGAATCATTTTGATTTATGTGCACATTACCATGCTTCTTTCATTCAGCATCCAGAGCATTGGCGTTGCACAAAAAAATTCCTATATCGATGCGATGAATAATAATAATTGTAAGAAACTTCTCCAAACTAAATGATAAAAGAACAAGGCACAAGATTTACGTGGAAAAACCTCAAAAAGGGTAAAAAACCACGGGAAGGAATCATGCACCAAATAAATGTGTGATTACAAGTAGACTTACTCAATGACCATGTATCCGCACCACGAATCCTAAGCCCTACTTGTCGAATCCACGTACATCACACCCTTGCATGATCGACACGTCTTGAATCCTCAAGCCTTCCAACTATTTTGCCTTTCGAACTCCACGAAAGGACTTTGATAGAGAAACGTTGAATTGAATATGAACGATGAAACCCTTTGAAGATGATCCTGATCGCACGGCAATGAAAAGCCTTCACGAATTTCATGAACCCTAGCACTCTTGGCTGGTATTTCGAAGAGAGAGTCACAGAGGGTCGAAATACGGCTGATGTGGTAATGAGAAAAGACCTAATCGCTGAGTTTTTATAGTTGCTGAATCGGGCATATTTGCCGGCTGTTTTACTCAAGCCAAGTGTCCAGCAAAACTCAATCAGAATGTTTTAGTAGTAGAGATCCTTGAAATGCTTGAGCAAAACTTGTAGCATCCAACTTTGTCTTCAAAATGATCAATCCATCTTGACTAAAAGCTACCGCACTCGAATAAAAATACATATTGAGAATTTGAGATAATTCATTTTCTACACCTAAAACTGATGATTCATTTTCTACACCTAAAACAAACATTCTAAAAATAAATACCGAAGATTACAGGTGCCATAAAAAATACGATACACGAAAATGTAGATGTTTTGGGCATGGATTTGCCCAACCAAAGGAAGCTCGGCCTATGGAGCTTACATTATCTACAATTTTTTATTTATAATAATTTGGACATGCAATATGAATTTTGTTTGATATATCTCACTTAGTTTATTAAACAAAATTTTTAAAATCATACAAAGTATATTACACATTACAAAATATTAAAAAATATATATTTGAGAGGTGTGAAATAGTGTTTTTTTTTTACATCTTTTCGGGAACAGAGTACATTTTATTCTTCACTAGCAAAAAATGCTAAAAAAAATACTGCGGTTTATGGTCATGAAAACGATAGAGCACTGACAACTCTCCCTCATATGATATATATATATATATATATATATATATATATATATATATATATATATATATATATATATAAAATTTGAACACTCGAAGGCTACCTATTTGTTGGAACCTCAGCTCGTTCCAAGTCCTCCATTACAGAACTCCCCAGTAAAACCAGAAAAAGAGAGATAATCGGAGGTAATAAACTTACACGTGAACCATGCCGCGTCGCTTTTCTTCCACTGGTTCAAGAAAGCAGTTGAAGCCGGCCAACACCCAACGTCACCGCAACCTCTTAACGGAAAATTTCGAATTCAAAATTACCAAAATCAGAAGGTTGGAACTATTTTTACAATCTAACCAATTTATTCCCGGCAACCGACCACCCCTGTACCAGTCATGTACAGATAGCACCGGGACCCCTCTGTGGTTCCCAAACAGTGGCCAAGCACATAGGGCCATCCGCTGGCGTCAATTTTCGCGTAGGACCACTCGGAATTCAATTTTGAGATGAATCAACAGTTCGGATTGACTGTTTGGGAACCACAAAGGGATCCCGGCACCGTCTGTACCTGGTCGGTACTCTCCGGTCTATATGTATAGAACGGTTTGTTTATTCCGGTAAAGTGGGTTACATGCAGAGCAAACAAATTGGATCCACAAAGTTACGCGGCAATTATTGCAAACAATACATGCCCAATACGATAGTAATTCAGCTACAAATGGGCAGTAAGGTGAGATAATAATACAGTTATCCACATTTACTAAAATGCTTGGACACAAACAGACACAGACAAGTTAAGGACAATAATCTAAGGAGCAAAACCTCCCAAATATTGTGTTCTCACCCCCCCAAAAAGCTCTTGCCTTCACACAGAAGATAGATACATACCCTAATTACATAAAAACAACCCCTCTATGATACATGAATGTTAAAGAAGATTCATTCAGCGTTATATATCTCACAAATCACATATCGGGACCTCGTGTCCTCTGGATTAAACAAGGAGCAAAAATAATACAACCTAAAGCAAAAAACATAAAAACTAATCATAAAAAGAAAAAAAACAAAACTCAATGAGAAACAAACCAAGATCGTAATTCTACCTCCCTGTGGCACAATGTACAAACAAAGGGCAACTTTTGGAGGACCCCGAACCACTTTTTGCACAGTAAATTAATGTAACATTCCCCTCCGCTGGAAAACTTTGTTTTCTACCCCATTCCTTCATTTTCCGCAAGGAAAAATATGCCATGAATACCAAAATCTCCAAAAGCCTTTCGCGCCTCCACAACTTGTTCGGAAATTCCTCCATATAGCCTCACGTGATCTATACAGTGCACTGGAAATCTCAGGCAATGGCATGAGTGAAGAATACACATGTGGAAGGATTTACTATATCCAAGCAAGAGAACCCCGATCGTTAGCAACTTGAGGACGGCCCCGAGTTGGTGTTGGTGGCCTATTTGCATTAAGCTCCTGACATCATATAACAATACAAAAACTCATCAAACCCCTAACGTATACAGATAAATGACTTTAGGCCCTGTTTGGTTGTTAGGATCAAAGCAAAATTGGACTACAAAACTGAAGGGATCAGATATCACAGGTGTAATTGGAACTTTTGCAGCTAGGATTGGAACATCGCACATGTATCGCACAAAACATGAGATATATTATTATACCATGGGAGTGTTGTATTATTTATCCATTGGAACTATTTAGTCAATGGACTGAATATCCGTTCACTATTTGTCCAGCAAAACAAGCAAGGCATTAGAGGAAGAAAAAACGTGGAATATTACAAGCACCTGCATCCACGTATCTTCTATATGGCGTTCAGGAGACGTTTCTGGTGACGAGATTGCTGGTGGCAATGGATGGATTAGTTTCGGAACTACTACAAGGTCTCTACCCAAAACCAAAATTGCGCCTGCATTATTTGCGGTACCTACAGAAACGCGTGGTTAGATATGATAAATCACCAGTCATGTTAAAGAAGCTATGTCAGAGAGGTCCGAACAAAGGAACATACCACAGTAATTGGTTGCTGAGAACAGAGTAATTAAATGACCCTGGGCAAAACGCTCAAAGCCATCCATAACGCATTCGTGTGCACGCACAATCAATTGAAGATCATTGTTGTTGCAGAATTCCATCACGCGGTCAGGCTGATGCAGAAACAGGATCAGATATGTAGTAACTTGCGAAATATATAGAAACTAGCAGCAGCTTAAGCAAAAAGCTTCCTCCCCATATACGAAAATATGCGATGAAACATAAACTGTGATATTTTAAAACATTTCTCCGAGTTACGAAAACACAAAACATGGGAACTTGATTTCCACATGTAATCATGGGAAGCACCAGACAAATGTTTGAGAAATCATTAATAACATCTCGGTGGATGGTATAAACAGTGTGGGGCCTCAGAAAACCTGAAAATTGACATCTGAATTGTCTTGGTGCTGAAATAAGTTCTCATCAAGATTACCCAAGCGCTGGGATTAAGCTGCCTAATTTAGAGCTCCCATTTAATTTTATTTTATTTATCGCCAACAAAAAGAAATGTATTGACAAAACAAAAACGGTACAATTAAAAGAAAGACAGGCAGTCTGCCAAAGACAATAGGGGGGGAAAAATCTCAACTGTCTGTAACAATATCTAGAACAAAATTTGAAGACGTGAGAACGATTGAAAACAATGTCTGAACAAATATATGTAAGGAGACAAAATGATACAGATACACACCCCAAAAGTAACCAACCCAGGACCTCTTGCATTTGGTCGTAATCCTTCCACGCTGTCATTTTCTGTTGGGTCAGACCTGAAAAAAATCATAAATCCATAAGAACTAACAACCACACCAAACGCAAATCTCATGAAAAAGGTATGGACATGAATTCACCACAACAAATCCATGAGAACTATTGAGCCTGCTTCCATTGTAATCGGACGCTGAAGATTCTCAATTTGTTCCACGTGATTTATTGATCTTCCTATGCCACCATGCATACAGATAATTTTTTTCTCAATTTGAGCAGCCAAAGGAAGCCAATTGAACAATCTGTTTATCCGATGCCACGCCCAGATTCCATCTCTCTCACCCTGTTAAAGATAATCATGCAATTGATAACTGTAACAGGTGAAGGGGAAAAAGGAACAAGAATAGTTTGACCTGTAACAACCACCTTACCATGCGCTCAATACATTCGATTCGAAATCCAAAAAGGGCGTTGATATCAGCAGCTTCATGATTTCCGCGAATTAAATGTACGTTGAGGGGATATTCCACCTATAAAATTATCAAATTTCACAGAACCCCAGCCACCAAGTTTCAGTACAAGAAAGTATGAGATTAGACAATTAACCATCGGCAAGAACAGACAGGACAAGTAATGGCATTATACCTTGAGAGCTAATAGAAGAGTTATTGTTTCCAAGCTGTGCTGGCCTCGATCAACATAGTCTCCTAAGAAGAGATAATCGATATATCTGAAAACATGGGAACAATTTGCTGGTAATTGATAAGAAACACTTGAATAACTTTGTGAACAGGGGAATGCATTAACATATATCTATACGGAAGAGAAAATTGTTGTTCCACAGAAAGCAATGCGAACAAACAAGTTGCAAGCGACAACAAGGATCTGCAGCATTGGCCAAAACAAATCCGACAAATTTATCATTTATCATGAATTGGGGACAGTAAGTTACAGAAGCCAAAATACACTTACGCTATGTCCCCAGCAGTTGAAGGAGAGCCATACTCGTCAAATAGCCGCATAAGATCCCCAAATTGCCCATGCAGATCACCAAATATCTTGATAGGAGCCTTGAGTTGCAAAACACTTGGTTCGCTTGAAAATAGGCGTTCAGCACTATCACAAAGATCTGCTATTTCATTGCAATCCAAGAAAAATTGTCGTCGGACAGGAGGCTTCCATCCACGAGGCTTTAGAAGATGAGCTATCACCTGAAATTACCATCACCCATTTCAACATAAATGACAAGTCACTGTTGGAGACGATAACTGAAGATGACTATACTACGATTGCCAGATCAAACAAGATAACCCATACAATCATTGTTGATGGGACCCATATGGCAAGCATAAGCGTTAATTCAAACCCACACATATTCTTGTATGTTGGCATATGCTGAAATTAAGTATATTTCTTATGCCAATACACTTACACTTTCAGCAAAAAAAAACTTCAAGTGTGAAGGAAAGGTAAGGAGGTTATTCTTTTGTTCAACTGTGAAGGAAAGGTAAGGGACTCTCCAACTCTCTATTCTTTAAGGTAAAAAGACTTCTCGCTTTACTCTTATTTTCAAGGCACCTTCAACTAGGCAAATGCAGAAACACAACCATACATGAGTTCAGAAAAATTCAACCAAATCAAAACATTTCTGGCACAATGGTTTCCCATGATAATGATGAGTCAAAATGTGCTCCCTTCAAGAAATACTATCTCATATTCAGCAATCTAACTCTACTCACCTTTTTGGGAACACTGTTAATAGACATTTGTCGGTCTAAAAGTTTCCTAGCGGCTGTGACATTTTCTGGGGTTCCATAGCTGACTCGCCGTCCTTCATTCTCAAACTGATCAATTGAAAGCTGTCTGACCATGCCACCTAAAGCTCCCCCAGTCTCTGCAGCTACAAGCACCTGCCAATGCACAGAAGAATTTGCCTTGAAAAACATAGCCATGTACTGATAGCTGACAGCATATTATGACAATGGGTACTTGAAATATAAATACGAAAAAGGGAATCAAACTCCTGATACTGACAGCTCTGTGATGCAACCGCACTCCAGCTGGAGCTGAACTATTGGACAACTCAGAATCAGGCTTAATCAAGGTAGATATCTGTTTCCCACTAGGGGTAGCCTCAGCCCCTCGATCCCTGTCTGGCAGTTCAACTTCTCCATTAACTTTCCGTGCTTTGGCGGCAGCCAATGTTGCACAAATAGCTTCAGCTTCTGCTGCTGAGGCCTCAACCAAATACTCAACACCTTTACTCAGTCTCCTGCAGAGATGACCAACTTCAATAAATCATTTGATGAACTCAAAATCAAAGCACTACATGCTAAACACAGCGTTGAACTACAGCTACAAGCATACCGGGAACCCTGAAGCATCGCATTTTCAGTGCTTATATCAGTATACATATCACCATTTATTGGAGGAGCAACAGGATTTCCCAGCACAACTGCACCATCTGGAACTGCTTCTGGAGCTGAGTGCCTGGCAGGGTCATCGGTAAACCCATACCTTCCAGGTAACCTTCCTTCCTGCCCATTAGATGTAGCAGCTGCAGCGGCTGCATGTGAAGCTGCACTAGTTGTCTCAGCAGCAGCCAGATCTTCAGCAACAAGTAAGTCGTCAAGAAGCACACCTGCAACAAAAACATTTCAGATCTAACTCCTCGCACAGAATCAACAAAATAATAGGTTAGCTTTACATATAGCAATGTACTGAGAGTGTGTGGTTGACTAAGCCTGGTTTTCTGGATATGGCAAAAGCATGGCACACGGTGGCAGGATATCTATGGCGTGGATGCTGTTCATAAGCTTTGTTTGGCTAATAAACTGTGTCATTAAAACGGGAAATCACAATTTGGCACAGCGAGGTTGGAAAAGTTAATGTAACCGTAGCCAGAAGCCAAAGAGAGTTGAGGCGTTGCTCAGGATTAGAAATAGCAACCCAGAATGATTGATATAATGGAAGGGATTGAACTCCAAATGATATTGGGAGCATTAACACCAATGGGGGGCGTGAAGAATAAGGAGGAAGATTGACCCCCCCCAAAAAAAAAAAAGAATAAGGAGGAAGAAATCTTAGGTGGCATTGTGATATTCATTAGAAGCGTTATACAAAGCTAGATGCCTGGAGACTTTTTTTGAAGGACTGCACATTGACACCATTTGTGAGTTGGCTAGAGACTGATTGGACCGATGGTCCAATGGTGAGACAATTGTCCAAGGAGGCAGTGGAAGGTCTGAAGAGTCGCATCAGAGAGAAATCCTCAAGTACAACTGGTTTTACTCTTCCTGGTTCAGGAGCATTTTGCGCAGAGATCTGATGGCGGATTTCCATAGTTTGTTTTTTCCTGTTCATTTTGATTTTGCAGTTTTTAAGAAGAGCCATAATACTTTTTCCCATTATTCATATCATAAAGTGAGGCTATCGAGTTGAAGGATTTCCTTTTTTTTTTTTTTTTTGGGAAGTCAAGTTGAAGGATTTTAGGCCTCTCAATCTAGTGGGTTATCCCTATAACACTATCTCTGAAGTCCTCAAGCAGAATTAAAATGGTGATTGGGAAAGTGATTTCAGTCTTCAGAGAGCCAGAAACCTTTTGGTGGAAACACCAAATTCCTGGATACAATTCTACTAGCTGATAAGGCAGTGTATCCTAGGTTGGGATTTACATGACAAAACTGTGGCAAAAATTGGCACACCCCTGGGTGCTTGAGGCAAGGCTATATATTGAGACCCACTGACGCGTAAAATACCTTTGTTGGATACTTTGCTTGAACAAGGGTAAGGGATATGTGACACCTTGTTTATTTGAACATTAAGCACATCTCAAATTCGACTTTTCCATATAGAAAACAATTGTGCATACAAATCTTATAATATATGTGATCTTTTTCCTCTATGTTGTATCCCCAAGTCCCTAGAAACATTTCTTGTTTTCTTTCTCTTAACTTAGCAAGCTTATTAAAGTTCTTTTCTACAGTCTTATTGTCTAATCTTACGTAAAAATGGCCAAAAGCTTTAAACTGAGCATCTCTACCACTTCTCTTGCCCTCTTTGCCACTTTTCCTAAGTATAACATTTCCAAAATTTCCTCATCTCTATCCTTTTGCCACATTTCAACAGTGATCGTTTTTCCGTAGAGTAATCCACATCTCATTATCATTGTTCTCCTGATTCCACATCGATTCCTTAGCCGCTAAATTCTTAACATTTCTAACACACGGGAATCATACATACCGAGAGAATTATAAATACCAATACTATGCCGGGCATCAGAATCCCAAATAATATAGTAAAAGGCACTTGCTGTCGAAAGCCACATACAAAATGCCCCAAAGAGTGTTTAGTTATGCATTCATGTCTTACCGCCACGTAAACCACCGTATATGAAGATCAGATCACCAATAGCAGCGGCAGCATGCCTACAGCGCCTTGTCAGTTCAACTGCTGCATCTCCACCAGCAGCATCAGCACTGAACCTGCCTGTCCTGGGACTAGTGACAACAGCCTTTGTATCACACCAAACTCCAGCTGCGGTATCCAGAACTACGCAGAGAGAAACAAACTATCTGAGAGAGGTTTCATGCAAACTTGATCTTTCACTAAAAGTCATAAATGAAACTGGTTTTAGCATATTAATAACATGCGCCAACTGTGTAACTGTAATTGGATCTATTGATCTGAAACTCAGAGATAATGTGTCGTTGTACTCAACTGAACAAAAGGTACTACTGAGATCTTAGATGAAATTGTCACAGCGTGATCAACCATGTCAGAAGTTATATTCCTTATAAAGTAAAGCCATAGCATTTCCACTTATCAGGAAACTAAAAATACCCCAAAATACTGACAGCTTCCCATATTTTATACCAAAAGAGTTTCCCACAGCATAAACCATCTGCTGTTCAAAAACAGCATAAACCATCTTCGAGAATGAAGGTATACCTGCAACACTTGACGAGTCCTCCACCATGCGTCCACCTCCTAGTGCCCCACCGGACACGTGGAGCCGTGCATTTACAAAAACCTGCATAAATGTAGTACATGTGATTAATTTATTTTCAGAAAAAAATGAAAGCAGTAAATTACTTGGGGTCTTCTTTTTTTTCGCTTTTTTTTTCCTGGTTGTCCGGAATTTAAGACAACTCACGGCTGCATGTTGGTATCTAGGAGAGGGTGAAACACCCGGAGCAATTGCCCATTCCCACCGACCGTCTCTATGTTTAGCAAGCCCATATGCACTGGCCAATGGCTGCAAAAATCATTTAAAGAGGATGAATAGGTTAAGCATGCACTATAATGGAAGCTTAGTATTTTAACCTCAGTTCAGAGAAAAATCATTAAACTCTACAGAACCAATGACATGTATAGGTATGTATTAGACATCGCTCTGCCGAAAAAATCAGTATTCATGGGAGGATGCAGACAGAATAACAATTTTTTAAAAAATGAATAAACTAGAAGACAAAATCACCAATGCACCCACCCACCCCACCCCGCTTTTATAGGTAAGTGATTTAGTTAAGCGTGTAAAAGCATTATCTAGACAACAGGATCGCCACAACCCCTCAAACTTTTTGATCCTCCAAGAATTACCAGGGATGCAGGTATCCACAATTGGTTGATTTGCCAAAAGTTGGAAGAAAAGACAATCCAAGTATTATGAATTGCCGGCAGTCACTGAATGGCCCTTAGGCTACCAGGCTATTCATAATAAGCTAAACCCATCCCAAATGGGGAGAGGATAAAATTCTGGACTTGCAATTCTAGAATCTAAACATTGCAAGGTTTATGTTCAATACCAATAAACTTATTCAACAAGGCGAAGCAAACCATCCCAAATGGGGAGAGGATAAAATTCTAGACTTGCCATTCTAGAATCTGAATATTGCAAGGTTTATGTTCAACACCAATTCTAAGAAACATAACATCCTAAGCTTGCATGAATCGTCCCAAGCTTGAGGAACACTTATCCTTGATTATCCATTCTGCAAAATTTTAATGTTTTTGAATGATAATTTTAATGGAGAATACCATTCCATCTTCAATCGATCAAACAAACTGACATTGTTTTGGTTGGATTTGTTTTACCCTCATGACACTATGCCAGGCTTCCTGATATCCTGTTGGTCTCCGTATTTATCAATTCCAAGTTTCCAACTCAAGATTAAGTGAGATCAGTTAAAAACATTGATAGTGGAAAGTATGTCCCAACTCCCAACTTACCACACTGTTAGCATCCCTCCCACCACAAAGTAGAAGAAGCCCATCAGAGCGTGCACTTGCAGTCGCATACCTACTCAAAGCAAGAGGAACCAGTAATTGGTCAGCTAAAACAATCACAAACATAAGTTATGTTACCCATGGGAACTAAATTCACCCAATTTAACAAAATACTCCAGCAACCTTCAAAATTAAAGCATATAGGCAACTTGAATATCAACCTCTATACAGACTATGTAGTAACATCTGCTTTAGATCCAGAAAAGCCGAAACCAGTAAATATAAATTGAGTGGTGTATAAATTGCTGGTGTATGTGCCTATTGACGTATACAACATTAGAGGGCAAAATTGAATGTTGACTAGTCATGATCTATTACCAATCATAGATAATGAACACACACATTATCAAGCAACTAGGTCTTGAACATTACACGGACTGCAAAACTCTCATTGGTTAATGCTCTTGTAGCCTTGTTCATTAATACTGTAAGATGAACTGTCCACGTGACAACGAGAATCGAGCCAATTAACCTTCAACCAGGCATTTAACTTTAAATCACTCAACAACCGTGAGCATAAAGAATGCTGAACTAGGAACCGATGATTTTGTTAATCAAAATATGCAAGTAGAAAAGAAGACTATCACTTCTTTTCACCGCGATACGTTCTCCCTGCAAAGTATATAAAGCATAGAACTCTAGTTTAGGAGCCAAGAGAACGAAGAAATAAGTGGATTTGCACATAGCAGAGGAACCTGCATGGCTGAGGTAACCAAACTTCTGTGCAAGATATCGGAACAATATTGGGTGTCTGTACATAGTGGACCACCCAGCAACTAAGGACTGAATAGCAGGTAGGAAATCTAGTGATCGTGAAGCAAAGTTTATTTGGACACTTGTAGATTATGAATACATACAAAATTTTCATGGGGGTAAATAGTTTTTCTATATCTTTTCATTCAAAATGGCATCCCAAGATGTGACAATTCAACCATTTTCAGTACTACAAACAGATAACTTTTCATGAATGGTCTGCACACTCTAGTCATGCTAATTTCCCCATCACAGCGGTACAAACCATAAGGTGCTGGGAAAAAAAGTATTAGCACAATGACCATAAGCTCAAGCTGCTCGAGAAATCATCCACAGACCACAGTATACATCTCATAAATGATAAAAGGCTTCAGTGTGTCAATGGTTAAAAGAAGAAAATGGGCATACGATCTACACCTAATATAAGTAAAATAAAATATAACAATGTTTTCAACATATACATAACAATTCAATAACAAATATACATAACAATTCAATAACAAACATCAAAATATAAGGTAATGAGCTGGACAAAGAGATAAAACCCACAAAAAAAAAATACAGTTCGAGGAAACATAAGACGTATATAAGAACCAGAAGTAGAAATTTACATGCATGGAGGTGGACCTTCTCCTTCTGGTTCCAATTTCCGCCATTCATATGGCTTGGCAGCTGTGTCCAGGGCCCATACATCAGCTAAAGGTCGCTTTCCTGGAACAATGCACCAAATTATACGTAAAATTAAAAACATACTCAAGCAAACAGGATGAAACTGCTATGCAGGAGACTCACCATCATTTCCACCGATTGCCATCAGATATCTTTGCCCTACTAAAGCCATGACATGCCCATAACGTGGACCCGGTCCAGGACCTTGGACCACAACCCTAATTGAGATTGACATTGGTTTAATATGCGCAAAAAGAATACATACTAGTACATCATAACTGCAAGTATCATGTGATGTATGTTCACGTGTCTACGTACACATAAATCGGCAAAGAAAAGCTTCTGGAATTTTACCTATGCCATCGTGGCCGTTGCTGTGTGAGATCAAGAACGTGAAGGTCCTCAGCAGACAGACCAGCTGGACCAATTCCACCCTGGGTTGAGATGAAAGGTCCAAAGATTAATTACCATTAATTTAGTAACTAAATGAAATAGGAAACAAAACAATCAAAGCATAAACAGGACAACGTTCTACATTATCAATTTGTCATCCAACCTGAATAACCACCATAGTACCTACGGCGGTTGCCACATGTGCCGCCCTTGGTGTGGGAGGTTCTCCAAAGGGAGTAATCCTGAAAAGAAAGTTCATTAAAGAATAATAGAACTACAAAACAACCCATTGATGAAAAACTCTAGCATTGTAGTTGTTCTGTCTGGGCTTACCTAGACCACTTATTAGTCAACACATCATAGCAGTGGACATCAGCGGTGGCCCCCGCCAACCCTACAATCCAACATACCCACAAGGATCACACAGGTATAAATCAGACATCATTTCCACTTTAAAAGTCAAAGAATCGGTGCAACGTAATATAAAGTTATAAACAATACTAGCATTCTTCATTTTACAGACTTTCCACAAGCCAGTTAGCAGAATAATTGAGGAAATAACCCCAAATGAGGTTTGCACGTGTGTATGAGCACTTAATCAGTGGGGCATGCCTCCACTGTATTTACACAAAACCAAATATGTAGCCAAGGATGAGAATTGAATTGTCATGCTTCGTAACAAAATTAAGAATACTAGATCATTCGAGAAAAACAATTACATGAAATACTCAGTTCAAAACAAAAAAGTAAGCGAGAATATTCTGAACCATATGAACATAATCACCAAATCATTTAACTTCACTTGTGCGGGTTCACTCGGGCCAACATTTCAATGCCACTTGAATCAGCTGGACTTCAAAATATAGACAATACATGCATTTAGAGTTCCAGCAATATTCAAGTCATTTCGCAGAATATCAAGGTCTTCAACCCTACCGCGTTCACCAAGAAAATAGCTTTTACTTCTGTTGGGTTTGTGAATTCTGATTACCACTGACGCCTCACTAAGCGTATGCGAGACTGAACCGGCTATGTTTCGAGCACAAAAACTGTTGCGATAATTTGTTGTTATAAACCTTAGCTTATTCACTGTTGACTGACCTTGCAGCCGGTCTAATGCAAATCCTCCTCATTCAAGAATATGTTGCAAACATTCTAGTCGAACAACATGTATATGTGTCTCGTGCTTTCTTGGAGTGACTGATGTTATTACCCGTGCCACTCTGTGTATTGTCTTTGGTTAGTAGGCCAACAGTTTCAACCACTATAAATTGCACCCCATACAAATCTAGGGTTCTACACGAGCAAAAGTAAACAAACCAAAACACAAAAAAATGCAATCAGAAAAAACAAACGAACAGGAACACATACTTATTCCAGCACTTCCAGCAGAGGTTGGGGTCCCGGGACCCGAAGAAGCCGCCGCAGAATTGCCCTCGAGAGCCGTGGCGCCCCCAAAGAGGATCAGCCGCGGCCCAATGTACCCCGGCGTCCCTTCCTCTCCCACAGCTGTGACCGCCGTCAAGGTGTGCCCGCACCTCGGCCCCGGCCCGTCCTCCTTCTTGTCCATGGCGGCGTTCACTACCGAGTAATTGGGCGCGGTCCTCGGCCCCACCACGGGGCTCTGAGGAGGCTGTGGAAGAGATCCAGAAGTGGCAGCCGTGGGCGGGGACTGCGGCTCGAGCTGCTCGGAAGACGTCGTCGGGCCGTTGTGGCTCGGGCCCACTGGATCGTGATCGGGTTCCGACGCCATTGACGAATCAACATCCATTTCTCAAAACCCTAGATCGAAGCTCTAATTACAACAAATTCACATCCCTGATCAGCATACTGCATATAGCTAGTTGGAATTCGAAATCCTGGAATTGAAAACCCTAGCTAGGTTGGGTTGATCCAATTTATTCAAATTTCGAAAGAAAAAGAATAAATAAAGAGGACGGGAAAATGGTCCGGTAGAATTAAGTGAGAGAGAAAAATAGGAAAATGGTATAGGTCGTTGATTTTCGTTGGAGGCGGTCGAGGGGTAAAAATGAGACGGGCGTAGAGACCACCCAAGTGCACCAATCACTCTCTCTCTCTCTCTCTCTCTCTCTCTATACCAATCGCTCCCTTTCTCTCTCTGCAAAAATCTAGTATGTTTCTCTCTCTAACAATTATACACACACGCTCTCTCTCTCATCTATCCGGGCCCATTTTCTCCCGCTTTCTCTCTCTATATGGTATATTGGTACTATCAACTTTCTTAATTTGTGTAAGTATCTATAGGCATGTACGGCCTTTAGCCCATGTCCGACGGAGGTACTGAGCGACGGCGCAAAACGGCAACTTTTAGGCTGCAACTGATTAACGGTAATCCGGTTCCCCTCCCCACGAAAGCTTCACCGTTTCCCACCCCTCCACTAGTTTGATTCACTCCAAATTTTTTCGTGAACATGTTTGTTTTGTAGTAGTATTTGTGAAATGAAATCACGAAAATATTTGACAATGATTTCGAAATGAGGAATGCTACATGTTAAGGGGGGGCTTTCCTGCTTTTACCTGGTACCATTGTTCAAAGTTATTTTTGTCTAAAAGCATTACGTAAAAGCTAAGTACTAAAAGTCATTTTAATGTGTATTAGCTTGAAGTCATTTTTACCCAAAAGTGTCAACAGTCTAACTTCTTGTTAATTGAAGCGCTAAAAGTCAAACCAAAAAAGGGAAGGGACTCACAAGGGGAAAAAAAAAGGCAATCAGGATGCTGCTGTAGGGAAGGTCAGTGCGCGACTTCCCCGTTGACTAAAGTCAAAGTTGACCATCTACTAAGATGATGACAGGTGGCACAGTACTTGCGTGACACGTGGTCCACCTCGCGCAAATCTCCGCGCAGGGGCCACTAGTGCAGTACTATTCTTTGCAGGGCGCCCCCAACAATGGCAATGTTTGGACGACCATGGGTCATCCGAATCAGGAGAAAAACCCATGGCCCAAATGGCTAACGTGGCCCAGAGATATGGGCGAGAATGCGAGAAGCTAGCCTTAACATAGCCCAGGTAATCATACCTGCTACGGTCTGAAGGCAAGACCCCGGGGGCCCCTTGAGGCTTGGCTACGGTATAGGCACGACCGAACAGGCCACGACCTTGCCCTAACGGGAATAAGGGAGATCCACTGGTTTGGTGGCTATAAAGAACAAGAGGTTCGCTGCGCGAGGGTGGAGTAGCGCACCACCACGTGGGTCAGCTGCGCGGTGGATGACGTCACCCGTGCGGTCAGGTTGTACGGAAAGGACACATGTCATTGTATTATAGGGAGACAGTCTGGCACCTAATCATTGATCCAAGGTGCCTATAAATATGAGACATTCCCTTTTAATACCTAGAGGTTGGTGAAATTCTGGAAAAGCGTATGTCATCCTAGAGAGAGAAAAGGGTAATCACAGAGTGGAAGAAGAACATTCTTCCTTGTGAGGTCATTCTCCATCTCCTAGTCACCAGGGTATCATACGGATTAGACTAAGAGCAATCCACTGCCTTTGTCCTCGCTGTACACACCTGCTCTGTTATTCACCCTTCTCCTAGATCACTTCATTCTCATTCCTATTTTGTTTACTGCTGACTATTTTTACCTCTCCAGCTCATTATTCTATTTGAATATTTGACTAAGTAAGAACCATCACCTACAGCAGCAAATCGGAAATTGAAGTGCTAAAAGGTTAAATTTGGAAACTTGGCTTAAATAAGTCCTACGCTATTGGACTAAATGTACACATTGTATTATCATTTCCAATGTTTGTTGCACTTCAATTTTTTTTTATGAATCTTTGCATAGATCCTTAAAAACACGTTTTAAACACATTGAAAGTTCTAATCGTTGAAATTTCATCAAGAAAGGTGAGTTCCACACTTTAGCGAAATGTGGAATCCCTCATAAGAAGGTGTGTATACATATACACGTTTTAAACACATACACGTATGCACCCATCAAGAGAAAGAGTGCCACATGTATGTGTATGTGTGTATTTGTATACGCACCTTCTTATGAAGGATTACACATTTCGCTAAAGTGTGGAACTCACCTTTCCTGATGAAATTTTGATGATTAGAACTGTTCAATGTGTTTAAAACGTGTTTTTAAGGATCTATGCAAAGATTCATAAAAAAAAATGATCGGAAAGGGCTTGATCCAAGCAGTTTTCGATTAAAAAAAAACCCTTACATGGACAGTTTTATTGAAAACTGCTCAGATGAAGCCCTTCCTGGTCTTTTTTTTTTTTATGATTCTTTGCATGGACCTTAAAAACATGTTTTAAACACATTGAACTGTTTGGATCATCGAAATTGGATAGGGAAAGTTGAGAATTCGATGACTCCCGAACCCAAAGTGCAGGAGCGATTGAATTTTGATGATCTGAACTGTTCAATGTGCTTAAAACGTGTGTTTAATGGGTCACTGAGAGGAATCACAGGAAAAAAAATGACCAGAAAGGGCTTGATTCTAGTGAAATGGGAGGTTCGCATTTTAGGCAATTTAAGGGATCCCTCATTAGAACATTGGGGTGTGTGTGTATATAACATTAGCTAGTGCCTTAGTTAGTTCCTCTAGACTCTTCCATTTGAAATACTAGTCAATTGGGTTAGCTTTCACCCTTCTAACATTTTATAATTTTTTTTTTCCCAGAACAAGGGTCTATTAAAGTTATTGTGAGCTTCTGTCTTCTCATGCCCAAATTTTGAGCGAAGTTAAAAAAAAATCTTTTTTGATTTCAACTATAGATGTTATGTTATTTTTGTGACTTAAGTATTCCAAATTAATGTAGATGATTCAAAATACTTAATTAGAATAAAGACATCTACACTGGTAAGTGAGACAGGGCTCGACAAATTCCTCTCTATAAATTGTGTAGTCTCCTTGCTTATACGGCTCCTCTATTCTGTGTTTGACACCCAGTGTTAAATACCTAGGCAACAAAGTATCGTGGACAAAGCCATTGAATAGATAAATTTCTACTCTTCTAACTTATAATCTTACCTAACATGTAAAACACAAACAAATCATGCGAATAAAAAAGTGCAAAAACACTAATAAATTCTTCATCTAACCATTTACCTAAAGGTCAATTGAACCTCTTGGTGTCGAGAATCTTTCCTCCCTTAATCATCAAATTACGGCCATGACAAATTCAACTTTCCCCTTGCTTGTCCAACCTAGGGCTCAAATGAAAACATCTCAGTTAATTACTTAGTCAGATTCATTCCTGACCATCACAAGGGCCTGAACAAACCTTCGAGGACCACACTATTTACAAAGAGTCACCGGTACATATCCAACCTTATCCCAGATCCTATTCACCAAAGTTAATCACAATCTGTAAGTCATCCATAATCTCAACAAAATCCATCACATTCCCTTTTATCCTTTAGTTCCTACCATCCGCCTCAACAATGATTACTTGAAGTCCACAACCACCAATAAACCAAGTTTGTCTAAGTTCTCGAAATTATGCAATGCTCAAGATCATGGAAATATTCAATAATATAATAAATCACAAAAGATACGTTAAGTCATGCAATAGCCAGGTAAATATACATTTAGTCTCTCAAGGTAGAATCTTAACATTCCACAATACAGGGGTATACCTGTAATTAATCATACTTTGAGAGTCAAACCCGTAATGCATCGTAATAGGTGAAACTATTGAAAACTACAAATAAGCATACTATTGGGGTCAATTTGTAAATATGCAAACTTTAGGGGTCAAACTTGCAAATAACTAAACTTCGGGGATAAGATGATAAGTGCAAACCATGACCAATTTAAATTTTAGGGTGTAAATCGACATAACAATTATCATACAAGGGTCAAACTAAGATATCGCTACACTCTAACAAACTTGGATCTTTCTAGAGATCCCGTCCTGACGGGGGTCACGGCCATCCACATTGCAGAGTTTGTATTCACGGGTTTTGACTATGCGGCCGCGAGGTTGGTGTGTCCATAGACTCCACACCCAAAGGTCGCATGTTCAAACGATGCTAACAGAGCTTGATTTGCCCGCAAAGCTCCATTTTTCTCGGTTAAAGCTCATCCGACTCATAGACACTCATTACGAGACCATAAACCTAGTTTTGAGGGGTAAGGGAATCTACATCACTTCCTGAAGTTTCTAGCAGTAAGGAATTGAAAATGGTGGAAAGTGGTGGTGAAAAGTGCTGGCAACAATGAAGCTCCGGTGGGTGGTTGGTGGTGTTTGATTCCTTCTCCTTCTTGTTCCTTTTTCTCCTTGCATCTCCACAAAATCATCTCCTTTCAAGATGCTAACTCTCAATCTCAATCCTCTCTAGCACAAGTCTATTATTTATCTCTCTAGCACAAGCACATTCGCACATTTTGTTTTAATGGATTGAGGTAGGAGTGGTAGTGATGCTTGGAGTAGAACAAGCGGTGCATTAGTGGGTCTAATCTAGGTCTAGGCTAGGGGCATGATGGATTAGGGATAGACCAGGGTAAAGGTCCTAGCATAGGTCCCACTAGATTATGTTAGGGGTAATTAGCTAATTACATCGCTAAGCGGCCTCAAGTTCAATGGTATCACGTGTGCACTTATTAGGTGCCAAGAGAGGTCAGAAGTTCAACTCCTCTTCTAAGGTACTAATCTAACTATTCTTACAATACTTTCACCGATAAAAAAAATGTCATTCCATCGCACACATATTTTGGAAATTTTTAATAATTAAAAAGCACAAGTAAAATTACAAATGCAAATTTTGTAATTTTTGAAAATTAGGAATGTTACATGTCCCGTTTGATGTAATTCAGGTGTTTGTATTATTTTACTCTTGTAATAAAAAAAAATGTATTTGAAATAGAGTGCCAGAGCGAAGTCGAGTAATACACATGAACGAAAGCGCGAGCGAAAACGTGAAAAGTCTCTTCAAAACATTACAAACTAATATATGATTTTCGAGAGTGAAGATTGGTAACTTGAGTAAGATTGTGAGCATAGGTGGCTCCACCCTTTGCGATGGGTGGTCAAGTGAACACTCTAAAATATTATTTTTTGGAATTTTACAATTAGTAAATTTTGTTTTAGGCTTTATTTGAACACTCAACCCTATATTTTGAACACCCATCTGTTCATGTAATTCATTATTCAACATAATATATTAGCTCAAACAGAGTACATATTCCCTATGACATAATTTTTAGAAATAGAGAGAAAAAGAATGATCTATTGGTACATGTCAAGTCACAATTTCTTTTTATTTTTTTTCCGGTAAAATATCAAGTCACAATTTCCCCTTTTTGTGTATTCAGTTTCCCCTTTTTGTATATTCACTTTAATTTTGTTTGGCTCAAAATATTACAAAATTTCATTAAGAATAATAATAAAATCTTATGTATTTTTATGTCTTATAATCGCCCTATTCGTACTAATATATGAAATTTTGGGTATATGTTGGTTAGTAGAGATTAGTAGAGGTGGTTTAAAAAAAAAAGTAGTGATAATAGAGTTGTGGTAATTCTTGAATACCTTGTTAAAAATTCGTAGAGCTGTCACTAATTGTGAGCGAAGAGTCTTACCGGAGAACTGTGTGATGCAAAGGCGGAGTCAAAATCTTAAAATGGGAATTTTGGGTCCAAAGTAATTTTATTAGGTCACGAATATGCCCTTTTTTTTTTTACTTGAACATACAACGGCAGAGCTATATAGGCGCGGGGGCCACAAGGTGGCCCCCTGCCTCTCCAAATTTTCCATTTTGGAGTATATTTTGCATTTTTAATATATATTCATAAAAATTAAAAAATAATTAGTAAAAAGTAAGAACAATTTCCATTTTGAGAATGCTAGATTATGGTGAATGATACTGTGCGAGAATAATGTTGCATTCATCAAACAATATGGTAACAATAATACCTGAAATTAATTTTTTAATTTATCAAAATCATCCCACAAAAATCGAATGACTGGATTTAGTCTTGAAAAAAATCATAGAACCAAAATTTCTTTCATAATTTAGCTCCCGTCCACTTCAATTCCTGATTCCGCCACTATAAACACATATCTTTGAGTGGTTTGCTAGAAAAACCTCTTACAAATTCAATATATGTATATCGAATCCGGGGAGACGCTGTGAAAGGATATCCTCAGATCCATGTATATCATGGATATCCTCAGATGACATTTGATGATATGTTTGAAGTCTCTGTCGTGGTGGTGGTGAAAGGACAATCAAGTTCCCCCTTTTTCCCCTCGGTGGAAACGGATAGCACAATGGGGTTCTTTGTATGTAGCCATCCTTTAATCTCAAACACAAATGTGATTTTACTATCATCCAAACGCATTGAAACATTTCAAACATGAGACTTCGAAATTTGTTTTCACCTGAGATCTTAAAATTGAAACCTCGGGTGCTATAAGCTCTCGGGGCACTCCATGCAAACATCTCAAGCATGAGACTTCGAAATTTGTTTCCTCTTGAGATCTAAAAATCGAAACCTCGGGAGCTATAAGCCCTCGGGACACTCCATGCAGGACTTTGCTTCGGTTTTAATTGAGCATCCCACTAGTGGATGGGACTCATGGGAAGATCTATTCCTCAAAATTAATAGAGGCGCCGTTATAAAAAAGAAATTAATGAGACTTAGGAATGTGATTTGGCATCTCTTGTTTAGAAAGAATTGCTTGCTCATATGTCGTGCTTAGTAACAAACACTTAAAAATAAAAAATAAAAAATAAAAAATAAAAAAATAATAATAATAATAAATCCTCAGATATATAGTCGAAAATGCCATGCAAATATCTCCCTCTTGTCACCCCAATAACCAGAAATAATCCCTCTTAAATCTCTTATCAGATGTTTTTTGCCACATTACAAAATCCGAAACACCTCAACGCTTTTCAATCCCATTGACATAGATATCCTTAACTGTAACTTCTCATATGTGTAACACAACGCAAGTATAGACCAGACTGAAGCATCTTTAATACATATCTCACATAATAACAACAAATGAAAAATATAGTTCATTTTCATCACAACAATTCGTACTAGCAATAAATTTTCCTCCTCGTGCACACTTCTCTCCTCCTTTGGTGGGTAGTTCGAGCCTACCTCACAACTCTCAACAATCCAAGAATGACAATAAAAGCAAACGTCGCTTCAAATTAACAAGAAAGATAATAACAGTTTGTCACAACAACAATGACACTTCTCCAAAAAAGCCGTCCCGTCAACACTACCATAGGGGCACCATCTTCAGGATTGAAGCTAGAGCCTAACCTATCCGGGAACGTGGAGCAGTCAAATTCATACAATTTGGAAAGGCAATACTTTCAAAGCTTAGCAGTCTGCGGAACATATATATGCATTGGATTTATATAGTTTCCATTGGACTTGTATCCTTCACAGGCTTCTGTGAAGTAGGAGTCCTTTTTACAGCAATTCTACCAGGTTGCTTGGTAGTTTGAGCTCGAAGCCCTTGCCCTGTCAGATAACCAAGAAACAACCAAAAAGGATGACAAAAAATGCACGTTAGATGGGAAAACCATAAATTCACAAATGGTAATGGCTGTAACTTGGGCTTTTCTTTCTCTTGGTCTTTAGTGTGTGTGTGTGTGTGTGCGTGTGTGTGCGTGTGTGTGTGTGAGAGAGAGAGAGAGAGAGAGAGAGAGAGAGAGAGAGAGAGTTACCATTATTAGGAAGAGACAGCCGCTTCTTTGCTTGCTTATCTGAAAGAGCGGATCTCTCTTTAGGATTGCTGTGGGATCTTGACCCTATACCAGGTCTTGGGCCACTTTCTCCAACCAAATCTTCAAGAGGTGACTTAGGCTTTGGCTTTGTAAACTGTGTCACAGTTGCCTCTTGCATGCTTGTGGAAATGTTGGGTGAGGAACTACAGACGTCGGATTGAGACAGGCCCATTTTGTGATTTGGATGAAGTTTTGAAGAAATGGGTTTCTTTCCCGAAGATTTGAACGGGGTACTGGTTCCATTCTTTTCTCCATCGGATCCATTCTCATGAATCACTCCATCTTTCGGATGATTGTCGAGAAAGCGATTTTCCCATGGACGAACAGCCATCCATCTCTCCAACCAGTTCCAGCCCCAGTTGTTTTTGTCAGGTTCAAACCCAGGGGAAGCTTGCTGCTGCCTTGATCCTGCCTGCCACTACAGTACAAAATGGATACAAACCTTATCTTGGAGCCAGCTATAGATAATAACAGACACAAAACCCAACAAAGCATATCTAATCAGCACTAGCCATATACTTGTAAAATATCTGCCACCATCTTATAAGCACAACATGAATCCTTCGCATCTGAAGAAAAAATATTGCATTGGGGAGAGAGAGAGAGAGAGAGAGAGCATTCATAGTGTTAAGAGAAACAAATTAAAATGCTGACAGATTAGATTTAGAAGCACCTAAACATTTTTGGATAATCTCATAGAGCGACTCGCAATTAATAGACTTAATGTAATATTTTTCACCGACAGAATATTTTTATGATGTCCCAGTCAAGAATACATCCTTTTAAAAGATTATAGAGGCTACTTTGGCATGAGGTTTTGACAATTATACCATCTCGAACACAATGGCCTTGTCCGTTTCACAGTTTTAGTTTTGTTTTGTAATCATTACCCTCATTTCTCTATCTCTCTCTACTCATTACCCCTATCTCCAAAACTAAACTAAACTAAAACTACTAAACGAACAAGGCCAATATATCCTATTGATATCAATCTTAGCAAAATGAAATGGAAGTCCGGAAGATTATTTAATCCACAGATACCGCAGGATGACTTGAACGCTGAGTATCTACAAGATCATTTATACAGCCAGCATTTCAATCTAACAATTGGCAGATGAATAACATCAGTTGAGTTCCGAATTTGCTCCAATCCTCATCTGGAGCTACATTTTCTCTTGTTAGAAACAAAATTTCCTACTAGATGTCCTTAGAAAGTCCTATTGCATTCTTACCTGGTTAGCTAAAGCATATGCCATAGCCCTTTCACGTTTGGCAGCTGCCTCCTGCCTCTTTAACAACTTGGCCTGAATTTCTTGAACAGATCCTATGCGGTCACACCACCCTTCCTGAAACAAAATCAGAAGCCAAATGCCAAACTTAATAAGTGGAAGATGACCCCGCACGCAACATCAAACATTCTCATAGAAGTGAACAAGGCTACCTCACACATTGAGCAGATCGACCATGTGACCCAAAATCGATAGTTTAACACTCCTTAAAAATCTGATGAAAATTTGGAGAAAAGCAATTGACAAAAATGCTTTAAGAGTACCAAATAAATAGAAAGAAAGAAAGAAAGAGAGAGCCCATGTGCCTACATGTAAGGGGCCAAGTAAACTAGTCTAAAGCTTAACACAAACTACAATAGTATCAATCTTGAGAGTCCTAGTAGTTCAATTCTTAGTTGCACGAAGCGGGAGCGGGGACGGGGGAGAGGGAGCGGGGCTATATAGAAGCTCCATAGGTTGAGAGAGGCGAGTGAATATTTAATGAATATATATATATATACAGTCAGAATCCTATTAGGACTCCCTGACATTGTCTTACGTCCACACCTCCCATCTCCCGGCCATTTGGTCTGGATCCGATCCGTTGGATGTGTTTATATATATATATATATATATATATATATATATATATATATATACAGTCATAATCCTATGAGGACTCCCTGACATTGTCTTACGTCCACACCTCCCATCTCCCAGCCATTTGGTCTGGATCCGATCCTTTGGATGTGTTTAAAATGTGTTTTTAAGGGTCTAAGCGGGGATTTGTCAAAAAACAAACACTCGAAAGGGCTTGATCCGAGTAGTTTTCAATAAAACTGCACACAAATACTCGAAACTGTTTGGATCAAGTCCTTCCCGGTATTTTTTTTTTTGAAGATTTCCCTCGTGGACCCTTGAAAACACATTCTGAACACATTGGAAGGATCAGATTTTCCAAAAATAATTTGCAAAACAAAAAAAAATCAATTTTTTCTTATTCTTGGGAGGTCCGGATGTGAAGTTTTCCGTATATATATATATATATATATATATATATATATATATATATATATATATATATATATATGTATATGTATTGTACATATGTTTATAGTTGCAAAGGGAGCGTGTATATGAAGATTAATATATCTATATACAAACATGAGTGAGAAATGACATCCCAATAGATTTTTTTATGCCAAATATATGGACTAAACATGTAGATAAGTAGTAGAATACAAGACGAGAAAAAGAGAGTCCTAAATCTTTCTTATTTCTTTTTCCTTTTCTTCTTCCTTGCATATATTTGGAAAGAGAAGTAAGAATTCCGTCCTATATTAGCGTGGAAGCTTCCATCCTATTTAGGACTGGGTTCACTTCTGGAGGGAAGCAATCTCTGGTCTCCAGAGCACAGATTTGAGCTCCCGTCTAGGGAGCGCACCCATTTTAGAAGGAACCTGTTACTAAGGTTCAATTTTCTGGTTATATCAATATTTGTTTATCTTGTTGTATCTCAAACCAAGAGAACATTTGATCATCGATGCTTGTGCTATTGAGTCATTGACAACTTTAGAAAATAACAACAAGAATTAATGGTGTTGTACTAGATCAATGACATTATCAAAATATAGGAACATATTGGTGCCAACTCAGTTGGCCCGGACACTTAGTTATCCAAAAAAAAAAAAAAAAGCCTATACTAGTATCAAAATTGAGAATCAATTTTTTGGTCCTGTCAAGATTGGTTTTAACTTAATATATCTTAAAGCAAGAGAACCTTTGATCATGAAATATTAAGAGAATACTGAAATATTGAACATGTTGGTGACGTCAATTTCTCGAACATGGTCAAAATTGAGGTTTGATAATGATCAAAATGTTGTTGAACATGGTCAAAATGTTACATGTTGGTGCCATACAAACATGAAATATCACCCTCTATTTAATCAAGGAAAAAGAAAACTTATCAAGAGAATATGGTTTACCTCAATTTCACGAACATGAGCATCCTGTTCAAGTTGTTGCTGAAGATTTTGTTGTGCTGTTTGACTTTCCAAAGCCAAACGAACACGCCGAGCGCGAACACGAGCCTGGACCCTCACTAGAGCTTGCATACAACGAAGAGTTATGGCTGCTTGCTTCCTCACAGCATGGCCCCTAACAAGGGCTTGAAGTCTTACCAAACCTTTCAATGCTCGTAAAGCTCGCCTAGCCTGAAAATTAACACCAAATACTTGATCCAAATTGTAAAGCATAATTCAAGTAGCATTTGGATTTTCTTTTAGTAGTAACGATTATTGAGAGAGATACAATGTCATGGACTTTTGCTAATCTTAATGAGTTTTTTGATTGTACAACAAAATGGCTAATAATTGATAAATTATAGTAAAACAGAGTCACAAAGCAAAGAAGTTAGGAAAGAAAAAACAAGGCCTAACTGAGGGAGCAAAAAAATGAAATGCAACAGTTACTTTACCAAAAATCCTCTGAAAGCTGTTTGGATGCGGGTGGCAGCCCATTCTTCACTCATGTTCTGTTGAATTTGAGCAGCATCCTCCACTTGAAGCGAGATAGAAGGCAAACAAGATGCATCTGCATCTGCACGAACGTTTGCGTCTACAAATGGTGGAGCAGCATTCTGATTCAACTCATCTTGAAGTACGTCAGCATCAATCTCAACTGGATGCTTTGCCCCACGTCCAACCTTTCGTCTTCTCTGCATAGCCGAAAACTATGAGATGCACTACGTATGCTAATTTACCTTGGACAGAACTAAATTGGCATCAAACAATTTGTTTTAGGGCCAGTCAATAAACCATGAGGGTTCGAATATGAGCTGTAACAGCACATAGCCTTCATATAAATTGTATCCATCTATGGAGTTTCCACTTTCTAACATTGAAATGTACTGCTACTCCCCATGACGAGTCTATGAAGATGAGATGCAATTTTGCAATAATATTCTCTCTTTATCTTTCAAGCCAATTTTCAAGAACCCTGTGGTCCAGTTTCTACTAATGTTTGATGACCTAAGTAAACACGAACATATTAAGATTATTGGACAACTACAAATCATCACATATAAAACTAAGCTCCTGAATAGGCTAACAATTAAGGTGAACCTCCATCACCCCACCAACCACGAGTTCCACCATCTCTCCCCACTATCATCGCATCAACCCCTTCCCCACCACACCTCCATCTCCACCATCATTGCTGTCCACCATTGCCACCATCACTACCATATGACCCTAACCTACCACCGCAGGCACCCGACCACCACTAGTGCTAACACCATGCCACTTCCACGACTGCTACGACCCCAACACCACCACCATCCCTCCACTACCACCATCACCACAGCCGCCTCCATCACTACCCCTATGGTCACAACTCACAAGATTGAAAATGCCAATTCCAGTACCACCACCATCGTTGCCACTACGATCACCATCGCCATTACCAACACCACTGTTCCACCATTGCCACACCAACACACCTCAGTACCTACTACCACACAAACAGCAACACCACCACAGCCACAACTACGACTAAACATAACCACCCTCGCACTACCACCATGACAAACACACCTTCACTGTCATATTGGCAACACCACATACAGCAGCCCCCATCTCCACCTATTACTAGCACACAACTGCCACGCAATTGTTACTGCCACCACCATCAACAACCCCACCGCCACCGCCAAGTTCTGATTGCCACTGCCGTTGTCACCGGCACCTCTGAGACACCTACCGTAACAACACAACTAGCGGCACCACCATATCCATACCCCAAAATCACTTCTGCCTCCACAGCCTGGTACCCCTAAGACAACAAACTCGCCTTAGCACCAATACCACCAGCACCACTGCCAATATTGTTGCAGTGGCTGTCACGCTACATAATTAGCACACTACCACCACTACTAACTTCTACCGCCCGCCACAAACCCACCATTGTCACGATTCACCATGACTCCGTTGCTACAATAGAAATAGTGGAAGAGAATGCTACATAATAAATAATTTACCACTTCAAATTTTTTTATGTATCAAACAACTTTGACTTCAGTGGTTAAATTTTGCCACATAACAGCAGACTAGTTAGCTCGAAAATTCAGCATTCAATTTGAATCTCATAAACCGAAACCAAACACCGAGCATTATGTCCCAATCAATTACTCCCTCCGTCCCATAAAGTTGGTCCCCAATTTTCAACCTTAAAAATAATGTATACACTAAAATAAATTTTCGATTTTTTTGCACTGTTCAAAAGATCTCATCGAAAACTATCAAACAAGATCCATGTTGCACAAAAAAATATTTCGGTAAGTAGATTATTTTTAAGCTTGAAAATTACACGTAATTTTGTAGGGGACTAACTTTACAGGACGGGGGGAGTATTTATGACGTAACATTCTCTTCCACTATTTCAATCTAATAAAACAGCACCTACATGAAAGTAATAGCTACAGTAGTATAAAAATATCTACCTTTTTCTATTCTCCAAGGAATTCCCACTTATTATTGCAGATGCATACAACAAAAAACAACTAAGCAACTTCAATAACTGGTTTGTTGGCCACACGAGCCCAAAAAATTTACGTACTTAACTAAATGTCCAAGGTTGGTTGTTTATTGATGTACTTCTTTCTCCGAGCTTGAAGGTGGTCGAGTTAAAGTTAACAAAAGTCACGATAAATTATAATATGGTAAATGCACAAAAGCAACTCAAAAGCACCCCTACAAAGAGAAGCACTTCTAAACAACATGTAAGACGAACAAAATAAACTTCTCCACTCCGATAGATGCAGAAATAAAATAGCAGCACTGCAGGGCAGATGCTGTGAGCTATGGGGATATCTTCATCATCAAAAGAAAATAAAGGATGTAACGTAAAGATTAGAGTTAGAGAATTATAACCTAACTAAGCAACCGCGTCACTTAGGACCGGTAACAGCAGAACCCCAATTAAGAAATAGAACACAATAATGTAGTCTTCCGAGGAAAAAATAGGACAGTAAAAATAGATACCCACATGTCCATCCTTCTGCAAAGATTGTGGCTTCTCAGATTTATTTAAACCAATCAATGCCTTAATCCATTTTCCAGAGACACCCATGCTGAAATAACTATAGATGTACCAACTTCCGACCTGTCAAAGCAAAAGTTCAAAAGTTCAATACGTGAACTGTATTTCTCATACGTATACCTAGTTAGCAGCTGAACTGCTGAAGAGAAAAGCAGAAATACAAACAGTCAATGACAGATAATAAAGCTTCATAAGAGCACCCTGCGTTTTACGTTAAATAAGTTGCTCAGGTAAAAAAAAAACTAAAAGTACTTTGATGAAGCAGATGAAATCTCAGTTTGTTAAACAAGGACAAAAGGGTCTGAAACCAGCAACTGATGGTTGAGGCTCAAGAGATAAGAAATGCTCAATCTACACATGCTGTCTATTATATTCGTCCATCAGACCATAAATCAGGCCCCATTTATTCCCGCAAATGTCTGGTTTCAACAAAATACAGATGACCTTGAATTATTGAGAATAAGTGTCACGAAGAATTAAAAGTTTTTTTTTTTTTATCCTCTCGTAACGCTAATGCCTTCGCTATGTCAGAGTTGTTAATAAAAGTAGATCGCCTCAGCTTCCAAACAACCTGGACAGTGCACTTCTACCTGTTCCCACCTCAATTCTCACCCTGAACAAATAGACCGCGCTTACAAACATTGTAAGTTCCACTTAAATTGGGCTCAGTAAGAAGGGAAAAGGTTTAAGCAAAAGCATATAGAGCAACACAAATACAAACAGAGCTCGAGACCATCAGAAGTCAACATACACAACAAATAACTCAATCACAGACCCTACAAGCCGACATATTAGAGGCATGACCATTAGCAAATCAAGGTTCTAAAAGACGCCAGGTGGTCCCAGGTCGGTCAGGTACCGCCTAGTGACTAGGGGATTAATCGGCTAGTTGGATTTTCCTTTTTCTTTGAGAAAACTATATATATTCTCCTCCCTCCTACCCAAGTTTTGAGTAAGTAAAATAACTTAAGTAGCACAAATCATCAAATAAGAACATGGAAACTAAGTAAAACCAATCAGTTAGTCAATCCATAATGCGAAGTTCAATATTCAAAGTTCAAACCAAATAGGAAACTAAGTAATAGCAAATAACTAGTCATTTACAAAGTTCAAACCTCTAAGTTCAAAACCAAATGAAACTAAGTAGCACAAATTCATTAGTCAATTACTACCCCTCCTCTTCTCCATATCCCTCCAAAACATGGTATTCCATTGGAGTCACTCATAATCCTCATCTTCCTTTTCGTTATAAATCTTCCGATGCAAACTCTTCTTCATGTAGTTCTCACACTTCAACATTTCTACCACTTCTTCTAGGTTGAAGGACCTCATCCACTCCCATAGCTTCCACAACCAAATACCATGTAAGCCCCAAACCCGGCTCAACTTCATCGTCACCACCTTCAACAAACCATCCTTGTGCCTGTGTTGCTTCACTAGCAAGTAAGAAATCTCTCTCCTTTACCCTTCTTTTTCGAACAAGATAATAGTGATTTACGACCTAGGTTATGTCGTATTGTATATGTTTGCTTTGTTACAAATAAAAGTTATGCCCCTATACCTTTTAATATCACATAGTTTACCTACAAAATTTTAAAATATCAAGAGATAACCTCCAACTAGTCACCGACTTCTGACTAGTCCCGACTAGTCGGCGACTAATGCCGAATAATTCCAGATTAAATTGGCCCAACGACTAATTTACGGCCTAGACCACTAATCGAGTCGGCCAGGTGCCGACCACCCGCATAGGCTGGTTTTTAGAACACTGTAGCAAATTTGACACAAAATCAAGATGGGTCAAGTTTACAACCCCCAATGGGCAGCCCAAATGTCCAATACAGTCATTACCCACTCAAATAGTTTTATAAGTTTTCACTTATTCCGATGCAATTTTTACACCTTAACCACCACCCAATTGGCTATGATCAAGGATGGAGCCAGCGGGAACAAGTGGTGGCAACTGCTACTGCAACAATTTTGAAAAATTCTATTACTCTATTAGAAATATATTTTTTAGCCCCAACTTATATATGCCCGCCACCGCTAGATTTTTTCGTTAATAAATTGTTATATCCAAATTCTTTAGTCTTCAATATTTATTTGTAAATAAGTTCCAAATTAGTGGTCCAAAACCAAATTCAATGGCCTAAGTGAAACATGTGAAAATATAGAGTCTAAATTGAAAACACATACAATAATTTGACTTCAAAAATAATAAGCTCGATGTTTCTAAGCTTCTGAGTGTCAAAATCTAATAAATATTTCAGATTTGTATCGGGTGTTGAAGAAAACAAAAAAGTCCACAATTTATCTTATTGTTTGCAGATTAATGAATCTTGTACGGACATTGCCTGTGTCAACTCCTAAGACAAATCTCACATTATCAGTTATGAAACTTGTGAAGACTAATTGTGCAATAAGATGCAGGATGAAATTTTGACAAGTTTCTTAGACACATACATTCAGAATATACCGCTAAAGATTGTGATATATTTCTACTATTTCATCGATAGTGTTGATAATATAAAAGAGTGTTGAGCACAATTCAAAATGTCTCATTTAGTAGATCGACTGAGTTAAGTTACGACTAGCTTTTTTTGGAGCTCTATTCGCATATAAGAGACATTGTTCATTAAATTTATTTTTGTTATTCTGATTTTTTTTAATTCGACAAAATATTATATGTTGTCCACCTTTCTATTATACCTTTAATCTATATATTCGCCAAAACTAGCTTAAAATCCGGGCTTTGTTCCTGGCTGTGATTAGCACTCTCAAATCTGGATATCTCTTTATGGAAAGACAAATTCTTCCCAAACATGTGCACTTCAAACTATAATTCGACGAAACATGACTACTTCCACATAATGAGGTCCATGAGCTACATATCTTGAAAGTTTAAGGTGACAGTTTGGATCATGAGTTTGTCCGTACCTGAAGAACTTCCCCAAATATCTACTGCTCGAGGAATCCTAGTATCTAACTATCTATCATCAGTTATCCCAAGTTCAAAGAGCTAACAATGCTAATAAACACAATTACATTCCAATTATGGATTCCTCAAAATGTAACTAAACATCGAGACCGTCTATATCCCAATAACTTGATATAAGCAGAGAGTGGAACAAATTCAGTGCATAAACACTGCCAATTGACAGATCATGAAATAGACACCAACTATCCACAAAGAAAACATCGCAGTATCGCAATGACGAGCATACACATACGTAATGTACATGCGTAAGAAAATTAGTCGATTCACCAGTGAAAGTACCTTTTTCGGACGTCGATCGATCAGCCAGCCAAAAAAGGGGTCACATGGAAGCCAACATCTGGAGCTTTATCTCTCACTGAACAATTTCCGAACCTCGGAGATCCGATTCGGATTGATTGGATAACTGTTCTCTGGTTTTCTCCATCCAATAAACGCGTGTCTTTTCTCTCTCATCACCAAACTTTTGGGATTGATTAAGCTGATTGATAAGAAAGACAGCGGACGCGGGTGGACAAATGAGTGAGAAGAGGGGGCGGACGGCGTCGTTTGATGGTGGGAGGTGTGGCCCTGTCGGTGTCAGGTGTATTTATTTGGAAACAGATTTTTCCTTGATTTGTGTGGACTTTGGCGACAAGCATTCGTAGTGCACGTACTTTACCGAATGTCGCGTTACCAATAACCAACCACCACTATAATTTAATTACGGAGTCTCTTATAAAATTCCTTATTTTTTACATTTTGCATTTTGAATAGTGGATTGCATACTTTTTATATTATGATCAACAAGGATGGAGCGAGGGGGACAAGTAGTGGCGGTCGCCACCACAAGATTTTCAAAAAACAATGCAATTATTACATAGAAAAATACTATATTTTTATTCCAGAATTATAGACTCGTCACTACTAAATTTTTATGTTAGTATACATTTTCATAGAGCAGATGAATATTCATAATACAGTTTGTCTTTTTATTTTTTAAGTACATATTTTCGTTACCACAAAGGTAAAATCCTGACTCCGTCCTTGATGATCATAATAGAGAACAGGCTTATTTGATTGCAGTACTATAAAAAGGATGAGATCGGGATTTGGGATACAGAAGGACTCACATGTTCCTTACTAGTCTTTAATCCCGTATTTGATTCAGTTGGGATTAACAACAAGATTGCCCAAGTGTGGACTAATTGTCCGCTTAGGACCCCATATTGGGGATTAACTAATATCAAGGGGAGTGATGGTATTAGC
This sequence comes from Vaccinium darrowii, assembly GCA_020921065.1. Classification (NCBI taxonomy): domain Eukaryota; kingdom Viridiplantae; phylum Streptophyta; class Magnoliopsida; order Ericales; family Ericaceae; genus Vaccinium; species Vaccinium darrowii. The sequence goes on along the minus strand of CM037162.1, from coordinate 26,576,503 downwards.
TAATCTCCTCATCTGGATTATTTTCCTCTTCATCTAACGGTAAAAAATTGATCCACATCATCTCTATCCAACTCCAATGAAGCATAGATCCCTATATTTAAAAAATACATTGTAGAAGTTAGTAACCAACACCCAAAATAAATAAATAAAAAAAAAAAAATGGACAATGCATGATTGAGAATGAGGCTGCCAAATTGTTGATCAAAAAAAAAAAAAAAGAATGAGGTTGCCAAACGACTTGTTTGTAATTTCCTTGTCGTTCAAAAACATCTTTACAGAATTTTGCCGTTGTTGACAATTTGTTGTCAATGTTTTTTTGTCAACAGTTAGGGTTATTTGGGTCAGTTTACGTGCACTTTATTATTTCACTCCTCAGTCCGGTCAAAGGCAAATCATTCACTGGAACTAATAGATTCACAAGAGATCTCTCTTATGCGATCTGGCCCCAAGAGATTATGAAATGAGCTCAATTTTAAATAAGTGAATAAATTACACTTACCACTCCTAAAATTACTGCCAATTGTACACTTGTGGCAATCGTTTTTGGAAGGCCATGCCAATTTTAAATTTCACAAAATATTAAGATTCATATTGTATAAAAATATTTAAACGCAAACCTAAGGGATTGCATTGGTGGTCAATGCTTGAGACTTTACAGTTGCTATCAACTCTTTTGGGTTAAGGCTTGTGAATTAATTAGACTCCTTGCTAGTGGATGTTCAAGGAATTAAACAAGCTTTGAGTACATTGGCCTGGCTATCCAAATTATCAAAAAACAAAAAAAAAGGAAAAAAAAAATCTATTTGGTTAGAATAAAACAAGAGGGACAAACAAATTAGAACAAAAGTAGTTTTCAATAACCTTTCCAATAAAATTTGTAGGGTAAACAGAGTTAACATAACTGGTTTGTCCTTGCAAGTTAGTTCCTTTTCTATTTTATTAATTCCTCAAACTCTGTCCTACCAAATTCTAGTATGCATATCTTATGTATTATTGCAGGATGACATTTCGTGAAGAGAAATGATATTGCGACAAGTGTCATAAATTAATTTGTTTGTTGTATAGGATTTTGAGTGAAGCATATGACAATACTTCAATTACCATAATTTGGTAATTTCAAATTTCAAGCAAGTTCCATGATTTAAAGAAAATCATCCATCAGGTAATTTAAATTTCAAATACTCGTCAATCAATAAATTCTACAAACGATATAATTAATTAGCTAATTTGAAATTTGAAAATAATTTAAGAAATCACTAAAGGTATGCAAACAAAAACAATAATCATTTAGCTTTAAATATCAAATACATCAAAAAACTTATAAAAACGAAAATATTAATCTCCCATTTTATCAACCCCAGTCCAAAAGACTCTCAAGTCTTTCAATCCGATTACTGTCTTTTACTGTAAACCTTCTTTTTGTTCTTAGACTTTGGCTAGGGTGTAGACACCCCAATTTGGGCCCACGAAAATCCATAGCATTCCCGATGATTAAAATGAACTTTCAAACACTTTTTAGAGCTTAAAAGGGATGATTGGAATTTAACCAAAACCTACCGAAACACTTCCAAACCAAAAACCAAAAGAAACCATTGATCCGTTCCATACACCTGAAGCGCATCTGCATGCACCTGAACCATTTCCCTTCAGGCACCTGAACCTCTCTCATGCACCTGAAGCACCTCCCTTCAAGCGCCTGAACCCATTTCATGCACCTGAAGCACCTCCCTTCAGGCGTGAAGCACCTCCCTTCAGGCGCCTGAAACCATTTCATGCACCTGAAGCCATCCCTTTAGGCGCCTGAAGCTCTTTTCCAGAATTTTTGAATTTTGAGCGGGAAAATATGGGTGCAATGATTATGATGCGATTTTGGGATGATTTTACAGATTACTTCAGGGGAGGAGCGTTTTGGCCTAAACCAACCCCTAAAATGGCCCCTAGGGGACCTAAACCAACCTTTAGAGCTCTATATAAACTCCCACACCCACCCTTTGAAGGGGTTCCACCATTTTTCTGAAAAAAACCCAGCCAAATCAGTCCTTTTTCTATCAAGAAGACACCATAAATCAGTGTATAACCTCCATTATCCACCCAAAACCCCACCCCCATTGTTCAACCATCAACTTCAAGCTCCAAAAAGGTAATGAATCTACCTAATCAATGTGGCAAAGTTCTTGTTGAGGGAAGTCAGTAGGTTCATGTTGGTTCTTGATACCAATAATGAGCTTACAATGACTTCAATATATCAAAAGAGCATTTTTGCTCGACACCTGAAGCAACAGCTTCAGGCTCTGTTCACTTTCTTTTCTTTTTGTTCTAAAACGTTTTATATTGGTCCATAACTATGTTAGTGATGTTTTGTATTTCAAAATCAAACTGTATTCCTTCTATTTTCCACTTCAAAAGGTGAAAATCAATGTTTTCAAGGAAGTAAGTGACCATCTATGGGATCAAAACCATCCATTTATCTCAAAATTCCTATTAGAGGTCATTTCCTTTGCATGAATGAATTGAAAAGCCCCAGTTTTACTTTTTAAATGAATGAAAAACATGTTTTATAAGGTATAACTTGTGTTTTTATGGTGCAAATGAGTCACAAATCAAGGTTTCAAGCATGGTTTCCACACAACAGCATGCCTATACCCTTTTCCTATCAATAACAAAGGCAAAATAGAGGCAAAAAGAGGTTTTGAGCAAGCACCTGAAGCAGCAGTTTCAGGCGCCCAGTGTCTCCTTCAGGCGCCTAAAGCACAGTTCTAGGTGCTTGAAGCATTCTTTCAGGTGCTTGAAAGAAAATAGAAGGATCATATTTGATTTTACCAAAAGGGTCCCTAAAAGCTTCTATTTCATTGTATTTACAATTTGTAGTCGTTGTTACCATCATTCATGTCATTCTATCATCATCTTCACGATCACAAGCATACACCTTCACATGATTAATCGTGGTGATCTTTGCATACTTGTTTCCTTTATCTTTGTTTATGTGATTTGAGTTTATGAAACGTACGTTTTTCTAAAAATCCCTTAAGTACTTAGTAACCTTCCCCCCTCGTAACTTAGCTCCCAAACCCGGGAAATCTTGGTAACGTACCCGTGAAAGCTTTTTTCCAAAACAAGGGCAAAAGAGTCATTTTTAAAACCGGTTTCTCGGGTACGGTCCTTAAACCCGGGTGGCGACTCCAAACTCTAAATCACATTTTCCAAACCATTTTCAAACCTCGGAGAATTTTCGCGGGGTGTCCACATAGGGCCATGGTTGGCCTAGTGCAAATGGACAAACAACTCATGTTTTGGTGCTGCGATCTTGTGATTCACCTCACTTCTTCATCTATTTTTTGTTCTTTGGTCTCAAAAAAACTCCCAAAATGGAAAGAGGCGTTTGGCATTACTGTTTGGGTGAGTATTGGTGAGTATATAGTTTGTAATGATTGGTGTTTTTTTTTTAGTTTCTATTAATTGGTTTTCAATCTTTTTTTTTAACTGTAATGGGTTTCCATGTCCAGATTCATGCCGGTTAAAAAATTCCTTGACTTTTACAGGATCGATGTGAGGACCTTGATGAGAAAATCTTCGATTGAAATGGTCAAGACAATTTTTTGAATACAAAAATAGCCAATGGGTTGCATCAAGGGAATATTATTCTCAATTTTAGCACTACGTGTCAAATTAATAGTCGCTATTGCAAAGATTTGTTGAAATTGGCTTGATTTTAGCAAACCAGAATTTCAGCCCGGGTGGGATTGAGGGCCGCCCAAGCGATTTTGTCCGAGACAAAATTCTCCATTTTGAAGTTCTGTTTTTTGGATTTTCCGCCCAAGCAGTTTTGGCAGAGTTGGAATTTTCGTCGCTTTTTTGGATTTTCCGTCCAGGCTATTTTCAAACCTTCCCGGGTGGTTTTACAATTTTAAGCAAATTTTAGGATTTGTCTGCATATTGTATTGCAAATACAGTAGCTTTTTTGAGAGAGAAAAGAGAGAAACTCTGTGAGATCTCATTTGTAGCCTTTGGGCATCCAATTTTCATCTCATTAGTGAAACCCTCGATCATCTGACTGCTAGTGGAGTAGGTTTTCATTGCCGAACCATATAAAATCTCCGTGTTTGCACACACACACACACACACACACACTCTCTCTCTCTCTCTGCCTCTCTCTTTCTCTCTCTTTCTCTCTCTGGTTTGTTCAATCACGTAACATAAATCACATATGTTTTCTATGTTTGTTAACACTTCGGCACAACAAACTAGTATCAGAGCTCTAGGTTTTTGACCTAGGGTTTGTTTCTGGTAATTTTTGCTATCTTTATTGAAGAACATGTTTGAAGATTCCGGTAAAGGTTTGAAGGACAGTAAAAATCCAAAGGATGGTGATGTTTTATCTTCCAAACCTTTTTCAAGTTTTTGGCTTGGGGCTTCGTGGCCGATTATATCAAGTGCTAAATTTGATGGCAAAAGTAACTTCGATATGTGGCACTGCGAAGTTATCGATGTCTTGATCCAACATGAGTTGGATTTTGCCTTGGGGGACAAGCCCGAGAACTGTGACGAACAAGAATGGGATCGGATCAACCGCCAGATGTGTGGTTTTATCCAGTTGTGTCTTGTGAAGGATCAGAAATATTTTGTTATGCGGGAAACAAGGACGAAGGATCTTTGGAAGAAGCTCAAGGATAAGTTCATGACCAAGAGCGTAGAAAACCATCTTTATTTAAAGAAGAAGCTATTCGGGTTTCAGTATCGTTCAGGCATTACTATGTCTAAGCACTTGAACGATTATAACAAAATAATTGTGGATTTATTAAATCTAGATGTTATAATTCTAGATGAGGATAAAGCCCTTTTGTTATTGAATTCATTGGTTAAAGAATATGATCATCTGTCTACCACCTTACTGTATGGCAAAGATTCAATTAAATTTGATGATGTCTCCAATGCTCTTGTGATAATGAGTATTGTAAGAGGGACATGCAAACCCATGGAGATTCATCAAGTTCTAGTTCTGGTTCAATAGAAGTTTTATTTGTCAGGGGAGGGTCTAAAACTAAAAAAAAATGACGGTAATTGTGGGCGCTCCCAATCCGAAGGGAAAGCGAGGAGTGTGTCCGCTTCTGGTAGAGTTGCTAGGGATGCATGCGCTTATTGTCGTGAGAAGGGGCATTAGAAGAAGGACTGTCCTAAAAAGAGGGCAGCTGATGTCGCCAATGTAGCACGGGAAGAAGATAATCTGGCTCTATTGGGTTCATCATTGGCTTGTTAGGTTGATCAGTGGATCTTGGATTCTAGGTGTACCTACCATATGCATCCTATCAAGACTGGTTTTCTAGCATTGACATAGTTGATGGTGGAGCAGTATTTATAGGCAATGATCATGCTTGTGAGTGTGAGACAATTGGGGTGGGGAAGATCAGATTAAAGTTACATGATGGGACTGTCCGTGTTCTGTCTGATGTTTGGTATGTTCTGGACTTAAAGAAGAATTTGATTTCACTGGGTGCTTTAGATTCCAACGGTTATCGGATAACCATTGACGGTGGAGTTCTAAAGGTTGTGAACAGTTAGGGCATTTAGCAGAATAACTTGTATTTCTTGCAGGGTAATACGGTTGTAGGTGGGTTAGCCACCGCCTTCTGAAACAAGATTTGTTGAAGGGTACCAACACCTGCAAGATGGGTTTCTGTGAGCATTATGTTCTGGAGAAGCAAACTAGGGTCAAGTTCAGCACTGCTATTCACCAAACAAAGGGTACGCTTGACTACGTCCACTCAAATGTGTCGCTAGGGTTGCTTTTAATGCTGGTAAGTATTACTTTGTGTCATTTGTTGACGATTTCTGTCGTTGTGTTTGGGTTTATATCATGAAACATAAGGACGAGGTGCGTGATGTTTTCCTTAATTGGAAGAAACTATTGAGAACTAGACTGGTAAAAAGATCAAGTGCCTGAGGTCAGACAATGGGGGAGAGTACCGATCCGATCTCGTGCTGTGACGACTCACTTCCGTGCCATGCCTATCCAAGACCGTGCCATGCCTAGCTCGTGCTCGTGCTCGTGTCATGCCGTGTCACATTTAAATGTGCCATGCCCGTGCCAACCTGGCCCATTTGACACCTCTACTTATGGCGGATGAATTCGTTGAGACTGACATCCCACCTCTTGAGGCTTTTGAGATCAACGCCCCTCCATCTCGTTCAGGCTTTCATTTGGGCTACGAAAGACTACATTAGTGTCCACAGACTTCACACTCTATAGGCAATTAATTTGATTGATTACCAAATAGTATGTTGTATTTTTAAGCACCTAATTAGTTTTGCTGCCTACTAATTCATAAGTTTTTTCTGCGGTTTGTTTTCTTTTTTTCATTCAAAATCCAGAATACGTAGACAATCCTATTCGGGAGGTGAGGTCCATGGCAAATGAAATCATTGACATCATTGAGACTGACATCCCTTCTCCTGAACCTTTTGAGATAATTCGTCATCCCTCTCGTTGGAGCTCTTGTTTGGGCTACGACAGACTACTACGTAAGTGTCCACACACTCTAGGCAATTAATCTGATTGATAACCAAATAGTATGTTGTATTTTTAAGCACCGTATTAGTTTTGCTGCCAACTAATTCATAAGTTTCTTTCACGGATTATTTTCTTTTTTTCCAAAATACGTAGACAATCCTATTCAGGAGGTGAGGTCCATCGTGTCGAGGTACGATAATCCAAATCTCGAGACCATGACCATAAGGACCTGGAGCATTGCTTTGATTTTGTAACATGATAATAAACAGGGCAACAAAAAATGTACAAGGAATCATAATCTGATGCAGATTTACCTAACCATACCTCCAATGACATTTTATAATTAAATGCAGCAAATGGCAAATAGTTGACCAAATGACACGCAAACGTCACTACTTCAACCCAAAACTATCTTGCTAAACTAGAAGTCGATAATGTATACCGCAGCTTGTTCAGTAAGGTATGGTTCATCCTCTCTGTCACACCATTTTGGTGTGGTGTGGTGTGCCTCTCACCATGAAGTGCCACGCTATACCATACTCGTTACAAATATCGAAGAAAGGATGAGGGAATCAAAGCTAGATCCGCGAGCCAAGAAAACTTTGTTTTTGGGTTTTGTGGAAGGTTTTAAGGGGTACAAATTATGACGTCTCGATTTAATGAAGGCGATCACTAGCCCCAACGTGACGTTCAATGAATTGGAGATGATCAAGCCGCTTGTGCAGGTTGTGGGTGATGAGGTTGCTTAGAAAATAGGGGGAACTAGAGACTTCTATGGTTCCTCAGTTTTCAGTTCAGTCAGAGGAAGAAGACAGTGGGATTGAGTCAAATGACAATGATACAGTTTAAGGTGAATATTCGAGTGATAGTCCAGTTGATAGTTCTTTACAGCAGCAGTAGAAAGAGTCCATTGCAACATCTCGACCCAAACGGGCCATTCTAGTATCTGCTAAGTTTGGTTGCAACATCTTGGCATTACCGGCTACAACAGCTGATATCTCAGCCACTTTCAAAGAAGCTATTGTTAGTCCATAAATTGAAGAGTGGAAAACAACTATGGGTGAGGAGATGGGTTCACTTCATAAGAATCAGACTTGGGATTTGGTACTGCTTCCGAAAGGCGAGAAGGAGATTGGTTGCAAGTGGGTCTAGACCAAAAAGGAGGATTCAATGAGGAAAAATGGCATTCGCTACAAGACTAGGCTGGTGGCCATGGGCTATGCATAAAATGAGGGAATTGACAACAATGAGGTATTTTCTCCTGTTGCAAGTGGGTCTACACCAAAAAGGAGGATTCAATGAGGAAAAATGGCATTCGCTGCAAGACTAGGCTGGTAGCCAAGGGCTACGCATAAAAGGAGGGAATTGACTACAATGAGGTATTTTTTTCTCTTGTGAAACATTCGTCTAGCCGTATTCTGTTAGCCTTGGCAGCTCAGTTTGATTTGGAGTTGGCACAGTTAGATGTTAAAACTGCATTCCTACATGGTGATCTGGAGGAAGAGATTTATATGTCTCAACCTGATAGTTTTAGAGTTGCTGGTAAAGATAATCTAGTTTTTCGATTACGTAAGTCTCTCTATGGGTTAAAACAGTCACCACGCTAGTGGTATAAGCGTTTTGATAGCTTCATGTGGGATAACAAAATACACACGGAGCCAGTTTGATCATTTTGTGTATTTTAGACAACTTGCGGATAAGTCCTTTATTTTATTTACTCTTATATGTTGATATATGTTGATTGCATGTAAGAGTCAGGTGGAGATAGACAGGTTAAAGATTCAGCTGAATCGAGAATTCGAGATGAAGGACCTCGGTGTGGCATGGAAGATTTTGGGGATGGAGATTAGTTGGGATATGGTGAAGGGCACCGTTCACCTAACACAACAACAATATTTGAAGAAGGTGCTTGAACAGTTCGGAATTGATGGTAGCTCAAAATTGGACCAGTGAAAAAGAACTATAAGTTCTATTGTTGACATCGGTGAGTGAACCATTGGCTCCCCATTTTAAGCTTAGTACTTTGCTATCTCCCATTACAGGTGAAGAACGAAAACACATGGCAACCGTTCCTTATGCAAGCCTGGTTGGAAGTCTAATGTACACCATGGTCTGCATAAGGCCTGATCTGGCACAGGCCGTCAGTATGGTTAGCCGTTACATGCACAATCCTGGTAAGGTGCATTAGCAAGCGGCTAAGTGGATTTTGTGGTATGTTCTAGTTACCGTGAATTTGGGTTTGAAGTTCGAGAGGTGTGCATTTATTGGTGATTTGGTTTCTGGTTTTTGGTTTTGTGGACTCGGATTATGTGGGTGATTTGGATAAGTGTCGTTCAACAACTGGTATGTGTTTACCATGACTGGAGGACCGGTTAGTTGGCGATGTACTTTGCAGTTTACGGTTGCACTGTCCACTACTGAGGCTGAATATATGGCTGTGATTGAAACCATAAAGGAGGTCATCTTGTTACATGGATTAATGTCTTATTTGGGCGTTGGCCAGAATCAAGTCATCGTTCATTGTGATAGTCAGAGTGCAATTCATTTTGTGAAAAATCAGGTGCATCATGCTCAGACCAAACATATTGATATTCGCTTTCACTTTGTTCGTGAGATCATTGATGAAGGGGATTTTCTATTGGAGAAGATTGGTATTGCTGACAATCCGGCTGATATGATGACTATTGTTGTTTCTAGGTCAAGTTCCAGCGTTGCGTGGACTTGATCCAAATGTAGCAAGTCTAAGCATCTTTGGGTGCATGCACTGTTGGTCGCTCTGATGGCAATGATAGCGATTTGGTTGGGTAATGTGGTTATCTAGTTTTCTTGTTATCTAGTTCTAGTTTTGTTTGTCTGGTAACCGCCACTCCCACCACTGCCCCATCACTGCCACTCCCATCACCACTTCGCCACTACACCACCACCACAACTCTGTTACTCCTACAACTACTACCACCACCACTATTGACACCACTCCACCACTACACCATTGTGGACGCCCCTCCGGAGATTTCTCATCGATTCGGAGTCGCCACTTGAGTTTTAACGGATTGTCCCCGAGGAACCGAACTCGATTGACTCGTGCCCCATCTTTTGGATAAGGTTTAGATACTGGCCCATCATCACCATACTATCTTAGGTTCGTTACTATCTTAGGTTCGGGAGCTCGGTTACGAGAGGGTAAGGGTTTTACGGCACCCCCCTCGCCCGGTTTGAAGACCAGTCTCTACTAAACTTTTGTGGGATCATATGAGATGTATGCAATTCAACCTTGACCAAGTATGGGGAATAGGGGGACGGGAGCCATGCAACAATGATAAACACAACAACAAATTATGGTGTATGCTTGTGCATTGTGAACTATATGAGTGACGATGAGCATATGCGAACAGAAGCTACTAAAAACAACAAACAATAGAAAACAGTGTTAGCACATACTGAACAGTGTGGTAAAAGACCAGAAATGACACAAACAAACTGATATTGAACAAAACCAATCTGATCCTCTGAAAGGAGTTTGAGCGCTCAAAGAGGGTTTGAACACTCAAACCCTACTCATCCACACATGCTTCTGATGATTCTGGTTTACTGGAAACATGGTTTATACACTGTTGCTTACTTGAAAACAGAAGATTGATGGCTTAACAGAGTGAAATAATCATGCTATCATGGATTCAAAGTTTGTTGATGAACCAAACAAGACAATAAAAATAGAACAAGTGCAAAATAGCAGATGAAAGACTTCCAAAATACTCAAAACACAGTGTAGAAACTTGGTTGGCCACAACATTTTGATTTTCAGAGAGATAGTTTGAATGCTCAAAGGGGGTTTGAACGCTTAAACCATCTACAAGGTTTGAGCATTCTGAGACCTTTCTGCCTTTATCTTGATCATCAATAGCCTTAAAACAGTTCATAATATGAAAAATATGCATGATATTCCAGAAACATCAACCTAAATGGCTTGCATGATGTGATGATGAACCATAAATCGAACATGAGCATGATTAGAAGGTAAGAGAGAGAGGATCAAACTGGAATAGCAAGACAACAACAACAACACACACTGCAAGAAGCTTAAAGCATTATGTGAAACGGAGATAAACATGAAATAATGCCTAAACAAGACAGTGTTTGAGCGCTCAAAGGGGGTTTGAGCGCTCATACCCTATCCCAGCGATATAGGTTTTTATGGGTTTCTGATCATTCTTTGATACTTTTATGAACTTTGAACTTTCTGATCATTGTTAAAAGAGTATGGTACACCTATTTGCTTCATGAAATGGGATCATCGATGGCTTGATGATGATGACAAAACATCATTCTCATGGCTTTTGTGTTCTTTGATCAATGATCAAGAGCCAAATAAACTGTTTTGAAAGAAGGTAAACCAACAAAAGCCATAAAGGATCATGATACTAACATAAAGTATGATCAGAAACCACAAAAACATAAAAGGGGTCAAAATAGTTTAAGCGCTGAAATGGGGTCTGAGCGCTCAAGCCATTTCAGCCTGATATTTTTGAAGTTTGTTATTCTGGATATTTAGGACATTGTGAGCTCATTGGAGGTATAGAGCACCCCCATGAACTCACTGGCCTCCCTCAGGATGACTAACCCGTAGCACTTCACATGACTTTCCTACCTTTTCACTATGATAAAAAGCCTGAACTTGGTGTTTTTATGAATGGATAAACAATGGCTTAGATTATAGGCTGGATAGAGGTCATTTTGGACAGAGAAGTGACAATGTGGGTTTGATTGAGTGGTATTTGGATGGATGGTGGTGTATGTGAGTGTGAATGGATGATGATCAAATGGGTTTTATGGGTGTAGGATGATTGGGCTTCAATTGATGGACGAAAATGGAAGAGAGGTACTAGAAATGCGGTTTTAGAGTGAGAGTGAGGTGTTGATCAGTTTGTAACCCCTGAACAAGGGGTGGAGGAGTGTTTTTGTAGGGAGAAATGGGGGGAAAATGGTGGTTTTGGAAGTTTAAGAGCCAATTAGGCTTTGTAGGGGTCATATTAGGGCCTATTATATGTATACGAGCAGCAATACGACGGTTATATGTCCCCCATGCAGCAGAATGTCATCATTAGATTCTCTGCCAAAAGCAAACTGGACAGGGTTTGAGCGCTCAAAGGGTCTTGGGCACAGTGGTTTGTTTTGGCTTATTTTGGTGTTTTGAGGGGTATATTGGTGTTTTAGGCTGGTTAGGGTTGTTTGGAAAGGGTTTAAGGTGGTTTTGTGGTGATTTGGCGAGTTCGAGCCTTGATCCGAGTTTCGAGGTATGCACGGTTGGTCTTCCTCATCATTGGGAATGCTTGGTAAGTTTCTCGGGTCAAAATCGGGGTGTCTACAACCATTAGCACCAGTCCGCCACTACCACAACTACACCACCACCACTGTCGCCGCCACCCCACCACTACCACTCAAGCCCCAACATTGCTGCCGCAACCCGACTAGCACCACCACTCTGCCAATACACCACCACCACTGTTCTACCATTCCCATCATTACTACAACCTCCATTAACACCACTAGCACCACCACTACCACTCCACCATTCCCACCACTACGGCACCACCATTACTCTCATTATCACTCTCCCACCACCACGAGGCCATCATTCCACAATTACAACCACCACTCCACAATCACAACCACCACCACCACCACCACCACTATATCACCATCTTACCAATATTCTGTATATTTTTATTATTTTGATAAATGTACTTTTTTTTTAAAAAATTTATGGATTTTATTTTGTATTCCAGTATGAATATATGAAGTGAAAGGAAAAGTAAGAAAATTAGTGAATTTAATACACCACCACTATACCACCATCTTGTCAATATTTTGCATATTTTTATTATTTTGATAAATGAATTTTTTTTTTCATTTATGCGTTCTAGTATGAATATATAAAAGGCAAAGTAAGAAATTAGTGAATTTAATACTTCAGCTCCTTATACAGATCAAACAACTTATTTATTTCAGTACTTAAGATTCAGTACATATCAAATAGCTTATTAGCTCCTTATACAGATCAAACAACTTATTAATTTTCAATTTTCAGTTTTATCAAACAGTCCCTTATTTTGAATTCGATATGTTTTTATTATCAATGAGGTTTTTTTCTTGCACTTCCACTGATCGTGTTATTTCCGGACCAAAAATAATTAATAAAACTCGGTATGGTTTTATTATCAATGAGGTTTCTTTCTTGCACTTCCACTGATCGTGTTGTTTTTGTACCAAAAATAATTAATAAAATGAAACAATTACTACTACTCAAAGAATAGTGGTAAGTATTCCGAGTATCGTCCTCAGGAATAAACAGGCTAAAGTTTCAATTGTTCAATTGATTTCTAAATTAATCCGAGAAAAATAGGTATCAGTTTGCGTTCAAAAATTATCTAAATAATTAAAGTAAGAAATATGGTGAATTAAATAATTTGGAAAAAAAGTCTTAGGGTTTCGAATCCACCCTAACTTTGCACGCAAGTAATTATATTAATTTAGGAAAATAAATTACCGAAACGACAATCAATGGCTAAAAGCTACAAGCCCTAGCAATATCGACAAGAAAATAACATGTGATTGAAAACTGGGCATAACCTATTGTCGGTTGGCACGAATCGTCTTCGATTCTATAACTAATGAATCTAGGTACGACTCGTCTTCCCTAGGCATAGACTATCCTAATTCGCAATCCCACGCGCCAAGAAAATTGAAAACAAACACATAACACTAGATAGGAAAAATAAGATCGAATCATAAAAATAAGTCTTGAAGTTATACAACTATCATTTCGATAATCAAAATCCAAAATTAATATAAAAACAAAGTTGCTTGGTTAGGGTTTTATCTACACCGTAAGAAGGATGATTATTTGCCCATGAAGAGGAGGGAATCAGATGATATTGGTTTAGTTAGCATGTTCGTAGATCAACAATAGCCTCAATCTTCTTCGTTCGTATGACGTACGCACGTCGAAGTGTTGCACGCCGATTTAGGGGCTGTTTGGGCGACAATTTTTCTACTTTTCACATTCTCATTTTCTTGTTCTGCTTGTTTGGCCGACAAAGAGCAAAACTCATTAGCTTAGAACTCATTCTCCATTTTTCACATTCCAAGCCAAAAGCCAAAAGGAGGTCAAGAGCTCCTTTTTGATTTCTACTTCTGATTCTGATTTTCTCCTCAATTTCACTCTCCCATTCTACCCCCACTTCAGCCTACAAATCTCCATTGCATCAGTCCCTTCTCTTCTTTGCTTCAATCTTTGATTGAAACCCCACAATAATAACACTTTTTTTGCCGACCACGACAATTTAAAGGTGGGTCGATCTGAATTCAAGTGATTTTCGTTGTGTTGATTTGATTTATAAATCAATTTTAATTTATGGGTTTGCTTTTTTGGGTTTGAATTTCTGGTTTTTAATTTATGGGTCAAACTGGGTTTAGAGCACTGGTTTTGTCGTGGGAATGGAGATTTCGGGGGCTCTTATTATTTATGTGGGAGACTTGGTAGTAAAATTCACTATTTAGCTTAAGGTAGAGGGAGGAATGCGTGAAGAATTCGTATGGTTTTGTGGGGAAAGATGGTGTAAAGAAAGGGGTGTTCATCAATACTGTAATAAACATACATGGGTAAAATGGTAAATAATCAACCAATAACTCATTTCATAATTATTCTCCCAAACGCTACTACTTTTGCAAAATGCATTTTTCACATTTCTCCCAAATACTCCTCTCAGATTCAAAACACATTCTGACCAAAAGCCAAAGCCAGAAAGTTGAAAATGAAAAGTTAAAAAGTAGGCTCCTAAACACCCTCTTACTTTTCCCACGTCCGAAAAGTTCCCCTCAATCAGTGTATCATATTCTTTATACACGGAGGATTTAATCCACTTATTACATAAGTGGTCTCTTGGGCTTTGTAAAATAACGAATCAACATCCTCTCTTGAAACTCTTTGCACTTTTAACCCCAAGTTTATTGTAACTCTTGTTTTTATACAAAATGCGTGACAATGAGCTTGAACAACTTATGAACACAAAAAGACAAAATAATCATCACATGTTCAATAAATATGACTAGCATGTATAGTTTAGAGGGCTTAAATATGCATATTTCGACACTTATCATATTTATTGAACATGTGATGATTATTCTTTTGATAAATATTTTGCATATTTTTATTATTTTGAGAAATGTATTTTTTTTCATTTATGCATTCTAATACGAATATATGAAAGGCAAAATAAGAAAATTGGTGAATTTAATACTTCAGCTCCTTATACAGATCAAACAACTTATTCATTTCAGTGCTTAAGATTCAGTATATATCAAATAGCTTATTAGCTCAATAAATTCATCATTAAGTTTTCAGTTCTTAATTTTCAATTTTCAGTTTTATCAAATAGTCCCTTACAGTTAATTAGGGGTCCTGTAAAAAAAATATTATTATGATTCCATCTTATGAGATTTGAATATTTATGATTCGATCCTGAAATTCAAATAAACCCCAAAACACCCTTTCTCTTTCCTAATTTTCCTAATATATTTTTTCTCTCCTAATCTTTCCTAATTTATCTCTCTCCTAATCTTTCCTAATTTCTCTCTCTCTCTCTCTCTCTCACTCACTCTCTCTCTCCTAATTTTTTTAATTCTCTATTCTCTAATCTTCTCACATTTATAAACTCCTAACAAAATTAAAAGAAATAATCATGATATTTTGACCTAATGCACCACAAAAAATGACAGATTAATGCACCACAAAAAAGGCAGATTAATGCACCACAAAAAAATGGTAGATTAATCATGAAACATATGGCAGATTAATGCACCACAAAAAAATGGTAGATTAACCATGAAACATATGGTAGATTAATGCACATCAAAGTGCCGAAGTGCTAAACTAGTGAACCATATTTTATTTTATCAAATCACCCATTATGGTAAATCAATAAACCATGTTCGGGTGTTAGTGAACATGGTTTATTGGATCACCACTTTTGCTATATCAAATCACTAAAATGGTAAATTAATAAACTGTATTCACTGTATGAAATGACCATCTTTAGAAAGGTATGTGAACATGGTTTATTGATTTACCATTTTTATTGTATCAAAGAAAAATATCAGCGTTGCATTGAAAAAAATCACCATTGAATAAAAAAACGCCGTCGCCATTAACAAGATCCGAAACCCATCACCACCATACAATACAAAACAAAAGATTACTGTAATCAAAACGAGATTGTGAGATTGATAGAGATTAAAAGGTTACTCATTGGGTTTTTCCATAACTGTCGAGATCGATCGATTTCGAGTTTGGCGGCGATGCACCGTGTGGCCAAATCGTGATGAAGCTCTATGCCAATACCACTCCACGCACCGTAGAGAACTTTCAGAGCACTCTCCGGCCAAAATGTGATGGAGCTCTTCCCTTCTGATCTCCGGCCTTCGATCTCCAAGAGGCGGTGGTGGTGGCACTCTGTCACCACCATTCCCGTTTAACCATCTCGATCCAGAGAGAAAGTGATAGTAATTTTAAGGTTCCTTAAAAATACCAGAGAGAGAGAGAGAGAGAGAGAGAGAGAGAGACCCGTATAATAAGTTACCAAGCTATCGTGTAAGACAAGCTTTGATTTTTACAGAACTAATCTTGGTTCTGTGTTGATCATTCCGTGTAATATGCTGTAAAGGAATAAGGGAATAAGATTAGTTTAAAATTCTCTTGAATTGGAAACTGTTACTTATCTCTTTCCTAATCAAAAGGGAATGATCAGTGTAATATGTAGATAGAAAAAGGAACAGGTAATTAATTAGTATTTATATTAAAACTTTTTTTGTAAATAGGGGCATAAATGTCCAATTATGCATTTTTTATGATTGAATCACAAAGATTTATGATTCAAACTCCATAGGGTGGCATCCTAAGGATATTATTATTACATAATGCCTAATTAAAATTCTCTTGAATTCGGTATGTTTTATTATGAACGAGGTTTCTTTCTTGCACTTCCACTAAAAAAACCAAACAAGCGAAATACTATTTTTCGTACAATTTTCTTCTTTTTTTATTTTCCTTTATTTTATTTCCCCTTCCATACGTTCCGAACGCCAAACATTTAAACCTGTCTCCTTCCCCGAGTTCCTCCCACGCCTCCCACTCAACTCTCTCCGAAGAAATCCCTAACAAGAAAGGGGCAGGCCTTCCTCCCACAAGCACCTACGATTGGTTTCCTTTCTGCTCTGATCGGTTTCCCCCCTTCTTCTCCGACGCCGGCGAAGCACCACATTATTTGTCTTATTTTGCTCCCGAAGTTATTGGGTTGGAAGCTACGTGGGGTTTGAGAGAGAGAGAGAGAGAGGACGGGCAAGAGAGGAAGAAGTGATTTTGGGTGTAAATTCTCATAGTAATCTCAGGTAAGAGCTTAATACTCCTTGTTTTGGTCTTGAAGTTCATCTCTTGATTTGGGGAAAAAAAAAATTGACTAGTATCTCAAGTACTCGTATCAAAGTATCAAAACCTAGTTAAGCTATTGGAACCATGATCAGGTGAGTTTTACTAAATTCTTGCGTGGGGCCATATAGGCTTGTTGTTGATTGTGGGATTTAAGTGTTGAATTTAAGAACTAGGCTGAAAGTCTTCATGTAGTTGATTATTTAGTTGCAGAAACTTGTTGGAAACTGAAGCTTAGTTGCTGGAAATATGAAATTAAAGCCGAAACTGTATTTTGGAAGCAGGAATTGGGTTTTTGATTGCTGAAAACTGGTTTCTGAGTTGCTTAAAGTGTGATTAAGGGCTCAAAATGTTGTTTTAAGGTTAACAAAAACCTCTGTAATTGCTGGAATTAGGTGTTGGGTTGCTGATATGTGCTGAAAGTGAAAAATTATGTACCTGGGTATGTTTGCGTCGAAAATTATTAAGACACGTTGGAATTCCTTCAAAAGCATCTAATTAACTTTAGCGCACTATTGATTGGTATTTGTTGCATCTTTAAACTAACACATTCTAAATACACAAATGGATGCCACTTTTATATTTAATTTATTTTATAATTTAATACACATTTTAATGCACATTAATTTTAGAGAGTCATCGGAGATGTTTAAGCACGTACAACAGAGTCATCAAACTGGGATTTTTAGCTACTTAAGCCAAAGAAGTAAGGGCATCCCGAGAGACTCAACAAACACAATATTTAGGTATTTTACCTACGCACAAACCGAAAAGTAGCACTGCTACAGCATCTCTTTAGAGACTGGGTAAAGTAAATACTCCCTCCGTCCATGTTTGTTAGTCCATTTTCGGCATTCGTGTCATATTTTAAATTGTTTATATCTTTCAATTTATAATGGGTTTCATGATTTTGAAAATTTCGTATAATAGAACTAATTGAGATCAATCAAATAAGATCCACATGACATATTTTTAGAGATTTGCATTGAAAGATATGTACAATTTTTCAAGGGGTGTGGAATAGTGAAAATGGAGAAACAAACATGGATAGAGGTAGTATGCTACAGTACCTCTCCAATATTCACCAAGATTACCTTGGTACTGTTGACTATCTTTGTATTTTTAATTGTTTTCTCTGTCCTCAAAGTCCCCCCTCTCTCGGGTCATATTTTGCAATATTTAAAAAAGGGAAAAAATAATATTTTAATTGAGAACAGGTAAAATAGATGGTGTTGTTAGAGTGTTAAAAGAGACGTGAGTAGGTAAAATGTAAAATGTGCATTGTTCACTAGTATTTTTGGCTCAAAATTTTCTGAAGTTGTTTGGGATGCCCTAAAAGAGGCTTCCAACAGCCTCAATTGAGACTAGGAAAATTGGTTGGGCCTACAGTTCCTTGGGGCAAGCACAACAACGCTTTTCATCCGCCCATTTTCGCCATAGTACCTAGCCAATGCCGGAAATCAAGCTCCAAGAGCCTCGCCTTCTACCTCGCCACTCTCCAGCAAGCTACAGTACCTCGGTAAATCCCTCTTGATCCGGTGGGGTACTGTTTATTACAAATCCTTTTTTAAATTAGTTTTTCATTTGTCCGCTTCCTATCTCGTTATCTCTCTCCGTTTAAGAAGAATGGTTTAATCCCACCTGTGATTTGAAAAAGAGGATATACGACTTCTGGGTTTGAGGTTTTGTGTTTGCCGATTTGGGTTTTTGAGTTTCTGGCAAGTTTGACGATTGATTTGGGTTTTTGAGTTTCTGGCAAGTTTGACGATTGATTTGGGTTTTCGAGTTTCTGGCAAGTTCGATGATCAATCTGGCTTTCCGACGACGATCTATCTGGGTTTCGCATTCTTCGATGCATATGCATATGTATATTACGGAGTAATTGATATATACTCCCTCCGTTCCAAAATAATAGTCCCACTTTCTCTCTTTTGCCATTTTTCAAATCAAAAAATTAAGTACTTCTGTGTATCATTATTCGAATTTTTTCGCACCGAATTAAAGTACTTGATCTAGAAGAGATGATTTAAATAAATATGCTATAGCCCAAAACGGGACATATTTAGATTTGACCAATGTTCCTTTTAAGGATCAGCTTCAAACTATAGATGATTGGACACAGTCCTTTGTCTATCATTATTACTAATTACCCTAAGTTTCTTAAAAAACAGGGGAAAGATGATAATTTAAGTTTTAGAATTAGTTTTGTTTTAAGACAAATAACAGACCGCTGTCTTGAAATAAAAGAGTCGAGTACTCTAATTCGGTGCAAAAAAATTCGAAAAATGATACGCGGAAGGACTTAAAAAAAACACTCGATTTTGTTCCGGGTCCCATTGTGATGTTCCGAACCGTTGATCTTGTTTAAATGAGTAAAATAGGATGTCCTGCAAAAATTCAGCTCCGATTCAATCGGATATCGACAAGTGCTTGATCCAAACAGTTTTGCAGAAACTGTGACATAAACTAGTGTTTTTGAAACTGTTCGGATCAAGCACTTGCCGGTATCCAATTGAGCTGAAATTTTGTAGGACCTTTTATTTTGCTCATTTAAATAAGATCAACAGTTCAGGGCATCAAGGTGGGCCCCCGAAGAGTGAGGTGTTTTTTTATGTTTTTTTTAAGTGTGAAGAACCGGCCCCATATATATATATATATTTATATTTATGTATATGGTAATACTTTGTAGTAATTTTTCAATTAGAAAGAAAACATTATTTTAATGTTGGATCGGTAAAATGTGGTATTGTTGGAGCCTTGAAAGAGATGTGAGTAGGTAAAGTGAAAAATATGTACTGTTCACTAGTATTTTTGGCTCAAAATTTGCTGAGGATGTTGGGGATGCTCTCATAGATAGAGGTACTATTCACGAGCAATCTTTCTTTTTATTTTTCTTCTCCTTCTCTTTCTCCTTTCATCTGTGGAACCGTTCACAGTGAATGTTCTCTCACTCTCTCTTTCTCTCTCTTTGCTCTGGTCTGGGAACTTCTTCTATCCCTTCCTCATCGATCACCCTTAAATTCGTCACCTTCCATTGTTTCGTCCATCAACAGGTTTCAACCAGCTCTTTTTGTTATTTTCTGGATAATTTTGATTGCTAAAAGTTATGATTGTAGAAACTTAAGGGCTTGAATTCTCTTATTTTCAATCTGGGTAATTCTGTTCATTTGTTCTTGCGTGAATCACAAGTCCTTGATGAATCGTTGAGTTTAGATATTAGATGGTCATCTGCCATTCTCACCCCCAATGATTCATGCTTGGCATTAATTTTGGAAACGAGATGTGGATGTGCTGATAAGAGGAAGGGAAACAAAACCCAGAAAAAAGAAATAATATTTTAGTGGAAATGACTAGTATTGTTGGGGCTGTGAAGGGACAATGACTAGGTAAAATATTTTGTTGAGGTTTTTGGCTAGTTATTTATGCTAGGTGTTGTTGTACATGCTTTGGGTAGCGGAATTGCTACATAAATTATCTGGGTAAAATTTGGGGATATATGCATACCCTAAAATCTTAAATAATCAAATTAGGCTTTGCAGCTCCGGTGACAATCAGGTCCCCGGCATAAAAAACGAACGGGTACCTCTCTTTCTTCTCTTTTCCTGTTCGTCTCTCTTTCAATATGTCTATATCTGTCTCTTTGTCACTCAGTCAGTGACTCACTCCCTCTCTCTGGTCACTTCTCTCTCTCTCTCTCTCTCTACTCCATTTGTTTTTTAAGGGTAATTATGCTTAATCATAATCGTTTGTGTCTGTTAAATCGAAGTATTAACCATTAGTGGGAATTTCTTTTAAGCATTTCTTTTTGGGGCCTGAAGCAGCGGTGGCTTTCTGGTCTGGGTCACTCTTTGTTACTATAAATCATATAGATTTTCGGGACATCTTTCTTTTTGCCTATTCTGATAATCCTCTTTTTTTTTTTTTTCACATTGCAGATAGGGCGGATTTTAGAGAAAAGATTTCATTGTTGTACTTGGAAACCAGCTGGTGAATCCAATGGTGAGTTAGGGTTTTCACAGTGTTGCTTGTCTTTGACATTGTCTTGGGTCAATATGGTCTTCTCTTTTTGTTGAATGTTATTAATTACCTTCTTTATAATTTTCTAAAAATGGTGGCCTGATTGGATAGTTGGACTTCTTTTTAATTGCAGTCAGATATTAGGAAGTGGTTTATGAAACAGCATGACAAGAATAATGGCAATGCACCAAAGCTTGCAAAACCCGTGACACCAGGAAAGCCTTCACCTGCTACCTCCCAGCAAGAGAATGTGGTAATATGCTACTTATTTTGCTCCTTTGAAGATGACTACTTGTAATTATTTTAAATATGTAATGTTAACGTTGTCTTTTGTTTTTAGCCAAATTGAAGGAACTGCAAAAGTTCTCGGTTTATTACGTATTCTTTGTTACAACAATTGCAAGTTGGAGCGGGTTATCGCTCTTTATGAAATTTTCACCTAAAATCTTAAGCTTTAGGGTTAATACAAAAGTTTCTTGCAGTTCTGCACATGTTCTAGTTGGATGATTTTGTGGTGAGAATCCTTTTGGTTTAAAGAGATAACAGAGGAATGGGAAAGAAGAAGGTAACTTCACCTTTTTGGTCCTAGGGGTGGGAGAAATGCTTACAGCCATTAGTGAGTTCCTTGTTGGATTTTCCTTTCTTTAAATATCAGTTTTTATGTAGTGCCAATTGCATGGAAAGAAAGAGGGGAAAAAGAGTGAAGAAATTTGTTACTTGTTTAAGTGTGGTAACGATAAGAACCTATGAAGTAGCAACACTCCTAGTGGTCGCTGTATCTGTGTCCAACGCACTGGGGACACGGATGCGCTGGGACAGGGGGGAAAACGCATGGGACAGGCCATATGGCATGTCCATTGAATTTAATCAAACATTTTCAGGGGGTCCTTTAGGGACGTGGGAGCCTGGGAGGGACATTTATTCGGACACGTCAATAAAAGTGTAATATGATGCTTGTATATATTGATGCTTCATGCTTCTATTATATAACTTGTTTAAAATAAACATAATTTGTTTATTTATTCATTTTTTCCGTGTCCATATCCCTATATTTTTAGAAGTTTCGTGTCCGTGCTACATGGATTAGAACTTTAGCAAAATATGGTACTCCCTCTGTCCCAATTTGTTGCGCCTGTTTCCTTTTGGGAACTTGTAAAAAAATTGTCTATATTTCGTAATCTATAATATTTTTTACGATTTCAAAATCTTTGTTTTAAAAAATTAATTGAGATTTATCAAACAAGATCCATATTGACTACAAAAAACATTATAGATTGAAAGATAAAGACGATTTTTTGAGACGTCCAAAAAAGGAAATAGACACAACAAATTGGGACGGAGGGAGTATTTGGCTTGGTACGAGAGTCTCCAGACTCCATTTATGAAGTTACTCCATTAGCTTTGACTTTGTTATTTCCTTCTTTTCCATCACTTTGCTGGTGTCAAGGACAGAGAACACAATTCGACGAAGAACTGCAAGCACTGAACAATAATTGAAGTTCTTAGTTTTTTTCAAATTGTATTTTGTATATATAAAAGTAGAAGTGAAAACATGGATACTTTGGAAACTGGAGAGAACCTGGAAATCAATTCCTCGTCCTCAGTTTAGTATAAAGAAATTGAATTGAAAATATGTCCTTATTTATTTTCTTTTCAAATTAGGTGCATGAAGACCAAGAAAGTTCGGGCAGAAGGAAAACAAGCAAGTACTTTGCTACTGAGAAACAGAAGCCGAAAGATGAAAAGGAAATGGAGGAACTATCAGCAAAAAGGAAGGGCCAAAAGGGAGGCGAGCTATCTAGTGATGTCAAACTGCCACCTCTAAAGAAACTTCACAAAGTTGATGAGGATGTCCAGGATGACGACGACGACGACGGCTTTGTTTTTCCCAGTTCAAGGAAGGGTATACTTGATGTCACCCCCAACAAGAAACTGAAGAGTGGTTCGGGTAGGGGAATTGCCCAAAAATTGGCACATTGTGTTGAAAGTGATGAAGAAAAGAATTATGATAAAGATACCAAATCTAGTCTTAAATCTGCCGGAAGGGGTCGTGGCGGAAAAGGTGCTTCAAGTGGACAAGCTGGTGGCAAAGGGATTGATGCCGATGAAAGCGATGAAGACAATGATAATGATACCAAGGATGCTAAAGCCAGGGGGCGGGGCCGTGGTGGAAAAGGTGCATCAGCAGCACCAGGTGGTGGAAGGGGCAGGGGTGGGGGAGGGCGGGGTGGATTCATGAACTTTGGTGAAAGGAAAGATCCTCCGCACAAAGGAGAAAAGGTTTTCCAGTACTTATAAGTAGTATATTATGCAGAGACAGAGGAATTCTCTCGTTGATAGTGCTAAATAGATGGATCTTATGTGTGGCAGGAAGTCCCTGAAGGTGCTCCTGATTGTTTAGCTGGTTTGACATTTGTAATCAGCGGGACACTTGACAGGTATTTCCTTTCATCTTAGTGAGGCTGTTAGCTATAGTGAACTATATAGGTGTCACGCCCTCTATTTTCAACATAATAAATAAACCATTTCCAAATAAGATAATCCGATAATTCCATTCATATACTTCCAAAAAGTCTCCTCACAACGTTCCAAGTCCATAACAAATAACAGAGTCTAGGTTGGGTACCCGTGTTCCATGTCAAACATGAATAAAAGTGTTTTAAGTTATTATATTTATCCAAGTCAAAAGACGGGTGAAGTGATAGAATAACATTTTCATCTACCAAAATAGAATCTCATGAAAACAAATATCTCTTCTTTGTATTCTTTGTATGCCCCTTTAACCAAATCATGCACTCCAAGCACATCAACTCATGCTCGGTCATTTGTAACTGAAAATGATAGGGTTAAGCTGCACTAGCCCAGTAGGAAAATTCTCTACAAACGCTAAATGCATATGAGGTGATTTGAGCACGAAGCAGATATTGTAGTTCAAGACAACCAACGAGTAAGAAAGGTCAAGTTACAATTAAGATGAGGATCAAGGTGTCCTTGTGTTTATAAAACCTCTTTATGTCGATGAAATTTCTTTTCATAAGCCCAACGTGTCCACATAAACTTTTCATTTGTTTCCCTTTTTCATCCCAAAATCCATTGTTCACATTTCGAAACTAGGTATTTTGGGATCTGTATTCCACTGCCGAGATTCTTGGGCCTCGTTACCCCTGCTGAGTATTCGGGACATCTCCGTAGGACCTTGTTGCCCTCTGCCGAGATTCATGGGCCTTGTTACCCATGCTGAGATTCAAGGGCCTCGTCACCCATGCCTAGGGAAGCACGCCTTAGTAATCACAGTCCACTTTAAATCAAATACTTCATTCTCCTCAAAATCACTAAGTGTCCCTTTTTGTGTCCATCAAAACATGTTTCATTTTGTTCAAAACATGGCCCTTGGGCCCATTACACCATATCATTGTGTGTCAAGCATACATGGGTAATCACAACTCACAAGTGTCATTGTATCCGTAGAACAATTAACATAACAAGCTTAAGGCCCAACATGATAATCCAAACAAGTTTCAACGTATTAACAAGGGACAGTCCAAGAGTACAATCGAAGAATTCAGTCGGAGGCCAATGGAGGATCAAACAAGCTTCAGATTTAACAAAATGTGTTCCAAGTAGGCTCTGGAATTTCTGTCCGGACGGCTGGGAATCTCGTCCGGACGGTCAGGACGGATTTGCTGGCGAAAACTGTAGATTTTGGCAGATTATGGTCCAAGCAAAGATACAACGATTCAAGCTAAAATTAGGCACAAATCAACTCAACAAACACTTGGAGAGTATAAAAAACATCCCTACCTCAAAGATTAAACTCCAATCAAGCTCCAAATGCAAACCCTAGCTTTCCAGACCGAGATCCACTCAAAAAGATCTCCCAAAGCTTTTCCACGTGAAACTTGAGCTCAAATGGTGAGAGGGTGATGCATTGAGAGTGGATCTATAAGGGTTTTGAGTGTAGGTGATGGATTGGTTTGAATTTGGTGAGGGGAAATGAAAAAAATCAAGAGAGGGAGAGGGAGGAACTAGGAAGGGCCGGCCATTTTTTTATAGTGTCAAACACACACACCCCCCTCCAATTTCTAATGTGTTATAATTATGTCCCAAACCAAACAACTTCTCACTTTAGCCCACATTCTAATTTCCCCCACTTTTTTTTTCAAAATGCTTTGTGAAATTGCCGGTCTTTACGATAGGTCCCGTTTTGGCACATGTTGGTGGGGTCTCACATTATAGTTAATACGCTACTCTAACACTCCCCCTCAAGCTGGGGAATAAATATCACAAAATCCCAGCTTGTTACATAGAAACTCTAAACGTGGTTTAAACAGTGGTTTGGTGAAGATATCAGCCAACTGAGCTCCGGTAGAAACAAATGGAGTAGATAACACACCACCATCTATCTTCTCACGAACAATGTGACAATCCACTTCAATATGCTTTGTTCTTTCGTGAAACACTGGATTTGAAGCAATATGGATTGCTGCTTGATTATTGCAATACATAGGAATATGTAACTCCACACCGAACCCTAACTCCATGAGTAAAGCTCTCTACCAGACGATCTCACAAGTCGTGTGTGCCATGGCTCGATACTCTGCTTCTGCACTGGACCTTGCAACAACCGTTTGTTTCTTACTTTTCCATGTTACCAGATTGCCGCCAACAAAAGTACAGTACCCAGTAGTGGACCGTTTGTCAGATGGTGATCCTGCCCAATCAACATCAGTAAAAGCTTCAACACGCAAATGACCATTAGACCGATAAAACAAACCTCGTCCAGGATGAGCCTTAAGATATTTCACAATACGAAGACAAGCTTCCCAGCGTGGAAGCCGAGGAGTTGACATAAACTGACTCACCATACTAACAGCGAATGAAATATCAGGACGTGTATTGGTAAGATAATTCAACTTCCCAACTAAGCGATGATATCGATCCGGGTGTGGAAATATTGCCCCCTGATCAACACAAAGCTTTACATTAGGATCCATCGGAGTCTCCACAGGTTTTGCTCCCAATAAACTTGTTTCCTCAAGAATATCCAATGCATACTTTCGTTGAGACAAACTAATTCCCTCTTTGGATCTTGCCACCTCAATACCCAAGAAATACCATAGCTTACCCAAGTCTTTAGTGTGAAACTGACGCTGTAAAAACTGCTTTAACTCATTAATGCCTTTCTGATCATCCCCAGTAATGATGATGTCATCCACATACACAATTAACACTATTTTCCCACGCTCTGACTGGAGAGAGAAGACAGAATGATCTGAATGAGATCGACGCATACCAAACTGTATCACAGCATCACTGAACCGACCAAACCAAGCTCGAGGTGACTGCTTTAGACCATATAAAGCTTTGCGAAGACGACAAACTTGAACACGCTCCCCCTGAGCAACAAACCCAGGAGGTTGCTCCATATAGACCTCTTCAAGGAGATCACAATGTAAGAAGGCATTCTTGACATCCAATTGAAACAACGGCCAACCAAGATTAGCAGCAAGAGAAATAAGAATCCGAACAGAGTTTATCTTGGCAACGGGGGAAAAGGTCTCTGCATAATCAACCCCATATGTTTGTGTATAGCCTTTGGCCACAAGGCGGGCCTTATACCGCTCAACAGTGCCATCCAGATTATATTTGACCATAAAGACCCACCGACAACCAACAGTAGACTTTCCTGGCGGAAGAGGAACCAACTCCCAGGTGCCATTTTCATGGAGAGCAGTCATCTCAATCTCCATTGCTGTCCGCCACTCAGACAAAGAAAGGGCCTTCTGTACAGTGTTAGGAACATATATAGAAGAAACTGACGAAGTAAAGGCACGAAGGGAAGGAGACAGATGATTGTACGCGACATAGTGAGAAATGGGATGAGAAGTGCAAGTACGAGTACCTTTACGTAGAGCAATAGGAAGATCAAGGGTCAGATAAGGAAGAAGAAACTACCGGATCTTGTGATGGAGGAGGTGTTGGGACAGGTGCTACCGGATCTTGTGACAGATGAGGCGTTGGGGCAGGTGCTGGTGGTGCCTCCATTGCTTTGTTGCGACGAACGTACACTTGCAAGGGTTTCTCCTGCACCAAAGAACCAGATGGGACTGCTATAGGAAAGACAAACTCAGAAAAGACAGACTCAGACTCAGCCGTAACAGGGGTTTGTGGACCCGAATAAAACGGCAATGACTCATTAAATGTAACATTTGCACAAACAAAGTGACGACGAAGAGTGGGAGAGTAACACTTATACCCTTTTTGAGTGCGAGAGTAGCCAAGAAAGATACACCGGATGGACCGTGGATCATGTTTGTCCCGGCCAGGATCAAGTGCGTGAACATAACATGTGCATCCAAATACTCGAAGAGGTAAATTGTAAAGAGAACGCCCAGGGAATAAGACCTTCTGCGGTATCTGACCACCAAGAACAGTAGAAGGCATGCGATTTATTAAGTAGCACGCTGTAAGGACAACATAACTCCAGTAAGACTTAGGAACTTGCAGTTGAAATAGGAGTGCACGCATTACCTCTAATAGATGCCGAATCTTGCGTTCGGCAACTCCATTTTGTTGTGGAGTCCGAGCACAAGATGATTGGTGGATAATACCGTGATCATCAAAGAATTTAGAAAGAGCATTTTTAAAATATTCACGGGCATTATCAGAACGAAATATGCGAATGCAAGTATCAAACTGGGTTTTGATTTCCATATAGAACGATTGAAAAATAAAAGATAATTCAGACCTCTTTTTCATAAGATAAATGTAGAAATCATCGACAAAAATGACATGATACTGAAAACCAAAAACATTTGGAACACGCATTGGACCCCAAATATCTGAATGAACTAACTGAAAAGAACGTGACGTATGACTCCCAACTCTAGGATAAAAAGACACTCTATGATGTTTACTAAACTCACAAACTTCACAGGGCAACGTGTTAACACGACTACAGGAACTAGCCTTTTAAGGTTTTGAAGGGAAGGATGACCAAGACGACAATGATGTTGATATGGTGACACTGATGACTGGAGAGCTATGAAGCACCGACACCTCTCCGGGGTGCTGTATCGCAGTGTCCCGACCCGGGGACACGTGTCCCGACACGCCACGTGGCATGGGACACGGCTGTAGTACTTTTTTGTATGGGGACACGGGGAGAGAGAGAGAGAGTACAGACGAGGACATTCCTGCTGCTGCTGGAAGAGCAGATCTGATATTTTAGGGTTTGAACATGCTAATGTCGGCTGAGGAAGAAGATGAGAGGTATATATATGCTAAATTATAGTTTTTACCCTAAGTTTTTGAGTAATTATAAATTTACCCAAGAAAGTTTAAAAAAAATTCAATTTTACCCCTTAAAGTTTAAAAAATTTCAATTTTACCCCTGAAAGTTTTAAAAAATTTTAATTTTACCCCCAGAAAGTTTTAAAAATTTCAATTTTACCCCTGAAAGTTTTAAAAAATTTCAATTTTGCCCCTAAAAGTTTAAAAAAAATTTAATTTCCTGAAGGTTTTAAAAAAATTCAATTTAACCCCTAAAAGTTTTAAAGTATAATATATATATATATATATATATATATATATATATATATATGTAAATAAATATATAATTAAATAAGTAAATAAATATATAATTAAATAAATAAATAAATATACACGTGTAAATAAATATACACGTGGCGTGTCCCCAGCCGTGTCCGTGTCCCCATTTTTTTAGGATTGCCGTGTCCCCGTGTCCGTGTCGGTGCATCATAGCTGGAGAGCAATAGAGCTAGGGTGAACACCATCGGTAAAGTAATACAGGCCACCACACTCAACATCGCCACTAAGCTTCCTCCCCGTTTTGAGATCCTGAAACACACAACCATGAGGGGAAAAGGTGATAGAACAATTCAAAGACTTTGTAAGTTTACTAACTGACAGAAGACTTAATGGAAAATGAGGAACATGCAATACAGAGTCCAAAGTAAGAGAGGAAGTAAGTGGAACAGAACCCAAACCAATAACATCAGTAATAGAACCATCAGCTAGGGTAACATGTGGTGGTTTACAGATAGACTGACGACCAGAAAGAATGTGTGAAGTACCGGTCATATGATCTGATGCACCCGAATCAATAACCCAAGGAGTAGAAGTAAGAGAAGATGCAACACAAGTAACAGAAGGACCTGTCTGAGATAGCGTAGCAGTGGCAGGACCTGACTGAAGTGACACGAGGCGTTGGTACTCCTCTGCAGAAATAGTCACCGTGGCAGGAACAGAGGGAGTAACATCCGCGGAAGGAGTAACCCAATGAGCCCGAGGAAAGCCATAAAGATCATAACAATACCCTACTGTGTGACTAGTTCTTCCACAATTTGTGCACAATCTAGAACCATGACCTTGACCATGATCATCATTGAACCCAGAATCATGACCACGACTAAAATTGTTTGAGCTGGATGCTTTTTCATGGCAAGAAAATGAGTCAAATCCATTTGAAACAGCGGAAGCCATTACAAATAAACCACCGTACAATGATAACAAAAATCAACTGCAAACACTGACCACAACCGAGTACTCCCTTGAACAATCGAGATAACAACTACAACCAACCAACCAACCAACCAATCAAGCCTTGTCTACCAACTAATCGACCACCAACAACCATATACCAGGCAACACATGCATCAACCAATGACTGAGAGGAACACCAATGATTGACGAAATAGACATTAATAAACCAAACTAATAGTGACGAACCTTGACTGCTCAAATCAAATCAAATAGCACCAACCAATCAATCAACCCACCAATCAACTTGGTCTACCAACCACGTAACAACTAACAGCGAATCACCGAGCAATACAACTACTAAACAACTGAAATAATCAACCGGCCAATTTAAACATGTCACTGCTCAAACTTGCAACACTGGTTCGATCAACATAACTTCCATCAACAAAGCAGTAACATAAAAATTTGAGTGTAGACTGTACTGCAATCTAAGCAGCAACCGATATAGAGCCAGCAGTAATGTATCACAATGATGCAGAGAACAGTCCAGAACAAACCGTGGAATGAACCAAACAGCAGGAGCGAGAAACAGAGAGTATAGATCACCGAATCATGGCTTAGACATGCATCCACCAGAAATAGACATTGATCGATCAGGCTATGCGAGCACTGAGGTATTGTTTTCAGACACCAGAGAAGGATGTCGACTACGAGCACCAACTATGTGATTTTGACAGAAAAAGAGCATAAATAGTTCTGGGTTTAAATTTCGAATGTCAGGGGTGATGTTAGAATTCGAAATCAACCCTGTAAGGGTTTGAAATTAACTCTGTAAGTGTCAAAATCTGATTTTGAAGGTTTTCGAATGGGCTAGGGGTCGCGATTTAGGGTTTTCAGGGCTCTGGGGATCTCGTTTTAGGGTTTCGAATAGATGGTGGCGATCGAGTTAGGGATTTAGGGTTTCGTTTTGGATTTTGGGTGGCTGTAGATCTCGATTGAGGCTTTAGATGAGGGTATGGTGTCGCTTTGGATTGAACTTCAGAGATTAGGGTTTTGGGTTCTCGATTTTGGAGAAGACGATGAGATTTGGGTTTGGGTTTCGGACGATAGAGGTGGGTTTAGGGTTTGGCGGCTAACGATGAGATTTTTTTTTTTTTTTTGGGGTGTGGGTGGCTGACTGGTAGGGTAGTGGTGGCTATGGAGGATGTGGAACGCGCTCTGATACCATGTTATAAGTGTGAGAGAGAGAGAGAGAGAGAGAGAGAGAGAAGTGTGTACGGTGTTAAATTAACCCTCACACATAGAACCTTTATTTACATTATGAAACGACTAGACACATTACCTGACTAGTCAATGTAGGACAATGACATTATAGAGCAATATTAATAAGCTACTCTAACATAGTTGATTTGAAGCTTTTCAATGTAATTAACACGTCTACATCCCAAGATTAGTGCTCAGGTTATTGCCTTAGTTGTTATAGTTCCTGCAGTTCTAAGAAAAGAAATTCAAAGGTCTAACTCTGCTTTATTTAGCATATTAATCACATGCTTCTTGCAAATTGATAGTTTGGAATTTGTTTATATCCAGCTTGGAAAGAGAAGAAGCAGAAGATCTGATTAAACGTCATGGAGGTCGTGTCACTGGATCTGTCAGCAAAAAGACGGTCATTTCACTATTTCACCCTTTTAGTTGTTTGTGTGTCTCCAAGAACATTAATGTTACTAACACAGTAAAACTATCCTTTGCAGAACTATCTCTTATGTGATGAAGATATTGAGGGGCGGAAATCCTCCAAAGCCAAAGAGCTGGGGTTTGTAATGTCGCATTGATGTACCTTGGTTCTATTCATTCTTTTGTTCGCTTGTTTATTCCTGCCTTTTGTTTCCTGGTATAGTACTGCTTTTCTAAGTGAGGATGGATTGTTTGAAAAGATCCGGGCATCAAATCAAGGAAAAGCAGCTGCAAAGGAAGAATTGAAGAAAGCTGTGAATAAGGTGGTTGCATCTCTGGTTAAGAAGAGCCCTCAAAAAGTTGAAGTGAAGAGTATGCCCCTACTATTTTTATGCTTCATTTGTTTTGCATTCAGGTTATATTCTGACACATTTGATAGATACCCTTTCAGTTGCTTTATTTTGAAGACTGATCTTTCTGCGCGTGCGTATATATATATATTGTATTGGATTTGCGTCGCCTTCTTATTTTCTTTTGTTGAAGTGCCTTCTTTGGTTACTGATGCTGTAAATTAATCTTTTATGAGTCTGGCACTGCTAGTTGAGTGGTGCATATGTAATGAAAGGGTGTGTAGGATTAATCGTGTTTAGTCTTTAACAGCATATCTTAGCCAGGGAGAGATTACATGTTACCCATGTGGGTGCTTTTCTTTTCAATTGACTAGGCTCCACATTGTATATTTAGTGTGACCTTAAGGTTAAAAAACTAGGATTAGAGACTCGAAGCAAATTGAAGTACGGAATGACCTGTAATATTAAAGAATCTGGTAAAAATATTTAATAGAATAAACAATAAGGATGTTTTGAAATTGGATCTCCACTTATCCCTTGGAGAGGAAATGCTGTTTTGTTTTGAGTGTTGTTGCCTTGTTGGCCTGCTTTGTTGTTGTAGTTTACATTGACTTGGATAGTATTGTTTGCTTAGGTATATATACAGGCATTATACCTCCTTAAATGTCACATCTAAGGGTATAAAGCTTTGTATCTAGAGGTTAGAGACGATTTGTCCATGCCCTTAGCTTTTGGAATTGATGAATATGCTATATCTTATTTGGAAATGTACTTGAAATTAATCGGCATTTGCAGGCACAGGAATTTGTCTCTCACATCCACATGAGAGGGAGATTTTTCTCTTTAATATTATGGTTGACTAGGAGGGCTGCTAGGTTGGTCTGGGAAGATGACGACGTTGAAGAGGAGAGAGAGGAGAGTCAGGAGAGGAGAGTGCCAAGGCATGTACAAGAGAGAGAGGGTGGGTGTCAGTTACCCATGTCTGTGGGTTTGGTTATGTCGGTGTATTGTTGTAATGTCTTACTGACTTCTTTTTAGTTTTTACAATGGCAAGGGTCTGTTTTATTGTTAAGAGATGGCTTGAGGTCCATTTTAGCTGAGGACATGTGGCGGGCCTCCAATGGCCAACAATACGAAGGAGTCTAGTGTATGAGGTCAATAGGTCAAAAGTTAGGGACATGGGGCTTGTTTTATTGAATCTCGGTAGTTGTATCAGTGTTATGTGGTTAGAGATGTAAAGTTCAAGGAATTGTCCTTTGGTCATATGCCCCCACATCTCTCTCGAAGATTGGTCTACTGTTTGACCCACGAAGGAGCATCAGGCCTTCATACGTTCCCTTGAGCTCAAGAATCAAGCTTCCAATTGATGCTGTCCATAAGAGGAACTAGGAAAAACAACATTAAGGAAGCATTCATGCTTGGAAATTGCTTAGTTTCAAGCCACGCTCATGTGAGAGAAATTGGAAGAATGAATGTTTATGTTTTTGGTCTTGGTAGAGTCCTGTTTATGTCTAATTTAGGTTAAGTATGAATGTGCTCAGTTTCCATTAGTTTTGTAGTCCAGGGGTGTTCTGGTAATTTACAGAATTTATGTACATGCGCTGATGGGGTTGCCCATGGGTCGTCTTGTGGGTCAAGTTATTTATTTGGTCCTTTCATTATGTCTTTAGATTGATTATAGAAGTTAATAGTTTAGTAGGCAGTCTCTCTAGTCTATATATAAGGATGTTATGCCTCAATAAGGGAGTTGATTTTAGGAGAAATTATAGAACTTTTGAAGCCTCTTTTTATGTATTTTTTGATGCAATCAAAACCCTAGGTGTGATGCCTAAACCCTCTAGGAGTGATTCCTAGAGCTTTTCTTCTTCTTTTTCTTCTTCTTCTCTACGTACAATCTACATAAGCAGCCCTAATTACTGTTCACAGCACCCAGAACAGCTCTGTTTTGATCTGTTTCTCCTAGTTAGGTACGCCCTAACCCTGATCCTTCTATTACTTACAAAAGCCCTAAACTTCCTTTTTTGTCCTACATCACCAATCTACTATCCTCTGTTGGTCCCAATCAAGTCACTTTGCTCTACTCCCAGGCTAAGTTTTGTTGAAGACTTTACGGTTGGGTTCTCATGTAGTGAGATCACTAAGGTCTTGCGACTGAGTGGCAACCCTTTAGGGCACATTGCTGGAAGCTTCCTGCCCTGATTCCTAAGGACTCCGTAGCCAAGGAGTTGGGGCTAGGGCCATGGCTGAAGGCCATCCAGTCGAGATCTCCCATATGCAAGTATTGTGAATAGAACCGAAGTCTTCCTAGAAACCTTTGCTCGTAATATGCTCTCATACCATGTTAAGTCACTGATTTGTCCCGAAAGCTTAAATTGCCAAAAAATGAATGTAACGTCCACCCTCACTAAACTTTCCCCACTTTTGGTGAGTTACATTGGGGGTTTCACTTTGATGATTAGATCCATTCATTTTGTAGGAGACCATGCAAAAATTCAGTTCAATCAGATATCAGCAAATATTGATAAAAAAAATCAAATTCTTGGTCTAGAACTGGATTGAGCAGAATTTGAAATTTTTTAACTATGTACTTACCAGTATCCAATTGAGCTGAATTTTTTCATGGTCTCCTAACAAATTAATCCCTACAGATGAATGGTTTTGGTCATTGAATTGGGACCCACAATTTACCTTAACAAAAGTAGGTAAAGTTACCCTCACCAAAAGTGGGTTAGGTTTATTTTGCTCAGCAAAAGCGGGTACAGTTACCCTCACCAAAAGTGGGTAAAGTTTGGTGAGGGTGAACAAAGTTATACTCCGAAAGTGGGTACAGTTACCCTCACCAGTTTTATTTTGATCAGCTGTTATCAATTCTTACATATTCTTCTTTATCGCCTTTGTTTTCTCTCCATTGTACTCGTTTTGTATCAAACCCTCGTTATTTATTTATTTATTTATTTGCCTTAATGCCTCCAATATTCTTGTCTGCATGGATTAGCCCCCCTTGGTTTCTACCTTTCTTTGAAAGCTATTGGAACTTCTCCCCTTCTTGTCAGTATTTTGGTGCTTCTGAGAGTAACCTCGTGTTGAACCTTTTATCACTCCTTGATTTGCATTGTGATCTTGAAATGTGATGATGATTTGGTTGTTTTGAAGATCAAGCAAGCAACTCTCCAGCTAAAAGTGTAGCTCTTAAAGGTCCGACAGCAAGTGCATCTCCTGCAAAGCGAAAAGTTCAAATTAAAGGGGATGCCTTGTTGCCATGGACTGAAAAATATAGGCCAAAAGTTCCAAATGACATCATAGGGAATCAGTCACTGGTATGTGCGTTAATCTTGCCTTCTTCCTTAATTTCCACTTGGGTTTTTCCTTTCTATAGCTGAGATGCAGTGTTACTCTGGTATTTGGGAAATAATGCGCAGGTGAAGCAGCTTCATGACTGGCTGACACACTGGGATGACCAGTTCCTGAATACTGGTGGCAAGGGAAAGGGGAAAAAACATAACGACTCTGGTGCTAAAAAGGCTGTATTACTAAGTGGCACACCTGGCATAGGGAAGACTACGTCAGCAAAGTTGGTCAGTCAGATGCTTGGATTCCAGCCAGTTGAGGTAGGCGTTGAATAAAAAGAAGTTTTATTTTTACCTGGTTATTGTTCTGGGTATTTTCACTTATTTGTGCTGTTCATGTGCTTTTAGGTTAATGCTAGTGATAGTCGTGGAAAGGCTGATGCCAAAATTGAAAAAGGGATAGGTGGAAGTACATCAAATTCTATTAAGGAACTTGTTTCCAATGAAGCCTTGAGTGTTAACATGGATCGGTTGGTTTTGTGTTATTCTTATATGTAGGCTGCATGCTTCACACACTGCCTGAATTCTGGTTTACTAAAATTGATAGTGAAATAATATTGCAGTTCAAAGCATCCAAAAACTGTGCTTATTATGGATGAGGTTGATGGCATGTCTGCTGGAGATAGAGGTGGTGTGGCTGATCTTATTGCTAGCATCAAAATCTCCAAAGTTCCTATTATCTGCATTTGTAATGACCGCTACAGTCAAAAACTAAAAAGTCTCGTCAACTACTGTTTGGTTCTGAGCTTCCGGAAACCTACGAAGCAGCAGGTCCTCTTCTCTCTGTCTTTATTGAAATATTTATGGTTATCTCCGTTCTCATAGAAGTATGTCAAATAGGCATTCATTCCAGTTTTGGCTCCACTTAGCAGTTTTATATTTTTCCTGATAAAGGGGAGGCAACATATCCACAGTTATTGTACAACACTACAACCTACATACATGCAAGTAGGCACAAATTAGCAAAAGCAAACTTACAAAACAAAGCTGCTACTAGCTACCTACAGGAATGCCACCTCTGTGTGAAGAACCTGACATAAAACACAACTACCTCTAAATAATCTCTGTGGAAACTGGATATTCTGGATGGAAATGCTAACCTAGAACATTCACACTGCCTGGACATTGGAAGGCTTAGGAGGAAAACTGGTTGTTTGAGAATATGCACTGTGAGTCCACTTCCTTGAAACAAAAAACACTGTTTTCCCCTGCATTTACAACCAAAGGCGCGTAGGTGTTTCTTAACTCTTTGGAACACCCTGATATCTCAGTGGGCCAAGTACTATACAGTTGAGTTATTACCATAGCAATTGTGAATTTGTGATTTAGGTGGGATAAGATGTCCTCTACTTTGTTGCACATGCAATACCAAGGGCCAAACCTCTCTCCTCACCAAATTGGCTATTGCTAGGATCTCTTCCCCAAAGTGTACTGAGCATTCAGTTTCCAGGGTACCTTATGGTGAAGTACCATGAACACATGGAGGGAGTAGCACTTGTTTGTGTCAGACACGTGTTTGGAAGTACACTTATTACACACTAACACTTCCTCACATTGTCCTTGTTTCAAGATAATAGGTCAATTTCAAACCCTTACACGAAACTTTGTGTGGGCTCCTTGGGCGACATTTTTGGGACCAAAATTGTCAACACGATGATTTTTGGAAAAAATGTTGGACAACACGCTGAGTACACGTTAAACATTTAAGCTCCATGTATTTCCGTATGCAATATCATATATATTACTATTTTGTTTATTGAAATAATGGGAAGTGCAATACAACAGTAACTAGAAGCATGTGCCTCGTTAACTTGATGTCCTAATTTATTCTTGAGCTGCTAACATTTAGGATACTGGATACCGAAGTCTACACATGAATCTGATGGATGATATGGGTCCTTTTCTGCTATACCATTCACATATCAATTTCACCTCTCATAACAAGTCAAAATTTGACTTGCTGAAGTGACTTTAGAATTCAAATATGTTGTACATTTCCAATTTTTCATTTACCTTTAAGTCATAAGTTTGTAGAACGATTCAGTGAAATTATTTGCCTATTGATGCTTCATTCGATAGATTTACCTGATGCGAAACTTGTAGTGGTTCTGGGGTTTCCTTTTGCGAGTATCTTGTTTTCTTTATGGTGGAATTTTGAATTTTCACCTTGTAGTATTGCTGATAAATCTAGCTTGGACCTACTGAAATAAGCTGGTTCAAGTTGGGAGTTTTGGTGGATTTTGTTGTTGCTTGCATGGTTTGGCAGCTTAGTTTGCAATTTTTTATGCCAAATTTGACCTTACATCACCTTGACTAAATCCTTTGTATCTCTGTGTCTTATGCATACATGTTTCTGCTTGTACCTTTTGAATTTGGAATTTTGGTATGATCTTGTCACTAACGTGTTGTAGTAAATGATAGATGGCGAAGAGGTTAATGCAAGTTGCAAAAGCAGAAGGACTTCAAGTTAACGAGGTACATGCTTCATTAAGAAGGGTCTTGCTAACCTCTGCCTATTAGGTGGAGGATGACATGTATATAATGACAAATAAGTTCGGATATCAATACACATTTCACTTATATCAATATGCTTTCACGGATATCGATACACTTTTCTCGGATATCAATACACTTTTTACACATTATCCTCTGCCCTAAGGGTGGAGGTTAGCATTTTCCTATTTTGAATTATTCGTTGCATCTGTCATATTGTTTCCATTTGGTCACTAAGCCGTCGCATAGAAATAACGCAGACTAAATTTTTTGTGTGATTGCCAAAATCTATTTTTGTGGACAAAGCACCATGTGCACATAAAACCAAGTGCAAGCTTCTGGCCTTATCATTCAGCTTGTGTCTTTCAAGTGTAACACCTTTTTACATATGAATTTGGATACAACCTAGGAGATAAATGGTATATTGTTTGTCTAATAGGAAAATTAATTATTAAATTATAGGCCTTTAACCACTTGAATATAATGTCTTCCTCTTCACAAAAGAAAAGTACTTGAATATCGTGTCAATTGGAGTTACTATCTACCCTATCATTGGAGGCATTTAATCACCTAAGCTACATACTATCACAGAGGTGGAGTACCCATTCATTTTTCTTTTTCCCCTAGGTATATTTATTTGGGCTGAAGTTTTTGTATCTTCAAACTTCTTTATAATAGTAATTTTTATGCATCACAGGATTTTAATCTTTTTCAGTTTCTTCTAGTTGGCACTAATCAGGTGGTAGTTCTGATTTTTTTTTATCCACTTGGCTGTGATGTTATTTGCTGACTTCGGGGGGACAGCTTTACTCTTAATGTTCTCCCTCTACTTGGAAAAAAGACCATTTTATAGTGCCATGTTTCATTCAGTAGCCCTCTTTGAAGAAACAATGTTCTTAAAAATGAGGGTACTTTTTGCTGCGTTTATGATTCCAGATTGCACTCGAAGAGCTTGCAGAAAGAGTCAATGGAGATATGCGCATGGCTCTGAACCAGTTGCAGTATATGAGTCTCTCCATGTCAGTCATTAAATATGATGATGTCAGAGAGCGCCTTCTTAGTAGTGCAAAGGACGAAGATATTTCACCGTTCACAGCTGTTGACAAGTATGATAAGTTACCTCTTCTCTTTGTGCCTGCATTAGCTCTTCTGCCGGGTTTTCTGGAAAGTATCTTTTGAGGTTGAATGGATGGGTGGCCAACTGTTATCATTTTGATGCAAAGCTGGCTGCTCATGGTTTTTTAGGATGAGAAGGAGATCACTCTCATATTAGTAGTAAACGAGAAACTAAAATGATGCAGGGGGAAAAGTCACGTTTGGGACATTATTACTAAGAGGGTTTCTGCTAAGGATACGAGTTTGTAAGGGTTTGTCCTAGGGTGACAACAGCCGTTTTGTGGTCGTTCTGGGTACTGTTCAAATTACCAGAGAACATCATTATGCAGATAATTGAGTTGCAGCGAATTCTAGAAATCCCTCCTTCAAACTTAGGTATCACATGTGGGATTTAACTGCATCACACAATCCACAAAAGAAAGCTTGAAAACTCTGAAATTCTGAAAATCACCAACTCTAGTGGTATAAACTCATTGCATCGCCTCATGCAGATTTTGAATTATTGCTAACCGAGTGAGTTGCCCAGCACAAAAGGAAAAATTCATAGGAATTTTTGAGTTCAAGTTAGGAATCAAGACTTTTGATCAAAAACCAAATGTTCAAGTTAGGAATCAAGACTTTTGATCAAAAACCAAATGTTACTTATAAACAAAGTCTGAATAGAAAACTTGGCCATACCACGATGCATGGCCGACCCTACAGCTGTACATCCTATGTTCAACAAACTTGGAAATTACAAAGTACCGCTGACCTTAAAAACTTAGTAAACCACAGAGGAAAAAGCACCAGATTTATATATAGTCTATATAATCATTATACAACCATTGAGTAAAAACTTTACCATTGGTCTAGTGACTACATTGTCCTTTCTTCACTTGCTGGTGGAAAGCTTACAGTGATATGTTTTTTGCTTTCTATGCTCCTTTCCTTTATACGTAGAAAGAACAGTTTGTGATGCTTATACATCAAAAGCTTCACCAGATTGTTTAGTTGTTGGCCATGGAGCTTTCCGGTTTTCCTGAAGCACACTTAGAAAAAATGAACTTTTGTTTGTGCAGGCTCTTTGGGTTTAATGGGGGGAAATTGCGAATGGATGAGCGGATCGACCTAAGCATGAGTGATCCGGATCTAGTCCCTCTTATCATTCAGGTATGTATCTCTCTATTCTACTATTTGGCTATATGGTTACTCGAATAACCATTTTGTGTAATCAAAACTTTTGGTCAACCCTGAGTGTGGCATATTGCTCTTGTATTTGAGATAACTCTTGGTCATCCTTCCTGTATATGCTGCTCTGTTTTATTTTCTTTGGTGAGATATTGTTATTTGGCTGGGTTTACCAAACTTCATAGTTACTACATTTCTTGGGTCATGAGTCATTACTCATGCAGCAGCAACCTTCTTGCTACGCAACAAAAGGTTATTTTGTCTTGCAGATTTTGATATATTATGTTGGATATTGGTAGTTTTGCACGATTGGCAAGATAGCATATAATCTCACTTTTTCCCTTGTAAATTGTCTGGGCTACAATACTTTGAAAAAATGGCAGGAAAATTATATCAACTATAGGCCAAGCTCGGTGGGCAAAGATGCAGACGGGTTAAAACGTCTTAGCTCAATTGCCCGTGCTGCAGAGTCTATTGCAGATGGTGATATAATAAATGTACAGATACGAAGATATCGACAGTGGCAGCTTTCCCAGACTGGAACCCTAGCATCTTGCATAATTCCGTAGGTTTTGTCCTGATCAAATTAGGAGAATATTGGTTTCCATTTTTTAATATCCCATTGGCATTGTTTTTGTTTTCTTATTCTGTTTTCTTTATGGGTTTTATATCTTTTACCAGTGCTGCATCATTGCATGGGCAAAGGGAGATACTTGAACAGGTTAGATATTACTTCCTTGTTGCTCAAAGCCTCATACAACTATAGTGTTCAAACACTTGTTATTTTGGTCTTAATGGAACTAGTTCCATTAAAAAGTGTAAACTAGTCAGTTACCCTGATTTCTTGTGTTAATGGTACTGTGGGTTAGGTTATGTTTTTGGTTTAGTTACTTCGTTTCACTTGATTTTTAGGATGTTATTTTTTAGAAGCTTTTATTGTAAAAGCAGCTAATGTTTTTCCTTCCCTCTGTGGCACGAATGGTACGATCAAGCTTTTTTAAATTGGTATCAAAGTAAAGTTGTCATGAAATGTGATAGTCAGAAATCTCTGTCTCTCTGCAATTGCCTCTCTTTTGGAGCAATGGAATCACATCATATTGTAATTGAACTTGAGCTTCCTATATTCAGTTGCATCCGTCAACCATT
The DNA here is from genome assembly GCA_020921065.1 of Vaccinium darrowii. Classification (NCBI taxonomy): domain Eukaryota; kingdom Viridiplantae; phylum Streptophyta; class Magnoliopsida; order Ericales; family Ericaceae; genus Vaccinium; species Vaccinium darrowii. Next base: position 26,535,703 of record CM037162.1, on the reverse strand, counting down.
AAGTTAATCCGCCCCATTAAAACTATACATTATACCAGTTGCAATCTATGAGGAAATGGATGCCGATACAGGATATACACACAGTTAAAAAAAAAAAAAAACACCACCACCCAAGTGGTACCCATTAATGGGTGTTTGGGAAGGGGAATGTTGAGGAGAGTTGTAATATACACAAAGTGGCTGTGCTCAGACTCGAACCCGAGACGTTAAGGTTATTTGGCTGAGTCTTCACAACTGCACCACCAGTGGTCCCCTTCGTTGCGGCCCCCGGGGGTCTGTAGTGACCAATAACAACCATTCATTCTGTTTTGGAAGGTCAGAATTCTCACTACATGCTTGTAGTGAGCAAGCCCCCCCGAATCCCTTGGTTACAGACAAGGTGATACATGAAAATCTAAAATATCGGGATACGGTTAAGGCTAGGATATTTTAGATTATACGGGCTTTTATAAATTTTGGCATTGTAGTATGGATAATAACAAGAATGGTGAGAAATCGTGGCATTTTTCTTATGCAGAAATGTATAAAATATACAATTTGGCATTGAAATGCAATTAATGGAACATACACTATGACGCAATGATGTTTTTCAAATATCAAATAGCTATTGGAAAAATCTAGACTTTTCGCTAATCCTAATAGCTTTACTCTAGTACTAAGCAAGAAGTGCAACAAAATTAATAAAAGTTCGGAATCATAACTTAGAGTAACTGACAAGTAGTACTCCCTCTGTCCCATTTTAAGTGTCCTTTCTATTTTGGGATGTCCCAAAACAAATGTCTCATTTTTTAAAACAACCATTAAAATATGTCAAATTTTCAGTTTTACCGTTAAAAAGTACTCATTTTATCTTAATTAGTTTGTCCACGGTTGATATTCGTGCCATTTTTAAATGGTCTATATCTTTCAATTTATAATGTTTTTCAGAATTTCAAAAACTTCATATAATAAAATTAATCGAGATGTATCAAACAGGATCCATATTTCATATTTTTTGAGATCCATATTGAAAGCTATACGCAATTTAATTACATTCAATTAACTTCACAGTTTGAGGTTAATTTTGGAAAATTTAAGACAATAATTTTAGCTTCTTAAGAAGTTGGAATCCTCGTAGGGAGCACTTAAAATGGGACAGAGAAAGTATCTGATACTTCAAATCAAGAGAAAATTAAATTGCATCTTGTGGATACTTTATGACAAATATCCCACGTATCGGAGGAGTATTGGTATCCAATACAGATATAATAAAGGTACCCCTTCGTCCCCTTCCATCTGGGAGTATGCGTGGTTCATGTGTAAGAAACCACTTTTCTAAGCAGTCACATGTGAACCAAGTTGCGGTTTTGTTTCCGTCTCTCTCTATTCAATCCAAACCCTAGCCTTCCCACACGAACCAGTTTCTGTTAACAACTGATTAAAGGTGTTCTTGACTAACACACCTCATGCATCGGGGACAAGTTGCAGAGAAGTTTTGGGCTGGTTGAGTTTCTGTCATGGAAAACAATTCTTGGCCTGGATGACTAAGTTGCTGTGGCTAGGTGACCTGCGGTTCTTTATCATGTCATAGAAACTTAATTTTACTGGGTTGGGATTTCTTTGTGTTGCTTTGATTAGGGTAAGAAGAGTAGAGGACTGGTGTCCTATGGCATGCTGTATTCGAGGCATCAATTGGGGTCTTTTAAACTGACATTTAAATTATTGTTAAAGTTAGAACTTGAAAGAGTGGATGTTTATGACTACTCTCCAGTCTCCTGCACAAAATGGAGCGGGAGCTGGGATGGGGGAGTGAGGGCACATAGAAGAGTCTGAGGTTGGGACTTGGGAGCGCATATGGAAGCTTGTATGTTAGTTTGTAGAACATGCCAAACACTCCTGTAAGTATGTGGTATGAGAAAATAGTTTAAATTGCTTTTTCCTTATCTTATGGATTGTAGATTCTCTATTGCTTGTTAGCTTCTTTTTCTTCCCCTCTCGCGCGGGGGTTCATTTGTCTGAGAATTGCACAATTGGAAGCGCCAGTCTGTCTCAATGGGAGTGGGCGCGTAGAGCTTGTCAATTTGTCTCAATGGGAGCAGGAGTGCAGAGTGCAGAGTGTGGTCCTCCTTTGATGCTCCTGCAATTTAGGTCTCCACTGATTTTACGGGGTGGCTCTTCGTGCAGTATGAACATTTGGAAATGAATAGTTTGTTGTTCTCACTTGATCAGGAAGCTAGCTTGGTTTAGGATTCTTGAACCATCTTTCTTCAGGGAGGATTAGTTTATCCCAGTTGATTGGAGTGCCTTTGAAGGCTTTTGCCAACTTGGTACTGGGTATCTTCGGGGACTAATTGGGAGATCTACTTGGTTCTTTTCTTAGTTTGAATTAACTTTTTCCTTTGGAAGAGAGATTCAGCTCTACAGAAAGGTTCAGGCAGTTTGTTCCATGGAATTTTATTTTTGCTTCCCACTTACCAAGGGCAATTCTAAAGTGGTTGCAGGTCACTTGGATTTTCTGCCTTTTTGTGGCTTTTACTAGACATACCTTGTGCACAAGTTTGTGCTCTCTCTCTCTCTCTCTCTCTCTCATGTGCGCACATGCATCTGGTTCTTGTGCCGTGGAATGTGCATGCATTCACCAAACTGGGAAAAAGCTATGATTGTGTGAAACTGTTTAAAATCTTTATTTGAAGGGCATTTCTGTGGTGTCGAGCAGTGTTTGCGTGTTTGGTCATTTGGTTAGTAGCTCCTTGTGGTCTTTTTGTTTTATTTTTAGTTGTTTCATTTGATGGATAGTTGTTTGGAATTTTTGTCCTTCTGCAAAGGTTAGTTTGGTAGCTTCAATGTTCACTAGGTTTTTTTACTTGGGCCAAGTTTTGCCGCGTGTGTTCTAACATCCTGCAATTTCTGTTTGCAGGGAGAACGTAATTTCAATAGATTTGGTGGGTGGCTGGGAAAGAACTCGACAATGGGGAAGAATTTGAGACTTCTGGAGGATATGCATGTTCATCTTCTTGCTTCTCGTGGATCTAGTCTGGGAAGGTATATATTCTCCAGCTTATGTATTAATGTTTTGGTTTTTCTATCGTGTGGTTTAGAGCGTCTAGCAAACAAGATCTTCTGCTGATAGTCAGCTTAAAAGCACCTGGCATTGGTTTAGGAATTTGTTCCAGGTTTCTTTTGTTTTATATTTCCTTCAGTATGTGTAATGGTTCTTGAAAAAACTGGGTTACTGCTGGATGATTTCTGTTACTGGTTTTGGCATTGAGAAAGTTGCAGTGTGACCTAGCTGTCTCTCTCACACACACTAAAACACGGGCTCGCTGAAACAAAGTTTTCAATTTGTGGCTTTTGTAGTGTATGTATCATATGTGAGTTCATAATTTTTTTTGCATAGTTGGCTTTGGGAACTGGTGTTGTGTATAGACGTCTGGTGTTTGACATGGAACAGTGCCTTGGGGGAAGAATGAAGAAATCAATTAAGAGGGCAAAAGGAAAAAGTGACATACCCTAAACAGGGAAAATGCAAGTTCAATACTGTTCCATCATTCCTTGGTTTTTTTGCATCAGTGACTGATATAAAGGCGGAAATCTTTTTCTCTCCTCTTCATTTGTGTGTTGGGGCTGGGTTTGTTGTTACTTGCCTTTTCAAGTGGTAGAGAAAGACGTATGAGGACTGCTGTCTATGTACAGGTAGGATGTGTATACCAATAACAGGATACAGATTATACACATGAATGGTTGTATGACATTCTAGAAACTATGAAGTTTTGTGGTTCTTGTTGATGTAGGTTGGATGTGACTGTCTTTCTATTTCTCAACACCACCTATATAGAAAGGAGACAAAAAAAAGGAAAAAGGAGACAAAAAAAAAAAAAAAAAGAAAAAAGAAGAAGAGAAAACCCCACTTTCTTGTTCAGCTTTTTGGATCTGAATTTTCCATCTCCAACTTCTTCCTTTTTTATGTTTTTATTTTTTATGACTTTTGTATAGACTGCTTGATCTTATTCTTCCTTGCAAGCTGCTGAGTTCCTGTGATGCTACTCACACCTGCTTTTTCTGCTTCTCTAGTGGACAAATCTGAGTTTTACTCTTTTCTTTATGCTCAACTGCTTGTCCCATTCTTTCTTGTAAGCTGCTTAATTACTCTGATGCTTTAAATATTGCAGGACAACACTGCGAGTTGATTACCTTACTCTTCTTCTGAAACAGCTGATTGATCCCCTTCGAGTGCTGCCTAAGGTTGGAAATACAATTTATTTTGATTTCAGATGATAGTTGAATTCAGTTGACTGTATATCATATTGCATGGAAATAATCCCCAGGATGAAGCTGTGGAGAAGGTTGTGGAATTTATGGATTTATACTCTATTAGCCAGGAGGACTTCGACTCTATTGTGGAGATATCAAAATTTAAGGTACCTGTGGTAAAGTATGTATCATTAGTCTTTCAGAAGAGTTCTTATCACTCCCTACTGATCTGAGGGATTGTTATGTATCAGGGACACCCTACTCCGCTAGATGGCATACAGCCAGCTGTCAAAGCTGCATTGACCAAGGCATACAATAAAGGAAGCAGGTCACGTGTTATTCGCACTGCCGATTTAATCAACCTTCCAGGGATTAAGAAGGTGCCTAAAAAGCGGGTTGCAGCTATGTTAGAACCGGTGGAGGATGCATTAGCTGATGAGAATGGTGATGCGTTGGCAGAAAATGAAGAGAATTCTTCTGACACAGAAGACTTAGGTACATTTTCTTTTGCTCCAGTTATGATTTGTTTGGTGTTACATAGTCAAAGGCTGCAGATTCTTGTAAGCTGCAATCAGACCAGTCACAAGTTTAACGCTAGAAGTTCTGATTTTACGTCTTGGATCTCTTTGTCCAAGATTTTTGATACTTGGCAAAGTCATGCATTATTCTGGAAGGCTCTAGCTTGCAATTGTATGTCAATATTGTTTCTCTGGATGGGTTTTGAACAATTTCTGGATAATAGTTATAACCGTAAGGGCAATCTGATCCTCTACTTTGATGTCTCCTTTGCATCCTGCCATCTTGAATTCTAGTTTTACCACCTGAAAATCTTCTAAGGTTCGTCTTCATGTTAGTGTGGCGATTTCAATTTTTTTTTTCCCCATGCTTTTGCTGACTGTCAGGAGACACTGCTGGTGGTGAGGAAAAGCCACAATTGGATCTCCAAAGTCTTAATTCAAAAGGTTGGTGCTACTTTTTGTCAACTATATGCTTGAGATTTATGCATACATGAAATTTTTTATATTATTCCCATTGCCTCTTGTGAATCCAATTTTTTGGGGCGGGGTGAGAGGTTGCATTTGGTTTGTGTAATTGCGGACAAACAGTCATATTTGTAATGCCTGACTTTCTGTAGGAATTCAAGTAGACATGGAGTTGAAAGGTGGTGGGAGCAAAGGTGCCAAGAAGGCGCCATTAGGCAGAGGCAAAGGAGGTGCTGAAGGCACAGATAAGAAAGGTGGAGGGCGAGGTTCTGGGTCAGCTGCCAAGAGAAAGCGATGATGAAGAGTGTGCGATGAAAGTAGAATGCTTTCAGAATTTTGTCTTAGTAGATAGTGTAAGCGATGATGAAGAGTGTGCGATGAAAGTAGAATGCTTTCAGAATTTTGTCTTAGTAGATAGTGTAAGTAATCATCTCCCTCTGCCCATCTCAGCTGCCATGGCGGCATGGAATGATGTTCCTTGCTTCTCTCTGTGAAGTGGTGGTTTAACCTTGTGGAATGATATCTGGAGTGTAGTGTATTTTGTTGGGATGTACTTGACCCTACTGTATTGCTACTGTTTTGCCAATTATGATCAATCCTCCTTTAAGCAGGTTCCTCCGTTATCAATCAATTTCGAGTCTCTCACTCATTTTCACCTTTGGTAATACCTTTCGCGTAACCTAAAATTAAGGTGCGAAAAGGAACAAAGAATCCAATGTTCACTTGGTCATTATTATATTTTTTTGAACAGAGTTGAAATTTCTTTCAGAGAGCTTTACAGGATTTGAATAAAATACAATACCAAATCAAAAGATGAAACCATAAAAGCGCAATGGGAAACCATTCTGTGGACGCCCGCCACTGGAAAAACTTCTTGTGTTTGAAAATAGAGTCGCCACCCGGGTTTTTATTTTAGAAAAATGGTTTAACACTTGAGAAACCGTTTTGAAAATGGTTTTGAAAATAATGTGACTCGCGGTTAAAAATGAGTTTGAAAACCAGAGATCGTTTTGGATTCGGGAGTTAGGTTACGAACGTGGAAGGTTAGTAAAAATCGGTCTTTACTAAATATTTGTGAGATTTTTGAAAATTATTTTGATGCTAAACTTTAATCAAATAGACAATTAATCATGCCAAAAAAGATGATAATAATGAAAGACAACAAACAACATACTAATCAGCACGACAAGAAGTAATTAAATAGAAAACCAAAGTTTCAAACTGTTTTGTAAAGAAAATGATTTAAAAATTTCGAATTTAAAACAGAGTGCCGTGCGGTACAAATGGAGTGCTGTGCGGCACTGTTTAATCTGTAAACAATTTGAGATTTTGGTTTTCAAAAAAAAAAAAAAAATGAAGTACAAGCATGTCCAGAGCCTAAAACTTGATAAAAACTTGATTGTTTTGCATTGGAAAATCATGTTTTGAATGAAAATATCCCTCCTCAATTGATTATGCCATATGGTACAATGATTTCACCATACGGCACATTCACTGAGGTTTTCGATCAATAGGAAGTATCGAGTTATTAAGCTCCATTGGAACCAAGCTCAAGGGAGGTATTAAGAAACCATCTTGAACTTGAAACCCCTCAGAATACCAAAACAATGGATTTCGGTCAATAAAACCGAATTGTTACCTTCGGGACGAAAACAGTTCGGAATGAATACCAAGCTCGACCTTCTGATTCTAGCTCCGTCTTTCTGTTATGCCTCCAAACTCACTCTCAAGGTGACAACAGAAGTCTCTGTTTCTGGGCTTAACAAAGTGAGTGTCGATCGGAGTGGGTTCAAACCGAAAACAGAGTAATGGAAATTTGCGGATATCGAACTGGGTTTTGTTTGAGGGAGTTTAGGATTGATTTCTGGGGATTATAGGTAGTGGTAGATGGATGAATCACAACATAGTAGAGTTTTGGCAGAGGTTTAATAAGAGTGGTTTTTCAAGATTTTTCCATGCCCTGCTCCTATGAACCCGATCGGCATATGTAGGGGAAGAAATCAACTTGATCACCAAGTTTTCTTGATGTGTACACCAAGATTGTGGGCTAAGAAGTAGCCTTTTCTTCCCACACAAAATCATGATGAAGGAGGGGAGCCAATGTCAACAATTCGAGCTGCTGGGTTCTTCTGTAAAAGCTGAATGATGTATGACAATGCCGTGCGGCACTGAAACTGTACTGTGCGGTACTGAAACTGTGCCGTGCGGCACTCTTCCGCTGCCAATGTCAAAAAGGAATGCCGTGCGTTTGAGGGAGTGTTGTACGTGAGAGATGAGTGCCATGCGGCATTGTTGATCATGTTGACTTGAAGAATTTCATTCCGAAAGGTTTTCAGATCGTTTCTTTTCATCATCGGGAATTAAAAAGTGTACGAGAGTCCAATTTTGGGTGTCTACTCATTCCTTTCCTCTTAGACACGAGCCTCATGCTCTACTATTGCCAATTGCAAATAAACCACACTTTCAAAGCACATTAACATCAAGTTCGTGTATAGTGAACGTCAGAGGTAGAAGGAAGAAGAAGAAAACAGATTAAACGAAAATTGGTAGGCTCTAACCAGGCAATTGTGCACACATGAAATTCATAAGCTACAAATAAAAACTTAACGAAAAAAAAAAAAAAAAAAAAAGAAAAAAAAGAAAGAAAGAACTCCCCAAATCCAAACCCTGCACCGGCAAACTTCCTTATACCTATTTAAAGAGTAAAACTAATCATTTTTCTTTGCCCTGTTTTCTGTTCGTTGCATTGGAGACTTAATAGTACAGCAGTTCTTAGTTTTCTGCATCGTGGACTCACACCTTAATCGTAGTGGAAGATCGAACCCATTGGTCATCACCGGCAATGACGCCGAGTCATTATCGAAAACCCAGTTTGAGTTGGTGACTCCGTATATGAACCCATTTGTAAGGTGTGAGTCCACGATGGGAGTCACCAACTCAAACTGGGTTTTCGATAATGACTCGGCGTCATTGCCGGTGATGACCAATGGGTTCGATCTTCCACTGCGATTAAGGTGTGAGTCCACGATGCAGAAAACTAAGAACTCCTGTACTATTAAGTCTCCAATGCAACGAACAGAAAACAGGGCAAAGAAAAATGATTAGTTTTACTCTTTAAATGGGTATAAAAGGAAGCGTGGAAGCAAGATCGAGGTGATACACAGTTATACGGGAGCGGAGAGCCTGCAGTGAATAGAAAACGCTGCACTGTGCAGCTCCGCCAAAACGAAGTCGTTTTTGGGACAAGTCAAGGTTTAGGCTTTACATCGCTATGTGAGGCCTGCTTTGCGGTTCCACACAAACGAAATCCAACCTGTTCAATAATTTTAAAATAATTATTCGAGTGATGTCAGAAAAAATTATCCCAGTCTAATATTTGTTCACTAATCCAATTTATTTTAGAATAATGATTTGTTTCACTCTTTACATGGGTTTATGGAAGCGTGGTACATGGGTTTATGGAAGCGTGGAAGCAGGATTGAGGTGATCCATAGTTTTTTTTTTTTTTTTCTTCCCGGTAAGTGCTGCATTTTATAACCAAGCAATGAACAGAGGGATAACCCACCATACAGAATACTATACAATGAAAGCCTACAACAAACTACTATAAATCAAAACAAACTAATGAGTGGCATCCCCAAGGACTCTAGTTGAGATATTCCAAAGATAATACAGACTTTGGTTCTTAACAGAGCTTGGGAAATGTGACCATGTACAACTCGCAGCCTCATGTTTTCTTCTATGCAGGCTAAAATCTCACTAGGACTACTAGGTCGCCCACTAAAAACCTTGAATTTCTTTCAAGTCAAATAAAATACACTGCTGTAGCTAAAGATAGCTTGAATAAGAAGTCCTTGATACACAGTTACACACCCTCCTATTGATGATGCTACAGGTATTCAAGGACTAGCTTCATAGCTAAGGGTCACGTGGCATCTATAGCGCATACCCAAAAAAAAAAAAAAAAAACACTATGAATTACTGGGGGCTTTTTCGAAAAACTTATGAAATCAATGTGAGCATGTGGATGACCCACTTCAGTTACTCTGGTAGACCACTTAGAAGGACTTTGGAACCAAAATATAGTTGGCACAGTGGTTATAATTATTACTTTGTAAATCATTTTCCCTATAAATGTTGAATCGAATTGATCAGCTTTGTACGATTGAAAAGCAGAAAGGAATAAGAGGAGAAAGAAAAGAATCATACAGAAAGGTAATGAGAATAAGATTGGTCTGGAAGATCGATCTCAATAGTTCTTGAAGAACTATTTCATACGTATATTGTGTTCAATATTTGTCTTACTTTTATGCAAAGTTCTTTTATTATTTGCTTAGTTTTATAACACGTTATCAGCACGAAGCTCTAACTAGAAAGGGTGTCCTACCAGAAGTAGTGCATCCTTAATACTTGAAGTAAAAATACCATAAGTATTTATATTTGAAAGATACTTGTAGTATCCTATTCCAAGAAAAAAAAATGGATACCTGAAGTATTCTATTAAAACATACTCGAAGTATTTTCTGAAATAATTAGTTATCAGTTTGTTTTTGTTATTAATTTCATTTTATCCATGTATAATGTTTTATAAGAATCATAGTAAAAATTGTTGGTAAAAAACTAGAAAAAAGGTGATGAGAGTTAGTGGGTCTTCAGTTAAGAATCCATCGCCCCATCTCGAACCCTTGACCTCCTTAAAGGAGGGCACTAAGTTTGGCCACCAGGTTAACCCCAGTGGTAACTTTTATGTTACTATATTTTTATATTTATATAGACTATAATTTATGTGTGTACTGTGCAGGTTATTATATAATTTATTTATTTGACCCGTGCACAAATCTTTTAGAACTTTTACTTATGAGAAAAATATCACGGGCTAAAATTACTTGTTTAATTAAGGAACATTACTTCATTATTATTACGAGTAGTGTAAAATGTAGACAAGATATGTTTATTATTTTATGTAATAAATAATTCTATTTACAGTTACATATGTGATTGTCAGATAATTATTGTGGAAGGATCTGTTTTTCTCTTCAAATTAGTCAGTCTGGCCCAAAGAAGAAAAGAATTTTTTTGAATTGTTCGTATTCTGTTAAAGTCTCAATATTGGACTTTTCTTTATACATATTACACTTATCTCCCTTGAGACTTAAGAAATCATTATTTAGTTCACAGAATTATGATCATTACATTTTAGCCCTTTTAATTTTATTACTGTTTAAACCTCAGTTTTTTTTTTTTATTAAACATGTCATTGACTTGGTTAATTCTTATTAAAAGTTTATCTAAAGACATATTTCTTGTTTTATAGAAAATGTCGAACATAAAAAATCTGGAATTTACTGCTCTTCATATCTCGAGCAACAATTATTTATCATGGGTTCAGGATATTGAGATCCACTTAGATGGGATGAGTCTTGGCCACACTATTGAGGAGAACAATTTTGCATATTTGGAAGATACATCCAAAGCTATGGTTTTTATCCGTCATCATATCCACGAGGATCTGAAATCCGAGTACCTAACGGTGAGAAACCCAAAGATTTTATGGCAATATCTAAAAGACAGATTTGAACATCAAAAAACTGTGATACTTCCAAGAGCACGTTTTGATTGGTCACACATAAGAATACAAGATTTTAAAACTGTTCAAGAATATTGTTCAGCTCTGTTTAAAATTGTTTCAACTCTATGATTGTGTGGAGACACAATTACCGAAAAGGAACTTTTAGAAAAAACTTATGCAACTTTTCATGCCAATGACCTGCTTCTTCAACAGCAGTACAAAGCTAATAAATTTACAAAGTTTTCTGAACTGATTTCTTGTCTTATGGTGGCTGAGCAAAACAATCAAGTTCTACTAAAAAATCACCAAATTTGCCCGACTGGTGCGATGCCTGTACCTGAGGCAAATAGGTTTTTTTTTTCAAAATCGCTGACATGGATACAATCGTGGATATGCTCGAGGACGCAGTAGAAATCAATATTGTCAAAATCGTGGGGGAAACATACAGAAACCTTCCAACAGGAATACCCCATCAGTTCACTGAAATTGGAACAACCACCTTGAGCCATCTCATAGATATGCCACATCTTCCCATCAAAAGATGCATAATTACCCAGAACCATCCAAAGGAAAAGGGAAGGGAGTCCAGAACCAACCTTCAAAGAATTATGAAATAAATATTTTTGTTGTGGGTTGAAGGGCCATTGGTCGAGTACATGCCGTACGCCTAAACATAGGGTAGACCTCTACAAAAACTCTGTTGAGAAAGGAAAGGGTATTGAAGGGAATTTGGCAGAACAGGATGAGCCTTTTGATGATACCTATCTTGATATAGAAGACTATATTATTGACTCAGATGAGACGTTTGATTTCTTAACTGGTGATGGAAAAGACCACACTGGTTAAATTAGTATTTATTATTAAATAGTGTGCTAGTGTGTTTTTCTTTTAATATGCAAGTGTGTTTGTTCCTTTCTATGCAAGTGTGTAGCAATATTTATGTAACCGTTTGAATCTTATGAAATATCAAGTTGCAGACTTTATAATTATAAACTTTTGTTGTATCTCCTTGTAGCTGCATGTATATTATTGATATTTCCAAGATGAAAGATGAAGATACTTGTTTAGTAGATAGTGCAACAACTCACACCATTCCTAAGAACACAAAATATTTCACGTACTTAGTTATGACTAAGGCTAGTGTCAATACAACATCAGGTACATCAGATCTTATTGAAGGCTCAGAAGAGCTAACATTATATTTTCTAATGGAACAAATATATGTATTGACAATGCTTTATATTCTACCAGATCCAGAAGAAATCTGTTAAGTTTTAATCCGTCATAATGGGTATCATATTGAAACCACAAATGAAGGAAGTAAGAAATATCTTTATATAACTTCTATGAAGTCTGGTAAAAAGATGATATTAGAAAAGCTTTCAGCTTTGTCAAGCAGGTTATATTATACGACTATAAGATCTATTGAATCACATGCAGTGATGCACCAAAAATGTTCTAACTCAAAAGTATTTATGCTATGGCATGATTGTCTTGGGTATCCAGGATCAATAATGATGCGTCGAATTATAGAAAATTCAAATGGGCATCCACTAAAGAACCAGAAGATTCTTTTACCAAGCGAATCCCCCCGTGATGCTTGTTCACAAGGAAAATTGATCATTCGGCCATCACCAACAAAGGTAGTAAATGAATCTCCATCCTTTTTACAAAGGATTCAAGTGGATATTTGTGGTCTCATACACCCATCATCTGAACCATTTCGTTACTACATGGTATTAATAGATGCTTCAACTAGATGGTCACATGTCTGTTTACTATCTACACGAAATGATTCATTTGCTAAGTTTCTTAGTCAAATAATCAGATTGCGAGCGTAGTTCTCAGATCATCCAATCAAGGCAATTCGCCTTGATAATGCTGGCGAGTTTATATATCAGTCATTTAATGAGTATTGCATGTCCATTGGAGTAGATGTTGAACACCCTGTTGCACATACTCATACTCAGAATGACTTAGCTGAATATTTTATTAAAAGACTACAGTTAATTGCTCGACCTCTTCTTTTGAAAATAAAACTCCCTGTTTCTGCTTGGGGACATGCCATATTACATGCTGCATCTCTAGTTCGTGTTAGACCAACAACATATCATAAGTTTTTAGCTTCACAACTAGTTCTTGGTTAACAACCAAATATTTCTCATGTTAGAGTTTTTGGTTGTGCTGTATATGTTCCCATTTCATCTCCCCAACGCACTAAAATGGGTCCTCAACGTAGACTTGGTATTTATGTTGGATTTGACTCCCCATCAATTATTAGATATCTTGAACCTGTAACAGGTGATGTCTTTAAAACACGTTTTGAGGATTGTCATTTTAATGAAACAGTGTTCCCACCATTAGGGGAAGAAAAGTCACTGCTAGAAGCAAAATCGGAAATTACTTGGAATACCTCATCGTTAGCTTATCTTGATCCTCGCACTAATCAATGTGAACTAGAAGTTCAAAGGATCATTCACTTGCAAGGTATTGCAAATCAATTGCCAGATGCTTTTACCGATACAAAGAAAGTGACAAAGTCTCACATTCCAGTTGCTAATGCTCCATCAAAGATTGATGTCCCTGCAGGACAATCCACTAAGAATGTAGCGAGAGTGTCTATACCACGACAGAAGCGTGGAAGACCTGTCGGTGCAAGAGACAAAGCTCCCCGGAAGAGGAATGTTAAAGGCAAATATATTAGTGCTCCTGCAGAGGCTATTCCTATGAATAGAAAAGCTCCAGAAGGGCATATAATTGTTTCACCCAAAATTTCTCCTAATAACTCCCCTGTAGAGGAATTTCTTGAAGAAAAATCTCTTGAAGAGATATCTCCAGAAGAAGAACACGTACGTGATAATAATGAGATCTCAATTAACTATGGAGAAATATGGGATAGAACAAAAATTATTGTTAATGACGTATTTTCATTTAACGTTGCTCTTGACATTACCAGAAGTAATGATGGAAACATTACTAGAAGTAATGAAGAAATTGAACCACAATCCGTGAAACCTAATCCACGCCAGGGGCTCCCTTCCTTCCATGCTCCATCAACATGAAGGATACATGTATTTTGTGAGATGTGGTGACCAGGATATGGCTTAATTAGGGCTGAAACCGGTTCGGTTCGGTCCGGTTCTTGGCCATATTTGAGTGAATCGAGTTTTTTCGGTTCAGGAGTAGCACTGAACTGAAACCGATTTTTAGAGGTTGGTTTTGTTTTGGTTCGGTTCATCCCTGTTCAGTCTCGTTTAGGGGTTAGTTCGGTTCGCCGGAGAGAGAGAGAGAGAGAGAGAGAGAGAGAGAGAGAGAGAGAGAGAGAGAGAGAATAGATCAAATTTAGAGTCATATTTACACTAGATTTGATAAAAAAATATATATACGTCGAATGTACAGATGTTTCGTCGGAGGGAGAGAGATATATAAACCCCAGATACACATATATACGTATATACATAAATAAACATTCAGATCTACAGATTTATATACATATATGACCATAAACAAACAGATCTCAATATATAAACAAAAACGAACAAATTTATACACGGATGAGAGTTCGATACACGAGATCTCGATTTACAAATAGAAAAAGCAAACAGATTTATACTCGAATAGATTCTACAGAGATAATACATACGGGTGGTTATGACGATGATGGACATAGGATTCTACGACGACGATCACGATGATGCATATGGTTGATGACGGATAGAGTCGACAATGAACGGATCTGGTGGTGGCGTCTGGGTTTGAGTCTCTCTCTCTCTCTCTCTCTCTCTCTCTCTCTCTCTCTCCTGAAGTCTGAGAAATGAAGTGAAAATGTTAGGTCTCTCTCTTTTACGTTTTATATATATATATATATACGAAAAACTTCTAATCCACACCTCCCGGAAATAAGAAAAAAATGGTTTTTTTTTTGTGTTGCAAATTATTTTTGGAAAATCCGATCCGTCCAATGTGTTCAGAAGGTGTTTTCAAGGGTCCACGCGAGAAATCTTCAAAAAAAAAAAAAAATACCGGGAAGGGCTTGATCCAAGCAGTTTTCGCAACAAATGTAAATATATATTTTTTGCGAAAACTGCTTGGATCAAGCCCTTCCAGGTATTTTTTTTTGAAGATTTCTCACGTGGACCCTTGAAAACACCTTCTGAACACATTGGACGGATCAGATCGTCAAAAAAATATGGACCAAGTCACATATTTTTCTTCTCTAAACAAGGTAGACAGTCATCTTGGCCAGTTTCCCCCTCTTCTTTTATTGATGGCTAAGTATAAAGTACCTTGGATTTTCAAATGGCGATACAATATATCTCTGGAAACACAGTCACCCGCTAGTTTTTAGTTAAATGGTGGGACAAGTTCACTCAACAACGGATTATTGATCAAGTCAAACCAGAATTTCCAGTCAATGTTCCAACTCCAGTCAATATTCCAGTTCAACAAGTTCAACAAAGTCAAGCCTCTTTTCCCACAGTCTCTACAATCTGACTTGGAAGCCCAGCTGCCAGTTCCTCTGGCTTTTCAAAAGCAAAAGGAAAATCAAAGCCAAGCAGCTCTGAGTTATTAAAATAGGCTTAACAACTTTTAGCTCAAGCAAGTCAGGCAGAAGATGATGGGTCCTCAGAGGAATCAGCCACAACAACTTCCCAAAGAGACCCATTCAGCTCACTGTTCCAAGATGCTTAGGACCCATATGCTTAGAAATTTGCATAATGCGTTTTGGAGTATTACTGGTTACAAGAAGTCATCATCACCAAGTCAAGAAAGTCATTTGGAGTAAAGTTACTAGTCATCAACACCAAGTCAACAAAGTCATGAAGTCTCGCCGAAAGAAGTTTTGGTCCTCAGACTAAAATCCAAAAGGAGCATCTGTTTTTAGTCACTACCCAGTCACATCTCCACCGAAAGTGAAGACAACATCAACTTTCTGTCAAGTCTCAACCGAAAGCTAGAGAAAAGTTACCCGTTTAGTCAAAAGTAAAATAATTATAGTCCACATGGCTGAGTCATCCCGCACTTGTAAAATAATTGTAGTCTCAGGACCTTTAGTTATAAAAGGATCCTTTTAGTTTGTAATAGGCAGAGTTAGTTTGAGAATGAGTTTGAAGAGTCAGTCTGTTTTTCATTCTCTCAATTCTCTCAATTCCCACTGAAAGCTCCTTTGAGCATAGTCGTTTCACCCACCATGTATCCTAATTCAAAGTTATAAATGAAGTCACCGAATTTGAAGTAAGCGCCTGTTTTCTTTACTCGTCTGTTTTCCTTTACTTGTCAAATTTTAATACTATTTGAAGTACTATTTAGCACTATTTGACACTATTTGAGTACTATTTAGCACTATTTATGTTTACTATTCATTACTATTCAAGCACTACTCACATTTACTATTCATTACTATTCACATCACTTTTGTTTTTTTCCTTTAAGACTTTCGTTATGAATTTACTTTCATTCCTGCTTTTCTGCTTAATTCAAATAGTCTGTCTGCTCTGGCATGCTCTTCTATTGTGTCTACGCTTCCGCCCCCCATTGGTATCAGAGCCAAGTAGGTAATTGTTGAGTTAGAACCAAATTAATCTGTAAATTATTTTTGAAACTTCGAAAATTCAATTAGTATTTTGTCCTTGTTTATCTGCGTTTGAGCATCCTATCTCTGGCCACCCAAGCTTGAAGCCCTATTAGATGTGTAAGTCGTAAGAGTGAGGCAGTTGTGAGGATAGGGTCACCAATTGGGTATAAGTGTATACAGGCTAGGTCTCAAAAAGATAAATCTAGGAAAAAATATAAAGAGAAATTTTTAAGTGAAAAAGATAATGAATACATTATTTAGGTGCAGCTCTTCAACTAGCTCAATGGTTTTGATGTCGTCCATACCAGACATAGTAAACGAAGAAGAACATGAATATCAAGATTGTACTACAGACTTGGGAAATTGGAATATACCAAAATTTCCAGTAAAATGAAATTTATAAAACTAGTTTTTTAGAAGATACTTTTAAGACTGATCAAGTAGCAAAAACTGTAGAACAAGTTTATGCAATTACAAAACAACAAGAAAGATGTGCTCTTTTAAGTAAAGAATCAGTTAAAAAACATCTAGAAAGAGGTTATAATTTTATTCATGTAGGCTTAGTACAAGTTGTAGTTAAACCCCTAACATGAAGAGGACTTAATTCCTCAATCCTGTTAGCTTTAAAAGATAGTAGATTCACAGTATATAGTGATAGTTTGTTAGGCTTAATGGAATCTAGTCTACACAATGGTCCAGTATACTTTAATTGTTTTCCTGATTTACCACTTAGTTTAAGAGATTAAAATATTTTAAAAACATTAACTTTAAATATTCAAACTGCGGGAGCAATTACCAATATGCTCAAAGGAAGTCACTCAATTGCTTTAGTTTATCGTATTTATTACAAAGGCATGAAAACTAACTTAAATATTCACGCCTTAGTCAAAAGTCCAAAAGACAAAACTGTACTCATGCAAAGTAGCACTGCTGATGCTAATGTCGAAGTACCAAAAACAATTCAATGGAATGATATCCAGTTACCAGCTAGTTGGTTTAGTGAAAATGCAAGTTTTCCACAGAGAATACAAAATGATACGGTAGATTTAGATTACATCCAACAATACTTAGATGGCACAGTTAGAATTAGTTTTGATCAACAACGAGTTAACACCCCCCTTAAAATTAGAGAACTTAGTCGATCTGAAAGTTCAACTAGCATACCTAGGCAAGATAGGAATTTACTAGATCCAAAAGTTAGGTTAAAAGGAATTGAAACAACTTCTCAGGTTAGTAAACCATGTTACTCAACACAGTCAAAATTTGAGGATGAGGAAACATCCCCAGGATCACCAACCCAAACTGATTTTGAGGAAATAACCCTCATCCTATAGATAAAAGCTTATTAACTATACATAGAGATTTTACTATAGATGTAGAAAAGTTATTCAGAGAATTTAAATCACCAAATAATAGAGTAAAAAGAAGAAAATTTCGTAATAAATATAATCTTAGTCAAATATCTGAAATAGAAAAAACTGGAGACAATTCATGAATGACACCAGAACAGAAGTTCAATTTTTTGATTATTTAGAAAATTATTATAAAAAAGTTAGCACTATATAAAAAATTAGATGGAGAACATCAGCTAATATAAAAAATAAAGATAAAAAATTGAAGCATTAATTTCTAAATACATACTAGGAATACAGACAATCATAATAAAATCACAATAGGTTGTACTAATAACTATTGCCAAAAATAAAAAAGTAAATGTACTTAACAAAGACACACAAGAACAAGACTTTTTTACTAATTTAATTAGTAAAATAGAAGATCCCGAGTTGAAACAACAATATATTAAAAAACTTAAACAACTTCTAATTAAAAAAAGTAAAAAACCCCAATTTACTAAACCAATAGTGAATTTCAATACTACCATAGAAAAATTTAATAAAAAACAAAAGGAAGTTACTTTACAAGACCTACAACAAGAAATGAACATTAAGTGCTCAAATAATGATATAAAATTAAGTGCTCAAATAATAGCACAAAAGTTAAATAAAAGCCTTACAGAATTTGATGCAGAAATGGAAAACAATAGCCAATCTTCTGGTAAATCTTTAGAATCAAATAATCAAAACTACTACGAAAGTACCTCTGAAAGAAACAATCATCGAGATTATGATCCAGGAAATAATAGGATAAATATAATAAATAAAATGGATCTTGTCCAAAAGTGGTATGCTAAAGTAAAATTGGTAATAAATGATTATGAAATTAAAGCCACTGCTCTCATTGACACTGGAGCAGACTTAAATTGTATCAGAGAAGGTCTCATACCTACAAAATATTATCACAACTAAACAGTTAAGCTCTGCAAATGGTAGCAAAATGCGAATCAAATATAAATTACCAAAAGTACATGTTTGCCAAGACAAAGTTTGTTTCAAATCTAACTGATACAGTAATTTTAGGTGTACCATTCATTTTCTTACTTTACCCATTTACAACCAATAGTGAACGAATCACTACTAAACCTTTAGGTCAACAAGTAACCTTTAAATTTTTAATAAAACCTGAACAAAGAGAATTAAAACAGTTAAAAGATTATTTTGCGTCTCAATCTATTAGTATGATAAATAAAAAAACTAAACATCTAAAATTCCTAAAAGATGAAATTAAATATAAAAGGATTGAAGAACAACTCACCGATAAATTTCTAAATCAAAAGATAGAAAATTTTAAAAATAGATTAGAGAAGGAAGTTTGTTCCGATTTGCCCAGTGCATTTTGGCATAGGAAAAAACACATTGTAACTTTGCCTTATATAAAAGGATTTAGTGAACAACAAATTCCTACAAAATCTAGATCTATTCAAATGAATCCCGAAGTTATCAAAACTTGTAAAAAAGAAATCAATAATTTACTTGATAATAACATTATTAGGAAAAGTAAATTACCTTGGCCATGTCCTGCCTTTTATGTTAATAAAAATGCAGAAATTGAAAAGGGAGTACCACGATTAGTAATTAATTACAAACCATTAAATACAGTATTAGAATGGATAATATACCCAATTCCTAATTAAAAAAGGATTTAATTAATAGACTAAGTGAAGCAGTAATATTTTAAAAATTTGATCTAAAAAGTGGATTTTGGCAAATCCAACTACATCCCAATGATAGATATAAAATTGCCTTTACCACACCATTTGGACATTATGAACGGAACGTGATGCCTTATGGATTAAAAAATGCTCCTAGTGAATTTCAAAATATAATGAATGAAATATTCAACCCGTTTAGTCATGTTCTCATTTTCTCAAAATCAATTGATGAACATTGGAAGCATTTTGTAAAGACCCGTAAAATTCCCAAGATATTTAAAATTTTAATTGAGGTTTCATGTAAACACATTTAAGTGGTCGTATGGGTCTAATGCGTAAAATAGTTTCATTTAGGACTTGATTGTAGCACCCTAACTAGTTGGGGGTGTGGGGTGCATTTTGCACCACATATAAATAGAAATGAAGAGAGAGAGAGAAGCTCACTTTTTTTTTTTCCTCCCACCCCTGCCGATTTTCACTCTGTGGACGGCCCACCGGAAATGGTTCGGTTTCGCGTTTGAAAAGATTGTGATTGTTAGAGTCGCCACCCGGATTTGCGGTCCGAATCCGAGAAACCGATAAAAGTATGACTTGTTTACCCGTTTGAAAAAGAGATTTCACTGATCCTGACGGAACCAAAGATTTCTTGGATTCGGGGATTTGGTTACGAGAGGGGAAGGGTTTTACGGCACCCCTCTCGCCCGGTCCACGAACCGGTCTCTACTCGATATTTTGTGGGATTTTGAAAATGTTTGAAATTTAATCCTAATCACGAAAATGAGGAATCGGGGATGGGAATCACGTAATTAGTGAGAAAATACCAAATGCGAATCTGTCGTGGATGCTTGTGCATAATGATTTACATGGAAAAGATTGATAACGATGGAGAGAAATTACAACAAATATTCACAGAAATAAACCTCAACAGAAACTGTACAACAACCCAAGGAATTATGAACATGAGAATTACTAAACTGACTTACAATCTAGATCCCTGAATAAGGATTGAGCGCTCAAGGGTGATGGCTTGAGCGCTCAACCTCCCCAAACCAGTTTGAGTGCTCAAGGCCCATGGTATGAGCGCTCAAACCAGTTTCTGACTTCTGTGAATTCAAGCCCTCTCATCACTGTTTTTTTGCTCATTCTTTATATGATCAAATGTTGATAAAATGTTTTTCATAGAGAATTAGATGGGAACAGGTGGATTGATCTCTTAAAGAATAATGACAAAAGGGAGATCACCACAAATTAATGAAGAAAATGCTTGAGAATGAGAGAAAGAGAGGGATCTGGATCATAAGCATAGTAATAATAAGTCACACTTACCTCCCAGTTAACTTCCAGTAACACTTTACAAGAACAAAGCATAAGTATCAAACTGCTCAAGAACAGCTTGAGCGCTCAAGTTCATAACCTTGAGCGCTCAAGCCATAATTTGGCTTTCTGGTTTTTGACTTTCAAGCAAGCCTTTGATACTTCATTATGATCACAAAATACATAATCTGAAGATTTATGAGATTGAACGGTCTCTGTTTTGCACTAAAATGCCAGATTTTCAACGGTTTTGATGCTTGATCATCATAAAATAGTTAATCTATACTCATGCAAGTGATTTTAAGGTAGAAAATAAACTGTTTTGAGAGCTACATGAGCATATCTAACTGTTTAATAATGATCGAAACCAAGAGAAAGCACCAAAGTTAACAGAACAGAAACTGCTCAGAACTGAGTTTGAGCGCTCAAGGCCTGAGGCTTGAGCGCTCAACCCCTGTTGAAGCTGCAAATTTTGAAGTGTTTTTAAACAACTTTTAGACCTTTGTGAGTTCAATACAAGTATAGAGAACTTGTTTGAACTCACTGGTCTTCCTCAGAAGGATCAAAACAGTGAATACATCACATGTTTAACTACCTTTTTCACTTGTTTGAAGGCTTGAACTTGATTGTGGGTTTGGGAATGGACAATAATGGGTGTTTTGCTCGGTATTCTGGGTGGATAGTGTAGTGTGTGAGGTTGATTGATGATCAGAGGTTGGATTTTGTGTTTGGCAGATGGTTTTTGCAAGTGGTTTGGATGGAATGTAAGTGGTTTTGTAGAGAGAGAAGGTGATGAACGATTGTTGGAAGGATTCTCAGCTGGAGTATGAAAATTGGTAATCCCCTAAACCAGGGGTAGTGAGTGGTTTTTTAAAGGCAGTGAGTGGGGGGGGGGGGGGGGGGGGAGGGAAGAGAGGAGAGAGAGGAAGTGGGTTTGTATTTTTAAGTGGGTTAGGAGTAGTTTTAGGGGTAGATTAGAGCAATGTAGGACATATTATACGTATTAGGATCGTAGAAGATCATCCCAGACGCTCCCATGCAGAAAATCTCATGATGAGATACTCTGCAGATTCCTGACTGGGATCAGAGTTGAGCGCTCAAAGCCGTAGGCTTGAGCGCTCAAAGTGCTTCTCAGGGGTTTGAGCGCTCAAGGCCTCAAGCTTGAGCGCTCAAGGCTCTTGGTGGCAGATTGGTGGTTTTGCTTGGTTTGGTTATTTTTGGGTGATTTTGGACTGTTTGGGAATGTTTGGGTGATTTTGATCAAGTTCAAGCCATTCTCATAAGTTTCGGGTAGTCATGATTGGTCCGTTTCATCATCGGAAATGCTCGAGCGCATCCCGGGTTCAAAAATCGGGGTGTCTACACACTCTCACTCTCTCTCTCTCTCTCTCTTTCTCTCTCGGCTCAACCACTCCCTCCATTACCCACCGAAAATCAGTCCCAAATCCACAACACACCCCTAGATACTTCATCAATAAAAGTGTATCCACTGTTTCAAGCACGGGTTTCGCGTGGGTTTGCTTGAAGACTCATTTTTGGGTGGGTTGCAAGTTGGAGAGGGCTAGGGTTTCGGATTTAAAGCTTGAAGGAGGTCGGACCCACGAGGTAGGAGTTCCTTTCTCATAGTTCTAAGTGTTATGAATTGATTTATGATATATACTCTTAATATTGGGTGTTAATTTTACAATTTGGAAGTCATTCAATAGAACCCACGTTTTTAGTGTTCAAGTGAGCTGTTTGATGTTCAATATTGTTCTTGGTTACATTTATTTTAATTTCATTGAGAGTCATCCATAATCTAATGTTTACAGGTAGTTTAGATGAAGCACTTGACTGATTTGGTCTCTCTTTGAGTGCTAATTGAGAACTAAATAACAGCCTGCATTTTTTTTTTGCATACTCAAACCATTGCGGTTTTGTCAGCTTGCATCCGACATGTTATTTTGCGAGCCTGAGTCTCCCTCGGGACTCATTTAATCACGGTTTGTACAGTTCACCGTAACTATGTGATTTCGACCTTGGGGATTTGGTTAAATATGCCCGCACTTGATGAACATTTCTAGATATAATCGAAACAACGAGAACGGAGAGGGGGTAGACTGGGACGTATAAGCAAAACAAAATATTAAATTAATAAGGTAAGTCATTAGGGCTATCCACCGATGTTTATTAGGAAGGGCCTATGGAAATCATAAGACCTCAGGAGGGAATTTTTCATTTTTTTTTTACTACGAAGGGGTGGTTAAACGAATGAATTGGTTATGAAATTGAAAAACGGATGCCCGCGGGACATGAGAGTATTTGCAAGACGCATTAAGGCTGGTGAGATACTTGCACTTTGTGTGGGATATTGGTGGGATACGTGGGACACTTGGGTATTAGTGGGTCACCTAGGCATGAATAGGCTATATGGACACTTGAGAAATTTATTGAGTGCATACATATGTATTTTTGCATATATATACTATTGGTTGACAAAGTACGGAGTCGTGCATATGCTGAATGTTTGTTGAGAAGAGTTTGGGTCACACATACTGGGGGTCTTAGCTGAGCAATTTATAGGGTACATGATCTATGAAATGTTATGGAAAAACCTTTGAAGCACTTTGATTCTTTTCTTTTTGTGAGAACCTGGTCTTATGGTAAGGATGATTTTTTTGTAAATGGTGTCGGAACCGGTGGGGTAACCACTGAACATAAATGTGTAAATGCATACTTACCAAATTTGGGGATGGTGGATGTGTTATAACACTACAGGTGATGTGAAGAGCACTCAGTAAATTGAAGGTTTGAAACCAATGACGTATGGATGTGTGTGTGTGTGTGTGGATAGATAAGTGCTGTAAATTATAGAGTTGCAATAATATTATGGGTCTTGAATTTTGTTCTACTACCTTTTGGCACTTTATGCACTTTCCTCATTGTCTGTGGTTCACGCGCACGCACACATATATATGTATATGCATATGTATGTGTATGTGTGTGTGTGTGTGTATATATATATATATTTAAAATAAATAAATAAATATTTTGCTTAAAGAAACCTCTACTGGGTGAAGTGAATGCTCACCCCTTTTGTTTTCAGGTACGCGCCAAGGATCATGAAGTGGAGTGCATGAAATGTGTTGCATCTTTTTGAAAGGCATACATGAAAGATAACATTTGACCATTTAGTGGAATGTATTTCTGATACAGGAACTTGTAATTACCTTAACCTTTGATCTGTTCAGACATTGTAACTTTACATCTTTATTCATGTATTATTATGGGATACGGGAACGATAGGATTGTACTGTGTGGAGTGATACAGGAAGAACATGGTGAAATGTTTAAAACATGAATTTAGAAATTTTGTTTATGAGAAGCGGTATTTCAATATGTTAGAAAAATCGAGGGCGTGACACATTTATATTCATTTCTTGATATTAATAAACATAATGGATTAGTCATCTCTGCTCAAAAAATTAAATTATTTCAAACAAAAATTAGATATTTAGGACATGATATTTACCAAGAAACTATAGTACCAATTAGTCGAGCAATCCAATTTGCGGATAAATTTCCTGATGAAGTTACAGATAAAAATCAGTTACAAAGATTTTTAGGATCTTTAAATTATATAGCTGAATTTTAAAAAGACCTTAGAAAGACATGTCAACCTCTGTTTGAAAGATTACGAGACAATCCTCCTCCTTGGTCACCCATGCTATACATATACAGTTTTTGTGAAAACGGTTCGGATCAAGCCCTTCCCGGTATTTTTTTTTTATGATTTCTCGCGGGGACCCTAAAAAACACCTTTTAAACACATTGGACGGTTCGGATCATTGAAATTCGATCGGGATCAATGAGGTCCGTAACTTAAGAAAATCCGGGAGTTTGGACCGGAAGTTTGGTGTGTATATATATATACATTTTAAGGGTGAAATGAAAATGTTAAGTCCGCACTTTAAGGGTGTGGATTGGAAGTTTAGTGTATATCAGTCCCCTTCCTATCCACAACCCTAAGTTACGGACTCCATCCGGACCTCATAGCTCCGGACCAAATCTCGACGATCCGAACCGTCTAATGTGTTTAAAACGTGTTTTTAAGGGTCCCCGTGAGAAATGAGCCAAAAAAAAAAAAAAAAATAATACCTGGAAGGGCTTGATCCAAGCAGTTTTTCATAAAACTGTACATATACAGTTTTATGAAAAATTGCTCGGATGAAGCCCTTCCTAGTGTTTTTTTACCTCATTTCTCACATGGACCCTTAAAAACACGTTTTAAAAACATTGAATGGTTTGGATCTTGAAAATTTGATCGGGATCTATGAGGTGTGGATGAAGTCCGCACTTTAAGAGTGTAGATTGGAAGTTTAGTGTGTGTGTGTGTCTATATATATATATATATTCCTACGCAATAAATATACTCCCTCTGTCCCTTTTTTAGTGTTGACATTTCCATTTTGGGATGTCCCTTAATAAGTATGTGTTTTGAAAAGTTAATGGGTAAAAATTTGTAGAGTTATCGTTTTGTCCTTTTGAAAAGTTAGTGGGTAAAGAGTTAATGGGTAAAAGTGGAGTGTAAAGTGGTGGTAAAAATTGATGTGAAAGGTATAATGATGACTTTTTTTTTTTTTTTAATAAGTTGGATTTATGAAGCAATACACTTAAAAAGGGACAAGGGGTGGGTGCTGTGCACTTGGGTGCTTTGAACCGTGCTGTGCACCTCTCGGCCGTCCGATCGTGTTTTGGACGGCCCGGATGTGTTTTGTTTTTTTACCGGTAGAAATAAATCAAAATTAAATTAAAATTGTCGAACACATCTAGGCCATCCAAAACACGATTGGATGGCCGAGGGGTGCACAACGCGGTGCAAAACACCCAGGTGCACATCCATAGCAAAGTGGTTGGCAGCCCAGTGGTTAAGATCATGGCACCCCATGTGTGAGGTTAGGGGTTCCATCCTTACCCCTTACCTTTTTTAATAAGATATAAAACATATATCGGTACGGTTCACTTAAAAACCCCTCTAAACCGGTTTTCAAAAATTTTAAATTCTAGAGAACTAGACCGAACCGGCAAAAATAAAAAAACCAAAAAAATCTCCGGTTCGGTCCAGTTCTTCTGTACGGTTCGGTTTTGTGTTTTGTGTTTTTTCACCCCTAGGCTTAATGATGAATGAAGGATTTTTGTTCTTCAGACTGAGTCGGCTTATGCTAGATAGCAGCCTGCTTAAACCATTGAGCACTATCTTTCGCTATCGCCAAGACCGCACTTCAGTTGAATGCCAAATTCGAGAAAATGAGTTGTGGATTATTTCATCCTTTTTGAGTCTGATTTGTCACTTTTACCATTGTTTAGTGGCTCACACACACATACATGTAGATTTGTTGCCTAATTTCGTGGGATGTTATTAATCCTAATCAAATCTCAAACTAGGCTCTTTTATGATGGTTGATGGAAGAGTTACTCAATTGGAATTCATTTCTGGAAGTTGGCTTGGAGCTTCAGAAACTAGGCTCTTTTGTTTCGTCTGTATCCGCCAACCTGTATTTCTGTATTCTGTTTAAAAGAGCTCTGTTATGCAT
Organism: Vaccinium darrowii; assembly: GCA_020921065.1. NCBI lineage: Eukaryota > Viridiplantae > Streptophyta > Magnoliopsida > Ericales > Ericaceae > Vaccinium > Vaccinium darrowii. The sequence continues at coordinate 26,509,410 of CM037162.1, read as the reverse complement.
CGGTTTTAGATCTATCCCTCTACAACATGTTTTTGCGGAAATCTAGTGGAGTTAGATCCTTTGGAGGCTAAGTCGAGTCTCACATGCATTTAGCACTACTGATATCTGTATGTTTAGCCTTAGAGATGATGGCACATCTCAAGGTTTTGTCAATTTAATCGGAACCTGTATATTCTGAATTCCGTATCATTTATGGAATTTGCTCGATACTCCAGAAATTGCTGCTCGTCTAAAGTCTATTCCGATCTTTAGAGTGAGTCTGTTTAGCAGTCAACTCTGACGAGATTAGTTTACTCTCTTGCCCGTGATCTAGTTCTCCTGTTCTAAATCAAGTTTTGTCTTCTGAGAACATCTGTATCTGGTTGGATTTGTTGGCAGAGTAACTGTGTGTCTCATCTAGGTGAAGGCATCTCTGTTTCAATTGAAGGTGACTTTTACCAAGTCTAGAGTTCGGTGTTAGGTTCTATTTGTCCAGTGTATAGATTTGAGACTTTTTGTTGATTCGAGGATTATTGCCAATTGTTGATTGACTGATAGTGGGCTAGTGTGAGAGAGGTGGCTTAAACCTCTCCTCTCCTCCAAAACCAGATCCGACACTCACCTTCCAACAAGGCAACAATTACTTCAATGTCTGGCGTTGAGCTACTTGGAGTAATGGCAAGGGTTTGAAATTGGCCTATAAAAGGCAGCCCTTTGGGATCTGTATTGGTATCCCCAGAGTGAGATTAGAGAGCATCTAAGTCTGAGTATGTGTAATCTGTAAAGCTTAGGTTAGTGAGGTATGTGTAGTAGCAATGTAGAAAATGAGAGCGGAGTGTGGGAGAGAACACTTGTAAAACTTGTGATTTTCTGGCACCTGAATGATTGCTCCGGTTATCTCCATGGAGTACCCGATTTTGGGGAACAACATAAAATACTTTGTGTTCAGTGTGTGTTTGGTTTGGATCCTTGGGGCACAATAATTGCAATGTTTTCTTTTTAGTGTCCCAATTTACAAAACCAAAATACATCTGTAGAAAGAATGGCTTGTGAAGCGGTTGATCATTGAAGCCACGTAAAATCTCTTTTCAACATATCGATCAGAGGAGGCTTTTCGTTTTCTCTTTTCGGCCGTCGGTATCGGTTCATCATACGCTTGTACATCTTCCCATATCATTTGAGAAGTGCTCTTTCCTTCATTGTTGTTCGTGCAGCGATAGAGAACAATCGGAAAAAAAAAAAAAAACTCTGAAATATTGCATCAATACATTAATTTCGAACTTCCGTTCTATCAAAAAAAAAAAAAAAAAAATTACATTAATTTCAACCAGACCCCTGAAATCAGACTTGCTTCAATAGAGTTTGACGACACCATTGGGCTTCACAGCAAGCATTGCGATCTCGCCAGCTTTGACTCTTTTTTATAAGAACAAAAATTCCATTCTTAGCCAATTCAAGCAGCAAATAGGACGGATTTCAGCAATTGCCAACTTGCAGATTGAGAGTCACGCGTCAAAATAGTTGATTTGGAAGTCGAAGTATGGCAACCTACAGTTTGAGAGTCAAGAATGTTGATTGGCGTATTCAAACTATGTTTTTTCTGGCGTTGGGAAGAATACCAACCGATGCACTGATGTGCCTTCCGGTGTATTAAACAGTGTGATCTGCCGGCCGCCAAATCTATTGGCCGGCCAACAGATTGAATTGTTGGTACATTGTTTCTACTTCTGTTGTATTTTCTGCTTTATTGCGTGACGCCTAAATCCCCTATCCTGTGTGGTTTATTTTCTGTTCAAGTCACCCATACTTGTTAAAGGCTTAATTAATCAGTTTATTTGTGAAGTCTTTTAAAATACCTAAACATCTTTATATCCAACAAGTACGGGCTAGCCTTTGCGGCTAGGCGGATAGGGGTGCCTAAAACCTTCCCTTCACTCTACCCAGTGTTCTAAAATAAGGACAGAAAGACTGAGTACTCGCCGCCTAGGTGCTAGAAGGCCCCTCACCGACTAGCCCGACTAGGTGTCTAGTACTCGACCCTAGAAGCTAGAAGGTGTCTGGCCGCCCTGGGAGCGTCTAACGAGTTTTAGAACCTTGACCATACCCTTGTTTATCGAATTTAGAATCTGTCTGGTTTCTTGGTTTCCCAAAACCAAGTGGCGACTTTAATCGAATTCGTAAGGTGTGCTGTAATGGGCACCTTGATGCTATCTAAGGCCTTTTTTGATAACACATATTCAACACTTAAAACTGAATGAATTAAGTAATAAGTGATTAAGTATGTTTGATAACTACATTTCACATTACTTAAAAGATTAAGTGCCTCTTAAAATGTAAGCTTAAAAATTACCAAAAATTGAGCTACTTAATTTTTGCTGAATTTGTGTGTATTTTCATTACCACCACTCCGCCATTCTACCACCATTACCACTACCACTCCGCCACTCCCACCACCACCACCACCACCACCACCACCACTCACGCCACCACCACCACTCCGCCACTATAGCACCACCACCACTAATCTCACTATCACTCCACCGCCATTGCCCCGATGCCACCACTACCACCACCACCACCACCATCGCTACTACCACCAATACTATAGATATCACCACTACTTTGCCACTTTCATCACCACTCCACCACTACCACAAACACTCTTTTACCGCCTACATTACCACGACCCCACCACCACTCCCGCCACCATCCCACCACCACTCCCGCCACCACTACCATCCCACCACCACTACCACCACCACCACCACTCACACAACCACTTCGCTGCTCCCGCCATAGCTGCTACCACGACCACCACCGCCACCACAACACTCCCACCACAATTACCACCACCAACACACCACCATCCCCATCATTTCTCCAGCATAACTACTCCCACCATCACCTGCCTCATCCACCGCCACCACCACTCCACAACCAATACCACCAACACCATTACTCCACCAGCACTTCCATTATCAATCTACCGCCACCGCAACTGCCACAACTCCCATCAGTATTCCACCACTTCCCCACCAACCACCACTCTGCCATTCCATCTTTGAATCATCTTGTCAATATTGTGTATTTTTTTTTAGTTGGATAACTATATGTTGTTTTCATTTATTGATTTGATTTTTTGCATTCTAGTGGAATTATAAAAGGCAAAATAGGAAAATTAGTGAATTTAATACTTCAGCTGCTTGTACATATCAAACAGCTTATTTTTTAGTGCTTAAAATTCAGTTCATATCAAACAACTTATCAGATTAACAGATTCAGCATTCAGTTTTCAGTACTTAATTTTTAGTTTTCAGTTTTCAGCTTTATCAAACAGCCCCTAAGTAAATGCCATTGGCCATCCTATGTAGTGAAAGCCGTCTTTGAGATCAAACTCGATCGGGGTATCTACAATCGACCACATGCATTGCATCCAAAACATCGAGATTTTTATGGTGCCCAAGGGAGGGGAGTCAGAGGATGTCCCGGGTGAAAGGAGTGATGGATACTCGGGGGAAGATGAGCCCACGATTTGCAGAGCAAGCGCTCGCACCAGAGGCATACATAGATAATAGAAATGTCTCTATGCTCTTGACGTACGTGCGATTTGCAACAAGTGTACATATAAGATTTTTTTTTGCTCTTTTCATAAACTATTAACAGATGAGGGTGAGTACCATCCGGTAGTGGATCTATAAAGCTTTTGATATTGAGAAAAGCGCACCTAACATCAAGTACGAAAGAACATAAAGAGCACTTGTTGGTTGTACGTTGTACATATCCTATTAATTTAGGGATTTGGGATCTCCATTGTGACCCAAGTCACTACATTTTCATAGTAAGCTCAATTGTGGACCTTCTATATTCTGTATTTGGGATCAGAACTGTTGAATTTGTCTGGAATGTTGAGTAGGAGTAGATCATTAATGTAAAAAACAAATTAATTCGATATTGGTAGCCATATGGTCGAATACGTTTATTTTACGAAAATGAATGGGCAATACCATTTAGAGAATACACTGTAAGACAAATTTGTCTTAATTGTATGTTTACCAATTTTCAATGATCATAATTTTTTGTATAAATAATGTGCTCAACATTCCTGAAAAATGAATAGCTCTGATCCCAAATAAAGATCTTAGAGGACCCTACAATTTAGGTCACTGCAGGAGTGTAGTGATTTGGGTCACTAAGGAGACCTCAAGCCAATTAATTTAGAGCACGAAATGTGGATAGAAAAGTGACATTATCTCTCCTCAGAATTGTAGCATCGGCCCGAGATCATCTGTTTTCATATGCAACATGGCTTATGATGGATATTATCCCTGGAGTCCCAACTCATGTGCTTGGCTAGATAATGAGTTCACTCGTCTGCTCTTCAATTCTGCACTTCCTTTATTATTTGTAATATAAGGTTTAGCAAGTAAGAGTTAACTATTGAGTGATTATTCACTCATGGTGCTCCTGTGGCCCCAACATTTTTGTCAGATACAAAAGAAGGAGATGACAAGCAATACTACCAAAATGAAGAACCTGTTGCCAATTAGGAACTGGCTGAAGATTAGGACCTCAACTTAGACATGTTGAAAGGCCTTTCACTTTTCCATACTTTTGATTCTGGATTACTGTAATCTAAGCTGCAAAACAACTTAATTGGATATTAATAGTCTAATCCATTTTCATTAAATGAACTTTTTTCTATGAAATGATTTAAATAATGATTTCAAAAATTGTGGTGTTACAACTGGTGTTCCTAAAAGAAAAATGATTCAAAGTTTTAATACGTGAAAGAGCTCCTGCTATATAGAACCTTTTATTTTTATTTTTATTTTATTTCTTCAATTGTTCTTGTTCGTTATTACTGTTACTATTATCATCTGCAGTGCATTACCGCTATTTATAATTTTTTTTTTTTTTTTTTTTTGTATTGCACTTCAAAATAGTTTCAGGCAAATAATTAATTCTGTCAACCCTAGTCCCTTAATGTAATGTAATCCAATGATATAAACAAGCTGAATTAGAAAAATGGATGTTTTGGCTTCTTTTTTTTTTTTTTTTTTTGGTGTAACGGAAATAGATTACGAACTCAAAGGAGAGTAGCCTGCATCAAAGGTGCAGAAAAGGTTTTACACAACATAACAGAAAGAGAGAAAGGCAGGGAGCTAGTCTAGAATCTGCCTAGTTTTGGCTTCTTTGTATATGTAGGTTCTGTGCTCTTTCAGAATCTTAAGATAAAATATGAATCAACAGAATTATTTAATGGCTGATAAAAATAAACAATCCTGAATCAAAGTATCACGCCGTAGTTCATAATCTTACACCCCGTACTCACTCTCCATCATTGTTCTACGTTCCTGATGTCAATTTCACAAATTTTAGTAGTAATTTCGGATGTTTTTGCATAAGGCTTTCTTCAGTGGCACTCTAGAAAATCATAGAAGGGTGTTCATAAATACTGTCGATGTATTACATCTAGATCACAACTATATGAATAAAATTTTTATCTATTAATTTAAGCAATGAGCAAAATACACAAAATATTACAATCACACTCGATGAGTATTCATAATCTATGGGCTGCTTTTGGGACTAGGTGTTCAATTTTCTTTGAATTGGGTGTTCAAATCAAGCGAAATTAAAATCACTACATATTTGATTCCACAAATTGGCTTTTACGGTGTTCAAGTATCCATCCTTTGCAAAGTGTGGAGCCGCCTCCGGCTTTCTTGCTTCCGCTTTTGGATCAGCTTGAAACCCTAGGTAGGAAGAGAGATGTGGGCAAAAATTGCCGACACAATGGGCAGGCATTGCTCCTCTTCAGCCACTTGAGAACGCAATCTCCATGATAGAGATGAGAGCAAGGCAATCGAGCAACTCTCGAACCCACCACAAACTCTTCCAAACATATCGAACACTCCTCTTTTCCACCTACACCTTCGTAAATCATATCTGGCAATACTATCCCCACCTCTCTCTCTCCCCTTGGCCTGCTAATCGCCTCTTTGTACTCTCTCTCAAAACTCTCACTCAACCCCGCGTTCTCGTCGTACCAACTAGCCCACGACGCAAATTCGTCGGCCGTTATCTCCACCTCCTTCTCGATCTCCAGTGTCACGGCAAGTACGCTCATGCCTGCATTGCACGATGCGTTTATCACCTCCCAAAGAAAGTTCAATAACGTCTCCTTAAAATCGTACTCGTTCTCTACGTGGCTCAAATAATTGTCCCCGTTGATGATCCAAGAATTCCAAAAGATCCTGTCCATTTGAAACGGGGTACTGCAAATCTGATCGATCATATCAAACACCGTATTGGCTGATGGAAGAAGGAAGGATTCCCAGACGTCGAGGCCCCAGATGGCGCGTTGGACTGTAGAGTCTGAAGAGAAGAAATTGACACTGACGTTGACTTTGATGGACAACGCTGGCCCTGTGGCGGCAGGAGATGGTGGTGAGGAGGAGAGAGGAGGATGGTTCTGACTGGCGTTAACAAAGATTTTGTAGCTGTTGTGGGCGTTCAAGGGTGGCAGCCATGTTGGTTGTGGCATCTTGATAGAGAAAGCGAGAGAGAATGATATGGGTGAGGATTAGATGTGAGTTTTTGGTGGTGCCCTTAGTGCTTTATATACATACACACACACAGAGGTTTTAGTGGGTATCTAGCTGTAATGAGAAAGAGTTTTAATTGTAATTAAAAGGGCATCCTTGTTGCCAAAGTGACTTTCCTATTTTAGTTCATCTTGCGTTAATATGAGGTGTTTCCTTTCTGTTTTTTTGTTTTTTTTCCTTGCAGCGGAAGATACTAGGAACATTGAACAACATTGAAAATACTTGACGGTAAGGAAGTTCTCCTTGGCCCAATTGAATAACTTGATTTTAAATTTCGACTAATATTTTGTATTTTTTTTGCGGGTAATACCATATGTTTTGTTCGTAGGCTTTTTTTTTTTTTTTTTAAATTTTATAATTTCTAGTCCCAATATTTGAAATTTTAATTTGTTTAACTTGTTAAATAATATAGTTCCACATGTCTTGGAAATAGAATATGTGTTTACTTGATATAATGTTATCTCCACTTATTGCCAATTGATTTTGGATTGGATATAATTAAAGTTTCCACATGTTATTAGACGTATTCCACCTCATATTTTAAAAAATTTACAATCCACATTTCATGATGACAACAGAAAGCCTACACGATGATAGACCCCAAAAAAGATGCTATATTAACAGATATCAAATGCAGTTGCACATTGCTTGGAGATGGAATGGTTGACCATTTGATATAATACTCGTTATCGTCGTCGATTAATTTTGAGTTAGATATAAAATTTCCACGTACATGCGAGGAACTAATAGAACAAAACAAAATAAAGATAGTTTAACAAAATTGAACAAGAGAAAAATAAACCAAAATATTAACACTTTATGATATCGTGTTTTATCTTTTAAAATCCTCTAGTTCAGACGAATTTAAACAGTAAAGCTGCATTTCAAAAATTAATTGGACTTAGTAGAGATATAAACTGGAGTGGGTAAAATCTGGTTACCCTACTAACTAGGCATAGCGCGTGCCTAGTGACTTCACCACGAGAGGGTGAATAGTTCGGCATCATATAGGGTACACGTGAGCCCTGTGCCGAGCTGGTTTGGCCATGAATAAGGCTAAAAAGATTGAATAAATTAAATATACCAGGATGTGCTAGCTCGATGTAGGTCACAAGGCAATGCCCCTGATATGGCCGAGCTAGCAGAGCTATGAGCAAAGCTTAAAATAGCATTCTGGGATACATAGGTTCAGCTCGGCGTGAGTAGCTGGGTTATGTACGAGTCATACCGAGCTACGTGGAAGCTCGGCATCGCCTCAGATAAGGCGGTGGGACATCCCAGAATATTCTACAGCGGTTCCTTATGAGATAAGGAGTAATCCCGTAAAGCAAGGGATTGATAGGGGAAGTCCTAATGTGATTGGGAGTATACCCCATATAGGAAAGAGTCCCATATGGAAAGAAAGACCCCTGCTAGACGAGATCTAGCAGGATATGGAAACTGGCTGCTAATAGGAAAGTCCTATCGGGGGATGGATTCCTGAAGCTAACAGGAAACCAAGGCACGAGATGCCTAAATCAAGCCTTCTTCACCTATAAATACAAGGCAATAACCATGGCAAAAGGTACGCTGTGAAACCTATTTTCATACGCATTGTGATTTGAGAATTCAAGTACGTGATACTAACTTAGGCATCGGAGGGCCTTTGCCAACGAGAGGCAAAGGTGCTCTAACCCTTTTTCTGTCTTGCAGATCTAGGGCTGAATCAAGGAAGCACGTGATCCAGCATTACGTGGAATTTTCCCCGTACAATTGGCGCCGTCTGTGGGAAATTCTTACAAAAAGTTCATCTCCCTCCAATAAAAGATCGACAATGGTGCTTTCAGAACCCCTTTTGTGCACCCCACGGAGGCAAGAGGTGGAGGACGATGGTGGGACCACGTTGGTGTACACCACAAGAAAGGGCTCAAGGGTGGAAAAAAACCCCCACAGTACTAAAAGCACCACAGAAAAAACCAGCAACAAAGAGGTTTGACATAGGGAGTATCCCTGAGATTCCAAAATTCAGGGGTACACACCTAATACGCCATGGTTCTCCAAGGGCGAGACACTCAAAAACACCACCAAGAGGTGAGGAGGCCTCCACCCGACGTGAACGGGACAGAAGCCCCCCAAGAAGGGATGGTCACAGGCACACAAGGAATCGAGAGAGGGAAGATAGCCTTGACAGAAAAGAGCAAGAGGCAGAAGAATTGGCCCGTGAAGTCACTCGACGGGAACGAGAGATTCAGGACCTGAAGAAACAACTCCAGGAAAAAGAGAAAGACTTACGTTCACGGACGAGATCCGTGCATTATGAGGAAAAGGGAAGAGATCGTCACCACAACAGGGCCTCCACCGACCGAGCTGCCTCTCCACGAAAAAGGAGAGACAGGAGTGCTTCTGTGGAAAAGAGAGAAAGAAGGAAGCATGCTAGGGACAAATACGAGAGATCTGGATCCAATGAGCATATTCCCGAGCGGCACACGAGGAGGGGGGATGCTGGCCGAGCTGAGGAAAGCCCTAAAACTGCACGAGAAGCAGCTAAAGAAGCCCTAGGCCAAATTTCTAAGTCACCATTGGCCCATTGGATCCGTACGGAGAAGACGCCAAGCAGGGTGAAACATTCAGCATTCATCCCCTACGAGACCAGCACAGATCCTGTGGCCCACATCCAACACTATCAACAGGCCATGTTCATGCACGAGCGAGATGACGCTTTGTTATGCAAAATGTTCCCCTCTAGCCTGGGAAAGGTGGCTCTGAGTTGGTACCACAAACTCCCAGAGGGATCAATCCTATGCTGGGCTCAATTAGCTGAAGAATTCACTGCCCGGTTCTTAACAAGCCGAGCAGCTCCCAAGACTTTTGATGCATTGACTTCTATGAGACAGAAGGACGATGAGACACTGCGGCAATACTCCAAACGTTATTGGGAGACTTTCAACGAGATTGAAAATTGCAGTGAGGAGTATGCTCTGGCGACATTCAAGACGAGCTTGCCCATGCATAGTAAGTTACGGGAATCACTTACTATGCATCCAGTGAAAACGGTGGCCAAACTCATGGAAAGAATCCAGGAGCATGCACGGGTGGAGGATGACATCCTGCAAGCTGGAGGAAGGATTGTGGCAGGGCAACCTCAGCTTCCAGAAAAGAAGATTGTGGAATCAAGGGTATACAAAAAGGATTTCACAACAGGAAGGAAAGATTACACTCAGCAAAGGAAGGAGAAAGCCGACCCAGATCCCAAGTCATACTTCAGTGTTATGGCAACTTTCAACATCCCCATCTACAAGATGTTGTACAGAATCAAGAACGAACAGTGGTTCAGAAGGCCCCCAAAGATGACTGGGAACCCAGAAAAGAGAAGAGCCACTAACCAGCACTGCAGCTATCACCGAGATTGGGGACACATGACTGAGGACTGTGTGGAATATAAGAAATTCCTGGATGAGAAGGTGGCAGAGGGCCATCTCAAAGAATTCCTGGCTGATGTCAAGAATGATGCCGAGCTGGTAGAGGAGGTGGACTACGAGAAAGGTCCAAAGGGAACAATCCATATGATACATGGATTAGTTGCCCCTTACACAAACAACGAGATAAGACATATCCAGAGGGTCAACGGACAGGCAAAACAAGTCATGAAGCTCGGCATGAAGAGGCCAAGGGCAGAAGGGATCATGGAGACCCCAATCACCTTCACTGACGATGATCTGGAAGGGGTATCAGTACCCCATAATGACGCACTTGTAATCACCCTACGAATAGGGGAATACGACGTGGAGAAGATTCTTGTTGACCAAGGGGCCAGCACAGAGATCATGTATTACAATACTTTCAAGAGGATGGAGCTCCCTCCAAGTTCATTGCAAAAGTGTCTGGTTCCATTGGTCGGCTTTAGTGCACAGACAGTATGGCCTATGGGAAAGGTCACACTGCCCATCCGAGCTGGATCAGTGGTTCTGAGCACAGACTTCCTTGTGGTAGACATCCCTTCTTCCTATAACGTGATTATAGGAAGAACTTGGATGCACAAGATGAGGGCAGTTTCTTCAACTTACCATCAGAAGATCAAGTACCCTGGGGCAGATGGCATCGAATGCATTAGAGGCGACCAAAAGGTGGCCGACCTATGTTTCAATATGGTTTTGAGGAAATCACTAAGGGCCGAGCTGGTACAAACGGTTGAGGTTCCAGACCAACCAACCTTAGAAGACGTTGGAGGTGATCCCACTAAGAAGATGGTGGAAGGGTTGAAGAGGATACAAATTCAAGAGGACGATGAAGAAAGGTATTTCCTGATCGGCGAGACCCTCCCCGAGCTGGAGGAAAGAGATTTGGTCACCTTCCTTAAAGACCACATCGATGTATTCGCTTGGACCCCCCAGGAGATGCCTGGGATAGATCCTGAAATCATATGCCACCACCTGAACGTGGACCCACAGCACAAGCCAGTTGTGCAGAAGGCAAGGAGGTCGGCACCACAGCACGCAGACGCTGTGATCGAAGAGGTAGAGCGGCTACTAGAAGCGGATGCCATACGTGAGGTGAGCTATCCAGATTGGTTGGCCAACACTGTGGTGGTCAAGAAGAAGAACGGAAAGTGGAGGGTATGTGTGGACTTCACAAGCCTCAACAAAGCGTGTCCCAAGGATAGCTTTCCACTCCCCAGAATTGATCAACTGGTAGATGCTACATCAGGCTATGAAAGGATGAGTTTCCTTGACGCATATCGAGGATACCATCAAATAGCTATGTACGAGCCCGATCAGGAAAAGACGTCCTTTATCTCCCCCAGAGGGCTCTACTGCTATAAGCTTATGCCGTTTGGGCTGAGGAATGCTGGAGCAACCTATCAAAGATTGGTGACCAAAATGTTCAAGGAACAGCTCGGCAAAACTATGGAGGTCTACATCGACGACATGGTAGTCAAGAGCAAGTTGAAGCCTGATCACCTAGCTGACCTAAAGGTAACTTTCAACATTTTGAGGAAATTCAAGCTAAAGTTAAACGCTTCCAAGTGTGCCTTTGGAGTCAGCTCGGGGAAATTTCTCGGGCACTTAGTGACTAAAAGAGGGATTGAAGCCAACCCAGATCAAATCACGGCTCTGCAAGGCCTTCAAAGCCCAAAGACCACGAAGGAGGTCCAAAGGCTAACAGGAATGGCAGCGGCACTCAATCGCTTCATCAGCAAATCCTCAGACCGCTGCAGACCTTTCTTTCAACTTCTGAAGAAGAGAGACGGATACGAGTGGGGAGCCGAACAGGAACGGGCTTTCCAGGAGTTAAAAAGCTACTTATCATCACCACCCTTGCTCTCTACTCCAGAAGCTGGGGAGCGGTTGATACTATACTTAGCGGTATCTGATCATGCGGTCAGCTCGGTCCTCCTACGAATAAAGGGGACGGAACAGGCTCCAATTTATTTCGTGAGCAAGACATTGTTAGAGGCTGAGACACGTTATCTACCACTGGAGAAATTGGTATACGCCCTCATTATTTCTGCAAGAAAATTGCCTCACTATTTTTTGCAGCACCCCATCACCGTGTTCACCGAGTATCCACTGAGAGCCTTGCTCAGGAAGGCAGACTTCTCTGGAAGAATCTCCAAGTGGTCAATAGAGCTGAGTCAGTTCAACCTCGATTATCAGCCCAGAACAGCAATCAAGGGGCAGGTCTTAGCTGATTTCATAGCCGAGTTTAGTCCAACAGTAGCTCCGCCACCACCAGATCTCCACGAGAAGGAGCAAGTCAGTAATCCCGGGCCGCCAACGAGAATGGCCGACCTAGATTCAGATGAATGGAGGCTTTATGTCGACGGGTCGGCTTGCAACAAAGAATCTGGAGCAGGGGTTGTGCTTTTCTCTCCAGAAGGATTGATCATGGAGCATGCACTACGGCTGGGGTTTAGTGCCACAAACAATGTAGCAGAATATGAGGCTTTGCTAGCTGGACTGAGAAGTGCTCTGGAGCTCAAGCTACATAAATTACGAATATTTTGTGACTCCCAACTAGTTGTTAACCAGCTTTCAGGAGAATATGCTACAAAAAGCGAAAAGATGGCTGCGTACTCAGAAGCTGCCAAGGATTTGCTAGACAAGTTTGATAGGATCCATATCCAGCAGATCAGCTCGGGTCAGAATGCACATGCGGACTCACTGGCCTGTCTTGGGTCAGCGGTCAAGACGGAGTATCGCCGCACAGTTACAGTAGACTATCTGGGCGAACCAAGCATTGGCCGAGCCGTAGAAGTCGTGATGGAAACAGAGCTTGGGCCGAGCTGGATGGACCCGATAGTGGCATACCTACGAGGTGGGACCTTGCCAGAGGATAAGAGGGAAGCACACAAAGTCAAAACCAAGTCAGCACGTTTTTGGCTCTCTCCAGAAGGTAAGCTTTACAGAAAGTCTTTCCTTGGCCCATATTTATTATGTGTACACCCAGCCCTTGTTCAAAAGTTTCTCCATGAAATCCACGATGGAACTTGTGGGGGACACACTGGTGGGAGATCCATAGCCCACCGAGCAATATCCCAGGGGTACTGGTGGCCATACATGCAAGAGGATGCAAAGGCCTTTGTCAAGACATGTGAAAAATGTCAGAAGTTTTCCCCCCTCATCCGAGCTCCAGCAGAGGATCTATTGCCTCTAACCAGTCCGTAGCCATTTGCCCAATGGGGATTGGATATCGTGGGTCCTCTCCCTATGGCAACAGGGAAACGAAAATTCCTACTCATTGGCACTGACTACTTCACCAAGTGGATAGAGGGGGAAGCTCTTGCTAAAATCACAGAAGCTATGGTGGAAAGATTTGTGTGGAACAAGATAATCACAAGGTTTGGAGTGCCCTACTCTATTATCTCAGATAACCGGTCCCAGTTCGGCAAGAAGTTCAAGGCCTTCTGTGCTCAGTACGGCATCAGAAATTATTACTCGACCCCTGCCTACCCGCAGAGCAATGGCCAGGCAGAAGCCTCCAACAAGACTATCCTGAAGAGTCTCAAGAAGAGGTTGGAAAAGAAGAAGGGAAAATGGCCAGATGAGCTTCCGGCCGTGCTTTGGGCTTACAGGACCACCCCACGGCGATCTACGGGAGAGACGCCGTACTCCTTGGCATACGGAACAGAGGCAGTGATTCCCCTAGAGGTTGGTTTGCCAACCATCCGCACTACTCTTGTGGAGTCAGGGGGCAACGATAAAGCCCTGGCCGAACAACTAGATCTCGCTGAGGAAAAACGAGAACGTGCACTCATCACCTTAGCAGCATACCAAGAACAGCTACGAAGGAGCTACAACAAGAAGGTGCAGCCAAGAGAATTCAAGGTCGGCGATCTAGTCCTGAGGAAAGTATTGGCCAACACCAAAATATCCACTGATGGAAAACTTGGACCGAACTGGGAGGGCCCATACAAAATCGTGGGGATCGCTGGTATTGGGGCCTATCGTTTGGCCGACCTGGATGGAGACCCAGTTCCACGACCATGGAATGTCCAGAACCTTAGGAAGTTTTTTCAGTAATTTGCTTATGTGGTTACGAATACAATCACATTTCTGTTAGAAAATATGATTAAATTGGCATTTGTTTTTTATTTGGGATTACGAGTAAAATCGCCAACGTTAGTCAATCAGATTTTTCTTGACATTTTTATCTTGATTTTGACTAATATGAACCGAAATTTCAAAATTTGGATTCCTATTGGGGAGCAGAGAGAGAATGTGTACATCTGTAGAAATGTGTGTGTTTGCAGCAAACATTGCAGCAATTAATTCTAAGTATGAAGAAACTTAGTCTGTTAGGTATGAAGAGACTTAGCCCTGCAACGAATATTACAGAAATAAATTCTAAGTATGAAGAAACTTAGTCTGCTAAGTATGAAGAGACTTAGCCCTGCAACGAATATTGCAGAAATAAATTCTAAGTATGAAGAAACTTAGTCTGCTAAGTATGAAGAGACTTAGCCCTGCAACGAATATTGCAGAAATAAATTCTAAGTATGAAGAAACTTAGTCTGCTAAGTATGAAGCCCTGCAACGAATATTGCAGAAATAAATTCTAAGTATGAAGAAACTTAGTCTGCTAAGTATGAAGAGACTTAGCCCTGCAACGAATATTGCAGAAATAAATTCTAAGTATGAAGAAACTTAGTCTGCTAAGTATGATGAGACTTAGCCCTGCAACGAATATTGCAGCAATAAATTCTAAGTATGAAGAAACTTAGATTTGCAACGAATATTGCACAGAAAACTCTAAAGTATGAAGAAACTTAGATCGGCAACAAATATTGCAAAGGATAAGCAGTGAGCCAACAATTGAAGGATAAATGTCACCAGCCACATGCGGCCAAAACCAAAGTATCAAAGAAACAAAAGGCCACAGATTGCCGAACAGACCACGCAGGGTCAAAAGTAAAGATTCAAAATAAAACAGAAGTAAGTCTAAAAACAGGCATCAAGCCTCTTCACTGAGCCTTGGGGCATCAGTGGCAGGAGGGGGATCAGAATTGTTACCAGCATCCTCGGGGACAGGAGGGTCGGCACGGGTATCTTTAGTCTGGGTTTGCTCAGAGGCACGCTCGGTCTGGTTCTCAAGATCATTTTGGGCCTGGGCATCTGCTTCAGCATGCGCGGCGGCCATCTCGCTCGGCAACTCCATGTTGGTCCAATGAGGGGAAGACTCCTCGACGCCGAGCTTCTCGAGGCAGCGCCGCCAAGCCGCCCCCCATATGGCATCCTGCACGGCCGGCATTTGTGCCTTGTAGTTCTCTGTAACCTCCAGCACGGCTCGCTCGTACTCAGCCTTTGCCTTAGCCTCTGCTGCAGTCAGTTGATCGCTTAGTCCATGCTCGACCTCCTCCGATCTCTTCCTCAGATCAGCAAGCTCCCCCTTCACGACCTCCACCTCAGCTCGGGCTTCCTTTAAAGACTGAGAGGACTGAGCATTTTCCTTCTCGGCTTTATCCGCCCTTTTCTGCTCCTTCTTCAGTTCTTTTCAGCCTCTTTTGCTCGGTCGAAACCAGCAGAGGCCTTCTGCATAATCTGCAATTGAAGAAGAACACGACTAAAGACAGGAGTAAAGAAACAAACTCAATACAAGGACAAAACGACAATCAAACTTTTTGTACCTTGACGCTTGACTGGAAGATGGATTTCATTAGGGTGTCATATGAGCTCCCCTTTTCCCTCTCCATGTCGAGGGGGAGGAGTGCAGCCCTGGACACGCCAAAGGCCACGTCGGTGGAAGAGATCTTGTCCACTGAAGTAACAAGGGTGCCATCGGGGCGAGCAAGTGGAGGGGCCCAGGGCTGCACCAACGGCGGAGAGTCCGTCACTGGTAGACCGGTGTCCCCAGTCCTTCTCCTCTGGGGAGGGGGTTGGACTTGCTGAGGACTCCCCGCTGGTCTTTTCTCTCTCTGGCGGTCGGTGAGTAGAGGGGACGACGGTTGAGCAGGTTGGGTGGATCGAGTGACCGGAGGGGCACGGGAGGCCCCGCCGAGGTTCAGCACGTCCAAAAGATTGATCGGCTGGATAGGCATTTCTTCTCGAGTTGGAGAGGGGGAGTAGCCTGGCGAGTCGTCTGAATCTGCAAGAAGAATGGATTGCTCGGCCAAAGACTGGACCAGTTCGCGGTGGTCAAACCCAGCAACTTCTTCTTCTTCTTCCTCTTCCTCTTCAACCACTCTCCCAGATGTACTTGGCCCTTGGTCAGTCCGAACGAGAATCGGAATGGCAGTGGGGATCTCTTGAATATGAGCAAAAGTGATCTGCTGCTGAAGATCAGATGGGGCTCGGGAGCTCGCGGATCCCCTTCTGGCTCGGCCTCTGCGAGCACGAGTCCTCTCTCGGTCAGAAGGTCGGCCTGTGATGGTCAGTGGGACAGTTGGCGGCCAGGGATGCCTTAAACGTGGCTCGCCGTTTCTTCGAATCCCTCCCCAGTAGGAGGGAGTATAACCTAATAGCAGGTGGGCAGCTCGGCCAAGACCGACTGGGGTTGGAGCGAAGCCGTCAAAGTAAAGAGCCCTGGCAATCTCCTCACAGTGGAGTTTGCCGTGTATCAAACGTCCACCGTGATTGAGATTATCCGCTGCAAAACAAACATGAAAGGATGATCAGCTGCAAGTTTTGGAAAAATACAAAGTGAAACAGCTAGGGGAAAAAAACACTAACGTAATCTGCCTGTTGCAGTAGGACAGCCGAAGCCAATGGGCCTCCCCTCGGCATCCCTGGGCTCCCAGTTGCCGGTGACTATGAGATAGTCATTTGCCTCTCCTTTTGAGGAATTTGGCAGGTCGGTGATGAGCTTCTGATTAGGGTCCCTAGCCTTGAAGTAGTAATTGTTGTCATTTGTGGGAACTACGCTATAGAGATAATGTAGATCCCACCAGTCGAGGTGGAAACCGAGCAGCCTATTTAGGGCGATGGTGCCCATAACTACCCTAACAAAATTGGGGCAAAGCTGCATAGGGTTCAATTGGCACCTAGAGCAGACTTCTCTAAAAAATGGGTGCAGAGGGAGCCTCAAGCCACCCTCCACTATGAAGATCAGGGGGATATGGATCTTAAACTCGTCCTGGCCTTCCTCTTCTAAATCCTCGGACCAATTTAGCCGGAATCGAACGTCGGCAGGGATTTCATACGTCCTACGGAAATCCGCGATTTTCTCAGGGGTACTTAATAAAGCTCTATGCTTACCCATTACTACTGAAAACTAGGGTTTCGATGTTGAAACCCAGTTGAGGGAAGAAGAAGATGAACAGTAAAAGGGGAAAAACAGGAGAGGGCAAAAAAGGAAAACAAAGAGGGTCACTTACGTGAAGAGGTGAACCTAAAAAGATACTTTCCGGCGAGAAAGAAGGTGTTTTCTGACGAAAATCGGAGACAGGTCTGTTGCAGAGAACGTAAGCGTCGAACAATGGCAAAACAGGTTCTCTTCTCTCTCTTCTTTTCTTCTGACGAATATGAAGTAAAGGAGAAGGGGAGGGGTTTTTGGGTTTAGGGGGTTTTTGGGAGAGAGAAGTAAATCATTATCCCGCCCGAAAACCCATGAAGTGGAACGTGACGTACGTGAAACGTCAGCGGAATCGTCCTTTCGACTTATCCGAGCCACCAAAGGGTCATTCACTTTTAATATGAAAATGACGTTGCCACCCACGTGGAGGGAAGGCGTGCAAAGGGTACATCGAGAACCGTTGAAGCTCTGCACGCTATTGATACGTAACAGTAGCGGCAGAGTTGGGGAGCAATTGGAGTGGGTAAAATCTGGTTACCCTACTAACTAGGCATAGCGCGTGCCTAGTGACTTCACCACGAGAGGGTGAATAGTTCGGCATCATATAGGGTACACGTGAGCCCTGTGCCGAGCTGGTTTGGCCATGAATAAGGCTAAAAAGATTGAATAAATTAAATATACCAGGATGTGCTAGCTCGATGTAGGTCACAAGGCAATGCCCCTGATATGGCCGAGCTAGCAGAGCTATGAGCAAAGCTTAAAATAGCATTCTGGGATACATAGGTTCAGCTCGGCGTGAGTAGCTGGGTTATGTACGAGTCATACCGAGCTACGTGGAAGCTCGGCACCGCCTCAGATAAGGCGGTGGGACATCCCAGAATATTCTACAGCGGTTCCTTATGAGATAAGGAGTAATCCCGTAAAGCAAGGGATTGATAGGGGAAGTCCTAATGTGATTGGGAGTATACCCCATATAGGAAAGAGTCCCATATGGAAAGAAAGACCCCTGCTAGACGAGATCTAGCAGGATATGGAAACTGGCTGCTAATAGGAAAGTCCTATCGGGAGATGGATTCCTGAAGCTAACAGGAAACCAAGGCACGAGATGCCTAAATCAAGCCTTCTTCACCTATAAATACAAGGCAATAACCATGGCAAAAGGTACGCTGTGAAACCTATTTTCATACGCATTGTGATTTGAGAATTCAAGTACGTGATACTAACTTAGGCATCGGAGGGCCTTTGCCAACGAGAGGCAAAGGTGCTCTAACCCTTTTTCTGTCTTGCAGATCTAGGGCTGAATCAAGGAAGCACGTGATCCAGCATTACGTGGAATTTTTCCCGTACATAAACAGTTCGGTTCGATCCAGTTAAAATACTTTTCTAAACCAAATTGGATATTTTTATTTAGACATTTTGTAAATCAAACCAAACCAAATATTTAGTAAATATACTGGTTTGGTTTGATTTAATACATTTTTTTCGATTTGTGTCAAAAACATAAACTTGTAGTGATTTCAATAAACCTAGAGGCTAAAGAAAATTTTTAGAATCCAAACGGCAACTAGCACCGAGAAAAGCAACTAAGCATTAAAAATAGCAGCATCAACATTAAACAACTAGAAAAAATCCAAACAGCAGCATACTAACAAGAAAGAAGCAACAACATTGACCTAGCTATGTGGTAATGACTACTACAATGTTAGATTTTTTAGTCGCTAGCAATTATGTACATGCATTTTTGATGACGTAGTATCGCCGTCAAATGTTGGGGATTTAGGTTTACTGTAAAAAACCAAAAGGGCCTCATAAATGATAAATTCAAAACTTCTAGTAGAATAGCCCGGCCATGCTTAATGAGTGGCCTCTCTTTGCTACTAACATTAATATTCTGGTACTGCCAAGGTTATGCTGCTATTGCAAGTTGATGCTGCCACTGTGCTGTTCTTTGATGCCACCTTCACCCATTTTTACTATTTTCTCGATCTGTGTGGTTATGTATAAATTTTCTCCTTGAATGACTTCTTGCCGACCATTGTTTTTCCTCTTTGGTCCAAGTTGATAGATGGTTGTCACGGATTAGGGTATAGAATGCTTTCCTTTGTTGTGATACCCTTGCTCATTCCCCTTTAGCCTTTGCAAGCGACGTTTCAAAGATCAATGAATTTTTTATGCTGTTCAAAAAAAAAAAAAAAACCTTCTTTAGGCCATAATTGTCCAGTTACCTCAACAACTCAAACTCATACACTTTTAGATGTTCGATAAGCTTTCAAATCAGGTTTGAGTAAGTTATTACTTTTTTGGCCAGCTTTTGAGTAGGAGTATTTTAAATTCAAGCTATTCCATATCAATTCGATGGAAGTTTCCTAGAGATCAAGAAATAAATTAATAACTGATGCAACGATAGGCAAACATAATACTCAAAGGTGTCATTCTATCAGTAAGGTTATTCGAAATTCTCATATGTTTGTCTTTCATTAATTTAACTCTGTGGTAATGACCACGTGCTACATTTTTATTTCTTGGCTATCCCGTGCATTCGCCACGACATAGGTCAAAGCCATTCTAAAAAAGAAAAGAAAAAAAAGCCCCCATAAATGATGAATTCAAACCTTCTAGTAAGCAACACCCCATAATTAGCCCCATCCTAAAAAAACTCCAAGTAGATCACTATTACTATTGGTACGCAAAAATGATTTTAATTCTATTAAAGGCTCATTTGAATTCCGAAATGATAACTTACTTTAGGACTATGGATTCAAGCTAAAAATGGGCATATATTTTTTTGTTATCGGTCCCTTTTTGTGCTTTTGCGTGCGGTGGAAGATACGGGAAACAATGCGAACAAAATGTGGGAGGAAATGAACTTCTCATTTGACGAATGAGCAACCCTAAAAATAAATGTAATTTTAAAACATAATTTCGGGTTCTTTCGATGTACATGAGTGCACATACATCGCACAACCATAAATGGTATTGTGGTTTACAGTTGTATTCCTGGATTTTTTTGTTGTTGAATTGGATTATTAACAAATGTGAATTTCTCATAACTTCACATAACTTAGTGATTTCTTTAATTTCTAGTCAAAATATTCGACGTTTTCAATTTGTCTAGATGTGAGAAATTAATGAAGTACAAAGTTTTACACCAAATTTAACGAAATTAAGAAAGAGAAATAAATCAGAATATATGTCTATGTTGGCATAGTTTTTTCTTTAGTTATTTTACAAATTTTTATCTTCTTGATCAACTCCTCTCATCTAATTTACCCCAAAAAAACTCCTCTCGTCTAGTCAAATTGAAAAAGTAAAAACTGAATTTCATAAAATAGTTGCATTTAGGTCGACATCAAATCCCCTCAACAATCATATGCTATTATTGATATTTTCCCTAAGTTTATACTGATTCGCACACTGTACCATGGGACCTGACATTTTAGGTGAGGTTTGGCCTAATAAGTTGGCTGGCTTATTTTTCGTCTTTATTTGATTTTTTTTCACGTTTTTTAGTTTTTCGTCAACTTTTTGTGTATTATTGGTTCATCTCGGCGAGAGGAATCAAAAAAGTATAAAATTATGACCCGTGCTTAAATTTTTTTGAATAAAGACAAAAATAAGCCAAAATGTCAACTTTTTACACTTTTTTCGATTTTATTCAAAAAATTGAAACTTCTAGTCATAATCTTTTACCTTTTTGGATTCCTCTCGTTGAGACGAACCAATAATACTCAAAAAATCGATGTAAAACTAACAAATACAAAAAAAAATCAAATAAAGACAAAACAAAAAGTTAAGTTGGCTTTTTTAGCCAAACTTAACCTTAATTTCTTTTAGTAGCAAGTTAGGTCTCCGTGAGGGGCCAAAATAAAGAGTAAACATGAGATGCCAATAAAGTTTTTTTAACAACTTTAGAAAACCATTAACCAACCTTTTGTAAAATTAAGATACTATGAAGATTACATTAAAAAATCCAACAAATCTACAAAGCCCCAACAAATCAAGTTCAAAACCCTAGAGAGAAACACACTGGGGAAGAGATATACAAATCTAGTTCATTAGATATTTTTGGAGCACCGCTGTCACACCTTCTTTCACAACTATACGTACGTCCATGTAAAACCCAGGACTAATTAGCATATGGATTTTACACAAATTTACGATTGTGGAGACTGTTGAGCATCATATGACGGTACCCGATGAGCACTGAACAATTACTTCACGTGCCCGCACAACGGGCATACATTGCTCCTCTCAAACAACTCCGAAACAAAGCTCCTATGGACGACGACCTCCTCCTCCATCATCTCCGTCACATCATCATCCTCACCATCATCACCGTCCTCTTCTTCTTCGATTACCCACTCCTTGTCCAAAAACTCCCTCATAGTCATACTTGGCAACGATCTAAACCCTATCATAACTTCCTCCACCCACTCCCTCCCAGTCCTCGGCCTCCTAATCGCCGTCGCATAGTCTCTCTCGAAACCCTCACTCGCCATGGCATTTTGGTCGTACCACCGACACCACTCGCGGAACTTGCTGAGAGGTACTTGGACCATCTTCTCTATTCTCAAAGCCACAACACTGCCTGGCACAATCGCCGAGCTACAAAGGAAATCCTTCAGCGTGTCTTCAAGCACGCCCTCACCATTGATACCCAGCGTGGAGCGGGCCTCGCCGATTGCCTCCGATTCCCACTCGATAATCTTATCCAGTGGGAACGGGATTCGCAATTCCGAGATTAGGTTGGAACTGGTCCTTATGTGGCTTGGATGTATATGAAAGAATTTGGAGAGGGAGAGACCTGGTAAGGTACGGCCCAACCCGGCAAAGAACACCACGCTTATGTTGACATTAATGGTCAAGTTCTCAGGTAGCGGTGGTGGCAAGGTGGAGAGTGGTGCCTGGTGGGCGGAGACGTGGATGGTGTAGTTGTCGTGGCCGTTCAAGGGTGGCAGCCATGTCGGGTGGAACAGGCGCATCTTGAAGAGAAAGAAAGAGAGTATGATATTTGGTGATGCAGAAAAGGAAAAGAAATTTTTGGGGGGAGATTTTTGGTGATGCCCTACTTGACGTACTCTATGGATGTATATATAATAGAGTGAGTGTCCTAAATAGGAAAGTGTTGAATCGGAGAGGGTTTTTTTTGTATTTGAAATACAATAATTAGAAGTTTCCTTTTTCCCTTTGGGTACAGCGCAGACACGGGTTGGTAAAGAGTCCCACATTCCATAAAAAAATACTAGTAGATTAGTGTTTTTGTTACGTTGTTGGACAAGTAGATTTAGTATTCAGAAAAAAAAATTACGTGCAACACTGTCACACAGTTAATAAAACATCCCAAATCAAATTCGTTTGGACTAACAATTTTGAGATGTTAGAGCATGCATATACCAAATCTAGATTATCATTTTGAGTTCACAAATTAATAATGACTTGATATAAAAAATATTATCACACTTACCGATCAAAAAATTTGTCACTCTATCTAGGATTAGTGTTCAGCCATCGTCTTTCATTGATCTAGCTATGTGTAAATCTGCAATGTTAATTTTTTTACTCGTTAGTGATTCTGTACATTCATGATGCAGTTGCACCGCTGTCAAATCTAGGGGCTTTAACTTGATGTAAAAAAAAAAAAAAGACCTTCTAAATGATGAATTCAAAACTTCCAATAGAATCCTGAAATAAATCCAAGTATAGATGGAAGACTATTAATGTTGCTAAACAATGATTTAAAGGCTATTAAGTTTGATGTAACAGAAAAAAAGACCTCATAAATGATGAATTCAAATTAAACTTCCAATAGCATTAGCCCTATCCTGAAATAAATCCAAGTATAGATGGAAGACTATTACTAATGTTGGTAAACAATGATTTAAAGCTATTTAATATTGCTCATTTGTATTCCTAACTAACTACTTGGATTTTCTATTCAAGCGAAAATTGGCAATGTATTTAATTTGTTAACATGACTGTCACATCACATTTAGGTACACAAATCGAAGCGGAGCCTTTAGTATACAGTTTGCAAAATTTGAATATACAAAAGTCTAATTAGTAAACTTGCAAAAACAAGCCGAGCACATCTAAATTGTCCCTTTGTATCCACAAATCAAATTTTTGAAGTTTATTAAGGCTTTCAAATCAGGTTTGAGTAAGTTATTACTTGCACGTTCAACTTATGATTCTTTAAAATTCAAGTTATTCGAGATCAGTCAGAGATTAATAAAACATCGAAATCCAATTTGTTTGAACTAATAATGTTAAGATGTTTGAGTAATTAAATACCAAATCTAGATAATCATTTTGTGGTTTGCAAAATTTGAATATACAAAAGTATAATTAGTAAACTTGCAGAAAAAAGCCGAACACATAAGCAAATTTTTTTTAAAAAGAAAATCCTTTAAACCGAGAAGTGAGAAAAGCTCCATTTAGGAATGTTTCTAAAGCCCCCAAATTGTCCCTTTATATCAACAAATCAAACTTTATTATTTTTGAAGTTTGTTAACCTTTCAAAACAAGTTTGAGTATGGTTCCAAAAAAAAAAAAAAAAAAAACAAGTTTGAGTAAGTTATTACTTGCTCGTTCAACTTGTGATTTTTTTAAATTCAAGTTATTCGAGATCAAACACAGGTTAATAAAACATCGAAATCCAATTCGTTCGGACCAATAATGTTAAGATGTTTGAGTATGTACCAAATCTAGATTATCATTCTGTGTTTAGAAATTAATATTTAAAAAATTAACAACTGGAACGATGTGATATTTAAATTATTATCACAGTTGCCGATAAAAAAAAAAGTCACTCTAGCTAACATTAGTGTTCGTCCATCGTCTTTCTCAGATCTAGCTATATAGCAATGACTATTGCAAGTCTACATAGTTAAATTTTTTATTCGTTCGTGCTTCTATTACCTTCATGATGCCGTTGTATCGCCGTCAAATTTATTAGGTACTTTAAGAGCTTCCCCATTTGACTATTTTATCTAACTTTAGGGTCATAATTTTGTCAGTTAATTAACAAGAAAATGCAATTTTTTTTGTCCCATTTGATAGTGTAAGGACCACTTTTTCTAGCCCACTTTTGTATCAGCTTGTAAACCTTTAGTACCTGTGGCTGGTACAACAACAATAGTTTTATGGGACCCATTTAAGGGGAAAAGAAGAGAGTGAAAGGGAGAGAGGAAGAGGGAGAGGGGACCAACCCCTGATTTTTCAGAAAAGCTAAAGAGAGATAGGAGAGGGAACTGTGTATGTATAGGCCGTTTGTTTTTTTACTCTTTTTTGTTCTTTAACCAACACACTAAAAACATTCATAAAAATATAAAATGAACGACTTTTTCATTCACTACCTAACAACTCTCTAACACAATTTTTATGTCCCACTTTTAACTCTTTTGGTCATATAACCAACATTTTTAGTTAGTGTCAAATGCGGATGCTCTAAGCTGAACGTAAAAGCAAAAGGGCCTTATAAATGATAAATTCAAAACTTTCAGTAGAATTGCCCCACCTTGAAATAAATCCTAGTATGGATAGAAAACTATTAATGGTGCTAAAAGACGATAAAACATTTAGCAAAGAATTCCATCTAGAGAGAGAAAAAGTTAGATTGAGGCGTTCCATCTTCCATCGCCGGATGGGGAGCTGTTAGGAGATTAAGGTGAACTGGATTCCTTGACCTCCCTCCATCACCGACAATGGTAAAAGTCTATGGATAAGGTTCTGCGTTAAAGTAAACTGGTCATCTCATTGCTCGTCTCCTTGTCGATGTAGATCTATTTTGGGTAAGGTTCTGTTATCTGGAATACTTGTCCCTGTTTCATACAAACTGTGAAGAAATGAGGGGTTTTCAATCTAGAAGTAATTGGGGATTTGGTGATGGTGCTCCAATAGTCTTCACAGCTGGGTTCATGCGAAAGATCGGAGAAAATATCAAGCAAAAAGGTATTCGGGATCTTGAGTTGGCCCGACGAGATAAGTTCCAAGATCGATCTCAAGTGATCAATCGGAGAGGTAATGTCATGACTCTTGATCAACTGGTTGCTGCTCACTCCATCGAGCAAGCTAAAGCCCTAAATCCATGGTTTTCAAAGAAGGCCGAAATACAACTTCCAAATATGGGCATCTCATGTGTTGGTTTTCCTATTTCTGATCGCTTTTGGGTGAGGCCACCTCATCCTACCTCGCCGGGTTCATCTCCGACGGGGTGTAAGGGGCAATCTCCGCATCTGGCCTCCAAGGATTAAACCCTGTGGAGGTGTAAGGGGAGATTCTGTGCCACTTTCTTGGATAATCAGTTGATTATCATCCTATTCTTGGGTTATTCCTATCTTCTCCTTTATTTTTAGGGGTACCTCTTTAAGCTTCAATCGTGTAAGAGGAGAAGGCGGTAGTATGAGGGGGAATAAGAGACAAGATATTAATGAGACAATTTTTGACGAAAATTTCAAATGTAGAAATTGGGGATTGTTTGGTGAAAGACCTCACAAGAGTGTAGATGATAGTAGCTGGGTTCCTTTCAATCACATGAAGACATCGAAATTTCGGATGCCCAAGTTTTCAACAAAATTTGGGGCCAATGTTACCCTATTTGTTGGAAATCTACCAGAAGACATGGACACTGAGTGGTTATCTCAACTCTTCAGCATCTCTGGGTATGTTATTTTTGCCACAATCCCTAATAGAAGATCCTATATGCATAATGACAGATGCGGTTTTATCAAGTTTGCAAGTAAAAAGGAAGGACTCAACGCTATCAAATCTTTGAATGGAATGCATATTAGGGGTCATAACATTCTTGTCAAATGGGCTAGATTGTCCATCTACCCCAGAGGCTATACACAAAGGAAGCACATGGGATCTAAATCCAATCACGATACTCAATTTTGGAAGCCAAAATTTGCCCCTTTATTAAATCTAAACAAGTATCCTGGGACTTCTAAGAAGATTATTTCACCTATCAAAGTGATGGAAGTGGGAAATGAATGGCTATACATGAGTGTCATCGCAAAGCTTCCTGCTGATAGGTCGTTGGCTCTGTTTCAAGATCATATTCAATCTCTGAGCCTAGTCAATATCATTGTCAGACCTAGGGGGGTAACTATGTCATTCTTACTTTCTGTACACCTTTGACAGAGATTCATCATTTTCCAGGGGTGAAATGGCATGGTTAAAAGAATAGTTTGTGGAATTCTATCGCTGGGAAGATTCAAAATCTTTACCCAGCTCTAGACTAGTGTGGCTCAATTGCTATGGAGTGCCTTTTAATTTGTAGAATGCAAGAACTTTCTCAAGATTGGCAGGATTGGGGGGAAGTTATTCAAATTGCTGAGGAAACCACAAAGTCCATGAATTTCTCAGTTGGCAAAGTTTTAATTTCTACAAATGTTATGGATTCAATTAACCAAGTCGTGGAGGTGGAATGCAAGGGAATGTTAAATCCAATTCAAATTATTGAGAAGCAAATTGTCCCTATTACTATTCTTCAATCTTGCCCTTGTCTTAATCATGTTGAAGATTTTGGGCACATTCCCACAACTTCTGTAGCAGAAACCAGATTTGATAGAGTGGAAGGGGCTGATGAAACTCCAGGGAAGATGCTCAAAATTGTTGAGGCCACAGTAAATGTTATTAAAACAGGCGGAGTTGTTGGGGCTGATGAATCTCAAGGAAAACTACTCAAAATTGCTAAGGCCATAGGTAACGGTACAAATGCATTGGGTTTGCCAATTACAGTTGATACTCATTTATTACGAGCATACCATATTGTTCAATCTGAAGTGGGAAATTAAAAAATCATTAACATGGAGAGCAAACTGCATGGAATTTGAATAGTCACTGAGATTGGAAGGGGGTGCATCAGTTTGCCTCTTAACTCTACTAAGCTGTCTTTCGCCCAATTTATTTTTCCAAAGGCAACATCTCTGAATGAACCAATTGAAAGCCCAATTAATCATGACTCAATTGAAGTGGTGGATGTTAGCCCAAAGGAGGTATCCCTTCAACTTTTGAACCCTGTAACTAATCAAACAGTGAAAAATAAAAGAAATCAGAAATCTGTTGAGGAGCTATTGAAGATACAATGTCCAAAAGAAGAGGTGGTTGTAAAAAGCAAAAGTGTGTGTTGTTTAGATCAGCTATTGCTGCTACTGTCCTTTTTGCTACTTCTATTTCTACAAATGGAATAGAAACATGAACAAATTAAACTTAAATGAAGAAAAAGTTGCATGGACTGTATCAAAGATCATTGGAGAAGACTATCTAGGTAATGATGATGAGATTATCTGCAAAATCAAGACAACAGACAACCTGGATGATATGGTCAATGGTGGGCTAGAAACCTCTCTCCTTTTGTAAAATCTTTAGAATCAAAGCAATAAAAGGAAATTCTGATGAAGATCTAATCCTGGAATATCAGAGGGTTGGGGAAGAATGAGAAAAGAGGAAAATGAAAAAAGTTAGCTAGAGAAAAAAAGGTGGATATCCTGATGCTTCAAGAAACAAAGCTGAAGATGACAAATAATACTCCAATTTGCTCCCTATGGGGACGTAGTGATTGGTCTTTTTGGAGGTGGATTGTGAGGGCAATGCTGGCGGACTTTTAATCATTCGGAACTCTGAGTTATTCAAGATGGTGGAGGCTTGTTGCAGCAGAATTTTTTTTGTTAGTCAAAGGTATTTTAAAGTCAAACTTCTATTGTACATTGGTTAATATTTATGGCCCTTGTAATGCAACTGCAAGAAGGGAGCTGTGGGAGAAGTTATTTAGACTGAAAACTCATTACTCTAAACCTTGATGCCTGGGTGGAGACCTCAATGAAATCAGAAATACTGATGAAAGACAGGGATGCTCATTGGGAGAGAGAGGAATGAGGGATTTGAATAAATTCATTGATGACATGGAACTCATTGACATGCCACTGCTAGGTAGAACTTTGACATGGTCAAACTCAAGAAGAAGAATGCTAGAGCAGAATTGATAGATTCCTAACTTCAACCTAAATGGTTGGATAGATTCAAATTGAAGCAATGGGGACTTCCCCGTACCTTATCTGATCATTGCCCACTTCTACTGATGAAGGATGAAAGAGATTGGGGGCCTAAGCCTTTTAGGTTCTTCAATCCATGGTTAGAACACAAGGATTGCTTAAAAATTATGGAAACAACTTGGTGTACGTGAGGGTACACATCAAAGATGGGCTGCCACCACTCTAAGCAACAAATTGAAAGTAATGAAGGAGCCCTTAAATCTTGGGCAAAGGAGGTTTTTGGTGACACTCAAAAGAAACTGAAATTGATGGAATCTGAACTACACAATCTAGACCTACAAGCTGCAGGGTGAACTATTATAACTGAGGGGAGAACCAAATGGAGACAACTAAGAGAAGAAGGTTGGAGATTGAGCAGAATCATCGAGAGAATGTGGTTGCAAAAATCAAGAGTCAATTGGCACCTCAAGGGGGACAACAATACAAAATTCTTCCATGTTATGGCTTCATCAAGCATCAACTCTATCATTGTGGGGGAAAATACAGTGGAGGATCCTGAGGAAGTCAAACTAGCTGTACATAATCACTTCAAAAGTCTGTATGTAGAAGAAGTGAAATTTAGGCCTGTGTGTAGCTATCGAAGGGGGAACACAATTGATAGTAGATTGGGATCTGACCTGACTGCTGAATTTATAGAAGAGGAGGTATGGAATGTAATCAAGTCATGTGATGGAAACAAGGCCCCTGGACCTGATGGTTTCAATATGTTGAGCATTAGAAAGGGCTGGAGGTTTATGAAAGGTGACATAATGAATTTCGTGTGTGAATTCCATAGGAATGGTCGTCTACCAAAATGCATCAATTTATCATTCATCACTCTGGTTCCAAAAGAAGAAAACTCTATTGGCCTATCTGATTACAGACCTATTAGTCTAATTGGTAGAATGTATGGGATACTTTTAAAAGTGCTAACCTCAAGACTCAAGACTATTATTCTTGTGGTGGTGGGAGATGTTCAATCTGCATTTTCAGGGGGCAAAAACATTCAGGATGGCATACTAATAGCTAATGAAATTGTGGATGGATGGAAGAAAGATAGAAAGCATGGTCTAATCATCAAATTAGACTTTGAAAAGGCATTTGATAAATCAAATTAGACTTTGAAAAGGCATTTGATAAGTTGAATTGGAATTGTATTCTTGTTATGATGAACACTATGGGTTTCCCTAAAAAATGGATTGCTTGGATAAAAAAATGCTTGACATCTGCCTGGGTCTCTGTGCTGGTAAATGGATCTCCTAGCAATGAATTCCAAATGCAAAAAGCTGTAAGACAAGGGGACCCTCTCTCCCCTTTCCTTTTCATCATATCAGCAGAGAGTCTTAATTGGATGTTTAAAGATGTAGTATCTCATGGAACTCTCAGTGGGTTAACCATTGGGATTAATGGGTGTACTATCACTCACCTCCAATTTAAATTCAAGCTATTCCGGATCAATTCGATGAAAGTTTCCTAGAGACAACAAATAAATTAATAACTGATGCAACGATATGCAAACATAATACTCAAAGGTATTGTTATTCTATCGTAAGGTTATTCTAAATTCTCATATGTTTGTCTTTCAATGATCTAACTCTGTGGTAATGACCAGTGTTAAATTTTTATTTCTTGGCTATCCCGTACATTCGTCACAACATAGGTCAAAGCCATTGTAGAGAGAAGATAAAAAAAAGCCCCATAAATGATGAATTCAAACCTTCTAGTAAGCAACACCCATAAGCCCCATCCTAAAAGTAGACTATTACTATTGGTATCGCAGAAATGATTTTAATTCTATTAAAGGTTCATTTGAATTCCAAAATGATGACTTACTTTAGGAATGTGGATTCAAGCAAAAAATGGGCATATATTTGTTTGTTATCTGTCCCTTTTTTTGCTTTTGCGTGCGGTGGAAGATACCGAGAAATTATTGAAGTACAAAGTTTTTTTAACAAAATTAAGAAAGAGAGATAAATCAGAATATGTCTATGTTGGCCTGGTTTTTTCTTTAGTTATTTTCCAAATTTTTATTATAATTTTTAATGACTCTCATGCGTCAGAGATGCCGAGCGGGGTATGGCAGGATACCCTTTACAAGAAGGTCACCTATGTGAGTATGAAGTGGGGCTGCTTTTTTGAGAATCCTGGCAAAATTTTCGAGAAAAAAATAATTGCAGAACCAGGAAGAGGGTGTCATGGCAGAAATGAACCCAATAGTGAGAACTGAACTACATCAGGAGAAGTCCTATGTGACGTATGTTGTTCAAGTTTACACAAACAGCGGAACAGTTCAAAGTAGGATTGCACATTGGCCTGCTAGTAAACTCAATAGGCTACCACAAGGGAATGTTCAAGGCAAAAAACTACCTATCCTATGCAGGAATTATCCGTTGCCTCTCTCTCGGGTTAGCTTTGTACTCTGCATCAGTATGCCTGCCAATTTCATTCACCGGGGGGGGGGGGGGGGGGGGGGTGGAATGTTGGAAGTTTCATGAAATTTCGGATGAATGAAATCGGGGCGTTTCAGAGGGTCTAATGAGGCAACCAAATAGTCTACTCCAGGTTCGATGAATCTGGACGAAGTGTTTAATTTCTAGCGATTTCGAGTGGTTCATGAATTGAGGTAAATGGCATGAATTCAAATCGGGAGTTACATTCCAATTCATTGTGATAGTTTTTATTCAGATTTTATGTTGGAGGTTACGGAATTCAATTACAGAATTGATTCCCGTATTGATTTCAGAGGCTCCTCCTTCACCTATATAAATGCAGCCTTGCCTTTGTTTCAACATCAGAAAATTCATGTCACTTTCAAGCTCCAGAAATTCATCTTTGAGAGAGAGAGAGAGAGAGAGACACTAGTAAGTTCGCCAAGGCAACCAACGGAGGTGTTCCGGTGGTTAGTGGTTCTAGCCATTTTATCCTAGGACGAAGACGCCGGTGTATTGGTAGGCGGCAAATCTTTGTTAAGGAGACTATGGTATCACAGGACTTGGCTCGGTTTGTATCTCGTTTCGTATTCCGTTCTTGTAATCTATAATTTCAGTTTGATTATCAATGAAATCGTTCTCTGGAATTGTTATTGCCGACTCTTTTTCCAACAAGGTGGAGAGTGGTGCTTGGTGGACGGAGACGCAAATGGTGAAGTTGTCGTGGCTGTTCAACGGTGGCAGCCATGTCGGGTAGAACAAGAGCATCTTGAAGAGAAAAAGAAAGAGAGTATGATATTTGGTGAAGTAGAAAATGAAAGGAAATTTTTGGGGGAAGATTTTTGGTGATGCTCTACTTGACACACACTATGGATGTATATATAATATAGTCAGTGTCCTAAATCCCTAAAAGTAGGAAAGTGTTGAATCGGAGAGGGTTTTCTTATTTGAAATAAAATAATTAGAAGTTTCCTTTTTCTCTTTGGGTACAGCGAATACACTGGTTGATAAAGAGTCTCACATTCCATGAACAACTAGATTATGTATTTTTTTTCTGTTGTCGTACAAGTAGATTTTAGCATTTAAAAAAAAGTATTAAGTGCAAAGTGTCACAGGGTTAATAAAACATCCCAAATCAAGTTCATTTGGACTAATAATGTTAAGATTTTTGAGCATGCATAGACCAAATCTAGATTATCATTTTGTGTTTACAAATTAATAATGACTTGATATCAAAAATATTATCACTCTTTCCGATCAAAAAAATTTGTCACTCTATGTAGGATTAGTGTTCGGCCATCGTCTTTCATTGATTAGCTATGTCGTAATGACTACTGCAACTCTGCAATGTTAATTTTTGTACTCGTTTGTGATTCCGTACATTCATGATGATGTTGCATCGCCGTCAAATCTGGCGGCTTTAAGTTGATGTAACAAAAAAAAAAAAAGACCTCATAAATGTTGAATTGAAAACTTTAAAGGCTATTTAATATTGCTCATTTGTATTCCTAAAGAACTACTTGCACTTTCTATTCAAGAGAAAATTGGTAATGTATTTAATTTGTTAACATGACTGGTACATCACATTTAAGCACACAAATCTAAGCGGAGCCTTTAGTATATATTTTGCAAAATTTGAATATACAAAAGTCTAATTAGTAAACTTGCAGAAACAAGCCGAGCACATCTAATATCATATGAAAAACACAAAAACACTTTAGAAAATATTTACTTGTACCTTTGTATCCACAAATCAAATTTTATTAATTTTGAAGTTTGTTAAGCTTTCAACTCAGGTTTGAGTAAATTATTACTTGCTTGTTCAACTTATGATTTTTTAAAATTCAAGTTATTCGAGATTGGTCACATGATTAATAAAACATCGAAATCCAATTTGTTCGGACTAATAATGTTAAGATGTTTGAGTAATTAAATACCAAATCTAGATAATCATTTGTGGTTTGCAAAATTAGAATATACAAAAGTCTAATTAGTAAACTTGCAAAAACAAGCCGAACACTTTAGCAAATTTTTTTTTAAAAAGAAAATCCTTTAAACCGAGAAGTGAGAAAAGCTCCATTTAGGAATGTTTCTTAAGCCCCTAAATTGTCCCTTTATATCAACAAATCAAACTTTATTATTTTTGAAGTTTGTTAAGCTTTCAAAACAAGTTTGAGTAAGTTATTACTTGCTCGTTCAACTTGTGATGTTTTAAAAATTCAAGTTATTCGATATCAATCACAGGTTAATAAAACATCGAAATCCAATTCGTTTGGACTAATTATGTTAAGATGTTTGAGTACCAAATCTAGATTATCATTTTGCGTTTAGAAATTAATATTTTAAAAATTAACAATTGGAACGATGTGATATTAAAATTATTGTCACAGTCGCCGATAAAAAAAAAAAATACTCTAGCTAGCATTAGTGTTCGTCCATCTTCTTTCTCAGATCTAGCTATATGGTAATGACTACTGCAAGTCTAAATAGTTAATTTTTTTATTCGTTGGTGCTTCTATTACCTTCATGATGCCGTTGTATCACCGTCAAATTTATTAAGTGCTCTTAATCCGTCAAATTTATTAGGTGCATTAAGAGCATCCCATTTGACTATTTTATCTAACTTTCGGGTGATAATTTTGTCAGTTAACAAGAAAATGCAATTTTTTTGGTTCCATTTGAAAGTGTTAGGACCACTTTTTCTACCCCACTTTTGTGTCAGCTTGTAAACCTTTGCTACCTGTGGCTATTATGACATCCATAGTTTTATGGGACCCATTTGAGTGGAAAGAAGAAAGTGAGAGGCTGTTGGTCACCTGGTTTTCTACTTTTTCCATTCTCATTTTTCAATTCTAGGTGTTTGGAAGATAACACCGAAAAGTCATTCTCTCAAAACAGGTTTTCCATTTTAAACAAGAGAAAACATTGTTTCCATCTACGCTAGAACCAAAAAGAGCTTGAGAGCTCCTTTTCCTTTTCTACTACTCATTTTGGCATTTCCTCAATTCTATTCTCCCATTCCTACCTGTTCCCTTGTTTATCTCTGGATCCCTTTGCCACCACACAACACAAATGAATGTGAGAGAGAGACAGAGAGAGAGAGAGAGGAAGGAGCTTGAAGATCTTTGCTCACTGTTCTTGTTGGAAATCGTTCAGATCTTACCTGGAGTTGCCGCTGCTCTGGCTCCGACCACCACCACCACCACCACCTGAGGCAATTGAAGTTTCAAAAGTTGATCGCCAAATATGCTATTCTCCCATTCCTACCTCTTCTCTTGTTTATCTCTGGATCCCTTTTTCCACCACACAACACAAACAAGAGAGAGAGAGAGAGAGAGAGAGAGAGAGAGGAGGAGGAGGAGGAGGAAGCCTAAAGATCTTCGTTGCACTGTTCTTGTTGGAAATCGTTCGGATCTTACCTGGACTTGCCGCTGCTCTAGCTCCGACCACCACCACTTGAGGCAATTGAAGTTTCAAAAGCTGATCGCCATTAATTGGGGTGAAGATGTCTTGGAGCTTGTTAATGATGTGGATCACGGAGGAGGGGGAGAGGTCGGCTGTGGGGTTATTCACTGGTAGTCCTCCAATTGTTTGCATTTTGAGAGAGAGAGAGAGAGAGAGAGAGAGAGAGTTTTGTTTTGTGCAAATAGTTAAAAAAGGAGATGTCGAATGAGAAACAAGCTTTCAGGGACAAGAATTGAAAATTACAAACTAGAGTCGAAAATTATATCCTTCCACGTTCAAAGATAGAAAATTAATTTGGGATTACTTCCATTTTTTTATTTTTTTTGAAAAGCAAGATTACTTCCATTTTACGTATTCTCTTTAGTTGTGATTCAAAGATTTGAATGATTGTGTGTGCAGATTTTGTGGTGATGCTATTGAAACTGTTAATCATCTATTCTTACACTGTGAGGCAGTTTAGGAAGTGTGGTGCAAGGCTCTTAATTGGTGGGGCATCAATTAGGTGGTTCCATCATCCATAAAAAGCTTTTCATTTGGTGGCAAAGCTGGAGATTCAAGAAGGCAAAAAAGTTGCTTTGGGAGCTAGTTAGTTTGGCAATATTGTGGAGTATATGGAAAGCCAGGAATGATCTTGTTTTTCTGGGAGTAATCCCAAAATGAGAGGAAATGGGGGAGATCATAAAGTTCAGGATTGACATTCTCCTGAGGTTCAAAAGGTGTCTCTACTAATGACATTCTCCTGAGATTTCTAGCTCTAATTCAGTCGCTGGGGTAGGAGATTGGGATGTTTGTTCG
Source organism: Vaccinium darrowii (assembly GCA_020921065.1). Classification (NCBI taxonomy): domain Eukaryota; kingdom Viridiplantae; phylum Streptophyta; class Magnoliopsida; order Ericales; family Ericaceae; genus Vaccinium; species Vaccinium darrowii. The sequence continues at coordinate 26,474,394 of CM037162.1, read as the reverse complement.
GTGTCCCAATTTGGTGAATTGTAAAGGTTTAGTGCAGGGTTGTATTTTTTCTAAGTTGAGTCCTTTTCAACTTCTTGTTTTTTCTTTTGCTTCTCATATAGGCTGCTTTGTTGGTTTGCTGTTGGTGGCCCTCTAGGGGTTTCACTTTCCATTCCTCTTCAGCCTTATGTTGTATCCATGTTTCACTCCTCTTTGATCTCTAAATTTTTCTTCTTTGCAGATCAAAAAAAGTATGAGAGGCTTTCAATTACCCAAAAAAAAGAAAGGTCAAAAGATATTTTCCAAAAAAACAATATTTTAAATTTTATGGATAGGTCGCGTTTACAAAAATGTTACCCAATATGATTTTATAAAAACTTGCTAAAAACAATATTCATACACACTTTTAATACCATAGTAATAAACAAGGGCAAAATGGTAAACAATCAATCCATGACTCATTTTCATCATTATTCCCCCAAACACTACTACTGTTGCAAAATGCATTCTGCACATTTCTCCCAAACACTCCTCCCAGATTCTAAACACATTCATACCATAATTCAAAAAGCTAAAAGGTTAAAAAGTTGAAAATTAGAAGCTAAAAAGTAGGCTCCCAAACACCCCCTGAAAGGGAGAGGAAGAGGGAGAGGGAGAAGGGACCAGACCCTGATTTTTTGGAAAAGTTAGAGAAAGGTAGGAGATGGAACTGTGTATGTATAGGCTTTGTTTTTTTTTTTACTCTTTTTTGTTCTTTAACCAGCACACTAAAAACACTCATAAAAATATCAAATGGACCACTTTTTCATCACTACCTAACAACTCTCTAACACAATTTTTGGGTCCTACTTTTAACTCTTTTGGTCATATAACAAACATTTTTAGCTAGTGTCAAATGCAAATGCTCTAAGCTTAACGTGAAAAGCAAAAGGGCCTCATAAATGATGAATTCAAAACTTTCAATAGAATATCCCCACCTTGAAATATATCCAGGTATAGATAGAAGACTATTAATGGTGCTAAAAGACGATAAACCATTTAGCAAAGAACTCTATCTAGAGAGAGAAAGTCAGATTGAGGTGTTCCATCTTCCATTGCCGGATGGGGAGCTGTTATGAGTTTAAGGTGAACTGGATTCCTTGACCGACCTCCAACGCCGACAACGGTAAAAGTCTATGGATAAGTTTCTGGGAGAAAGTAAACCGGCCATCTCTCCGCTCGTCTCCTTGTCGATGTAGATCTATTTTGGGTTAGGTTTTGTTATCTGGAATACTTGTCCATGTTTTCTACAAACTGTGAAGAAATGAGGGGTTTTCAATGTCGAAATAATTGAGGATCTGTAGTTGGTGCTTGAAATAGTCTTCAAAGCTGGGTTCATGCGAAAGATCAGAGAAAATATCAAGCAAAAAGGCATTGGGGATCTCAAGTGGCTCAGAGAGATAAGTTCCAAGACCGATCTCAAGTGATCAATCGGAGAGGTATTAGCAACGACAGTTAGACTCCAGTGATTAACAATCATTGGAAATATGGTGTCGGGAAGATCCTCACTACTCTATTCGTGGACAATTTACCAGTGGACATAAAGAAGCTTTGGGTACACAACTTATTTTTGAAGTTTGGAAGAGTTAGAGATCTATTTATTCCTAATCAGATCAGCAAAATCACCGGTCAAAAGTTTGGATTTGTGAGATTTGCAAGGAGAGAAGAAACTGCTATATATGGCATTTGAGAAAGTCGATGGAAACTGGATCTGGAATCATAAATTGGTGGTAAAGGAAGCTAAATTTAATAGTATTGGCAAAAGTTCAAGTCTAGAAAAGATGCATGTGGCAAAAAACAAGAATGTTTTCTCTAAATCATCCACTTTAGCTCCTCGAGTGGATCTGCACAAAAATGAAAATAAAGTGTGGAGGCCAAAGAAAATTACAAGTGCTATTGACATGGGTTTTGCTGGAAACAATAAAAAATCATCTTATTTGGGAGCCCTGAGGTGAAACAACAAGACTAGATCCAAGCAACCCATTGTGTTGCAAGAGGTGAGTAATGAATGGCTTCATCGAAGTGTTATTGCAAAGTTATCTCTAGTGAGATCAGTGGCCCTCGTCCAGGACCACTTAAAAAGATTGGGATAGGCAAAAATTCAAATTAAGGCTATGGAAGGTGATTATGTGGTTTTGACCTTTCCAAATACAGAAGACAGAGATTCAATGTTTGATAACGAAAAGTTTGCTTGGTTGAAAAAGTGGTTTATTGAGTCTCATAAGCGGGAAAGATTCACTATCAAACCACCACATTGTCGTATTGTTTGGTTAAATTTTTATGGTGCTCCAATTCATCTTTGGAGTGTGGTAAATTTCAAGAAACTTGCTCAACAGTGGGGTGAGGTAGTGACTATGGCAGATGAAACTTCAAAGAGCTTATCTCTGTGGGGAAGATAATGATAAACACTTCAGAAATGAATTTAATTAACGATGTTATGAAAGTTGAAAACAAGGGTGAGGTGTTTAAGGTAAGAATGATCGAAGAACAACTGGGGATAAATACTTTTTTAAAGCGGAGTGCAATTTTTCGGGGTGTATAGCTCAGGATTATATGGATAACAAACATAGTAAGTTAGGGGAAGAAGATGATGATAAGGATGATGATGAGGAGAGAATAAAAGATAATAATGAGGTGGAAGATGATATGTCCAAGATTGGGGTGGTGGATGCTTTGGTCAACAACACTTTGGAATAGTTTGGATGGTAATATGGTTGTCGAGGTGGGGAATAATTTAGTAAGAAATGAGGTGTCAAAATTTGATGAAGTGGTGAATTCTGTTAGGAACACAGTGGAAGAGAATGTTGGTGAAAACATAATGGAGGTGGTTGGTAATTCAACACATATTAATAAGGAGGTTGGGAAATTATGCTTGAATTTGAAAGAAAGTAATAAAGTGGTGGTGGCTGTAGAGTGTCTCAAGAAGTTTGAGGGAGCAAAATTTATTTGCAATGGGTAGTGGACAATCATTACAAGTGGAATTAAATGTGCCATTGGGACAAAGCATAAGGAATAATTCAATTGGGAAGCCTACTGACTTTTCTGGAAAAGATATCTCAGATGTAAATCAACGAAATTCTCCCAAAAGCTGTAGTTTGGTGCCTTTTCAGAGAAATGTTTTGAACAAGAAGTTTGATGTCCATGAAGTACAGGTGAGTGGGAGAAGGAAACAAAAGCAAACTGTATTTGGTCATGAACAGAGAAATTTATCTGTGATGAATATGTGAAGAACAAGCCAATTGAATATATTTTAGGTATCCCTAAAACAAATGGTGTTAAAGGTGGTGAGAAAAGAAACAAGAGTAAGTGTGTAGTTTCTCATTCAGCCATTGCTGCAGCTGCGCTATCTGCACTCTCTGTCTCATTTGTAGCAAAGATTATGGGAGAGGATTACATGAGGGATGAAGATGAAGTCTTGAGCAAAATAATGACAATGGAAGAACAGGAGGAAACAAGAGCTGTTCGGTTGAATGAAGGCATCTAACAGTCTTTTCTAATTTAAAATGGACAAATGAAGATTTGGCTAAACCTGTTTTGAAATTTGGTAATCTTGTAACATTAAAAATTCTGTTGACATTAAAAATTTGGTATCTTCGCTGTTTTATGGTCCATCTGGAAAGTAAGGAATGATCTTATTTTCCGAGGAGCTATTCCGAAATGGGAGGATATTGGAGATATTATCAAGCACAGGATTGAATATTGGTTCAAAGCTGCTCATGGTTCAAAGAATGTCTCTTCTAATGACGTTCTTTTAAGATTTCTAGCCCTTATTGAATCACTATGATATCTACTGTGGAGGTGTACAGTTTGTGGTGTTGATTTCTGATCAACTTTGTCCTTTTTCTGTTTTTCTGCTGCCTTTCACTTCTTGTGGTCTGATTTGGTGACCCATTTCTATGGGTACCATCCCTTTCCTGTTTAGCGTTTGGATGTATAGTGTTCTATTGTTCTTTTCTTGTAATCTCTCCTCTTTTTCATCAATATACCATTCTTCTTTGCTGATAAAAAAAAATAAATCTGTCAAACAATGTGTTGAAGGAAAATGACTTTTTGATGGGACCGATGTGACCCCACCATTTTCTTGGGAATTTTTTGATGGTTGATGGAAGAGTTACTCAATTGGAATTCATTCCTGGAAGTTTGCTTGGAGCTTCAGAAACCAGGCTCTTTTGTTTGTTTGTATCCGGCGACTTATATTCTATATTCTATTTAAAGAGCAGATCTATCCCTCTACAACTTGTTTTCACGGGAATCTGGTGGAGATAGATCCTTTAGAGGCTCAGCCGAGTCTTACATGCATCTAGCACTGCTAATATCTATTTGTTTAGCCTTAGAGATGATGGCGCATCTCAAGGTTTTGTCAATTTAATCAGAACCTGTATATTTTGAATTTTGTATCAGTTCTGGAATTTGCTTGATGCTCCAAAAATTATTGCTTGTCCAAAGTCTGTTCCGATCTTTAGAGTGAGTCTGTTCAGCAATCGACTCTGACGAGAGAAGTTTACTCTCTTTCCCATGATCTAGTTCTCCTGTTCTGAATCAAGTTTTGTCTTCTGAGAACATTTGTATCTGGTTGGATTTGTTACCGGAGCAACTGTGTATCTCATCAAGGTGGAGGCATCTTTGTTTCAATTGAAGGTGACTTTTACCAAGTAGCTAGAGTTTGGTGTTATGTTCTATTTGTCCAGTGTATAGATTTGTGGCTTCATTGATTCGAGAATTATCGCCAAGTTGGAGATTGTTGATTGACTGATAGTGGGCAAGTGTGAGAGAGGTGGCTTAATCCTCTCCTCTCCTCCAAAATCAGATCTAACACTCACCTTCCAACATTTACTTCAATGTCTGGCATTGAGCTACTTGGAGTAATGGCAAGGGTTTGAAATTGGCCTATAAAAGGTAGCCCTTTGGGCTCTGTATTGGTATCTCAGAGTGAGATTAGTGAGAGCATCTAAGTGTGAGTGTGTGTAATCTGTAAAGCTTAGATTAGCGAGGTCTGTGTGGTAGCAATGTAGAAAATTAGAGTGGAGTGTGGGAGAGAACACTTGTAAAGCTTGTGATTTTCTGGCACCTGAGTAATTGCTCTGGTTACCTCTATGGAGTACCTGAATAATTGCTCGATTCATCATATGCTTATACATCTTCCCACGTCATTTGAAAAGTGCTCTCTCCTTCATTATTTTTCGTGTAGCGATAGAGAACAATTGAACTCTACATTATTTGAGATATAGACACCCAACGATATTACTGATTCCGAAAAAGGGTGTCTATTATCTCCAAAATAGGCCGATTGAAAAAAAAGCTCTGAAATATTGCATCAATTACATTAATTTCAACCAGACCCATGAAATCAGACTTACTTGCTTCAACAGAGTTTGATGACGTACACCATCATTGGGCTTCATAGCAAGCATCACGATCTTGCAACTATGACTCATTTTTATAAGAACAAAAATTCCGTTCTCGGCAAATTCAAGCAACAAATAGGATGGATTTCAGCAATTGGCAACCTGCAGATTGAAGTCGAAATGTGGCAACCTGTAGTCTAAGAGTGAAGAATGTTGATTTGCGTATTCAAATTAACTCTGTTTTTTCTAGAGTTAGGAAGAACACCGACCGATGCACTGATGTGCCTTCTAGTAGATTAGACAGTGTGATCTGTCGGCCGCCAAATCCATTGGCCAATCAACAGATCAAATTGCTAGTACATTGTTTCTACTTCTGTTGCATTTTCTGCTTTATTGCGTGGCGCCCAAATCCCTTATCCTGTGGTTTATTTTCTGTTCAAGTCACCCATACCTGTTAAAGGTCTAATTGATCAGTTTATTTGTGAAGTCTTCTAAAATACCTAAAAAAAGCTTTATGTCCAACGAATACGGGCTATCCTTTGCGGCTAGGCGGAGAGGGGTGCCTAAAACCTTCCCCTCACCGTACGGTACATAGCCATGTTTCCTGAATCTAGAATCTCTGTCTAGTTTCTTGGTTTCCCAAAACCAAGTGGCGATTCTCATCGAATTCATAAGGTGTGCAGCAACGGACACACCTTGATGCTATCTAAGCAAATGCCATTGACCATTCTGTGTAGTGAAGGCCCTCTTTGAGATCAAACTGGATCGGGGTATCTACAGTCTGATGACCACATGCATTGCATCAAAAACATTGGGATTTTTATGGTGACCAAGGGAGGAGAGTCTGAGGATGTCTTGGGTGAAAGGAGTGATGGATATTCGGGGAAAGATGAGCGACGATTTGCAGAGCAAGCGCTCGCATCAAAGGCATAAATAGGTAACAGAAATATCTCTACGCTCATGACGTACGGGCGATTTGCAAAAAGTGTAGGTAGAAGAATTTTTTTTGCCTGACGCAGCGGAATTCATGAGAGAATAGTTAGCGTACTATTCCAAACGATGATAGGTCTCGAATCCACAAGAAGAAAGAGAATAACTCTGATTTATAATTGATTAAAAGCTAAATATGCCCATAGGCCACATCCTTATTTATATTAGTAGAAGTCCTAATTAAAAGGAAATTACTTAGAGTGGTGACCAAGCAAAACATTACTTGGAAACCTAGACTATTCTCTAAAAGGAAATAAAATAAAATCTAGCCAAAGTTAAACTAGGAATGTGCAAAACAGGCAGCACAAATAAAATCTTCTAAGAATACTCATAAATAAAATTGTTACAAAAATAATGTTTCCATAAGTGATAGGGGTGTATATCTTGTCCTGCATCATTCTCCTTTTCTTCAAAAGAACTCGTCCTCGAGTTCTCGTTGGGAAACTGCCATCTTCCATGCCAAATAAATAAATATTTTGAATACTTCATCCCGTTGATTTCCTTACAAAAAAACACCATATTAAACAATACTTGCAATGTTATCTTTTCGACATGCTTCAATTGGTTGATAAGATCCACTATATGATTATTGAGAATCCAATCATACTGTTGCACTCCAAGAAAATTGACAACGCTAACTTGACATTGTGGGTACTCTTGATCTTGTTTCATCTTGGTATTGGTTGATACATCAACAATTGGCTCATTGAGAAGGGCTGTCTTGACCATAGAGTCATCAGTTAAGGTAGCAACATCAATTTCTTCCACTGAAAAATCAATTGGGTCCTCAATAACTTGATCACCAAAAACCATATCAATTTTCTGCTTATCACCCAAATCCATATTATTTTTCTTCTCATCAACTTGAATTACATTCTCTTTTTAAGCTTCTTCAACGACATTATTGGCAATGGTGTTGATTGGCTTTTTTTTCTTTGGTCTATATTTTTCTTTCAAAAGTTTCTCATAGTTCCATGGCAAAAATCTTTCTATCATACGTCTTTTAATTATTGGCCATGCACGGATACGACACTTACCCAATTTTTCTCTTGAAGATTGCAAATCTAACCACCAACTAAGTGCGAAATCTATAAATTTTAACCACAAATATATCCACTTTTCTTCGGACAGAATTTTCGCATTCTTAAAGAAATCTTCAATATTTAGAATTCAATCTAAAATATCTTCAAAATACTCATTACCACTGAAGTACCCTGAAGTACTTAAAATTGCAATATTTAAAATTGCAACCACAACCCTGAAGTACCTGCAAATCACGCTCCATACACAAAAACACCTCGCGCACATATTAAATGGAAAATGAAGCTTAAAATGCACGTCTAACATGCCAAATCACCCTACTTAGGCGTGCAAAAGCAAGCTTTCCACGCGCCTATCACATCCCCCAACTTGAGCGTTGCTAGTCCCTAATAACGAACGAAACGGAAATCACGAAATAAAAACGACGACTCAATAAGGGATACGAGGGTTATGCAACCTGTACAAAATCAAATGAAAAATTGAACATCATCTCTTTATACCCACAACTTGGTCACATGCATGCTCTAACAAAAATTCGAATAATTCCATTCCTTGACAAGGTTCAAGATAGAGCGCTTCCACGTGCCACAATATCACTCATACTCACTGAAACACTCTACATCCCATGTGAGGCGCTTGGCAAACCATGTGGATTGAACCAAATCACCACGTGCCAGTCAAAACAACGCCCAATTATACAATGGAAGCTCAATAATCAAGATACCACACATTCACAATTCAATATAACACTTGCATGCAAGAGAGTCAAATGACGTGCATCGGGTCAACTAAGGGCTTCGTTAGCTTATAACGACCGCGGTTAACAAGAAAAAGGGAAACATGCAAAAGGGTGACGGCCTATAGAAGCTCATGGTCAATCTACCCAGACTGACCGTCACCAACACAGACAACACGAACACGAATAACACATAATAACAACTAAAGTTTTAACATCATACTACGCAAAACATCACGAATTAAATTCAACGCAACCACTGACCACACACACGGTCACACCTACCGACAATAAACAAACGCATAAAATGACATAGTTCTTGACCCAACAAACACATGAAATAACAAATACCACTAACACCACCGACATAACCATGTCCAACCCATATCCAACTCGTGCTCAATCATCACCTCCGAACTCAGCATCAGAATGCTCCTCCTCCGCTGGTGCATCCCCGAAGTCATCACTCACCTCCAATTCCCCCCACTGCCTGGGCTGGAAAGGTCCCGGATTCTGTCTCGCAAGCCGTGCCTCCAAATGGCGCTGCCTATCAAGTATGTCAGTCTGGTCTCTAGCCAACTGTGCTTGCCCTCTTTTCAGCTTCCGGTGGCTCTTAGCCAAGCATGTTACACACCCAAAAATCTTCTTGAGCCAAGTCTTGGTGCTAGCACTAGACGGCGACGGAGTAAGCATCGACCCCTCAGCAACTCTCACTTGTGCTCTACTCCGAGTGAGAATGGAAGAATCCATGTCCTTAGGGTTCAATGGATCATTGCTGAGGTATTTCCTAGCCAAGACAATTTTACTCCTCAAAAACTTACTTATCAAGCACGGAAAAGGCATCCTCAAAGAGGTGGGGCATCCCTAAAATCACACATTTGCCCGAATACAAACAGGGCCCAATCACATACCGTGTCCTCACTCATAAATGCAAACATCAAATTCCCAACAAACTTCTGGGGCGCACCCTCCTTGCCCCTGGGGTACAAATTATAACAAACAACTTGGTTCATAAACCGATAATCCTGTGTGAGCCTACCGGGCCAATGGGGATTCCTGGCATTCCTACGGTCATCATACAAATAACCGTTCACCTCATCATCGTTAAAAGTCGACTCCGGCCTAGGGTAGTTTATGGGCCTCATAGGCCTCACATATCCCCATGCAAGGGCTATCTCCCGGGCATCGATAAACACCGGGGTATTGCCAATTTTGGAGACAATCCGTGCCTCCGGAGTCAAAAAGGTCCCCGGCTCCGGAACAATCATATTCTTATAGAACTCCTCAACTAAAGCAGTATTGAAACCGGGATTAGGTTCGAACCAGAAACTCATACCTTGATCTCGGATGGCTTGAAACGGTTGAAAGTTCTCGGGCCACAAGCCATCATCTATTATATGCCTCTCGTTCTTCACCCCCCCTCTTCTTAATCGAGGCCTCCCACTTAGCCTGGTTATCCCTGTCTATCTGGTCCTGGTCCTTACGTTTGGCCCGGATCGGTTGAATTTCCTCCACTCCGCTGGAAGACCCCGCTACTGCCTTCCCTCTACCAATGTGTTGCCTTTTTGATGCCATGACTTGAGGGTTTTTGGTTTAGAAAATTTGGGTTTTTTGGGTTTTCTGATCTGGAAATTTCGGTGGGTTAGAAGAAATTTGGTACTGGTAGAATGGTAGAGGAGAGTGAAAGGAGTGTTTTCGTAAATTTTGGTGAAGATTCGGGGAAGATATGGAGGGTCAAAGTTTAGGGTATTGGAGGTTATGGGGGTTTGGTCGAAGGAAGAAGAAGAAGAATGGAGAAGAAGAAGAAGAAGAAAAAAGGAGAAGAGAGAGAGAGATATGCACGTTATACCCTTTCGGACAGATCAATCTAGAGCGCTACACCATTTTAGGTGTAGCGCTACCGCGTGATGTCATTTTTTTTTTTTTGCAAGGGAAAAGTAAATCTGAAAATTCATTCTCTCTCTCTTAGAAAGGCAGGTTATTAGTGGGAAAATTGGTTTTTCTTTTGGTTGGGGTTTTGGTTAGGATTAAGGTTAAAGGTTTTTTTTTTTTCAAGATCATGGCACCCATAAGCAGAATTCTAATTTCCTCCTCACAACAATGCTCCTGCTTTAAGTCTTTAAAAACTTGCACAGAGTTGGACCACCAAAGTGACACACCACCCAAACACCGGTTTCCTAGGTTTGACACAGGAACTGACACAGACTGGTTTAACATGGGATCAATGGACATATTTAGTGGTTTAATCATGCAAAAATGGCCTTATTTCATCCCCTAAACACGTCACTAACTCTCACACATGCATGTAAAATATTCAACTCATGATATGCAGTACAAACGCCTACTATTTTATGTGAATGCGGAAAGTGAAAAACAATGAAACATGGGATGCCTTAAGGACATATTGTGCACAACGTGAAAACACTACTCAGACTTGCTTATGGTGTGAGAAATATTCGAACATGGAAACCAGATATATGCATGTGAACAAGTTAAATAGGCAAATAATGAGACAACAACTCAGCATGCTCACCTAACTCATACAAACAAGCACAACAATCGTATCCCTAGACTCAAAAATTAGCCAAAAATGTAAAATTTAAAAATGACCCCTAAACTACTAACAACGCTCAAAACCCAAAATACGTGTACAAAGTACACCCGTTCTCCCAACTTGAAATGTGCTCTGTCCCCAGAGCATGAAGACAAAACATAAAAAAAAGAAGAATAAGGGAAAGAGATGGACCGACGAATGGCAGCCAACCATCACGACCCCGGTCGATGTATGGGGAATTTGCCACCATGTCGCTGTTCGTCATCAGAACCGCTCCCAGAATCCATTCCTGCAAAAGACGCAAGAACCAACTACCTACTAGGCAGCAAATGATGTCAGGACCGCCCGCATGTGAAAGCCGGGCCACAACAAAGAACAAGAAAGTAAATAGCAACCACCCCCCATGCGTTCACGCAGCCTCACGTGTCATACTTTTCTCCCCATCCCCCAACGTGAATTGAAGAGTGGGTCATACAAGACCAAAAATGTTTTTTGTTTTTTTATTTATTTTTATTTTTTTATTTTATGGAAAACTGAAAAACACACATGAATAAACAAAAATGCCCTTACAAACGGGGGTTGGGCACACGATCCTTCTTTCAATAGCGGCGTGCGAAGCTATGAAAATCCAAGTCAATGATGGGTACCCCTACTGTTAGGGGTCGGGTCCACACCCAATGAAGAGCATAGTATGCGTGAGCTACCCATCAAAACCAAACTGAAAATATCTACTCAACTGTGTCGTTCGAATAAACAGGATCGACCAACTCCTCATCAGGTTCACCTACCTCCAAAAATTCCAAATAAGGTTTGAGACGCTGTCCGTTAACTTTAAACACATGATCATCTTTAGGGTCACAGACATCGACTGAACCATTTGGGTACACATTGGCTACTATATAGGGACCATCCCAACTGGACCACAACTTACCGGGAAATATATGAAGACACGAATTATAGAGTAACACTTTCTGACCAGCCCTAAAGGTTTTGCGTTGAATGTTCCTATCATGGTACGCCTTAACCTTAGCCTTATAGATACTAGCGTTCTCATACGCGTCATTCCTAAGCTCCTCAAGCTCACTCAATTGCAGTTTTCTATGCTCACCCGCTTCAGTCAAACTAGAGTTGACTGTCTGAATGGCCCAATAGGCCTTCTTCTCTAACTCAACAGGCAGGTGGCAGGCCTTACCGTAAACGAGCCGATAGGGGGAGGTACCCAATACGGTCTTGTAAGCAGTGCGGTAGGCCCACAACGCATTGTTCAACCTGGTGGACCAATCCTTCCTAGTCACACCTACGGTTTTCTCTAAAATCCTCTTTATCTCTCTGTTTGCTAACTCGGCTTGCCCGTTAGTTTGGGGGTGGCATGAAGTGGATACCTTATGAGTGACGTGAAACTCCCCCATTAATTTCTCAAATGACCGACTCGTGAAATGCGTGCCCTGGTCTGAGATAATGGCGCGTGGCACGCCAAACCTCGACAGAATATGCGCCTTAAGAAACTCTAGCACGACTCTCAACTCCATAGACTTAGTGGGAATCGCTTCCACCCACTTCGACACATAGTCCACCGCCAACAAGATGTACTCATAACTGTGAGACATAGGAAATGGACCCATAAAGTCGATGCCCCAGCAATCAAATACCTCTAGCACAAGAATTGGCCTGAGGGGCATCTCGTGACGTGCAGACAACTTGCCAAGCTTTTGGCAACGGTCACATGACCGACAAAACATGTGTACACCCTTAAACATATCGGGCCACCAGAACCCACACTGTAAAATCTTGGCGGTGGTCTTCTTCGCAGAGAAGTGACCCCCACACGCCTCACTATGGCAAAACTCTATGACTCCCTGCTGGTCAGACTCGGGGACACATCTACGCACAATCTGGTCCGCACAGTATTTGAACAAATAAGGGTCATCAAATATGTACTGGCGGACACTTCTCAAAAACCGCTGCTTCTCCTGGGTAGACCAATGCGAAGGAATCTGCCCAGTCACCAAATAGTTGGCGATATCAGCATACCATGGGCACTCATTAGCAGCGAACAACTGCTCATCTGGGAACGAATCTCTAATGGGCAGATCAGAGGTGGGGTCCTCGAACTCTAGACGAGACAGATGGTCAGTGACCACATTCTCCACCCCTTTCTTATCCTTAATGACAAGGTGGAATTCTTGTAGAAGCAGAATCCACCGGATAAGGCGAGCTTTCGCATCCTGTTTGGTCATCAAATACTTCAGGGCCGCATGATCGGTAAACCCCGTGATCGGCGAGCCCACCAGATAGGATCGAAACTTATCTAAGGCAAACACCACTGCTAACAACTCTTTCTCTGTAGTGGTGTAATTCATCTGTGCCTCGTTGAGCGTCTTGCTCGCGTAATAGATCACACACGGGTCTTTCCCTCTCCTCTGTCCTAAAACAGCTCCGACTGCATAGTCCGAAGCATCACACATCAACTCGAAGGGAAGACTCCAATCAGGGGATTGCACAATCGGCGGAGTCTGCTTCAACTTCAAGAATGCCCCCTCACATGCATCAGACCACACAAATGGTGCGTCCTTTGCCAACAATTGACACAATGGACGGGAGATAGCACTAAAATCCTTAATGAACGCACATCTTTGACAGACTTAGGGGTAGGAAGATTTCGGATCAAGTCTATCTTGGCTTTGTCCACCTCGATACCCTTAGAGGACATGATGTGCCCTAACACAATCCCTTGGGTCACCATGAAGTGGCACTTTTCCCAATTTAACACTAAGTGCTTCTCCTCGCACCTCTGTAAGACCTTGCCTAAATTCTCGAGGCATCCATCGAATGAGTCCCCGAAGACTGAGAAATCATCCATAAAAACCTCTACAATCCGCTCAACCATGTCACTAAAAATCCCCATCATACACCTGGAAAAGGTACCAGGTGCATTGCACAACCCAAAGGGCATGCGACGGTAAGCGTATGTACCATATGGACACGTGAACGTGGTCTTTTCCTGATCCTCTAGCGCGACCTCTATCTGGTTGTACCCTGAATACCCATCTAGAAAACAATAGAAGGCTCGACCAGCCACCCTCTCCAAAATTTGATCAATGAATGGGAGAGGGAAGTGGTCTTTCCGGGTGCTCGCATTGAGCTTCCGGTAATCGATGCAAACTCGTCAACCTGTAGGAATCCTAGTCGGCACTAACTCCCCTTGCTCATTGGTCACCACTGTGACCCCAGCCTTCTTAGGCACAACCTGTACTGGGCTGACCCACTCACTATGGGCAATTGGGTATATAATACTCGCATCTAAAAGCTTAAGCACCTCAGCCCGAACCACCTCTTTCATGTTTGGGTTCAAGTGCCTCTGAGGCTGTCTAGACGGCTTAACACTATCCTCAAGAATGATTCGGTGTGTACACACCGTGGGGCTTATACCATGCAAATCAGCTATGGTCCAACCTAGTGCGCCTATGTGCTCTCTCAGCAAGTCAAGCAACTTCCTCTCTTGATCTCCCTCAAGGGTTGAGGAAATCACTACTGGATAAGTATCATTGTCCTTAAAAAAGGCATACTTGAGTGTATCCGGGAGAGGCTTTAACTCTGGTTTAGGCGGCTGGACTAAAGACGGGAGAACCTTGGGCGGAGGGTTGCCCAATGGTTCAAACATTAGGTCATGAGCGACCCCACATAATTCCTCACACTCATCCTCAACTTCTAACATATCACGGTAGGTGCCTACCTCTGCTGACTCTAAGAATGATACCTCCTCAGTGGTAAGAGCCACCTCCAGAGGGTCCTTATACAGGACAGTATCGATGTGCTCCTGAATGAGTGTGTCAATCAAACACAACTCTTCCGACTCCTCATCATCCCCACCCAACGTGCTAACACTGTAAACATCCACCTCCATTCTATCCTCGCTAACAGATAACTGGACCTTACCAGTTTTACAATTCATGACTGCATTGGAGGTGGCTAAGAAAGGTCGACCAAGAATGATGGGGGTCTTTTCTAGAACCTCGGGACCGGGGCTAATATCTAGGACAATGAAATCAGTGGGGAATTGAAACTCGCCCACCCGAATTAAGACATCTTCCACCACCCCTTTCGTCACTTTGACACTCCGGTCTGCTAACTGTAGTGTGACGGGAGTCTCTCTAAGATCTCTAAGACCCAGTCTAAAAAATGCTGAATAGGGGAGCAAATTGACACTCGCTCCCAAATCCAACAATGCCTTATCAAAAGTCTGACCAACAATCGCTATGGGTATGGTGGGGCACCTTGGATCCTTGCACTTGGCAGGAATCTCAGTCTGAAGGATGGAGCTCACTTGCTCTGTCAGAACCACATTGTTCTGATTCTTGCGCTTAGTTGTGCAAAGGTCCTTCAGCACCTTCACACACTGTGGGAAAGACTCTATTGCCTCCATCAAAGTAATAGGGAATTGCACCCTCTTAAAAAGTTCTAGCATTTTATGGTTCATGCTCTGCTTAGGCTTCACCGCCAGCTTATGGGGAAATGGAGCTAATGGTATCGATGGCGGCGTTTGAGTCATGGGGGCCGCATCAGCAGGCACCACCACCTCAGGTAACTTCTCAACACTCTCAGGATTTGCCATCGGTGCATCGACCGGTTCCAGGGGTGGAACTGATTTTTGCTTTGGCGGAATTGACTTGTCGATCTCCTTCCCATTTCTGAGAATGGTGACCGCCTTGGCCTCCTCCTGATTCTGACCCTGAACATTTGGACCTGAAGAATTTCCCAAGTAATGGGCCCCTGCTGTACTACCCTGGGCTGGAAACTTGCCCTTCTCCTGCTGCATTTGACTAATAATCGCAGTGAGTTGGGACATCTGGGTGGTAAGGGCTCCTATTTGCTGCCTTGTCTCAGTCTGGAATGTCATCTGAGACTGCATCATGGAATTGACATTCTCTTCTAACTTATGGTCACGGCCTACCATATGTGAATAACCTGGGGGAGGACCACGAGCGGATGGACCTGCCCCCCTACCAGGCTGTTGCTGATAGTGGTATGGAATGACTTGGCCCTGTGGAGGCTTGAAAGACTGGGACTGAGAAAATTGCTGCGGCGGAGGTAGCACAAGGGGTTGAGCTTGACCTCCACCTGCAAGTCTGGCATCTGACCACCCAAAGTTAGGGTGATCCCTCCATCCTGGATTGTATGTATTAGAAAATGGATCCCAAGCCCTAACTGCATTGACCTCTTCCTGATTGAACTGACTTGCCCCCTTGGCTGCTAGAAACCCAGGGCAAGCGGTCGCGCCCTTTACATTCACACCACACACAGACTTCCTCTACACTAACCTCATGAACTGGTCGCGTCTATCTCACTTCTAATTCTTCTAACCTCTGAGCCATTTTCTCAACTTGAGCCTGAAGTTGCTGGTCACGAATGGTGACAAGGACAATATTGGACCCAGAAGGTCCGGCTCGCTCAAAATCGGATGGTTCTAAGGCCCTCTGCCTATCAGCCAGGTCATCTAAGAAATCCCACCCCTCATCGGCTATTTTGGACAAGAAATCGTCCCCTTTGCAAGAATACTCTATGTGTTGGACGGTCTCAGCGTTGAGACCAAGGTGGAAAAACTCGACTAGTTGAATCCTCTCAAAGCCATGGTGTGGCAATCTGAGGATCAATTCTTTAAAGCGCTCCCAAGCCTTAAGAAACGACTCGCCTCTCTCCTGTCTAAATCCTTGGATCTGACGCCTAAAACTCACAGACTTAGCCTCAGAGAAGTACTTTCTATAGAAAGCGTCGCGCTCTTGCGCCCAGGTGGTAAGAGATTGAGACTTTTGCATCCTAAACCACATTAGCGCACCATCCTTAAGTGTTGCCTCAAACAGCTTGAGACATGCATTCTCGTATTGGGTATTGGACGCAAGGTTGCGCACCAATCCCTCGAATGTCCGCACATGCTCGTATGGGTCATCGCACTCCCTCCCATGGAAAGTAGGGAGGCTGTTCAGGACACCGGGTTTAACAGTGAAAGCATTTCGTGCCTCTTGTGTCTCTCGAGGAAACACAATGGATCCTTCTGGCATGGACCTCTCTGGGTATAGGTGTTGCCTCAAAGATGGCTGTTGCACAACTCGCTACTCAGCCATATCACCTACCTCTGACTCTGACTCGTAAAGTGGGTTACTGACGCTGACTGACTCGAAAGGTAATTCTATGTAAATATCACTTATGGGAATAGACTCTGACTGAGCTATATCTGACTCCGAACTAGAAGATGAATGACCAGACGACAACTGCTGACTCGGCCCCAGTTCTCTTCAAACTAAACGATTTGTAGGGTCATGGAAATAAAGCGGGTCCTGCTTAGGAGAACCCTTCTTACCTCTACCTATGATGACTCAACTAAAAGACAAAAATAAACTACGACTCTACACTTCTGAACACTCGCTGTCGTCCCCGGCAACGGCGCCAAAAATGCTTGACCAACCAGGTGACTAAAAATAAGACGAATAAAGACGCGTCCCAAGTGTAGGACTCTTGACCAGTGTTGCACAATAATTCTGGAAGTACCGGAGTCGAACCACAGAGACGACTGAAGTGCTGGACTCAAAGGTGTGAAAGTGCAGTTTTACTCGGCTCTTAGGTAGCCACCCTTTGGTTTTATGAGATTTATTGACTTAATCACTGAGCTAAATTGACTGAGTGCAAATGAATAAAGAGAGCACCGCTGAGGGAACCCAGCGTCCACGCCTAGCCTAACCGATATTTACTCGGGCCACAATTAATCCTTTTACTGATTTTAGAATATGAGAAAGGCTTCCTAACAAATGCGCACCACCTGTCACCAGATTCCGTGCGCATTTGAATTCCGGTAATGCCTGGGTTTGTTTGTTAGAAAAGTTTCTAGTTTCCAAAATTGCTTGAAAATTGATTCGATTCGGCCCCGAGGTGAAATATTGATTAGTCTGGACGTCGGTGCTTTCGCCCCGCAGCCGCACTCAATACGACTACTCACTCATTATGATAATAACTACAGAAATCAAATTACACCTAGATCTACGCATGCTTGAAGAATAAAATATGAACACAATAGAAACGATACCGTAAATTGCATGAGAAAACTTGAACTTGATTAACAATACGCAAAATCAATCCAACGCTAGAATTCTGGAAGTAAACTTGAATGCGAAATGCTGTATGTTGAAAGCTCTCTAAGACTGTAGCCGAAACTTCGAAAAGTAAAAACTAGATAAAAAAATTCGTGGAACCCTAATCTGGGTTAAATGAAAAGTATTTATACTAAACCTAGTAATCCTAAGGAAAAACAAACGAAAATCGGAAATAATCTACGCGAGATGACCGGACGACACCGTTTACTATGCCACGTAACCGCTCGGTAGCGCTACATGTGTTTTTAGGTAGCGCTGCCGCTTGCCTCAACACGTGCGTTGACCGTTTGCTCCTCCGTTGACTGTTGCCCCTCTAATGAACCGGTAGCGCTACACCTATTTTGGTGTAGCGCTCAAGAACTCTCTGTTCACTTTTGGGACCTTTTTGTGCCCAATTTGAGCGCTCCAAGGAATTGGGGTAGCGCTCCCGACGGTTTTTGACCACTTCCATGCAAAGTCCACGCGCTTCTAACTCCTGATCTACGTGCATGCACTTCCAATGTCCCCAAAATTGCAACCACAACCCTGAAGTACCTGCAAATCACGCTCCATACACAAAAACACCTCGCGCACATATTAAATGAAAAATGAAGCTTAAAATGCACGTCTAACATGCCAAATCACCCTACTTAGGCGCACAAAAGCAAGCTTTCCACGCACCTATCAGTAGCCATATGGTCGAATACCATTTATTTTATGAAAATAAATAGGCAATATCATTTAGAGAATACATTGTAAGACAAATTTGTCTCAATTGTATGTTTATCAATTTTCAATGATCATAAATTTTTGCACCCATAATGTGCTCAAAATTCCTGAAAAATGAACAACTCCAATCCCAAGTGAAGATCTCAGAGAGCTCTACAATTTAGGTTACTGTAGGAGTGTAGTGACTTGGGTCACTACGGAGACCCCGAGCCCATTAATTTAGAGCACATGTGGATACAAAAGTGACACTCTCTCTGTGTTTGAATATGCAACATGGCTTATGATGGATATTATCCCTGAGTCCCAACTCATGCGCTTGGATATTGAGTTCACTTACCTGCTCTTCAATTTTGCACTTCCTTTATTATTTATAATGTATGGGTTAATGGGTAAGGGTTAATTATTGGGTGATTATTCACTCATGGTACTACTGTGGCCCCTTTTCATTAGATACCAAACAAGGAGATGATGAACCATACTACCAGAATGAAGAACCTGTTGCCAATTAGGAACCGGCTGGAGATTAGGACCTCAACTTAGACCTGTAGAAAGCCATGTCGCTTTTCCATACTTTTGATTTTGGATTACTGTAATTTAAGTTGCAAAACAACTCAATTGGATATTAATCAGTCTATTAATCCAAACAATAACAATAACAATAACATAACCCATTTAGTCCCCAATAATTGGGGGTATGGGCGGGGGAAGGATAGGAGACAGACCTAACCTTTGGCAATAAATGCACAAAGTGGCTGCTCCCAGAATACCACTGAAACAGATGGATTGGAGACAGACCTAACCTTTGGCAATAAATGCACAAAGTGGCTGCTCACAGAATACCACTGAAACAGTGATCCCCCTATACCGTCGCGTTTGCTGCGGAATCATGCCCTCAAATCAAAGCCAAAAGGCATCAGAGAGGGCAGACCCAAGTATCATTTTGATTTATGTGCACATTACCATGCTTCTTTCATTCAGCATCCAGAGCATTGGCGTTGCACAGCAATCAGTCTATTAATCCATTTTCATTAAATGAACCTTTTTCTATGAAATGATTTTTAATAATGATTTCAAAAATTGTGGTGTTACAACTGTTGTTCCTAAAAGATAAATGATTCAAAAATTTAATACGTGGAAGAGCTCCTGTTATATAGAACATTTTTTTACTCTTCAATTGTTCTTGTTCGTTGTTACTGTTAGCATTATCATCTGCAGTCCATTAGCTCTACTTAGAATTTTTTTTGGTATTGCACTTCAAAATAGCTCCAGGGAAATTATTAATTCCATCGACCCTAGTCCCTTAATGCAATATAATCCGATGATATAAACAAGCTGAATTAGCAAAATGGATATTTTGGCTTCTGTGTATGTGTAGGTTCTATGCTCTTTGTGGAGCCATCTTCCTCCGGTAGATCTTCCTGGTGAACGTGATCAGCGACGGAGACGCGATCTTCACCCTCGAGCTATACCTAGACCTGCACACTCAACGCACCGTTAGCACCGGACTGAACCGTTGAGTCCAGAACGGTACTCCGACGGTCAAGTAAGTAAGGGACGAAGATGAAATGTAGATCTAGGGTTTTTAGGAGAGAGTTCTGCGTACCTCCCTCTGGTGATGAAGTTTTCCTTTTATAGGTGAGCCTTGGCTTGACTTCCAAGCACAGTTGTGCTCGTCACGTGACTTAACCGCTCGGCTGACGTCTCGATGACGAGCTCAGGAAAACACATTGCGAACGCATGCTCCCAGGAAAACTATGACACGTGTCATAACCGTTCGGATGACGTCATTCGTCATGATCACGGTTTGTTACAGGCACATGCAGCATTAACTGCTCTGCTGACTCAGCATCGAGCCTCTCGGCATATTATTCACATCATGAAGTCGGTTTATGTCATCCCTCGGGCAATCCCCGAGGTCTTTCGGTTTTAACTCTGAAAACTTATTATTAAGCCAAACATATGAGAGGTCTCGGCAAGATCCGAGACGAGGGACCGAAACCCTATTTGTCTATTGAGCATAGGTTGAACCACTCACCGAAGAGTCCCTCAAAGATAGTCTCTCGGTGACGATCGACGAGGTGTCTCTTAAAGTGAGTTAGGTGCTCGGAATATCCGGACCCCTACACTCTTTCAGAATCTTAAGATAAAATATGAATCAACAGAAGTACATAATGGATGATAAAAATAAAAAATCCTAAATCAAAGTATTGCGCCGACATTAGTTCATAATCTTATACTCCGTATCCACTCTCCATTATCGTTCTACGTTCCTGATGTTAATTTCCCAAATTTTAGTAATTTTGGATGTTTTTGTATAAGGCTTTCTTTAGTG
This sequence comes from Vaccinium darrowii, assembly GCA_020921065.1. NCBI lineage: Eukaryota > Viridiplantae > Streptophyta > Magnoliopsida > Ericales > Ericaceae > Vaccinium > Vaccinium darrowii. Next base: position 26,453,528 of record CM037162.1, on the reverse strand, counting down.
GCACTCTAGAAAATCATAGAAGGGTGTTCAAAAATATTTTTGATGTACTATATCTAGATCACAACTATATGAATAAAAATTTTATCGGTTAATATAAGAAATGCCATTCAAGAAAAAACAAAATACACAAAATATTACAATCACATTAGATGAGTTTTCATAATCTGTGGGCTGCTTTTGGGACTAGGTGTTCAATTTTGGGTGTTTAAATCAAGTGAAATTAAAATCACTACATATTTTGTTCCACAAACTGATTTTTAGGGTGTTCAAGTGACCATCTTTTGTAAAGAGTGGAGCCGCCTCTGGCTTCATTTTTTCTTCCGCATTCGGATCATCTTGAAACCCTAGGTAGAAAGAGAGATGTGGGCAAGAATTGCCGACACAATGGGCAGGCATTGCTCCTCTTCAGCCACTTGAGAACGCAATCTTCATGATAGAGATGAGAGCAAGGCAATCGAGCAACTCTCGAACCCACCGCAAACTCTTCCAAACATATCGAACACTCCTCTTTTCCACCTACACCTTCATAAATCATCTCCGGCAATGCTACCCCCACCTCTCTCTCCCCTTGGCCTGCTAATAGCCTCTTTGTACTCTATCTTAAAACTCTCACTCAACCTTGCGTTCTCATCGTACCAACTAGCCCACCACGCGAATTCGTTGGCCGTTATCTCCACCTCCTTCTCGATCTCCAGAGTCACGGCTAGTACTCTCATGCCTGCATTGCACGGTGCGTTTATCACCTCCCAAAGAAAGTTCAATAACGTCTCCTTAAAATCGTACTAGTTCTCTACGTGGCTCGAATAATTGTCCCCGTTGATCATCCAAGAATTCCAAAAGATCCTGTCCATTGGAAACGGGGTACATCAAATCTAATCGATCATATCAAACACTGTATCAGCTGATGGAAGAAGGAAGGATTTCCAGACGTCGAGGCCCCAGATGGCGCGTTGGACTGTAGATGTTGGAATTTGTGGCTCATATGGAGAGGTACTAAGGAGTTCTAATGAAATGCCAGATGCCGGAGCGGAACGGAGTGGAGCGAGGGGAGCGCAGCGCACCGAGCGGAGTGGAGTGGAGCGACAGCATCTGACCCATCGCGGGTCCAACTGTTGTCACGTGTGGCCTGTAGGTACGGAATTATTAGGGTTGAAATAGAGTAGGGCTATATATATTCTCTATTGTAAAAATCCTAGCCGATTATCAGAATAATATAGACTCGCTCTCGCTCCCGTGGACGTACCCGATCTTGGGGAACCACGTAAATTCCTGTGTTGATTTCCTTTACTGTTTTTGTATTCTGTTGTGTGCGTGTGGTGATTATTCTTACAGTAGAGTCTGAAGAGAAGAAATTGACACTGACGTTGACTTTGATGGACAACTCTGGCCCTGTGGCGGCAGGACATGGTGGTGAGGAGGAGGAGGAGAGAGGAGGATGGTCCTGACTGGCGTTAACAAAGATTTTGTAGCTGTTGTGGGCGTTCAAGGGTGGCAGCCATGTTGGTTGTGGCATCTTGATAGAGAAAGGGAGAGAGAATCATATGGGTGAGGATTAGATGTGAGTTTTTTGTGGTAAGCTTCCAGTCACGGATCTTTGACTGGAGGTTTTTGGGTGTTTTGAAGGTTTTAAATTTTTTTTCCTGCAAAATCCGAACCGTCTAATATGTTTAAAAATGTGTTTTAAGGATCCTCGCGAGAAATCATCAACAAAAATTACCGGAAAGACCTTGATCCGAGTAGTTTTTCACAAAATTATTTGGATCAAGCCCTTCTTGGTATTTTTTTTTTTTAATGATTTCTTGAGAGATCCCTTAAAAACACGTTTTAAACACATTGGACAGTTCGGATAATAAGAAAAATATTGAGAACGTGGAGTCCCGGAGTCTGGACTAGAAGCTTGCCCTATATATATACGGCTACTCTCTAGTCCGATATTCCGGATTGGAGGTTTTTTGGTGTTTTGAAGCTTTTAAAAGATGTTTTTGTATGATTTGAGCCGTCTAATGTGTTCAAAAATTGTTTTCCAAGGTCCACGTGGGAAATCTTTAAAAAAAATACTGGGAAGGGCTTGATCCAAACAGTTTTTCGCAAAAATTGTATATTTACAGTTTTGTGAAAAACTGCTTGGATCAAGCCCTTCCTGGTATTTGTTTTTGATGATTTCCCGCGAAAACACCTTTTGAACACATTAGACGGTTCAGATCATGAAAATTTGATCCGGAACTATGAGTTCCGGACCTAAGAATCCCGGACTAGAGAGTTCCTCTCTCTCTCTCTCTCTCTCTCTCTCTCTCTCTCTCTCTCTCTCTCTCTCTCTATATATATATATATATATATATATATATATATAGGTCTTAGGAGGAGAAAGAGTTTTAATTGTAATTAAAAGGGTATCCTTGTTGCCAAAGTTACTTTCCTATTTTAGTTCATCTTGCGTAAATATGAGGTGTTTCCTTTCTGTTTTTCGTTTTTTTCCTTGCAGTGGAAGATAGGAACATTGAACAACATTGAAAATACTTGACTCTATGCCGACACCTCGTGTTGGTCTGCTTCGTGCAGTACGATAATTCAGAGCCTGTATTCACCCTTTGTGGTTTGTGCTCGTGTCTTGTTTTTTGGTAGTTAGGATTTACCCCTGTATTGTGTTTGAAATCTTATGAAATGAATGAATGAATTCCTGATAAAAAAAAAAAAAAAAACATTGAAATTACTTGACGGTGAGGAAGTTCTCCTTGGCCTAATTGGATAACTTGATTTTAAATTTCGACTAATATTTTGTATTTTTTTGCGGGTATACCATAAGTTTTGTTAGTAGTAGGTTTTTTATTTTTTATTTTTTTAGTCCCAATATTTGAAATTTTAATTTGTTTAAATTGTTAAATAATATAGTTCCACATTGCTTGGAAATAGAACACGTGCTTACTTGATATAATGTTAAGTTATCTTCACTTATTGCCAATTGATTTTGGATTGGATATAATGAAAGTTTTGACATGTTATTAGACTCATTACACCTCACATTTAAAAAAAATTACAATCCACATTCTATGATGACAGCAGAGAGCTTACACGATGATAGACCCCCCAAAAAGCTAGAGGCTGTATTAATAGATATCAAATACGGTTGCAAATTGCTTGGGGATGGAATAGTTGACCATTTGATATAATACTCGTTATTGTCAATTAATTTTGAGTTAGATATAAAATTTCCACGTACATACGAGGAACTAATAGAACAAAACAATATAAAGATAATTTAATAAAATTGGACAAGAGAAAAGTAAACCAAAATATTAGCACTTTTTGATATAGTGTTTTATCTTTTTAAATCCTCTAGTTCAGACAAATTTAAACAGTAAAAACTGCATTTCAAAAATTAATTGGATATATATAGTAGAGATATAAACGGTTCGGTTTGACGCAGTTAAAATACTTTTCTTAACCAAATTGGATATTTTTATTTAGACATTTTCTAAATCAAACCAAACCAAATATTCAGTAAATATACTGGTTTGGTTTGATTTAATACAATTTTTTCGATTTGCGTCAAAAACATAAACTTGTAGTGATTTCAACAAACCTAGAGGCTAAAGAATATTTTTAGAATCCAAACGGCAACTAGCACCGAGAAAAGCAACTAAGCATTAAAAATAACAGCATCAACATTTAAACAACTAGAAAAAATCCAAACAGAAGCACACTAACAAAAAAGAAGCAACAACATTGATGTAGCTATGTGGTAATGACTACTACAATGTTATATTTTCTAGTCGCTTGCGATTATGTACATTTTTTATGAGGTAGTATCGCCGTCAAATGTTGGAGATTTAGGCTTACTGTAAAATCCAAAAGGGCCTCATAAATAATAAATTCAAAAGTTCTAGTAGAATAGCCACTTGCTAAAACAAATCAAAGTTTAGATAGAAGACTATTAATGGTGCTAAATAATGATTTAAGAGGACGTATTCAATAAGTTCAGTAGAATTTAAAAATAACAACCAAGTTTATGACTTTCTATTCAAGTGAAAATTGGAGTACATATTTCGCAGAATTTGACTTAAAAAATTTGTAGAAACAATTTGAACGAATGTAGAATGAAGTGTAGTACATTATAATTATGCAAAAATGAAAAAAAAGGCCACCTCTTATGAGGAGAAAGTCTCCATACCTGCTTGATGATGCTATTGAGAAAGCTGCCGTTGAAAAGGATGCTGCTATTGGTCTTATTGAATTTCTACCGGCCAGATGCTAATGCCAATATGGATGCAATACGATGTCGATGCTGCTGACAGTGCTTTACATCTTCTATTGCTAGAAAATGTGGATGCTGCCACTGTGCTGTTCTTTGATGCCGCCGCCACCCATTTTTACTATTTTCTCGGTCTGGTTATGTATGACTTTTCTCCTTGAATGACCTCTTGCCGACCATTGTTTTTCCTCTTGGGTCCATGTTGATAGATGGTTGTCACGGATTAGGGTGATAATATAGTTGGGATGCTTTCCTTTGTTGTGATACCTTTGCTCGTTTCCCCTTTAATTAGTCTTTGTATAAGTGACATTTGTCACAACATAGGTCAAAGCCATTCTAAAAAAAAAAAAAAAACCGAAAAAGAAAGCCCCATAACTGATGAATTCAAGCCTTCTAGTGAGCAACACCCCATAATTAGCCCCATCCTAAAAAAACTCCAAGTAGACTTTTACTATTGCCTATTGGTACACAAAAATGATTTTGATTCCATTAAAGGCTCATTTGAATTCCGAAATGATAACTTACTTAGGACTGTGGATTCAAGTGAAAAATGGGCATATATTTTTTTGTTATCTGTCCCTTTTTGTGCTTTTGCGTGCAGTGGAAGACACCGGAAACAATGCGAACAAAATGTGGGAGGAAAGGAAGTTCTCATTTGACGAATGAGCAACCTAAAAATACATGCAATTTTAAAATACAACTTTAGGTCCTTTCGATGTACATGAGTGCACATGTATCGAATGGCTCCGGACACGATAAAAAATGGTGTTGTGGTTTACAATTGTATTCCTGTATTTTTTTTGTTTTTTTTTGTTTTTGAAAGGAAAAAGATTTTATTAATCAAATATCCGAGATACAAAATTGAACGGGGCAAGAGGGAAAGAACAAATCATTTGCCTCTCGAGACCCAAAGGCACCCAAACCAAAAGATTGGCAAGAGGCCAATAGAAAACACCCCTAAAAGATCTCCCCAACCCTGACAAAAAAACCCCAAAAACGCGTCAATAAACACAACACCTCACAAACACGGATCCTCACCCGATATGGCTTTTTATCGCGCTTCCTCCATCTGTGTAAGAGCCCGTAATTTTGCATAATTTTTTCGGTATAACATTGGGTTAATGTGAGGAATTAAATTTTGTCTTAAAGGGGTAAATTGGTATAGATTGCACTTGGGTCTTTTTAAAATGCATTTGAAAGATGAGGGGTGCAAGTGCATGAATGTATGTATATGAGAGTGTGTGGTGTAAGATTTCCCAACACAAATCCACTCCCTCTCTCTCTCTCTAATACCCGGCCCCTCCCTCCCTCCCTCCTGTCCCTCTCAAATTTTCGCCATCTTCTCTCTACAAATCCACTCCCCTTACTCAATCTCTTCAAGAACCAAGTTTAAAACCTTCATCTACGCATCAATTGTTAGAATTCTTATACACAAAATATCATTTTATCACAAGAATAATTTGACCATGTGAATATAGAAATAGAACATGTAAATCAAGAGTATGAAAATAGTATAAGTAGGAAAGATGTTGCCCTGCGAGAATGAGAGTCGTGTAGTCACTGTCTTAAGGCTAATATTCCTCCCCTCATGAAGGTTTCACCGGAGTGTACTAGCCCCGAGATAAAACCCATGAGCTCACAAGCATTCGTCATCCGATGTTCACGACCATCGGCAGGTTTGAACGAGTCACGAACCGAGTTACCCAACTCTATAGAAAATAATATAAAAATCTTTTAAAACACTATTTCATTATTTGTGTACTCTCCATATACTTTCTACCCTTCCACTATTTTACACACATCCCATATATATAGAGGTTAATGTATAATACTCCTTAATAATAATACTAGCAACTAATAAATCTACTATTAACTTTCGTAACTGAAATGATATTTATATACAATAAGTTTTGTAACGGAAAATAGTTTAATATACAATAAACTCTATAACGGTGAAAGAGGGAAATAGTGGTAATTAAATTGAGGAGTACTTATTTTATTTTTACTAAAATGTTTTCAACATCAATTGGAGTCGGGATCACCGTGATTCTTTGTGGAGATCAAGTATTTTGGTTTGGGAGCTTCACAACCTAGGGTTTTGTATTTTCTACCCATTTGAAGCTTCAATCTAGAGGTAGGAGAACAAATTCTACTCCATCTAGTTGTATTTATGTGATGTGTTGCATATATCTTGCCCTTGTTTTTCATTTTCGCCACATTCATGATTTTCTCTCCTAAGTGGGTTTTGTTCAATTTGGGCTTGTGATCTATGGATTGGGTTGTTGTTTGATGCTATTATTGGTTTTACACTCCCTCCATGTCCACTAGTTGCTTGACATTTTTAATTTTTGGCCAAAATCATCAAATTAGGACTTAGGTTGAAATTCCACCTTAAAGGGGGTCAAAAATTGAAAATTTCAGGTGCCCATAATCTGCCTGAGCCTCCCGGGTGGAAAATCTAGCAGCTTCACATTTTTTTGTTTCGTCCCGGTTTGTTCCCTGATGCCCGTTTGGCACCCGAACGCCCGTTTCATCGTGTATTTGACCCATACCTTCTTTTTGAACCTCGAATTCACTTTGGAATCATAAAATTAATCTTTGGACACGTGAATTAACAAATCCCTTGGTCTTATGTATTGGACACGTGTCGGTTGACACTTTTTGGTGAAAATGGTGAACTTTTGGAACAAATGAGACTTATGGAAGTTTTTGAGCAACAAAAAATTTTGAGATGATATAATTACATAATGTGAACACTAGGGTCACCATTAATTTGGTGTCTCTGGCCATGGGTGCATAGAGCCCACGAAATCCGGCAGGGGTGCACGGAACCCACGAGATCCGGCAGAGGGATACTTCCCTATTAAGATTAATGAAAGTTTTCTTGTGAAATATTGAGAATGACATAGTTGGACTAATCTTGGTGTTTTTAGCGAAAATTGGCTTTTGGTATGTGATATTGAGAAATTGGTGAATATTTGGGGCTTTTGTTGGATACTTGGATTTGTTTGAGATACGTTTGGGATACGCGGACACATTTGGGACACTTGGAAATACCCTATGGATACTTGGATACATCATTGGGAGATTTGTGTACTTGGTGGTCGGGTTGCATCGGGTTGTTCTCTCTAATCACGTATCTTGATCATTTCATCCAATGTACTCATTTGTCATGCATGTATCATGTTTATACACCTAGCCTTAGTATAATAGTTTTCCTACTGGGCTTGTGAGCTCAACTTATCATTTTTCAGGTACTCGGCAAGGCACATGAGATGGATGCATGGAGTGTGGATGCATAGCATTGGATTTATCGAGCATGAAGTTATTTTCCCATCTTTGTCTCATATTTTTGAAAGATGATTTTGTAACTTCTATTTGTTAATGTTTTGACTATTTGGTTAATGTAATAACTCTTAAAACTTGGTACTTATGCTTTTGGGTTATGGGTTCCCGTAGTTAAAACTCGTTGATTCTTTATGGTGTGAATGTACTTATTTTTTACTTTGACTATTCAAAGGGTAAATGTAAGACTTTTGACTTGTCCCATGTGAATATTACTTTTATTTGGATTATTAAATTTGAGGGCGTGACAATCTGGGCATACTTTCTAATGACTTCATTTTCATCGCCATTGTAATTAACTTACTCCCAAAGTCTTCTCAAAGTCCCAAATCGCTTCCGCCTCATCAAGAAACTTGTTCCTGGAACACACTTCATTGATATCCTCCATAGGAACAAGCTTACTAACAACTTCCTCTTCATCACTCTCTGGTCTTGTGCCCAACATCTTATCCAAGGCTTGGACTGCTTGTGTCTCATTAAGAAGAATACTATTCCTATTTCTTATCCCGTTAGTAGATCGAGATAGATAATGAAGTTGCAGCCACGGCGGATCTAAACATGGCTTTAGGATTGTGTCTTTTCAAACTCCCCCTTCTACAAGAATTCCTAAAGATGCCCATCACCTCGTCAACTGGCCGCACTTTCCTCTTAACTTTTCTCCCATACTTCTTCCTGGAATTTTTTTTTTTGCTGAATTGCATTATTAACAAATGTGAATTTCTCATTACTACACATGACTTGGTGATTTCTTTAATTACTAGTCAAAATATTTGGCGTTTTCAATTTGTCTAGATGCGAGAAATTAATGAAGTACAAAGTTTTACACCAAATTTAACAAAATTCAGAAAGAGAAATAAATCAGAATATATGTCTATGTTGGCATAGTTTTTCCTTTAGTTATTTTACAAATTTTTATCATAATTTCTTTTTATCTTCTTGATCAACTCCTCTTGTCTAATTTATCCAAAAAACTCCTCTCGTCTAGTCAAAATGAAAAAGTAAAAAATGAATCTCATAAAATAGTCGCATTTAGGCCGACATCAAATCCCTAAGTTTATACTGATATGTACACTGTACCATGGGATCTGAAATTTTAATTTCTTTTAGTAGCAAGTTAGGTCTCCGTGAGGGGCCAAAATAAAGAGTAAACATGAGATGCCAAAAGAGGTTTTTTTTTTAACAACTTTAGAAAACCATTAATCAACCTTTTGTAAAATTAAGATACTATGAAGTGCTTCTATTTTCAACTATTTCCGGGGAGAAAAAGGAAAACTGTGAAACCGCTATTTCCTTCTAAAGATTACATTAATAAAAATCCAACAAATTTACAAAGTCCCAACAAATCAAGTTGAAAACCCTAGAGAGAAACACACTGGGGAAGAGATATAGAAAGCTAGGCAGGCTAACATGTGTAGGAAAAATCATTAAATACGTTTGGAGCACCGCTGTCACACCCTTTCAAAACTATACATATGAATTTTACACAAATTTACGATTGTGGAGAGTGTTGAGCATCATATGACGGTACCCGATGAGCACCGAACAATTACTTCACGTGCCCGCACAACGGGCATACATTGCTCCTCTCAAACAACTCTGAAACAAAGCTCCTACGGACCACCTCCTCCTCCATCATCTCCGTCTCATCATCATCACGATCCTCTTCTTCTTCGACTACCCACTCCTTGTCCAAAAACTCCCTCATAGTCATACTTGGCAACGGTTTAAACTCTATCATAACTTCCTCCACCAACTCCCTTCCGGTCCTCGGCCTGCTAATCGCCGTCGCATACTCTTTCTCGAAACCCTCACTCGCCATGGCATTGTGGTCGTACCACCGACACCACTCGCGGAACTCGCTGAGAGGTACTTGCACCATCTTCTCTACTCTCAAAGCCACAACACTGCCCGGCACAATCGCCGAGCCACCGAGGAAATCCTTCAGCGTGTCTTCAAGTACGCCCTCACCATTGATTCCCAGCGTGGAGCGGGCCTCGCCGATTGCCTCTGATTCCCACTCGATAATATTATCCAGTGGGAACGGGATTCGCAATTCCGAGATTAGGTTGGAACTGGTCCTTATGTGGCTTGGATGTATATGAAAGAATTTGGAGAGGGAGAGACCTGGTAAGGTACGGCCCAACCCGGCAAAGAACACCACGCTGATGTTGACATTAATGGTCAAGTTCACAGGTAGCGGTGGTGGCAAGGTGGAGAGTGGTGCCGGGTGGGCGGAGACGCGGATGGTGTAGTTGTCGTGGCCGTTCAAGGGTGGCAGCCATGTCGGGTGGAACAGGCGCATCTTGAAGAGAGAAAGAAAGAGACTATGACAATTTGGTGAAGAAGAAAAGGAAAGGAAATTTTTGGGGGGCAATTTTTGTGATGCCCTACTTGACGCACTCTATGGATGTATATATAATCGAGTGAGTGTCCTAAAATAGGAAAGTGTTGAATCGGAGAGGGTTTTTTGTATTTGAAATACAATAATTAGAAGTTTTCTTTTTCTCTTTGGGTACAATGAAGATACGGGTTGCTAAAGAGTCCCACATTCCATAAAAAAAATTAGTAAATTAGTGTTTTTTTCGGTTGTTGGACAAGTAGATTTAGTATTCAGAAAAAAAAAAAATTAAGTGCAACAATGTCACACGGTTAATAAAACATCCCAAATCAAATTCGTTTAGACTAACAATTTTGAGATGTTAGTCCAAACGACTTGATATAAAAAAATATTATCACTCTTACCGATCAAAAAATTTGTCACTTTATCTAGGATTAGTGTTCGGCCATCGTCTTTCATTGATCTAGCTATGTGGTAAATCTGCAAAGTTAATTTTTCTAATCGTTGGTAATTCCATAAATTTATGATGACGTTGCATCGCCGTCAAATCTAGGGACTCTAATTGGATGTAAAAAAAAAAAAAAAGACCTCATTAATGATGAAATCAAAACTTCCAATAGAATCCTGAAATAAATCCAAGTATAGATGGAAGACTATTAATGTTGCTAAACAATGGCTATTAAGTTTGATGTAATAGGAAAAAAGAACTCATAAATGATGAATTCAAAACTGCCAATAGAATGCCCTATCCTGAAATAAATCCAAGTATAGATGAAAGACTATTAATGTCAGTAAACAATGATTTAAAGGCAATTTAATATTGCTCATTTGTATTCCTAACTAACACCTTGGACGTTCTATTCAAGCGAAAATTGCTAATGTATTTAATTTGTTAACATGACTGTCACATCATATTTAAGTACACAAATCTAAGCGGAGCCTTTAGTATACATTTTGTAAAATTTGAACATACGAAAGTCTAATTAGTAAACTTGCAGAAACAAACCAAACACATCTAATATTATATGAAAAACACAAAAACACTTTAGAAAATAATTTTAAAAAGAAAATCCTTAAACTGAGAAGTGAGAAAAGCTCCATTTAGGAATGTTAATTTCATAAGCCCCTAAATTGTCCCTTTGTATCCACAAATGAAACTTTATTAATTTTGAAGTTTGTTAAGCTTTCAAATCAGGTTTGAGTAAGTTATTACTTGCTCGTTCAACTTATGATTTTTCAAAATACAAGTTATTTGAGATCAGTCACAGATTAATAAAACATCGAAATCCAATTTGTTCGGACTAATAATGTTAAGCTGTTTGAGTAATTAAATACCAAATCTAGATAATCATTTTGTGGTTTACAAAATTTGAATATACAAAAGTCTAATAAGTAAACTTGCAGAAACAAGCCGAGCACATTGGTATTTTTTTAAAAAAAGAAAATCCTTTAGACCGAGAAGTGGGAAAAGCTCCATTTAGGAATGTTTCTTAAGCCCTCAAATTGTTCCTTTATATCAACAAATCAAACTTTATTATTTTTGAAGTTTGTTAATCTTTCAAAACAGATTTGAGTCATTATTACTTGCTCGCTCAAATTGTGATTTTTTAAAATTCAAATTATTCGAGATCAATCACTGGTTAATAAAACATCATAATCCAATTCGTTCGGACTAATAATGTTAAGATGTTTGAGTATGTACCAAATCTAGATTATCATTTTGTGTTTAGAAATTAATATTTTAAAAATTAACAACCGGAACGATGTGAAATTAAAATTATTATCAAAGTCGCTGATAAAAAAAAAAAAATAGCCACTCTAGCTAGCATTAGTGTTCGTCCATCGTCTTTCTCAGATTTAGCTATATGGTAATGGCTACTGCAAGTCTATATGGTTAAATTTTTTATTCGTTGGTGCTTCTATTACTTTCATGATGACATCGTATCGCCCGTCAAATTTATTAGGTGCTTTAAGAGCATCCCCATTTGACTATTTTATCTAAATTTTGGGTCATAATTTTGCTAGTTAACAAGAAAATGCAAATTTTTTTTTGTTCCATTTGATAGTGCTAGGACTACTTTTTCTCAGTGTTCTAAAATACGCTAATTGGTCTCCGGTCGGTCGTTGCCGACTAGCTATTTTTAGCTGACTATTCGCCGACTTTTCGCCAATTAACAACTCTCTTACACAATTTTTGGGTCCCACTTTTAACTCTTTTGGTCATATATGCTTGCGACCTAGCTTTGTATCGTAGTAGCATCGCCCCAACCGTAGGGCTAGGTATCGCGTAGCATAATAACAGGTAAGACCAGGTCGAATCTACAGGGACCGAATGCACCTTGCATGATGGTTGACTTGCAAGTGAGGTTTTTAGCCTTAAAGCGGCAAACTGATTTTTTGTGGTTTGATTGATGGAATTCTCTCGATTTCGAGAACGACTCGGAAGATTAAAAAGACTAATTAAACTAAGGCAAAGTCTAGGGATATTTAACAACCATGACGAGGGTCAATCCGTTCCTCTCTTGATTACCGGATCGGGACATCGTCAAATGCTCCTGAGCGGAAGATTTAGAGCTTAAGACCATTTTACTAGAAAAGATGTTTAACAAAGATTAGGGTTTTTTTCGATCATTTGGCAAACGTTCGAATTGAGATCCCCCTAAGCATCCCACGTGCCAAGTAGTTAAACTCTTGGCTACGTGGGATCAAAGGGATTAACAAACCCAAACTTTGGTACATAAAATGAAATCCTAAATCTTTGATAAACAAGAAATGTATGCTTTTTAACGAGGAGAGCGGATTAAACCCTAGTCATGGAGTGTTAATCACCCCATGACTAAGCCTATTTAAACTACTCACACAACATAGTAGAAAACTTGACTAGAAACTTGCAAAAAATAAAGAACATGACAAACGAACTTGAAAACTAATTTTTAGTGAAGATCTTAAGTTTGCCTACAACATTAAACTTTGAGAAATACACAAACAACAACTACCTACTTAATTTTTCAAAGGAAATGACAAGAAAAATGGAAACAAACTAGATTTATATAAAGATCTTAGTACATACTACAACATTAAAGAAGAAGATTTACCATGAATCTAAATAGAAGAGCATCAAATCCTAGAGAGAAGGTAGAGAAAATCCTAAGAGAGAGACTAAAAAGTAAAGAGTAACCCTAAAAGACTGAGTTTTGGGCTTATAAAGCCCCCAAAAGTGGTCCCAAATAATTACAGAAGTGCCACTAGATATTTTAGAATCGGGCCAAAAATATCCGAAAATTTGCCAAGGATACCGGTATCTCATTTTTCAAGCTACCGGTATCTATCTTCAAAGGGTCTTCTGATTCAGGGATACCGGTATCCCATTTTTGCAGCTACTTGTATCTGTCTTTAGAATGTGAAATTTTCTCCAGGGATACCGATATCTCTCCTTTTTTGACCTTCTGTTTCAGGGATACCGGTATCTTAGTTTTCAAGGTACTGGTATCTCCTGGGCTTTTTCTTCTTTCTTCCTTTGTTCATCTCCCAGCCTTTTGGTCTCCCCAAGCCTTGTCCGGTGCTTCGTTCTTGGCTCTCGGGGCTCAGTGGCGGAATGCCACGTGGCCTTGGGTACTCGGGAACTTCTTTGGTTAAACCATGGAGTCAAAATTCGCCAGGGGTGCACAAGAAAACCGATATAACCGCTAAACCGATCCGATCCGGTCGATTTGGTTAGGTTCAATGGTTCATTGGTCAGATTATGGTTCTAAAGAACTAAGAACCGGTAATTATGGTTCGGTTACTGATTCTCAATTTCAGAACCATGGTTAGAACCGAACCGGACCGTATAACATTAATTATATATATATATATATACATATACATATATACATATACATATATATATATATATATATATATATATATATATATATATATATATATATATATGCATATAGTTTAATATATTTATACATATACAAAATTATGTATCTTGATTTGGTAAGTTTATATTTTTTTCTAGTAAGGTTTTCTTTTATGTTTATTCAGAATAAAAATGTATTATGTTAAGAAATTTTTAATATATTACTATAATCTACTAATAACAAATTACCAATTTCAATTCTTTTTTATTCTACCTTAATTTCACGACTGCTACTCAAAGTAAAACCCAATTCTCTTACTCTCTAATCTCGATCTGCTTCTTAATTTTTTCGTCCTTTCATATTTCTTTACAATATCTCTTGATTCTTCCAACCCTAAAACTATTTATTTTATGAATTGTTTTAGTGCTCTAAATTCTAAATAATCTCTTGAATTCAAGTGTCGTGGTAAAGTGTTCCTTAATCGGGTAGAACTGGAATCGAACCGAAACCGGTCTAGTCTTGTGGTTTGGATCTGAACAGGTTCTACATGTGTATTGGTTAGGTTTTGGTTCTTAATTTTCTAGAACCGATCAAAATGGTCCGGTTACTGGATTTCTAAAGAACCAGTCCAATTCAGACCGTGTGCACCCCTAAAATTTGCCCTTTTCGCTCATTTCACCTGAAACTACCAAAACACACACACGCGCAATATCATTCATATAAAAGCTATAATATACAATATCAGGGACTTATCAATATAACAAACATTTTTAGCTAGTGTCAAATGCGGATGCTCTGAGCTTAACGTGAAAAGCAAAAGAGCCTCATAAATTATGAATTCAAAACTTTCAGTAGAATAGCCCCACCTTGAAATAAATCCAAGTATAGATAGAAGAGTATTAATGGTGCTAAAAGACGATAAAACATTTAGCAAAGAACTCATCTATAGAGAGAAAGTTAGACTGAGGTGTTCCATCTTCCATCGCCGGATGGGGAGCTGTTAGGAGATTAATTAAGGTGAAATGGATTCCTTGACTGACCTCCATCGCCGGCAACGATAAAATTTGATGGAGAAGGTTCTGGCTGAAAGTAAACTAGGCATCCACTACAATAAAAAGGGGCATTCCTCGCATTTACTTCCCCGCGTTTCTTAAAATACCCCGGAAATGGTCCATATTTTGTTCCGGGCCGGGAAAAAATCGTGCGTCCCCTTCTACTTCCCTCCCTCCCTTTTTTTCCCTCTATCTTTATTTCCTTCTCCTTCCCAGACGACAAAACCCTATTCTCCTGCACCGCAAAAAAGCCCTCCTGCGATCTCCTCCACCGCTGCTCCACCGCTGCTGCTACAAGAGAAAAGGCCCTCTCGAAAAAAGCCCTCTCTCTCCTGCGATCTCCTCCACCGCTGCTGCTCTCCTGCAATCTCACCATCAATCAGACCCTGGTATCTCTCTCTCTCACACGAACAAAACCCTAACACCATCTTCACTCGAGAATGCACCCACCATCTTCAGTCGACCTACTCTCTCTCTCTCTCACTCACTTAATCTGAAACCCTCTTGTTCTCTCACTCACGAACAAAACCCTATTCTATCTCTCTCTCTCTCAGAAAATCTGAACCACCCACAAAACCCACGAACAAAACCCTCTTATTCTTTTCATGTATATATCTTAATATATAAATATAAGGTATCTATTTTGGTCTTTAATTTTTATTTTGATTCAAGAAACCCCTTTGGGGCTTAACAAATTGGATTGTTTGATTTGCATGCGATTTGGATAGAGAAGCAGTGTACGATCCCCAATGTTAGCGCAACCAGAGATAATAAGAGCATCTGAGAAGGATTGATGGCCGCCAAAGAGGGGGATTATGGGTTCACCACTGAATGCTACAGCCTTTCCCTAGAAATCAGGTTGGGTTTATTGGCCCTTTTCAAATTGTAGTATTTGGTTGCCATTTTGTTTTGGAATATATAGCTTCTAATTTGTTTTCCTCGTGATTTTAGGATTATTTATCTGCTCTAGAAAGCTGATGCTTCTTAGGGTTTCTATCATAATGCGACTTTGATGAGTATTTCTCCTTTGTTTCAGATTGTTTCAGTATTTTCGGATAGATCTGTTCAACTAGATGTGTGGAATCGTCATAGGCAGGTGCATTTTGCTTGGATGTCCTATTGAATTTTTTAATATTATCAATCTAGGCCTCCGTTCCAATTTTAACAGGCGCTATGTTAAGTAGGAATCTATCAGTGTGCTCGGGAACCCCGACTGTAGCTTTTGTCATATAGGCGGCATTCAGGTATGCCTTGACATTGATTTTCTGAATACTTGATTCTCTGATTTGGTACACTAAATACATGTAGTTGTTCTTGCGTTAGATTCCTATCTTGCACAAAATACGAATCCATAAGAGATGAAGTGGTGTTTGGTTCTTGTCAACATAGTTACTTCTATTCCGCAAAGTGTGCGCTTTGAAAAATCAGCTATTCAATAAGTCTTGCTTTGTAGTCTGCAATGGACTATAATTTTAGAAAACTTTTATAAACATTTGTTTGTCAAAGCATATGGTTGTGAAAGGTAAAGGGTGCTTCTTTAGTTTGTTTTCTTCCCTAGCTTGTTCAGGGAAAAAAAAAAAGATGAAGCCTATTACACATTACATACCGAGTTGAATTGTTAGATTTTTAATGTAACACGTTGTTCGATTTTCTAATGTAATACATTGAATTTGAGTGAAACCATCGATAATCAAGTTGAACTATTGATATACGTCGTCCATGCAGGATATTGAGGTGATTGACTGACGAAGAAGAGCTACTGAAAGCAGCATATCTTCCAAAAATCCAATTTTTAATTGTGGAAATGTCACGTGAGTGCTTTTGTCTATTTGAGCCATAAAAGCAGCACGTCTATCGAAAATTATCTTTTCAGGTACTTGTTTGTATTGATATTTTCTCTCATGATTGTTTTTTTTTTCATTTCAGCTGTTACCAACATAGACACCAGCGGCATTCATGCCTTGGAAGAGTTACATAGGAGTCTCCAAAAGAGAGATGCTCAGGTGACTTAAAACCATTCCATATCCCATCCAAATAGTCTTTAAATTTGTTTGACAAGATGATTTATGGGTGATGTTACATGAACAGTAACCACACCCGAAAAACTTGAAATTAATGATCTGGTTAATTAGTGAGCCTTTCACTTGCAATCTCAACTATAAGAAAATGCCGTTGGCATGTCATTTTTGTGGAAGATTCTGAAATATTGTTACTTCCATGATCCATATTGTTTTCTGTTTTTTCAGCTTGCTCTGGTGAATCCAGGGCAAGTGGTGATTGATAAGCTATTTGCATTTGATTTTCCAGATTCGATTGGCGAAAACAAGATCTTCCTCACGGTAGCTGATGCCGCCATAACATGTGCACCGAAAGTAGTAGAAGAGGTTGGAGTATGTGAAATGAGAAGGCCAAAGAATGGAACTACAGAAGGTATAACTTATTTCAAAAAGAAGAGGATCCAGTTGAGTTCTATATAGTAGAGTGCATTATAGAAGTTGTTAATGTGGAGTAAAGGGATCCTAATCCACAAGAAAAGTTATGAATATTGTCCTGAGTTTTTTGTTTCCTTCTGTTCTTTTCCTCTCTATTCATGAGCGTTTAAAATTTATGAGCCAATAGTAAAGCCTGAAGCACTTGAATTTATTTCATTTCCAGTTTTGTTATTGAATCTGAAGAAGCATGTAAGTGTGACGGTGACGCTGGGCTTGCACCAGCTGAGGACGTGAAGAATGAAAAATGTTTTTTCCATTTGTTAACAACCCCTTGGTATTTTGCTTCAAAGAGGCCAGTATGTGCCCTGTTCTTTTGTTGTGCATTTTTCACTCTTAAAAATGCTGCAAACTGAAAGTTTTGAAATTGTTTATGATTTCAGAGTAAAGTATCAAAATAAAGTTGCTTATGTCAAGTCCAGGATGGTCAAGTGGTATGAGGATCCAGCTACTGAGGAAGATGGTGGGTTCATAAATGGCCAGGTAAACTCTGAGCTTCAGTCTGCTTGATGTCTTTAATTTAACTGCATAGGTTTCAATTACTGCTTTGCCTTTTGATATTTTATCTGTTTACTCAAGCTGAGGGCTATTTGGTTGCACTTTCTAGATATTTTGAGTAACTCAGCTGAACATGAGCCCACAATATTACATCGTCAAAGTATTAGCAGTTTGGGAGGGGCGCCGTGTGTAGTAAGACAAATGATAAAGTCAGATCTGAATAAATCGAATCAATTGAACTATAGGAGTGGCACCAATTGGTATTAGGATGGTTTGGCAAGAGCATCAAGTTGCACTTAATCCTATGAGCATGATTGTTTGATGTAGGTAAAATGGAAAATAGAGGCTGTGTTTGGTTAGATAGTTTAGTTTAGTTTTGATGATGTCATCAAGTGTAATGAGTGAAGAGAGATAGAGAGAGAAATGAGGGAAATGATGATGTCATCAAAACTAAAAATAAAACTAAACTGGAAAACAAACATGGCCAGAATAATCATGCCATTATTTTGATTATTGTCAACACAGAGCGGTTGGTTCTCGATGAGTCTGATGATCAAAATGCAACTGAGAAGCGTTGATTTCTGTACAAAAGATGCCATTTGGTATGCATATATACTCTTTGTATTGTTTAATATTTGATAAAAAATTGAGTCTCCTTTGGCTTGGTTAAAATTTTGACTAAAATCCAATCTGGTATGGGTTTTAGTCAAGGATGGAAGTGAGTTTAGAGGCCTTGTATTCAAAATATGATTACGGGTCAATGGTTATTTCATTGACGCAAGCTTTATGGTTTTGCATTTGACTAGAGGTTTTATTGCTCAATTTGGCTTTTTAACTCAACTGCAGGGGATTTTTCATACTGAAAAGAAAAAAAGAAGGTCCCGTACAGTTACTTTGGTTATAGTTAAAGTAGGTTTTCCAGAAGATGAGTTTATCTTAGCTGTTTAGTTGTCTTTGATGCATTTGTTTCCCTGAATACCATAGAGAGGGGAGTGTTGGGAGCACCGCTATCAGTCTTGCTACCGTTGCTCTTGCTTACGGATGCAAATGCCATGTGGTTATCCCAGATGATGTCGCTATTGAGAAAGTATGTATATCATACTTTCGTTTTTGTTCTTTCTTTTCAAAACCCGATGCTTCTTGTTGGCTTGGGTGTGAGTTTCCAGCTATAGGCCCTTATTAAGGTAATGCATACAAAGTTTGCATTCAGACTGCTCACTGCTCAGACTTGCACTGGAAAATGTCTCGTTTAACTTTCGGAAAGTACAAATTGAAATCTTTTCAAAGTTACTGATCTAATTGTGCGCTTATGCATTTTGCATTTTGCATTCGTGAGTTGAAATTATGACATAAGAGGAAGTTGCTTACGTTGTTGCAAATAAGAGCGAAATTCACTACAATGCAGTTTATGTTTACCATCTTGTTAAGGTATTATATGATCTGACATTGTATGTGAACTCTGGGCATTACATACTCCATCCCTTTTTAAGTGATTACTATCGGAATACCTCCATTTCGATTATCTCTTCAAATTCTTCACATTAAAGCTCACAACATATCCAACATCTTTAGCTTTCATCTATTCACACATTAAATCACAAAAGCATAGAAAACAAAGGCAAACAACACACGGGCATCACACTCGTGCAACGCACGAAGCCGTAGAACTAGTTTTGCTCTCATTTGTGGGCAATGATGAGCCAATGTTTCTGGGCATGTTTTGGTTTACTATGCTGAGCCCAGGGTTTATTGAGGCCAATGATTATTATTGACGCCAGTTTGTAGTTGCTGCACCAGGAGTTTTTTGCTCTCATTTGTGGGCAATGATGAGCCAATGTTTCTAGGCATGTTTTGGTTTACTATGTTGAGCCCAGGTTTTATTGAGGCCAATGATTATTATTGAGGCCAGTTTATAGTTGCTGCACCTGGAGTTTTTTGCTCTCATTTGTGGGTTGCATAGCTGAGCCCAGTTTCTAGTCGGTGCACCTGCACAGTGTGTGCGTGTCAAATTTCTGGGCTTCATTGGTTGCTGCATTAACTAGAAATCTGCTTCCTTTTCATGTGTCTGGTGCTGAATATGGTGAGGACTACTCCTAAAATATGTTTGTGCTGTTGCAGAAAATTGAGCGAGAAAAGCTGGAGAAGCTTCCCAGCAAGGTATGAGTCTAATTTCCTGAAGGTTCATCGCCATCCCTTTTGTTTTGACCTCTTAGCTACTTTAAAGCCACCATAAGATGTTCAGAATCATTCCTACCACAGCCTTCTGTTTAGAATGAGAATAGGAAATAGTACGGCGTCTCTGCAATTGTGTTTGATGCCTTACAATGTGAGGGTGCATCTTTGTAGTTCCCTATACCAAGTCATGGACAAAAATATCATATTTAGGTTATTGGGTTCATTGAAGTTGCTTGATAGAGGCTGTGATAGGCTCAAGGAAAAGTAAAGGGGAGGGTTTTAATGTTTAGGTTGCCCAGACTTATAGCATGGTAGGTCTAGAAATGAACAATACATAGTTGAGGTCATGAAAGAAAATTGGAAGGAGTCGATGTCCTGTTGATGGGGATATGATTGATCAAGTGAGAAAAGGTTTTTCTAATTTTAATAGACGTGGCTGGCAAATGTCGAATTTCCCTTAGGCCTTAACTGTTGCCACGGACACCAATACGTGTCCCCGCATGGGACACGCGTGTCCCTGTGTCCGATACGTGGACACGGCAACATCTAGAACTGTTGGTGCTTATGTATTCATGACTACGATGTGTATTTTTGGAGAACCTGCCAATACGTTACATGGTTATTAGTTGTCTTGATTTTAAGTTTCCTCCTCATTATCTCAAAAAAGAAAAGAAAAGTGCAGAAAGGATCTAATTGAGCTTCTTAATTCAAAGTAATTGTTGACAATCAGAGGTATGCATAAAATTTTAGACCTTTTGAACTTCTTAATATACGTGATGTACTCTAAATTTGGTTGTGATGTTTGATTTCAGGTTTATCCATGTTGAAGATCTCCGTAGCAACTAGGTGGTACTTGACATAGGGTTTTACGTTCGAATCTTATGTTAGTTGGCTTCATTTTGGAAAAATTACACAATTTGTAATGGCTTTTGAGAATTGTTTATGAGTTGATGTATTGGATATATTTGTAGACATTATGTTTTGTGGTTCATGTTCTAACTCTATGGTGGTATTGAATATGTCGAAGCGTATTTGGCTATTTGTGAACTTATGTGAATGTATTTGAGATGTTTTAATGCCATTTGTATTGTATTGGATAAAAATTGTTAGCTAAATAGGAGAACAATTAAGGAAAATACAAAAAATTTCTAGTGGGAAAAACTATTCCCGGCGTTTGTTAAACCCCGGGAATGGGATAACATTGTCAAGATTTCCAGCATTCATTACAACCATCCCCGGGGTTTTTTAAACGCCGGTAATATTCCCAGCGTTTGTTAAACCCTGGAAATGGATTAACATTGTCAAGATTTCCAGCGTTAATTATAGCCATTCCCGGGGTTTTTAAACGCTGGTAATATTCCCGGCGTTTGTTAAACCCGGGAAATGGGGCCAAATTTTAAAATTTTCCCGCATTTGGTAGAATCGTTCCCGGGGTTTTTAAAAACGCTGGGAATATTCTCGGGGTTTGCAAACGCTGGCATTGGGGTCACCGGCGCCGGATTTTATTTTGCCAGAAAATCAATCCCGGGGTTTTACCAAACACTGGGAAGCATTCCCGACAGCGGTATCGGGCACACTTGTTAAAACGCCGGGAATGACTTTTTCCAGCGTTTAGGGTACCTTTCCCGGGGTTTGAAAAACGCTGGGAATTCCCAGATTTGTTGTAGTGATCTCTTCTTGTCGATGTAGATTTATTTTGGGTTAGGTTATGTTATCTGGAATACTTGTCCCTGTTTTCTACAAACTGTGAAGAAATAGGGGTTTTCAATATAGACGTAATTGGGGATCTGGAGTTGGTGCTCAAAATAGTCTTCACAGTTGGGTTCAAGAGAAAGATCAAAGAAAATATAAAGCAAAAAGGTATTGGGGATCTCGAGTCGGCCCGGCGAGTTAAGTTCCAAGATCGAGCTGAAGTGATCAATTGGAGAGGTAATGATTCATGACTCTTGATCAACTGGTTGCCGCTCTCACCATCAAGCATGCCAAAGCCCTAAATCTATGATTCTGATGCAGGGTGGATTTCAAGAAAAGTCATATTTTATTTATATTGATTTACATTTAGTATTTTTATTTAATATGTCATAATTTAGTCAAAATATTCTAGAAGTATTTTGTTTCCTAGTTTCTTCTGATTGAGGTTTCCTATTTTGTGTTTCCTTGTTTTACAAGAATTAGGGTTGCTAGCTAGTAATTTTATTTCCTTTTTAGTTTTAGGGTTGCGGCTAGTATAAATAATTGATGTAAGCCTTAGGGCAAGGGAGTTGATTAATATGTTGAGTTTTTTCACAAGAGAGAGTATCTCTTTTTCCTATAATTCTATTAATCTGCGGGTTATTAGATTGTAGAAGAGTTGTTTCTTATTCGTGGGGGTGATCTTTGTTCTTGTTCATGTTTCTAGCTGCGTCATTTTCAAAGAAGGCCGAAATACAACTTCCAAATCTAGGCATCCCATCTCCTGGCTTTCATATTTTTGATCTCTTTTGGGTGTGGCCGCTGCGTCCTACATTGCTGGATTCATCTTCGACGGGGTGTAAGGGACAATATCCGCGTCCTACCTCCATGGATTAAACCCTGTGGAGGTGGAAGGGGAGATTCTATGCTGCTCTCTTGGATAATCAGTCGATTATCATCCTACTCTTGGGTTATTCCTATCTTCACCTTCGTTTTTAGGGGTACCTCTTTAAGCTTCAATCGTTTAAGAGGAGGTGGCAGTATGAGGGGAAATAAGAGACGGGATATTAAGGAGACAATTTCTACAAAAATTTCAGATGCAAAAATTGGGGATAGATTGGTGGAAGACGTCAAAAGAGTGTAGATGATAATAGCTGAGTTCCTTTCAATCACATGAAGACATTGAAATTCAGGATGCCCAAATTTTCAACTGAATTTAGGGCCGATGTTACCCTATTTGTTGGAAATCTACCAGAAGACATGGACACTGAGTGGTTATCTCAACTCTTCAGCATCTCTGGGTATGTTATTTCTGCCACAATCCCTAACAGAAGATCCTATATGCACAATGACAGATTCGGTTTTGTCAAGTTTGCGAGTTAAAAGGAAGGACTCAACGCTATCAAAGCTTTGAATGGAATGCATATTAGGGGTCATAACATTCTTGTCAAATGGGCTAGATTCTCTAACTCCCCCAGAGGTTATACGCAAAGGAGGCCAAAATCTGCCCCTTTCATTAAATCCAAAGAAGTATCCTGGGACTTCTAAGAAGATTATTTCACCTATCAAAGCGATGGAAGTAGGAAATGAATGGCTATACAGGAGTGTCATTGCAAAGCTACCTGTTGATAGATCGCTGGCTTTATTTCAAGATCATATTCAATCTCTAGGCCTAGTCAATATCACTGCCAGACCTATGGGGGGTAACTATATTGTTCTTACTTTCAATACCACCAATGATAGAGATTCATCATTTTCGGGGGGTGAAATGGCATGGTTAAAAGAATGGTTTGTGGAATTCCATCACTGGGAAGATTCAAAATCTTTACCCAGCTCTAGACTGGTGTGGCTCAACTGCTATGGAGTGCCTCTTAATTTGTGGAATGCAAGAACTTTTCTCAAGATTTGCAGGATTTGGGGGGAAGTTGTTCAAAGTGCGAAGGAAAACCACAAAGTCCATGAATTTCTCAGTTGGCAAAGTTCTAATTTCTACAAATGTTATGGATTCAATTAACCAAGTCGTGGAGGTTGAATGCAAGGGAATGTTAAATCCAATTCGTATTATTGAGGAGCAAATTGCCCTTAATACTATTCTTCAATCTTGCCCTCGTCCTAATCATGGTGATGATTTTGGGCACATTCCCACAACTCCTGTAACAGAAACCAGATTTGATACGGTGGAAGGGGTTGATGAAACTCCAGGGAAGATGCTCAAAAATGTTGAGGCCACAGTAAATGTTATTAAAATAGACGAAGTTGTTGGGGCTGATGACTCAAGGAAAACTACTTAAAATTGCTGAGGCCATAGGTAACGGTACAAATGCATTGGGTTTGCCAATTACAGTTGATACTCATTTATTACCAGTATACCATATTGTTCAATCTGAAGTGGGAAATTCAAAAACCGTTAATATGGAGAGCAAATTGCATCGAAGTGGAATAGGCACTGAGATTGGAAGGGGGTGCATCAGTCTGCCTAAGACTCTACTGAGCTATCTTTTGCCTATTTTATTTTTTTGAAGGCAATATCTATGAATGAACCAATCGAAAGCCGAATTAATCATGACTCAATTGAAGTGGTGGATGTCAGCCCAAAGGAGGTATCCCTTCAACTTTTGAACCCTGCAACTAATGAAACTACGAAAAATAAAAGAAAGCAGAAATCTATTGAGGAGTGGTTGAGGATATCAAAGTGTGTGGTGTTTAGATCAGCTATTACTACTGCTGCCCTTTCTGCTACTTTTATTTCTACAAATGGAATCAGAAATAGGAACAAATTAATGTTAAATGAAGAAGAAGCTGCATGGACTGTATCAAAGATCATTGGAGAAGACTATATTGGGAATGATGAGGAGATTATCAGCAAAATCATGACAACAAACAACCTGGATGCCTGATTGTGTAGCTAAAACCATTGAATCTATTCAAGCAAATTTTTTGTGGGGTGGTTCTGATTTAAAAAGGAAATTACACCTGTATCTTGGGCAAAAATTACACAGAACAAAAGGAGAGGGGGTCTAGGTATTAGAAGCATTAAGGATATGAATGATGCATTATTGATAAAATGGTGGTGGAGATTTGGAATTGAGAAGGAAGCATTGTGGAGAAATGTGACCAAATAAAGTACAAGTTGGGGGAATGTAACTGCATAGGAAAATCTCAACCATATGGAAGGATATAATGCAAGTGAAGGACAAAAAATTGAAAACATCAAAATAAGAGTGGGGGACGGGAGTTCTACAAAGTTTTGGAAAGACAATGATCGAGAGATGAACAAATAAGGAAAATCACCGGATCGACGAAGAGGGGAACGTGTGTTGGTGCAGCAAAATTGAAGCATAGATTGGCGGAGAGGTGGTCGGTCGATGTTCGCCGGAGAGGAAGGTCGACTACACGGTGAGGTTAGCAGATCGGCGGCCATCTCTGAGAGAGGGGAACGTGTAAACAACCACAGTAGGGTTTCACAGAAGAGGGGAAAACGTGTAAAGAGGGCTTATATATGAAGTTGATGTCGGGAAAATTATAAAATCACCATCTGTAATTTCTCGGGAAAATAGCTTGTAACTGCGTACCGTCCGGTATAGTTCGAAATGACTGGAACTGACCAGTATTGTCCGGAATTGAAGATGGGACGGAATTATAGGGTGATGTTACCGTTTTTATGCAAATCCGATAGGTATCGGCCGGTATGGTACGGGATTGACAACCTTGATCTAAAACCTTTTAGATTCTTTAATGTCTGACTCTGTAACCCCAATTGTCTGGAATGTTAATGTGAATCAAAGATGGGCAGCAGACAGATTGTTAGTGTGAATTTGAGATGGCTAACAAACTTAAGAAGGTGAAGGAAGCATTAAAAGGCTGGGTTAAGGAGGAATTTTGTGATTTAAAAAGGAAGTTAGACAAAGTGGAAGATGAGCTGCACTTACTAGATTTGAAAGCTGAACATGGAACTCTTTCTAATGAAGAAAGGAAGTCTAGAAGAGAACTCAGAAGTGAAATGTGGAGATTAAGTAGGCTGAATGAGTGGATGTGGATGTAAAAATCAAGAGTAAACAGGTACCTAAATAGGGACAAGAATACAAAAAATTTTCACATGATGGTATCAAGTAGACAAAGAAGAAATTGTTTGAATTGTTTCGAAGTTGACTATGTTATTGTGGAGGATATTGAACAAATCAGAAATGTTGTGCTATATTTCTATAAAAACTTATATGTTGTGTTGTATTTCTATAAAAACATGAGAAATTTAATTAGGCATCCTCTTTCAATATTATACTTAGGATGACACCCTATGACATTTGAATCTTTATGATCCATCCTGAAATTTGAATTTGGACCATTGTGCCCCTATTATGCATTTTAGTAGTATATCATGTAATAGTAATTTATATTTCTGGAAATATTCACGTCCTATTTTGGTATTTCCACATAATAATGTATTAATTACATTTCCGTAATAAGTTTGGTATTTCCACAATTCCACGTACAAGGTTATTCCTAAATGTGGGCAATATTTTCCATAACTGTTTCAAAGAACATTATGCGGGCATTTTTCACGTAATAAGTTTTGTCAAAGAACATTTAGTAATAAGTTTTGTCAAAGAACATTTCCCATAACTGTTTCAATTTATTCCTAAATGGGGGCATTTATCACATCCCTAAATGGGCGGATTTATCCCATAACTGTTTCAATCTAATTCTCTCTCTCTCTCTCTATGTGTGTATGTGTGTGTGTGATCAAGCAAAAAAATGTAGAAGTTTTCACGTTTTGGGTTTTGTGGATGACTATGGGAAGGGAATATACCTACAAGGCCACAAAGATGGTGATCCAGATCTACACGAAGACGACAATTTGTGGATGAATTTTTGCATGCCTCCTTGGTTGCCTATGACCCCATACTGGTATTCAATTTGAAGAACAGTAATGACGAGGCCTCAATTTGGTATGTGTTGTCTGTTGGGTTGGTGATAGGGACCAGAGCAAGTATTTTTTGAACCAAAGGTTTGTGAGTTTTGATGTTTTTGTGAGATTTATTGTGGATTTGTATAGGGAGTATTTTTTTTTTCCGGGACAAAAGATTTGTGGTTTTCATGATTCATTCACATATTCGGTACAGAAAAAATGTTCTTCAATAAACCATGTGTCCCATTTTTATTTTTATTTTTAACATGGTTCATTGATTCACCATATTGGTGGATTAGGTACAACAAAAATGGGTGGTTGTATGTGGTACATGAAATTATATTTTTCGCTTACATTTCATCCTCATCAATTTTGATCAATGGTGGATTTTTTTTTGTTTGTTGAGAATTTGGTTATTTCACATAGTAAATATGGTCCATTGATCCACCATATTGGTGGAAAATCAATAAACCATGTTTCCATGTCTTTTAAAAATAAGTCATTGATCAATGAACATGGTTCATTGGTCCACTATATTGATAGATTTGATACAATAAAAATGAAAAATCAATAAACCATGTTCATGCAATGATCTCGGTTATCGATTCGCTACATTCGGGATTCAATCAATGTTAATTTGTTTACCATATTTGATGATTGGTACAGTGAACATGATTTATTAATTTATCATTTTTTTGTATTTGCTCTTATAAGGAATTTTTGGTGATTTTTTTTTGTCTTTTTTTGTGTTGTTTATTAATTTATCGCATTTTCCAATTTTTTTTTGATATTTTAGGGGTGAGATTCTGTGAGAAGATTAGGAGAGAAAATTATAAGATTAGAACGAGATTTTTCAAGATAGGAGAGAGATAGAGTTTGAGATAAATTAGGAAAGATTATGAGAGAGAAATTTCAGGAGAGAAATATTAGGAAAATTAGGAGAGAGAAAGGGTATTTTGGGGTTTATTTGAATTTCAGGATGGAATCACAAGTATTCAAATCTCATAGGATTGAATCATAATGATTTTTTTTTGTAAAGGATGCCTAATTAACTCTCCCTAAAAACATCTTGGAAAGGGATGGGGAGGCTGTTGATGATGAAATGGGAGCTCAACTCATCAAAGAATTCTTAGAAGATGAAGTGAGAAAATTAATTAAGAACTATGATGGGAACAAAAGTCCTGGTCCTGATGGTTTCACAGCGCAAAGTATAAAGAAAGGAAGGCCATTTATGAAGAACAAGATATTATGGATTTCATAGGGGAGTTTCACAAAAACAGTAAATTAACTACGGGCATAAATTTTTCATATATAACTCTTATCCCAAAGGTAGAAAACCTAGTTCACTTGAAGGATTATAGACCCATAAGTCTAATGGGCAACATGTATAAAATACTATCTAAGGTGCTCGGTGACAGAATCAAGCCAACTATTCTAGTGATTGTGGGTGACATTCATTCAACATTTTCTGGTGGGAAGAATATCCAAGATGGTATTCTAATAGCAAATCAACTGTTAGACAGTTGGAAAAAGAAAAAGAAAGGGGATAATCATCAAATTAGATTTTGAAAAGGCTTTTGACAATGTTAACTAGATTTATTTGTTCAAAATGATGCATCTCATGGGTTTCCCTATAAAGTGGATTAAATGGATTAGGGAGTGTCTCTCTTCAGCTTGGATATCTGTTTTGGTGTGGTGCTCCCAGTAAAGATTTTCAAATGCAAAAAATTGTTAGACAAAGGAATCCACTATATCTTTTCCATTCATCGTTGCAACTGAGGGTTTAAACTAGATGTTCAAGAAAATGGCAGCTCAAGGGTTAATTTTAGGGAGGATTTGGAAGTGGAGGCCTAAAGTTACCCCATCTGCAATTTGCAGATGACACCCTGGTCTTTTGCAATGCTGAAAAGGAAAATGTTAGAACAGTTCTGAGAAATTTTGAGCTTACATCTGGGTTAAAGATAAAGTATCACAAAATAGTGCTTTGTGGTGTGGGGATTAAGGAGGAGGAAATGAAGAACTATGCCAAGATTTTGAGATGGAGAATTCAAAGGTTGCCTGTAAAATACTTGGGGACGCCACTTGGTGTAAGTCCTAGAAGAAAATCCACTTTGAAGGAGGCTAGCACATGTAAGAGATGGTATCTTTCTTTTGGTGCTAGACTAGTGCTTATTAAATCTGTCTTATGTAGTTTGCCAATCTTTTTCATGTCCTTGTTCAGAATGCCTGAATGTGTAGCTAAAAGTATTGAATCCATTCAGTCTATATTTCTTTGGGGGATTTGACTTTAAAAGCAAATCCATATGGTTTCTTGGTCTAAAATTACTCAACCTAAAAGTAGTGGTGGGCTAGGGGTAAACAGAATTAGAGAAATGAATGATGCACTACTTACAAAATGGTGGTGGAGGTATGGAAATGAGAAACAAGCACTCTGGAGGAACATAATCAATTTCAAATATAAAGGTATAGGAAAGGGTTGGATTGCAAACATGACAATCACCAAACAGGGTGTCTAACGTATGGAAAGACATTATGTTGATTCAAGAAAAAAATCCCCAATGTTATGCCACCTACCTTGAGAATGTAATCATAAATGTGGGTAATGGAAATGCCATGATGTTTTGGATTGATGAATGGCTATGTAGGCCAAGCATAGCCACAATTTTCCCCTACATTTTTCAGCCTTATTTGCAATAAGGAAGATCTACTTTGTGAGGTTGTTACTAGGAAAAATGCCTATAATGAAAGAATTGCAAGAGTTATTAGATGAAAATGTGTTTTATGCTTGGAGAATCAGCCTGATTCATTGATTTGAAAAGGTGGTAATTCAGGCAAATACACTATTAATCTATGAATGATATGGCTACTGTGTAATGGCCCGAATTTTTGGTCCATTTTATTTTATTATTATTATTATTATTATTTTCAAAGTAAGTTATATTTTGCAATAACTATTACGACTTATTTTGTTTCTTAAATATGATTATCCTAGTTAAGTTTTGATGATTTATTTAAACTAAGTTTAAGGCCCTAATTATCTATGTTCCTACCCTTTTTACCCTAACAAAATCCTACTACATATACATATACATATACATTTAGATTTATACGCACATGACATATATATATATATACAGAACATATCCTGTGAGGGCTCCCTCACAAAAAAAGTGCGGGAAAACAGTTGTGGGCCGTTGGATCCTATGCCATTCACGCGATCCAACGGCTCACGGCTGTTTTCCCACACTTTTTTTTGTGAGGGAGCCCTCATAAGAAACTTCTTGTATATATATATATATATATATATATATATATATATATATATATATATATATATATATATATATATATATATATATATATATATATATATATATAAAAGCATATCAACACATACACAATATGTAACGCCCCGCATTTTGGGAAAAGCGTTATGGATTATTATTACAATTTAAAGTCGGTCTAAACAGTAATAATAATAACCAAAATACATATAGATGGTCTATCCTTCACAGATTACAAAAAGGTAGACTGGGTGGGTTCTACGGCTCCGCAAATTCCTCCGCCTGGTGGATCTCTATTCCGGCAGCTCCTCCGGCTCCGTGTTCTCCGTAAAGGTATTCCTGTCCATCGTGACAATCTAGCATAATACGTCAGAGTTGCGAAGCAACATCGTCGTATTATGCCAGGGCAAACCGTGAGCGAGGACGCTCAATAGATACCGTACCCCAACATTAAACTAGCAATTCTAGAACAATATTGTTGGCAGGTAAATAGTTGAAAATCATTTATCAAAACGGTAAGTTCATGCGTGTCAATGCATCAGTATCACATCAAATCAGAGTGCAGCTTAAATAAAAATCAGTATCCCATTTCTTTTCATATCAGAGTGCAACTTTAATAAAATCAGTATCTCGTATTATTTCAGAATCCAGAGTATAGTGTCAGTATCTCGTATCATTTTCTCATAACAGCATTCTTCTTCAAATTTCAACCATGTCAACATCTCACATCTCTCGAAAGTTATTGGCCCGTTCTACAACCCCGTTCTAACGGTCACCAACCTTTCCGTTCGAAGGGTCGGCCACCCATAAACTGACTCCTGCAGTATGAGGTCCGCTAACTCCGCGTCACACACGACATAGTCCCGGCTACCCATATCACTGAATCCCCACCAGTTTGTTTATGAGGTCCGCTTGCTATGTGTTGTACTGAGTAAGTTCTAACCGTCAAATTCACCTGCGGAATTTGAGGAGAAACTTCAAACAGCACTACCGTATAGTTCCGTTGGGCTTTGACCACCAGTTCACCCCGGGGAACTGAGGCGGGACTCCAACAGCATCAACATCTCAACTTTCATCACATCAACATTTTCATTCTCATTTCTATCTCTTCCATTTAAAAAAACATTCGATCACTTTCTCGAAAAATGTGTCGGGTCGTATCGTCTTTGAAAAAGAACGTGCACATGCATTAATTTCATAAAACAAAATCCTCCGTTTAGAATCGTTCATGATAAACCTTCCGCTCGTAACCCATCTTACGAAAACATGTTACTTAACGACAAAAGTTCTTTCTTCCGGGGATTTAAATCAAAACATAAGGATTCATTCTCGTTCTTGGATTTGCTGGCGTGTTTTAAGATTCGTACGTCGAATCGCCACTTGGTTTGTCTAAACCAAGAAAGTACCCTACTAGAAAACTCTAGTAGTTGAATCCGTTTGGCGTGTTTTAAGATTCGTTCGTCGAATCGCCACTTGGTTTGGGCTAAACCAAGAAAAAGCCTGACTAGACCTGCTAGCCATAGATTCTATTTGTTAGTCTAAATAGATTAAGAATATTTATTCAATAATCCCGGAAAATCTCATTTCATTTGAAAAGCTCTTTTCTCAGAAAATTGGTCGGGCATTATAACTGCGTAAATTTGAAAAGTCGATTTCATTCAGGCATTATAACTGGGTAATTTAGTTTCCCAAAAGTCCATCGAACATTATAACGGTGCATTTTGATAGTCAATTTTAATTCGTGCATAGTAACGACTAAGTGTGTTTTTTTTTTCAA
The DNA here is from genome assembly GCA_020921065.1 of Vaccinium darrowii. Classification (NCBI taxonomy): domain Eukaryota; kingdom Viridiplantae; phylum Streptophyta; class Magnoliopsida; order Ericales; family Ericaceae; genus Vaccinium; species Vaccinium darrowii. The sequence goes on along the minus strand of CM037162.1, from coordinate 26,421,896 downwards.
AGTCTAATTGTTCATAAAATCACTAATCACCAACATAATCACGTTTAATCATAGTTAAGCACGTTTAAGCAAAATAATAACATAATCAATATGAACTAGTAAATACTAATCTAAGGTTAAGATAAAGTATCTACCTTAATTCCGATGATTAGTCGGAAGCCGATAAGCTTGTTGAATTCCGGCGGCGTAACGACTAGTCGACCTTTGCTCGAACGCTTTCTTGCTAACTTATTCTACCTTTCTAAGATCTAGGGGTGGTCGAGGGTGGTGGAGTGTGGTGGTTTAGGATGAGTTTCAAGAAGAACACTCAAGAACTCACTCAAGAACACTAGAAAGCACAAAGTGGAGAAGTTGGGAGGTTTTGGTGTGAAATGAAGCAAGGAGAGTGAGCTATTTATAGGGAAGTAATGAGGTTCACCTCCCCCAAAGATAATCACCAGCCAAAAACCCTCCCCACAAGAGTCCAAACAACCTTTTGCAAAAGCAAAAATTAGGTTTTAAAGACTAGTTTTAGGTTATAAGAAATTCCCCACCAAATTTTCCACCAACTTAAAGATTAGTTTTAGGTTATAAGTAATCTCCCACCTAATCAAGGTTAGCTTTAATAAAATAAAATAAGAGTTGGGGATTTAGTAAGGCTTCCGGACGCAGTGTGGTGAAATACCCGGTGTGTACGCGTTTATTTACGGCGCGAAAAGTATAATTAAACAGGTTAAATCTAATTCGTTTAATCTAACCAAACCAAATTATAAACTATAATTATTTAAAAATAAAACCGCATTAATAAATCGAATTTTTTTTATTTACAAAATTTCGGGTTATTACACAATACATATATGCATATATTTGCACCTTACCAACTCCCTCTCTCTTCTCCCCACTCTCCACTCCTTCACCCACCAAAACCAACACCACACACCACCCTAAAGTCTGAAAATCAGACCTCTCTTCCCTCCTCTTTCTTCCATCAACCACCCCCATCACTTCCCCATATCATCCCATCATCACCCCACATGTTCTTATACACCCATACAATCCATCATTCCTCCAACACACCACCTCCTCCAATAAAAACCCCTCCAATTGCCCATTCTCCTTCCCCATTAATTCAGTGAGAGAGAGAGAGAGTGAGTGAGTGAGGAGTTCTACCTGGAAAAAGAAGAAAAGAAGAAGGAAGAAGACACCTATCCATTTTCATTTTCGTCCACTTCACGTACCCATTTTTACAGCCACTTTGATCATAGTTGCAGTCTTTTTTAGGATTAAGTTTCTTCATAGAAGTTGTAGAGGGCATCTAGAAGTTCGATTTCGACACAAGAATCATCCAAATCGGTTGCGTTTTGAGTGAGTTATAGCCATCCAAAGTTCAGTAAAAATCTCGGGTACATTTTCCAGACAGCTCTCTGCTCTTCTGTAAATCTTCATTTTTCTCCTTTTTCCAATCATTTTCAAGTTTACATTTCTTCACCAACGTTGTTGAGGGTTTGAAGCTCTTGAATTTAGACACAAGAATCACCCAAATCAGTTGAGTTTTGAGTGAGATATAGCCATCCAAAGTTCAGTAAAAATCTCGGGTAAATTTTCCAGACAGCTCACTGACCTTTCACAAATCGCCACTTTCTCCTTGTTAAAGTGGATTTCGGGTTTAGGTTCCTTCACAAAGATCGTAGAGCACTTCGAGAGCTTCATTTTAGATACAAGAATCACGTGAAACGGTTGAGGTTTGAACCCGGTAGCACAGCTCAAAGTTTCTGTTTGAAATTGGATTTTTCTTCGTCAACCAAAACTCTACCGGATTCCACCACCGAGCTTTTCGTCCGGATCAAAGGTAGAAACCTCTTATCCATTAACCCTAAGTATATTTAGTTACCTTAGACTTGATATTGGGGCTTGCAATGAGCCCGAACGAAACAAAACCAAAGTATGAAAATGGGTCGAGAAACCCACTAAACCAATTATGGCCATAAGGCCCGATGATGGTTTAATTTGATTTGTTTAACAAGTGATGATGTGCATGGTTATGTTGTTTGGCTAATCATTCGTGTCCATTATGATTTGTTTTGTTGTCATAATTAATATTAATATATTGATGTTTGTTTTGATGTACTCTATTGATTTAATTAATAAACTTGGAGTTAAATTCCATTAGGCTTGGTAAAGGATAAATTTTGTGATACGTGAATTATTTGAATGTTATTAATTGAGGTATCATCTTATTTCTCTATTGACTTACTGTAAACTTGAGGTGATAAATTATTGAATTGTTAGATTAGACAAATAGGTTCCCGGGTTGGTACTTACGTAGTAGATCATATAGACGTTTCTAAGTTAAAGGAAACCAGAAAGTAAGGAGAATGTGTGGTCAGCGGAGCCAAAGCCTAGTCAACCGAAAAGTCCTAATTATCGGGTCAGCGGAACCAGAGCCTCGCCAACCGAAAAGTCCACTAGGAATTGTGTATATCAGTTTTGAATTGGAGGGACGTTCTACGGTTTATAATCTATGAGAACGCTTAAGTTAAAATGAAGATAAGAAAACCAGACGCTTGTTACTTATATATGCGCTCCGTGATATGAACTGTTGAAATATGAACTATTGATGATTTGTAATGTAAGGGTTAGTGGGTAGGAGTTAGCTACTAAGTGTCAAAACTCATGGTGCTGTGTGCCCTGGCGTTTCATGCCAGGTATCAAAGAGGGAAGAGGAGGACACTGCAACAAGTATCAAGACCCTGCAACCAATCAGGGAACTTATGGCGAGTGGGATCTAAACCTAGAACTGTAGAAGGCTCTGTAATCGCCTTACTTTTGTGTTGGACAAATGTAATTTAACATTCCGACAAGTACTGTTTCTTATTGTATCAGACTAAAGTACTTTTCTATTTATGTTGTTTCGCTGCTTATTAAGAAAATCCTATTATTAAATGAATCTTTTTAGATCTCTTGTTTTAATTAACGTGTCCGAAAATCGGGGTGTTACAACATGGTATCGGAGCTCTAGGTTCAAACCCTCGGCCTTGGGTAGATTGGGTAGATCACTTTCCGAGAGCGTGAACTGAATAGTAATACTATCTATTGTCTATGTTACCTTATGATATTTTACTTTAGTCTAACTTATAAGTACTTACTAACGGTCATTCGACTTTTATACTCCGAAAGCGTACCGTGAGAAAACATAGGTGTTGCATGCTGACTATATGTGGTATTGCTTGTATATTTCAATGTGGATAAAATCGGTATTATGTTTATCGTTTTGCCATTTCAAATATATATATATTTCTTATATTCTATATACGTGTGAAAAGTAGAACCCCCTCTTAACATAATTTTTGAATTGAAGATGGTTGAGACAAGAAACGGAACCCACACCAACCTCAATAACGGTTGGGCCCAGAATGTGCGGAACATAGACATCAATACACAATCGAATGGCCAAACCAGTGGCCATGCCAATGGCCAAACTAACGGTATCGGCAATGGAGTGCCAGACCTTACCCAGCTGCTTCAAGCAATAGCAACCGCCGCAGCCAATTTGGTCCCGCAACCTAATCAGCGAACTCCCCTACGTCATCAAATGAACAGGAGCCAGATGCTCGACACCTTCTACAAACGTCGACCTCCAATCTTTTATGGAGAGCCAGATCCGACCGCCGCTGAGGCATGGCTGAAACAGATCGCTAAGCTGCTAGAGGTTTTAAATGTGCACGATGCGCCTGACCGCATAGCACTAGCCTCCTTCCAGCTGCAAGGAGAAGCGGATCATTGGTGGGACCTGCTCAAGACCACCCAGAACGTAAAGACGATGACATGGAGAAATTTCGAGGACGCTTTCAACGAGAAGTACTTCCCGACCCCAGTTAAGTAGGCCATGCTTCAGGAGTTCCTGGAACTCAAACAGGGAAACCGCACCGTGACGCAGTACGCGGCACGCTTCGAGGAACTGGCCCGACATGCAGGAGACCTCGTGAAGACGGACGAGGCTAAGGCGAGGAGGTTCGAATGGGGACTAGACCCCAAGACGATAAGGGGGATAGTGATGTCCCATGACTTTCATACCTACGCGCAAGTGTTGAAGTGCGCGCTAATGATTGAAAGGGAATCTTTGGATTCAAAAGGAAAGGGCAAAACCGGAGGTCCCAGTGCTGGAGGACCAATCCGAAGCAACAACAATCAGAATAGCAACAACCTAGGGTATATTGCACCAAAGCCCTACGCTCAGAATAGCGCTCAACCCCAACAGCCTAATCAACCCTGGAGGCACAACCACCAAGGACAGAACCGCAACAATGGACCAATAAGGTGCTACAACTGCAATGAAGAGGGTCACATTAAGAACAACTATCCACACCCAAAGAACAATGGAGCCAATAATTATGGAAACCAACAGCAATATCCGATGAAGCAGATTGGGTATGGAAACCAGAACCAAGGTGGGCCAAATCAACAAATGTCAAACTGGAATCAGCAGTAGAATCGCCCGTACCAAAACAATGGAAATGGTCATGGTACAAATCAAGGGCAGGGAGGTAGAATTTTTGCACTCCAGGCTGACAATGAGGGTCAGAACCCATCTATGATACGAGGTACTCTTATACTATTTAGTACTTGTGTACAAGCATTATTTTAATTCTGGAGCATCGCACTTTTTATACATATTGCACGAACCAGAACGGGAGCTCTAAAGAATATCTACCAAAGTGATCTCGGTAGTTGGGGTCAAGATCCCTGTAAGTCACCTGCGTAAACAGTGCGAGCTAGAAGTCTCTAGTCTACCCTTTGACCTAGACCTACGATTCATAGAAAGGGTCGATTGGAACTTATTTTTCTGAAGAGATTGACAATTCACTCACCTTGCTGCTATAGACTGCTATCAAGAGACAGTGACTGATAGTCTTCAGTTGGAACGTGTTTCAATTTTTTTTAGGGGGATAGACGGGCCCCGATAGATAGCGACTCGCCATTCAAGCTAACGCGAAGAATTATCATAATAACTATAATGTCGCATTATGAATTGTGAAAAGGAAGTACACATTCTGATAGTCAAGATTCCCTACCGATATTGAGAAAAGAGAGTCAACCTGAAGACGACAAGCATCGATTCACTTTAACCAACTGAACGCCCAAATTTCGAGGACGAAATTGTTTTAAGGGGGATAGGTTGTAATGGCCCGAATTTTCGGTCCATTTTATTTTATTATTATTATTATTATTTTCAAAGTAAGTTATATTTTGCAATAATTATTACGACTTATTTTGCTTCTTAAATATGATTATCCTAGTTAAGTTTTGATGATTTATTTAAACTAAGTTTAAGGCCCCAATTATCTATGTTCCTACCCTTTTTACCCTAACAAAATCCTACTACATATACATATACATTTAGATTTATACGCACATGACATATATATATATATATATATATATATATATATATATATATATATATATATATATATATATATATATATATATATATATGTGTGTGTGTGTGTGTGTGTGTGTGTGTGTATATATAAGCATATAAACACATACACAATACATATATGCATATATTTGCACCCTACCAACTCCCTCTCTCTTCTCCCCACTCTCCACTCCTTCACCCACCAAAACCAACACCACACACTACCCTAAAGTCTGAAAATCAGACCTCTCTTCCCTCCTCTTTCTTCCATCAACCACCCCCATCACTTCCCCATATCATCCCATCATCACCCCACATGTTCTTATACACCCATACAATCCATCATTCCTCCAACACACCACCTCCTCCAATAAAAACCCCTCCAATTGCCCATTCTCCTTCCCCATTAATTCAGTGAGAGAGAGAGAGAGTGAGTGAGTGAGGAGTTCTACCTGGAAAAAGAAGAAAAGAAGAAGGAAGAAGACACCTATCCATTTTCATTTTCGTCCACTTCACGTACCCATTTTTACAGCCACTTTGATCATAGTTGCAGTCTTTTTTAGGATTAAGTTTCTTCATAGAAGTTGTAGAGGGCATCTAGAAGTTTGATTTCGACACAAGAATAATCCAAATCGGTTGCGTTTTGAGTGAGTTATAGCCATCCAAAGTTCAGTAAAAATCTCGGGTACATTTTCCAGACAGCTCTCTGCTCTTCTGTAAATCTTCATTTTTCTCCTTTTTCCAATCATTTTCAAGTTTACATTTCTTCACCAACGTTGTTGAGGGTTTGAAGCTATTGAATTTAGACACAAGAATCACCCAAATCAGTTGAGTTTTGAGTGAGATATAGCCATCCAAAGTTCAGTAAAAATCTCGGGTAAATTTTCCAGACGGCTCACTGACCTTTCACAAATCGCCACTTTCTCCTTGTTAAAGTGGATTTCGGGTTTAGGTTCCTTCACAAAGATTGTAGAGCACTTCGAGAGCTTCATTTTAGATACAAGAATCCGGTGAAATGGTTGAGGTTTGAACCCGGTAGCACAGCTCAAAGTTTCTGTTTGAAATTGGATTTTTCTTCGTCAACCAAAACTCTACCGGATTCCACCACCGAGCTTTTCGTCCGGATCAAAGGTAGAAACCTCTTATCCATTAACCCTAAGTATATTTAGTTACCTTAGACTTGATATTGGGGCTTGCAATGAGCCCGAACGAAACAAAACCAAAGTATGAAAATGGGTCGAGAAACCCCCTAAACCAATTATGGCCATAAGGCCCGATGATGGTTTAATTTGATTTGTTTAACAAGTGATGATGTGCATGGTTATGTTGTTTGGCTAATCATTCGTGTCCATTATGATTTGTTTTGTTGTCGTAATTAATATTAATATATTGATGTTTGTTTTGATGTACTCTATTGATTTAATTAATAAACTTGGAGTTAAATTCCATTAGGCTTGGTAAAGGATAAATTTTGTGATACGTGAATTATTTGAATGTTATTAATTGAGGCGTCATCTTATTTCTCTATTGACTTACTGCAAACTTGAGGTGATAAATTATTGACTTGTTAGATTAGACAAATAGGTTCCCGGGTTGGTACTTACGTAGTAGATCATATAGACGTTTCTAAGTTAAAGGAAACCAGAAAGTAAGGAGAATGTGTGGTCAGCGGAGCCAAAGCCTGGTCAGTCGAAAAGTCCCAATTATCGGGTCAGCGGAACCAGAGCCTCGCCAGCCGAAAAGTCCACCAGGAATTGAGTGTGGTCAGCGGAGCCAAAGCCTGGTCAGCTGAAAGGTCCCAATTATCGGGTCAGCAGAACCAGAGCCTCGCCAGCCGGAAAGTCCACCAGGAATTGTGTATTGAGTGTGGTCAGCGGAGCCAAAGCCTGGTCAGCCGAAAGGTCCCAATTATTGGGTCAGCGGAACCAAAGCCTCGCCAGCCGAAAAGTCCACCAGGAATTAAGTCGTGGTCAGCGGAGCCAAAGCCTGGTCAATCGAAAAGTCCCAATTATTGGGTCAGCGGAACCAGAGCCTCGCCAACCGAAATGTCCACTAGGAATTGTGTATATCAGTTTTGAATTGGAGGGACGTTCTAAGGTTTATAATCTATGAGAACGCTTAAGTTAAAATGAAGATAAGGAAACCAGACGCTTGTTACTTATATATGCGCTCCGTGATATGAACTGTTGAAATATGAACTATTGATGATTTGTAATGTAAGGGTTTAGCTACTGAGTGTCAAAACTCATGGTGCTGTGTGCCCTGGCGTTTCATGCCAGGTATCGAAGAGGGAAGAGGAGGACACTGCAACAAGTATCAAGACCCTGCAACCAATCAGGGAACTTATGGCGAGTGGGACCTAAACCTAGAACTGTAGAAGGCTTTGTAATCGCCTTACTTTTGTGTTGGACAAATGTAATTTAACATTCCGACAAGCACTGTTTCTTATTGTATCAGACTAAAGTACTTTTCTATTTATGTTGTTCCGCTGCTTATTAAGAAAATCCAATTATTAAATGAATCTTTTTAGATCTCTTGTTTTAATGAACGTGTCCGAAAATTGGGGCGTTACAGCTATTGCTTCTAGCATCAATAATTTTGAGCAAATTTTTTATTTTATGCAGAAGAATGCAGCTCATTCCGGGTTAAGTGTTTTGGTTGGCTTGTTTGTTTTGGAAGGGTTAAGACTATTGAATATTTATCCAGAATTGCGATAATTCAAAATCCCAAGGAGACAATTTGCAGATTTTGTAATTCAAACTATGAAACTTTAGACCATATGCTTTTTCATTGTGAGCCTGTTTGGATGGTTTGGACAGACATTACAAACCAGAAACATAGAGATATGTGTATGGAAGAACATGATTCACCTCAGTCATAGGATGAATGGATGTGGAGAACATTAAGGAAGAAGAAGGAAATGCTAGAAACATGTAGAAAAACAAGAATAACAAGAAGAACTTGTATCCAAATCAAGAGTACTTACAACTTTGATGAAAAAATTACAAGAGGAAATGGAAATCGAAGTTTAAAAAGGTGGATGTTGAGAGCTAAACCTAAGAGGGAGGGAGAGGGAGAGAGAGAGAGAGAGAGAGAGCGCAAAGGGTAGAACGGGGGTAAAAATCATAAAATGTTCTATTTATATCCCTCACAAAATATTCCAAAAGTAACCCTAAGTGTCCCTTTGGTTAAAGTGAAATAGGGTCCTATCGATAGCCAAACACACTTGAATCCTGAATTTTGGTGCTACCAGTAGAGTAGGTTTGGCACTAGCAGCTGTGGCAATTGTTGATTTTCTAGATTTCTTGATTTTGCTTTTCATTTACCTTCGGTCCTTCCTTGAACCTTCCAAAGCCTCTCGAGTTGACTTCTAAGCTTCGAAAATTGACCTTCATGGCCTTGTGGGACCTTGGATGCTCTTGGGGACTATTATTGATTTTGTAGATTTCTTGATTTAGCTTTTCCTTTACCTTTGGTCCTTCCTTGAACCTTCCATAGTCACTCGAGTTGACTTCTAAGCTTCGAGAATTGACCTTCATGGCCTTGCAAGACCTTGGGTACTCTTGGGGACTAATGAAAGCTTTCGAATGCTTCTCTAATCTTGAATTAACTGAGACTAACGAAAGCATACCTTTCTTGGACGCAAAATTATGTAAAATCAAAGAGGAAATCTATGCAAGTACGACAAAAAGACCAAATAAAGCCACAAAGATATACAATATTGTGTGCTAAACAGGTGTAAATGTGGGACTTGGTTCCTATTTTCACAAAGGTTCTGTTTGGAATGGCATTGTAAATCAAGGGTAGTTTCGGTCCTATGTTTGATGCGGGTTTTTGATATTCAGTTTGTTTGGCACTTTTATATGAAAAGACAAAAAATGGTGTGCAATTATCAAAAAGAGGTATAAAAATTATTTTCCCAAAATGTTCTTTTATTGCCTTTTCTTTTCTTTTCTTTCTTTTGAATTCTGTTTTCTATTCTTTTTTCCCTTCACCTCCAAAACATACGAATTGGTAGGGTTCTGTTTTGGTTCTTTTACTTCTTTGCAATGGAAATAATTGTGTGCGAGCGTGCCAGAGAGAGTTTCAATCTCCTCCCTCAGATTAACTTTGGAAAAACCAAATCTAATCAGGCGATTGTGTTTTATTGGTTCAATTACCTCAATTAAGAGGATTTTTTCAACAAGTGAAGAAATGTAAACCAACAAACTTAGGAAATCGAAGAACGAAAAGAAACAAGATACTTCGATTAATAAATCAAAGGTAAACTTACTTCGAAATTGTCTCCAACTTCAGATACAAGAACTTCGAACGGGTGATTGTTACAAGAACAACCGAGATTAATCCTAACTACTTCCTAATCTACTTCCTAAACTACTTCGAACTGAGTTCGAGATCCTAAACTACTTTGCCAATGAACAAACCAAGCATCAGTTTTTTGATAGCTGTTTGTTGAAGATTTGTCCGGGGCTTATTCACTCTTCAATCTCTTCTATTTATAGACGCTGCTTGCCATTTGAACTTCCCGCTCAATGAATTTGAACATTGGCTTGCTTCGAACTCTAACTTCCATTCCTCGAGCTGGCAGTTGTTTCCTCCTCCACGTCTGAATTTGAATCCTTCTAATTCTTCCTCCAGAAGCTTTGATTTTGAATCTGTGCAGTTGTTTAAACAAACTCAAATGATTAAACATTAAGGTGAATAACTGCCTTTCGATAAGTATTCCACGTGTTTATAACTGTCAATTTGCCTTGTTTCCCAAATCCACATGTGGAGTTTATATGTTTAACAGTTAATATCAGGGCTTCGAAACCACCCTTTACGTCAGCAATGGCTTGTAACTGCCAATAACTGCTTTTCATCTTTGAACACAATATGACATCGTATTTAATCATTTATATTCCTTTAATCCAGTGTATCTTTATCAACAGGTAATTGCCAACGTTTGGCATTTTCAATTACGTGTCAATTAACTATTGGATTTGTTAATTTTATATGTAAACAGGTTCGAACCAATTTCACGACTCACCGAACTTTTTTTAGCAAACTTACTTTTTATCCTTCACCTCCAAAAACATCGGCTGAACATCAAGGTTGTGAATTTCATTCTATACCAGCTGGTATGTACCGGATTTGCTTGTAAATGGTACCACCAACCTATAATTTCATCTCGCCCCCAATACCGTTCCTTACTGGTTGGAAACGGCAAATCCAGCCAATACCTGCCGAGATACACTTACCGAAAATTTCGTCTGGAAAATTTTAGAGTTGCAAATCTGAACGTTCAAAGCAATGTTTTAAAACCGAAACCGGACCGGCCGGTGGAACCGGGAACCGGCCTAGGCAACGGTCTGGTCGACCCCCCAAAACTGTTCCTAGTGCAAAACCGCTCTAAAATTGGAAAACCGGAGTGACCTAGCGGTTAAACTGCCGACTCGTTCGGCCCGTTCACGAGTCACTAGAACCGTTCGGGTTTTGATCTACCTATATATAAACTCAAAAATTATGGCTTACTATGCCTCACCCACTGTGGACGGCCCACGGAAATCGGTGCGGTTTCGCGTATGAAAAGATTGAAGATTGTTAGAGTCGCCACCAGGATTTGAGGTCCGAACCCGAGAAACCGATAAAAAATGACTCGTTTGCCCATTAAAAAAGATTTCTCGGATTCGAGGGTTGGTTACGAGAGGGGAAGGGTTTTACGGCACCCCTCTCGCTCGGTCCGTGAACCGGTCTCTACTCAACATTTTGTGGGATTTTGGAAATGTTTGAAGTTCAACTTTAAACACGAAATGGGGGATACGGGAATGGAAAACACGTAAATGAATATTAAAACACCAACTAAGTGATGGTGGATGCTTGTGCGAAGTGTGCAATGCGATGACAGAATGGTATAAACAAAGAAAATGACAATGAAGGAGAAAAATAGAACTTAAAACACCATTTTGAACAAAATTATTTGTCTTTCCGACACTATTTGCATGTTTTGGAGGGTTTTTATATAGAAATGAGAAGAACATAAAACTACAAAGTTGTAGCCCTTCAAATTATCTACGTTTTGATATATAATACGCCCAAAATAGAGTTCGGAGTGAAACATTATGACTGACTTTCTGCTGGGGTGTGAGCGCTCAAGCATGACCTTGAGCGTTCAAGGTTAAGGCCTTGAGCGCTCAAGCCCTTCCCAGATCGCCAAATTCTGCTATTTTATGACTTTGAACCTTTATACAACCCCAACTCAATGATTATGGTTTGCTTACCAAAACTGGACAGAAACATGAACTTTGAAAGCTTTTACAGGTAAATAATGTTGTTGAAATCAACTTGGATGATGTATGAGAGATGAGCAGGGGATAATCAGACTGATGTTGATAAAATACTCACTCACACACACTATTATGCACCCTAAACCATGATCCGTCATTAAAGCAGAACAAGATTTGTAAGCTGTTAGAAAACAGATTGAGCGCTCAGAGCCTTGGGCTTGAGCGCTCAATCCTACCAAAATAACAGGTTTTAAAAATACTTTTCTTGATACTTTTCAGACCTTGTAGGCTCATTTCAAGTATGAGGAACTTGAATGAGCCCACTGGTCTCCCTCAGCAAGACCAAAACAGTGATTTTCACATGGTTTTAACTACCTTTTGGCTTGATCAAGGCTTGTAACTTGGCTTTTGATTAGATGATGGTGTAGAACAATGAGTTTAGAGTGTGTTTGAGTGATTGAGAGACCTGATTGTTTCAATATGATGTAGGATGAAAGTGTATTTGTAAGAAAAAGATGATTTTAGCTTGATAGAAATGGATTTTGATGGTAGAAGAAGCTTGGATGAGTTTGGTGAGTTGGGACTGAGTTGTGGGTGTGAGAAGTGAGTTGTGATGACTGGAAGAGTATGAAAATCAGCCAAGAGGAGGGTGCACTTGAAGCTAAATGGCCATGTTCTTGATATAATCAAGTGGGTTTGTTTGAAGGAATTTGAAGGGATGAAATTAATGGGTTGATTGTGGACTGGTGTAGTGTATATGCTCTGGTGGAGGGAGAAAATGGCAGTAGGGGCAGCCAAGAGGGTGAGTGAGGGAGTGGAGGAGGTTTATATAGAGAGAGAAATGGGAGGGAAATGGGTTTAATTTTTGAATTGGGTTTGGGGGGTGATTGAGGAGATGTTCAAGGGTCTAGGAAGTGTATTTAGGCAGTAGAAAACATAGGTAGACGCTCCTCTTGCAGTAGAATATCATGATTAGATGCTCTGCAGAAAACTGATTTGGATCAGAGTTGAGCGCTCAAAGCCATAGGATTGAGCGCTCAAGGTGGTTTTTAGGGCTTGAGCGCTCAAGGTTGGGACCTTGAGCGCTCAAGGCTGTTGCTCAAAAGGTAAAACTTTGCGGGGCCGCCCCGGGTGCTACCGAACGCCAATTTTGACGCAGTTTGAAGCGTTGGAAAGCTTGTTGAGTCTACTTTCTAACCCAAGTGGTTTGAAATACATAAAATTTATACATCCAAATGTATGACCATTTTACCCTCAAACGGTTGGGAAAACATGTTGTTTTAGCAACATTCGTGCATCTCTCTCATTTCAAAACGGATTGGGATGAATTATATATCAATAAAGAGGGTTTTGAATGTACTAGAATATGGCATAGGCTTGGGTTTGTTTTGAAGAGGTTTTTGGGTGGTTTTGCCAAGTTCCAAGCATTGTTCAAGCCTCGGGTAGCCACGATTGGTCCATTTCATCATCGGGAATGCTCGAGCTCATCCCGGGTTCAAAATCGGGGTGTCTACAGTTGCCCCTCTTGGACGGGACTCGATGCCATTGATTTGGTATGAGTGACGTCCAAGACATAGACAACCCGACTCATTCCCCGCAATACATCTCAAGCCACAAAGGAAAACTTTAAAGATCAATCGGTTGTGCTCTACGAGCTGCCTACGTACCCCATTGCAGGGATCAGACGGGCGTAGTTCTTCGGGGCAAAGGAATAGATTGATGATTCACTTGACAATGAACGATGAATGATGATGCACACAATAGATGATTGATGATGGATGGGTGATTGTTTGAATGATTGATGAGTAATGATTGATTGAATGATTATTGGATGCGCGGGTTAGGCGGCTTTTGAATGATTATTGGATGCGCGGGTTAGGCAGCTTTTGAATGTTTATTGGATGCACGGGTTAGGCGGCTTTTGAATGTTTATTGGATGTGCGGGTTAGGCGGCTTTTGAATGATTGGGGTGCGCGGGTTAGGCGGCTTTTGAATGTTTATTGGATGCGCGGGTTAGGTGTCTTTTGAATGTTTATTGGATGCGCGGGTTAGGCGGCTTTTGAATGATTGGGGTGCGTGGGTTAGGCGGCTTTTGAATGTTTATTGGATGCGCGGGTTAGGCGGCTTTTGAATGTTTTTTGGATGGAGTTACCCTCTGAGCAACGGGGAGGCTAAATCTGACGGTGGCGATCCCTTGAGCAACAAGATGGCCAATGATAAGATGATTGTCTACTGAGCAACGAGACAATCGAGGAATTGTGATTGCTTACTGAGCAAAGAGGCAATCAATACGCTACTGAACCAAACACATTTATGTGATGGACTTAGCGACACGATGGCTCATCAACAACAAATACTTAGAACAACTTGATTAAAAGCATTAACTTGACATGATTGATGCACCAGCTAGGTGGCTAAAATGATTGGGGTGCGCCAGCTAGGCGGCTATGATTAGGGTGCGCCAACTAGGCGGCTACAACAGGTGAGAAATCTATCTCCAAGCAAAAGCAAGAAATCTATCCCCTGGCCAACATGGTGAGGGAACTTTAGTCAACAGTAACAGTTTGGTCCCTCAGGACGATTGATTTAAAATGTTTGGTCCCTCAGGATGATTAATTTAAAATGTTTGGTCCCTCAGGATGATTGATTTAAAAGTTTGGTCCCTTAGGATGATTGATTTAAAAGTTTGGTCCCTTAGGACGATTGATTAAAATGTTTGGTCCCTCAGGACGAATGATTAAAATGTTTGGTCCCTCAGGACGAATGATTGAAAAAAAAAAACTGTCCCGCAGGACTACTATATGTGACTCGTGCATCGACACTTGATGACAACAACGACAACATTCCTTCTTTAAAAAGTAGGAGGCATAATAAGGGTTCCTCTTTTGCTTTACTGTCTTTCCTTTTGGCCAAGGTTTGAGTTTGTGCTTGGCATGACTTGGGTTTTGGATTGGTTTGAGGCTTTTAGGCTCCTATGTTCCTGTCCTGGATTTGGGTGTATGCTTCCCCCAGAAATGGCATCAGGCTGACATGCCCCAATTTCGGGTTGACGTGCCTTCACAGATGATGAACCTCAATTCTGATTTTCTTTCTTGCCTCTGCTGATGGTTTTGGCGACCAATTGACCATGTTCCCAAACACGAGTTCTTTGATGCATTGAAATTGTTTCCACGAGTCAAGGATAGACAAGACTAAGGTTAAGGAATTTGATTGGCCTTTTGACAAGAGGGTGGACATTGATAAGACTGATAAGGCCAAGGAATTTGATTGGCCCTTTGGACAAGAAGGGCGGACTTTGACGGACAAGGCTTGAGGAATTTGATTGACCATGTTGACCTGACAGATAGGAGCAAGAACGTGTTGACTCAAAAGACATGGAAGACTACGTTGACTCGAAGTTCTGAAAGATGCCAAACATGTCTTACTATTAACTTCGAAATTGTCATGATAAAATTGAATTTTTATTTTGTGATTGTTTCACTCCATCAAGTGATGTTCATTCAAATCTTCTTATCAAAACACAAGATTTCCTGTCTTGAACCCATGCCCCCAGATTGCTGATGATGCCTCATTGATTTTTCTTCAAAATGCCCCATTTTAAATGGTTGCTGATGAAGACCTGTTGATATGCCCCGGTTTGGATTTTTACTTTGAATGATGCCAGCGTTTGCACAATGCTTTGACTTTTGATTTTCGAGGGAGATTAGACTGTTCCCTTTTGACTTGAATTCCCACTATCAAGTTGCACTTTCCAATTTGAAAGGACTTTTATCTAGGTTATGACGGGGCCACGGTTATGGGCTCAACAAAGGAAGGATTATAGGCTCAAAACATCTCATTTTTTCTCGGAGTTATTTGAGCTGGCACCTATCTTGGACTCCATTCATGCCCTTTTTGCTTTTTTTTGATGAGAGCTTTCTTCTTTTCCTCTTCTTTTCCTTTGTGCCTGTTTTTGATTGGCACTTTCTTTCCATTTCACTTTTCTGTTCCATTTCTTCGGTGCTCCTCATCTTGTTGTGTCTTTTGCATTTGGCATTTTCATGTGCCAACGAGTTTGAGACTTTCATTCTTGTGATGACTTGAATTCTTATGCACCTACATCTTGGGCACGTTTTATTCTTTCCTTTCACCCCAACATGGGGGATAGCTGTCTAGCTGGGTTCTTTTTCATAGAAATCGATTCAGGCTAAAAGGGGCTTGCAATGGATATTTATGTGGGGAATAAAACAAAGAATGCCCTTCTTTATTTTGAATCGTGCAACTTGATGGAGAGAATTCATGCTTGCTCTAACTTTTGCCTAGATCTCATTTTGAAGTTTGATCTAGCGAGCTTTTGCCTAAGTTGCCCTTGCGGGTTTTCATCCTAGCAGGCTTTTCATTGTTAAGGCATTGCTTCTTGATGGCGCTTGGGAATGGCCTACTGGAAATCCTCCTTGTGCCGGGCAAGGGTTCAATCGAGATTCTTCTCGTGTTTCGAAGTGATTATCCTGTTTCTCAAATGATGGTGTAAAACAATTCCAAGTTGAGGGAATATTACAAAAATCCAAGTTTATGACTGACAATTTCAACACAACAACGTGACATTGATTTTTGATAGTTACGACCGAACCGCGAAGGGTTGCCTACGTATCCCTTTGCAAGGAATCAGATCGTGCGTAGTTCAGGACTACAAAGGCTGACTCTATTTTTTTTTTTTTTTTTTTGACAATAACAACAAGACATTACAGACTTAAGGATGAAAACACATAGATGGGGAAAGCAAAAACATAAACAGACTCGAAATACAAACTGACTCAATTAGAAGTGAAAACTTGACTCGACACTTGAAGACTTCCAAGACTCGTGGAAGATTGAATTATTGCATGGCCATCGATGGTTCATTGGTTCGGCGAGTTGTTCAGTTTTGCCAGTGGAGCAGAGATGAATCCGTTGTCAATGAGATCTTGAATCTTGTGGCGGAGGCGATGACACTCATCGGTAGCATGACAGGCATTTGATGGAAGGCACAAAAGGCATTTGGGTTGTGGTAGGCTGGGAGCTTTGAGGTAAAGGAGTTAGAGGGAGTGGTTGAGAAAACCAGCTTCATGGAGTTCTTTATACACCAAGGATAGGGGTCTGGAGAACTGTGAGAGGGTTCTTTGTGGTTTTTTAGAGTGGTTGGTTTGGACTGTGATTTTGTTGATGGGTGCTGCTTGGTTGAAGTTGTGTTTTGTGGGGTTGGATGAGGTGTTTACATATAGGGAGGAGGTGTTTTCAATGTAGTTTTGTTTGGGCTTGGGGATCGAATCTCCTTTCTTCAAAACCCCGCTTTGTAGGGCTTCCTCAATCGACAGACCTGTCTCGAAGTAGGTCTCGAAGTTATGTGCTTGGGCCATCACCATATACTGGGGCAAGTCGGGCTGCAGATTCTTGGTTATGATGCGCATCTGGTCCTTATCACTAGGGTGATCGGTCATTTGTGCAGCCTTCGCCCTCCATCTTTTCACAAACTTCGCGAAGGACTCTTTCTCTTTCATTTTGATACTTTCAAGCTCACGAGTAGTGATCTTGAGCTGCACATTGTACTCATACTGCTTTATGAAAGCAGCCGCCATTTCTTCCCAAGTTTGCCTCCTTGAGATATCAAGAGACAAGAGCCATTGAAGTGCGGGCCCTGTGAGAGTTTCATGGAACATTTGGGCCATAGTGGGCTCATCAACATCTTGTAATGAAAGGGAGCTCACGTATGCCTGAATATGTCCCCTTGGATCTCCGGTCCCATCGAACTTCTCAAAGTCCACATGTTTGAATTTCTTAGGGAGTTTGGCACCCGGGTAAATGCAGAGTTTGTCCATGTCGAAACCGGTGATGGCCCGCTTCTCACTCTTGGTCACAGATTCTTCGAGTCTAGCAATTTTGGCTAACATCTCAGCCAATTGAGGATTCTCAGGGGGGAGAGGCTGTTCCAGATGCTCATCATTAGGAATCTCATAATTTCGGGCTCCGCCATCGGGTATTTGTTGATGTGGTGGGGGTAGCCGGCTTTGGATATTTACCATGATTGCCATGAGTTGAGCAATTCGAGTGTCATTCTGGACCCTTTCATCTTGCATTTCCTTCCTCAGTCGTTCGAACTCATTTAGGGGATCTTGCTCTTGATCGGCCGACATGCTTGTTTCAGACTTTGGCGATGATGGTCGAGACAGTCTTCGGGTAAGGTTTTCTTACTTGGCCCAATGGCTCAGGACTGACAGTAAAGCAAAAGATCAAACTCAGATTGTGCCCCTGGTTTTATTGAAGGAAATGTTGTGCATGCATTGTTGTCGTGTCGTCCTAAGATCTAGATTACCGGTCTCGGTTTCACTTAAGACATTGCATGGATGTGCGAAACAACAACCACGGGTAAATCGTGTCAGGTAGGTTTGTACGGGGTAAAAACCACGTAACCCTGGATCACGTGCTTCCTTGAATTAACCCTAGATCTGCAAAACAGAAAAAGGGTTAGAGCACCTTTGCCTCTCGTTGGCAAAGGCCCTCCGATGCCTAAGTTAGTGTCGCGTACTTTGAATACTCAAATCGCAATGCGTATGAAAATAGGTTTCACTGCGTACCTTTTGTCATGGTTATTGCCTTGTATTTATAGGTGTAGATGTTCCATCAATTTAGGCATCTCGTGCTCCTTAGTTCCTATTCTCTTTAGGAATCCTGTTTCTAATAGGACTTTCCTATTAGGGACGAGTCTCCATATCCTGCTAGATCTCGTCTAGCAGGAGTCTTTCTTTCCATATAGGGTTCTTCCCCATATGGGGTATACTCCTAATCACTTTAGGATTTCCCATATCGATCCCTTATTTCACGGGATTGCTCTTTATCTCATAAGGAACCACTGTAGAGTATTCTGGAATGTCTCACCGCCTTATTTGTGGCGGTGCCGTGCTTCCACGTAGCTCGGTATGACTCGTACATGACCCAGCTACTCACGCCGAGCTGAATCCATGTATCCCTGAATGCTGCTTAAGCTTTACTCATAGCTTTGCTAGCTCGGCCATATCAGGGGCATTCCCTCGTGACCTATACCGAGCTAGCACATCCTGGTATATCTAATCTGTTCAATTACTTTAGCCTTATTCATGGCCAAACCAGCTCGGCACAGGGCTCACGTGTACCTCATGTGGTGCCGAGCTATTTACCATCTCGTGGTGAAGTCATCAGGCACGTGCTACGCCTAGTAGTAGGGTAATCCGATTTTACCCACTCCAAGGTTAAATCCCAAACGTCGTGGAATCAGAGCCAATCTCCTTGTAGACCATCCGAGATAGAGCAATAAGGTTGTTGAAATCCGAATACAAATGCACTTAAGGCTAGCCCGAGACGCGGGGAGCCGTTCGAGCACGGCAAACACTAGAGGTATCGCAAACTCCATGGATTTAAAGTCTCCTAGACTTCATGTACAACTTAGGGTTAGTCTACCGGATCCAAATCTCACATAAGACCATTGCACAGAAGATTTTCCAACACCCCGGGTAAACCATTACTCGGTAGGTACGGCGTTTCAACCTAAAGCCTAAATGTTGACGCCGTAGCACTTTTCTTGGTCATCCGAGACAAAGCAATGTGGATGTTGCAATCCAGATACAAATGATCTCAAGGCTAGTTCGAATCACGGGCGGCCATTCTGGCACGACCAACACCGGAGGTATCTCAAACTCCATGGATTTTAAGTCTCCTAGACTGAATGCGACAGCTTTGGAAGATTGCCCCAATCCTCAAGTTTTCTTTTAAGTGATAACTCCTTGATATCGGATGGTCGGATTTGGGAAATTCTCGTCCACACATATTCCGACAATGATCTAAGATCAGATGCCTAAGGGCGATTGACCCTCCTCGGGCCAAGGTCCCTTAAACCCGTTTAGATCAGTGTTAGGAATTTTGATGATCCAAATTTTCCCACGTCCGGCCGTCCTAAAGGCTAACTCGTAAGAAAAACGCGCATATGGGATGCACGACTCATCATCGGGCCGAGGCAACCTTCTACTAATTGCCGAGGCACTAAAACTAAACGGGATATCTACACAGAATATCTATACAAACGACGCTCGCGACGACTATATACAAAGCAAATGCATGAATGCAACATGGCATGGCAAGGAAAGCGGTAACACATAGCACGTAACAAGATGGAGCATGTAAACTTAACGCACGAGTGGGTTGCTAAACGTGGGGTTCTATGGCTAATTACATGCAAAAGGCTGGTTTTGGTCACCAAGGGTACCCCGGACTCAAAATCAAAACCGCCTCCTACCGTTAAAAATGATAGTGACGATGTGATTTATCACGGTCGAGGGCTGCTGGGCATTTCGGGATTCCCTGTCACCGGCAAGCCGGGCAGGATTGCCAAAACACGCCAGCGGGGCTAAGAACTATGCAAGTGCAATGTAAAATCAAATTTCAAACATTTGAGAAAAAATCCCACAAAACATCTTTCGAATTAAACCCACTTTGATTAACACGTATTTCAATAAAATTACACAAGTATAATAAAAAATTGCACAAGTGTAATTAAATGAAATATATATTAACCAATCGTCCCCAGCGGAGTCGCCAGCTTGTGGACGGCCCACGGAAATCGGTGCTGTTTCACGTTTGAAAAGATTGAAGATTGTTAGAGTCGCCACCTGGATTTGAGGTCCGAACCCGAGAAACCGATAAAAAATGACTCGTTTGCCCATGGAAAAAGATTTCACTGATCATGGCGGAACCAATGATTTCTCGGATTCGGGGGTTTGGTTACGAGAGGGGAAGGGTTTTACGGCACCCCTCTCGCCCGGTCCGTGAACCGGTCTCTACTCAACATTTTGTGGGATTTTGGAAATGTTTGAAGTTCAACTTTAAACACGAAATGGGGGATACGGGAATGGCAAACACGTAAATGAATATTAAAACACCAACTAAGTGATGGTGGATGCTTGTGCGAAGTGTACAATGCGATGACAGAATGGTATAAACAAAGAAAATGACAATGAAGGAGAAAAATAGAACTTAAAACACCATTTTGAACAAAATTATTTGTCTTTCCGACACTATTTGCATGTTTAGGAGGGTTTTGATATAGAAATGAGAAGAACATAAAACTATAAAGTTGTAGCCCTTCAAATTATCTACGTTTTGATATATAATACGCCCAAAATGGAGTTCGGAGTGAAACATTATGACTGACTTTCTGCTGGGGTGTGAGCGCTCAAGCATGACCTTGAGCTCTCAAGGTTAAGGCCTTGAGCGCTCAAGCCCTTCCCAGATCGCCAAATTCGGCTATTTTATGACTTTGAACCTTCATACAACCCCAACTCAATGATTATGGTTTGCTTACCAAAACTGGACAGAAACATGAACTTCGAAAGCTTTTACAGGTAAATAATGTTGTTGAAATCAACTTGGATGATGTATGAGAGATGAGCAGGGGATAATCAGACTGATGTTGATAAAATACTCACTCACACACACTATTATGCACCCTAAACCATGATCCGTCATCAAAGCAGAACAAGATTTGTAAGCTGTTAGAAAACAGATTGAGCGCTCAGAGCCTTGGGCTTGAGCGCTCAATCCTACCAAAATAACAGGTTTTAAAAATACTTTTCTTGATACTTTTCAGACCTTGTAGGCTCATTTCAAGTATGAGGAACTTGAATGAGCCCACTGGTCTCCCTCAGCAAGACCAAAACAATGATTTTCACATGGTTTTAACTACCTTTTGGCTTGATCAAGGCTTGTAACTTGGCTTTTGATTAGATGATGGTGTAGAACAATGAGTTTAGAGTGTGTTTGAGTGATTGAGAGACCTGATTGGTTCAATATGATGTAGGATGAAAGTGTATTTGTAAGAAAAAAGATGATTTTGGCTTGATAGAAATGGATTTTGATGGTAGAAGAAGCTTGGATGAGTTTGGTGAGTTGGGACTGAGTTGTGGGTGTGAGAAGTGAGTTGTGATGACTGGAAGAGTATGAAAATCAGCCAAGAGGAGGGTGCACTTGAAGCTAAATGGCCATGTTCTTGATGTAATCAAGTGGGTTTGTTTGAAGGAACTTGAAGGGATGAAA
Organism: Vaccinium darrowii; assembly: GCA_020921065.1. Classification (NCBI taxonomy): domain Eukaryota; kingdom Viridiplantae; phylum Streptophyta; class Magnoliopsida; order Ericales; family Ericaceae; genus Vaccinium; species Vaccinium darrowii. The sequence goes on along the minus strand of CM037162.1, from coordinate 26,400,152 downwards.
TTAATGGGTTGATTGTGGACTGGTGTAGTGTATATGCTCTAGTGGAGGGGGAAAATGGCAGTAGGGGCAGCCAAGAGGGTGAGTGAGGGAGTGGACGAGGTTTATATAGAGAGAGAAATGGGAGGGAAATGGGTTTAATTTTTGAATTGGGTTTGGGGGGTGATTAAGGAGATGTTCAAGGGTCCAGGAAGTGTATTTAGGCAGTAGAAAACATAGGTAGACGCTCCTCTTGCAGTAGAATATCATGATTAGATGCTCTGCAGAAAACTGATCTGGATCAGAGTTGAGCGCTCAAAGCCATAGGATTGAGCGCTCAAGGTGGTTTTTAGGGCTTGAGCGCTCAAGCTTAGGACCTTGAGCGCTCAAGGCTGTTGCTCAAAAGGTAAAACTTTGCGGGGCCGCCCCGGGTGCTACCGAACGCCGATTTTGACGCGGTTTGAAGCGTTGAAACGCTTGTTGAGTCTAATTTCTAACCCAAGTGGTTTGGAATCCAGAAAATTTATACATCCAAATGTATGACCATTTTATCCTCAAACGGTTGGGAAAACAAGTTGTTTTAGCAACATTCGTGCATCTCTCTCATTTCAAAACGGATTGGGATGAATTATATATCAATAAAGAGGGTTTTGAATGTACTAGAATATGACGTAGGCTTGGGTTTGTTTTGAAGAGGTTTTTGGGTGGTTTTGCCAAGTTTCAAGCATTGTTCAAGCCTCGGGTAGCCACGATTGGTCCATTTGAGAAAGAGTCATCTAGATTGGCCCAAGTTAGAGGCCCATTTGTCATAGCCCAATCCGTCAAATCCATTCGGAACCGATCCGTGAAATCCGTATCTGATTCGATCCATCCATATGTCACCTACGGATGGTTCTCGGATCCTAAGAACCCAAATCCGTTATGACCGGATCGGATCCGTATCCGAACCGGCCAAATCCGATCCGTGAACACCCCTAGTAGCCCCATACACCAACAATGAAATAAGGCACATTCAAAGGGTCAATGGACAAGTGAAGCAGATTATAAAGCTCAGCACGAAGAGGCCGTGGTCAGAAGGAGTGATGGAAGTTGTGTGGGGTATTTTCCAATAGATACGAAAGATGAATAGAATAGCTCGTCCAAAGCTACCACGTGACATGCACGAGGAAAGAGACACAGAATAGTACGCCGACAACCAAAAAGTTCATAATTCAGCAAGTACCCAAGTCTACCTGCTCGTCGGACAACGCAGAAGGAATGGCCCGATACATGAGAAACCCTAGTAGCAGCCTTACCTTGTGAAGATAAGGAAAGGAGGAAATATTCGAAAATATTCCCAGAATCAGATGAGCTTGTGAAGATAAGCACAATCTTACTCAGAGATGGAAAGCCAGTCAACTTACTAAACAAGGAGCGAACTCCCATGTAGGGTAAAGCTCCAGACGAGCAATATGCGGCCATCTTGGCAAGAATCCTTATCGAATAAGGATACAGAATCATGTAGGCTACGCTGCCCAATAAGGAAGAATCCTAAGCTTGGAAGGATTCCATACAGAGAAGAATTCCACAAGGAATGTAAGTGAAAACTAATCGCCTATATAAGAAAAGGACCCCTAGATACTAGAGGTATGCAAAAACCGACTTTGGCATTTATTCACTCATTTGAGTTATCCTCCAGTTCGTCGATACTAACTTAGCCATCGGAGGGCCCTTGCCGCCTAGAGGCAGGGGTGCTCTGACAGTTTGTCTGTGCTGCAGGATCGAGGTCGCTCCATTTGAAGAGGATTTGATCTCATAAGAGCAAGGAAATAACTTTGTGAGTTTTTCCCCTCTTACAGAAGTACCCATAACCTTCTCTGATGAAGATCTAGATGGGGTTATCGTCCCCCATAACGATGCATTGGTCATTACCCTACGAATAGGGGAATATGATATGGAGAAGATCTTAGTAGACCAAGGGGCGAGCACGGAAATCATGTACTACCACGCCTTCAAGAAGATGGAGCTCCCGCCGAGCTCATTACAAAAGTGTCTTGTTGTTTGGTTCTTTTACTTCTTTGCAATGGAAAATAATTGTGTGCGAGCGTGCTAGAGAGAGTTTCAATCTTCTCGCTCAGATTAACTTTGGAAAAACCAAATTTAATTAGGCGATTGTGTTTTTAATGGTTCAATTACCTCAATTAAGAGGATTTTTCTTTCAAAGTGAAGAAATGCAAACCAATATACTTAGGAAAATTAAAGAACAATAAAGAAACAAGATACTTCGATTGATAAATCAAAGATAAACTTCCTTTGAAATTGCCTTCAACTTCAAGATAACGAGAACTTCGAACAGACAATTGTTACAAGAACAATTGAGATTAATCCTAACTACTTCCTAATCTACTTTGACCTAGGTTCGAAATCCTAAACTACTTGCCAATGAACAAATCAAGCATCATTTTCTTTGATAGCTGTTTGTTGAAGATTTGTACGGGGGCTTTTTCACTCTTCAGTTTCTTCTATTTATAGATGCTGCTTGTTAGTTGAACTTCCCGCTCAATGAATTTGAACTTGGCTTGCTTCGAACTCCATCTTTTACTCTTTGAATTGGCAGTTTCTTCCCTCCTCCATGTCTGAATTCGAATTCCTTTAACCTTCTTCTAGAAGTTTTAATTTTGAATCCGCACAGTTCCTCAAATAACTCTAATGATTACATGTTAAGGAGATAACTGCCTTTTTAAGATATACTCCACGTGTTCTAACTGCCAATCGCCTTGCTTCACAAGTTTACACGTGGAGTTCAAGTGTTTAACAGTTAATATCATGGCTTCGAAATCGATTTCCATATTAGCTTTGACCCATAACTGCCAATAACTACTTTTTAAACTGAGAAACAATACGACATCGTATTCACTCTACTTTATTTCATTAATCCAGTGTATCTTCATTGACACATATTTGCCAATGTTTGGCATAATTGATTACGTGTCAATTAATTATTGGATTTGTTAATTTTATATGTAAACATACCCCCCACATTAACATCTTTATTCATGGAATTTGAATAAGTGTTAATGTGCCTTTGCCGCTTCGAATTCTTACACACTTCCAATGTGGAAGTTATTGACCGTTCACTTCAAGCGAAATGATTACGAGCAGTTTGCACATTTTCAATGAGGAATTTATGGATAATGGGTAGTTAATCTGCACGTTCTCCACCTTCGAGAATTTGAATCATTTCAAACTTAAAACTTTGCCTATAAAAGAACTCAATTACTGGTAAAATCAATCACCAATTTTCGTTCTAAACTTCACTTTTCTCTTTAAACTCAATTCAACCATGGCTAATGTTACTGCTACTCAAAATGCCTTCGAAAACATGGACCTTAATGGAAACCGAAAATGTTGTCACACCAATTGTTGGTGAAATTCAAAGGGATCGCTCGTACGTAGTGGTTCAAGTAGAAGACCCGGAACCTATTGATCCATGGAACCCTCCAATCTCTCCTACTCTTGAGCCATTTCTATGGGGTTTACCATCTGAAATAGTGGTGGTAAATATGGATGATCCTACTGGTTTTAGAGGCTGGAATAAATATCACTCGTTAGTTATGAGCAGGTATTTATCTCCTTTCATCATAGATGATCGCAATATAATGATGCTTGACCATCTTATTGCCACTTGTCTTACTCCTCCATTCTTTAAAGTTTGTGAGGAAGAGAGATCAGGCTTTGCTGGTTATGGTGAACTCAAGCATCAGGCCACTAAACAATATATTTATTGGTTAAATGAAGTTCGAAGGCCTAAATTTGGTGCAAACTTTATTGATCCTGCTAATCCTCCTCTTTGAACCCTCCCAGAGAACCCAAATTGGTTTGAAAAGTTGAAGAATATCAAGTTTGACCCTACCATTGCTCACGCTGATATTTCTTACACTCTTTATCCACAATCTGAATCTGTTAAGGCCAAGGAATTATTGGCTGCTTTTTCTTTTCTAGAAATAGGGATTCTTGAAGAAGATATCCCTTACAAAAATTTCTTATGGGCTTGTGAGACCCTTCAATGTGCCATCTCTGAGCAAACTGGCTCTTTCCTTCATTCTTTTCTGAATCAACTCCCTCTTCTTCGAATGTGGATGAAGAACAATAGTGCTACTTTTGGGTTTAATCACGACCTTTGCGATTATGAGATTACACATGATCAAGTCATCAAGCTTCATAATAAAATAGAAAACCTAAAGGGAGACTCCTTCGAAGTCCCATCTGGAATTTCCAAGAGGCTTCGAAAGAAGTTAAGAAACTGCATGAAAAGGAATGCTTTTAAATTGGCTAAGCTTGAATTCAAAGCTAAAACCCTGGTTCTGAAAATCAAACCAATGATTGAGAAAAAACTCAAGCTAGATGAAGAAAATGAGGTCAGAATGAAGGAAAGGGAATTTTTTAATTTCACTTGGGCACGGTTTCATGCCTTAGTGACTTGGTGCTTTCCTCATTATTTCCAAGTCATTCCTACTCCAACAGCTGCTCCACCACCAGTGGATGCTTGATTTTCTTTGATGTAATAGGATTTTCTCTTGTAGCATGTAATTTCTTTATGTTAATGTAATCTTAGTTCTTTCTATGGCTTAATTTGCACTTCCTAATGCTTTTCGAAGCACTTAAAGATGCTTTAAACCAGTTTGAACTCATGATAAACAAAACATGACAAAGTACAATTTAACATTAAACCAATAAAATGATTTGGACAAATGATAATTCTAAAATTGAACTCAGAAATTATTTGAAAATTTAAATTCAAAATTGGGCCCAAAAGTAATATAGGCCCAATTACCCTCTAATTAACATTTGACCCGAATCGATACATCATTTCACCGCAACGTATAAATCTAGGGCTTGGAACGTTTTCATTTGTGCGTTCAAATTTTCAAACACTTTGTATTCCCTCTTGTGTTCATCCCATAATCATGGCTTCTGAGAGTGAATCGTTAAAAGGTACTCCTTCTTTCGTGTTTAGAAGTTTAGTTACTAGAGAAATTTTAAAATCCAAATCTGGTACTGGTAAGTTGCAAAATCGTGCTTTCATTGAGCATCCCGTTGCAGCCAATACCCAAATTCTTGGGCCTGCATTTCTTGATCTTCCTTTGGAATTTACAACATGTTACCCTATTCTCGAGGGGAGCGACCTCGTGAAGGACAGATCTCTAAAATTTTCTAAATGGGCCAAGAAAAATTTTGTCTGTTGGCCAAGCTATGATGAAAAATGGGAAGAATGGACTACTCGTATATTCAAGGCCAGAAGAAAAACGTTGGAAGACGTTGGGCTATCTCATATCATCTCCTTGCTTCAACATGGTATCCTATAGAACCCTACTCTTATTCAACTGCTTTCGATTTAACTATGGGATGATGGCCCCTATAGTTCTTGATGTAGTCTTTCTAACTGGGTTTCCTCCTTATGGTCCTATTTTTTATATCACGGTAGCCATGAATGTACCTTTTTAAAGTGATATTAGATATACCTAGACTCATGCCTCGTATGGCAATTTTTTGAATGCTAAGAGGAGTTTTGCAGATGAAGTGCCTGACAAAGAATTTTTTGCATATATTTTGTATACCTTATGCAAAATGATAGTTTGTCATGGTGGCAAGAAAATGATGCTTGAATTTGCACCTTTAGCCTACATCCTCTCTCAAGGTAAAGCCATTGATTTGGCCTCTTATTTCTTAGGCTTTGTGTACAAGATTGGATCTGATAATCATTCTAAGCCACTTATCAATAATCTGGGAGGCCACCTCTGGTTTTTACAAATTTGGTTGTTAGCTTATTTTCTAGATCAAAAGGTTGCAGAAAGGTCTCCTCTTAACATTTACGGGGACAATTTACAGTTTTGGCCTCAACCCCCTTCACCCTGGTTGGATATTTACAATAATTTCAACAGATGAGGGAAGATAAAGAAGAAGGAGAGCTTATCCCTTTTATTAACTGGGACATTGGGCCAAATGGATAAGGAGACTTATGGAACAAAGAGGCAGTCCTACTTATCATGAAGCTTGGGCAAGTATTCTTCTCCCTAGAGAAATTTTCATAGGAGCTTATGTTGGTGGTTGTAAACAAGCTCAGGCTGAAATATATTGTCCTGGACAATTTGCTAGACAAATTGGATTGGTGCAAGCTATTCCTTGTCCTTATCCTGGAGAAATCAATATTGACCTTGCCACAAGAAGCAGGGTTGATAAGGATCAAATTGCATGCCTTAATGCGGAATTTAAAGATCTCAGAGCACAATTTCAACCATATAGATTTGCTATCGTTTTGGAACCTCCTCTTCCAATATTCTCTTGATGGTGGCATAATATTATGGAATTGTACCATAAATCCGTAGTTGTTAAAGCCTTTACCAAGGATATTGGTATTGAAGAAGTAGCTCATTCTGACTCTATATCAGATGATGGTTTTGGGAAGGGTTCGAGTGATACATTTCAAAGAGATCAACAAGAAGGAATGCCAGAAGTGCAATCTTCTGATCTAGTACCTGTTGCTCTTGACGTTATGCCTCTTCGATCTATACCAACCATGGAAACTAGATCTCAAAAGAAGAAAACAACCTCACCTTCTCCATCAGGTAACTTAGATTTCTTGCTTAATTGATATATCTTTAAAATATTTCATTTCTTTATTCATGATTTGAATATACAGAATGTCATGCCCACAAATTTAGTAGACCAAATATAGATAATATCCACGTGGGACAAGTCAAAAGTCTTATAATCTTCCTTTGAATAGTCAAAGTCCAAAATAATACATTCTCACTTTAAATAATTCAATGAGTTCTAATAACGAGAACTCATAACCCAAAGGCATAAGTATCAAGTTTAAAGAGTTAATACATTAGCCAAATAGTCAAAAGATTAACAAATAGAAGTTACAAAACCATCTTTCAAAAATATGAGACAAAGATGGGAAAATAACTCCATGCTCGATGAAATCCAATGCTATGCATCCACACTTCATGCATCCATCTCATGTGCCTTGTCGGGTACCTGAAAATCGATAGGTTGAGCTACACTAGCCCAGTAGGAAAACCATTCTACTAACGCTAGGTGTATAAAGATGATAAGTGCACGTGAAATGAGCATGAGACAAACACGGTGGTTCGACAAATACTATGTTTCATGTTGAAAAGTGATGACTCATGAATGATATCTGAATCAAGTTAAAAGTTCATGTGTTAACATTTAAAAACTTGTCATCTTAGTTCAAGAAAACTTCTTTTATTAAATCTTGAATGTTTCATATGTGCTAAGTACTTAAACTCCCTTTTTCACTACAACTCCTCTATGAACTCTATCTATACATATATCGGAAAGTTTCAGGTCCGGTAACCCGTACTAGGGTGTGTACGTCCCAAATACTCTTATCCAGTCTATAAGAATAGTATATTCCGTATTTCACAGGCCACGTTCACCATGCCTAGCTACGCTGGTAATAACAGTATATTCCGTGTTTCACAGGCCACGTGCACCATGCCTAGTTGCGCTGGTAATAACAATATATTCCGTGTTTCACAGGCCACATGCACCATGCCCAGCTCTGCTAGTAATAATAATTACAATATTCCGTGTTTCACAGGCCACGTTCACCATGCCCAACTATGCTGGTAATAACAATATATTCCGTGTTTCACAGGCCACGTGCACCATGCCCAGCTTTGCTGGTAATAATAACAACAATATAATGGTATACCAACGTTATTACAACGTGACTCACTTTAGCTTAAAGCATATCAACTCATCAACCACGCACACTCATCCAAAATTTGTAACGTCTCATCTATTCTTTACCATCCCGCCTTCTCTCATTTTCACAAACCATAGTGCAATCTTCCACTTCCTCCAACAGGGATCCACGTGTCCAAGGAAATGCCGATATGTTTGAAAATAGCCTAACTGTCCATCAAAAGCCCAAGTGCTCACCAAATTCTCAATAGCGTGTACCAAAAGCCAGTTTTCACTAAGAACACCAAAGTTAGTCAAAAAATGTATCCAAGTATACCAAAATGTCATATCTTTCATGAAATATTTCATTTCCAAACACTTCTCAAAATATCCATTTATTTAATAGGGAATTAATCCCTCTGCCGGATTTCGTGGGCTCTGTTCACCCATTACTAGGGACACACCGAATGGTGGCCCTAGTATTCACATTTATCCATAAAACACTTTTGATTCAAAACCCATTTCAAAACTTTACATTTTGTCCCATCGTTATCATTTGCATCGAAATGTCAAACCAACTCCTTATATTACCCAAATGAAGCCAAAATAAAGTTGGAGGGATGTACGATGTGTCAAATATTCAAGGGGAGGATAAAGGATGAAAATATGGTATTTTAGTGTTTTCCAACCAGTCGGAGGTTTTTGCCCAACTGGTTGGGCTAAGACGGAGACAAGAACAATTTTTTAGAAAAGCCCAACCGGTTGGAGGTTTTTGCCCAACTGGTTGGGTAGAGACAAATTCGAGCGAAACTTTCAGAAGCACCCAACCGGTTGGAGGTTTTTGCACGACTGGTTGGGGAAACCCAGATTTTTTGTGAAATTTTCCCATAGCATGAAACTTCATCCCAAGTCATATTTTGATGTTTTAGGCCAAAAATTGAAAGTTTCAAGCTACTAATGGGCATGGAGGGAGGGTAAAACAACAATCAATTGCATCAATCAACTACCAAATTCTTAGAGCAAAAACCCAAACTCAACAAAACCCACTAGGAAGAAAAATCATGATTTTGAGAAATTGGATGAATAAGAACAAGATATATGCATCATATCACATAGATACAACTAGAGGGAGTAGAAATTGTTCCCCTACCTCAAAGTTTGAGTTCCAAATGAGAAGGAAGTGAAAGCCCCAAATTGTTCTTGCCGACCCCAACCAAAATGGCCTAGCTCTAAGCAAACCCACGGAGACCCAAGCTCCAAATCACGCGTAGAAGACGGTTTTGAGGTTAAACCTTGAGTTTGGGGAGTGAGAGGGGTGTATTTTGGTGAGGTTTTGTGGAGAACTTGTGAGGAGAAGTAGAGAGAGAGAGTGAGGGTTGATTTTTTAGAAAGGAAGGAGTGTGTATTTTTGATCAAAAATCAGCCATTTACACTTATATATACACCCTCCTTTATGCACGTACACCCCCTAAGTTTCTAATGTGTTCTAATGGGTCATTACACAGAACCTACCCCAAAAAAGAGAGTCAAAAAAGAGAAGGAACCTACTCAAACTCCTACGCCTACAACTTCGAAGTCAGGTAACTCTTTATTTTCTAAAGTCTAAATTGACCTTCGAATCCTTTATATGAGACATTTTCACCTTCTTCTTCTTTTGAACAGTCAGTAAAAGAAAAGGAGCCACAGAACAAGAAGCCAGTCATGAAGAAGCAAAGTTTGCCAATGTTTATGAGGAGACAGAAGATGTTCTAATAAGCCAATTTGTAAAAGGTAAACTTTTAATACTTTTTGGCCTTTAAACTCAATTTTACTCCTCTTATCCTTAATCAATATTTTTCAGACAAAAGGGCAAAATCCATGCATTTTGAAGCTTCGAAGGCTTCTTCAGAATCAACCAAACACACATCTGTTGAAATTCAAAAACAAATTGATCCTTCTGTTACTGAGGTCACTAAAGTTTCAAAGTCTGATACAGCTGTAACACAGGAGACTACCTCTGTCACCATGGAGAAGCTTGTTGAAAAAGCAAAAATTCTTAAATCCCAACTACAAGTCATAGTGCAAGGCATGTCTCCTCCTGTTATCAGTACCGTAACAAGAGCTTTAGTTTCAGAGAGTGTTCGAAAAGGACATGTTGAGGCATTAGTACCAATTGCTACAGGTCTCGTTGCAAGGTCCTTAACTTCTGAAGTGATGGCTAAGGAACATATTTTTTAGGATCCTCTTAGGAAAGAGCTTTTACAAGAACAAGTTCCTTTAACTGAAGAAGTGTTTGACCAAGATCAGCTTGATCATCCTACTGCAAAGACTAAGGAAACCATTTCTGAAAATCTTCCAGATATTGGAATTGACAAAGCTACTGAAGTTGACATTCCTGTTCAGTTTGGTGTTGACATTTCTATTCCAAAAGATGACAGAAGTTTATTTCCTGAGATTACTCCCAGTACTTCTGTTATCAAAACCATTGATCATGCTGAAATAATACTTGAGAAGGCTGTTCTTGATCAAACTCCAAGAACTGATTTTCCAACAGAACAAACTCCACCAGGACAAATCCATCCAATTGAGGTATTGTATCTCATTATAATTTTATGGCTATCATACTACATTTAAAGGATTAAGCCTAAATATGTTTATGTATTTTCTTAACAGGAAACTGGTGCTTCTGTTAGCACTACTGTTAGTGATCTTTCTTCATTGGAGCAGTTCAAATTGAGAGTAAGTGATTTCTGTCAGAGAATTACCAATCCAAGAGCTCCAATTTCTTCTCCAGAATCTCCTATTATCCAACTCAATGCTCGACACAGTTCGTCTCTTCCTGAGTTGGTCAAGCCTACTTTCTCACAAGAAGAGATTCAAGAATTGAAGGAAGTCCTCCAACAATTCTCAGAATTTAATTTTGAAACGTTGGCTGAAGGAGACCTGAAAATGCATTTAGACACCTGCTGTCAAGCTGCCTGGATATTAAAACCTACTTATCAAGATTTAAACAAACAGCTTTTGACCAAGGTTTCTGAGTTTCGAATGAAAACCCATCAGCTTTATGAAATCCAAGAGAGACACCTTCAAAGACAAAGCTTGAAAGCAGCACTGTCAAGTGCAGAAGATGAGGCTACAGGTTTTATTTCTTCTTATGACCAGGATGCCACCAAATTATATTGGTTGAGAAAAGAAGAAGCACATTTAGAAGAGGCTCTACAACAAATTAAGGGAGAGATTGCCCAAACAACCTCTAGCATGCAGACCTCTATGGATAAAGCTACTTCAGCAGTTGTAAATATGAGAGACTTGGAGGATCAATTGCAACGAACTACCAATCAAGATGAAATTTATGACTTTGTTTGTACCAGAGGTGCTCATGTATTGAGTGACCTAAAAGATACAATTATACAGTTTCTAACATGATGAATGAAATGTTTTGTTGTTTTAAATTTCATACATGCTTAAACTGCTTGATATGTTGATCTTTTTGCCTGGATTATGAGCTTCAACCAATGAAATTGCTTGCTTTAATATTTATCTTTGAACAACACAAGCAATGAAAGATAAAACTACTTTTAGGTTTTTATCTTCTGCTAAAGGACTCCCAAATGGTTGGGACATAAGCCTTTAGATATCTTCCATTAATTTTCCTTCTATGAACATAACCATTTAAATCTTTTAAATGATATGCTCCTCTTTTAAGAACTCTATGTAATTGGAAAGGTCCTTCCCAATTTGGAGCCCATTTTCTAAGTTCTTGTTTTCTTTCTTTGATAGGCAACACTACTTTCCATACAAGATCACCTATATCAAAGCTTCGCACAACCACTTTCTTATTATAACTTCTGGCTACCCTAAATTTCTGTAGCAGAATTTGATTCAGAGCTCTAATTCTTTCTTCATCTACTTCTTCAAGTTCCATGTACATTGCTTGGTGGTATGCTCCAATGTTTAAATCATTTTGAGAAGCAACTCTTTGTGACCTTACCACAATCTCCATTGGTAAAACAGCATCATGCCCATAGGTTAAAGCAAAAGGAGTAGTCCCTGTACTAGTCCTTTTAGTGGTTCGATATGCCCATAACACATTTAAAAGTAAACTTGGCCATTGCTCTGGATTTCTATCGACCATTCTTTGAATACCTCTTTTGATAATCTTATTGGTTGATTCTGCTTGGCCATTTGACTGAGCATAATAAGGAGTGGAGTTGATTAAAGAAACTTCATGAGAAGTGCTTGACCGTTCGGGTGATTAAAAATTAACTAAGATTTCGTCCCAAGCGTAGGACTATCGACCGGTGCAGCACAATAAATCCGGAAGTACCGGAGTCGAACCACAGAGACGGTCTACGGTGTTTCACTCAACCTATGTCAGCTCCATGTTTGTAATCGGCTCTCAGGTAGCCACCCCTTGCTCAATTTGTTTAATTAACTAACTAAATTGGACTAATTTAATTATTGGACTCTAAATTTAAAAGGAGAGCACAGCCGAGGGCACTACGGTGCCCGCAACTAGTCTGATCCACATTCACTCGGGCCACAATGATTTAATTAATAGGTTTAAAAATATGGAAACAGTTTCCAACAAATGCGCACCACTTGTCACCAATTTCTGCGCGCATTTGGAATTGGCAATGCCCGGGTTTGTTTGCTAGAAAAACTTCCGTACTCAAAAATTGCGCATTAATTAAAACGATTCGGCACTGAGGTGGAACATAAATTAGCCTAGCCACGGGACACCTTCGTCCCGCAGCCGCACTCGATACGACTACTCACTCATTATTAAAGACGCAGCAAGAATAACACGTTCCCTAGATCTAATCATGGAGACAAGAGCAAACAGTAGTTATGATTCGACGAGAATTGAAACTAATCAATTAACAATTAAAAAAAAAAACATTAACAATACCGGAATCTGCAGGAAAAACGGAACTGAATCGATCAAAAGTACTGTTGCCGAAGGAAAAATATGAGCCCTAGCCGTCAAACTCCCAGGGAAAACGAATGAAGAAACGCCCAAAAACTAAACTTAACCTAATGAAAATCGAAAAACATAGTTATAGAATTAGTTTTACGACCAACAAAACGACGTAGTTTCAATCCTTCAGCTGTAAGCCCTCGGTATCGATACCTCTTAGAGGGGTATCGATACCTATCCCTTATCTTCCCTTCTTCTGCGTAAGCCGTAGGTATCGATACCTACTTGAGGGGTATCGATACTAAACCTTCTGGAACGATTTGTGCACTTTGAAACCAATTGGTATCGATACGATTTACGGGGGTATCGATACCGACTCCTTAAGCCTTCCTCTTTCAGCATCCCAGCCTCGAACCTTGACTCCCACGCCCAGCTCCACTTCAAGCCATGCAACAGGCGCGCCAAAATCCCCTTTCTACCTGGTAAATTCATGCAAACACCAAACACACTACCGTGCACACATTAAACAGAAAAATGATCATTAAACCGCACGTCTAACGCGCTAACTCCCCCTACTTAGGCGCTCGTAAGCAAGCTTCCCACGCGCCTATCACATCCCCCAACTTGAGCGTTGCTAGTCCCTAGTAACGAACGAAACAAAAAATAATAAAACCAACACAACGACTCAACAAGGGATATGAGGGTTATGCAACCTCTACAAAATCAAATGAACAATTAAAATATCCTCTCTTAGTTACCCACAACTCGGTCACATGCATGCTCCAACGAAAATTCAAATATTTCCATTCCTCAACAAGGTTCAAGATAGCATGCTCCCACGTGCCACGGTATCACTCACACTCACCGAAACACTCTACATCCCATGTGAGGCGCCTGGCGATCAACGTGGATTGAAACAGAATCACCACGTGCCAGTCAAAACAACGCCAAGATATGCAATGAAAGCCCACGAATTAAATTACCACACACTCATAATCTAAATATAACACATGCATGCAAGAGAGTCAAACGACGTGCATCGGGTCAACTAAGGGCTTCGTTAGGCTTATAATGACCGCGGTTAACAAGACAAAAAGGGCAACATGCAAAGAGGTGGCGGCCTATAGAAGCTCATGGTCAATCTACCCAGACTGGCTGTCACCAACACAGACAACACAAACACGAACATCACATAATAACAACTAATATTCTAACACCATATAGAACAAGACATCACAAATGAAGTTCAACACAACCACCGACCACATACACGGTCACACCACCGACATAAACAAACACATAAAACGTCATAGTTTCCAACAACTTAAACACATAACATAACAAGTAATACTAACACCACCAGTCCAACCCATGTCCAACTCCGTGCTCAACACTCCTTCGTGATCACATCCTCGAAATCATAGCTCAATTCCAGCTCAGTTCGCCTCTTAGGGTTCTGTAACTTTGATGAGTTCAGGTTTGGAGGGTTTAGAGGTCAAGGTTTGAATGGAGAAGAGGGAAGAGGGAAAACGAGAATGATGGGTTAGAGAGAGAGAGAGAGAGAGAGAGAGAGAGAGAGAATCGGATGGTCCCCCTCACCTTGACTGTGTTTTCCTTTTCTTTTTTTCTTCTTTTTTCTTTTTTCTTTCCTGGAAAACTTGGAAATTCATAGCAATGGATCAAAGGGTCAGTTGACCGTCTTTCCACCTCTCTCTTATCATCAAGATGGGTGAATTTGGGGGGAAAGGAAATGGATTAAGGTTTAGGGGTTCCTCTTTTTTTTTTTTAACCAAAGACATGGCACCCAAAAAACAACATTTTAAATTTCGATGCTCCTTTATTCTATTAATTTGAGGCCTTTAAAATGTGCACAGAGTTGGACCACCAAACTGACACACCCACCAAGCACCGGCTTCCTAGGTTTGACACAGGAACTGACACAAATTGGTTTAATCATGGGATCAAAGGGACACATATGGCGGTTTAATCATGCAAAGACGGCCTCGATTCATCCCCTAAACACGTCACCAACTCTCACACATGCATGTAAAATATTCAAATCATGATACGTGGTACAAACGCCTACTATTTAATGCGAGTGCGGAAGGTGAAAAACAATGAAACATGGGATGTTTTAAGGACATACTGTGTACAACGTGGAAACACCTACTCTAACTCGCTTATGGGGTAGAAAATATTCAAACATGGACGTTAGATATATACATGTGAACAAGTTAAACAGGCAATCAACGAGACAAAAATTCAGCATGCTCATCTAACTCATACAATCAAGCATAACAATCGTATCCCCAGACTCACAAATTAACCAAAAATTAAAAAATGACCCCTAAACTACTAGCAATGCTCCAAACAAACTAAACATGTACAAAGTACACCCCTTCCCCCAACTTGAAAATGGCTCTGTCCTCAGAGCATGAAGGCAAAACATAAAAATAGAATAACAAGGGAAAGAGATGGACCAACGGATGGCAGCCAACCATCATGACCCCGGCCGATGTATGGGGAATTGCCACCATTGTCGCTGCGCGGCAGCAGAATCGCTCCCAGAATATATCCCTGCAAAAGAACAAGAGCCAACTACCTACTTGGCAACAAATGATGTCAGTACCGCCCGCATGTGAAAGCCGGGCCACAACAAATAAAATAAAGTAAATAACAAACACCCCCAGGCATTCACGCAGCCTCACGTGTCATACTTTTCTCCCCATTCCCCAACTTGAATGGAAGAGTGGGTGGCTATACAAGACCAAAAAGGTTTTTTTTTTTTCTGAAAAACACACACGAATATGCATACAAAAATGCCCTTACAAACCGGGGCTGGGCACACGATCCTTCTTTTAATAGCGGCGTGCGAAGCTATAAAAACCCAAGTCAATGATGGGTGCCCCTATTGCTAGGGGTCGGGTCCACACTCAATGAAGAGCATGGTACGCGTGAGCTACCCGTCAGAAACTTCTCTCCTGATCCTCCTCAAGGAATGAGGAGATCACAACCGGATAAGTATCATCGTCCTTCAAAAAGGGGTACTTGAGCATGTCCGGCAAAGGTTTTAACTCTAACTTTGGCGGCTGAACCGATGACAGAAAAACCTTGGGCGGAGGGTCGCCAAAAGGCTCGAGCATTGGGTCACAAAAGACCCTTAAAACCTCCTCAACGGAATCTTCGATATTTAACATCTCTAGCAGACTTCCTACCTCTGGAGAATCTAGAGATAACGCCTTCTCGGCGGTAAGAGCAATCTCCAGAGGATCCTTGTACAAGATTGGATCGACGTGCTCCTGAACGATCGCGTCTATCAAACTTACCTCTTCTACCTCCTCGTCATCCTCACCCAAAGTACTAACACTATAGACATCCACCTCCATTTTCTCCTTGCCAATAGAGAACTGGACCTTGCCAGTTTTGCAATTCATAATAGCATTGGAGGTGGCTAAGAAAGGACGACCTAGAATGATGGGAGTCGTCTCTAAAACCTCAGGAATTAAGCAGGTGTCTAGGACAATAAAATCTGCTGGGAATTGGAACTCACCTACCTGAATCATCACATCTTCTACCACACCCTTTGGCACCCTAACACTCCGATCTGCCAACTGTAGTGTGATAGGAGTAGCTCTTAGATCGCCTAGGCCTAGTCTCAAGTATGCGGAATAAGGGAGCAAATTAACACTCGCCCCCAAATCCAACAATGCTTTATCGAACGTCTGACCTGCGATAGCTATGGGGATGGTGGGACACCCTGGATCCTTGCACTTGGCAGGCGTCTCAGTCTGAAGGATGGAGCTCACTTGCTCTGTCAGAACCACGTTGTTCTGATTCTTGCGCTTAGTCGTGCAAAGGTCCTTCAGTACCTTCGCACACTGTGGGAATGACTCTATAGCCTCCATCAGAGTAATAGGGAATTGCACCCTCTTAAAAAGGTCTACCATCTTATGGTTCATGCTCTGCTTAGGCTTCACCGCCAGCCTTTGGGGAAATGGAGCTAACGGTCTTGCTGGCGGCGTTTGAGGCGTGGGGGCCGCGACAGCAGGTTCCCCCACCTCAGGTGACTTCTCAACACTCTCAGGATTTTCTCTTGTTGCATCAACCGGCTCCAGGGGTGGGGCTAGTTTCTGCTTTGGTAAAATGGATTTATCAATCGATTTCCCACTCCGGAGAACGGTGATCGACTTAGCCTCCTCCTGATTCTGACTCTGAATATTGGGCCCTGTAGGATTTCCTAAGTAATGGGCACCCGCTGAACTAGCTTGGGCCGGAAACCTACCCTTCTCTTGCTGCATTTGACTGACAACAGCAACGAGTTGTGACATTTGGGTCGTAAGGGCCCCAATTTGCTGTCTTGTTTCCGTCTGAAATGCTGTCTGAGACTGCATTAGGTAATTGACATTATCCTCTAACTTCTGATTACGCGCGGTCATCTGCAAATAACCTGGGGGAGGCCCACTAGTGGATGGACCTGCCCCCCTACCAGGCTGTGGCTGGTAGTTGTACGGAATGACTTGGCCCTGCGGAGGCCTGGGTGCTTGGGACTGATGAAACTGTTGCGGCGGAGGCGGCGCAAGGAGTTGCGCTTGACCTCCACCTACGGGTCTCGGGTCTGACCACCCAAAGTTGGGGTGATCTCTCCATCCCGGGTTATACGTATTTGAGTATGGGTCCCAATTCCTCACAGCATTTACCTCTTCCTGAGTATTCTGACTCGCTCCCTTAGCAGCTAAAAATCCGGGGCATGCAGTTGCAATGTGCCCCTTACACTCACACCACACACAGACTTCCTCTATACTGACCTCATGCACTGGACGAGTCTGCCTAACTTCTAACTCCTCCAGCTTCTGCGCCATCTTTTCAACTTGGGCCTGGAGTCGCTGGTCACGTATGGTAACAGGGATAACATTGGACCCAGAAGGTCCGGACCGATCAAAATCAGAGGGTTCTAACGCCCTCTGCCTATCTGCTAGGTCATCCAGAAAATCCCAACCCTCATCCGCAGTTTTGGACAAGAAGTCGCCCCCTTTACACGAATACTCTATGTGCTGGATTGTCTCAGCGTTAAGACCCAGGTGAAAGAATTCGACCAGCTGTATCTTCTCAAAACCAGGGTGTGGCATTCTTAGGAGCAAATCTTTGAAACGCTCCCATGCCTTCACAAAAGACTCTCCCCTCTCTTGCCTAAAGCCTTGGATTTGACGCCTTAAACTATTAGTTTTAGCCTCAGAAAAATATTTTCTGTAAAACGCGTCACGCACATGCGCCCATGTGGTGAAGGACTGAGGCTTTTGCATTCTGAACCATCTAAGTGCGCCATCTTTTAAAGTTGCCTCAAACAGCTTGAGGAAGGCATTGTCATATTGGGTAGTAGACGCCAGGTTGCGCACTAACCCCTCAAAAGTCCGCACATGTTCGTACGGATCATCAGACTCTCTCCCGTAGAAGTTAGGGAGGCTATTCAGGACACCAGGTTTTACAGTGAAGGCATTGCGTGCCTCCTGTGTCTCTCGAGGGAACACAATCGGCCCGGGAGGAGTGGTCCTCTCGGGATTCAAGTGCTGCCTCAACGACGGTTGTTGAATTACCTGCTGGTCTCCCATTTCAAAAGATTCTGGTTCGGAAACTGACTCTGACTCTGACTGATAAAGCGGATTATTTAAATTAACTGACTCGACAGGTAAATCTATGTAGAGTCCACTAATGGGAATGGACTCCGACCGACTCTCTACTGACTCTGACGAAGAATTTGAAGACTCTGACTGACTCGACCTGGACTCTATCCTGACCAAGCGATTAGTACGATCACGGTAATAGAGAGGATCAGGCTTACGTACAGCTTGCTTATCTCTACCTATGATGACTCAACTAAAAGAAAAAAAAAATTAACAAACTCTAAACTAACACCGTTTAAACACACGTCATCGTCCCCGGCAACGGCGCCAAAATGCTTGACCGTTCGGGTGATTAAAAATTAACTAAGATTTCGTCCCAAGCGTAGGACTATCGACCGGTGCAGCACAATAAATCCGGAAGTACCGGAGTCGAACCACAGAGACGGTCTACGGTGTTTCACTCAACCTATGTCAGCTCCATGTTTGTAATCGGCTCTCAGGTAGCCACCCCTTGCTCAATTTGTTTAATTAACTAACTAAATTGGACTAATTTAATTATTGGACTCTAAATTTAAAAGGAGAGCACAGCCGAGGGCACTACGGTGCCCGCAACTAGTCTGATCCACATTCACTCGGGCCACAATGATTTAATTAATAGGTTTAAAAATATGGAAACAGTTTCCAACAAATGCGCACCACTTGTCACCAATTTCTGCGCGCATTTGGAATTGGCAATGCCCGGGTTTGTTTGCTAGAAAAACTTCCGTACTCAAAAATTGCGCATTAATTAAAACGATTCGGCACCGAGGTGGAACATAAATTAGCCTAGCCACGGGACACCTTCGTCCCGCAGCCGCACTCGATACGACTACTCACTCATTATTAAAGACGCAGCAAGAATAACACGTTCCCTAGATCTAATCATGGAGACAAGAGCAAACAGTAGTTATGATTCGACGAGAATTGAAACTAATCAATTAACAATTAAAAAAAAAACATTAACAATACCGGAATCTGCAGGAAAAACGGAACTGAATCGATCAAAAGTACTGTTGCTGAAGGAAAAATATGAGCCCTAGCCGTCAAACTCCCAGGGAAAACGAATGAAGAAACGCCCAAAAACTAAACTTAACCTAATGAAAATCGAAAAACATAGTTATAGAATTAGTTTTACGACCAACAAAACGACATAGTTTCAATCCTTCAGCTGTAAGCCCTCGGTATCGATACCTCTTAGAGGGGTATCGATACCTATCCCTTATCTTCCCTTCTTCCGCGTAAGCCGTAGGTATCGATACCTACTTGAGGGGTATCGATACTAAAACTTCTGGAACGATTTGTGTACTTTGAAACCAATTGGTATCGATACGATTTACGGGGGTATCGATACCGACTCCTTAAGCCTTCCTCTTTCAGCATCCCAGCCTCGAACCTCGACTCCCACGCCCAGCTCCACTTCAAGCCATGCAACAGGCGCGCCAAAATCCCCTTTTTACCTGGTAAATTCATGCAAACACCAAACACACTACCGTGCACGCATTAAACAGAAAAATGATCATTAAACCGCACGTCTAACGCGCTAACTCCCCCTACTTAGGCGCTCGTAAGCAAGCTTCCCACACGCCTATCAAGAAGCTGCAAAAGCTTTTACTGATCTACCTTCATAAATGGATCCATTATCCACTGTTATAGTTTCTAGAGATCCAAATCTATAAATAATACCTTCGATAAATTCAATGACTTGTTCTTGAGACACTTTCAAAGGCTTGAGCTTCAACCCATTTGGTAAAATAGTCAGTGGCCACTAAAATGAATTTATCCCCATTTCTAGAAGCAGGATAAATCATGCCAATCATATCCATTGCTCAACCTCTGAATGGCCAAGGTTTAACTACATATTGTAATTCAATAACAGGCAGTCGTTTAAGAGGTCCTGTCTTTTGACAAGCTTGGCATCCCTTCACATAATCAATGCAATCCTTAAGAATAGAAGACCAATAATATTCATACCTTCGAATTAACTATCTCATCTTAATTCCGAGGTTGGAAGGCTGAAAGTCTTTGTTCTTAAAGCCCAAGTAGTAGGCTGTCCGCAGAGAACGCACATTCAGAGTGGATCCGTTGTCAAGCAGAACAACTAGGACCCATTTTCCCATGCACTTGAGACTGATGTGCAAAGGTTTGTTGTGACTGGCTCCTTCTGGGGGTAAATCCTTCTTAGTAAAGATGATGACATGCTTTGCACGAGCTGGAGTAAGCAGTGCTGTCATGGTTTCTAGGGGAGTATCAGGTGACACTTCCATGTTGGACAGAGTTTTGATCAGCTTTTTAACGATGTTCCCGGAGGAAGAGAGCAAACCCCAGATTGAGACTGATGCTAGAGTTCTTTCAAGTTACTTTTGGACCAAGTCTTCCGCTGTCACTCAGTTCCTTTGAGGTGGTTGAGTAGTAACTTCTGGTTCCACCAGAGCTAAATTTTCCTAAACGGGATCGTCCCAAACGAATTCTTTTGGCTGAGTTTGGTGTGAAATGTTTCTTCGAAGATTAGCCAGTTGGTAGATTCGGCCACTTCTCGTCACTCGATTGATTGTATCCTCCCAGAGTTGCTGGTTTTCACTCCAAAAGTCTGCAAATCCTTCACCGACTTTGTGCTTGCCAGCTTTGATGGCTTCCCTCTTTTGTCCCTCATTTTGATCTTCAGGCCACAGGTCTATCAATCTATCTAGAATTTCCTGACTGTTGATATTAACTATTTTCAATTTTGCTTTTAGATTCGTAACTTCTGAATCTCGCCAGAAAGACTAGTCTAGCATGGATTTATTGACTGTCCACACTTCGTCACTACCGACTCGAATGTCGATAACCTCATCTTCATTCCATATGGTTGCCTAGGGATCAGTGACCAGAACTGATATGTTGGAAGCGTGTGGAAATGGTGCGGATGGCCACGGGAGAGATTCTCCAATAATGTATGCCTGAGGGAACTAATCATGATCACTGAAGCCAGTTTTGATGGCTTGACAGTTTCCTTCTTCGGGAAGTCGAGATAGCGAATAGCTACCTGAAGAGCTGTGCTAAAATTCTCCATTCCTTTGGCTCAGATAATTTTTAGATTCCCCAAACAAAGGTGGGAGTGAAATCATGTCCAAAGGGTCAGCACAGATTGCCACCTCTTTAACTTGGCTGATATTGAGACCTTCCGGTATGCAAATAGCTGGCATGTCGTGACATTCTAGGACGATGTACTGGCTCGGGTCCCAAGAGATTAGAAAAAAACCGAACAATACTTGTTAGGAATCCTCCCACTCCTGATCGTTCAAGGCCCATTCTCCTTCTTCAGCGAGGTCACCCCATTTGAGTTTGGGCTTTTGTTCAAAAGTTCTAATGGCATAGATTTCCAGGTCCCCCGGCACTGGGACGAAGGGTTTTGGTTCAGTTATTGGTATGATGGGCGGGCATTTGGTAGTAGGCACAATAGACATTTGGGTTGTGATTTGCAGGGAGCTCGTTGGGTGGATCAAGAGGCTTGATGGCATTTTTCTCAAGGAGCTTTTTGTAGACAGTGGTAAGGAGGAAAGGAAATTGGTAAAATTCTCTTCCTGGCCGGGATGTATTTTGGAGAGGTGGTGACTCGGTGGCTATTTGGTTAACTGGTTCGATTTTGACTGGCTTGGGATTGGAGGAACTGGCTTGAGCTTGATTGTAGGTGTTGGGTCCGAAAAGGGTATTGCTGTTACCAGAGTAGACTCGATTAGGCCGGGAAATAGATTCTCCTTTGTCAAATATGCCAGTGCGGATTATGTTTTCAACTACAAGGCCGGCCTTATAAATGGTTTTGAAGTCGGCAGAGGTCTGAAAGACCACCAGATGTTTAGCAAAGTCCGGTTCCAAGTTCCTGGTATAATCTTCATCTGTTCTTTTTCCAAAGGCCTATCTATCATCGGTGAAGCCTTTCCTCTCCAGCGTTTGACAAAGTCAGTGAAAGATTCGTTCTTTCCCATCTTCGTAGATTCTAACTCCCTAATGGTCATTTTTAGCTGGATGTTGTAGTTATACTGAGCCACAAAGGTTGCCCCAATGTCCTCCCAAGTCTTCTTCTTTGAGTTGTCTAAGTTCAAAAACCAACGAAGGGCAGGTCCCGTCAGGGTTTGCTGGAACATTTGAGCCATGGCTTTAAAGAAGAAGAGAAAACTGATCATTGCTGACTCAAGAGATGAGGAATCAAAGGATGAGGAACCGGATGATATTCAATAAGTCAAATGTCAAGAGGTAAATCTTCTTCTTCAATCATTATTTTCTTTAGCTTTTGACATCAACTCATTATTGCTTATCACCCCTTCAGGAAAGAAGACCAAATCAAAGTCTACTGGAGCTTCCCCTCCAAAAGAAAGTCCTTTAAAGGCTACTGGTCCTACACCTATTGAGATTCAAGAAAAAATTAGACCTTCTATTGTTGAAGTAGATGAGGCTTCTAGTTCTATTTTGGATTCTGAACCTCTTTCAAAGATTGTGGCACAGGAACCTGCTCCTTCTTCCACTATCAAGGGTACTAAAGAAATTGACACTTCCAAGTCCCAACCAAATGTCATATTGAAAGAAACTTCTCATCCTGTTGCCACCACAGTTGTTACAGGGTTTCCAACTTCAGAAGGTACTCAAGGAGGTGAAACAGCAAGAATTTTTTATATTGATATCTCAACACAAGCTGGTGCTGCACATTCCATCTCTAAAGATGATACAAGTTCCATCAATGAACCTCTATGAATTGATTCTGTTTCACAAAACATAGAGCAACCTGAAGTGGTAACTGAGAAGATTATCCTTGACCAACCTCAAAGTGGTGATACGTTAAGAAAGCAAGTCCATCCAACTGAGTTACTTTATTCTTTATCCTTATTAAGCTTGCAATTACATTATTATTAGAGAATTGAAGCCTAATGGTTTGCATATCTTGTCTTAGTAGGAAACTCCTTTGCTTTCTACAAGTGCTCTTACTAGCGCTCTCATTGATGCTCCTATCTCCTTAGAGCAGTTCAAACTTCAAGTGAGAAACTTCTGTTAGAGAATTGTGGTGAGACAAGCTCCAACCACCATTCCCGAATCTCTTATAGATAAGATCAAGGCTCAACGTAGTCCTCAACCTCATGCTGCACTGATCGTGCTCTTACTAGCGCTCTCATTGATGCTCCTATCTCCTTAGAGCAGTTCAAACTTCAAGTGAGAAACTTCTGTCAGAGAATTGTGGTGAGACAAGCTCCAACCACCATTCCCGAATCTCTTATAGATAAAATCAAGGCTCGACGTAGTCCTCAACCTCATGCTGCACTGATCAAGCCTGTTTTCTCCCCAAAAGAGGCTCAGGAATTAAAAGAAATCCTCACACAATTCTCTAACCTGAAGTTAGAAGTGCTTGCTCAAGGAGAACTTATAGTGCACTTGCAAATTTGTTGCCAAGCTGCTTCCTATTTAAAGCCTAAGTCTCCAGCACTATACAAGAAATTTATGGACATAACTGCTGACCTTTAAGCTAAAGCCAAGCAATTCTCTAATGCAAAGGAAAATCATCTTCAAAGGCAAGTTTTGAAGATAGAGTTATCTAACTTAGAAAGCGAGGCTAATAATGTGGCTTCTTCTTATGATTCTGAAGCCATCAAGTTACGACAATTAAAAGAAGAAGAAGCACATTTGGTGCAAGCTCTAGCTGCAGTCAAGGGAGAAATTGTTCAAACAACTACAAATACGCAGACTTTTGAGACAAAGCTTCCTCAACTGTGCAAGACATAGAACAACTTGAATCTCAGTTGCTTCGCACTACTAACCAAGAAGAACTTTATGAACTTATCTGTAATAAAAGTGCTCAAGTATTGAGCAATTGGAAAAACACTCTTGTACAGTTTCTGGACTAATGAATGAAAATGTTTTGTTATTTCATCTCTTTTAGTCATTTGCACTGCTTTTAGATAATGTTTTCAAGTGTTATTCTTTGTGACTCCATTGTTTGCTGTACTTAGTACTTCAGTCAACACAAGCAAACAAAAAGATAAACTACAGATAGCTTTATCTTCTACTAAAGGATTCTCAAATGGTTGGGACATAAGCTTTTAAATATCTTCCATTAATTTCCCTTCTATGGACATATCCATTTAACTCCCTTAAATGGTAAGCTCCTCTTTTAAGCACTCTATGAATTTGAAAGGGGCCTTTCCCAATTTGGAGCCTATTTTCCAAGTCCTTGCTATCTTTCTTTGATGGGCAAAACCACCTTCCAAACTAAATCACCTATATTGAAGCTTGGAATAGCCACTTTTTTGTTATAACTTCTAGCTACTCTTACTTTTTGTAGCAAAATTTGATTCAGAGCTTTAATTCTCTCTTCAGCTATTTCTTCGAGCTCCATAGTCATTGCTTGGTGATATGCTCCCAAGTTTAAATCATTTTTGAAAGCAACTCTTTGAGATCTTACAACAATATCCATTGGCAATACAACATCATGCTCATAAGTTAGAGCAAAAGGAGTAGGCCCTGTACTAGTTCTTTTAGTGGTTCGATAAGCCCATAACACATTTAAAAGCATACTTGGTCATTCTTCTGGATTTCTATCAACTATTCTCTAAATTCCTCTCTTGATAATTTTATTGGTTGATTCTGCTTGGCCATTTGACTGAGCATAATAAGGAGTCGAATTGATTAAAGAGACTCCATGAGTTGCTGCAAAAGTTTTTACTGCTCTTCCTTAAAAAATAGATCCATTGTCCACTGTTATGGTTTCTGGAGTTCCAAATTTGTAAATTATACCTTTAATGAACTCAATAACTTGTTCTTGAGTTACACTTTCAAAAGCTTGAGCCTCAACTCACTTAGTAAAATAATTAGTTGCAACTAATATGAACTTATCTCCACTTCAAGAAGGGGGATAAATCATGCCAATCATACTCATTGGCCACCCTCGAAAAGGCCATGGTTTAACTACATATTGCAATTCAGTAACTAGTAGATGTTTAAGTGGCCCTGTCTTTTGGCAGGCTTGACATCCTTTTGCATAATCAATACAATCTTTAAAGATAGTAGGCCAAAAATATTCATACCTTTTAATTAACCATCTCATTTTGATTCCAGCCTAATGAGCACTACAAATGCCTTCATGAACCTCTGCCATTACTCTAAAAGCATCCACCTTATTCAATCATTTTAGCAAAAGTCCATCTGCTCCGCTTTTGAATAATTCTCCATGATACATAATGTAATTAATAGATCTTAACCTTGTTGCTCTATTTGTTTTAGCATCATGTTTTGTCAAGTAATCAACTAATGGTTGTCTCCAATCAATTTGACTAGAAGAAGTGGTGATTTTACACACTTCGAAGTCAATATTCCTATCCTTAAGTATAGGTACTTCCCAATCCTGCCACTAAGTAGAGGTTGAGACAGCATATACTTCATAACATCAGTCTGGGAAATTACATAAGTTACTCTAGGTATCATATAGTACCTGAGTTTCTTAGAAGCAAAGAACAAAGTTAAACACAACTTTTCTACTGCAAAATACCTACTTTCACAGTCATTTGAAAACCTACTTAGATAATAGATAGCTTGCTCCTTACCTTCATCATTATCTTGTGCCAACAAAACTCATATTGAGTCATAGTTTCCCGCTAAGTACAACTTCATAGGCTAATTAAAACTGGAGGATTGATTAAGTACTCCTTGACGGGTTTGAAAGCATCATCATGCTCTTTTATCCATTCGAAGTCCTCTCCATCCTTTAATTTCAACAAAGAAGAAAAGACTTTAGTTTTCCCAGCAGTATTAGATATAAATTAATCTTCAAAGAAAATTCAACTGACCAAGAAATTTTTGCATTTCTTTTTTATTTGAGAGAGGTTTTGCTTTGATTATAGCATTAGTTTTGTTCTTATCAACTTGGATACCTTTATTATGGATTAAATATCCCAAAAAGTTTTTTTCCATCACTCCAAAAGCACACTTAGCAGGATTCAACTTCAGTTGATAATGCTTCATTTTTGAAAAGGATGTCTTTAAATGCTCAATATGATTATCAATAGATTCTGATTTTACAATGATATCATCAATATAACATTCTAGAAAACCCCCAATTATTTCATGAAAAATAGTGTTCATAGCTGTTTGATATGTAGCACCAGCATTTTTTAGCCCAAATGGCATTTAACCCATTCAAAGGTTCCAATATTACCAGGGGCTCTAAATGCAGTTTTATAAACATCTTCTTCAGCTATACAAATCTAGTCATATCCGGAATGTCCATCCATAATAGACATGATCTTATAGCCTACAGAACCATCCACAAGCATATCTACTAGAGGCATTGGATACTCATCTTTAGGAGTTGCAGTATTTAGATTTCGAAAATCAATGCAACCCCTAATCTTTCCATTTTTCTTGATAACAGGAACAATGTTTGATAACCATTCTACATATCTTGTTGTCCTTAGAAAACTAGCATTTAAAAGATTTTAGGAGACATCTTTCTTGGAAGTTGTTTAAAAGGTTTGTAATTAGGTTTGATAGGCAATCTATACTCAACCAAATCTCTACTCAAACCTGTTAATTCCTTGTAACTCCAAGCAAAGCAATCTTTATTCTCCTTTAGCATTGCAATCAACTTGGCCTTGGAAGTAGCATCAAGTTTCTTGTTGATCTGCACAGTGTTTGAGATAATTCCATCTCCCAATTCCACTTCTTCTAAAGGATCTTGGGAATTCACATAGCCTATAAAGGCTTCTTCGATTGCACTTAGCCTCAACCCCTAGTCAGATTTCTCAACCAATGATTCCTCCCAATCATTTATTTTCTGCAACTTTTGCTCTATTTCTAGAGCCATAAACTTAACTAAAGCCAAAGAGTTGGCTTCTCTGAACTCTCCCTTGGACTTACATCCAAGTAGCTTCATCTGGTGGGTTGTCTGATTCATAATCAACTGCTTGTTTGAGCCTTGCCTTTAACTCTGCCAATTCTCCAATTTCCAACACAGTGGATGGAGGGGTGGCATGTTGTGTTATTTCATTTAAATGGATGATTTCAGGTTTGTACATCTCAGCCTTTGCACAATTTGCTGAACTACTAAATGGCTATGGATTTGCTTTCACTTCCTCTATCCCCACTCATTTTCCATTCTCATACTTCACAATCATCAAGGCTTGATGCATCAAAGATGGAATACAACCATTTACATGAATCCAATCCCTTCCAAGTAAAGCATTATACTTACTTGTGAAAGTATCCACAACAAAAAATGCCGTGCTAGTTTTCACTTGGCCAACTTTCAGGCGTATGGAGACAATCCCCTTAGGGCTTTTACTTTCACCAGTAAATCCAGTAATGGAAACTCTTGTTGGAATCAATCGATCCTTCTCTTTACCCAACTTTTTCAAAGTCCTGCATGGCAAAATGTTCACTGTTGCACCATTGTCAACCGAGACCCTGCTCAACAAGAATCCATCAAATGAAGCAGAAATGTATAAAGGCTTCAAATGATGTCTCATATCACTTGATGGTGGCCTGAAAGGATAAGAAATGTTAGCACAATTTAAATCAACAATTAAAGGATATTCTGAGTCTGAATCTGTTTCTGGTACGAAAGTTGCTTTTTCCTTGGAAGTTACTTCTGGTTCATCCATTGCATTAGCCATAACAAGCAGTTCTTCTTCCTTTTCAATCTTTGAAATTATTACACCCCATCCATTATCCCAACCATTATCATATGTTAAATCATATTCATCATCACGGGATACCTCAATAATCTCCAATGGGCCAACTTCTAGCTGTGAAGTCCTTCGAACTAGTCAGCAGTTTGGTCCAAATGGTCCAAAATTCATAGAAGAAGGAAACACCATATTAATTTGACCTTCAGGCAAAATTCCAAATTGAATGGTCCTTTCTCCAAGTGCTGGTTGCTCTGATTCATTCTCTGCAATATCTACCTTCTCAGTAGATTCCATTGTAGAAACTTCCATAGGAGAAAAAGCTTCAACAGGGGAAGAATTTATTCCTCTTTTTTCCTGTTCCACTATCATGGCTTCCAATAAACCAGATTGATAGCTTGCCAGTGAATTTGGAGAGGCTGGGCTATTTTCATGAACCTTATTGTCCATTCTTGCAGCCAAACTCTCCAATGTTTCTTTTTTGGATTATGTAAACCCCCTTTTGAAGAGATTCCTCTGAATCTTCTCTTTGGATCGGAGTTTGTTAAATCTTGGGTTAAACTTATTACCCACATTGGAATTTTATTTTTAAGAAAATTCTTCCATTTGGAAACTCGTATACCTTCTTTGCAACTTTCTCTTCTGAGTTCTTGTCAACATTGGAACCATTTGAGGTGTCTTGGTCTTTGGATCTCGAACCAATACCCATTGACCAGTAGGAGCATTGGGAGGTTTAACCATCTTATTTCCAAATTTGAAAGATCCCTTATCCTTGGAATAGTTCTGGTTTTACTTTCTTCAAAAACCAATCAGGAACTCCTTTAACCAAGGTAAACTGCTCCTCTTGAACTCCATAATTTTCCGGGTCCATTGGAACTTTTCCACTGTTAACCTTCTTTTAAGGAGGATAATCTCTCTTCAAAGTTGGTGGAATTGGGCTAGAAGGAACATTTCTTTTAGAAACCAACCAAGGTTTCTCATTTCTTCCTTGGTTTGAATTCACCCAAGGCCTCCTTTCATTATTTTGATCTAAAGCCTTTCTTTCCGTTCTTTTTGGAAAGATATCAACCCCCTGCTTGTCCAAATCTTTGAAAACCAAATAGTTGGCTATGCATTCCACACACAAGCATTCCAAAAAGGATGCCTCAAGCATAGGCAGATCAAATTGCTTAAGACCTCCCTATGAAGAACTTTCTGGTGCATATTTTTGTTGTTCCTTCCAACATCACTTTAAAGTTGTCCAATATTTGGTCTTCCTCTTCCAAATTGCACAGAATTCATTCCCACATGCACTTGCTTGTTTTGCCACACTTCTCGAACTGTTTTAGCCAAAGATGTTGGCACATTGGTGTTGGCAGTCACTTCTTCAATTTTTGGAAATGGATCTGTATCTATTCCCATTGTCTTTTTTGGAAACATGATCCTTCCCTTCTTAATTTGCTCTTGAATCTTGTCACGAAAAACATTATAGTTTTTAGTTGAATGAGTCCAAGAAGCATGTCATTTACAGTAGTTTTTCCCTTTTGTTTCTTCCAATGTTGGAAGTTCTACATTTTCAGGAATCTTAATAAACTTCTTCTTTAGCAAGTAATCAAAGATTTCATTGGCCTTAGAAACATCAAATGAATATACTTTGCTAATTCCTTTCTTATTAGTTCTTGGTGCAACGGAAGAATCCTTTCGGACTAAGCTTTCACAAACACAAGGATCATGTTCAACAATCTCAATAGCATCAATTTCATAACTAGGATCCCTATAATATGTTGAATAAGAAGAATTGTTTCTATCAACATCTTCTCCTAGAAAAGATTCATATCTTGATACTTTGTAAGTTAAATCAACCAAATCCTTAAATTCAGTACAATCAAACTTCTTTCTAAGTTCTACTTAAACCATCTTGTGTTATTCTCACAAATTCAACTTCTGGTAGTTGAAGTTTACACTTGTTTCTAGCCTTTTTAAACCTAGCAATAAACTGAGCAGCCTTTTCATTAGGCTTTTGTTTCAACCTTGCTAGATCAGCCATGGTAACTTCAGGTTCAGTCTGATAAAACTGAGCATGAAATGATTCTTCCATTCTTTGCCAATTTGGGACTGACTCAGGTGGCAAATTAGAATACCATTCGAAGGCTATTCCTGTCAAAGAATTAGAAAATAACTTCAACTTAATAAACCCATTATTACGTAACTCTTTACACTGATCAGTAAATCTAGCAATGTGTTCAGTTGTTGACAGGCGGTTCCCAATTCACATTTCTAGGAATACGATCTCCTAGAAATCTCTTAAAAGGACCATCAAATGGCCTAAGCTGCCTAAAACCCCCTTCTTGTCTTGCAAAAGGCTGATAAAGGTGGTTCAAATGCACTCTACCCATTTCTGGTAGTCCTGGATACCTAGGAATTCCATTTTCTGATACAGACCTTCTTAAATTAGCCCTATCCTAAAAATGGTTTACTGGAGTAAAATTATACTCCTCAAAACCATGATTGTCATTTTTGGAACTCTTATCTCCATCTAATCCCTCAAAATTGGGTTCGAAAGTGATATTCCAACCTAAAGGGGGGTGAATAGGTTTGAATCCTGTAATACTCAATTTTTCTTTTGCAAGTAGAAGGATTAGCAAATTAAATGGATAATTAAAATAATGAAGCACTGAAAATAATCAAGAGATGAGACAAAGGATTTTTATAGTGGTTCGGCTAACTGCTTAGTCCATTCTTCAGTGATGTTCACCCGAACACTCACTGGTATCCACTATGTTCTCCGTACATACACCTGGGTTGGATTTCACAGGAGCCAACACCCCTTTACAACAACTCTTCTGGTACACGTAGACCAGACACAACTCATTGGTACACGCAGACTAGTTCACAAAACTCACAACACCAATACACGCAGACTGATTCGATGATGGTTCACGTAGATCTGTTTACAAAACTCCCAAATATAATGGGTAATTCAAACTCTACCTAGTAATAGAAGAACAAAATCCTAACTGACAACACAGTGGATTGGGTTCTCTCTCTCACATGGTGGGTTTATATGTGGTGTGATTCAATCCCCCTAAGTAAGGGTGAATTTACAAGTGAAAGCTTCACACACAGAGATTATAGAAATCTGCAGTGAAAATCTCTCTTTCTGAAGTCTGAAGAAGATAATCTAGAGTGTATATTTCAGACTTGTATTCTTTGAGTATTTGAATGATTGATTCTTGAAAGGCTTGTTATCATATCTGATGAAGACTCTTCTTTTAAATAGCCAAGAACAAATCCAAGTGAATCTTGCAGAAGCAGCTCGAACGTTCACCATATTAATTACTCCATTTTCCCTTTCGGCTCGATGATCATAAATTAAATAGGAGTAACTTCATCTGGGCACAAAGTCAACAAATGTGTAAAAAATATCTTGTAATGAAATCAAACAAAATATGAAGCAAACATGTGTACACAAACTTTATGATTAGATATGATGTCTGAAGCCCAACGAATATTTGCCATAATTGCAAATTTCCCTTTTTTGAACTTGGGACAAAAAGATTACTGCTAATTCAAATTAAGCCTACATGTTTCAAATTGTCAGACGGAAAATAAAAATGCAAGTGTGAGAATATATTTGACATAATTTGATTGAAGAAAATCCACAAAAAATTTCATAGTCCCATGATTAAATTTAGAGGGAGAGAGATGAAAAAACAGAGTGCCCTATTTTTTGTAGTTGCATTTGATAGCTTGGCTAAGTAACACACTAGGAAGGCCGGCTTTGTATCACGCAGGGGAGCCCGGCTGTGTATCACGCATGGGAGCCTGGTAGGTCTCCCACCCAAATACCACATGTACTATACGACACCACATTGCATCAGTGGGCCAAAACACCCTACTTAGCATATGGGCCAAAAGAATATACTAATTTTTGTTGTGGCTTATCATGAAATATGATCCATCAAACTTAACTTTGATCCATCAAGCCTGCACTTAGTAAATTATATGAGCTTTAACAATTTCATTAAATATTAAATTTCCCAAACATAATTAGAAATCATTTTAGCAAAACATCATCATCAAAATCAAATCCCTACTAGAAAGGATCATTCGTAGTCTGTTTAAATGATCATTCGTAGTCTGTTTAAATGTTTTCTAACGTTTAGGCGTTTGATAGTCATAAGTCTTCACTGGTTCAAACCATGATTCTGTTATATCATCTACATTTATAGGTTTTTTTCTTGGCCTTGACTTAAACTTACTTGAACTAGCCTCTCTTTTATCTTTTTCAGATGTAGGCAAAAGCTCATTCCTAAGTTTTGATTGCTCTTCTAATTTTTGAAACATAAGTTTTTGGGTCTGAGCCAACTCCTTAAATGTAGCAATCATAAATTGACTAGATGACACACCTCCTCCAACTTCTGGATTTTTTGGGTCATCAACATGTGTTGCTTTGTTATTTCTAGTATTCATTCGAGAAGCTTGACCAATTCCAACATTTGGATCTTGACCAACACGAACTTCTGGGCCTGTTTGAAGGCCTTCAACTTGTTCGTTCTCTTTAGAATTAACATTATTCTCTTCTTCTGGCGTTTGGCCAACTTGAGAATCATCTGCTTGCTTCCTAAGTTTTGGAGCCATTCAACACTTTGGGGTCCCACTAGGCATGCCAAAATATGTGTTTGGTTCTTTTATTTCTTTACAACAGAAAAAATAATTGTGTGTGAGTGTGCCAGAGAGAGCCTGTACGGGGATAAAATCCACGTAGCCCTGGATCACGTGCTTCCTTGATTCAACCCGTAATCTGCAAGACAGAAAAAGGGTTAGAGCACCATTGCCTCTCGTCGGCAAAGGCCCTCCGATGCCTAAATTAGTATCTCGTACTTGAATTCTCAAATTACACAATGCTTATGAAAAGAGTTTCATAGCGTACCTTTTGTCATGGTTATGGTGCTGTATTTATAGGTGAAGATAGCTTGTTGATTTGGGCATCTCGTGCCCTCCGTCTCCTACCAGGTTTAGGAATCCTTTACCAAACAGGACTTTCCTATTAGGCATGTACTTCCAAATCCTGCAAGATCTCGTCTTGCAGTAGTCTTCCTTTCCATATAGGATTCTTTCCTACACGGGGTACACTCCTAATCACGTTAGGACTTCCCATATCAATACCTTATTTTGCGGGATTTCTCCTTATCTCATACGGAGCCACTATAGAATATTTTGGAATGTCACACCGCCTTATTCGTGGCAATGCCGTGCTTCCTCGTAGCTCGGAATAACCCGTACATAGCCCAACTCCTCATGCCGAGCTGAACTACGTATTCCAGAATGCTATTTAAGCCATACTCGTAGCCTAACCAGCTCGGCCATTCCAGGGGCGTCGCTTTATGTCTCTGGCCGAGCTTAGTGCATCCTGTCCTTCTATTTAAGTCTTTCTAATCTGGCCTTATTCATGGCCAAATCAGCTCGGCAAAGGGATTATGGACTCCCTATGTGGTGCCGAGTTATTCACCCCCTCATGGTGATCGATTAGGGCACGTGCTATGCCCTTCATTAGGGTAATCATGTTTTACCCACTCCAATTGCTCCCCAGCTCTGCCAATGCTGTCACTCGTCAGCGGTATGCAGAGCTTCAACGGCTCCTGATGCATCTCCTGCACGCCTCCCCCTCACGTGGGGGGGCAAAGTTCCTTTCGCATTAAATGCGAAGTGACCCGTTGGTGGCTCGGATAAGCCCAAAGGACGATTTTGCTGACGTTTTGCATGCATCACATCCCACTTTTATAGGATTTTGGGCGGGATAATGATTATTTTCATTTCCCCCAAACCCCTAAAACCCCCATCCCTCCCTCTTCCCTCTTTATTTTCTCCATCAGAAGTAAAGACAAAAGAAGAGAGAGAGAAAGGGAGAAATTCTCTATTCGCCATCGCCGACGTTTCAGAGCTTCAACCAACCTTAAATCCGTTAACGTTTTTCGTCGGAGACTTTCTCCCATCGTCGTCGAAGAACCCCTCTTTAAGCCCGTAAACTCTTGCCACGTAAGTCTTTTCACTCAAATCGCCACTTCCGTCATACCCTTCTCTCACTCCTGTTCATCTTCTTCATCTTTCTCTGGGTTTTGACTGTGAAAACCCTAATTTAGTAGAAATGGGAAGGCATAGGGCTCTCCTTAGCACCCCTGAGAAAGTAATAGAATTTTGTAGGACATATGAGATTCCTTCCGACGTTTAATTTCGGCTAAATAGATCTGAAGACTTAGAGGAAGAGGGTCAGGACGAAAATAAGATTCACATCCCTTTGATCTTCATAGTTGAGGGTGGCCTGAGATTTCCTCTGCACCCGTTCTTTACAAAGATCTGCTATAGGTGTAAACTCAACCCTATGCAGTTGTGCCCTAACTTTGTTAGGGTAGTCATGGGCACGGTTGCCTTGAAAAGGCTGCTCGGCCTGCACTTGGGCTGGTGGGACTTACATTATCTGTATAGCGTAGTCCCTACAGTTGAAAATAACTACTACTTCAAAGCTAGAGACCCCGCCCAGAAGCTCATCACTGATCTTCCTAACTCCTCGAAGGGCGAAGCGGATGACTACTTAGTGGTCACTGGCAATTGGGAGCCCCGGGACGCCGAGGGAAACACCATCGATATTGCCTGTCCCACAGCTCCAGGCCAACCACGTTAGTACCCCTTCTTTTGCTATCATTTGTTGTTTTCCACTGAGATGTTTTATTTTACTTTGACTAATCGTCCTTTTTCTATTATCTTGCAGCGAGCAATCTCAACCACGGCGGTCGTCTAAATCACAGGAATCTTCATCGAGAGGAGATAGCTCGCGCCCTATACTTCGACGGGTTTGAGCCAACCCCTGTTGGCCTTGGCCAAGCTGCACACATACTTCTAGGCTACACCCCCACCTATTGGGGGAACGTTAGGAGGGTCGGCGAGCCAAGATCAAGACACCCCTGGCCTCCAGCTGCTCCCCTTGTTGCCTCGCTAGCTCCAGCTGACCAAAGGACTACTCGATCTCGAAGGGGCCGAGCTAGAAGAGGATCTGCATGCTCTCGCGCCCCAAGAGACCTTCAGCAGCAAATCACTTTCGCTCATGTCCCTGAGATTCTCACAGCCATCCTAATCCTCGTTCAAGCTGATCAAGAGCCGAGCACATCGGGAAGGGTGGTAGTCGAGGAAGAGGAAGAAGAGGAAAGAGGAGAACAAGAAGAAGTGCTTGACCATCGTGCAATCGTTCGATCCCTATCCGAGCAGGCGACCCTTCTTGCAGATTCAGACGACTCACCAGGTAATTCTCCTTCTCCTGACCGTAACATGCCTATTCAGCCGATTAGCCTCTTGGACGAGCTCAACCTTGCCTTTCCACCCTCTTGTGATGGTTCGTCCCATGCTCCTCCGGTGGTTCCGTCTAATCCCACCACCATTGCAGCCTCCGCTCAAGCTCTTCAACAGTGGGACAAGAGGCCAGTGGATAGCCCACAAGAGACTCAGCCCCCGCCTCAAAGGCGGAGGACTGGTGAGGCTATGTCAAGCCGTGCTTCTACAGACTCCCCCCCGTTAATACAGCCATGGACTCCGGTACTTGCTCGTCCAGATGGGACCCCTCTTACCATGGTGGATAAGGTCTCATCTGTCGATGTTGCATATGGTGTTGCTCGTGCCGCAATGCTTCCTGCAGATTTGGAAAGGGAGAATGGCTGCTCTTATGATGCCTTGATGAAATCTATCTTCCAATCCAGCATACGGGTAGGACATTATCTTTTGAGTCCACTTCCTTAGGTATTGTGCATAATTTCCGCCCCTTATTGTCTTATATACCTTTTATGGATTATGCAAAAAGCTTCGGCCGGCTTTGATGGAGCAAAGGAGGTGGAGAGGGATGTTAAAAGAGAGCAAAAGAGAGCTGAGAAAGCTGAGAAGGAGAGCACCCAGCACGCTCAGTCTTTAAAGGAGGCTCGAGAGGAGATTGAAGAACTAAAGAAAAATCTAGCCGATAACAAAAAGAAAGCTGACGAGACCGAACAACAGCTGCGTCTGGACCTGTCTAATGCTGCAGCCAAGGCTGAGGCCGAGTATGATAGGGTCGTTCTGGAAGTTATAGAGAACTATAGGGCGCAAATGCCTGCTGTGAAGGACGCCATCTGGGGTACTGCCTAGTAGAGGTGTCTCGCCAAGCTTGGAATTGACCAGTCATCTCCGCACTGGTCGAACATGGAGCTACCAAGTGAAGTTGACACTGCTGCTCGTTTAGCTCAAGCTCAACTTGAACCCCAAGATCTATCTCCTGCCCAGGCTAATGTTCATGCTCAACTGGATAATCCATCCCAGCCCATAGTGCCTTTAGAACCAGCCCAATCAGAGGGTGAAATTGTCGATCTCACTGTTCGGGATGGTGATGCTACTGATGCAACAGATGAAGGCGCTAACCTTGAGGCCGATGCTACCCCTGCCACCAATGCTCCCGAGCTTGGTGAAGAGGCTTAAAGCCTATGTTTCTTTTCTGTTTTTCTGAACTTCTGATGGTCAGCCCTGCGAGGCTTTGTTTGGCCGGGTGTGGCCCTCTTGACAATCTCTTAAGTTTCTCGTACTTAATTTCCTGCTTTATCCGTTCAGCCTTGTGTGGCCTTTTAACACTCTACTTGGGAATTCTGTTGGACCATGCGTTTCCTGCTTAGCACACTTTCTAAGTGTATTCGTACTGTTTACTTCATCAAGTACCTGTTCGTTTGTTGCAATTGTTGTTGCGGATCTAAGTTCATCCATACTTAGAAATTTATTAATCCTTGCAACTGTAAGTCTTTTATTCATTGCAGTTTTCATTGCAAACCTAAGTTTTTCGTACTTAGGATCTCTTTGCAATACCCATTGCATATCTAAGTTTTTTCGTACTTAGAACTTCTTTGCAATATTCGTTGCATATCTAAGTCTTTTCGTGCTTAGAATTTCTTTGCAATATTCGTTGCATATCTAAGTTTTTTCGTACTTAGAATTTCTTTGCAATATTCGTTGCATATCTAAGTTTTTTCGTGCTTAGAAAGTTTGTGCAATATTCGAGTGGGATACACATATCCTCTACTCGCTAATAGGAATCCAAGTTTTGGGTTAAATTTTGATTCGTATTAATCGAAACCATAAAAAAGGACAAAATCGTATAAATGCTTAAAATATCAATGGAGATAAAAATCTGAGTAACTGTTGTTGGCGA
The DNA here is from genome assembly GCA_020921065.1 of Vaccinium darrowii. Lineage (NCBI taxonomy): Eukaryota > Viridiplantae > Streptophyta > Magnoliopsida > Ericales > Ericaceae > Vaccinium > Vaccinium darrowii. The sequence goes on along the minus strand of CM037162.1, from coordinate 26,363,087 downwards.
TTTTACTCGTAATCCCAACTAGATGTTAAAAATAAATGTCAACAAAGGTGTGATTGTATTCGTAATCACGTAAACAAATTATTGGTAGAATTTTCATAGGTTCTGGACGTTCCATGGCCGTGGTACTGGGTCTCCATCCAGGTAGGCCAAACGATAGGCTCCAACGCCAGCAATTCCTACGGTTTTGTATGGGCCTTCCCAGTTCGGCCCAAGCTTTCCGTCAGTGGATACCTTGGTATTGGCCAAGACATTCCTTAGAACCAGGTCCCCAACCTTAAATTCTCTTGGTTTCACCTTTTTGTTGTAACTTCTTCGCAGCTGCTCCTAGTAGGCCGCCAATGTGATAAGTGCACGCTCTCTTTTTTCCTCAGCAAGGTCGAGCTGCTCGGCTAGGGCTTTATTGTTGCCTCTAGACTCCACGAGAGCAGTTCGATTGGTCGGCAAGCCAATCTCTAATGGGATCACTGCTTCGGTTCCATAAGCAAGGGAATATGGCGTCTCTCCCGTAGATCGCTGAGGAGTGGTCCTGTATGCCCAGAGCATGGCTGGTAGCTCATCTGGCCACTTTCCCTTCTTTTTTTCCAACCTTTTCTTGAGACTCTTAAGGATGGTCTTGTTCGAAGCCTCTGCTTGCCCATTACTCTGTGGATAAGCCGGGGTTGAATAGTAGTTCCTGATGCCATACTGAGCACAGAAAGCTTTGAACTTTCTACCAAACTGGGACCCATTATCTGAGATGATGGAGTAAGGTACTCCAAATCTTGTAATGATCTTGTTCCAAACAAATTTTTCCACCATGGCCTCTGTGATTTTTGCCAAAGTTTCACCCTCTATCCATTTAGTGAAATAGCCTGTGCCAATGAGAAGGAATTTTCGTTTCCCAGTTGCCATGGGGAGAGGGCCCACGATGTCCAGTCCCCATTGTGCAAATGGCCACGGGATTGTTAAAGGAAGAAGATCCTCAGCTGGAGCTCGGATGAGAGAGGAATACCTCTGACACTTTTCACACTTCTTGACAAAGGCTTTTGCATCCTCTTGCATGTAAGGCCACCAGTATCCCTGGGATATCGCTCAATGAGCTATGGACCTTCCACCAGTGTGCCCCCCACATGTTCCGGCATGGATCTCATGGAGGAATTTGTGGACTGGGGCCGGATGTACACATAGTAAGTACGGACCAAGAAAAGATTTCCTATATAGTTTACCTTCTAGGGAGAGCCAAAAACGTACAGCCTTGGTCCTAATCTTGTGAGCTTCTCATTTGTCTTCTAGCAAGGTCCCATCTCGTAGGTATGCCACTACAGGATCCATCTAGCTCGGCCCAAGCTCTATTTCGATCATTAATTCAACCGCTCGGCCAATGCTTGGTTCACTTAAGTAGTCCACCACTACTGTTCGTCGATATTCTGTATTGACTGCTGAGCCTAAGCAAGCCAGTGAATCTGCATGTGCATTTTTCCCCGAGCTGATTTGTTGGATATGGACTTCACTAAACTTGTCAAGCAAGTCCTTAGCTGCCTCTGAATATACAGCCATCTTCTCACTTTTTGCAGCATTCTCTCTTGAAAGCTGGTTTACAACTAACTGTGAGTCACAAAATACTCTTAATTTTCTTACCTTGAGTTCCAGGGCACTCCTTAGTGCAGCTAGCAAGGCTTCTTATTCTGCCACATTGTTGGTGGAACTGAATCCCAATCTTAGCGCCTGCTCAAGCACCAAACCTTCTGGTGAAAAAAGCACAACTCCTGCTCCTGACCCTTTGTTGCAAGCTGACCCATCAACATAAAGCCTCCATTCTTCTGGATCCAGATTGGACATTTTTGTTGGCTGCTCAGGGATAATGTTCTACTCCTTCTCCTTGAGGGTTGGTGGCAGTGGAGCCACCGCTGGGGTGAACTCAGCTACAAAATCAGCCAAGATCTGCCCTTTGATTGCTGTTCTGGGCTGATAGTCAAGGTCGAATTGGCTCAATTCAATGGACCAGTTAGATATCCTCCCCGAGAAATCTGCCTTCTTGAGTAAAGCCCTCAACGGATATTCAGTAAGCACAGTGATGGGATGTTGTAGGAAATAGTGAGGTAGCTTTCTTGATGCAATGACAAGAGCATAAACCAGTTTCTCCAAGGGTAAGTACCGTGTTTCTGCATCTAGCAAGGTTTTACTCACAAAATAGATTGGGGCCTGCTCTATCCCCTTTATTAGTAGGAGAATCGAGCTGGCTGGTGCTCAGATACCGCTAGATACAGTATCAACTGCTCCCCAACTTCTAGAGTAGAGAGTAAAGGTGGTGATGACAAGTAAACTTTCAGTTCTTGGAAAGCCCATTCCTGCTCGGCTCCCCACTCGTACCCTTCTCTCTTCTTCAGAAGTTGAAAGAATCGCCTGCAACGGTCCGAGGACTTACTGATAAAACGGTTAAGAGCTGCTGTCATCCCTGTTAGCCTTTGGACCTCCTTCGTGGTCTTCGGGCTTTGAAGGTTCTGTAGAGCCGTGATCTGGTCTGGATTAGCCTCAATCCCTCTCTTAGTTACCAAGTGTCCTAGGAATTTCCCCGAGCTAATCCCAAAGGCACACTTTGAGGCATTTAGCTTTAAATTGTACTCCCTTAGGATGTTAAAAGTTACCTTAAGGTCGGCAATATGATTGGTCTTCATTCTGCTCTTACCACCATATCATCTATGTAGACTTCCATTGTTTTGCCAAGCTGATCCTTGAACATCTTGGTAACTAATCTCTGATAAGTTGCTCCAGCGTTCCTTAGCCCAAATGGCATGACCTTGTAACAGTATAGGCCTCTTAGTGAGATAAAGGATGTTTTCTCCTGGTCCGGTTCATGCATAGCTATTTGATGATACCCTCGATATGTGTCAAGGAAGCTCATCCTCTCATAGCCTGACGTAGCGTCCACCAGTTGATCGATCCTGGGAAGTGGAAAGCTATCTTTGGGGCATGCTTTATTGAGGCTGGTGAAATCCACATAGACTCTCCACTTCCCATTCTTCTTCTTGACTACAACCGTGTTAGCCAACCACTCCGGATAGCTCACCTCTTGTATGGCATCCGCTTCGAGCAACCGATCTACTTCTTCAATCATAGCGTCCGCGTGCTGTGGTGCCGACCTCCTTGCCTTCTGCACAACTGGTTTATGCCAGGGATCCACGTTTAAGCGGTGGCAGATTACTTCTGGGTTTATACCGGGCATTTCCTGGGGAGTCCAAGCAAAAACGTCTATATGGTCCTTTAAAAAAGCAACCAGATCCCTTTCTTCCTGCTTGGCAAGTGTTTCACCGATCAGGAAATACCGCTCTGCATCGCCCTCTTTGATCTGTATCTTTTTCAAGCCTTCCACCATCTTCTTGGTGGGATCACCTCCAACGTCCTCTAAGGTCGGCTGATTAAGAACTTCAGTCATTTGGACCAGTTCGGCTTTTGGGGATTTCTTCAAGACCATGTTAAAGCACTGGTCAACTACTTTTTGATCTCCTCTAATACATTCTACGCCATCCGCTCTAGGGTACTTGATCATCTGGTGGTAAGTTGAGGAAATTGCCCTCATCTTGTGCATCCACGTTCTTCCTATAATCACGTTATAGGAGGAAGGGATATCCACCACAAAGAAATCGGTCTTCAGTATCACTGATCCAGCTTGGACAGGTAGCGTGACCTTGCCCATAGGCCACACCGTTTGTGCACTGAAGCCGACCAGGGGGACAAGGCATCTTTGTAACGAGCTTAATAGGAGCTCCATCTTCCTAAAGGTGTCGTAGTACATGATTTCCGTGCTTGCCCGTTGATCAACTAAAATCTTCTCCACATCATATTCCCCTATTCGTAGGGTGATAACTAATGCGTCGTTATGGGGCATCACTATTCCATCTAAATCTTCGTCTGAGAAAGTTATGGGCACCTCCATCACTCCTTCCACCCTCGGCCTCTTTGTGCTGAGCTTCATGACATGCTTTGCTTGACCGTTGACCCTTTGGACGTGTCTGATTTCATTGTTGGTATACAGGGCCACCAATCCATGTATCATATGGATTGTTCCCTTTGGACCTTTCTCGTAGTCCATCTCTTCTATTAGCTCGGCCCCTTTCTTGTCATTAGCTAGAAACTCCTTAAGATGGCCTTCCGCCACTTTTTCATCCAGAAATCTCTTATACTCTACACAATCTTCTGTCATGTGCCCCCAATCTCTGTGGTAGCTGCAGTGCTGGTTAGTGGCTCTTCTCTTTTCTGGATTCCCAGTCATCTTTGGGGGCCTCTTGAACCACTGCTCGTTCTTGATCCTGTATAGCATCTTGTAGATTGGGATGTTAAAAGTTGCCATGACGCTAAAATATGATTTGGGGTCCGGATCAGCTTTGTCTTTCCTCTGTTGTGCATAGTCCTTTCTTCCTGTTGTGTACTCCTTCTTGTTCACCCTTGACTCTACCGCTTTCTTTTCTGGAAGTTGTGGTTGCCCAGCCACAATCTTTCCCCCAGCTTGCAGGATGTCATCCTCCACCCGTGCATGCTCCTAGATTCTCTCCATGAGTTTGGCCACAGTTTTTATTGGATGCATGGTAAGTGATTCTCGTAATTTACTATGCATGGGTAAGCTTGTTTTGAATGTTGCCAAAGCATACTCTTCACTACAGTTTTCAATTTCGTTGAAAACCTCCCAATATCGCTTGGAATACTGCCGCAAAGTCTCATCATCCCTCCGTCTCATAGAGGTTAACGCGTCAAAAGTCTTCGGAGCTGCTCGGCTTGATAAGAACCGAGCGGTAAACTCCTCGGCTAGCTGAGCCTAGCACAGGATTGACCCTTCTGGGAGTTTATGGTACCAACTTAGTGCCACCTTCCCTAAGCTGGACGGGAACATCTTGCATAGCAAGGCATCATCTTGTTTGTGCTTGAACATGGCTTGCTGGTAATGTTGAATGTGGGTCACGGGGTCCGTGCTAGTTTCGTAAGGGACGAATGCCGAGTGCTTTACCCTGCTCGGTGTCTTTTCTGCTTGGATCCAGTGGGCCAATGGTGACTTAGAGATCTGGCCTAGGGCTTCCTTGGATGCTTCTCGTGCAGTTTTAGGTCCTCCCTCTGCTCGGCCGGTCTCCTTCCTTCTCGCATATTGCTTGGGAGCGTGCTTGTTGGAACCAGATCTCTCGTATCTGTCCCTAGCATGCTTCCTCCCTTCCCTTTTTTCGACGGAAGAACTCTTCTCTCTCCTCTTTCGTGGAGAGACCACTCTGCCTGTGGAGACATCGTCATGACGATGAACCCTTCTCTCTTTCTCATACTGCACGGATCTTGTTCGTGAGAGTAGGTCTTTTTCCTTTTCTTGGAGTTACTTCTTTAGGTCCTGGATCTCTCGTTCTCATCGAGTGACCTCATGAGCCAGTTCCTCTGCCTCCTGCTCCTTTTTGTCAAGGCTATCTTCTCGTTCATGATCTCGTGTCTGCCCGAGATTCTCCCTGCTCGGGGGGCTTCTCCCCCTTTCATAACTGGGAGAGGCTCCCCTATGTCTTCTTGGCGGCATCCTTGAGCGTCTCTGTCATTCGCCTGTCCTTGGGGAATCATGGAGTGTCAGGCGGGTACCCCTGAATTTTAGAATCTCAGGGATGCGCCCTATATTGATCCTCCTAGTGGTGGGCTTCTTCTGAGGCACTCTTAAGGCCGTCGGAGTCTTGTGTACCCTTGCACTCTTTCTCGTAGTGTGCACAAGGGTGGTTCCAGCATCGTCTTCCACGTCCTCCCTTCGTGGAGTGCATAGGACAGGTTCTGAAATCACCATTGTTGATTTTGAAAGGAAAAGAGCTTTTCGTAAGCGTTTCCCACAGACGGCGCCAATTGTACGGGGATAAAATCCACGTAGCCCTAGATCACGTGCTTCCTTGGTTCAACCTGTAATCTGCAAGACAGAAAAAGGGTTAGAGCACCTTTGCCTCTCGTCGGCAAAGGCCCTTCGATGCCTAAATTAGTATCTCGTACTTGAATTCTCAAATTACACAATGCTTATGAAAAGAGTTTCATAGCGTACCTTTTGTCATGGTTATGGTGCTGTATTTATAGGTGAAGATAGTTTGTTGATTTGGGCATCTCGTGCCCCCTGTCTCCTACCAGGTTTAGGAATCCTTTACCAAATAGGACTTTCCTATTAGGCATGTACTTCCAAATCCTGCAAGATCTCATCTTGCAGTAGTCTTCCTTTCCATATACGATTCTTTCCTACACGGGGTACACTCCTAATCACGTTAGGACTTCCTATATCAATCCCTTATTTTGCGAGATTGCTCCTTATCTCATACGGAGCCACTATAGAATATTCTGGAATGTCACACCGCCTTATTCGTGGCGATGCCGTGCTTCCTCGTAGCTCGGAATAACCCGTACATAACCCAACTCCCCATGCCAAGCTGAACTACGTATTCCAGAATGCTATTTAAGCCATACTCGTAGCCTAACCAGCTCGGCCATTCCAGGGGCGTCCCTTTATGTCTCTGGCCGAGCTTAGTGCATCCTGTCCTTCTATTTAAGTCTTTCTAATCTGGCCTTATTCATGGCCAAATCAGCTCGGCAAAGGGATTATGGACTCCCTATGTGGTGCCGAGTTATTCACCCCCTCATGGTGATCGATTAGGGCACGTGCTATGCCCTTCATTAGGGTAATCATGTTTTACCCACTCCAGAGCCTTTAAATCTTCTCCCTCAGATTAACTTTGAAAAACCAAATCTAATCAGACAATTGTGTTTTACTGGTTCAATTACCTCAATTAAGAGGATTTTTCTTTCGAAGTGAAGAAATATAAACCAACTCACTTAGGAAAACAAAGAACAATAAAGAAACAAGATACTTTGATTAACAAATCAAAGGTAAACTTACTTCGAAATCGTCTTCAACTTCAAATAGAAAGATAACAAGAACTTCGAACATGTGATTGTTACAAGAACTACTAACACCTACTTCCTAATCTACTTCGAACTGAGTCGAATTCCTAAAACTACAATTCTAACTGTCAAATAACAAACCAAGCATCATTTTTGTTGTTTGTTAAGGATTTATCCGGGGTCTTTCATCCTTCAATTTATAGGCCTTGCTTGCAGTTTGAACTTCCCGCTTGATTTCTTGACTTCGAAATTATCATTTCATTTCAAAAAAGGTAGTTTCTTCCCTCCAAAGGCATCTGAACTTAAATTACTTCGATCTTGCTTCAGAAGTTTTAAATTTAAACCTACACAGTTATTTATTCAAATCATATGATTAGTTTTAAAGAGTAACTGCCTTGCACGACTTGCTCCATGTATTTCAACTATCAATTGTCTTATTTTATACGTTTACACGTGTAACTCATGCATTTTAGCAGTTAAAAGTGTGGCTTCGAAACCAATTTCTTTATTTATTCTTTGGCTTCTAACTGCCAATAACTACCTTCAAACTGGAACTTAACACAACATCGTATTGATCCTTTTATAAACTTTAATCCAGTGCTTTTCATTAATGTCAAGCCGCCAACGTTTGACATTCTTAATTACATGTCAATTAATTACTGGATTGTTAATTTTATATGTAAACACATGGTCAATCGCGCACACAAAGAGAGAGAGAGAGAGGTGCAACAGAAGAGATGTCCTGCTGCTCTTGCATATGTCGATGCAGCAGTAGAGAGCCAAAGAAAAGAAAATAGGAAAGCTACTACTGAAGAAGAAGAAATGTCTTATATTGTTACTTTGTGAGAAACCCTAAAATTAGGGGTGAAAATAGTCCGGTTCGGTCCGGTTTTGGCCATTTTTTGGGACCGGACCAACAATTCGGTTTGGGAAATTTTGAAACCAAAACCAGACCAATTAATCCCGGTTCGGTTTCATTCAGTTTTGCCGGTTTCGGTCCGGTTTATCAGATTGGGCTACTGGGTCACCTATTGGGCCAACTCAGGCTAAAATTAAAATGGGCCAACTCAGGCTGAAATTAAATTGGCCCAAGCCGAAAATGAAAATGTCACCTATTGGGCCAACTCAGGCTAAAATTAAAATGGGCCAACTCAAGCTGAAATTAAAATGGCCCAAGCCCAAACTGAAAATGGCCCAACACACAAGTTAAACACCAATTCAAGGCTCAATGACAAATTATTTCAACAAGTTTCAACAGCTAACAAATAACAAATTCAAGGCTCAATAACAAATTATTCTGTGGGCAGTCCTGCATAATTTCAACAGCTAACAAATAACAAATTAAACAAGTTCAAAAATAAAAAAAGTTTCCCACAATTACAACATAAGTCCCAAGAGCAACAAAAAAACAAGTTCAACATAAGTCCCAAGAGCAACAAATTAAACAAGTTTCCCACAATTACAACATAAGTCCCAAGAGCAACAAATTAAACAAGTTCAACGTAAGTAATTAATAAGTACATAACACACAACATGTAAAATTTGAAGGCAGCAAGGTAGTAAGGCAACAAGACTGTCCAGTGTCCAGTAAGGACCTAAGGTAGTAAGGCATCCACCAAGGCTGCCAGCAAGCTCCAACTTTCCAATTTTCCAATTTTCAGTTTCCATCCAAGGCCTTACATGGTTACATTAGTTAAAAAAAGAAGTAACTTAGAGATAATAGAATATAAAAAACTTTAGAAGGAACCAATCATTTAAATTTTAAAGGAACTAGTTACTTAGATTTAGTTTACGCATCTCTTCTTCACTCCTTTTAGAGATCAGTGATACATGAATCTTCCTGTAATGCTAGCCCAATTTCTAAAAGTAAAACACAAGTTAAACCATGAAATAAAAAACAAAACTCAATTAAATGACTTAATTACCATTTTCTCAATGGCATTTGAAATGGCTGTAGGTTTGCCGTGAATGGGATTGACTGACCCTTCACTTTTGGGTTTTTTTTTTTTAAAACAGTACCATTACTTTTGGTTGTTGTAACTTAAGTATTATTATGGGATTTAAGTTGATAATTATAAATAGAATATAAATTATACAATAAGAGTGTAATTATTATTGGATAAAAAAGTTAAAATTATAATAAATTGGACGAGATGGAAAAAATCATAAATTTATAACTATATGTAATGGTAGTGCTGCTAAATCCGAAACGGTACCCGGTACTGACCGTTACTGGTACCGTACCTTACCAATAGAAAAACCGGTACTTTGACCGGTACGGGATTCAGAATCGCATACACAAAGCAAACTGGATAGTCCGGCCAGGATTAGACTTGGCCCACCTCTAGGGTTAAGGTGGAACCAGACGAACACCAGGCTTGACAAAGTAAACCAAATCTGATAGTCCGGCCCGGATTAGACTTGACCCACTTCTAGGCTTACATCAGATCAGAACCAATGTCGAACCCAACCAACCCGAGCCCAACCTCGTCATTCGAAAAAACGTGAACTTCCTCGGTGACCTCATCTTCCAAATCTGTCAAAATTCGAAGAACGATTCCGAGAGAGAGACAGAGAATTTACACAAACAACTGACAGGGAAAATCAGGTAAGGTACACACAAACACCACTCTTTTCTGTTCTTGGTTTTCGACTGCTTAAACTTTTTCCCGGCCGAACGGTTCTGTTGTTAGGTATTAACCACTTTGGATTGTTTGTTCCTTTGTGTCCGTTTTTTGGAGCATTTGGTGGATTTGAGGCATGTTAGATCGCAGCTTCGGTTGCTGTTATTGACGTGATGTGTGGCTTTGTCAATTAATTGTTGATTCAATCAGCTACACGGTTTCCATTCAACCGTACATGTGTTTGTAGTTCTATATACACGAATATGTGTGTGTGTGTGTGTGTGTGCGCGCATCTGCCTGCGCGTGTTTACACCTCTTCGGTTGAAATTTAGTGCGACTTGTGGTTGATGGATGAGTACCAATTTGCATTGGAAGTGAATATTGTGGATCGAATAATTTTATTTAGGGGCTTTGTATTGAAGTATTGGACAAATGAGATGTATGTTAGTTTGCTGAAAAGAAAAGGAAGCCTCTTTAAACCGTTAAACTTAGTTCTGAGAGCAAAGAAGTTGTCTTCTCATCATCTTTCAGCACTTGAGGCAGTAGCTTCTTTTTTGTTTTCCCAACGAATGCTTTTTATTATTTATCACTATATTACTTTCGAGTATAGAGTCCTTCACATTGGCGTTTTCACTCTTTTGAGCATGTCTCAATTCTGTCCTTATCAATTTTTTTGTGAAGCTTATTATTTCATGAAATGGCCTTCTTTGCCTATTTCTTATTGTCTTACGCAATTTTTTTTTTTTGGTCTTTAACTTATCATAAGCTCATTGAAAGTGTTTGGTACCGTTTGTCTCTTTTATTATAGTTAACATGTGGGATAATTTTTTTGATCAAAGTTCCAATATTTTCCCCTTCCATGTAATATTTTAATGTAATATTTTAATGTTTAGGGTATTTTCCCCCCATTTATCTTCCTTTTGTCAGGAATCAAAGTTTCATTTGCGCTATTGACGCTGTTCAAAATAACATTGAAGAGATGAGACGGCCGGGAGGCCCTGGACACTATGGTGATTCAGGTGGTAATGCTTATGTCAATGCCCAGATGCAGCATATGTCCGGCCAGCGGATGGAACACAAGTCGGATCATTATCAAGGACGGCAGGAGCCCATGACCTCAGATAAGGGGCGTTCACATGGAGCTTCAAAAGCAGAGGGACAGTGGAGATGGGAAAGGGATGGAACAAAAGCGCCAAATGCGATGTCGCCCCAAATGTTTAGTGAAGGCAAGTTGTACAATTTCGTGGTTGAGATCTGCCTTCGAGCAGATATTATTTACTCCCATGACTTGTGCATTCTACCCATTCCCTTGTCAAGATAAAACAAGCATTTGAGTTAGAAACTGCTGTTGAAAACGGCATGCACTGTAAAAAGTTACTTGTTATGGGTGCTTTACTTATCCTATGCTGCCCAATCTGGTAATTATTGAGCGGAGAGATAATTGATTTTGTTTATGTGGTGTTCTGTTTTTCCAATATACAGTACCTATTATGGGCGTAATTTCCTTTTCTCGTTACCGCAAATGAGCTAAGCACATGCTTACTTTCTTATTCTGGTATGTATACTTGCTGTCTATTGCTTGAAAACTAGAACAAAACAGGTTCTCTTGTAAGGGGTAAAGTTTATTCATAAGTTTCTCCATATAGGTATTGACCAGAAAATGTATATATGGATATATACTTTGTTAGTCTAGCCCCAGATGACCAATGCAAATAAGCAGGTTCTCGTCTGGCTGTTTGGAATTAGGTCGTTTTTGAATTTAAATATTCTGTATATTTGAACCATTTTTAAGGTGAAGTCAATGTCTTCCCGACATGAGTTGTTTGCGTAATTTACATCTTCGCTGCTCCTTGGAGTCCTTGAACCAGAAATTTAAAATGAATTATCTTGAAGCCTGTTTCTTCATTTCTGATTGATACACAAAATACCTTATCACTATGTCATATCCAGAAGGAGCAGAGTTCGATTTGTTATTGTATAAAAACCAGTTGCACTAAATAATCTATTTTCGCCCACTCTCTAGCTTGTTTACTAAAAGACCGTATCATTCAAGTTCAGCTCGACTGTTGAGGGATTCTATTTTCTACTTGATTGCATTTGGAATATGATGTTGAGGTTGATTTTTCCCCTCATTTTGCTTATGACTTAGAAAAACAAAAACCAATTAAATGTCTGTAAAGCTGTTTCCCTCATCTTCCATTTGAATCTTTTAGTCATTTTTCACTAGCACCAGTGAGAAATGAGAATCACACCAGATGATTATTCATTGACCTCTTGGTTGTTTGGTTGCTTTTCACTTTTATAGCGTCTTCTTGATCGCTATTTCATTTAAGTTTTTAGGGAAAGCATCCAATCATGTTGTCAAATGCAAATGAATCTGTTTGGCTGGAAGAATATTGTTTGAATAAGTTCGCAGATATTTGTATTTACAATGTGATTACTACGTCTCATCACTGTGGAATTATGCAACATGGTTTATGCAATGAGATTGTTAAATTCAATTGTGGAAAGTAGCTTAATTAATTTGTCAGAATTCTGACTGTGGACTACATGTGTTGTATATTCTTTGGGTCACAGGTCAAGGGGGTGATGCACCTAGACCCTATTACCAAGGTCAAAGGCCAGATTTCAAAATGACTTCAGAGAAACAAGGAAACAATGATCCAAGATCTCTGCCTCCTGAAGAAGATATGGACATTGGGTATGAGGATAAGCACTTGTCACAGACTTTTGAAGGTCTCGAGAAGAGATTTCTCGATGACCTCACGAAATTATCCAAGGAACAAAGTGATGCGGAGGATGCAGAAAATGCAAGGCATAGGGAGGTTAGTCTTTACACTTAAAATTCTTTTTTGCTTTGGAATGACTAGAGAACACATCTTTTCTAGTAGTTTTATATTTACCTTCTGCTTCTTTTATGAATGATTGAAGCAGTCTTTCCTAAGCCAAATCATTTTCCGAGAAGAATCTGTATCAGGATCTTGCTGCTAAATACAATAAAAACATGTCTGATCTCATTTCTTTACTTCATGTAATAACTTATGTATTGAGCGGCAGTAGTCTTTATTAAGTGCAACATAGGCGTATGAACAAAAGAGCACATTGGGCTTATGAGTTATTCAGTTGAAAACTTGAGGTCGCCATTCTTACCATTTGGAAGCGTTAAAATGTATATGCTGAAATAAAGACAGCTAGGCTGAAATAAAGGAAAGGAATACACTCTGTACTTATAAGTTAATAAGTTACAACTTATAACCCAGATTATTCCGTTGGAAATTTGAGTTGGTAGGTCTTATTCTTTTTAAAGGGTTATTCCATCCTAAGTTTTACAACAAAAATTAGATTAAGCCCCCACGATGACAGACCCCAAAAAGGCTGCATGATGATAGGACCCAAAAAAAGGCCACACTTGACAGACGTAAATACAGCTGCACTTGAGGAGGGTGTTAGAGTAGTTGTCCAACATTGCTTGGGTATGAAATGGGAGATCACTTAATAACATATGGGACCTCTCCACTCATTGTCAATTGGTTTTGAGTTGGATGTAAAGTTTCCACAAAAAATGGCCATTCTGAAAATGAATCCACTCACTGCAGCTTTAAATCCAGGCTCATGAAGCCTTAAAGTGTTCCAAATATTTCCAGCTTGAATCACCAATCTCCGTGGATTAGGCTGATCTGAATTATACACACATGAATGTATTCCGGGAACAGGAAAGATTTCTCAGCATGTCACGTCTCACGTATGAGCATCTGGCTGGGATTTAGAGGTTATCTGTGGAAAATGAAGTTGTTTGGTTGGTGGCACTCATGTCTTACATGATGCAGTATTGTTCGTATACTCATGCATATGGTGGAATGCATTTTGGTCGATGTAATTGTCAACAAAAGGACTTACCAAGCTTCTTTGCCTATACTTGTGCAAAGGAAGGAGTGATTCCTAGGCGTGGAGGGGTGAAAGTTTCAAAAATTATTTCAGGGGGCGGCTTAATAAAGGTTTAACATTTTTGTTAAGTGTGAGCGCATATGTTTTGGGAAATAGCATGTAAAACTGGTATGGCATTTTGAATGCATGCCACTATGAGTTGTCCAAGTAATTAGTGAGGTTATTTCTGTCTACGTTGAAGAAAAGGAGTCGCGAGACTCCTGAACCTGTAAACAGACTAGCAATTTAAGCTACATCTGTGTCCGAGTTGCAATGATTGCAACATGCTTAGGATGATGCAATCAAAGAAGCTTAAAGCTATCCCAGACGCTCGATTCTCTTCCTTAGACATGATGATTGCTGCTGAAAGGAAACAAAGGGAATTGATGATGTAGAATCGTTCCACTTCAAAAAATCTGTGGCCTGGGGCTGCCAAAGTACATTCATGGTGGAATATCGATTCTAGCGTTGACTTCTAACAAATGAAGGAAAAGTTGTGGTTTGCAGAAGGTGAAGTGCTTAAATTGGTTCAATCTCATAAGTTGTTGGACGTTAAGCTTTGTTACTAGAAGGCCTGGACAGTAGTGCTATTTTTGGTTTTTATTTGTAAATTGATGGTCACTTTGGGATGCTACTCGGGATCGTGGGGCGTGCTGAGGGCCAGCCAGAGTTGTGCTGAGCTATGTTACATGGATCCTTTATTTTGGCTGAAGTACCCGTGCCCTGTGTCCGACACGCGTATCCAATTTGGACACTTGGATCCTCTAATTGTATGATATTTACAGAAAAAGAATACCAAATTAGCTAGAAAAGCGATATTTCTAGACTGTCCATATGGACATAAAATAGGAAAAACACATTTTTCTTAACTCTTCTTGTTTAAATACATTGCTAAGTATAATTTACAATAACCTGCTCTAGTCAGGCAATATATACTACAAACCGGTGTTCAAGGTCTTTAACATAAGATTACTAAGATTTAAGTCTACGCTTGGACATGCAGCCACACCCGATACTCATACCTGAGTCCATGTAACAAAGGTGCTGAGAGGCCTGATCCTCCAGCCCAAGGTCTTTAGCCCTAGGCCAGGCATTTATTGGGCTGGTTAACATAGTTGAAGCGGGCTGTTATTGGTGGCTGCAGGGTGAAAAACCTTGATATCGCAGAGTATGGATGCCTTGCGCATTTGCCTCGGGTAAAGTGCCCCGATGATAAGAACATGAGCATTAAAAGCTCGCTCTTCTATATTTGTCTCTTTTTTTTGTTGCAAATACAGAGGTCAGACTAGAAACTTGTAATGGAAGTAGCAATTGATGACTGTAAACAGCCACATATCTTTAATACAACTGTAGTTCAGTTTTGAGGGCGAGGAAAAAAATATCTAATCACTAGAAACTGAAGTTGATTTTTATTGGCAAGTATGGGGCTCAAGTGGGAACTTTTTTTCCCAAGCTCAGACTTAAGTTTGTATTTATATGGCCCAAAGCCCAAACTTTATTTGCTTGAGTTGGGTCTGCTCAAGTCGCACTCTGATCAGCTCATAGGTAAAAGAAAAAGAATGGAGGCACTTCACCCTCTCCAGGAACACGGTACCCAAGCTCTCCAATTGAACAACTGGCGGCAAACAAAATAGGATCCTTTAGCTGATACCAAAGGAAATGTTGTTGGACAAGTGGAAAACGATAGCGAACTATGGTCCTGGTCTTTTATTATGGTTCAAAAGAAGGTCTTCCTCATTACGTATTCTTATTATGCATTCTCATTTTCATCTGATGCCTGTCATAGTGTCATGCTATCTACCAAGGCTGAAAAGGGTGTTTTCTGTCCGTGTATCATGGTAGTTCTAATCCTCCCTTAACCATATGGTCGTATTGAAGGAAAGGGTTACCAAAAATGCTTGTCTTTATATTTAAGTGGCTATTTTATAATTTTCTCTCATCTTATGATTCTCATCTGATATGCAGTATTTGCAACTCCTTTTCAGAAAATAAACACCATAAATACTCAATATCAAGAACAGCTGGAAGCACTTAGAGCTCGTCATGCCAATAGGCGAGATGATTATCTCCGGAGGGAATCCCATGCGCGACAACAGCAGTACCAGCAAGCCATGATGGACCAATATCCCAACAGCAGCATGGGCCCTAATGATCCTCATGGGTATGGTGGAGTTGTTGGCGGTGGAGGTGGTGGTGGTGGTGAGCCACACCGAGTCTATAACGAAGATCATTATGATTCCTACAGAGAGCGGGCTCGATTTCTTGGGGGTAATAGGGATCACCATGGCTTTGAGCCGAGAGGTCCGTATCCTGGCGGTCGTGTTTATGATACCGGCTCTCGTTATTATTAATGTCTGGATTAGGCTGTTTCAGGGTTATGACTTATGATTGGTGGAGTCTTGTTCAGGCTAGGAAGTCAAGAAGTTGAACTTATTTATTTTCTGTCATTTTTCTTTCCCTTGATCAAACCCTTCACAAATAACGGGTTCACACAGCCTAAGGGTTTGCATATAATCTCTTCCCCATTTTGGCCGGGATTGATAGGTTGGGCTGCTTTCTTCCCTTCTGTTGGTTCTCCGTCGTTGCTGTATTCTTTTTTCGTTTCTTTGGAGGTAGGAAACGTTGGATCTGTAGTATGAATTTGAAGGTCTAATTGTCACCAAGTGTCTGCTACTGGTGCTGTTTGTAATCGTTGTCGAGATTTTGCATGTGATGATTATTTGATCTTCTTTTATTAGAATTCAGGTTTGCTCATCTGATTGTAGGGCTTTGCTCTGACTTATCAAAAAAAAAATTGTAGGGCTTTGCTCTGGTGTAGTTTTGGAACAGTACATATTGTCTTGTCTTTCTCCCGAAAGGTGTGAATTGCGTGCTTAGTTTTGGTTGCGCATCAACCCAATGCGGAGTAAGGGTCATCATCGGGCCAGGCCGGCCCAGCCTGCGAATTGTCAGCCCAAGCCCGCCTAAGGGAGGGGCTAAGCGGGTTTTTTCTTTTTAGCGGGCCGGGCGGGCCAAGCTCTCTCTCAAAAGTTGAAGCTCAGGCCCAGCCCATGGGCTTATCCTAGTAGGGCGGGCGGGATTGGGTTATTTGGGCGGGCCAAATGTCTTTTTTTTTTTTTGTTAGAGCTGAACCTTTTGGGAGCAAATTTTTTTATTTATTTTTATTACAGCTGAACCTACCATACGCTGTAACAATAATGCACCATGAGCAGTTATGCACCATGAGCAATTGTTACCCATGCAGCAAATGAATGGTCAAAGTTGAATACCTTTTAAAAGGGTAAACATTGTCCAACTATGTGTATATATATTGTTTGGTACATTTGTATTATATCTTTTTTTGGGTACATTGTATATTATATCTTATGTACATTAACCATGCAATAATGCATTAAAAGTTTATCGGGCTACAGGTGAGCTAGTATCTCGGGCTTGCGGGCTGGGCTATCCGGCGGGCGGGCGGGTGGGTTGTAGCTAAAATTCTTAAGCCCAAGCCAGGCCCATGGAAAAGTCGAGCTGGGCTAGCCCGCCCATTTGGCAGACTCGGGCTCGGGTAAATACCGGCGGGCCTTGCGGGCCGCGGGCCAACGGGTCAAATGATGAGCTTAATGTGGAGTTTATCAAAAGAAAAAAATATTGAAATTTAAAATGAACGAACGGATGTAAATACTAGAAATGTACAGGGTGTAGCCCCTGATCCAACCGTTTATCTTCGCAATCAACGGTTTAGCTACACACCTCTGTCTCATTTTCAGTGTTTAGATTTCCATTTTGGGCTGTCCCTTAATAAGTGTATGTTTTGAAAAGTTAATAGGTAAAAGTTCGTATAATTATCATTTTGCCCTTATAAAAAGTTAGTGCGTAAGAAGTTAATCGATAAAAAGTGAAGGACAATTTTGAAAAGTAGAGATAAAAATAATGTAAAAAGTGTAAAGTAGAGGTAAAAGTTGATGTAAAATGTATAATGATAATGTTTTTTTAATAAGTTGAATTTATGAAGTAACACACTTAAATAGGGACGGAGGGAGTATTTGTTAGCTCTTAGCGGTAAGAGTATACTCTTAACGATAAGAATTTATCCGCGAATTTGAGCAATCGATTATTGAAATGGTCAGTTGAATCGGGACGACTACAATCCAGTAATGTCCTGGGCCACTTCAGGGACTCTATAGTCCCACAAAATTGAAGTCTTGAAAGCATCATAACATGCCATTATGTATCGTTGGGCAATGAAAAAGGGTATCAATGCTTGGAATAACCTGACATTTAAGTTGCCTTTTTTTCCCTTCAGAAATCGACTTTTTCTGAAGGTATTTATAGTGTTCTTTTCAGGAAGAAAGAAGGAGAAGAAGAAGAAGAAGAAGAGGTATTAAAAAAAAAAAAAAAAGTAGAAAAGAGAAAAGGTATTTAGCATTTGATTTCAAGTACGATTATGACTATTTGGACATCTTAAAAAAATTGTCTATATCTTTTAATTTATACTAATACTATTATATCTAATATGAATCGTGTTTGATAGATCTCAATTAGTTTTATTGAACAAAATTTTTGATATCATAAAAAATTCAAATATAGATAATTGTTTGAGTGATACGATTACCCAAAATTGAAAATCTAGTGTTTTGGCTAAAAAAGCCAACTTAACTTTTTGTTGTCTTTATTTGATTTTTTTTTTGCGTTTGTTAGTTTTACATCGATTTTTTTGAGTATTATTGGTTCGTCTAGGCGAGAAGAATCTAAAGATGTAAAAGATTATGACTAGAACTCTCAATTTTTTAAATAAGATCGAAAAAAATATAAAAAGCTATCTTTTTTACTTATTTTTGTCTTTATTCAAAAAAATTTATGATTTGATCACAATTTTTTACTTTTTTGATTCCTCTCGCCGAGATGAACCAATAATACACAAAAAAATGATGGAAAACTAAAAAACACTAAAAAAAAATCAAATAAAGACAAAAAATAAGCCAACCAACTTTTTAGGCTAAAACACACAGCTATAACATTGATGATTTGGCCGGCAACGAGAGAAAGGGTTACAGCAATGTCCACAGTGACCATCGGTTTCCATCGTCTCCCTCCCTCTCCAATGTTGAGTGACATGACAGGCAATCCAAACATTGTGCAAGGTTGAATTTTCCAAAATATTTTATCAAAGATAAAATCACCCTTAATTTTATAAAATGAGGTGAAAATTCGATAAAATCTAAATGAGGTGAAAATTCAATAAAATCTCAACTTTTTTTGCATTTAAAAAAGCTAAGATTTTATTAACATTCCTCCACAATTGGTAAAATCAAAGAATGATTTTATCTGATAATTTTTTTTAAAAACTAGGCTTGTGTAAACTATGTTATCGGTTGGCACAACAACCATCTTATCGACATGACACCCACGCAAACACCCCTCGCTAAACTCCAAGCAAACAGTTAAAGATGCCATAGAACTTCGATTGACGTTTCAGATTCTAAAATGTTCAGAAATTCAGAAAGCTTCCAGCCCGTTTCCCAATATACAAAACCACACTGACACCCCCTCTTCCGCGGGGTAAAATATTGAAGGGCCACTTAGAGCATCCTTACGTGGCTCTCTATTACTCTCTGTCCCAATTTGTTTGTTCACTACGAAACTATGTGCAATTTTCAAACTAAAAAATAATGTATTTATCAAAATAATTTTTAATTTTTTTTGCACCGTATTAAAGTTCTCAATGAGATCCATTAAACAAGATCCATATTGAATAGAAAATTATTTTTGTAAGTACATTATTTTTTAGTTTGAAAATTGCACATAGTTTCGTAGTGAGCAAACAAATTGGGACGGAGGGAGTATAACTTTAAAGTTAAAGTAGAGAGCAAAGTCTCCAAAAACCTTAAAAATCAGGCTCCTCAAATACCTCCCTAATTTGCTACATTTTGTAATTTTGCTACAGTAACCGCCCAAATTTAGGAAAGCACTGTTCACGCACCAAAAGATGAGAGGGAGAGAAGAGTAAAAGTTTGAATAGAGTCTGATTTTGTGAGTTTTTTATAAAGTGACTTGCTAAAGTTTGAATAGAGAGTCTAATTTTGTGAATTTTTTGAAAAGTGAATTGTTAAATTATAAAAGGTGTTTTTGAGGTTAAATTTGATTTTTTTTTTTGGTCCGTTTTTTGGGAGGACATAATATAGGGGCTATTCATGTAATAAGGACATCAACTTTTTTCATAATGCAAACAGGACATTTGCGCAATAGGTGACAAAAATACCCTCACAAGGGCCTTGTTTGGCTAACACAAATAATGAATTTTTCATTTTTTTTCCAGATCTGATAGCGCAGATAAGGTTATCTGTTGACCCTCCAGGAAGGGCCTTGTTTGGCTAACACGGAAAATGAATTTTTCATTTTTTTTAGATCTAGTTGCGCAGATTACCTTATCTGTTGACCTTTGGGAAGGGCCTTGTTTGGCTAACGCAGAAAATAATTTTTTCATTTTTTTAGATCTGGTTGCACAGATAACGTTATCTGTTAATACAAAATATGTCTTTTTTGTATTTTTTTTTCTCAATTAATATATCATTATTTGTTGATTTTTTCTATTATACAAAAAATTGATGGCATAAATATCCTTATAGGTTGATTTTTTAAGGAAGTATATAGGTAATTGATTAGCATAAATATACTTATTAGTTATTTTTTATATTTAATCACTTCAATTCAATATTTAAGTAAGGAATAATGCTAAAATTTAAACATTTTAAATTAAGGCTTTTGTTAAAATTTTAAAAAATGTGTTGAAATGTGTAAAAAATGTATAAAAATAGTTATAACTATATTGAAAATTGTGAAAGGTGCATTATAGTGCTTATGCCAGCAAAGCAGACATATATGGTAGTCTGTTGTAATTTGGCCTCTGTTTTATGCCAATAATAGTAACAGATTATCAAATATGTATAGATATGTACTCTATATCATACTAGCAAAGCTGACATATATGGTAGTTTGTTAATCTGACTTCTGTTTTATGCTAATGACAGCAACAGATTACCAAATATGTGTAGATCTGTACTTTGTATCATGCCAGCAAAGAAGACATATATGATAGTCTATTGCAATCTGACCTATTTTCTGCCAATAACAGCAACAGATTACCAAATATGTATAGATCTGTACTCTGCATTAAGTCATCAAAGCTGACATATATGGTAGTCTGTTGCAATCTGGCCTCTGTTTCATGCCATTAACAACTACAGATTACCAATTATGTGTAGATTTGTACTCTACATCAAGCCAGTAAAACAGACATATATGGTAGTCTATTGCAATTTGGCCTCTGTTTAATGTCAACAACAGCAACAGATTGCCAAATATGTGTAAATCTATACTCTATAAATTACAGCAACAGATTACTAAATATGTGAAGATATGTACTTTGTATCATCCAGCAAAGCAAATATATATAATAATCTGTTGGAATCTGACATTTGTTTCATGCGAATAACAGCAACAGATTACCAAATATTGGTGTTATATGGTAAAAACAATTTTTTTTGTTTTTAATTGTTCCATAATAAATTTGTCTTGCATTTATTAGTTTTGCGCTGATTTTTTTGTGGATTATTAGTTTGTCACAACAAGAAAAATTTATAAATTAAAAAAATATTTAAAAAGTTCACTAAAGACAAAAATAATGTAATTTTTTTTATTATTGAATTAATAATTCACAAAAAATTGACGCAAAACTAACAAAGGCACTTAAGATAGTAAAAAATAAGGACAAAAAGTACTTGTACATTTAACTAAGGAGTTATGATTTTTTTTTTTTTTTGGGAACTATAAAGAGTTATGATTTTTTTTTAAAACTATAAGGAGTTCTGATTTTTCAATTTTGTGGGGTCCATTCCTAGTCTTAAAAAGTGCTCATCTGAATGATTAATTATGTATAACTCGTTGAGAGGGATATTTATGTCAAAAATCAATCTAGTTGAGCTTCATTTGCAATATGAATGTATCACGTTTGTGCAAGGGAAAAAAATAGACTCTTGTTTCAAATCAGAAGTTCTCCATTTGTTTTCTGTTTTGTTTTGTTTTTGTTTTTTTTGTTCTCGCACAAGCACGATTCAATTATATAGTGAACGAATGATGAGTTCTACAAAATGAATGATTTCGATAATTTTTTTTTGGACCTGGAATGAAACTTAAAAGACCGGATACTTCTAAAACTGGACAGAAACTTGTTTGACGCCCAAATCAATCCATAAAAGTCTTCACATTTTGTTTTTTTTTTTTTTTGGCTTTTGTTCGAATAATGGATTTTTAAAAGTGTGAATTTCGAATGCAGCAGTAAGTTTATAATAATGGTGGGGCAATTATTTAATGCCGAAGGTGGAAACGGACCAGTGGGTGAAATGCCGAAGTGGAAGTTACAGTGGGAGCACGGACAAGTTTGTGTTCAGGTGCCCAGTGACGGGGTTTTCTTTTTGTAGTAATTTTTTTTTTTATCATTAAGGGTATTTATGTCTAGTGTTGTTCTTGAGCCATTAAAAATTTTTCATCAATGTATTGAAGGCCTTAAAATAAGTTTAGGTGGGCTAAACACTCTTTAAAGCCCCAAAATTGGCCTTTTGGCCAATTGTCTGTTTTTTTTTTGGCGTGTGAGATAAGGATGCTCTTAGGGCAAAAAAAAAAATTCAAAACATTTGATATTTTTAAAGGAAATGATAATGAACTTTTGCAATCAAACAAAAAAACAGAAAAAACATTTGATTTTTTTAAGGGAATGGCAAGAAACTTATGCAATCGAATATAAAGACAAAAAAAACTAGTAAAATGTCACTAATTATTAAAAGTTCTAATTTCGTACATAAAATTTAATAAAATCGCTACCCCACCTCCGGCCCACCACCACCCACCTCTAGCCGACCATTTTCGGTGACTAAAAAAATTAATGAAATGTCACTAATTTTTAAAAATTCTAATTTCGAACATAAAATTAAAAAAATTACTACCCCACCTCTAGCCAACCACCATCCCACCACTTTTGGCGACCAAAAAATTTAGTGAAATGTCACTAATTTTTAAGAATTCGAATTTCGAACATACGATTCAAAAAAATCACCACTCCACCTCCGGCCAACCACCGCCACCCCACCTCAAGCCGACCACTCCACCACCCCATCTCAAGCCGGTCACTTCCGGCAACCCAAAAAAATTGTGAAATTTCTCTAATTTTTGAAAATTCTAATACTCGCCTTTGACTGTAGAAAAGAGAAATTGGAAGTTAGAAATTTGAGATTTAGAGAGAAACAGTTCAATTAACTTGGTAAATGGATAAAACAAATTTACCTTTGATTTAGTAGTTCTTTGGCATTTTCTCGTTGTGCTTGGAGTGTTTTCTTGTTCTTTTTCAATTTCAAGGGCTGTGATTTTCTTGGATTTTTGTGATAAACGTACTGATCAAATCACACAACTTCAAGAGAGAATTGAGCTCCAAAATGGTACTCAAACACTTGTATTAAGCTTAAGGAAGAAATTCCCAGTACAATCTGTAGAAAACAGAGAAAGAGTGAGAGGAAGAAAAGGAAAAGAGGGAGAAATAGATTCAATCTTCCACCCCACTACTTGCCGTCCTTCCTCCCTTTTATAATCCAGATGTACTTTCTCTCTCCTCTAACTGCTTCCCCTCACCAAAAGAAAAAAATAATTCTGAAATGGAAAAAGAAACTGGAAAATGCAGTTACGCCCCTATAATTTAGTAAATAGCAATTAACTGTAAATAGCTGTGGGTGTATCATTTTGTTTCATTGCAAAATTAAGTGAACCTTAAGAGATACATCAACATGGATAACATAGATGCGTAAAAACAAAAAGGGAGAAAGGATACCTGGAAGGGGGGTGGCCTGAATTTCCATTGCAGAGGATGGATTAGTTTCAGTGTTGATTTCTGAAAGCGTTTCGAAGCATGAAACGAAGCAATCTCTTTTGTTCTCTCTTCGTGACTAATTTAAAGGAGGGTTTTCCAATTTTGAAGGTTGAATTGATGAAATTAGGGTAGGAACAATGTGAGAAGTGGATCCAAGTTAGAAAAAATAGTGACACTTCTAATCTTCAAACAAAAACAAACCTTATCCAACAAAACCCTATGGATCCAAGCCAGTTGACAAACATTGCAATTTCAGCCTTCGTCATCACCAATTTCTCTGCAATTCGGTCGGGTAATGAGGAGAAAGACGAGGAAGAGGTCGAGGTCATCTCTAACGCCGTTGTACAAAAAACTAGTGAACATTCACTAGCTTTGAAATCTCACAAATTGAGACCGTCGCTCAACAGAAGCGGAGAGAAAGTGAAATGCGTCAGAAAGAAGTCATCGATGGTCGTTGGTGGTGGGTAGAGCCGCCATATAGAAAACTTGTAAACATTCAATAGTTTTAAAATCTCGTAGATCTAGTTTTGCGACTCCGGTGATGCTCCAGCTCAGCTCCGGTGATGCTCCACTCATCTAAGTGGCAGAGGACGTGGCAACATAGGTGTTGGTGGTGGAGGGTATATGGAAATTGAAAGAGGGGAAAAACTAATGAAGTTATTTTCCTGCTCGTATGAGATCAATCCTCTTCGAGTGGAGCGACCTCATTCCTGCAGCACGAGCAAACTGTCAGAGCACCCTGGCCTCTAGGCGGCAAGGGCCCTCCGATGCATAAGTTAGCACTGACGAACTGGAGGATAAGCAAAAAGAGTGTGTAAGTATGAGAATGGGTTCGAGCATACCACTTGTGTTTAGGGTTCCATCCCTTTTATAGGCGATTTCCTTGCACTTATCTGCCTTGTAGAATTCTTCTCTATTTGGAATCATTCCCATCTTAGGATTCTTCCTTGTTGGGCAACATAGTCTGCACGATTCTGGATTCCTTATTCGATAAGGATCTTTGCCAAAATGGCCGCATATTGCTCATTCAGAGTTTTACCTTACATGGGAGTTCGCTCCTTGTTTGGTATGTTGGTTGGCTTTCCATCTCCGAGTAAGATTGTGCTTATCTTTGCAAACTCTTGGAAACTCAACTGATTCTGGGAATATCTTCGGATATTCCCTCCTTTCCTTGTCTTTGCAAGGAAAGTCGGTTACTAGGGCTTATACCGCATTAGTTCGTTCCATCTACATTGTCCGACGAGCAAGTAGACTTGAGTTATCATCGGGTTATGGGCTTGGTGGTCGTCCACGTATTATTCCGTGTCATTTACCACGTGCATGGGCACGTGGTGGTTTCGGACGAGCTAGTTTGTACATCTTCTATAGTTCTAGGAAAACACCCCACATAGAAGTGGTGGTGGTGGTTATGGAAGCAGTGGGGCGATGTTTCTCCCCGTTAAACATGTTTTGGTTTTTGTCCTTCTAATGAAAGCTAAATGTTTTAGTTGTCCTTCCCACATACTCAATTCATCACAAATTCTTGTCCCTTTTTTGGCATACATGTCAATTTTTAATTATTTATATTTTTTAATTTATAATATTTTTGTGAAGGAAAAAATAAACAAATGAATCTTTTGACCAGAACTTCAAGTCAAACCATTGGTAGATGCGTAAAAAAATGGACCAGTCAAAATTGCCATAGATAAGAATTTTTGTATTATTCAGGCTACATCATATTTACATGGCTAATTTCGACAAAAAGAATCAAACACAAACGGCCTGTGCAAATAGATATGCATATTACAAGTCGGTTGTAGACCTTTGAACAACTAAATGATTAGTAAAACGACATAATAAAGTCTTTTCAAGTTGACACCTAGCCAAATCTTCTCTCTCCTAATTGTGCATGTCACGACCCAAATTTAGTAGATTTGGACATCGTGACCGGCCAGCAAGTTCGGCTCACCTAAGGCCTCTACTGGCAATTTTCTTAATAATAATTTTTATTATTATTATTTGATTACAAGAAACAACCCAGCATTGCGGAAGCCATAATTTACAAGCACATCGTTCTTGAGTTCCTTATTCATTACATAGAAACATGACTTTTTTTTTTCCTTTTCTTTTTCCCTTTTATTTATTTTACAACCACGACATAGGCTAAATACTCGTACTCGACCCGTCCATCTATCCCTGGTTACCTGGAAAGAGGAAAATAGCAACAACATAAGCCACTGCTTGTATGAGTTTATGAATTACCAGAGTTACACGACTTACCATGGAATTTCAGAGATTCTTTGCATGAAAATAGAAATCATAAAATCAGTTTTTCGTGGGTTAAACTATAACCAAAATTATGAGCAAATTTTCATATAACATAACATGTCATAACGTGTACGATATAACATCCAACGATTTCTGTGTCAGCTATGAGGGAGCGATCCTCAACGTAACACGTTGAATTGATCAATTCAGTTGGACACCTGGCTGTGCCCCTTTCCCTTCCACCCTTGTAACTCCGTTCCCACTGGTATCTTTAACGTCCCCCAGATTCAGGGACATCGTTCGGATGTATCGATAACATTTTTCTCATAAACTGTGCAAAACATCATAATTTCCATGGTAGATTTGCTACAAAAGGAATTTTGTATACAAATAATTATAGATTAATAAAACACAAATTTTGTGAGAAATACCTCGTGTAGCAGGGATAATTCATAACTCACCTGCTTGTGTCTAAATTCTACCGTAAAGTTTACCGAGACGCACCGAGTCCTTTTCGAGTCAACTCTATTAGTGGGGCGGCAATTTGGAAAAATCCTGAACAAATCACCGGTAGTAACCGACAAGGCCCAATAAACTACGAACTTCAGTTACCGTAGTTGGCCTTGACCAGTTTACGATTGCTTCCACCTTTTGAGGGTCCACCCAGATTCCTTCACTGCTAATGACGTGCCCAAGGAAAACCACCTTATTTAGCCAAAATTCACATTTCTTGAATTTGGCATACAACTTTTGGTCTTTTAATGTTTGCAAAACTATTCGGAGGTGTTTTGCATGCTCTTCTTTGTTTTTGGAGTAGATGAGGATATCATCGATAAAGACTATCACGAATTCATCCAGGTATTGCTTAAACACCCGGTTCATTAGATCCATAAAGGCTGCTGGTGCGTAAGTCACTCCGAAGGGCAAAACCAAAAACTCGTAATGCCCATATCGAGTTCGAAACGTTGTCTTCTCTACGTCCTCCGCTTTCACCTTCAGTTGGTGATACCCCGAACGTACGTCGATCTTTGAGAACACGCGAGCTCCTTGCAGCTGATTGAACAGATCATCAATCCTTGGCAATGGGTATTTGTTTTTAATTGTCACCTTATTTAGCTCTCTATAATCTATACATAACCTCAGGGTGCCGTCCTTCTTTTTAACAAAAAGTATTGGCGCTCCCTAAGTTGATGTACTAGGCTTGATAAATACCTTGTCTAATAACTCTTACAGTTGGGTCTTTGGCTCCTTAAGTTCAGCTGGAGCCATGCGATAAGGGGCTTTTGAGATTGGTTGCATGCCTGGTGCAACTTTTATTATGAACTCGATCTCTTGGTCTACTGGAGTCCCTGGTAAGTCTTCCGGGAAAACTTCCGGAAACCCTTGGACTACTGAAATATCTGCCAACTCCTGACTTATTATGGTTGATATGACACTACATAGGAACCCTCGACATATGTTTCTCAGCAATCGTCGGGCACGAGTCGCGGATACGAGGTATGGAGGTGCGGATACTCCAACTCCTACGAATCGGATCCTTTCTGGATTACGAAACTCGACACATTTGTGAGTACAATCGATTGTGGTGTGGTTGAAAGCGAGCCAATTCATGCCAAGAATTGCGTCGAAATGCTTTATCTCAAGGGGAATAAAGTTTGCTTGCAAGCATATATCATTAAAGCTCACGTCACAGTTCTTATAAACTGTCGTGCAAACTATACCCTTACTCATTGGCTGTAATATTAACAAATCATAACCATGGGGTTCTGCTATCTTGGATATTTTTGTGGCAAGTCATGGTGAAATAAACGAGTGTGTTGAACCAGAGTCAATAACAGCATATGCTAGTAGTGAACAAATCGATACGTTACCTGCCACAACCTCTTTAGTGTTTCGCGGGTCCCCTGGCATAAGAGCGAATGCTCTTCCTTGCCTTTGTCCACCATTGTCTCGCTGCCCCGGAGCTGCTTGTCCTTACCTCTACCCTATTGCTTGTCCTAGGTTTTGCACATTGATTATTCCCGGCCTGGGATTTGGGCAGTCCTTCCTCAGATGTCCAACTTTACCACAGTTGAAACATGCTCTTGTTGTCCTTAAACAAACACCTGAGTGGGGTCTCCCACATGTTGCACATAGTGGCAAGGGGTTGTTTGGTTTCCCAACTTTGCTTCCCATGTTTTGTTTTTAAAGCTTCCTCCTCCAGCTTTCTTTCCATCATTAAACCTTTGGCGCTTCTGATTCTTGAGGAATCTTCTAGACTCTTCGTTCTCTTGCTCGACTATCAGAGCTTGATCAACTACCTCAGCATAGGTGGGTAGCCTCATTGGGCGTACCACTTTTCAAATTTCAGGCTTCAGTCAGTCTTCAAATTTTCGAGCCTTCATATTCACTGTTGCCACCATGTGAGGGGCATACTGTGCCAAATTAGTGAATTCGGCTTCATACTCCGACACAGTTATCGGACCCTTCTACTTGAGTTGCTGGAGCTCAGTGCATTTGGCATCTTGTATCGACTGCGGAACATACTTTTCTCGAAACACTACCAAGAATCGAGTCCAAACCATTCTTGGTTCTGACTGCTCTTTCATTGTCCACCAACGGTACGCCTCACCCACTTTTGGAGTCTCGCTACAGCGTAACACCTTGAAAATCTTTTTGATCGACTCCAACTAAGCGTTAGCTTGAGTAGGGTCCATACTGCCAGTGAACGTTGGCGGCTTTAGTTTCAGAAATTCTCTTTTATTGAGCTTTTCCACCGGAGGGACAAGAACAAATCCATTTTGCTGGTTGTTGTTTAGATTCTCTACCGACTGCTCCTCAGGTAACTGGTGTGAAACTCCTCCTCCTGGTTGGTTTGGTGGGGGAAAAGGGGTTTGTTGCTGCCGATGATTTTGGAGTACCTCGATGAGAAGACGTTCAAGGCAATCTAATCGACTCTCCACTACCGGTGGGTCATTTTTTGCCATGGCTTATTCTATAATTAATTATAAAAGTTTAGTCCTCATAATTAATGATTAATCGAGTGATTAACATAGGAAAAGAAATCAATGTAGTCTACACATGCAATATACATAAAGTCAATTATACTCCAAAACATTACTACACGTCATCACACATGCTATTTCCTTGTACATTACTGCGTACACCAGTTTCGCAAAAATACATGATGTCGCCAACATATATGGTTAGGATAGCAACAAAAGTATGTCATCAAGGTTAAGGTGTGACAAAATTGCGTTAGGACTAGGATATACAACTACCCATACACAACACCCAACCTACCGTTAGTACTACAGCCGTCACCTCGCTCTTTTTTTTTTTTTTTATGCATAACCTAGTTATTACCCCCACGATTCGGTCCCGTCGCGCGCTGACTCATCTGAGGAAGCCTCCCCCCATTCCTCTGAATCCTCATCGGACTCCTCTGATTCTCTCTCTGACTCCTCAGAATGTCCGTCAAGCTCCTCTTGGTCCTCCTCAGGCTCTACCGGATCTCCCTCCTGTCCCACTAGATTTCCTGCTATCGAGTCTCCCACCTGCTCCCCCTGTGGTTCTAGTTGTACTATTGGCTCGGATGGGGGTGGAATCAAGAAGTCTGGGAGAGGTGCAAGTGCTGGTGGGTCGAAAGCTGGGTAATACGCCCACGGGATTAGGTTCCGATGCTGGTGCTGGTGTCGGGGCACGTGTAGGGGGTATGTGGTTGCCATCCATAATAACATTATTCAAGATTTCATTATATTGGGCCAAATTCTGGTAAATACCAATAGCTTTTTGGCATCCTAGGAGCCGAGTTTTAAGACGGTGTAGTCCCACTAGCCATTTCATTATCGGTGGGTAATGCCCTTTTTCCTGCTTTACTTTGGCTATTGCCTAATAAGCCAGTCTCACTCTTTCGTTGTTACTCACTTGCTCGTAAACATCGGGAAACAAGGGCTCAACATAGTCTGCATGCAATCTGTAACCTCCCCACGAGTCATCACTGTCAACCATTTTTCTAAAATAAAAAACAAGACACACACACACACACACACACACACACACACACGCACACACACATATAGGAATAGGAAAATGTTCTATTGAGGACTCCCTCAAAGATCTCCTCCATGAGGACCACCCCTTTTTTAATTTTCCGAACCAAATTTCGACGATCCGAGCCGCTCAATGTGTTTAAAACATGTTTTCCATAGCCATCGCGAGGAATCACAAAAAAAAAAAAAACCCGAAAGGGCTTCATCCGAGCAGTTTTTCATAATAACCGTACATATATAATTTATCGAAACATGCTCGAATGAAGCCCTTCCGAGTTTTTTTTTTTGGACGAATCCTCGCGGTAACCCTTAAAATCACGTTTTAAACACATTGAACGGTTCGGATCGTTGAGATTCGACCCCGATCCATGAGGTCCGCAAATTATGAGTTTGAGGGAGTCCTTAGTAGAACGGGATCCCATATATATATATACGGAAATTTTCTAATCTGGGACTCCTGGAAATAGGAAAAACCGTATTTTGTTTGTTTTGCAAATTGTTTTTGGAAAATCCGAGCCGTCCACTGCGATTATACAGTTTTTGCGAAAAACTGCTTGGATCAAGCCCTTCCCGGTATATTTTTTTGAAGATTTCTCGCGTAGACCCTTGAAATCACCTTCTGAAAACATTGGATGGCTCGGATTTTCCAAAAAAATGATCGGATCATGGAGGTCGGGAGTCCCGGATCCCGTTTGGGTGCTATCAAAGAGAACGCTTCCTAGTTTCATCATTAACCAAGGATATAAAACTTCCCAAAATTATTAATAGTTCTTTTCTATCAGTTTGCTTCAACTCATTACCCCCGAGCATATTTTAAGTTTGGGAGTTTTCCTTAATCACTCACTCTAAGTGGTAATTAATTTGGTCGTTCCATAACTAAATTGCATGTGTCACTCTAGCGGCTTCCAAAATTAAGGTACCAGCCTTACTGTTATAATGAAAAGAAATGTCACTCTTTTTTTTTCTTTTTTTTTTCTACGTATAAATAATTAATCAGTGCTCTAATACCAACTCTGTCATGACCCAATTTTAGTAGATTTGGACATCGTGACTGGCCAGTGAGTTCGGCTCACCCAAGGTCTCTACCGGCAATTTTCTTAATAATAAATATTTATTATTAGTTAATTACAAGAAACAACCCAGCATTGTGAAAGCCATAATTTACAAGAACAACTTTCTTGAGTTCCTTATTCATTACATAGATATATGACTTTTTTTTTCCTTTTTTTTGCCCTTCTATTTATTTTACAACCACGACATAGACTAAATACTCGTACTCGACCCCTGCATCTATCCCTGGTTACCTGGAAAGAGGAAAATAGCAACAACATAAGCCACTGCTTGTGTGAGTTTATGAATTACTAGAGTTACACGACTTACCATGGAATTTCAGAAATTTTTTGCATGAAAACAGAAATCATAAATCAGTTTTTCATGGCTTAAACTGTAACCAAAATTATGAGCAAATTTTCATATAACATAACATGTCATAACGTGTACGATATAACATCCAATGATTTATGTGCCAGCTATGAGGGAGCGACCCTCAACATAACACGTTGAATTGATCAATTCAGTTGGACACCTGACCGTGCCCCTTTCCGTTCCACCCTTATAACTCCGTTCCCACTGGTATCTTTAACTTCCCCCAGATTTAAGGATATTGTTCGGATGTATCGACAACATTTTTCTCATAAACTGTGCAAAAACATCATAATTTCCATGGTAGATTTGCTACAAAAGAAATTTTGTATATAAATAATTATAGATTAATAAAACATAAATTTTGTGAGAAATACCTCGTGTAACAGGGATAATTCATAACTCACCTGCCTGTGTCTAAATTCTACCGTAAAGTTTACCGAGAAGCACCAAGTCCTACAATAACAGGTTAACAATTAGAAATATTTAAGGTTGAGATTAAAACAGTGAGAATTTTAAACTAAAAGGTTTTTTTTTTTTTTTTTGGCCATAGTTTAGGAGAATTGTTAGCGGGGGTTAGCGAGGTGTTAGGGGGTTACGACAGATGAGCCCAAGGGCTATCCATAGCCCTGAAACTCCAACGCCTCTAATGGGACTTGATCCCTGGTCTCCCATGTGGGGAGAGCCAGGAGATGCCAACTGAGCTACAGCTCATTGGCAAACTAAAGTTCGCTAGTTAACAATTCTGGGTTCTAGGAAGCGTAAATACCCCCAAACCTTAACTGCCTAGACTCTTAATGGAGCATACATTTTAATCAAGATATCTAATGATAAGTATCTCTAGTCCTTAGCAGGACTGAGACGTGTTACAAGATTAATTATTATTATTATTATTATTATTATTAATTTTCCCTTTCTAGCGTAACCATACAATTTCACCTAAAGCAAAAGCAATGATGTATGTGCCAAAATTGTTAAAATACTCCATGGGGTATAATTAAACTAGTCTAATTTGAGTTTTGAATTTGGTCCGACTATAAAGCGAGTCAAGCCGTAAACCCCGTAATTAGTTTGGTTCATTTCTAGCACTAAATTAAACCTGGTGATTATTTATGATCTATTTTACAAATCTAAGAACTGATTCGATCCTAATTTGTTTAGTAACTAATTTTACTTTTCCTAACAACATTTGAACTACTAAAAAGACGAGGACAAGCTCAATGCATGAGCTGTCGCTACTTCCGAATATTGTAATTTAATTTTTTATGAAGTTAACTTTAGACAGAAAATAGTTTTAGTATTGTTGACTTCTTTTACGAAAGGAGTGAAACCAATTTCTTTATGTCAGGACCTTTTCCCCACTTCTATTTGTTATGAAATTGCTAAAGGAGAAATTAATAAATCAAAGTGCAAGTGTGCGTGTGTTCTCAACAGTAGGGAGAAAGTGGACTCACCTCTCAAAGTTTCTGCTCTCACTCCTCTTCTCTTCTCTTTGTTTCTTCTTTTCCTTTTTTTTTTTTTTTTCCGGTTTGGTGCGCAGTGTGTGCGTTGTGTGTGAGTGCTGAGAGGGGGTCGATGGACCTATTTATACTAAGAGGACTACACCTAGAATTTTCTACATATTACTGAATATCAGTCCACATACGGTGGACAATCCAAGAGAATCACTCTTGATGATATACGGGGGATTTTGCCCAATTCAAATGGAAGCTTTTTACTTGGCCACCAAGCATCCAATAGAAGGATGCCATCCTGCCTAGTTCCGGAAGGCTAATCGTCTCGCGGCGACTCTTGTCGCACTCTCGTGTCCTGATGCTGCTAGTAGGGTTGAATTAACGTCCTAAAATGTTCAAAAAAAATTGGCACATACCAGAAAAATATGCTCGTTCATTTTATAGGCGTTAAATTATACAAAAATATATTTTCTAATCATAACGGTTAGCGGATCACCAAAAAATTAATTCTTTTTATCATTTTATCTGCTATTAAAAGTTGGGGTGTCATAGTTCAGGATCTCTGTGCAAAGAGACCAATCTGTGGCTCGGTAGATATTTTAAGCTCTGCCACATGCGGAATACGAATGACGAAATGATTTCGTATGCCATGATAAGGAATGAGATTCTTTTGAACTATGTCGAACTCTTTAGGAATGAAGAATGCCTTAGAATTAGGGAGGGAAGTGTCGCGCGACACTTATAATGTGTTTTAGCCTTAATCGGCTCCGATAATCCTTTGATTGGTCTGCTTTCAACCCACTTTTGATAAACCAAACATTCTTATTTTTATGGTTGGATTCCACCATCTTTTAGTACCTTGAAAACTCTCTTTATCAATATATAATATGTTTCAATCCAATTAAGGATGAGCAAAACCCGGTCTGACCCGGATGGATTCAAAGTTATATTGGGTCAAAGTCGGGTCTAAAATTTGTAAGATTTAGGGTATCGGGTATAAAACCCGGTCTAATCTATCAAGTAAGATCCACATTTCATATTTAAAAATATAAACAATTTTTTTGAGATACCGCAATAGTAAAAGTGGACAAGAAATTGAGGATCGAGGAGCTAACTAATTGCTATTTTCCTGTAGTTGATGTCAAAATACATACTCCCATCGTCCCAAATTGCTGGCCTTTTGTTTACTATTTTAGATCTTTCAAAAATTGCTTATAGTATTAATTTTATAAGTAATATAGATCTTGTTTTTATAGATTTCCATTATTTTTATTTAACAAAAGTTCTAAAAAAATTAGAAACATTGTAGATTACGAATTATAAGTAATTTTTCAAATAGCGCGACTGCTAAAAAGGCAAGGAATTTGGAAGGAAGGGATTGCAGGGTCGGCTTTAACTTATTGGGTGCCTAAATTGAAACTCAAATATGAGGCCTTTTATACATTTTTGCATTCAACATAAAGCTAAACCAACCTTAAAAAAGAAGGTACAAATATAGAATTTCAAAACTTAATTATTGTTTATTTATCAGCTCAAAACTTGTACAATATGACAAATTGATTTTTTTTAGAACAAAGAAAGAGAAATATAATTAATCTCAAAAATAGTAAATAGAGATTAAAAGGACAAGGAAGACAAGAGGCCAAACAAAGAACAACGAGCAACCCAAAACCCCCAAAAAAAAAAAAAAAAAAAACACCAAAGATAAGTCAAAGAACAACCCCAGCACCACTACAAAAAAAATAAACCCTGAAACAAAGCACCAATATGCCAATTTGGATAACCACCACCTTAAAGAACCCAAAAGATTTCCCCTAAAAACAAATAAAAAACCCTTAAAAACGAATGAGCCACGTTTCGGTGGCTGTTCGATTTGGCTCTCTGTAGACGGAGGGCATCGTTTGCAACAAGTGTCCTAGAGTTGACTTCATGTCAGGGTTGGTGGTAATGATGGAGGTAAGGTCACGAAGTGATGATGAGCTGATGGAAAAGGTGGTGATGGAGAAGGAGAGAGAGTAAAGTTAGGGTTTTTAGGGTTAAAAAAATGGTAACGAGTTTATAGAATAATTTAAAACAAATTTAAAATAAACATTAACACATTCAAATAGTAAAATCATTTCATTCAAAAAAAAATAGAGTAAAAATTTGGATTGTTACATAAACTATTCATACTTGCATGTCATATCCGATTCTAACACCCAAATCATGATAACAGAGTAATAGAAGGAGCTAAGTGATACTAAAGGATACATTGTGGAGGCAAGCAAGCTAGTGTTTTTAGTTGAAGGAGCAAAGTGAAAAAAGTGTGATAGTTTAAGGGATAATCTGTAATTAATCACTTCTCTTTTATTTTTTCTCGTCTCAGTAATTTTGAAGTGGGTATCGGGCAGATCCCAACGGTGGTCCTCTAGTTTGCCTACTTTTTGCATTGCCTACTTGATCTGATCACAATGACCTGAGCTCTGAATGCGACTGGTCAATTTCATGAACTGTTCCCATCATCCACCAACCAATGTATACAAATACATATATGTATTTATATCATTACAACAATATCAGTCACACTTTCTCTCTCTCTCTCTCTCTCTAGATTTGTATGCCCCCTGTATCAACTAGGAAGCCTGAGAATTTGACTAGCTTCATCCTTCCCCAATTTTTGGTCACAAAGGTCACTTCTTCTTGTCCTAAATTATTGTCTGAGTTCTAAAGTAATAGGTAAAGTTTACATTTTTACCCTTACTTTTTGAAACTAATTGCAATGATGATGTTTTGAAGGGTAGAAAGAGAAAAGAAAAAATATGACAAGTGCGATGATGATATTTCCCTAATAAGTTAGAATATTTAAAGGAGACCAATAAATTGCGACGGAGAGAATACTATACATGCTTGGGTAATGTGATTACTTATCTTCAAAGATTGGTTTTTGTTGAAGAGTGAGTTACATGAGTAGTGTGCATTGTAACTCTTTCTTTTTTTCTTGTCACATTCTCCCTCTATCCATTTTAATTTATTCATTTTGGGGTTTCTAACTTTTTTAGGGGACATTATGATTATTTTGTACAATTCTTGTCTAGCCAATTTTACCCTTAAATCACGATTGATTTAATAATTAAATATTTGAAAATAAAGGTAAAAGAGTAAATTTAACACAATTTACTCATTTGACTTTCAAACATGGACAAACTTTAAGGAGGTGTTTGGGAGCCTATTTTCAGCTTTTTATTTTTAACTTTTTAGTTTTTTGGTTTTTTGGATTATAGTCAGAATGTATTTTAAATTTGATAACAGTGTTTGGAAGAAATGTGCAGAATGCATTTTGTAAGTGGAGAATTTGAAACATAGCTCCAGTCCTTTTTCTCACTTCTGCTCTCCTTCCCTCAATTTTCAAAATAGTTTCTGTCAAAACATGTTTTGGTCCAAACTAGCCAAACACCTAAAATGTGATAACCAAAATGTGAAAATGAAAAAACTAAGTGACCAAACGAGCTCTAAGAGATGGAAAAAAGTATGTTTGTGAACCAAAAAATATGAATGAAGGGAGTAATAATCTGTCACTTGACAATATTTTAGAGGTCGGGGCGCAAACAAATTGAGTCATTCGAGAGCAGCTCATAACTTGAGATTGGCTCGAACTCAGCTTGTTATGTTAATAATGAGCTTAAGCCAAAACTTTGTGCTCATTTCGAAGTTAAACTGAGCCTGCAGTTAACTCAGCTTGATTAAGTTCGCGAATACTATCCTTGTAATATATGTAGTAATTTACACCATTCTATCAAATTTTCCTTAGATAGCTCAAGTATAAAGTCAAGCTCAACCCAATTATAATTGTTCGACTCAAGCTCGAGCTTCACTTCATTTTGAAAGAGCCAGTGCTGGCTTATTGGTTTTGAAGGCCTAAAACGGACTCAGTAGATGAGGCCCTCCATGAATTTTGCATAATAAGATTTTTCAACACATATCTTCATAAAAAACCATTACAAAATATTTATCATTGCACCAATTTAAACACATAGTCATCCAAAAACAAACAACCATTACAATATATAGATGGCCTACATGTTTGGGGTCCCCTTTTTTTTTTTTATACTTTTTAGGGTTCCGAAGCGGTTATTT
The DNA here is from genome assembly GCA_020921065.1 of Vaccinium darrowii. Taxonomy (NCBI): domain Eukaryota; kingdom Viridiplantae; phylum Streptophyta; class Magnoliopsida; order Ericales; family Ericaceae; genus Vaccinium; species Vaccinium darrowii. Next base: position 26,326,501 of record CM037162.1, on the reverse strand, counting down.
CATTTGCTTATATCATGAGCCCATCCTGGAAAGAGCAGAACTGGAGCACTTCAAGCTTCACTCTGCTCGTTTGCTACCGCCATCTTAAACATCTGTTGACATTGGGAAAGCCTTGGAGCATCTCCAGTGATGCATACTGTAAGCAACCTGCAACACTACCCCCTTTGTCCTATAGCACATGGCTTCTAGTGTTACATGGTCGGTTAATAGTAGCTCTGTAGCTGGTGTAAACTGTGTAATATTACCTTGAAAGTATCTGCAATGGTTTAACCAAAATTAAAAAGTTGCTAAAGTTAGAGGGTGTTTGTTTTAAAAAATGCTCTAATTAAAATAACTAAATTTAGCAACCTCTTAGTAACTAACCAAATTTTGACACTTAAGAAAACGAAAACTAGCAATATTTGCCAATAACTAAATTAACTAAATTTAGTGAACCTCACATCTATCTCTCTCAACATTTGCCTAGTATGCCCATCATTACACAAAAACTTTTTCTCTATCTTTGGGCCTGTTTGGGCGCCAAATTATCATGTTTTCCCGTTTTCGTTTTTCATTTTTGCTGTTTGGCCGCCTCATTCTGAAAACCCATTCTCCAAAACTCATTCTTCATTTTTAATGTTAGAAGCGAAAACTGAAAAATAGCTCTCCCCTTCCTTTTCCCATTTCTCATTTTTTGATTTTTTGCGTGATCTTTTCTATCTCTCTCAACAATGTTTTTAAAAAATTGCTTTTCTTCAAAAAAATAAATAAATAACTTTTTTTCCCAAAAACATTTTTTAAAAATTTATTTACTTAACTTTTTTTATACTGTTTTTCCACAAAAAAAACTAAAAAAAAAACAGTTTCAGAAACTATATTTATGCAAAAAATGTTTTTTAGAATTGTATTTACGCAAAAAAAAAAAAAAAAAGTTTTCAAACATTATTTTAAAAAACAGTTTCAAAAATTATTTTTTTAAAAAAGTGATATAACAAGTTTTGGTTATCCAATTTTAATTTTGCCACGTAAAATTTTTTTATTTTATCGGCATTATGCCCTGTAAACTTCTAAATTGCTAACCTTAGCAATTTCTTAAATGTATAACAAAAAGTGATGCGACAACTTTTAATAATCCAATTTCAATTAGGCTATTGTGGATGTTCATACATACTACTAACATTAACAACACGAAACGATGTGGGACTAGAGAGGGAATTTCACAGTTATTATTTATTGGAGTCATTTTTTAAACAAAATGTGCATACGCATCATATGGAACGGTAACATCATGACCTAACTTTGTGTAATATTTCTCGTTCTATTTCAAAAGTAATTTGGCGCATGAAATAGCCAGGGCCGGCTCAAGGTTTTTTAGTGTCCAAGGTGTGTAACACTTCACATCGGTGGGAAAAAGAAAATGGAAATGTTATATAACGTACCCTAGCTACCAACTACTACATAACTCGAGTTTTAACCTTTTTAAGTCATGTGGTTAGGTTAAGGGTTGCAAGTCAACTGGTGTAAGTCGTCATAGGTAGTATTAGAGCACAACTTTGGCCTACATGTTAGGGGCTATCTATAGAATCTATATGAGCCACCTCTTTAATCCCGGAGTAGGAGCAAAGTGCTATATAGAACTTACGTGCTACACCATGGCCACCGGGGAAAGGTTGTTGGGCCAAGCAACGAAGACTTTGCATCACAAGGTGGATTGTAACATCCCACATCGGTGCGGAAAAGAAAATGGAAATGTTATATAACATAACCAACCAACTACTGTATAACTAGAGGTGGCAATTTTCAACCCAACCCATGAATCCACCCAAATCCACCCACTTAAAACCCAACCCAACCTACCCATATTATAATGTGGATTGTAAATGGGTGAACCCATATTTGCCCACATTTAGTTGGGTTTACTTGGGTTCAAAACGGTTTGAAGTTAAACCCATATATATTATGGAATGGGATTGAACCTCCCCCCTCTCTCTAAGAAGCATAGACCACTTCCACGAAATCAATTTTCCCACCGTAGAAATCAATTTCAGGTCCCCAACTTAGAAATCAATTTCAAGCTACTCTCTGTCCTCCCAATCTTCTCCTCAATTGTAAATTCCAAAACTATAACCAATGGATGCTCCCAAATGATTAATTGTCTGAATTAAGATTTAATTTTGGTACAATACGATTAGGTGGATTTGTTGTTGCAACACATCTGTTAGTAAAAATATGCTCGATCCGTCCCATTTTAATAGTTCCATACAAAAAGACATAATTTTTGTATAAAAAAATAAAGTGCTTCGGTTCGTAATTTTTTGAATTTTTTTCGCACCAAATTAAAGAATTAATTGAGATCTTTTATTTTGTGCAAAGAAACTCGAAAAAATGTGCAGAAGTGCTTAATTTTTTTTTTATCTAAAACTTACGCATCTTTTAGTAAGAGACTATCAAAATAGAACAGAGGGAGTAATATTTATGTCTACATTTTTTTTGGATGGTGGGCCATGTGTACACGTGGCAGTGCCATTTTGTTCGGGGAGGAAGACTGTACAGTAAAAGACATTCTTTTCTTTTCTTTTTTTTTTTTCCCTCTGTTGCTGTAAACAATCTAGAGTAATACTAATTTATTTGGACTAATAATTTCCTGGTATGATCCACAAGATACATGTTGATCTTAAACAACACATAATTTTTATATAAAAAAAAAGGGTTGTGTTAGGTTGGGTTGGGTTTAGCTTGACCCCAACTCACCCATATTCAACCCATTCACTTTCAACCCATATTCAACCCACCCATATTCAACCTATAACCCATACTAACCCATTCAAACCCAACCCAACCCACCCATTTGCCACCTCTATGTATAACTCGAGATTAACTTTTTGAGCCATGTGTTAGGTTAAAGGTTAGCAGATCAGTTGGCGCGAGTCGTTACACAATGCCTAATTTAATAATTGTTTAATTGTGCCCTTAAGAGCAAACAATTAAACAATTTTTACAGCAACAATCACAATACAAGAAAGTTAAAACAATGTGAAGTTCTACTAATCAATATATAAGAACACAAAATACAAAGTCTCTAAATACATATCATCTCAAGAACATATGAATATTTGAATATTACCCGTGTTGCATTTATAGAAGCAAAAGTATCAATCAGACTTGTATAATTCACCTCTTCTACAAAGTCATTCTCAATCGATAATAGTGATAACCCATGTAGTCTTTCTCGTGACATGGTTGATTGAATGTAAGATTTGATCTTTTTCAACTTTGAAAAGCTTCTTCTGGTTGCCCCTATTTTTTCGAGTTTTTTGGATGTCCAAGGCCGAGGAGGCCTTGGGGTTGGCCTGGCCCTAGAAATAGCACAGGGCTATTTTTTTTTTTTTTTTTGGGGGTACACACACTGTTAACTGGAATTAATGTGTTCTGCAGCATTGTGGTATTAAAGCATTGCCGCATGCATCGAGTACTATAATGTTGATGCTCTTACATAGTTTAGATGAGAGATTTTTTTTTAAACAGCAAAGAAAATGACTTTATTAATTTTTAAAAACAAATTACAAAGTTTAAAAGAACTTAAAGCACGAGGCATTACAACGGAGAGCAAACTGAGAAGACACCTCCGCACACCGACACTTATATACAGTCAGGACCCGAATGGGAAAAAACCACCACCAAGATTAATAAGAGAGAGACGATGGTAACCAACTAAATATCTTGTCTAAAAATTTACATTGTTAGAGAAGCTCTCATTTACGAGGACAAATTCACGCATGCAATTATTAGACAATACGAGGTGCCAAAATACAAACGTAAATCTTGCATGCATCGCAAGTGAGCAGTGGGACTCAATTTTCAAAATTAGTCGAGGTGCGCATCTGTTGGCTCAGACTCATGAGTTAAAAAATCTATTGCATGCGTAAACTGATAAGAGGAGGGAGGGAGGGAGAGAGAGAGAGAGAGAGAGAGAGAGAGAGATCATCGCAACGAATGAAGCAAAATATGTGCATTATTACAAAGAAAATAAATGCAATTACAGGGCAAAGAAACAAAAAAAGAAAAAGAATCCCCGTTCATTCAATTCAAAAAGATACTTGTGAAAATAAAACAACACAATATAGGATGCTGAGGTTTTCTAGACGCCATTCAATTCGTTTAGCAGCAAGACTTGATTATCAACCTCAAAGCATAGGTATTTTAAGCATAAATAAAGAAATTAACCATAATTTATTAATAATCACAACATTAACGTAGCATTGGCAGGTTATTAGTAGAAAGTTGAGTCTTGAGTAGTCCCATTTCCTGCAAAGGGTTGGTCTAACTTTGCTTTCTTGTTTCCATCCAACTTTAGCCCAAAGTGGATGTGAGGGAAATGTGCCCACTGCATTAATACCAAAATAATTACCTTCATCATTTTCCTTTTTCTTTCTTGCTTCTTCTAAAGATACGTGACAGCAGGCATTAAAAATGAACATAATAAAAGACTCAGGGATCATGTCCAAAATAGGGAAAACAAAATGCTGGATGCATGAAGCAGGCAAATGTATCTAGCAAAATCAAAAAATTACACCGTAACGACTTGTCACTACGTGGTTTTATCATGAACTAATATTTTTAAATAAAATCTTGCGCGCTATCGATATATGTTTTCGTTGTTAATAACAAATGAGTAGGAAATATCAAAGTGCCAGTATTTTTCTCATAATGTTGAGTTTTGCTACTTTGCTAAACTTTGAATAGTCTTTGAAAATTGAGCATTGGATGTTTCCTTCCAAATTTCAGTACAAAGTTTTGAGACTTCATTGTAGCTAAAAGTGTGTTGATGAATTTATGAGATTGAGTTTACTTCACATGCATGTTTCATAGGTATATGTGGCTTACATTTTTTGCTGCTGTGCTAAAAGCTTCCCGGTGGCTAATATCTGGATTACTGGACTTTATCCTTTGAATCTCCTCTCTATAAAAGCCAAACAATTCTGTAAATAACTGTTCTCTCGTGGAAAGAGAAATATATTCTCAAATATCTTACTTAATGAATCGATTATAAGCAGAGGGAACACGCTGTCTCTTCTCTGGAGCTGCATAATTCAAGATAGAGCAAAAGATATTAAAGCAATCCAACCAAAAAAATTCATAGAACATTTTTTTTTTTTCAAACGGCAAAAAGTTATGATATACTAACACTCGACAAGGGGTACTCAAGCTAAAAGGAAAGAACAACACCTGTACAAGGGCATGTCGAGATCAAAAAAATAAAAAAAAAAATCATAGAACATGAAAAATGCCAGTATCGTCGCAAGAGTTTATACCTAAAGATATGTATGTAAGATATAATGAGTTGTGCAAGGATACACCGAAATAGGTTTTCAGAAATAGATCTTCTCATGGACGTATATACTGCTCATTTGTTGACATTTCGTGAATCAAACTAATTAGCAAAAGACAATCATGATCTCCTACAGACTCCCTCATGAATCTCCTCTGTGAGGGCCACCCTTTTTTTGATTTTCCGGACCAAATTTCGACGATCCGAACCGCTCATATGTTTAAAACATATTTTCCAAGGCCAATGCGAGGAATTTGCCCAAAACAAATACCCGAAAGGGCTTCATCTGAACAGTTTTTCATAATAATCATACATATACAGTTTATTGAAAATGCTCGAATGAAATCCTTCCAGGTATTTGTTTTTGGTGATTAATTCCTTGTGATGGCCCTTAAAAATACATTTTAAACATATTGAACGGCTCGGATCGTTGAGATTCGGCTCCGATCCATGAAGTCCTCATGGAATTTCTGTTATGGAGTTCTCATTAGATCATGATTCTGGTAAAAGATATGCATTAAGCAATTTTAGATGCAATCAAAATATTGTATAGAAAGATGCCAATTAGGCCTTACTCATTCTTACTTCGGAAAAATGCTTAGTGCATTGAAACACCCAGAAAGACCCAGAAACATACCAATTAGGCAATTTTAGATGCAATCAAAATATTCGTGACCACTTTTTATGCTTAGTGCATTGAAACACCCAGAAAGATGCCAATTAGGCCTTACTGTTGTCAAATACTACTAGTAAGAGTCAACTTGAAATGATCAACAGTAAAATCAATGGGCATATACAAACATGGGCAATTGATAAATATTGAGAGGTTCTAAAAGGACACCAAAATGATAGAACACCTATGTTTTTCCAATAATATTATAGACCCAGAAATGTTACCCCCAATTGATCCCGAAAGTGTAAATCAACGGCCTAGATTCACTCCAAGTGAATCTGGGCCATTGATTTTTAAATTCTGGGTAAATTCTGAGTGTGTTTTCTATGTATGCAGCAGTGTTGATGTTTTTCGGACACCAATGCTATTGGTTAGTTGGATACGAAAGTGTAAGGTCATAATCACAATGGGTTGTGCATGGATGAGAGAATTCTTATGCTTCTTGTGCATCAATAGAACCAAGAGATGGTTGGAGGGTTTTTATAAGTATCTTAACAATCTCATATCGTTATTTTACGATACTGGCTACAGATGAAGTTTCAATGATACTAAAAAAATTTTACTGTGAACGGCTGTTTAAAATACTTAATGGTGCATTACATAGCAAATGGCTCCTATAATTCTGTTGCATCCTGATCCTCATATGATCACAGAGAGAGAGAGAGAGAGAGAGAGAGAGAGAGAGAGACTCACGGCGAATAGGAGGCATTCTAGGAGGTTCAATTTCAGCAGAACCGAAAGCACCAAACTTGCTGCATTTTGAAGATGAAGATGATTCTCCACTCTCCTTACTTGTAAATTCAAAGCTCGATTGCTGTTTCTACAAGCAAGCAAAATAAAAACATGCATAAATTGGACCAAACAAGCCCTTGTTTTCCTGAGAGAAACCGTAACAACTTTTTCTTCTTCTTCTTCTTACTTTTTTTTTCCCCTGAAAAGGGAATTCAAATAAACAAAAACAAAACCAAAGGAAGGAACCTAACTAGTAGGTTCATCACTGTTGGTTCACTCCAATTATGTAATGGTCGATATTCGACTGTTCTTGGTTTAGAAACTTGAAAAGTTTCATCTGTCAAAAATGATTTTCAAAATTTATGACTGTTACAACCGATTAATGTTATGTATTGTTTGACACTTACAATACCGTTACAGTACCGCGACTACCACTGTTACATGTCCTGATCCCGAAATTTAAAACCTTCGTAGCCGCATAAAGATCTGATGCCAAAGCCATCAGCTCTTAGGGCACAGGCCGTCATCATCAAGTTGAACAAGCTCTCACTACTTAGAGTGCCTTTGGCATTTACATATATAAGGTTGAAGAAAATAATTTTCAAACAAAATCAAAATCCATTAAGAATGTTGGGTCATTGACATTGTTAAAATTAGGAAGCGTGATGGTAGATATTTTGACTTTTAATGTGTAGCGAAAGGACCATCAAACGCACACATCATTCCAAGTAACAGTTTTTTGGGTCATGCTACAATGCGCACCCTCTAAAAATTACTCAATATGAGATTTTGTGACTCAAAATATGAGATTTTGTGGCTCTAAATATGAGATTTGGTGGCTAGAGATATGAAATGCATATGGTATGTACACTCATACGGATGTCCACAAAATCTCATATATGTCTACAAAATCTCATATTTGGAGCCACACAATCTCATATTGGATCCATGCGGACTTTGCTACAGTGCGTGCAGACTTTGCTACAGTGCATGCGGACCTCATATTTGGAGCCACAAAATCTCATATTTAGAGCCACAAAATCTCATATCGGTAATCACAACAATAAATATTGAAGTCCATAAAATCTCATATTGATATACACACTATCTCATATAGTCAATGGTTAAAGTTGACACAAATTTCCACACGTCATACGTAGCGCAATCTCGGTCGTCCATTCATATGGGGTGCATACCGTATGCCATCTCATATTTGGAGCCACAAAATCTCATATTTGGTACCACAAAATCTCATATTATCTCATATTTGGTGCCACAAAACTCAAGTTTAGAGCCACAAAATCTCATATGGGCGGGTGCACATTGTAGCAGGCCTCCAGTTTTTGTGCAAATTTCAAATGGTGCAGCATAATTTATATCTGGTGCAGAAATTTTATATCTAACTCAAAAGTTTAAGTTGTTACATGGAGAGATTTCTATCTTATATTAAATGATGACTCATTCCATACAAAAACAATGTGTGGGATTGTATTCCTTAACACGGCAATCCTCACACTTGTTATAATTGGCCACCAGAACCAAAGAGAGGAGAAATAAAAAAAAAAAAAGTGGTTTGGAGCAGTAAGTATATAAATGTGGACCAACATCATAGAGAACAATCTCCTTTAAAGATTAAAAAATTCTTTTACTTAGCCAAAAAAAATAAATCATAAACAACAATTACTAAAACAGCAACAGTGCCAGTTCCCCAAATCATTGTCCATTTTGAGAAACATTAATAGCATTTCCGTAATTACTACCAAACTTCTAATACTTGAATTGTAAATTAGGAATTCCTATTTTTGGTGAAGATTTGAAATACTAAAAGTAGGGGGACCGCAAAAGTAACATTAGTTTTACCTGAGGAGGATCTTGAAGAGGAACCGTCTGAAGCAAAGCTCCCATGTTGACTGACAGCAAATTTGCACAATGCCCACATCTAACTGTCACTATTGTCAACATGCTACTGCATGGCACACTAACCTGCAAAACAACCTTCATTAGTTTAATTTTTTTTTTTTTTTGAACTAATGAAAGATAATTTTATTATCTTTAAAAGAAAAGAATGTTATACAAAGATTAAAAGGACACTAAGCACAAAACATCAAGCCGGAGCAAGAGCATTCACACGACGAAGGCATCACCTCACTCCGACAATCATATGCCACTTTTTTTAAAATACAAGCCACTTAGAATATTTTTGCACTTTGTCTTACACACTCCCCACATGATCCGGTGAACTATTTTATGTTTAGCAAAAATATTGCATATCTTGGTGGCTTAATCTCTTCATTTTTCATACTTGCATATATATACTCATTTGTTTTACATGATATTGCTTGCAATACAAGTTAAGTAATGTTTTTGTTTGTTTACAGGTAACTCGAACTTAGAGGAGTATCCAAGAGCTTTCATTAGCTCCTGAGAGTTTCCAAGATCCCAAGAGTCCATGGAGGTCCTTTGACAAGTCTTAAAGGAGAAAATGTTGATGACTCATTTTTGTGGCATCCAAGATATGGCCACTTAAATTATGAAGGCATGAGATTGCTAGAAGAAGAAAATATGGTCAAAGGGCTACCTAATATTTATAAAATTGATAAATTTTTTGAGGGGTGCATATATGAAAAATGCGTAGACTCTCATTTCCAAAGTTCTCTTGGAGAGTTAAAGCTCCTATAGAATTAGTGCATGCTGATATTTTTGGCCCAACCAGAACACCATCTCTTGGCAGTAAAAGAAATTTTCTTCTCTTTGTTGACAATTATACTCGGATGATGTGGATTTATTTTCTTAACAAAAAATAAGAAGCTTTCTCCACATTTCTTCAGTTCAAAGCCTTGGTAGAAAGGCAAAGTGGCGGAGAATTGAAATAAAGATATTGCGAATAGATCATGGAGGAGAGCTCATTTACAAGTTGTTCCAGAATTATTGTAAAGATACAGGAATCAGGAGGCAACTCACAATTTGACACACACCTCAACAGAATGGAGTGATAGAACAGAAAAACCGCACCCTTGTGGAAATGGCACAAAGCATGCTAAAAGGTGAAGGACTTCCAAAAATAAATTTTGAGCACAAGCTATCAATACTGTTGTTTTCATTCTAAATCGGTCTTGGCTATCCAAAATAAAATGCCTTACGAGGCTTGGTATAAACAAAAGCCCTAGGTAAACTTTCTAAGATTTTTTGGATGCATTGCTTATGCCTTAATTCCTTCACAAAAAGGGCAAAATTTTGATGAAAAGGGTGAGAAGTATATATAATCGGATATTGTGACCAATCCAAAGGTTATCATTTATTTAACTCAAAAACAAAGGAATTTGTTATGTCTCGAGATGTGGTGTTTGATAAAAAAAAAAAAAAAAGAAGCTTTGAAATGGGACGATCTAAAAAAAGAAAAGAAATGGGACAATCTAGTAGAAGAGACAAAGGAGTTTAAATTTATTGAACCAGCATAAGAACAAGAATTTTCAACTCCAACTCCAAGTTTGAATCCAAGCCCGAGCTCCAACAATTCAAGAAATGACTTGCATGAAGACTCTAGTACACCACCGAGGAAGGTATGCACTTTAAGAGAAATTTATGAATTTTGTGATGTTGCATTTTTTACTTGAGAACCACATAACTTTGAGGAAGCTATAAAACAAGAAATCTAGCTAAAAGTGATGATGAAGAAATTGCAACTATTGAGAAAAACACGTGGGAGCTCATTGACTTGCCTAAAGGAAAAGACGTGATCGGGCTTAAATGGGTTTACAAGACCAAGTACAAAGAAGATGGATTCATCAAAAAACACAAGGTCCGCTTGATGGCAAAAGGCTACTCCCAACAGCTTGGAATAGCTTTCAATGAGACGTTTGCTCCAGCTGCAAGGATGGAGACAATAAGGTCACTCTTGGCCCTAATAGGACAAACCAATCTTCTAGTATATCAACTCGACGTCAAATCTGTCTTTCTCAATGGTGAGCTAGAAAAAGAGGTATATGCGGAGCAGAGGTACCTAGTCAAAGGAAAAGAAGACAAAGTGTACCGACTTTGCAAGGCACTATATGGCTTGAAGCAAACACCTCAAGCTTGGAATAGCAATATTGACAACTACTATTGTCAACATGGTTTTGAAATAAGCCAAATTGAACCATCCCTATATGTCAAAAAAGGAGGTACATAAGACTTTCACAATGTTTGCTTATATGTTGATGATTTAATCTACAATAATGCTCGAAGAATTTAAAAAGGCTATGATGAAAGAGTATGAGATGACCGATCTAGTTCTTAGGAGATATTTTCTCGGCGTTCAAGAAAGGCAATCTAAAGGGGAGATTTTTACCTCGCAAGAAAAATATCTTGAAGATTTATTGAAGAAATTTCGCATGAGTAACTGCAACCCAGTTTATACTCCACTCTCTTTAAATGATAAGTTGCAGCTGAATGATGGATTGGAGAAGATCAATGCTACAATCTATCAAAAATGGGTTGGTTCGCTCTATTATCTCACCCATATGAGGCCAGATATTGTGTATTTTGTGAATATTATTTCTGGATTTATGCACAAGCCAAGCAAGCTATATTATACAGCAGCAATACATATTCTTTCTTATCCTCAAGGGACGAAGAAACTTGGCATCAGGTACACCAAAGAAATTGACAGCAAGCTTTAATGGCTACACTGATAGTGATTGGGCTGGATCAATTGATGATCGAAAGAGCACATCTGGCTGTGTAAGTATTTTGTTGGGGATCCAACATTATCTCTTGGAGCTCTAAAAAACAAAACACTATTGTACGGTAATTAGGGCAAAATAGAGTAGGCATATATATACTCTCTATTGTAAAAGCCTAGACGATTTTTTAATCGAATAACAGACTCACTCTCGCTCCCATTGAGGTACCCAGTTTTGGAGAACCACATAAATTTTGTTGTCGATTTCTTTATTGTTCTTATTCCTTTATTGTTTGATTGGTTTGCGCTAACACGTAATGTATCGGCCGATATGCCCAAAAAGTTAAAAAAAAATCACGTCCGCTACACCTGATTCCCGTGACGTATTGTTTGACACGCCAGTTTCCCGATACACTGCTACTGCTATTCGAAACTATGATGGTGAGCCACATTTTCCGTGAGCAAACCGGTGAGCCGATCTTCTTGCTGGAATGGGTTTCATTGTACTTTTAGAATCTTTACCTTCTTGTATTGCTAATCCATTGGGTATTGATGCTCAAGGGGTTTGTTATCCTCGTTACGTGGACTTAACTTCGACTGTTTAATTTAATTCATTCCATTTTACCAAAAAAAAAAAACGATTCCAAATAAAGGGATGTCATTTTCTATACTAACAAAATTATGCTCAATCATAAGTGGTTTGTCCAACTAGAGTGGAAGACAAACTAAGAGTAGAAATTAAATGGGAAAGTTTTTTGATCACTTATATTGAATTAGTTACTTCAACCCATCATAGATTTTAAATCCTATTGAGAAATTTTGTCAAATTCTTTCATTCAAAATCTTAAGTTATCCAAACACACTTAAACATTTAAAAACAATCAGAAAAATCCAAAGTTATACATTTTAACTTCATATCGTGAAAGATCAACAACCCCTTAATTGAGAATATAAAATAAACAATCGAAAAATAAACTTTTTTTTTATTATCAAAGAAAAGATTTTATATATTAACTCTAGAATGCAAAGTACAACGAGCGAATTTAAATGAAATAGCAAACAAAGCATCATCGCAAAAGAAAACATATGCCATCAAAAAGGCTTCCACATGTCTCCTCGACCAACAACAGGAAGATAAACTTTTGACCTCCACAAAACATGGAGTCATGGTAAAAATTTAGTGACCCAATCCCACATTTTCCTTCTCTAGTTCATTGGGATCCGAGCTAGGCAGACTTGGCTACGTAGTACTCCTCAACAAGTTCCAACCTAGACATCCCCTCAAATTCTCACGTACCCATGTACCATTGTATTATGGTCGTTAGATCACTTGAGATGCGGTAGTTATAAGAAGTAATATGGGAAGAGGGGATGTTGTTGTGCAACGTGTGTACAACACCGTGTTGTACACATCCAGGCCATCCGTTGCTCGAATGGACAACTCAGATTTCATCTTGCATGCACGACAATGAACGGTTTGGATGCAAATGTGCCGAGGTGAAATCTGGACCGTCCATTCGAGCAACGGACGGCCCGGATGTACACATCATTGTGCTGCGCACAAGGCTGCACAACAGCAACCCCAACCCCAGGTCCATTAATATTATTTTAGTAGCATTGAGGGGGGAAATGTAGATCAAAATTGACTTTAGAGCGATAACTTGAAACGATCTAGTTTTGTTGGATATAGGGGAGCACGATGCCCTCGATAAAACCTTTTTTTTTTTTTTTTTGAAGTTGCTTACCAAAGCTCAGTTGCTCAACAAATTCATATAGGCCGCAAAATTTAATTAAATTAGCCACGATAGTAATATTGCGATATAATACTCGAAAAGTACACATTTTGAAGGGTAATTAGTCATCTATTAAAACCCCCCCAAAAGTTACAAGTTCTAAGGTTGATTATCCACGAACATGGTACATATATAGTTTTACAATCAATACTTCAGTGTTGGAAACGTAAACATGTCAACAAAAAAAAACAACTCACAAACAAGGGCCTCAATGCCTCATTGGTGATCACACAACCGACAATGAATATTCAATTAAAAGCAGAGGGTTTTTTTTTTTTTTTTTTTTGGGGGGGGGGGGGGGGGGGGGGATAAGTTAAAAAAGCAGAGAGTTGTTACATCACATTTCCGTATTTTTATTTTTAGACTTAAGGGCATGTTTGGAGGGAGAATGGGGTTAAGTTTGACTTGAGCCCATATAACTAATACCAGACCCACGGATCATCCATGTTTTGGGTGTTATTAGGAGGGTTGGTTGAGTTATCCCCGCTCCAAATATAGTCCGGGCTCAAGTGCTCAACCCTCTTAAGCGAGCTTAAATTTCCCTAACCCACACCCAGTCCATATTTAATCCAGCCTTATCCCTCGCCAAATGACATCTTTACCCCTCCTAACACCCTTCTGTCCTCTCCATTTCACCAAGAAACCTGTCCATATTTAGGCTATTCTTTTTCTTTTTTCTTTTTTGTTCACTGACCCTTACCAATTAAAATTAAAAAAATATAAAGCAAAACCTTTCTATTATATTTTATGAACCTAGTCAAGAAAACCCAAATGCAAAGAAAACAAAAGTACAAAACCAAACTCTCTCTCTCTCTCCACCAGGAATTGAACAAAACAAACAAAAGAAAAAAGAACGAATTTTTTTGTGTTTGTTTTATTTTGTATGTGAACAAGAACACTTTGCGCAGAATTGCGCGCTAAAAAAAACAAAAATTAAATTCGAGCCGTCCATTGCCAAGATGAAATCCGAGCTCTCCATTGCCAACATGTACGGCTCGAATGCCGCACTACATAGGCGCCCTACAGTATTCCTAGATCCCCCGGAAATGAAATGAAAGTGAACCCGAGGGATAAGATCAAGCATCTTTGTCATTCGGATATCAATCACTAAACTAAAGAAAATCGAAAAAATCATACGAGAAGCAAGGCCCACAGAAGGTTGAACATGTAGCAAAACCTAGTACAACAACAAAAAAATATTTAATAAATTTAATTGATATACAAAATAATTAGTATATATTAATTTCAAAATTAATATAAGAAATAGTTAAAATATGACATTATTGGTTCATTGTTGTGGAGTATTAAAAAAAATTAAGTTTTCCATTTATTGATTTAGTGCATAATGTAATATGAGTGTGCACAAGAGCAATTTTGACTTTTGACATCTTTTTACATCATCCATCCAATCTTATCCTCCAATTCAACTACAAAACAAACCAAGAAATATTTAATCTCCCTTCTTAGGGCATCCTTATCAAGAGCACCAAATTTTGCACCAAATTTAACTTCAAAAACACCTTTTACAAATTTAGCAAGTCACTTTCCAAAAATTCACAAAATCAGACTCTCTATTCTAACTTTATTATATTAAACTATTCTTTCTTTTTACTCCTACTCTCCAAAAGTAATTTAAAAAAAAAAGTGAATAGTGCGTGAATAGTTCAAGAACAGTGCGTGAATAGTTCTCTAATGAGTGAACAGTGTCGCACCAAATTTGGTGCAGTACTGTAGCAAAGTTACAAGTTTAACAAATTTGCAAAAGATTTGTTAAGCCTACTTTTAGATGATTTTGCTGTATTTCACTCATCAAATTTGACTTTGAGGGGATTTGATGCCCCTGATGGAGATGCTCTTACCAAATCAAATACTAATTTATCCACCCTTCGTACATGTTACATCAATATGGGACCACTCTTCATAAATAATTCCCCTAATATCTTATCTCTCTTTTACTATTTAATTCACCAAAATCTTATCCAACATCCAATCGGAGCTCCACCTTCGGATAGTCTTTTCTCTACAAGATAATTCCCACATTTATTCATTTTAGTTTGTGCATATTTATCTCTCTCTCTCTCTCTCTCTCTCTCTCTCTCTCTCTCTCTCTCTCCCCCCCCCATACATGTATACAAATTTACATAGACATATAGATGAATATAAATGTGTGTGTTTAAAGCAGTATTCTTCTTTGGCCATTTCTGGGTCAGTATATCAGAGAAATTAACAGACCTGACTCATAGGGTAATGTTAAAAGAGAGGCTCTTTCCTTTTGGTGGTCCTCACTTTACACAGCAAGCCAGGAGAGAGAGAAAGAGAGAAGGCGACGTGACCAGAAGTTAACCACCTTAGACCACAACAAAGATGGCTCTATGCCATGAATAAAGGGGGAGAGAGAGAGGTGAAAAAAATCATGTAGTAGATTTACTTCTCTCTCTCGTACAGTATGTAAGATCACAAATCCAACTGTTTTGATTCCTCAGAAAAAGATATACTCCACAGGAGAGAATGCACTCAAAAGAGGCCGTGCAAAAGAGGCCTTGTTATGATGAAAAAAGTTTATGAGAGGGAAAGAAAAAAAAAATGCACAAAAGCATTTCTCAATTAAAGCCATAATTTCCAATGGCAGAATAGGATCTTTGAGATATACATGTAAAACCAACCTAAAAATAGTCAAAGAAACCGGACATTATTTCTTGGTTTTAACAGTGTAACCCACCTTGTGAGAGAGAGAGAGAGAGAGAGAGAGAGAGAGAGAGAGGAAAATGAGGAGCATGGTTATGGCATCTTTAATAAAAATGGCAAAAATTGTACAAGTCCTTGCGAGTTGGTAATTCTGAGCACAAGTACTAATGTTGAGAGAATTTTGAAATTTTAAAAATGATGAATAATTATGACTAATGAATTATAAATGAAAAACACAGCCAAAATTCAGTAGAGAGTAGGATCATAGGATGAGACGTGAAACTGGCTACCTAGTCTCTTCTGAATAAGGACGACAAAAGCCTAATTTTAGACATATATTTTATTTGTTGTATGTACAACAGTACTTGACCTAAAGAAATTTATAAAAAAAAAAAAATTAAAAAAATTAGCTACATCCCTAATTATAGATTCAGGATCTTAATGTGTAGAAAGATTATAGGGATTTCCAGCACTTTTAAGGACTATCTACTTCTAAGGATATTCATAAAAATTCATGTGCTATTGATTTGGTGGATCCAACATCAGTATTTGAACATCAACGGACCATAATTTTCCACAACATATATATAGTTCATCCTCTTGTGTGTGGAGTATTTTTTTAATTGGTAATCAAAATTTTAGAATATTTATTTTAGGCTTTTTGAGTAAACCCACTTCAGATTTTACATGAAATATAGATTCTAAGCTTGAATCTTAAGCTAATTCCAGTAAATCAAGAATTTGCATCACCCCGAAACATTGGTTTAAATAACCAATTCATACATAACATTTACTTTATTTAGGGTAATGCTTAGCTTATTTCTCCTATCAAGCATATGATTGCGAACAAAATCGAAGTGATTATTGAATAAGGTTTTAAATTAAGATATCCCTAGCTTAATTGAAACACAACCAAAATATGGAAAACAATTTGTGCGCTGAAATCCACGAAAGAAAATCGAGAAAAGAAAAATTAGTAAATAAAAAGGAAAAAATACGTACAGCTAAGACGGTGGTGCAGAAGTTGCATTGGACGTAACAAACGCGCTCAGACGCCATGTCCATTGACATTTTCTTAGCTCAGAGGTTTTGTGCTGATAGATCACCACCAGATCAATAGGAATTCTTGTGACAAATTACAGAATTAAACGTAGCCGCTGGAAATTGCGTAGATCACAAAGTTCACTCGTTCATCGGAAAGATAAGGCAAAAACACATTCATAGGTAGATTTTGAGAGAGAGAGAGAGAGAGAGAGAACAAATGATCGACGGGACTGGACTGGTCGGGATAAAGGATAGTGGTGGGGGAGAGAGAGAGAGAGAGTGAAGTGGGAGTACGGGGAAGGTGAGTGGTATTGTGATGTGGGTAGAGAGGAAAAAGGCGGTTTTTGCGGGAAGCTGGATTGTGGATTTATGAGAGAGAGAGAGAGAGAGAGAGATGGAAGGTTGTGTGGGCTATGATTGAGGGAATGAGTGGGTGGGAGTCACCCCTACACTAAATTCACTGTGGCTTTCCGTGTAGCGGACGAGGAGGGGGCACTGATGGAATAGATATTACTTCCTTTTGGAATGTCTTAGTTGGGATGAGAGAGAGAGAGAGAAAGCTGGCCACAGCTTTGCTCTTATGAATAATTTGCATGAAGGATTAAAAATTCTTTCCACCGCACGGTGAGTTTTCTATTACTCTTATACTCCCGTTGTCCTTTAAAGTTTGACACTTTCAGGAGTACATGTTATTTTTAAATTGTCTATATCTTTCAATTCATAACGTTTTGTGTGATTTTCATAATTTTGTTTAAAAGAACTAATTGAAATTTAGCAAACTAGATCCATATTGCTTATATAAAACATTATAGATTAAAAGAAATAATCAATTTTTTCATAGGGCTGGAATAGTGAAAGTGTCAAACTTTAAGGGACAGAAGGAGTATCGTTGTGGGTCTCAGAGTGCGTTTATTATTATAGTTTGAATCATTCATCTTGTAGGTCCACACAATATCATATCCACATAAAAAAAAATGAGCTTGATAAAAAATCGATAAATATATATAAAAAAAAATTGAATTTTGGTTTATAAAATGGATGGTCTGATACTTTCAATAATTTTAATGCTCAACTAACCATGACCATTCATATAAACCAAAATTCAAATTTGATAAATTTATCGATGTTTGATTAAGCTGGTTTTTGTAAGGTCGTACTATCCTATGGTCTTTACAAGATAAACAATTCTGATCAACAATAAACGTGCGGTGGGGCCCATTATTGTGATGACAGAAACTCATGATTTTCACTGCCCGCGTAAGAAGTTTTATCTCTTGTACTGTATGTGGACCTCTACGCAATTCTAGATGGTAAGCTTCCTGGTTAATTGTAGGGATAATTACACTGATTTCCCTTCTAGTTTCGGATAACTACTGGTCCACCTACATGGTTTCGAAAGTTACACTCTACTCACACCTTAATTTTGTGATGGTAACCTAGACCGCTAGATGGGGTTACCGTAAAGTGAAGTTACATTTTTACTTTTTTTTTCAATCAACAAAAGAAATTTGTTAATCTTTGGAAGGAACCAAAAAATTAAAAAGACTAAGGGCACACCGCCGAAAACACCACCCGAGATCCAAAAAAGGAAGGCAAAACGCCAACAAAAAAAAAAAAAAAAAAAAAGGACCTAAACCAAAACAACCGACAAGCTCCAAGCCCCGAAACCCCAAGATAGACACTAACAATGGAAACAAGGAGACATACACAACCGAAGCACCCTTGGCTAGAAATCCCAAAACTCACCAAAGTCCAAAGAGACAACAAAAAGCCTCAAAAGAACAAACAAAAAACAACACCCTCGCACCAACATGGATCCATAGATTGAAATTCCAAAGAGAAAGAAGCGTTATCGTCCAAATCTTCATAATCCCAAGCATCATCCTTCAAATTATCAAGGATAGAAGCCTCCATTTCAGCTATAATCTCCTCCTCCATTTCAACAAGCTTCTTTAAGTTGAAATTTCTCCCCCCTCTAAATTTAACGCCCAAACAAGCAATCGAATCCATCGTCTCACTAGATACCTTTTTACTTAGTAGTTTTTTCCATCGGTTCATAAGGCATTCTAGAAATGGGAAAAGCTCCGTTCCTTGAACTGTTACTTTCTTTCTTTCTTTCTTTTATGCTAACTTCTTGTACTCAAAAGACAAAGTACAAGAAGTTAGCAAGGCAATGGCAACAAAAAAAAAATTATCAACAATAAGATTTTATTAGAACTCGACAAAGAGTACATCGAGGTGAAAAGCCATGTCCATGCAAAAATTCAAGGACAAGGCAAGGCCAACACATCCAGTGAAAGGCTGAATAGAAAGCCAAAGAAAAGAAAAAGCAAAGAGCATTCCAATTAGCACAATTGGCACTCAAGTGCTAATGGCAACAAAGTTAGCACTCGAGCGATACATTCCAATTAGGCTGGCATAACTGTAATGCCCCACATTTTGGGAAACGTTAAATTATTATTACAACCGAAATACTTAAACAGTAATAGTAGTAGTAATAATAATAATAATAATAATAATAATAATAATAATAATAATAATAATAATAATAATAATAATCTGTCCTTCACAGATTACAAAAGGGCAGACCAGGTAAACTCTATAGCTTTTCAAATTCCTCTACCTGGTCGATCCCCATATCGGCAGCTCCTCCGGCTCCGAGTTCTCCATAATACTCCTCCTATTCATCACAATAATCTAGCATAATGTGTCAGAGTCGCAAAGCAACATAGTAGTATTATGCCGGGGTTGCACAAGTGCAACACTGTGAGCGTGGACGCTCAATAGATAACCCTACCTCATTCTTAAACTAGCAATTCTAGAACAATATAGGTGGTAAGTAAATAGTTGAAAATCATTTATAGGAAACAGTAAGTTCATGCGTAGTCAAATATCAGTTGTAGAATCAAATCAAAGTGCAATGTCAATATCTCGTATCAATTTCTCATAACATCATTCTTCTTTAAATTTCATCCATGTTATCATCTCCTATCACTCGAAAGTTATTGGCCCTTTCTCACGATCACCAACCTTTCCGCTTGAAGTCCCGGTTGCTCATATCACTGAATTCAACTAGTCTGTTTATAAGGTCCGTTCACTCCGCATCTCACACGATATAGTCCCGGCCGCCTTATATCACTGAACTCAACTAGTATATTTATAAGGTCTGTCTATCATGTGTTGTACACGTTTAGCACCAAAGACAACCAGTTCTCCCGCGAATCTGGGACAGTGCTCAAACGGTACTACCGTATTCAATTGTACACACTTAGCACTAAAGACAACCAGCTCTCCTGCAAATCTGGGACAGTGCTCAAACGCTACTACCGCACTCAATTGTACACACTTAGCACCAAAGACAACCAGTTCTCCCTCAAATTTGGGACAGTGCTTAAGCGGTACTACCGCATTCAATTCAAACCATTTCATCAATTCCGTTTTCATTCTCATTTCTCATTAATCTATCAATCAATCAATCGTTCATGTTCTCGTAAAACGTGTTGTGTCGTATCATCTCATGAAGCGTGCACATGCCATAATTTTCATAAAAATCCTCCATTTCAAATCGTTTCACGATAAATCTTCTGTTTAAAATCATTTCATGATAACCGTGTTACTTAAGGTATAAAATCTCATTGGTGACTTTCTTTAGATAAATGAGATAACCAGGAGAGTCCCAAAGCCGGATGGTCGAACGAATCCAGTTACTGTCACCATTCCTTTCTTAGACAGCGCGACACTCATCTTTTTTGATAGATCCTCAAAGGTGTTAGCCTTGGGTTATCTCACAGTCCAAGTACAGTCAAAACATCTTGAGGTTGCTTTAAGAAAAGTTTAGTCGGCTGCTTTCCAAAAATCAATCGGGCATTATAACTGCATAATTTTGTTTTCCAAGAGTTCATCAAGCATTATAACTGTGTATTTTGATAAGTCAATTTCAAATCGTGCATAGTAACGACTACGTGTGATTTTCAAAGTCTAAATTTTCATAAAATCACTAATCATCCAACATAATCTCGTCTAATCATATTTAAGCATAATAATGACATATTTAAAATGAACTAGAAAATACTAATCTAGGGCTAAGATAAAGTATCTACCTTAATTCCGATGTTTAGTCGGAAGCCGAATAGCTAGGTTGATTCTAGTGGCGTAACGGCTACTTGACTTGCTCAAACTACTTTCCTACTAACTTTTCTACTACTTTAGGATCGTAGGGTGGTTGAAGTGGTGGAGGGTGGTGGTTTGAGGTTGAGTTTTATGAAAACACTTCGAATCTCTCAAGAACACATGAAGAACTACAAAGGTGGTGGAGGAGAGGATTTTGGTGTGCCTTTCCAAATGAAGAATCCTTGCTATTTATAGGCAAAACAATGGGTACACGCTCCCCCCAAAATGGCCAGCATTCTCCCCTCCCCACAAGTGTCCAAAAAACATTTTGTAAAAGTAAAAATGTAGGCTTTTTAGGCTAGTTTTAGGATAAGGTCAACTTGCTAGGTTTTGTCCAAGTAAAATGGGTTCGTAGGTTCATAGGAAATGACATATAGTGTCTAGGTTTGTTGGGTTGGGGCATAGACAACTTATTATGGGGAGTTTTGGGTACTAGTTATACACACGAAACTAGTCACGAGGTGTCAAAAATATACATACATATATATGCACATAACTTTAGTAAAAGCAAACCTATGGTCAACTATTTATAGCCTTATGTAGCTATTACTAATAGGATAAAAAGTGTCCCATTTATTAGGGGATAAGTTCCCCTCCATCGGGATGAAAAATACCCTATAAAGTTGGTTTGTGCGCGAAAAATACAAACTAATGTACCACGAAAATAAATAAGGAGCTACTAGTTTTAAGGAAATAAATAAGGGTGTTTGGAAATCCCTAGGTAATCTTCCTAATAATTAGGAGAATCCGAAAAGTATAATGCTTAGGAATTTAGAAGAATAAACGACGCCGAAATGCTCGAGAACGGGCGTGCTGAAACACGCCCGTAAAATTATACGGTGAGGGAAGTAATTTTTCTCCCCTTTTTAACTCCCAACCGACCCCTCTCTCTCCCTCATAATTTCACAAAATTCCAAATTAACATGTAGTAAAAGTGTAGTCAAAGTCAACTTTAAAAAGTAAAAGTCAAAATTAGACATATGTCTAATTAGGTTTCCAAAATTAGAAATAGGTCCAAATTAGGCAATTAATGAGGTGGTACTAGGTATAAGGAGACAAAATAAGAGTTGGGGGATTTGTAGGGCTTTCCGGATGCAATACGGTGTAATACCTGGTGTGCACGCGTTGATTTACGACGCGGAAAATTAATAAGGCGAAATAACGAATTTTTATTTGAATTATTTAAACTAAATACTAAATTATTTTAATTGGCGATATTAAAATTTAAATACTCGAATTAATAAGTATAAATTTTTATTTCAAAATTTCGGGTTATTACAATAATCACCAAGCAAACAAAGTACAAAATTATAATCAAGTTCATACTAGAATAATACGAGAAATTATTTTTAATATGCTTTCAATCATTGCTTCGCACGGCCTCATCACCACAAATTTGTGTAGTGCCCACACCACAATGTGTGGAGCCCACACAAATATGTGATGCAAAGCCCTATATAGCAATGCACTTGGAGCATGAAATAATCACTCAGTTAAATACACGAACAAAAAGATAAAAACATCAAATTTTAATACTGCTACTGATTCTACCCATGCATAATCCAACTCTAACCTTACCGTGTCAAACCCAAAGAGCTAGCCTTGATATTCCTTCGATTCAGATTTGCTCATCTCTTATAGCAATAGCATAATACCAAATTTTATCAGCTCTGATAAATGGCAGATGTGATTTTAGCTTCGTATTCAAATGATCTTCGTCTTGAATTCATCTTGCTTACTGTAATAATTCAAAATTATAAATCCTTCAAAATTATTTGTTGCTCTTGGAGAAATTAGTTGTAATTATTTGAATATTGAAAAAACCCTAGTTCAACTAGGTTTGATGATTTGCTATGTATGAACCCTAATAGAATATCTAACAATCAGTAATATCAATCAATCACACAATGGAAAGCAAACGATCATAGAACACCAAGATAAACGTGAAAACCCCTAAATGGGTAAAAAAAAAAAAAAAAAACCACGGGAAGGAATAAAAAACGCTATAATCAATGTGTAGCTACAAGCAATCTTACCAATGATTAGAATCCTCACAATCAAGTCTAAGAACTTCTTGCCAAATCCACGTTCACCACACCCAGTGCTTTTAACTGCCACACCCTTGAATCCACAATTCTAGGGCTTTTCTCATATAGTTTGGAAGAAAGCAATATCAAATCCTCTTGGGAGATATATTTACCACTCAGTGATACATGGATCGTATCTGTACTCCAAAATGCACATCAAAATACTCTCGAAGATGAATCTTCAGCACAATAAGTCCATCGACTTTCAAAAAGTCTTTGAGAAACATGAACCCTAGCCGCCACTAGTGTTTTAATGATGAGTAGGAGCACAGGGAACAGAATGTGGTTGTTGTGTTATAAAAAATGACCTAATAGTTGTGTATTTATAGTTGCCGAATTTGGTCATATTGCTGAACATTTTGAAAACCAATCTAAATGTTTTGCTGCCAGACAGACTTGAAAACTGCTCGAGCCAAATATGCAGCCTTCAACTTCTTCTCCAATGTGTTCAACCCCTCTTGACTAAAACCGACCGCACTAAAAAAAAAAATACACATTGAAACGATTTCTTTCCCATAATCCTAAAACAGACACTCAAGAAAAATAAGAAAAAGAAATACAACTCAACAAATTGGAATAGTGGCAAACATGGGTTTTGGTCATGAGCGTGCCAACCAAAAGGGAGTTGGATATGTGTGCATATGCATATATTACTTACCAATATACTTTTGGGAATTGATGAAGTGTGCAGTTTTATGGATTCAGTGTCTCTCCTGGTTAGTAGCATCTTTTGTTGATAGCTATAAATATTTTTTGCAGCATATATTCATTGATTGGTGGTTGTTAAGTCCACCAGGTACTCTCGGCTTGAGTGTGAAAAATGTCTTAGTAGAAAGGTAAGAATTGAATTTATGTATGTGAGATAGTACAGTCGGCCTAGGTGCTCATTAATTGTTCAATTGGGTTGGAGAACGCACTACGGATTGATTTTGGAGTCAAGAAGATATAACCAGTTCCAATTGTCTTATTTAAACATTTCAGTAGTGTTTTATGCTAGGATTGATTGCCCAATGAATACGGTGTTTGTGCGTAATGAAGGGGATTAAGGAAATGAACCATTAATGTTTTGGATTTTAATAAACATGATCCTTTACGGAGTTCCAAATAACTTCATACATTTGCTGATCTTGACGCGAGTGAAATTAAAATCAGAACTCTTGCATAATTAGAAGTGTCAAGTTTGAGGTGGCAGTTAATCAACTTACAAAGCCAACGCATCTAATTACCTGTAAGATAACGTATACGTTAGACCAATTAAGATCATCTAGGAAGTTGGAGAAGTTGTGTATAATTTGATTTTACTACTGAAGCAATCGGATGTGACATCTTTCACGTGCCTATATTGAAAATGACATCTTATACGGTTAAAGGAAAATGCTATCGATTCTGCTACAATTTGTATTTCAGCACCATTTTAGTTACTTCAACTTTGGGCATTTCCCACTAATTGGTCCTACCCCTATTTCACCCCATCACGGTGAGCCTAGAACTTCGCGTTGGAACAAACTCAACTCGAATATCAACCTACCCCTGTTTGAAAGCTCTTTCACTGGCTAAAAACTCTAAATGGTGACCTTACGTTGTTGATTGAAGGACTAGCACCACCCCTCTTATTACAAAGAAACCAAACAATCGTTGTTGTATAATTCAAGATTGGAATGGAAGTTAAGATCTTTCTTTCACTACTCAAAAGCTTCTGAGTTGGTGGAGTTGATGGCTGTAAAGAGAAGTATTTGCCAAACCGCACAACAATGCAATTTGGTATTGATCAAGCTATTTCTGTTGGTGTATCAGGTTTGAATATCAGCGGTGACAATGTCAGATTCTTTGTTCTACCAAGGTCATTTGAGCCTGGTTTCGGGGAGATGTACGAAATGGTGGGAAAATATGATAGTGAATTACAAGGCTACGATTAAAGATATGGCGGTGGAAAAGAGAAATGAAATGATGTCTAAAGCTTTATTGTGTCTTAAGGAGAATGGGAATGGAGATCGTTTTCATGGATCAAGTGCATCAAAAAGTCCAATTGCATCAGTTGAGGCCCAAAAAAGTAGTGAATCAATTGTGTTGAAAATTCTAAAGGGTCTTGGAAAAGTTTCTCTAGTATCAACAATATCGAACATCAAAAAGAACAATGAGTTTGCATCTCCTAACATTCCTTCTGGGAGCAAGGAGCTAATATGTTCTGACTTAGACATTGACGACTAGGTTCCAATCATAACTAATTATAAGAAAAAGGGTGACGTCAGTCCAACTAGGAATTCCCAAGAATCATCTTCTAGTCAGGCAATAAAGAGCAAGGTCTCAATTGGATCAAGAAGTCTAATGAATTGTGGGAAACCAAAATCATCCCCAGCTTCAACAAAATTGAACTTGAAACAGAGCCATTGGAAAACATGTTTTCCCAATTGTAGCAACTCTCTCTAAAGGAATACTAGTGCCAATAGCCCTTGTAGTTCTTGGAAGTCTTTATAAGGACTTATACTATTAAAGAAAAAACTATGGACTTTGCTACAATTTGTGTTTCAGCACCATCTCAGTTACTTCAGCTTTCGGCATTTGAGCACTCCCCTTTGATTGGTCATACCCCTATTTTGCTCCATCCTAGTGAGCCTAGAATCGAGTGTTAGAACAAACTCAACTCAAATATCAACCTACCCCTCTTTCAAACAGCTCTTTTGCTAGCCAAAAACTTGAAATGGCGCCCTTGCGCTGCTGATTTGGAGAACTGGCACCACCCCTCTACGAATAAACCAAACAATCATTGTTGTATAGTTCAAGTTTGGAAGGGGAGTTGATATCTTCCTTCCACTGCTTCAAGGATTTTGAGGTTGTTCGAGTTGATGGCCGAAAAGAAAAGTATTTGCCAAACCGTGTGGCAAAACAGTTTTGTATTGATTAAGATATTCCTGCTAATGTATCCAGTTTGATAATCGGCGGTGATAATGTCAAGCTCTTTGTTTCGCCAAGGTCGTTTAAGCCTAGTGTTTTGGGGAGATATATGAAGTAGGGAAACATATGATGGTGGATCGCGACGCTACGATAAAGATGTGCTGTGGAAAAAAGAAATGAAATGATGTCTAAAGCTTTATTGTGCCTTAAGGAAAATGGGAATGGAGATGGTTTTCATGGATCAAGTGCATCAAAAAGTTCAATTGCATCAATTGAGGCCCAAAAAAGTAATGTATTCATTGTGTTAAAAATTCTGGATCGTCTTGGAAACTTTCTCTAGTTTCAACAATATCGAACATCGAAAAGAAAAATGAGTTTGCTTCTCCAGACATTCCTTCTAGGAGCATGGAGCTAATATGTTCTGACGTAGACTATGACGACTAGATTCCAATCACAACGCATTACAAGAAAAAGGGTGAAGTCGGTCCAGCTAAGAAATCCAAAGAATCATCTTCTAGTCAGGCAATAAAGAGCAAGGTCTCAATTGGATCAAGAATTCTAATGAGTTGTGGGAAACCAAAATCTTCCCCAACTTCAACAAAATCGAACTTAAAACAGAGCCATTGGGAAACATGTTTTCCCAAATGCAGCAACTCTCTCTAAAGGAATACCAACATCCCATGTAGTTCTTAGGAATCTTTATAATGACTCATACTGTAAAAGGAAAAAGCTATGGATTCTACTACAATTTGTGTGTCAGCACCATTTCAATTACTTCATCTTTGGGCATTTGAGTATTTCCCTCTGATTGATCCTATCCCTATTTCACTACATCCCGTGAACCTAAAATTGCGTGTTGGAACAAACTCAACTTAAATATCAACCTACCCCAAGTTCTAACAATTCTTTGGCTAGCCAAAAACTTTACATGACGCCCTTACACTGCTAATTTGGAGAACTGGTGCCACCCCTCTTATTACAAAGAAACCAAACAATCGTTGTTTATAGTTCAAGTAAAGGCCCTTATGTTTTTCTCTCTTTGTAAAATCGTGATTTATGATTTGTTTTGAAGTGCTATGTTGATAGTATTTGGGAAGTCAACCATGTGATTTAGCTGCCGGAAGGGCTGTTTTGACTTGAAATGTGAAATACCTTACTTTTGGGTTGGCGCATTGAACCGATCTTTGTGAAAATATTTTTTGAGGATTAAGATAAAGCTTTGGGCAAGTTGGAGGGCCTATGGAGCCATATTTGAAAATACACTACTTTGAGATTTCGTAAATTTGGTAACTTTGTTCTTGGTGAGGAGAGTTGACTTTTGATCTATTTCAAATTACCATTTCTAGATCCCACTATTGTTTCTGAATGGGGGGTACTTCCTTACTTACATGTAACATTTTAATTTGGTATTTTTAAGTAGTGAAAGTTGGTATTTTTAAGTAGTGAAGTGTAAGTAAGTAGTGTTGGCCTTTGTAGTGTTGCCTAGGTATTATAGTGATGTCTGCCTACTGTATAATCCAGAATCTTTGGGTATCGATACTAGGTTTTAAGGGTATCGATACCCACTTAATTCACAAAATTCCAGAACCTTCTGGTATCGGTACAACGTTGCAAAGGTATCGATACTTATGGGTTTCGAGCAAATTTTATAAAATTGATTTCGAACTTTTCACTGCATTTCATAAAACTCATTTCTCTCTCCACAGCCTTCTCTCTTCTCCTCTACCTTCTCTCTACATTTTCTCCATGATTCCTTGAAGATCAAACCTCCAATCAAGCCAAATCTTCATCTCCTCTACAAGGGTTTTTTCTTTTTCCTCTATTGATTTGCTTGGAGCTTGAGTTTTGAAAATTAGGGTTTTGCTCTAAACCCATTCAAGTAGGGATTTCACTCACTTCTCCTTATATCTATGTGTTTAGATCATTAATCTAGTTTTCTCTTTAAGTTCTTGGAATTTTGTATAAATCTCTAGAAGAGGGTTGTGTGTTTTTGACTTATCTAGTATATTTATCTTCATTGATCGTGGATCTAGATGATTTATGGAAAAATCCATGTTTTGATTGAAGGGTTTGTAGCTTGAATCGATTTTGGAGCTTCTGTGATATTCTTACTTGTGCATCAAATTGTTTTCATAATAATGAAATTGGGGTATTTGTACAAGCATTTAAGGCATGGATTGGTGGTGACACTTATGGGGTGGATCCATGATGAAATTACGAATATACCCTGACTGAACAAGTTTGGCAAGACTTGATATGTTAAATTCTTGGTAAACTAATTCATTGATGGGACTGTCTATGGATTGTTTTCGTGTCTAAGCCTCTAGTTTCTAACATTCTTTGATTGATTGCTATTTTCATGGAGTTGGGTGTTATGTGTTGTTTGTTCTTCATATTCTATAAGGATCCTAAATGTTATCATGGGTCTATTGATGAAATCAAAATGTGTGGTTGTGTTGAGTAAATTGAATACTTAATGAAGAGTCTGCGGGGTCCTGAGTACCTGGAATACTTAACAAAGGATCTACGAGTCCCACGTATCTGGAATACAAAAAGTTCGATTAATAGAGAAAAGACTCGGGTTAGACTATGGTGACTTTAGCGAATGTGCGAGTTCAAAGAAAAGTCCCGGGGAAAGCCGTGGTGACTCTGGTTTCTAGGGAAAGACCCAAGCAAGGTTGAGGTGATCTAGGGATTGTCTATTAAAGAAAAGACCTGGGAGAGGCCGTAGTGACTTAAAACATGATGATAAATGGATACTCCCAATGAATATTGAGACTTTTAAAGTGCTTGTGTGTGTGGGTCTCGGATGTGCTTATGTGTGTGTGGAATGAGGATTTGAATAAAAAGGACTTTTGCAAATAGATTCATGCATTGTAGGTTCACCCACTTGCACAGTACACCACATACATATATAGAGTTTTTGTTAGAGATTTTTCTACTGGACAAGTGTATGTTCAACCCTATCATTTTTAGGTACAAAGCCATGATCATGGATTGGAGTGCATCATACTATTTTTGAAATCCTATTGAAGACTAGGGAGAGTTACTCAATCCCCATGTACTTTTGATATCTTGATGATGTAACTTTGACTTATCATAATTTGGAGATTTAAAAGCTTGTAGTAATTTATCTCTTTTTTGACATTTTGGGTTGTAATACTTTAACTATATTTGACTTGTGATTTATGAAATGGATGTTTGCATTTCATTTATGGGTATTTATTGGAAGCCTTGGGCTATTTTTTCATTATGAAATATATGGAAATTATGTTAAAAACTTAGGGCGTGATAAAGATCTTTCTTCCACTACTTAAAGGCTTCTGAGGTTGTCGCAGTTGAAGGTTGTAAAGAGAAGTATTTGCCAAACCGCGTGGCAATGCTACGCTGTCCATATTTAATCCGAGCAAATAACTCCTCCCTAATCCAAGCCAATCCACCCCAAACCCTGTTATCCATTTCAACAATAAAACAAACCAAGTACTATTTTATCTTTCCTTAATACCAAAATCTTCTAAATTAAGTATTACTTAATCCCCTCCATAAATGTCACATCAATGTGGGTCCACCCTCCATAAATAATACTCTCTACTATTTTATCTCCTCACTATTTTATCCACTCAAAACTTATCTCGCATCTAATCGAACCATTCTATCTCTAATATTCCTAGACCTACGGGTATTCCTAATCTATTTAGAATTAGGAAAGCTAAGGCTATAGGGCCCGAATGGCACTGTGATTATTCACACCCAAAATCTGAGGAACCTCTTACGGAGAATCAACCTTTCAAAAGCCTATAAATACAACCCTTAGGCGTAAGGGACAGGTATACAACTCTTGCAATCCTATAGCTTGAGTTCGTTTCTCTTCTATGTACATCACAAAACAACTCACTTAGGCATCGGAGGGTGTTGGTTGGTACTATATTTGTGTCCTTAGTTTCTTTTTACAAGTTATTGTTTGAGTAACGCTGAAAACCGATTCCTAAGGTATTAATTAATTGATATCGACGAAATCAATAATAAATATCAATTAATAATGGACATATATAACTATATCGCATCATATTTATTATCTTTAAACTTCCCATTCATTTGCATGGCTTTTTCACGGTTTCACCACTACATGGATCATATGTTTCAGGTATACATGTGGTGGTGGTTTTTCCCTCATTCTCTAGGGGTTTTTTTTTTTTTTTTTTTTTCAGAAAAGGAGGTGAAGTACAACAAAAATTCCAAAAAGTAAAGTTGATAAATTAGAAGGAAAATAGCCATGACCCACACACGGCCAAAGAAAAATATCCCAACCCCGAACTCAATTCAATTTGAGATAAATAAGTGGAATGGAGAAATCAAGACCATTGTTGACCCAATAGTCTTTGCTTTGGCGCACATGTGGGAGGTAGCTAGCTAGCGGTCTTGAAATCACTATTCTGTCTTAACATACCCTAAAGACATGAAAAATTAGACATAGGTCTACGAATATGCGCCATGATGAGTTTACGCGTGGGGATTTCCTCTCTCTTTAGTATTCAGATTCGACTTAGGTCCGACCTTGAGATTCTCGGAACATAAGATGAATTTGTAAAGCAGGGGTCCTATATTTTCTTTTTAAAAAAATAAAAATAAATTTAACCTTAAAATGATAGTTAATTCGTTTTGTCTTTGTTTTGATTAAAATTAGTTTTTCGTCATATTATTTTTTGCACCGGTAAAAAAATATCCCTTTGGTACTGTGAGTTTGTGAGAGGACAAAAATTTTATGGAGAAGGAAAAGAGTGGCCCCTTAAATTGAATCATGTACTTATTGGATAAGGAAACTAAGCTTTTCTGCTGGGCTAGCTAGCTCATTGATCATTATAAGCGATAGATTAAATATATATTATATGTTTTGGTGTACCTATCCGAGACCCAAATTTTGGGAAATAATTCAGATGCTTAAGTCGGAGTCGGCCACCTTGCTCGCCTTAGCTCAAGGCTAGCCTTGGACTCACCTTGCCAGTAATTTTTTGGGCCACCTCACCTGAATCCATGCATAAGCATTTGATACAACAGTGAGAGGGTTGTAGACATTAGTACGATGTGAATGCAAACTAGCTCTGCAGCTTGCACACACACACACACAAAAAAAAAAAAAAAAAAAACAAAACTCCGGTTTGACTAGTTCTCCCCAAATTTTTTGTATTTTTATTAGTCTTTTTTGAATTTTTGTTAGATTTAAGGTATATTTTATGGATTAATCATTTGTCTACAAGAGAGGAGTCTAAAAGTGATTAAAACATAAAATAAAAAAAATTATGACCAAAAAAAAAAATCACAAAAGTTAAAAAAATACCAACAGCTGTTATTTTGTGTCTAAGTGACACCTTATATGAACACTTTTCAATTTCGGAACACATTTTTTACTATTCAGATTCCTCTCATCAAAACGAATGATTAATTTCAAAATTTATGAAGAACTATTAAACAAAAGATTACGAAAAGTAAAACACTGAAAAAAAATATATATGAGGCCAAAAATTTGGAGAGATTATGAGAGGGACTAAAACACGCATGGCATCAACAAAGGGCGAGTTTACTTACCCAAAAACAAAGGTTAAGTTTCCATTATTCACTAAATAATATTATTCGATATTTTCAATATTTAACTAAAAATCACTATTCAAGATGAGCCATTTCTTCTAACTAAATATAGTGGCACTTTTAATAGAAACGATCTCGTTATCTTTTGGCATTAGGCTAAAGACAAAAATAATAATAATAATAATAATAACGTTAACTTGCCGAAAATGTTTTGGAAACATATCATCAGTTGCATTAGTGATGACATATATGCAATTTTTACTGCATATATTTTCTGGAAACTCATATTTCAATAGTACTAATAATATTGGATTTTGATGCAATATTTGGCACCATGGACAGCTCATCATTCGAGTGACAATGGAATATTCTTGTTTTGTGAGGTGAAAGTGAGCTTTAAGGAAGAGCATAATCGCTTGTCCAGATTTTTAGTCAAAAGTCGATTGATAATATCAATCGGGTAAGAATAATTATTTTTAGTGAAGCAATCTATCCATTTAAATCAACTATATGTGCCAAAAAAAAATCAACAAATTCGCTTTCATTTAAAACTTTATATATCACGGTAACTCGGTAGTTTTATGCTATAATTAAAACTAAAGATCTCATGTTTGAATTTTCTCTAGTGATGCCTCGACTTAACCGATGCCTGTAATTTATGGCAGACTGTCAATATTCATTGCTTGCCCTTCAAAAATGGTTCATAGTGTCCTTCCCTTGGAGAGGTTCCTCATCGTCATAGCGAATGAGAAGAAGAAGAAGGAGAAGAATTGCAAAAATATGAGTTAGCCATTGTCAGGAAAAAAAAATGAATTTTCAATACTACATTAAATGCTTCTATAGTAATCCCTCTGTCCATTTTTAAATGTGTTACTTTGTAAATTCAACTTATTAAAAAAATATTATTATTACACCCTTCGCATAAATTTTAATTACCTCGACTTTACACCTTTCACATCAATTTTTTAATTCACTTTCCAAAATTATCCTCCATTTTTACTCATTAACTCTTTACCCACTAACTTTTCAAAAGAGAAAAATAACAATTGTACGAACTTTTACTCATAACTTTTTAAAACACGTATTACTCCTTTGGCTAAAAAGAAAAGACTGGTTTTTTGGTTTTTTTGTTTTGTCCTTATTCAATTTTTTTTGCATTTGTTAGTTTTCGGTTGATTTTTTGTGGTCTCTTGGCTTGTCTCGGCGAGAGGAATCTAAAAAGTATAAAATTATTAGCCAAACTTAAAGTTTTGTGAATAAAGACAAAAAATAATCCAAAAAAGTAGTTTATTTTGGTTTCTTTTCGGCTTTATTAAAAAACTATTACTTTTTACCATAATTTTATACTCTTTGGATTCGGCTCGACGAGACGAATCCAAAAACCATGAAAACTTGACGCAAAATTAACAAATGCAAAAAAAAAATCGAATAAGAACAAAACGAAAAAAAAACTAAAAAACCAAAAAACCAGTTTTTTCTTTTTAGCCAAAGGAGGCAAATCGAAATAGTCCACGATAAAAAAAGAGATGGAGAGAGTAGGACAATAGAATCTGATGAGAATGATAAGGCTTGAGATATATGTTGTTAAGCAAAATGATTCGCTAAGTTGAAAAGTGTGCACCTACACATTTTTGTTTCGGCAATTTAATTAGTCTTTGCATGTCATGATAAATGGATCTCAAACAGACCTCTGAGTCACTTTTATTCCTATGATGGGCCGAATTCGCCCAAGGTTTCTTTCCTATTGTGTTCGACCCCGAATGGGCCAAATTGGGACCTGAGCAAAACTACTGACGTGCTTCCTGAATCTCTTATCCCAAAGGTCCTGGCCATTAACTTACCTTCTGGCACTTGCCCAAACCAATATGTTTGGCTATTCACAACATCGGGACATGATATGCGCAGGAGAATTAATCTTTCTTCTATCTCTTCAGTATGGATTTACAAAGATCATAATGTTTGGAATATGGTATGGAATCTAGATCTCCTGAAGCATATTAAGGTCTTCGTCTGGACGTGTTAATTTAAAAGGAATCTCGTCGGTGAAAAGGGACCTGGCTATTCGTCTGAACAACTTCACCCCAACGTGTCCATTATGTGACTCTGAAGAAGAAACTATCGACCACTTATTTTGCTCCTGCCATCATATGGTTTCGATCTGGAATGGTAGCGATTTTTTGCAATCTTGTCTACATTTTCTAATGGTATGATATTTAAGGAATGGCTCTTGGATTGGATGTTCGGCTTCATTTGGATAGGCTGAAGCTGTTCAATTCTTTATTGTTCTCCTTTGGGCTATTTGGAAGAATAGAAATCACTTGGTCTTCTTGAATGTCCCTTTTCATAGAGATGATGTTCTATCAATGGCAAATAATAGCGCACATTGGTTCCATAGAGCCTCGATCTCTCTGGCTCATAAAGGCCAAGCATACGCCATCACCTCACTACAAATTTTCTTCACTTATTTTAAAACTATATTGATTCATGGTCCATGCAGAGATCAATCATGCATTCTCCACGTGGACGGTGCTTGGAAAGAAGAAAAGGCATGGAGTAGCCTAGGATTCACAGCTAGTCTCCCAAATGGAAGTCTGATTGCACAACATTCCATATCAACATATAGCAATGACCCTCCCCAAATAAAAATTAAAGCAGTTCAACAACCAGCTAAATGAGCTCTAAATCACAATTAAAAGGTTATATTTTTTTGTGACTGTTTTAATGCCGTCATGTAGCAAAAGAGGAAGATTAATTGATGTCATCAACATGACACCTTTTTTATTCATAACCTAAAAGTAGAGATAGACAAGCTATCTTTCTGTAGAATTTCAAAGGCTAGTTTTAAGGATGTTTAGCGGGCTCATCTCCTTGGCAAGCATGCTCTTGCCATTTTTATTCCACTCCAGGACACTGGGGATGGAGATCATTTTGACACCGCTAACGTTTTTGACTAGTGGTTTTTGTTGTCGTTTGTTCTTCTATGTTTTCTATGTTGTCTATCCTTGTATGTTTTGACTCTAGTATTTCAGGTTGTTTTGTTGATCAGTAGTATTTCAGGTTGTTGAGTAATGAAATTTCTACCTCTTTATTGAATCGGTTCAGTAGAGAATTTATATCCTTTTAGGGGTTTTAGGGAATTTGCAGCACTAGAGAGATAGAGCACCCACTTATAGTCTTGTTTTCTTCAACTTTTTATTTTTGGTTTGGGGTTTCATTTTTTTTTCCTTCCATTTTTAGATAGGAAAGAAGCTATACTAAAATGAAAAAAAATTTAAAAAAAAGAAGGAAATTACTCCGACCGTCGTATGCTTAGCTTTTTTGTTTGACACATATAGTGAGTTGCGTCACTTTTTTTTTATCAAAAATGATTGTGACACAAACTTTGTGCCACAATCAACCACAACCCCACTCACATGGGGTGTGGGTCCCACATGGGCTCCACATGCAAGCCCCACACCCCATGTGAGTGGGGTTGTGACACAAAATTTGTGTATGTATCATTATTCTTTTTTTATACTAAAATTTTCCCGACTCTAAAAGCAGTAAAAATTATACTTGTCAGAATTTAAAAAAAGAAAAAAGAAAACAAAAAGTGCATTTCAATCCGAGCTGTCGGATGCATTTTTGGAAGGTTCGGATGCACCGAGCAGGTACCACGTCACCCGTGCCCTATTTGCGCCCAAGTTTTTCTCGTTATTAAGAGATTGTACCAGTGTTTAATGTTTTTATCTTATTGTTTGATAATTCAAGGTGGATGACTTTTGATTCGCAATCCATTCCTAAAGGCCCATTGTTCCGCCTCATGGGCTGATGCTCTGTTGTCAAGTTTTTTGTTCCAGATCCAGGTATCCAATGGACCATATCCTCTCGCACCAGCCCTAATCCAGTGACCTGGCCCATATGAAGTACTAGTACTTAGCTCCAGCCTCCATGCAACGTTTAATTAGGGACCTGTGTTGTGTCGATTCAGCCATTCAACTTACCTTTCGTGTTTTGTGCCCTATCTAGTTTATTAATTGTGTCGTGCCATATTGCATCAAGTAATTTAAGCCCAAATGAATTCATGGACAAGCGACCTGTCACGTCGTGTTCTTATCCATGTCTAATCGACCGTCTTGTAACGTCAACAATAAAAAAAACCCTAAACAAATATTATCAATGTCTTATTGAGTTAATTAAATCATCATTTTTTTTTTTTGCACCGGGTAAGTTCTATTCTCTTACAATTAGAACAGTTATGTTCTCATCCTTTTTTAATGTAAAATGTCTTTTCTACCCTTTTTTATTATTGCCTATTAATATATGCAGATATTGTTTCCTAATTAAGGGGAATTTGATTAAAATTGAAGAAAATGTGTTTTCCTAATCAAGTGGGATTTGTTCGAATGTTACAAACAGGAAATAGGAGGAAATCAAAATGAATATTTGATACAAAAAATTTATCGTATTTAATTTGATAACGACCATGTACTCATGGTAAAAAAATATCCCAACTAGTAAATATGTCCCTCAATACACTTTTTTTTTTTGGTGAAACGGAAATTTATAAAACTAGAACAAAGAGAGTCTTAGAACAATAACATACATAGCAAACATAAAAGGAGAGAGAGGAATCTCAGGAAATTTCAGAGTACGCAACAGAGTGTGCATTGCTTGGTTGCAAAAATTTGTACTGAGATAAGATGCAGATTGTTGTCACTTCGTCATATCCCACTTGGATCAATAGCACTATTTGAAGCATGGAACATCCCACATCATTCCAATTCATAGCTTATTGTGTTTATGGTTGAATTATACTTGCTATTGTGCTACTGCTATTGTATCTAAATTGGTTCATTGCTACTCACACCTATACTGACATGTTTTCATTATAACAGGTCCTCCCGCTAGCGTTGATAGGAAAGCATCAGTTGATTAACTAACATCCCAATTGGGGAAGTGTGTTTTGCAGGTCTGAAGTATGTACATCTGCATGCTTGATCGGGAGTAGTTTGTGTGTGCAGATCTTCCAGCAAGGGTTACATTGCCAGCTACCATGGCTCATGGCTCAAGGATCCTTCTGCTGCTGGTTGCTCAGTGGAAGGCCACTATGCAGAATATTATTGCAGATCCAAGATCAGATGTGATCATTCTGGCCAATTAAAGGAATTAGATATCCAGTGGGCTGCTGTTTGCTGGCAGCAGATCAGAGTGTTGATGCTGCTGTCCTTGACTGCATTGCAAGGGCAGGTTGTTGACATAATTGGGATCAGTGATCAGTGATCAGGTTGTGGATCTCCTAAAATGGGAGGTAACTCTTACTCATTAATTGATGTTATGTGGGTTGCAAGGGCTGTTGCAACCTGCTGCATTTCTTTATGTTACTTCTGCATCATTAGTTGTTATGTGGATTGCAAGGGCTGTTGCAATCCTCTATTGTTGATGCTAGTGTTATTGCTTTATGCATAGATTGCTTTGTGCTCTATTGATGTTTTATGGATTGCAAGGGCTGTTGCAATCCACTACTATTGCAACCTGTTGTAACTATTAGTGTTATTGCTATATCCCTAATAGTGTTACTCTTGATGTTTGTTGCTATATTTGTTACTCTGGATAGGGTCATTC
Organism: Vaccinium darrowii; assembly: GCA_020921065.1. NCBI lineage: Eukaryota > Viridiplantae > Streptophyta > Magnoliopsida > Ericales > Ericaceae > Vaccinium > Vaccinium darrowii. The sequence goes on along the minus strand of CM037162.1, from coordinate 26,289,270 downwards.
ACCTGAGATACCACAATTCCAAATAAGATGCTATCCAAATTCTGTTAGGTTGAGGTGATCTATTCAATAGTGATTTGGGCCTAGCCTAGGGGGGTTGTCCCTTGGCATGTCTGATCCCTTTTGGGAGGGGGCTTCCTCCCGTGCCTAGCCTGGGGGGGTTGTCCCCTGGCATGTATGACCCCTTTGGGGAGGGGGCTTCCTCCCATATAATTGCTTCCCAATTACACTGCTGCTACTGCACTGCACTTACTGGTTCTGATGCTGCTAACTGCTGTTGCAGCAGTTGCTGTTACTTACTGCTGCAACTGTCTCACTTCTGTTTCTGTTAATTCTGTCACTTCTGTTACTGTTACTGCTGCAAAATGTTACAGCAGTCCTGCTGTTACTTACTGCTACTGCTGAGATCTACTGCTGCTGCCATTTTGTTGCTGCTGCGTATTGCTGCTGCATCTGTAATTCTGAGATCTCTGCTGCTGTATTGCTATTGCTATACTGCTGCTGTGCTGTATTGCTCTATTGCTCTGGGTTATTCAAGTTTCAAACGTCACTCTGCCCAAATTTCTATGAATTAGCCTGGATGGTACTACTTCAATTGTTGGTACTTTATTGTTGCACCCCTATTGTTGATCATCTCTGCTGATATTACACCCTCATTTGTCACTGCTGCTGCACCTATATTTGCACTCCCTGCTGCTGCTAATCATGCTCATGGTCATGCTCAAGCTTCAATGTGAACTTTGGTTCCATTTTGTATGTTTCTCTTCCATCTCCTTAGATGGTCTAGAAACATTTAGCTACTATTTTTGTTACTAGGTTTTAGTTTGTACTTATTTAGTCACTTACCCCTACCCTTTGTTGCCTTGTTGGCCACCCCTTTTCTTGTTTACTTTGTTTTGTTTTCTTTCTTTTGTTTTTTGTCCTCCTGGGGTATGCCCCTTGTAGGCTGTATATCCGGTTAGCTTTTTTTTCTATTTCAAGCTTATTTACCCAAAAAAAAAAGGAGAGAGAGGGCTAATCCCTATAGTGCCTAGTACCTAGGGCATCTTCAATGACGAAGTGGCGAACGGATTGTAGAGAGTCCTCCGTGACACCCCCTCTATAGTGCCTAGTACCTAGTATTTTTGTTTTTTTTTGCGGGATTTTTTTTTCATGTCCGATACATGCATTTTATTTGAACATTTCATTTATCAAATTTCTATTTTCTTTTTGTAAATACTTCATTCGTCCCTTTTTAAATGTCCTTTTAAAAAACATTTATTTTCTTAGACATAAAAATATATACTTCCCTAGAATTTTTTAAATTATTTTGTACCAATTTAAAGCAGTCAATGAAAAAAAAAACCTTTCGGTATTCTTTGCTAGGTGCAAAGCACTGAGCACATGCACAGAAGCACTGCTGGTTTGCAGAACGTTTGTTACCTACTCAATTATTATACCAAAGACTGATCAAAATAGAGACCTGACCATAAACGCTCGTCTACCTACCCAACACTCTTCTTCTTCATAAACATTCCCCTCCGAGAAACTCTCAATTTTCCTCTCTCTCTCTCTCTCTCTCTCTCTCTCTCTCCCACAACCCCTCCTTTCACCGCACCTGAAATCCAACACTTTCTTCAATGAGGCCGGCCGGGATCCTTGCCGGAATTTTCCTACTCCTAGCACTCTACTGTGGAACCGACCCCTTCAAGCACAGCGCAATCTCGTATTTCCCCGACTTCGAAGCCTACAGAGTCGAACTGCCGCCGTGGTCGGAGGTTCCGACGGAGAAAGACGCCGAGAATCTGCTGCAGAAGTCGGAAATTAAGTTTCTGAACCAGGTCCAGGGCCCAGAGAGCATCGCCTTCGATCCTTTGGGCCGTGGGCCATACACGGGGGTTGCCGACGGCCGGGTTTTGTTCTGGAACGGCGAGGGTTGGACTGATTTTGCGTATACTTCGCCTAATCGGTGAGTCTTTCGCGGGGTTTTGGGCTTTGTTCTTTGAATTTGTCGGGTAAATCGCAGCACTAGACCTGTTATTTTATAATATTTCACTTTGTCCTCTTTTAACTTCGTAGTTTGAACTTTGGATTTTCAATTTAGGAAGATGCTCATCAGTTATAACAACGCATATAAAAATAGGTGCAAAGTAATAGGGTATATGTTAAGGTGTTATGGAAGATGTAAAATGGGTATTGGGAGAACAATTTTGTTGTCATTATCTCAGAGTGGAGAATGATGGAGCGAGGGAGGCTAGTAGAGGCTATCACACTGCCACAATTTGAAAAAATCCTACTACTACATTGAGAAAATATACACTGTATCATCAAATTATATAGCCCCGCCCCTGCTCAATATGGCCCGTCTTTCCTATAGAAAAATCCTGGCTCTGTCCCTGTGAGGGGTGGAACTATTAAGGGGCCGGTGGCATAGGCCCGCCCGGGTCCCAACCTCCTACTGATCCATGAATTTTTGGGCTTTTATGTGCTATTAATCTTCAAATATGTGTGCTTCTTGGATATTAAAAACTCCTCCATTCAAAAAAAAATTGTTCTATCTGCAAAACGAGAACTAAAATAAATGCATTTTGGTTAAAAGATCCAAAATAATTTCATACTTTTCTCCTGATATCAACGAGTTCTTTTAACTTTTGAAAACAAGTGTCTGAGTCGTGTCCAGGTCGTGTCCATGTCCCAAACTTCCATTACACCTATACACTAGGCTGGAGAATGTGTCGGTCCTTCTTAGCTTCGTGAAGTACATCATGCCGTCACAAACTAATAAAGTTTAGTGTATTAGTACGCTTCACCTTCCAATTACAAAATGAGATATAAGATTATGGTGGAAAGCAAACGAACTCGAATTGAGGAGAATGCTTCTTTTTCTTTTTCTTTTTTTTTTTTTTTTGCTGTATCAAACCACTTTTGTGTTGTTTTTAAGTACTGCTGAAAAAGTTTAAAACTGATCTTGTGCTGTTGCCTGTTGATATGTACTTTCTTTGTTTGCCAAAGCTATCCCACTGATAATGCTTCTATGAAACTACTTTCTTTTCCTTTTGCATAAATTATGTTGGATGCAGGTCAGAACTTTGTGACCCAAAACCATCACCTCTGAGCTACCTAAAGAATGAGCACATATGTGGAAGGCCTTTGGGCCTTCGATTTGATAAGAGAACAGGCGACTTGTACATTGCAGATGCATATTTTGGGCTGATGAAGGTTGGGCCTCAAGGTGGACTGGCAACATTACTAACAAATGAGGCAGAAGGGGTGCCACTGAGGTTCACTAATGATCTCGACATTGATGATGAAGGAAATATTTATTTCACGGACAGCAGCACCAAATTCCAAAGGCGGTAGGTTTCATTTACGTTCCCCTCTTTGGTTGCATGTCGAAAAAGAACAAAAATGTTCCATTTTCAAATGCTATTTGCTATTGTTTCTTTAAACATGATGTTTTAAGACAGTGGCATTAGGATCATGCATCAGGTATAGGGTTGTCAGTATTTGATCCACTACACCAAAATTAGAGAGTTGCCCTTAGTCCTATGATTGTATGTATTTGTCCCTCTACACAAACAATCTAGGCTCTGCCCGTGGCCTTGGTCCTTAAGCACACTTTACTTGATCCCTGCAAATTGCTGAGAGCTGCCCCTTAGTAAATAATTTGGGCATGTTGAATTATGTTATTTATTACTTAACTGCTGTTGGATGCTCTGCTGCTTTAATGCGAATACCTGAATTCGTTCCCCTACTTTTAATGCGGTACTTGTTTTCAGGAACTTCATGCAGTTAGTTTTCTCTGGGGAAGGTAGTGGGAGAGTTCTGAAATACAATCCTAAGACAAAAGAAACCACGGTCCTTGTTCGGAATGTCCAATTCCCTAATGGTGTGTCGCTTAGCAAGGATGGTTCTTTCTTTGTGTTCGTCGAAGGGTGCCGTGGAAGGTAAAACTCTGCTCATTTTTTCACCTTGTTTAAGCACTTGGAGTATGGTACTTCCCCACATGCTATCATTACGTTTCATATTTTTCACTATAAGTCCCACGTAATATTACCCCGGATTGCTACTATGTCATGCTTATTGATTTTGTTCTTTTAATTTGTTGATATCTAAATATGTGTTTATGCGCAATCTACTGGATACCCCTTTTCTTGTCTGAGTTGAGTTACCAACATGTATATCTAACGAGCGAAATAAGTATCTGGTGGAAGTTGAAATGAATCTGTGGTTGGAGAAAGCCAATTCTATCCATCGTTTCAAGATGCAGCTAGCAATAGTAAGCTGGATCAAACAAGAGTACACACTCTTATCTGTGGTGGCACAACTATCCCAAATCATATGAGGAATGCCAACATAATCATTGGGCTCAAATCTTCCTTCATTTTCGCATGCCGGAAAGCAATTCTCTTTGCACACAAATCCTGGGGAGGACAAGTCCACAAGCCCTCTGATGAGGGCGTTCCCTCCAAGGGCCTTGCACGTGAATGGAAACAATTTACATAACACTAATTTCATCAAGGAACATGTATGTTCATGACAAATCAAAATTGTTTGGCGTTGTCAGTTACCTTTTTTCCATCACAATAACTGATACAAGAGGTTTGTAACTTTCTCAACAAAATAATGTTTTGAACTTCGCAAGATTGTAAATACGTTTCGCTCGAGTATTACTTAAATATGTTCTTTTTAATTGTGTCATTGTGTTTTGATGTGTTTCATAACATTATGTTGTATATTGCTGAAAATATAAGAGCTTCATTATTCCACTGGTGTTTCGATTCGGTCTCTTAAGAAACGGAATGTCTACCATTTCGATTGTAACAAGAGAGAATTTTGTTCCTTGCTTGAAATAGCCTCTGGCAATCTTTCTGTAACTTAATTTCTGCTAATGCAGATTACAGAAGTACTGGTTGAAAGGCGAGAAAGCTGGGACGACAGAAGTAATGGCTATCCTCCCTGGATTCCCCGACAACATCAGAACAAACGAAAAGGGTGAATTCTGGGTAGCAATCCATTGTCGCCGCACAATGCATGCTTATCTATGTGCCTTATACCCCAAACTTAGGAAATTCTTGCTCAAGCTTCCAATTCCAGCAAAGATTCACTACCTGCTCCAAATTGGGGGGCGACTCCACGCAGTAGTGGTGAAGTACAGCCCAGAGGGTAAGCTGTTGCAGATATTGGAGGACAGTGGAGGGAAGGTTGTTAAAGCGGTGAGCGAGGTGGAAGAGAAGGATGGGAAGCTGTGGATGGGAAGTGTGTTGATGCCTTTTGTTGCTGTTTACCAATTATAATAGGGTTAAGAGAACCTTCTTTGTTTTTGTTTTAGTAACGCTTTGTTTTAGCATTTCTAGTGGCACGGATTTGAATCTCAAAAAGAATCTCCCCAGAATTAGGGTACGGCTGCGTGCCATCCCCGGACCTCGCGCTCGTCTCTTTCGGGAGCCGTGACTTGAATCTTAGGCTTGTAGTAATGCATGTTCTGATCTATAATTATACACTGCTTTGTAAGACTATAAGTGTTTTCCCTTGGTGGACTACATGTCCACAACTGCCATTTGTGCAATACCAGTCTATCCTAAGAGCATCACTAGTGGTATACTCAAACACAAAAATACTCAAAAATGAGTATTTTGATACACAAAAGAGGCTCACAATGGTATTTGGATAAATACTCAAAGTTAACAACATTTGTTACAAATACTCAACTTTTGGCATTTGGATACTCAAAATTACCAATCTTTCTCAATAACCAAACCTCAATAACCAAATTTTGGAGATCACACCGTATCAAAAGTAACAACATTCTCTCTCCATTTTTCAAATACTTAATTCAAAACTCAATTTTTTTGCACTTTCTTTCAAAAATTGAAATTATCAATTTTTAATCTTTACCAAAATATGTTCAAGATTGATCTCATTTTAAACGTATTGTGAATATCTTTTAAATGGTAATAATATTATAAGAAAATATATGAACAAATTTAAAGTTATACCCATTTTATGAATAAAAATAGAATGAATAATACTTTTTTTATTATGGACACAAATGAACCATTGTAGAAGAGTAGATACTCAAACTTATAAACCCATTAAATGAATACTCAAAATGTGACGTGGCAATATTTGAGTATCCATATTTGAGTATACCACTAGTGATGCTCTAATAAATAGTACTGAATTAAGAAATCTAATAGTACTAAAATCTAACCATAAGCAAGCTAGACAGGCTTGGGCCCTTGTGTCTGCACCATTTAGCTTCTTTCACTTCATCTTCAGGCCCGTTCTACTAAATGGATGCTTGGGCTTTTTGGTTTATCATATTTTACGAGACAAATTATTATCCTCACATACATTAACTAAAAAGTCTAAAAAATAAAAAAGAACGGGGCTCATTTCATGTCTTTAATGTTTTTTTTCCCACCACAAATCAAAGATCCAAATACATCATCGGAGTTCTGGTATTTACTTCTTAAAATACCTGTTTTCTTTCATGTTGTTTCGCTTTTGTTTCAATTTCAGTTTTTTTTTTTTTTGCTCTCCTTTTTTTGGTACAAGTTTTTTTTTGCTCTCCTGTCATAGTACTCATGGTAGTAATAGCGGAAGAACATTTGAGGCCACATGAAAATGGGAAAATGAGACAGTTTCTGAAGTGCTGTAAGTGTCTTTGCGAAAATCAATTTGGAACTCATTTTTCCAAAGAAAAATAATACTACTAAATTTTTTTTTTTTTTTTTTTGGAATACAAAAAGGGTGAGAGAGAATAATCAGCATAGAAACTCCCCTTGGACGTGACCATGGGGCTCCCAACCCGCCAATGGAATGTCCGGTTTGAGTCATAGCTACTGTCCGTGAGGACAGGCCATCACCACGACACCACCTAGATACAAGTGGACATGTCAGTAATGGAAATCCTTTTTCGGGAGAGGCTGAGAAATTTAACTTACGTACAACTTTCCAAAGATTTTAAAGTGCAATGAAAATTTTTTCCGAGGAATTTTTTTACAGTCATCTGAAAATATAAAGTATTTGGCTTTTTTTTTTTTTTTGTCAAAAGTTGAGAGATAGTATTCATCAAAGATTCCCATGGGGAAAGATTGGGAGTCCACAGATTGGACACTCCAATGACAACAGGTCACAGAAATACAACGTGAAAGCATATGACCAAACCAACGGAACACACCGGACAAAATCCGGACAAAAACCGGCCTAAAGCAGGACATAACCAGCCTAAAGCCGGACAAAACACAAAAGAAACGAGAAAAAAGATACACTCCCCTTCGTCGCTGAGCAGCCCATCTCTAGCCAAACCTCCAACCGGTCACGCGCCTCTACCGGAGGCCTAAGAAGCCGCCGGAACCCGTAAGGTTGCAAAGGAGGAGCAGACGAATCGTAACGCCCAACAGGGCTGCGGAACGCCAAGTTCCAACGATTGGCGAACGGAAGGCAGATATGATGCAGAAGGGGAAGGGGAAACCAGATCTGGAAAGGGGATTAGTCCCTCCCCTCCCGCCGCCCAAAGGGTGTGCAACCCATAGAGGGGGAGGGGAAGAAGGGGCGGCTAGGGTTAGAGTTTTTTAGAGAGAGAGAGAGAGAGAACAGCACCTTGATAGGGAGATTGATGAGGAGATATTGAAGGAGGGACCTAAAACAACGGTAAACCTGCATCAGGGCCGGGGCTCAAGACGAAGTTTGAAAATGGAAGCCGAAACAAAATATAAAGTCAATAAATCACCGTTTCAAAACTACATGCATGTATTTAACACGTAAACACCCCCCCCCCCCCCCCCCCCCCCCCCCCAAAAAAAAAAAAAAAAAACATATATTATAAAAATAAACTTCATCAAAAAAAAATATTATAAAAATAAAAAAGATCGCCCACCGTCATCACTTAAACAAACACTTCTTACAGTTTTAGCAGCAATTGACCTAGGGAAATCCTCTATTTCGTATACAAAGGCCCTCATAATCAATCTCTTATGCTATCTCATTTTGAATGGATAAGATGGCTAGTTCATTTAATATCTCTTGTGACGTTGTTGAGAGGAGAATTTGTATTTGCAAGCCTCAAGGGGGCCTCCGTGAATCGTGACCTGCAATACTCTCGTACCCTTTTTCCTTTTTGTCCTGTGATGCAATAAGAATCTCAAATTCTGCCTATGAGAGGAAAATTTGTATTTGCAAGCATCAAGTGTAAATTGGTTGTTTTGGTTTTAAAATATGCCTCTATGCAAAAAAAATAAATAAATAAACAATTAGGCTTATATACTAGGTACTAAAAAATGTTAGGCCTAGCCTGTTTTTACATCATTTTTGGGGCATAAGACGCCGGCCTATTGGGCCTTAACTCACGGCTGGCACTGGCTGCCATCAGGGACGGAGCCAGGATTTTGGCGTAGAAGGGACGGATATTCACAATAAAAAAATTTAAAATCAAGACAACGATATGAATTTTTACTTTGATGTCCACAGACCATGTTAAAGAGTTTTGGGCTTTCGGAATTTCAGTGAGCCTTAGTTTTTAAAAGTGAACGGGCCTTAAGTCCCTAAAATGAGTTGGGTTATAAATTTTGGGTGTTGTTTTGTTTAAAAGAATTGGGGTTAAACCTCATTAAAACCAATTTTAGTACAAAGTTGTTTCATAGCTTGATAAATATTAAAACTGTTACTATTATTTTCTTTAACGAAAAAACGGAGGGGGGATGGGACTATATAGTTTGATGATAAATTTTTTTTTTCAATGTAATAATACGAATTTTTTAAGACGTAGGGGGGACGACTGCCCCTACTAGCCCCTCCCTGGCTCCATCCTTGGCTGCCATATTGTGGTGTTTGCAATGGTAAGGTTGAGTCATCAACTTTTCCTCGGGACCCATATGTGCAGAAGCTTCGTGGTATACGCCTTTTATTAAGACAAATTCTAAAAATACAGTACTCCGTAGTAAAGTTTGTGAAGTATAGTGGCTGTGTTTGGTTAGATAGTTTAGTTTAGTTTTGATAATGTCAGCAGGTGTAATGAGTGAAGAGAGATAGAGAGAGAAATGAGGGAAATGATGATGTCATCAAAACTAAAACTAAATAGGGAAACGAACAAGGGTAAGGACCGTGTGCGTTTTAAGGATGACGAACTCAAAGAAAGATAGTGATCAAAAAAAAAAAAACTCAAAGAAAGATGGTATGTGAATATAGTACATTAAGGGATTCCAGATCTAATTAATGCACGCTAATGCGGTAATAGCATTTGGAAACTATCAAACTACACCAGGAAATCATAGATGTAATAACCCTAAGCTTAGAGACTCGTTTTGAACCAAAAATTAATCAACAAAGGTACAGAAAGTTCAACAGGAAAATCTATTTCCCAGAAAGTTCAATGGTACATGCCTTTGCAGCCCTTCGGCATATTACGAGATGCCTGAGAAACGCTACCTCTTCTTCCACGGCTAAATTGCTAGTACTAATTGTCATCTTGATCAACACTTCTGCATTTTCCAGCAGATACTCTATTAGCTTTAAATGATAAATCTTGCTCGTAAATCCTGTGAGTCCTATGTCTTTAAGATGGAGCAACAAACAAGTTGGTGTCCATTCCGGAACTGGTTCAATCCAATTTGGTTCCGCAGTTGGACCATGGTTGCCATGTTCAACGTCCTGGAGAAATAAATCAAACAGTTCAGAAATATCAAAAAGAAGCACTACACATGCTACTTTTGAACTCACCTTCTTGGTGCTCACTTCCAATGCTAGATTTTCCAAATTTGGCGTGCAACTGAGCAAGTAAGGTAGCCGTTTCCAGCAATATGAATCACTAACATGTAGCTCCAAATGGGTAATATTGGGGAACAATAATGGCAGGTTATTATCATCAGCATAGTCAAGGGCCTGGAAGAGATTGGATTATAAGCATAGAAATCAAATATGGATTATTTGAAAAATTCGAGTAGGGATATGCTAATGACAGTTTACTGGTGAGTGGTGATAAAAGCCTCTATAGGTGCTAGAAAAGTGTTTGTTAAAACGTGAATGAGGATACAAAAATGTGAAAAGTGCCTTGAGACTTCTCCCATATTGGCATGTCCTTGCACTACAACCACCATCCAGTGATAGGTCATAAGCATGATTAGAGATGATAATATACAAGTGTGTAAAGAACAAATAAAAGGAAAACTAATTCTTTGACGGGCATGTTAATGTTGGGCCCCACACCAATTTAGTGAGAATGTGTAGTTAAGGAAGATCTCACAACTTCTCCCTTTAAACTTGACTTTAAATTGGATGGGCAAGAGATATGAGACTGTGTACTAGTGTGTCTGTGTGTAACTCCTCCAATACTTTCCATTGACAGTGAATTTTCAGGCCAAACTGCGTTAAATACTCATTTCTGTGTTTGTGTGTGTGAGTCAAAAATGAAAGGCAAGCTTACCCCCATGGTACTGGCACCTAGAGTAAGATACTTGACGTTGGAGATTCCTTTGAGAAGCACATATACTTCATTAGCACGCTCTTTAAATCCATGAGCCTCTATGCAGGAAAGCCCAACATTAATGTCTGCTCTGACTAACGAGGACAAATTCTTTAGCCAATATTGAGCAAAGTAATCATCTCGGAGTGTAAGGTGTTCAAGAATTGGTGCATTGATAATAAACTCATTCTCTGAATACTCAAAACCCTCACCTCCATCGAAATCTATCTCTAACTTCTTTAGAGCAAGCGTGGAGATATCAAAAGCCATGGATTGATTGTTACCTATGTTTCCTCCTAAGGAGAAATCTTCAAGAACAGGGCAACTACAGAAGAGCTTTTGTACCACGTCTTCTTCCGGGTAATGAAGGGACAAATGGAGGACCCTAAGATTCGGAAAACGAACTAAGCGAGGGATGTCCATTTGAAGGCAAGAACGTAGTTTAAAGCGCACCAGTGTGTTGCTAGTAAATAGATTTGGCGGCAATGTGAAATCCTCGGTGTTCTGAACATCAATATGAAGTTCTTGAACGCCACGTTTGATAGCAACACTTACCCAAGTGTTCAGACGGTCCGGATCAACTTCATCGCATTTTAGATAGAATGTCTGAATACGTGGCAATTCATGAAAGAAAAGCACGCGATCAATGAAGTGTGGGAATTTGAAATACTGCCAACTATTGAAGAAAAACTGCAGATTGGGTACAGAAGCCCAGATCTGCTTCCACCTTGTCGAGAGAACGCAGGTTCTGACTGCATCTTCTGTTGGAACGAAAGAGAGAATGTGAATTAGAATGGAGTCTGGCAAGGTAGTGATCCTATCTGCTCTCGCGCGATGTTGTTTTGCCTTCTTTGACAATTTCCCATAATTTGAGGATGAAGCCATTGTTCTCACTGATTCATTCTTTGCTTGTACCTGTAGATGTTGTACATTGTCACAAAAGGATTACATTCCCAGTAATCTTTTTTGTTTTTGGTTGCCGGTGAAAACATTAGAAAACAAAATCCTAATCCAATATCCCCAAATCCCATTACAGTTTAATTTTGAAAGAGAAATGACAGCATGTGTCCAAATACACTCCTGTTCCAATTAGGTTACACTGAATTGCAACTCTACGTACATAAGAACAAGTAGTGTGATACCACTGTAATGAATTGTAGGAGATTAAGAACAGTCAAAAGACATATAATCAACTACCACCAAAAGAATATAGAAGGAAACTCGGATTACTAGGAACATCCAATGCTCTACGTTTGTACTACTAATTTAGGTTACGCTGGAATGAGAACATGATCTAAAGAAATTTCATATAAATAGTCTAACGTTGTTAGGCTTGTAAAGCCTGATTCAAATTGGGTCGTGCTTTGCTGACGAAGACAGGGCATCGGGGGGCCCCTGAAACCTAGAAAGGGTTAAGTATTGGTAACGTAAACCCTGGTTCATAAATACTTGTTATCCACAGCCGTTGATGTAACTTTAACTCTCATTCGATACATAGTGACTACTGGTGTGAGCCATGATGTACTCAACTACATCTATGGGTCTTGTGCTTTTATCTTACGTTCTTGATTATTCTTCCAGTTGTGCATTTGTTGGTTTGTCCGATTTCTCAAAAGAAATGAACCTGAGTAATCTTATTCAAGTCTTTCCTCTTTGTTTGTTTCGTACATCTCTTTTTTCCCTCCCTTTTCCTCGATGGATTAAGCAGCAAATTCGACATGAGATTACCAGGAGTGCACGTGGTCATCGAACATGTGTTTTTGCCGAATTTGGGAGTCCCATTTCTCCTCAATATTTGTGAAATCTAATTCCAAACAGAGAGCATAGTCAATCATTACTCTTTTTTCTACCCAAACCCAAAATTTGAGTAAAACCACTTAAAACTCATCACCAATGCCATACCCATTTGCCTACCCATTTTGAGTTTTACCCTTTTTCTTACCCAAATCCAAAACTTTTTTTTCTCAACACCTCTTTTACTTTCTTATTGTAGTTACAAATGTGCCATTTTGACCCATATTTTGAAGGAAAAACATTTTTAAAAAAAACTAGATTTGGGTTTAAAAAAAGGGGTTTAACATTGGGGATGACATACCCAAATGAAGCTAAATTTACCCAAATTTTATGAGTAAATTTATGGGTCAGGAGTCAGGACTAGTGATTCTCTTACTACCAGTAATATGAAGTTCTAATGTGTTTTGGTAAGAGGTTCTAATGTCGTACCGAAACAACAACAGCATAATTCATAATGGGAAAGCAAGATAAACGATTGAGATAGAAAAATCGGAAAAGAAAAATAAATAAGAACCTGGTCCGTCGGTTGAAGTTTCAAAAAACCTAGGTTGAATCAAAGGTTGAAGAGTGGTGGACTTCAACTGCCCATGGTCTCGCTATTCCTCGGGTGATTTGAGTATTATAAGTGAGAAAGACGAAGATTGCGAACGGTGCAGTAACCGGAGTTATAGAGGCCGAGCTGAGATCTACCCGTTCGTCTCTGTATCAATCCTTACAAATTCACCAGTTGGATTGTGGGATTTCAACGGAGAGGAACAACCCCTTTGGCTAACTGGGTGAGAAAAGAAAGGAAAGAACTGGTTCACCTTAACGAGAAGAAAAGAAAAGAAAGAACTGTTGCCTCTCATCCTATCATATCATATCATCTAATTAAATGCCAGTGAAAATTAGTCTTTCCCTCCGATTCCGAGAAATTAAAGTCTTTCCCTCCGATTCCGGGGACCAAACTCCCTCCGTCGACTTTCTGGTGACCAAATCAAAGCTTCAAAACTCAAAACTGATCACAGATCTAGCTTCACGTTGATGAGACGAAAACCGTACAAGTACGACGACGAGCCGACGAGCGGGTAAACCACACGGGTTGCCGAAAGTCGACGAGGATTCGTTTCTCACAGAATCTCGCCACTTTTGGCGAGAAAGGAAACTGGGAGTTGAAGGGGGTCTCCTTTCTTACCCTCTCCCACCCTCCCTCCGTCCCTCGCCTCCTGGGCCTCCCAAACGTGAGATAGAATTTGTTTCCTCTCCATCTCGTTTCTTCTCTCACAGAATCTCTCACTCCAAAGGGGGTGGAAAAGAAATTGAGGCTACGTTTGGAAGATGGGAAAAGAAGCGGAAGAGAAGGGAAAATTAAAATCTCACATTTATTTGGTTTATGAGCAAAAGGAGAAAGGAAAAGGAGGACAGAGGAACATAAAGTGAAAATTAACTACTCACTTTTTTTCTCTTATTCTCTCTTATGAATGCATTTTTTTTCTTGGGCCACTTAGCCAAAAATCTTGTTCAAAAAAAATTTAGCCCGAACATAAAAACAAAAAATATTTGACATTTTTAAAAGGGAGGACAAGGAACTTTTGCAATCGAACATAAAGACAAAAAAAAATAGTGAAATGTTACTAATTTTTAAAAATTCTAAATTCGAACATAAAATTCAAAAAAATCTCCACCCCACCTCAGACCGACCACCACCCCACCTCTGGCGACCACTTCCAACGACCAAAAAAATTAGTCAGATGTCACTAATTTTTACAAATTTTAATTTCGAACATAAAATTCAAAAAAATACCACCCCACCTCCGGCCAACGACCACCCCACCTCTGGCCGACCACTTCCGGCGACCAAAAAAATTAGTGAGATGTCAGTAATCTTTAAAAATTCTAATTTCGAACATAAAATTCAAAAAAATCATCATATCACCTCCGGCCAACGACCACCCCACCTCTGTCCGACCACTTCCGGCGATCAAAAAAATTAGTGAGATGTCACTAATTTTTAAAAATTCTAATTTCGAACAAAAATTCAAAAAAATCATCATATCACCTCCGGCCAACGACCACCCCACCTCTGGCCAACCACTTCCGGTGACCAAAAAAATTAGTGAGATGTCACTTTTGAATATAAAATTCAAAAAAATCGCCACCCCATCTCCGGCCGACCACCACCTCACCTCTGGCCCCTTCCGGCGACCAAAAAAATTAGTGAGATGTCACTAATTAAAAAAAATTCTTTTTTCAAACATAAAATTCAAAAAACTCTCCACCTCACATCCGGCAAACAAAAAAATTAGTGACATGTCACTAATTTTTAAGAATTCTAATTTCGTTTAGAAAATTCAAAAGAATCAACTCCTACCTCCGACCGACCACTTCCGGCGATCACTAATTTTCTGAAGTTCTAATTTAGTGTTAAAAGTTAGATTTTTAAAGGAAAAGAAATAAAGAAATTAGTTTCCTGTGTCCGTAGTCTTCTCGTTTCCTCCACAAATTCCTCTAGAAAACCAAATCCAAGCACAAAGACTCGAGGATCCTATTGTAGAAACTCAAAGTCAAAGGGGTTGGGTACTTGGGTGAGACAAGCTCAAAGCAGAGCAAATAGATGCATTTGCAATAAGGACTCCTATGTTACAAAAAACCAGTGGATCGATGTTTGATTGTGAGAGAGAGAGAGAGAGAGAGAGAGAGAGCGAGCGAGCAATATGCCTAGGGCTGGAGGTCATAGTTGAGAGAGTCTCTTTAGAGAGTGAAGGTATTTGTGACCAAAAGCAAGAGAGAGTGGGTGTGTTTTTTCCTTTTATTAAATCATAGTTACAAACAATGTCTTTATGTTTGATTGCAAATGTTTCTTGTCATTCACTTCAAATAGGCAAAATATTGTGTATTTATGGCTAATTATTCCTTTTATCTTCTTTCACATAATCAAACAAAAGAAACAAAGAGAATTTCTTTCTCATTTCTCCTTTCTTATTTTATTTTCTTTTCTACTTTTTTCCCCAAACTTCTAAACAGAGCCTGAGGCTATGTGTGGAACTTGGGGAGGGAAAAAAAATTAGAGACAAAGTTAAAAGAAGAAATTGGAGTGAAATTTGAACTTGTTTTTTTACTTTTATGAGCATTTTTTTTTACCTTTTGCCTCAGTGTTTTTATTCGTCTTTTCAGATTTTTGCTATATTTATAATTTACTTTTTATTATCATCGGTGTGGAAACTCACCAACTCTATAACCCAAATAATCGAAAGAAATTCTCTTCAATTTTCTATTTCTTTCCCTGTGTTCTAATTTCTAAACACACCATGAGGGAAAAGTGTATTATCTCCCATGTTTAGATAGCCAAAGAGCAGAGAAATGGCTATAGAAGAAAAGAGAGGGTGAAAATCAAGAACCCATACCCCATTTGGTTTCTTACCATTTTTTTGTGAGATTATGTGAGAATGGATTGCCCGAGGATATCAATTTTTTAGGTGCCAATTTTACCCCTCCTTATTTGAGAAAGATACACAATTGTCCCAAGGCTTCAACACATCAGATAACTAGATATGTATGTCCAATTATTTTCACTCTTCCCTATTCCCATTTCACCTTTCCTCCAATTTTTTCCCTTTACCACTTGTCCTCCCCCACTATTTTTCCTCCATAGTTTTTATGAACGTTTCATAGAGAGCACTCACTTCTTAGATGTGGATACCCCCATTGCAGCACGTGTTCGCACAAAGAATGACCAATGGCATTCATGTGTTAGCTTTGTGTCAGGATACCCATTGCAACACATCTTCTATGTTAAAAGTCGCCACTTGGAAACCAATTTGGTATCGAGATTCCGATGTTTGGGAGTCAAGGGTCCGAAAAGAGGAAAGTGTTAGGCACCCCCCTTTGCCCAACCAAAAGATTGGCCTCTAATTGTTTGGTATAAAGCATCTTAATCATTTTTTTTTATTTCACAGGTACTTGTTATTAGCAATTAGCAAATATAGACAAATGAGAGCAGAAATGGGACAGGGGATAAGGAATATGCAATAAAACAAAGAAAGAACATAAAACAGCAGGTTCTACAATTGAACCTACCGGTAGTCGACATTCATATTATCGGCCGTCACAAACTAACTGGTGAACACTGCTTAAGGCCATTCGGCCGCCACATGCATTTACAACATATCAGTGGCCAATGTTCCTAGTTACACCAGCAGAAACAACAAAAAAGGGTTAGTTCGAAAAAAGACAGGGAAAAAAAAAAGTCTAGCCTATAAAGGCTATGTGAACAGCTTGCCTTGATCCTTTAGTTGCAAAAGTTGACAACTTCTCTTGGTTTCCAAGCATTTATCGATAAAAGGTGGAAAATCAAATGAACAGCGTAGAACTCAATGGGTTTGAAGAGTTTTCTGATACTCTTCAGGTGTTTGACTACTCTCATAACTTTCTTTGTTGTGTAACTCAAAGTCGTAGTAATTTCGTGGCTAGGTTTTTATGTGCAGAACAGTTTGTAGGTGGAAAAGAGAGAAAAGGCTTGAATGAATCAAAAACTTATAGAAGAGGACCATATTTATAGCTTTTAAAAGTAGAGTGTGATGGAAAGTGAATCAAAACTTTAGAGAGTCAGTAAAATCTTTCAAGATCCTTTTTGGAGTGATGGACAAGCAAAAAGAGCAGCCCTAATGAGTTTAGCAAAAGCAAGACACGTATGGTGTAAAGTTGTGTTTTGGAAGGTTTGGAGTGCAGAAAGAAGTGTCGACCGCCACTTCGAAGTGTTGGCCACCACTTAAACTAGCAGCTGACACTCAGACCAAGCCGCTTGTAGACACCCCAATTTTGACCTGGGATACTTATCAAGCATTCCCGATGATGAAGTGGACCAACCATGCATACCTCAAGGCTAAGAACAAGGCTTGAACTCACCAAACCATCCAGTACCCCCATAAACCTTCCTAGAACAACCCTAAACCAACCAAAATGACCAAAATACCCTTCAAACCATCCAAAATCTTCTTCAAAATAAACCCAAGCCTACACCATCTTCCTAGTACATTCAAAATCCTCTTTATTGATATATAATACGTCTCAATCCGTTTTGAAATGAGAGAGATGTGCACGTTTTACCGAAACGAATTATCTTGGGTTCAAACCACTTGGGTTATAAAGTAGACTCAATAAGCTTTCCAACGCTTCAAACCACACACAAAATGGAGTTCGGTAGCACCCGGGGCAGCCCCGCAAAATTTGGCATGCAGACCCTTTGAGCGCTCAAACCCTGCGCGTACCAGAAGCTTTTCAAGACATCTTTCAACTGGGTTTCTATCTAAACTATGGGGCCCCCCTGGTTTCTAATCTTCTCTTTCACTTCAAAAATTCCTCCAACAACATCTCCCTCGCTAATTTGAATTTCAAATTCAAAACCCAAGTTTCCCTCTCACTCTCTCTCTCTCTCTCTATATATATATATAAACCACCCTCCACCCATTGTTTAAGGATTATTGGTTGATCCTCTCTCCCTCACACCCTCCATCAGACCCAAACTACTCTCTCTCATCCTTCTAATCACGTTTTAGTCTTTCTTTCATCCATTTCCATCATCTTCAACCTCTAAAACATCCAAAAACCTTCTTTTAAAGGCCTAAATCTCATGGGTCTTTGAAGAAACCACCTCTCACCAAGCTTACTACCCTCAAACCTTCCTCAAATCCATATACACACCTTAATAAGTCCTTATTCACCACTGATCATCTCATTTCAAGCACTCAAACACTTAAAAATCTCATCTTTAAGACCAAATATACATGGGTCTTTAAGATACCAACTACAACAACCCCTCTCTCACTCTAATAAGTCATTTATAGCCCATGCATTCCATCAATTTCATCCAAGCCCAGCTCCTCCATCAAAACTCACTTCATCCAGGCCAAAATCACCATTTTAAGCCCAAATACACCCCATCCATCCAAACAATCATCCAATTAGCCATACACTCACACTCCTCTGTCCAAAATACCTCAACTCAAGCCCCTATTCTAAGCCACTACTCAATCATCTATCAAAACCCCAAGTTCAAGCCTTGATCGTAACCAAAAAGGTAGAAAATCATGCAAATAACTACGGGTTGGTCAATCTGAGGGAGACCAGTGAGTTCATGGAGGTTCTATATACCTTCTATGAGCCTACAAGGTCCAAGAAATGAAAAAAAATGACTTTTGAAAATGTTGAGTCAAAAGGGTTTGAGCGCTCAAACACCCCCCCCCCCCCCCCCCCCCCTCCCCTGAGCGCTCAAACTGTTTTAACCATTTTATGATTTTTGTGGTTTTCTATGCTATTTCATGTTGATATCATCATTTGAGGGTTCTTTGTTGGTTCATATACTCTCAAATCAGTCTACTTCTCTCTTGATCATTGATCAATGAACCTAAAAGCCATAGAAATGATGTTTTATCATCATCAAGCAAAGAATAAGCCTTGTTTATGGAATGAATGAACACTACTTACTCTTTTTAAAGATGATCAAAAATTCAAAGTTCATCAAAGTGTCAAGAATGGCCAAAAGACCACAAAAGCTCATATCTCCTGAATGGGGTTTGAGCGCTCAAACCTTGACCTTTTGAGTGCTCAAGCTCTGTTCCATTTCATTTTTGCTCCTTGTTTACTCCAACTCTACATCTTGCTTTAAATCTGTATAGTGTGTGTGTGTTGTTGTGGAGCTCATATCAGTCTGATCCTCTTCTATTCTCACTCAATCCATGCTCATATTTATTTTCTAACATCAATCTCATTCATACAAGCCATTTTGTCAATCTTTCTGAAATGTCAGTATCTTTTGCACCATTATATACTATTTTGAGGCCTTTGATGATCCAAATGAAGGCAGGAAGGTAGCAAAACACTTAAACCCTAAAGATGGTTTGAGCGCTCAAACTGGTTTCTGGTTCATCCAAAGTTTTCAGCATCCAAGCCTCCTTACAGTGTTTTGAGTATTCTGGAATGTCTCACAGTGTTTTATTTTCACTTCTTGTGCACTCATTGCCTCATTTGATTAATTAATAAGTCTCAAAGTCATGTTATATGGCCATATCAGTCTGACTAGTCATCCAAATATCATTTTCAAGCAGTTTACTAAGCATGTTTCCAGCAAGTCAGAATGAATACGAGTATGTGTGGGTGAAGGAGGCATTGAGTGCTCAATGACTCTTTGAGCGCTCAAACCTCTTTCTGAGGATCAGATTGGTTTTGTTCAATATCAGTTTGTTTGTATCATTTTTAGTCTTTTATCATTGTTCATCATGTATTAACATTGTTTTCTATTGTTTGTTGCCTTTAGTAGTTCGTATGCACATGCCATCATTATCACCCATGTAGTTCGCGAAGCAAAAGCATCCATCGTAGTCCTTTTGTTGTGTTTATCATTGTTTAGTTGGCTCCCATTCCCGTCCCCCGGTACTTGCTCAAAGTTGAATTGCATACATTCATTATGATCCCACAAAAGCTAAGTAGAGACCGGTCTTCAAACCGAGCGAGGGGAGTACCATAAAACCCTTCCCCTCTCGTAACTGAGCTCCCGAACCTAAGATAGTATGGTGATGATGGGTCAATATCCAAACCTTATCCAAAAGATGAGGCAAGAGTCAATCGAGTTCGGTTCCTCAGGGACAATCCGCAAAAACTCGGGTGGCTACTCCGAATCGATGATCTCTGGAGGGGCGTCCACACCGCTACTTCTAGACAGCACAGGAAGCCAAATTTTGCAAGCTCGTCTCCGATTCTACTGAACTCCGATTCGCACATGGTTTGAACTATTCGAAAGCTTGCTAAGTCTACTCTCTAACGAAAGTGATTTGGATCCTCATGTACATCAAAAGATGTGACCATTTTATCCTCAGATGGTCAAAAAGTGAATGATTTTGGTAAAAGGCTCGCATCTCCCTCATTTAAATCGGATTGAGACATACTATCGTTAAAAAGAGTTTTGAAAGTACTAAAAGATAGTGGAATTCCACCATAAGTATAAGACAGTTTAGTTTATGAAAAGTAGGTTGAAAGCAGAATAAATCGAAGAACGTCGGTGTCATTATGGCCAAAATACGTGCCCACTCACTCTAAGTTTCGCTTGTTCTCATACCTAGTTATGCGGTGTTCCTTCATTCCATAAGAGCTTCACAAAATTCATAAGGCTTTCCACAATTCATCACGGCATATGGAATACCTTTTCATCATTGGGATTCCCCCCAGGCGGGCGGCTTAAATGTTTGCAAAGCTAAATTGGGGTGTCTACATCAGGTAAGTTTATTCAAAATCCTTCACTATAATTTTTGTGAACGTTGGTCCATCTTAATACTGTGCACGTTTTCTAAATATTATCTTCCTTACAGTTTCTTCACTGTTTAATAATGATCAAAACCTTAGTGATGAAAACCAAAAACATAAAACTATACTGAGCTCGTTAAGTAGCCAAGTTGGCTTTCTATTTGTCTCCTATAAGAGCAAGTGCATCATGTTAGGCAAAATTTGAGTAAAAAGTGCTAGTGTACAGTGCACAATTTTCACTTTAGCTACCCACCACATTTTCAACACCCCAACAATATTATCTATTTACCTATCCACTATTAATATAATACCCAAAAAACCTACCCAAAGAATACACACAATATATATTAATTGTGGATAGGTAAATAGATATACCTTATGGGATTTCCATCAGGACTCCTTCAATTCTCCAATTTCCCAATCAAGTTTTCATGATCCGAACCATCCAACAAGTTTATAAAGTGTTTTTAATGGTCCTTGCAAGAAATCATCAAAAAACAAATACCAGGAAGGGCTTGATCCGTTTAGTATTTGATAAAGATGTATATATATATATATATATATAGGAAGATGTTCTATTGAGGACTCCCTCAAAGATCTCCTCCGTGAGGACCACCCCTTTTTTGATTTTCTGGACCAAATTTCGACGATCCGAACCGCTCAATGTGTTTAAAACATGTTTTCCATGGCCAATGCGAGGAATCACAAAAAAAAAAAAAAATACCCGAAAGGGCTTCATCCGAGCGGTTTTTAATAACCGTACATATATAATTTATCGAAAAATGCTCGAATGAAACCTTTCCGAGTATTTTTTTTTTGGACGAATCCTCGCGGGGACCCTTAAAATCACGTTTTAAACACATTGAGCGGTTCGGATTGTCGAGATTCGACCCCGATCCATGAGGTCCGCAAATTACGAGTTTGAGGGAGTCCTTAGTAGAACGGGCGGCGCTGCTTCTTAAACGGGATCGCGGAAAGGGAGAAATTTCCGGTCCTCTTTCCCCAGCCGTTGGATTTAATCCAACGGCCCAGGTTAGGAGTCACTTAGTTGCAATCTCGCGGGTCAAGACAACCGGGTAGTACCCACTTCGCGGGTCAAAGCTTTCATTCGGGTTAAAACAAAACCCTGTTTTCTCTCCCTTTTCCCATTTCACCGATCGAAGAGAGAGAAGGAGAGAGAGAAGAGAAGAAGAGAAACGAAGAGAGAAGAAGCAGCAAACGTTCAAAGAAGAAGAAGAAGAAATCACGGGTGTGGGTTTTCGATTTCATCAGGATACCAAGGTATTTCTCCCTCTCTCTCTCGCGTTCGATGTCTACCAGAAACTAGGGTTACGGTTTCGGGAAAACCCTAGCCAATTCGTTGAGTTAGGGTTCGATTATGATTACTCCTTGTGTATTACTTGTCGTCGATTTTGATTTTGATTACCAAACCTAACTAATTTTGATTACTTCTCATCGATTAGTTCGTTTGATTAGGGCTTCTCCGTTTCTCTGTTAAAATCAGGTAAAAGAGAGAGATGATAGTTTAAATCAAATCCCTAGATGGAGTTCCAAGTACCTGACACGTCTTTCATTTTCTAGCTTTTCCAAAAAAAAAAAAAAAATTGGGGCTTTTTGTTCATACGAATTCACAAAAAAAAAAAGGAGAGTTAAAATGATATACTTCTAACCAAATAATGCTGCCTATTTTGGTAATATGAGTCATATGACGTAACATGGAACCTTTTCTAAATCTGGAGGGGTCTTTCTTTTAACAAATCTGATGGAGTGGGAATTTGTAGAGAATCATAATGTGGTTAACATAATATGTTCAAATGAGCAAGTAAGGGCAGGTAATACTTACATAAACAAGCCTTAGTGCTAATCTTTAGTCAGCAGCATATCATATACTTGCCCACATGAGGAATATTCATGACTTAATTCGATAAGTGGGCTTGCTCGGACACGGTATTCTCTGTTTTCAAAATTTATGACGAGCACAGCTACGTGCTGTTTGTACTGGGTTCCATATTTGGAGCTATGTTTTTCCGAAATTCAAGTTTGAGTTTTTTTTAGGATTCCCTTGGTGATCTTGCTTTGTTAATGTGATGGTTAATCTTATATATTGGTGGGATTTTAGGTGACTGTTGAGGAGGACAACATTCGGAGCAATGAGAAAAGGCAATGCGAAGATGGGGGTGAACAAGACTGCAAGTGCATCGCGATTGAGAGGAGGGCACCTCAGAAACTGATTTTCCTAGCCTTTCTTGTATAGTAGTAATGTATATTTAGTTTTGGAAAAGGATAGTTGTTCATGGAATTTGGAATTTGATTGTTTAGTTATGAACTCTATTTTATGTTATCAGAGTTTAGTTTCTGAGCTTCTATTTTTCGTTATGAGACAGCTCTATTTTATGAATTATAGTTTCTCAGCTCACAGTAGCTTGTACTCAGATATCTCCTGGAAGTACATTGCATTACATATGGAAATTTCAGATTGTTGCGTACATTATTTGTGTACATTATTTCAAAATTCAAATGATTTAACATGCTGACATTTTATATGTCATTGCATCACAAGTAATAAACTCTTATTCTGGACTGGAAATTGATAAAAGGAACTTATTGAAAAGTGGAAATGTGACTTCCATATTGATATGTAATAGCTTGTGACATTCATTGGAGTTGAATTGTGGGTAAAGTGACATTAGGAGTTGATTCAACAAACTGGGAATGCCGTACCAAGTCTAACAAAAAGAAGCAAACCATTTTCACGAATCTGAAGGTGCTGTACACGGCATAGCCTTGCTGTGCACGGCCCCTTTTCTCGCATTTCTGCCATTTCATTGTTCCAAGCCCAACGCAATCGAATACACAGGATATGGTACCTATAACTTGGTAGCTTCAAACAATCGAATATACGACTAACTTGGTAGCAATTCGTGTATGAAAATTTTGAAGGGTTTTCCTTGCTTTATGGCCAAGCCCAGCGCAAACAAACATCACCACCGACAAACAACATAATGATCTAAATGAGACACATAAATTGAGAGCTTTTATCATATCATAAAAAGCAAGTTACATATGTGATTGACGCATTTGTGTCATCCACCAGAATTATTCACATCCCCATTCAAGAAATCTAAAGAAGTAAATGAGACACATTGTATGAAGTTCGAGACTGAAGCATCTAATCTTGGAAGCCACAAGATTGATCAAATTTGGAGAGAAATCGACCAACATTAGGGTTGTCTTGGGAATTTTGAGAAATCCGGCCGTCTACGTTCCATGCATGCTGTCTTCCCCTCATTACCCTCCTTAGTTCCATAAAACAACAGAGTGGCATTTCCTCCAAGTTCCTGCATAGCAATTGAAAACCCCAGAATTATTGCGAATACATACGTTTATGAACAAAATGCACTCATGGGTCTGTAAACTAATGTGAGAAAATTAATGATATGGCATGAGTTATATTTCTAAGATACTCAAATATTGGACAAATTGTGTAGATTGCTGATATCCGGGATATATGGCTGCAGAAAATACTATGCATTGTTCGGAATTTGCTGGCTTCTTCAGTCATTGTGTTCCTAGCAACAATGCTACAAACACATAAAAGTTCACACAAAATGATGACGAGTCCTCAGATTCATCTTAAGTGAGACCAACACTACCAAACTATTTTTGAACCATGCACCACTGAGCACTTTTCTTTCCACTTTTCCTGTTGTAACTTCTATGCTTGACTCCACAACCGGAGCAATTTGGTTAGTAGTGATTATATTGCATTGTAATCATAACTATTTAAAACCTAATTGTGGTTGTGATATTAACCAAGTTGGAGGAAATAATACCTGGAGTCCAGCATGCCCATCATCAACTGCATTAAGAGCAGATTTCAGCACGCGAATTGCAGTGGGGCTGTTTCGTAAGATCTCTCGACACCACTTTGTTGTTTCTTGTTCCAACTTCTCTAGCTATACAGAAATAGATGAAATTCAATTGCTTCAAAACCATTGGCTGAATATTTAACCATGCGAATGCTCTCAAACTATAAGTGAAACAGTCTCAGTAGGCTATGAACTCAAAATTATCATAACTACTGAGATCCAAAAATTATCGATGAACTAGATGAAGCAAAAAAAAAAACCATGTTTGTAAAAAATGCAGAGTCTTTTACATTTTCAAATTGTCAAACTACTGAGATCCACCAAAAGAACTACCATGATTTCTAAGGGCTATGAACTCAAAATTATCGATGAACTAGAGTTTACATAACCATAGCTCAAGGAATCTGAAATGTCAACTCTTTGTGAATGAGCTTCAATTAGGGTTTCACGAATTCGAACTAGGGTTTCACGAATTCGGGTTCCAGGAATTCAAAATCATAAGAGATAAAGATACAAACACCTGGTTCATCTTGTTCCTCTTAGACCAAATCGAAACCCTATTTGTTTGATAAATTTTGAAATCGAAAAACCCTATTTCTCTGAGAAATTTCGAAATCATGAACCCCAGTTCTCATTAAGGTTTGTTCGATTTCGAAGCAGAGATTTGTGAAACCCTAGATCTGTTCGAACCAGAAAAATGAGAGAGAGAGAGAGAGAGAGAGAGAGAGAGAGAGAGCGAGAGAGACCTGGGGATGTCGATTTCGTCTTTGTTCTTCCCTTCGATCGATTTGTTCTTCCCTTCGCCAATCGCCTCTCTCTCTCTCTCTCTCTTAACAGAATGCGTGAACTGAGAAGTGAGGATCCGGATGGGGATTTGACCCGCGACTAATTTAACCCGGATTCCATTTTGACCCGCGAACTCCTTTGTTTTATTAGAGCCGTTGGATCCCGTTGGATCTTATCCAACGGCTGAGGAAAGAGGACCGGAAATTTCTCCCTTTCCGCGATCCCGTTTAAGAAGCGCGCCGTATATATATATATATATATATATATATATATACAAGAAGTTTCCTATGAGGGCTCCCTCACAAAAAAAGTGCGGGAAAACAGTCTGTGAGCCGTTTGATCCCATGCCCTTCACGCGATCCAAACGGCTCATAACTGTTTTCCCGTACTTTTTTTTGTGAGGGAGCCCTCATAGGAAACTTCTTGTATATATATATATATATATATATATAGAGAGAGAGAGAGAGAGAGAGAGAGAGAGAACGGTTCTAGTCCGGGATCCGAACCTCCGGACCTCCATGATCCGAGCATTTTTTGATGATCCGAGCCGTCCAATGTGTTCAGAAGGTGTATACAGTTTTGCGAAAAACTGCTTGGATCAAGCCCTTTCCGGTATTTTTTTTTTTGAAGATTTCCCGAGTGGACCTTGGAAAACATCTTTTGAACACATTGGACGGCTCGGATTTTTCCAAAACAATTTGCAAAACAAAAAAAACACCCCAAATGCTCTAATCCGGGATCCCGGATTAGAACCCCACGGTATATATATATATATATATATAGTTTTGTTTCTCATATTCATAGACCAAAAAACAGCCAGGGGAATGCAATCCCAAATTACTTTCAGTCTTGCATTTGGTTTATGTTCCATCCACCATTGAAACAAATTAATAACATTTGGAGGTGATACCCATTCAATACCCCACAAAAGGAGCATGTGTGACTTGACTGACCAAACAGGTTTGCAAAGTAGAAAAAGATGGTCCAGTGACTCTTGTTCTCTCTTGCCAAATATACACAGAGAGAATCTTGAGTATTCTGAATGATACCCAATTGGTGTAAGTAGGCAGCCGTTTTAACTCTTCCCAGTTGCACTAACCAAGCAAAGCCCTTTATTCTATGTGGAGCCACACATTTCCAGATGAAATCAAAGACAGCATTGGTAGTATGATCCTGGGGTTTGGATATATTGTACATTGAAGAAACTGAGTACTTATTAAAGCCATCTCTTTCCCAAGTGAGCTGGTCATTCCTTCTTTGCCTTAGGATTATCCCACTTAGGTATGTCTCCAATCATCCTTGCTCATACCCCCATGATTGGGGACTGGATGGGTTATGCTATTGTTGTTGAATATATATATAAATATATATATATAGGTGGTGGATCCAGTTAGGGATCCTTAACTGGATTATCATCCACACCTCCCCTCTCCCCGGCCATATTGTTATGATCCAAGCCGTCCAATGTATTTAAATATTACAGTTTTTATCAAAAACTGCTCGGATCAAGCCCTTCTCGATATTTTTTTTTTGGTGATTCCTCGCAGGGACCCTTAGAAACACGTTACAGTATCAGATGGCTCAAATCATGAAATTTTGATCAGAAAATGCCAGGTCCGAAAGGTCCGCAAATGAGCCTTGCATCCACATCTAGCAGTTGAACAACTTCTAGCTCTTTTCTTTGGTATCACGTCCTCACCTTCCTCCCTCTCATCATTCCCTTCCACCACAACATCATTCTTAGTTCTCGTAGCATGCTTTCCTTCTCTTGCACAAACAAATAGCATGCTACTCACTGCACTCGACTGGTTTCGTCCTTTGAATGAAGTCCGAGTACGAATCCAAAAACCCTTTTTTCGACCATAACATTCATAGTACTTTTGTGCTTCATCAATTGTGTCAAAAGACATCTCACTTGATCGTGTCTCTTGCAAAATTTATGCCATGTGTGCTTTTATATTTTTTTTGATAATATGTATGCTTCTATATTGAATAATACGTGTTTGCCGCTTGTGAAAGGTGAGCAATGGAAGAAACTATTGAAATGGAAGAACCTATTGAATTAGATGTTTTTGAGACTCCAAATAGCGATGTGGAAAGGTTAGAAGCAGTACAGTGGAACGGTTAGAAGCAGTACAGTTCCATTGGAACATACTGCCATCGATCGAAACTTTCCATTCGTCATCGATTGGAAGTCGACAGTCACTATCGATTGGCACTCGTTGCTGCTTAAGTTTTCGATCCAGACAGAACTCGCTTGTAAGGGGTTGATCCCGAGGCCTTCGACTTTGATTGTTGCCTTTCCTGCAGAGGTAAAACGTGAGAGTGATAGGGAGAGGAAAAGGGATTCTTTGCACACTTGTACAAGGAGAGGAAAGAGTAAGTCGGAAGGAATAATAGTAAACAATTAGTTGGATGGTGTACAGTAGTTGGGTATAGCCATCGAAGAACTATAGCAAAAGGTTAGGAAAAGGTAAAATACGGAGGCTGTTGCACTTGGATTTTTTTTTTAATTTTGGTTAGGTAAAATGGCTGAAGTGTTTCTTTGGCTAAGTTGTTGTACATGCCCAAAGAGAAATAACAGCAGCTAAGGTATATTTTGGGCCAAAAATGCTCATGTACAGTGCATTTAGTTACCACATCTCTCTCAATACTCTAACAACACCTATCCATTTTACCTATCTTTTATTAAAATATTAGTATTAATTAAAAAAAATATATATTCTCACAAAATATACATGCATACACATCAAGGTTCTGAATCTTGTACCGGTTAGGGTACCGGTTTTCCTACTGGTACGGTAACGGTACCGGTACCGTTTCGGATTTAGCGCTATTACCATTATATATAATTACAAATATATATTTTGTAGCATATTTTATACAAAATAATTTTTTATGACATATTTTATACAAAATACATTTTTATGACATATTTTACCCAAAATATATATAGATTTTTAAAAACAAAAAAGGGTTTATGAAAAAAAAAAAAAAAGAAGAAGAAGAAGAAGAAAAGAAAGGCATAACAGGTGTACATGTAAAAGAGTTTAAATGTGAGAATTAAAGGGTTAATTTGGTAATTGTGTCATGTTAGGGTTATTCAATCTAAACTCTGTAGTCCTCCTACTGCGCAAGGGACCTACTGGTTCACCTTCCTAGTTCCTTCTCCCCCTCTCAATCTAAACTGTACCGGGCTCTCTCTCTCTCTCGCTCCCCGATCTGGCCTGTGTTTGAAGAAACCATTCAATTTTGTTTTTTGGAGGAGTTGCAGAGATCCCATGCTTTAAACATAGCGGAGGACAACGGCTACCCCCATCTGCAAAATTTCAAATGAAATCGTCGCTACCGGCTTCTCGTCCGAGATTAACCGGAATCGTCAGTATTTGAGTCGGGACGGTATTAGAGAGTGAGGTTACCGGTTTCTCTCAAATCTAGTACATACCGGCCGGCATGGTACGGGATTAACAACCTTGATACACAGTCAATCGTCAATCCTTGCCTCGCTGTCGTCGATCAAGTCCCGTCGCCATCTAACCTTGCCTACATCTGGTTGAAATCCCGTTGAAAGCGACAACCTCGAATAACGCAATTTAGGGTTTTGATCATTACTGTTGAATAATTGGGGTGGTGGCCCCAATTCTCCATCTTTCGTAATCACTGCCTGGGATAGCCATGAAGGCTAGCAGTTGGATCTGGATGGGCCTTAGTATCTTCTGCAGCTACCAGAGTATGGATGGAATCCCATACTCACGTTTATTGTTTTGTCTGTCAACTGAGGCTATATGTAGAGCCTTTCTTGTTTGTAATTGGTACCAGCTAGCTTTGCTTTGAGTTTTCTGTGTAAAACTTTGTTTGTAATCTCAGTGTGAGTGAGATAGCTGAGTGAGGGTGTGTGAGATCCTGTAAAGCTTGGCTTTGGAGGTTTTTTCATGTTTTGTTTACGTTGGTGAATAAAACGGAGTTTTTCCTCAAATTTGGTGTTTGGGTTTTGGTTTGATCTTTGTTTGGGGCACAACAAATGGTATCAAAGCCCTAGGTGCCAAAACCCAGTCGTTTGTTTGAAGTTTTTTTGTTCGTTTTTGGTTCGGATTTTGTTCGGGTGTTCTATCGAAATGTACCTAGGTGTAAACATGATCAAAAACTGATTTTGATCACAGATCCAGAAAGCCCATGAGAAGACGATTCTAACGCCGCCGGAATCGCACCGTTCTGACCACCGTAGCGTCCTCACGCGCTGCCTGAAGGGGCGCGTGTCCGGCGTGTCCGCCTCAGTCGCAACCGTGTGTTACACGCGCTGCACAGTGAAGAAGACGACCACGTCAGATCCAAGTCAGTGCCACGTTGGCGCCACATCAGCAGTAACATTCAGTCAGCAGCCACGTGTCTGCCACGTCAGCGCCACGTCAGCATCTAATCAGTGCCACGTCAGCAAAGTCAGTGACACGTCAGTAGTCAACGCTGACCTGTCAATCCAGTCAGCTAGGGTTTCAGACCGGGTTTGACTGAACTAGACCGGGAGGTTCACGCCGGTCCGGTTCGTTACGATTCAGTTAGGCCGGTCCAGTTCGTTAAAAACCAGGCCCTTGAAGGATTTTGGGCCGGTTCAGCCCGGTTTTGTCACTGTTTGGGCCGGTTCAGCCCGATTCCCGACTTGTTTTTCCTCTGCGGATCCAACCGTGATCTCGGTTTTCTGTAATTCTTTACCTAAAGTGCTGCTCTCGTTATTTGAGCTTTTTCGAAGCGTATCGGGTAGGGCTGCACACGGGTCGGATTTGCTCGGGTTCGGGTCGGGTTTCACCCGACCGAACTTGATCGGGTTTATCATAACACCACCCGACTCCGACCGAATATACAGTCGGGTGACATCGGATCGGGTGACGGTTTGGCCGGGTCCGATGAATCGGGTTGGTCGGGTTGACAACGCCGGCACGTGACTCCAGTTTTTCCTTGAAACAGGAAAAAGTTATATACCTTGAACAAATCTAGCATAAATACAAACGAAAAATGAGTTTCTGCTGGACAAAAGCTGTAGAAGAGGAAGATTTAGATCAACAAATCACCGTTGTGTCTTCTAAAACTTGAAGCTTTTTACCGGGAAAAAAAAAAAAAAACTTGAATCTTCTGTCATGGAGTTATTAAGAGCGCAGACGAACAAGAGTGAAAAGTATAAGAGAGAGAGAGAAAGAGACGATGTCCTGTGGGTTTGAGAAATTTTCGGAGACCGCTGGTCTTTTTGGAGAGCATGAGGGGAAAATTTTCAAGTGTCCAGGGGACAACAATCCCATATGTAAACATGGGAGCAGTTGGGAGGGAGTAGGGTAGCTGTCGAAATATTTCTTGGACAAAGTATTGAATTGATGGGAGAAGGGAAAAACTAAGATAAAGAGAGGAAAGTTCTGTCTTTCTCAGACCATGCGCCAGAGTTTCAATATAAAATAATACTCCTGTACTTCTTCTCAGACCCATGTGCCAGCTTGGGGTTTTTAAAAAGGGGAGACAGAGGGAGTGTTTTCTGGGTAAAAACCGTAAAACATGGGCCATGCAAGTACTAGTAAGTTTATATATGTATATTAAACCGAAACTCAATCGGGTGGTCGGGTTCATCCGAAAAAAAATTACCCCAACCCGAGACCCGACCGAATGACAAATTTTTTCTCACATATGGACCCGGATCCGACCGAATATCTCATCGGGTTAGTATCGGGTCAGGTTTTTTCGGGTCGGGTCGGTCGGATTCTCGGACGGATCGGATCAGTGTGCAGCCCTAGTATCGGGCATTGTTCGGTGTTTGTTTTGCATCCTAAGGAGGTCAAATGGCAGGAAATCCAAAGGAGGCTCGTGAGGAAAAGGTGGTAGGGTCCTCGTCGATTGCTGCACCACGTTCATCCACCGTTTCAAGTGCCAAATTCGAGGTGGAGAAGTTCAATGGAACTAACAACTTCGGAATGTGACAGTGCGAGGTTAAAGATGTGTTGATCCAACAGGATTTGGATCTTGCTTTGGAGGATAAACCCGAGAATATGGAGCAAAAGGATTGGGACAGGCTTAATTTGCAAGCTTGTGGGACAATCCGATTGTTCTTGGCTAAAGATCAGAAGTATTCGGTAATGAAGGAAACGAAGGCAAAGGAGTTGTGGAAATTGTTGGAGGACAAATTCATGACTAAGAGTGTGGAGAACCGCCTTTTCTTGAAGAAGAAACTGTTCCGTTTCCAGTACCAACCAGGTTGTACCATGCAAGAGCATTTGACGGAGTACAACAAGATTCTTGCTGATCTTCGGAATCTGGACGTTGATATCCTCGAAGAGGATAAGGCACTGTTGCTGTTGAATTCTCTTCCTGATGAGTATGATCATCTGATCACTACTTTGTTGTATGGTAAAGAAGAGATTAAGTTTGATGCTGTCGCAAGTGCACTCATTGGTAATGAGTACCGGTGAAGGGATAAGTTGGTGCATAGGGACACAGCTGCTGAGGCTATGTATGCAAGAGGCAAGTCCAAGAAGAAAGGAGCCTCTCCGACCATCCAGATTGATAGAGATACTTGTGCCTATTGCCACAAAAAGGGACACTGGAAGAAGGATTGTCCAAATCTGCAAAAGGGTGCAGAAAGGGAGATCGCGAACGCCAACGCCAATGTTGTAACCCAGGAGGATGAGCTTGAATTTGCGCTTGTGGGATTATCGTCGGATATTCATTCTGAGAAATGGATATTGGATACGGGTGCGTCCTATCACATGTGTCCAAATCGGGACATGTTTTCCAGCCTTTCGGAGTTGGACGGTTCGGATGTTCTTATGGGTGATGGCCACGCTTGTGAGACTCGGGGGATAGGAAGTATTGACTTGGTTTTGCAAGATGGTTCCACATTTGTTTTGTCCGAAGTTCGGTATGTCCCTAGTTTGGGACTAAATCTCATCTCGTTGGGAGCTCCAGAGTCCACAGGTTTATGGACTGTTTTGCGAGGTGGAGCTCTGGAGGTGTTATCAGGCAACCAGGTGGTAATGAGAAGTACTCGGTATAAAAATTTGTACTATCTTGGAGGGAGTACAACTGCAGGTGGAGTTTCCACCATTGGAAATGAAGATCATGGCTCAGTTAGGGTTACTGTTTCGTATGTCAGGGTCGCTAGAATTGGGGGCAAACAAGGTTTGGGCCCCGCTCATTTGAGTTTTGTTTGAGCACCGTTGGGTGCCTGTGCCCTCGGGCGATCTGTGACAGTCTCAGCTGTCACCTATTATTGTGTTTTTTGTTGTCCATGTTTTGGATCTGGGTAGCTTTGTTTTGGAGAATTGACGCCAAGGTGGAGATTGTTGAATAAGTGGGGTGGTGGCCCCAATTCTCCATCTTTCGTAATCACTGCCTGGGATAGCCATGAAGGCTAGCAGTTGGATTTGGATGGGCCTTAGTATCTTCTGCAGCTACCAGAGTATGGATGGAATCCCATACTCACGTTTATTGCTTTGTCTGTCAACTGAGGCTATATGTAGAGCCTCTCTTGTTTGTAATTGGTACCAGCTAGCTTTGCTTTGAGTTTTCTGTGTAAAACTTTGTTTGTAATCTCAGTGTGAGTGAGATAGCTGAGTGAGGGTGTGTGAGATCCTGTAAAGCTTGGCTTTGGAGGTTTTTTCATGTTTTGTTTACGTTGGTGAATAAAATGGAGTTTTTCCTCAAATTTGGTGTTTGGGTTTTGGTTTGATCTTTGTTTGGGGCATAACAATTAACTCTTCCGATTGTTACCATTTCTGATCGTTACCATCGATGGTCACTGGCAATTTAAGGTTTCGATCCTTATAGTTCGTCATCATTGTTGCTGTAGCCGGCAATCGAAAGCTTCATCGTCGTTCACTTGGGCTTCTGGCTGCAGGGGAAGAGAGAGAGAGAGATAATAAAATATTTGGGATGGAAATGAACAGTGCTACGGGTTTTTTACCTAGGTAATGCTCATATATGTATAGTGAACAGTGTTTTACCCTAGCTGCTGGACCTCTCTTTTCTTCTTCTTCTTCTTCTTCTTCTTCTTCCTCTCTATTTTGCCTTAAACATGCGTTTACCTAAGCTGCCGAAGTTGCTCTAAGACTATGCGTTTACCTAAGCTGCTGAAGTTGTCCAAAGCCGGCTCTAAGACCATGCCGATTTCTTTCAAAAATTTGAGGAATTGAAATCATGAGTTCATATTTTTTGGGTACATGAATGAATATGCAATAGAGGCCTACTTTACATAGGAATAGGTATTGCCTCAGGTTCCTTCACTCAAAATATGTTTTTTTTTTGGTTAATTTTCTTAACTTTACACTAAGTGAACTTTGTGGCAATGAATATTTCATTTTGTTAAAAACAGTACTCCCTCCGTTCTTTTTTAAGTGTGTAACTTCGTAATTCCAACTTATTAAGAAAACATCAAAACATCATCATTACATCTTTTACATCAATTTTTACTTTCACTTTTCACTATTGTCCTTGATGGAGACATCACCATTAAACTTTACTTGACTTTTTAAAAAGTAATCTACTTTTTTAAAGACAAAATAGGAAATATATTAACTTTTATCTACTAGAATAACTTTTTAACATCACACTTATTTAGGAACAGTCCAAAATAAAATACACAACTTTTTTTAAGGAACGGAGGGAGTAAGATAAATGAATAGGTAAAAAAAAAATCATTTGGCGTGGATCGATGGTGACAAATAGCCACTGTTCCAGCTCTTGGGATTTGTGGTATATTGGTATTTGCATCGAAGTACCGCCAAAAGTATTGTCTCCGAATCATACTATGCATAAACAGAGATGATTTCAATATTTGTGTGATTTGCACGAGCGATTTGGTGGGCTCCAACCTACAAAACTATTGCGGGCTGTTTGGATGCTGGAGATAAGGGTGGATTTGCGATGCGCCCTTATTTGTAATCCATCCTCATCTCAAATCTGGTCTTTGGCTTCACTTTTCTGAGGCAGGAGTAGATTACTGTTTGGATTCCAAATCCACCTTGGTGGATTTGCCAAGCCCTCCCTCAACCCACTGCCTGGCAAATCCGGGATGTTTTCTGGCGAGAATACCCCTCCAAATCCACCTCTTCTCTCTCTCTTGTACGGAAATTTCAGATCTAAACCGAAATGGTTTCAAACTTTAAAAAAAAAAAATGCAGACACAAAATCAAAGAAGATGGGGAAAACAGGTCTGATCTGGCCGTTGTAGAAGATCTTGCCGCCGAAATCGACTGCGAAGGGAACTCGAAATCACCATTGTCATCGTCTTCAATGGCCGAAATTGAAATCGGATTCAAGGCAGCGATGTCGGCGGGGAAACAGAGGAGGTGCTCGAATTAATGGGTAGTGGCGAAGGTGGGAAAGAGTGAGATGGTCGTAATGGAGAGATTGGTGTTTTCCACTAGTTCTATCATGATCCAACGGTTCTGGTTAATTGGAGAAAATGGAAAAAAAAAAAACTGTGTAGAAGTACCCCATTAACCAAGTACAACATAGGAAAATTAAGTGAAATATTCTCATTTGTTTTTCTTCCAGTATGTGGAGTATTTTTTTTTTTTTTTAAATCTTAACTTTTCAATTAATTTTTTAATTTTCTTTCCGGAACTAATGTATTTTTAATAAACAATAGAGTTAAAGAGTGTAACTTACAATGAATTTATTTTGTCCCACTATTAATTTATTGTAATGAATGGAGAATAAATCAAATTTGAAATTAAATAACCGTTCAAATTTTGAAATTTGTCGTTATCTAATTTTTTTTCAGAAATATTTTTTTTAACATCTAATATAGTATAAATATATTTATGTATTTATTGTGTATTTATTTTAGTTATTATGTATTTATTCGAATTATAATGAAATTAATAAAGGGGGGCAATTAAGTCATTTTCCCTCCTATCCTATCATATCCACCCTCCAAATTCCTCTTCTCAAAATACCATCCAAACACCCAATATACAAATCCACCCTTCTTAGGAGGTGGGCCTGCCCTCATTACAAATCCACCCAAAATCAAATCCGTCATCCAAATGCCCCGTTGAGGATTGAGATCAGGTCACAAAGGATCTTTACTTGTCGCACACTACAACAAATAGTGAAGTTTCTTCTTCTTCTTCGTCTTCTTCTTCTTCTTCCTGGCAGTCTGGTGAAACAACTAACTGTCATTTTATAGATTTTTAAGAATTGTAATATCAATAGAAGTACACTTTCTTAAGCAATGTGATGGTTCACACAAGGTTCTGGATACTATATCGGCTTGGGTACCAATTTTTCTACTAGTACAGTACAATACCGGTACTGTGTACTGTTTCGGATTTAGCAATATGTATATTAAAACAAAAAAATAATACTCCAAGTCTCCAACAAACTAAAAAAAATATTGGTTGAATAAATGGTCTTTCTTCGACAAAGACATGGTATGTAAGTTAATCATGGAAATAGGACACAAACTAATTTCTTAATGCCAAGAGGACAAATTACCTACACATTCCAAAAATGCCCCCGCTAGCCCATGAAAGTGTCTAAACACCCAAACCTAATGAAAATGCCTAAACCTAAACCCTAGGGTACCCTATGAAAGTGCCAAAAACACTAGGATACCCTATGAAAGCATCTAAACCACTAAAACCCTATAATTGGAAAGTGCACCCTAAGTGTCCAACCCAAAATGCCTAAACCCACTATAACCTACCACCCTAAAGAGCCTAACCCCCTAAAATTGAAAACCAATCCCAAATAAACAATTAATTTTGTTCCACCAGGACCCACTCATGAGTGAGTGAGTGAGAGAGAGAGAGAGTGACAGGTTAGCGGCATAAGAAAACTGACGCAATGACATGTCGCTTTCAAGGATATAAAATTGTCGATCAAAAAAAGGGTCTAAAACTTACGCAAGGGTTGGTCAGCAAAGGGTAAAGGGACACCGGCTTTCCCTCTTTCTTTCTTTCTTTTTATCGTTAAGGGTATTTTTGTCTAGTGTTGTCCTTGAACCCTCGAAAATTTCACATCAATGTATTAGATGCTTCAAAATAAGTTAGACTGAACTAAACACTCGTTAAAGCTCCAAACTTGGCCTTTAGGACAATTTTCTGTTGATTTTTTTCACACCCTAAGAGCATCTCCAACCCTGACTCTTTTCTTCCCCTCAAATTTGATCAAAAAATTGAGTAAAAGTTGGTTTGGGATGAAACACTTTAGCGCTTGACTCAGAATTTGAGAGGCTTCTGCAGTCGGCCACCGGTCGTCGCCGTCTGGACCCACAATCAACCACCCCTTTCTCTAGTCCATGACTCCAACCACCACCGCCCACTGCTTATCGCTCACCGCCATTCGACACTCATGATCTGTGTTCTGCTACCACCACCGGACCACCCGTTGACGATTGATGGCGGCGGGAAGAGTTCCAACGACGAGCACCACCACCAAATTACTGTTGAAAATTTGGGTAAAGGGTTGAGTATTTCTTGATTTGGGTAAAGATTTGAGTAAAACTCAAATTGGTATGAGTTTGGTTCAAATGCTAGAGTGAGATTTGCGGGGGTTTTACTCAGATTTTGAATTTAGTTCTTATTCTGAGTTAGCGCTTGAGGTGCTCTAACTTATCTCCATAACGGCTCGTTTGGATGGGGCATTAGGGGGGGCATAAATATAGAGGGTGTTATTTATGCCCGGACCCACCCATATGGAATGGTTTGCCAACAAAAAGTACAGGGGTGTTATTTATCACCTGGATTAAATATCACCCCTGCTGGGGTGTTATTTATGGACAGCCCAGGGGGTGTCCATATTTAACACCCCCAAATACCCCCTGTCAATTTACCAAAATGCCCATTAATAATACCCCCTCCCTCCTGGCCCAATACCCAAAATATTAGATGTTAAACCTCTAGCGGATAAAAAAAAAAAAGATGTTAAACCTCTACCCAAAGAAAAACAGTTATATTTAGATGTAAAAAGTAGTACCTTGCACTTTCATTTTTCCAAAAGTTTTGTTCAGCCTAACATCAGCTAGTTTAATCCTTTAGTTGGGTACATTGACTAGTTTCTTTAGTTGGGTTCCTCAGTAGATCTTTTTCTAGTTGTAGCAAATTTTTTTTTCTTTCTTTTTTGAACAGGATATCAATATTTGTTGTAAAGTATGTTTTAACAAGACAAAGTAAAAGAAACAAAGGCAAAAAAAAAAAGACCATACTAAAAAATACATGCATGAAAAGCAGCATTTGGAATTGCTGAAATCATATGTAACAACATACATTCATTATCTAATAATATGGGTTAGAGATATACGTTGCCAAATTTTAAAAAAAAAAAAAGTTGCCAAATTTTTTTAAAAAAAAAGGTTGTCATATATAATAAGTTTTTAAAAAAATTATTTTTTTTAAAAAAAAATTTGCAATTAGTTTTTATAGTTTATTTGTTGACAAAGGTAATAAATTAATAAGTTTTGTATTTGATTAAGTAACAAACGCATGAATTGTAATATGGGCACGCACAAGGCTAATTTGGTCTTTTGACAGTTTTTATATCCATATACCCCCATTTAAACTACCATCCAAAACAAAGTACTATTTATTCCCCCCATATTACCAAAATCATCCAAACCAAGTATTACTTAGGCCCAGTTTTCCAAAAGATTTTAGCACCCAATGGTGCTAAAATCATGATATTTTAAATAAAAAAATGAAGTGATTTCCGTGTATCGTTTTTTCGATTTTTTTCGCACCAAATTAAAGTACATCCTCGAGTACTTTAATTTGGTGCGAAAAAAATCAAAAAACAATACACGGAACCACTTCATTTTTTGATTTAAAATATCATGATTTTAGCACTTGGGTGCTAAAATCTTTTGAAAAACTGGGCCTTAATCCCCCCTCCATAAATGTCACATCACTGTGGGGCCACCCTCTACATTTATTACCCCTACTATCTTATACCCCCTCCATATATAATACCCCGAAAATTAATCCGGCATCCAATCGAGCCGTAAAGGTTACTGCACGTCTGTACCTTCCCCGGCAACTTTTCTTCCCCAACGCCAGCCTTTTTCAGTCAATAATCCTGAGGAGGAAAAGCCATAGAAGATGGATCAGCGATAAACGGAACCAGAATTGGGAGGGAAGCTTTCCCAGCTCTTCAGTTCAGAGGCATGGAGATGGAACTTGGCAGACCCACGATTCAGTTAAGAGTTAAGATAGATCAATCAGTAGTCCAGATCTGAAACAAATCAGTTCCAGAGCCAACCGAAAGTCTTAAATAGAGCTGCTAGAATCGCCGGAAATGTAGCTCTTCAATTCAGAGGCATGGAGATGGAACTTTTTTTTTTTTGCCATAGTTTAAGAGATGTTAGTGGGGGTTAGCAGGGTGTTAGTATTATCAACCACAGACAAGTATAGGGGCTATCCATAGCCCTGAAACTCCAACGCCCCCAATGGGGCTCAATCCCTGGTCTCCCACGTGGGGAGAGCCAGGAGATACCAACTTTCTTGGCAGACCCACGATTCAGTTAAGAGTCAAGATACAGCTCAAAAAAAAAGTTAAAGAGTTAAGATAGATCAATTAGTAGTCCAGATCTGAAACAAATCAGTTCCAGAGCCAACCGGAAGTCTTAAATAGAGCTGCTAGAATGGCCAGAAATGTAGCTCTACCCTCCGAGATCTCCTTCCTCCCTCTATTTTCCATTTATTTTTCTATCTTTTCACAGGCCGGTACCACACAAATCTACAATACCGCCCGGTATGCCGATATTTGCCGGTACCCGACCGGTATGGCCTAGTATTGGACACGATACAGCATTGGAGTCCTTATTACCGTTTTATACAAAACCGTTCCGTACCAGCCAGTACAGAACGGCATTCATAACCTTGGGTTCACAAGTCCCTTTGGAAATATCAAGTTAATAACATGTTCTACCCAGAATTAGAACCGAGACAAATGGGTGAAGTACTACCAATACTAGAACAAACGATCTAAGTACTACCAATACTAGGACAGTTAATTCCATCTATTTTTATTTTCGAATCCAACAAGACATAATGCTACGAGTGTCAGATACTTGATCGTAAGTGGACAAGATCCATGTATAACTAAGATCCAAACCAAGTAGCAGCTCAAACTTCAGGAAAAAAATAAATCCTGACCCGGACATCTATCATTGTAAGGAGATTCTTAACAACTCGAATGAGCATAACTGAAACTAGAACTGCAAATGCACCAAGCCTGGATATGTACTCCACATGTTCTGGAAAATGAAACCCAACTCTCGTAAAATTTTGTGAAAACAGAAAGGTTCTGATGATCAATCAAACCGCAAGAAATGTGTTGAAGAACGATTACTCACCTAGCATACAGAAAAAGGTCTATGTAATTATGTAACTATGTGTACAAATAACTTTATGAGATATAAACAGATTTATATTCAATAGTGACGTCGCAGTTTAGATATTCAAATTTAGAGCATCTGCATCTCTCTACTCCATTTATTCCGTATGAGATCACAATCACTACATGTAATAAGTGATAACCACCCAAAGAGAAGCGACGCGTCCATGCAGCTGAAGAGGGAGTCTACCTGACATCAAAGAAACAATTTTACTCAAGTGAGATCTCTCATAGGTATTTAGCAACATTAAAACATCAAAAGCATACAATAATAGCAAACAAAACCCAACAATTAGAACAGGGATAGGCCTCTAAAGTTGAATTTTCCACGATCTGTTAAACCGTAAGCATTGACCAAAATAAAGCATAATAACATGTAGCTTTACTAGAGTCTCTCCATTTTTAGTCCATCACATTTGTCTTCTTCCTGCGTAAGGAAACTGTGGAGGAATTAGGCAAAACTTTCAGAATCACGATGCATATCTACATCCAACATTTTGGAACTTAGGTATAGCGTCTTGCAGAACATCAGTAACCATGTTTTGTCAACACAATACCGGCCAACAATTAAAAAGCCACCATCAGATGTTCGACCTAACAGGTATCACCGTATCAGCCAACTTCTGCGTTCGGTGGAAAATTGAGTCCCCATCCTATTAGATGACCATCAGCTCCTTGAACTGTGGAATAGAAATGGTATCTTGACGTAAGGGCCAAATTTTCGTAATTCTAGGGGCACGGAAAAGAAGAATAAACTCAATTCTTTGACTCACCGAGGAGGAACCACATAAAAAGTCCGCAGACAAGCAGACTCAGCTTCTATTCTCGAAACAGCATGCCCAACAATCAATCCTCCTCAGTGTTTCCAATTATTCACACAAGTCAATGGTGCCATATTTAATGATATAGAACTCTTTGTTGCATGGAATTGGGTAGGGGTTTTGGGTGTAGGTATATATCTAAGCGTTCAATTCTTCACAATTCAATGTCCAAGTACACCAGGACAGGGTAGATATTACATTTCATAATGTCCTCCTTCCACTATCAAGGGTAAAATGGTTCTTAAATGATGCCTGATATCCATTTACTTAACAGTTTATTTCACAAACAAGTATCTGGCCTTCGAATCCCAATATGTCAGCTTAACTTATTGTTGGACAAATATATCAGGCGAGTTGAGGCTACTCCACTATGGGGCATGGTCTCAAGCCTCTCCCCTGACCCCACAAGTACACACGTGAACCTTCTAAAGTTAGTGATAAAAGAAGGCATAATAATCCCATCTAAAAAGTCTTTGGCCCCATTTGCTAGCAGTTATAATCTAACTTATTTAGCTTATTTGCTCAAAAAAGGCTAATGAACAATCACCTATTTGGCTTTTCAATCTTATTTGATCCAAAAAAAGCTACATTATTTTAAGCTCCAACTCGTAGCCTTTTTTTTTGTGCTTATTTTAAGTTCTTATGACATGAATGGACAAGAATCCAAAAGTGAATAAGTTATTCTTAGTCAAGTTTTTAAGGGCAATCTAGACGTTTTAAGCTATTTGACAGTCTATACAAGCAAACACGTTAAACTTTTTTTACAACTTATAAAAAGCTATGACAAAGACAAACAATTACAACTTACAACTTATTTTATTTTCTTTAAGCCAATAATCCAAAAGCTATAATCTAAAAAGCTAACTTACAAGTGCTAGTAAACGGGGCCTTTATATTCACATTGCACATTTATATCTACACTCCAATTACCTTCCAAAAAGATTAGTCGGTTTGCATGCAAGAGGGGCCATTGTTTGGTAGAACGATGAAAATAGGCTGACAAGGTCAAGAGAAGCAATTTACAGCAGTAGACATTATTGTTTCGATGTTACAAAAATAATCAGCTAAAGAACCAAAGCTCATACATCCATATGGTTCCTGCTCAATGTCTCATTTATCAATTGATATTTGATACACCTCCCAGATTGAGCAACAATTGCGTGTAACACAAGGCATTGGAAGCCCTATACCTCCCAGATTGAGCTACAATTGTTTGTAACACAAGGCATTGGGAGCAGGGCTGAGCTGCGGGCACGTTTCAGCCACACGAGAATTCAATACCAAGTCTCTATGCAAGCCCAAACTCATCCAAGCCCACACAAGGTCTAATATGCCCTAGGATTTCATATTCTCTGATCAGACACACAACCTTGTGAGTTGTGACAGATATAGGAAGTAGAACATGGATTACCATAAGACCATTGGATATTAAGTCCCATCCCTCGCATGAAATAAGAATATTTCCTCCAATTGCCTAACAAAAGGGGTCCCCTTCCTGATCAAGAAAATACGCCATCGATTGGTTAATCTAAACGTCATACATGGTTTAGACCCAAGATCTTGGACCTCTGAATGGGGATATTCCAGATGGGGGTCTATGGTTGACCGATATTTTACATGGAATTGTGATAATAGGATCTTTGGTATATATTCTAGACAGAGACCACATATGCCCCATGTCAATGAGTTGCATAAGACTCGGGTTTGGGTACTAAGAAACACACACGACACAAAATTGGAATTCCAAGAGCGAATGAAATTCTAAATCTTGCCACGAAAAGCGAGAAAATTTTTCCAATAGAACCAATGAGGTTCAGACACCAAAATCCACAAGCAGTGGCCGACGCAGGATTCTCAGTGTGCAGGGACCAAATCACATGTATTCATAAATTAAAAACAAAATATAATCCTTATATGCTAATAACACACTTTTGAGGGGACCTTTCTTCATAAGTTTTACAAATAAAACATAAATATATAGTAGAAATATTGAGATAATTGGGGAGTGTGCAGGGTCCTGCCCCCACATGCACCCCCCTAGGTCCACCCCTGTCCACAAGCAAATTCTAGATACAGTAACAATTTAATGTCAAGACTAACCTTTAACAAAGAAAACTCAGCATAGGTTCCTCAAAAAGCACCTAGTTTGCAGCAGATCCTGTGGCACATGAAGTTTGAGTACCCTCATTTAAATCATTGTTAACACCAGTCACAGGAACCTGCTGGTTGGCTGAATCTGGAACTGAGCCATCATGCAAGCTAATAGATTCAGCAGCAGTGTTGGTTTCCTGCAAACTACTTGATCCAGAATCAGTGTTGATTCTGCTATTGTCTCTTATCTCAAGACGCTCCATCATGCCTGATACAGTAGAAATTCCTGAATTACCCTCTCCCTTAACTTCGGAAGCGAGATCCGTCGTGCTAGTGTTGCGGGAGAAAAGTTTCTCTTTCCAACCCTTCGTGCTCTTTGTAATCGATTCTTTGTATCTTAAAAAACAAGTGGGAGAAACATGAATATATGAACATGTAGACACAGGTATTCAACAATGTTCATAACAAAGATACATCATATACCACAGCTTCCATATACCTCATTGACATTGTATTAAATCGGGATTTTAGAGATTCTGAAAATGATTGGAACTCAGATGGTCCTGCTTTATCATGACTGTCAGCGGAAGAAGTAGGAGACCTCCTATGTGATATCAACCAGATCAATGTAAATAAACAGGAAAAGCAACTGAAGAACAAAAATGGGTGAGGAGTAAAAACCCTTTCCC
Organism: Vaccinium darrowii; assembly: GCA_020921065.1. Lineage (NCBI taxonomy): Eukaryota > Viridiplantae > Streptophyta > Magnoliopsida > Ericales > Ericaceae > Vaccinium > Vaccinium darrowii. The sequence continues at coordinate 26,246,135 of CM037162.1, read as the reverse complement.
TGTGCTAAAAAGAAACACCTTCTGTGAATGTAATTAACTGAGAAAAACAATAGAATCAAGGTCAAGAACTGTAAATACTGATTGTGTGAGGAAGTTCCGTGGTGATTAGAAGCAGGACCACTTGATCTAGATGCTGAGGCATAAATCTGATCAGCTTGACTAGAAGGTGGAGGAACAATTTGTGTGGAATCATCTCCTCTAGTTATAAGGGAAGTTGGCTGAGCTGCTGCTGCTGCTGAAGAAGCTGATTCACTTTCAATGCTCTGAGTTGGGGAAGACGATACAGAAGCAACAGGAGGACCATTGGCATGTGTTGAGAACACAAGATAATGGGGACGACCCTGAGCTGATGATCTATTCCTCTGACCTTCCCTCCTAGCAATGTGCCGGGTCCTCCCCATGGCAGCAGCAGCAGCTAAGTGCTGAATAATACGCTCTTCGAGTTCAGAATCAGTTCCACCAACTGGTAACTGTAGAGTGAGACAAAAGTGGATTCTACTTATCAAAATGATACATTCAGAGAGCATAAAATATACTCATTAAAAAATCTAGGATAAGTAGATTACGAACATGCTGTAATTCGAAATCCCCCAGGGTCGGATGATGAAATATTGTGGTATTTCTATGTGCATTAGCTCTAAAGCTCTTTTCCTGTTCTATAGCGTCAAGCAATTCCTGACTGCCAATAGACTAAGGTTAACAACTCTCATGAAATCAAGTATCAAGCGACTGAGAGAAAATCCAAAGGGAAAAAAAAAAAAAAAGTGGAATAAAGAATATAACCTGCCGGGATCCTTCAAGCTGATGGGTTGCCAACACATTGGGCACTGGGAGCTTCTCTGACACCTAAATCATTAGAGTTCCATCAGTACCGTGGACATCCATGAACTTTCAACCAAATTTAGTTCGGGCAAACAAAGATGACTGAACAAGCCATAATAGGTCCTGCACAGCTCGAGCTTACTCATGACCACTGCATGAAGATATTCCCACATGCGGCGGTGACGATACGTAATATAATGGATTCCAAATAAAGGGTTGGAGAACAGTATCCTGGTAACACATATCTCCACACCCCCAACCTGCACTCCCCTCTTGAGGGGTATCAAATCCCATACGAGGATCTAAGGCCCTGGGGCCCGGATGAACGACCAAACAACAAATCAAAAAGGGAGGGAGACCACATGGGTGCGTTTTTTGCATCCAGGAAAACCATTATCCCCTCCTTATATCCATGAAAACAGGCTCTTAGTCTCCCTCTGCCATTGCAATCAAATAACAAATATGGCTGACCATCTTAACAAACGATAAGTTCCCTCATATCATTCAAGAATTACATGACTACCATTCAAGAATGCACTAAGAATTAGAAGACTACCATTCAAGAATGCACTGAAGATGAAACTCGTGTTTGCAACAAGTCACCTGCAAGAGGAAAGATACAGTTAATTATGGAGAAACCTAATTCAACCCACAAAAAAGACCGTCGCCGACGTGTATACCGTCGACGGTTCACTTTCACAAAAGGCTTCAAGGCAAATGCTGCAAGCATCATCACAGGCTTCTTGGATTCCACCTTCCACAAAAGCTGCAGCCGATGTCAAATGGTTCTCGGACTTGACACCCTCATCCATCTTTTCAACCTTCAATAAGAAGGACAAAGTTCACTACAAAAAACATTCACATGATCCCAAGCAACTAACTTTTAAATTACTATATGTGCCACAATAAGAAAAATATGGACCTGTAGCAAAGGTGACAGTGGAGTGTACAGTAGGACAGTGTCTTAAATGGAAGTACATTGGTTTGTTAATGACATTTGCTGTCCATACAAGCCCGCGTAATAGATCACAGACGATAGTTGTTTCAAAAAATTGTACAATACCAAAACAGGTCCGTCTAAAACCATGGATGGTACTGCTCTGATAAGAAACTAGTAAGTTAAGATAATTCACAACTTATTGTTTTATAGGCCAGAGGTAATTTTACATTTTGCTCTTGCCGAATTTGTAAGTGAAGGATGTTAGCTTTCTAAATAAGCAGTCCAAACCTATCAGAATATAGTCCAAAGAAGTCCAGATTATAAATTTAATAGCTTTTTCAGCAGTCTTGAAACACTATGGTATAGCACGACAATTCTGTTCCCAAGGCGACCATGCGAATCTACTTTTAATGCCTGGCTTCTACCCGTTTGTTACATCGAGCATGTGATAAAAAATAATTGGCAGATAAACCATGTATCAGAAAGACAGGTAACTGTAAAAGGGGAGGGAATCAAGCATCAAAACGGGAAAATTTTCACAAAACACAATAGGATTGGATTATAAATATTGAAAAACATCATTCAATCAATCAAGACATTAAAGAAATCAAGAAGAGCTTAATTATGGAACAACTTACCCATTTTAACAGAAGCAAATACCATTTCCACAGCTTTACCAAATAGAAAACATACAATCCCCAGAGTTCAATTGCACAATTTACCAAAATCAGCCATTTTCGGAAAAAATAACACGGAAAAAGAAAAAAAGAAAGACTAATATTGAATTTAGATGCGAAGACATTTTGTTGGGAAAAGAAACCCCATGAGAGAAGTTTGAGAAAGCAAATAATCGATAAATCAGGTCCAACCCAGAAAGGCAGAAATGAATGGTGAACAATTCCCCAAAATAAGCCCAATTTCAGGGAACTAATAATCTGAAATAAACAAAACAGGACCACGCCCGTGCACGCACATGTGTGTGTGTGTGTGTATGCATACACCAAGCTTGCAATTAATTGGTAAAAGAATTCGAATTTACCTCCATCAAAATTGCACAACGATCTGAGGTTAATTCAGACAGATCAGAGCGGTAATTAGAGAGCGCGCGCGCGAGAGAGAGAGTGGTGAATGGACAGGAAGATAGGAGAGGAAAGGCAAGGAAGAAACCCTAGGCTGCAAAGACGATGAAGCTGATAATGTGTGTGTGTGTGTGAGGGAGAGAAGACTTCTCGCTCGTCTTCGCAGTTTTGTCTTTGTTCTGCTTTTCTTCCTTTCTTTATTTCGTTCCGTACTTTCTTTTTTTCTTTGCGGTGACTGAGCCCACGCAGACCTCTCGAGAGATCATTTGGTGCTCTCGAGCTACCGCATGACAAACTGACCGGCGGACTAGACTAGGCCACTGTCCTATTCAAATTTTAACTAGGGGGTGTTTGGCTGATCGCTTTTGCACTATATCAAAACACATTTTCAGATTTTGAGGGCTATTTTGCTTCTTGAATTTGTAAAGTATTTGAGAGAAATGTACAAAATGCATTTTGTAACAAGAGTAATGATTTGGAGATATATGTAAAATACATTTTGTATGTCTTTATATTAAGCAAAATGGAAAAAGTGAAAAATCAAAAAATTCGGGGGTGTTTGAGATTCTATTTTACAGCTCTTCCTTTTCCTTTTTTTTTTTTTTTTTTGCTTTTTTACTTTTTAGATTATAGTCAGAATGTGTTTTAAATTTGAGAGAAATGTTTGAGATAAATTGTGCAGAATGTATTTTGCAATAGAATTATGGTCAAAATGAGAAGTAATAAAAAAGGAGCTCCCCACCTCTTTTTGGTTTCTAGCCTAGAAAGTTCAAAATGGAAAAAGAGTTTTAAGGGAGTGAGTTGTTGTTTCCCAAACATCCATAATTAGAAAAGGTGAATGGGAAAAGCCAAAAAGGTGGCGGCCAAACACCCCCTTCTTGTCCCCCCCTACTTTTGCCTTTTGTTCAATAAACTCAAAAATCAAAATTTTTTTTTGGGCTCCCTGTCAAACACCTAAAAGTAAAAAAAAAAAAATGAGAAACTGAAAATGTAAAAATGAAGGATCCAAACACCCCTTAGGTTGTAACTTTCTTACAGTGGTAAAACACTAAGTTTTATATTTTGCTACTGAAATAGATGTAGATGCACAATGATACACGATCCTAGTAGTTAAAGTTTTTCTGTAATATTAGTAAAACGGGGGAGTTAATTAGACATCCCATTAGAATATTTTCCTTAGGATGCCATCCCATGCGTTTTGAATCTTTATGATTCCATCCTGAATTTTTGAAAAACCCAAAAGAGCCTTTGAACAGGTTTTTTGATCCTTGTTTTTCATATATTATATTAACAGTTTTTTTTTCCTTCTAAGAATTTTTGACATCCTAAAAATCATCCCAAACATTTCCTTTTAAAACCTTCCCTATTCTTCCGTTGAAAGAACTTTCCCAAATCAAAACCTCTCATTTCCTATCCCATTTCCATCCCATTTCTGTTCCCGATTATTCCGTTGAAACTGTTTCCTAACCTAGTCAAATCTAACTAATTTCCATCCCATTTCCTATCCCATTTTCCATCTCATTCCTCAATCCCGGATTTTGCGCTACCAAATCCCCTATAACCCAGATTGGCAATGTCCCACCATCCCATTTTCAGCGATTTTCGGAAACCCCAGAATGTGAAGAACCCAAAACTGAAGCATCATACGGCGACGACTCCGGCCAAAAACCACCATGTATAACCCTTACCGGTGGTCGAAGAAGACGACACAGTCATCGCTCCTAAGTTGATTCCTTGATTTTACAGTCCTCCATTTTTTTTAATGGCAGCGACTCCAGCCAAAAATCACCGTGTATAACCCTTACCGGTGGTTGAGGAAGACGGCACAATCATGGCTCGTACAAACCACCGTGTATAACCCTTATAGGTTTTATGACTCTCCACGATTGTTTTCCAATCTGTGGATTTTTTACACTGCATTTTATGGATTTTGGAGAATCTAGATGGGGTTAATCATAGCTCGTAAGCTTCTTTTTCCAATCCAAAAAGGTTTATGGTTTTTTAGTATTATGAGTAGAATTAGTTTGCAATGGTAACAAGTTCAGAAATTATTTTGGGGAGAAAAGGCATGCAATTTGCCTGTAGGGTTTTTTACCATCCCATTTAATGGATGTTGGGGATTTGAGATAATGGATTATTGATTTAGCATTTTATTTGTAGACAGTTAAAAATAGTGAATCGTTGAACCATGTTTATTGAACACAATTATACTGAATTCAAAGCATGGAATATTAATTTACCATTTTTATGGGTATTGAAAGTTTCGATATAAAAATGCACGGGTTGATGCTGCTTTGGACAGTGATGGTGGTCATGCATCCACCAAAACAGGAAAAATTTTTGTCAAAGGAAAGAAGGGACCATGATGAAGAAGCCTCAAAAGACAGAACTCTTTAAACAAAAAGCGGGTAGAGTGCGTGATACACCTTTCTTATCAAGCCTAGGAGGCATAATGAATTTACTTAAGCACCTTAACTTGAGGAATTACCACATTGAAGTTTTGATTTACCATTTTCGAACATTAGTACGGGATCAATGGAAAGCCAATAAACCATGTTTCCATTTCATTTTTAAATGGTATATGGACACACTGAACAATTAAGTACCCCCATGTCTTTTAAAATGGAAAAAGAATTTGAATACAGTAAATATGGTTTCTTGATTTACAATATTCACGAGTTTGGGAACCATACATTAATATGGTTTCTTGAATTATCATCTTCACTGGTTTGATACATAAAAAAATGGATTGAAGATTTTTTCTTTCAAAACATGATAAATGAATACACCATGTTTGTCTCTTAACCAGTTCTGCTTACAACCAAGAATAATCTATGTGGGTTCTTTACTTGCTTGGGACTAGAAAAGTTTAAATTCAAATTCTCTTGCTGGTATGGAAATGAATCAGCCGATCTTCTTGATTGAAACAAGGAAATGAAACCCACTCAGAAATAGGATTTCCGGAATTAGTGGAACAAATAAATGACGTGATTAAAGGGATGGAAAACAGGATGATTTAGTATTAGAATATATTATTAATAAGAATATATACTACTAAAGTAATTAATAAGGGGCATAATGGTCAAAATTCAAATTACAGGATTCAATCATAAAGATTCAAAAGCCATAGGGTGGCATCCTAAGGATATTATTAAAAGAGGATGGCTAATTAAATTTCTCTAGTAAAACAATACAAATTCGTTTGTCCAATTTTCTTTCAAAACTTAACACCGGTCATCCAAATTCCACTATGAATGCATTTTTTATGTTGAAAGGGCATCAAACATAGTAATTTAGATTTTGACTTTTATACAAGTGATAGAACACTAATCTTTTATTTTGCATAGTTATGTATTTATGTAATGATACACAATCCTATTTTTATAACTGTATGTGCAGGTTTATAAAAAGAATATGTCTGATAAGTTTTTTATTGACAAAGTTCTGAGAAAGTATGATTGTATTACTCGATGATTTAGAAATTACAAGGTTCATCGTTTAAATAGAAAAACCTAGAATATTGATTCCTAAAATACAAGATAGTCTCTACCTAAAATAAAGATACCAAAATATACAAGATACACAATCTCTACCTAAAATAAAGATACCAAGAGATATGATTGTGCATTCCTAAAATACACGATGCACAATAATACACTTTCACACCCCCCTTCAAACTCAGGATGCGAGAGCAGAGAGCATCGAGAGTTTGCCAAGGAGAAAGCGAAAACGGGCAGCAGTGTGGGTCTTCGTGAAGAAGTCGGCCAACTGCAACGTAGAGGAGATGAAGGGTAAGGCAATGGTGTCAGACTGAAGGTGGTGGCGAATGAAGTGACAGTCAATCTCAATGTGCTTGGTATGCTCATGGAAGACCGAGTTGTGGGCTATCTAGATGGCACTCTTGTTGTCGCAATAAAGAGGTGTGGGTGAAATAACAGAGACACCCATATTAGAGATAAGCCAGCGTAGCCATACAATTTCAGACGTAGCTTCAGCAGTGGAGTGAGCAACAACAAATTGCTTTTTGCTTCTCCACGAGATAAGAGAATCACCTAGAAAAACACAAAGACCTGAGGTAGATTTGTAGTCACTAACATCCCCAGCCCTATCAGCATTAACATAAGCATGAAGAGTCAAATTGGATGTAGAAGAGAGAAGAAGACACTTGATGGAGAGTACCACGAACATAACGAAGAATGCGTAAGAGAGCCGCCCAATGAGTAGTTCGAGGAGCAGAGACAAACTGGCTTACAATGTGAACAGAATAGGCAATATCCGGCCTAGTAACAGTGAGATAAACTAAGCAACCCACCAATTCACGGTACTCTGGAGGATCCTCAAAAGGAACACCTTCGGAAGTAGAAAACTTGGCATGAAGCTCAAGAGGACTATCAACAGTCTTGGTGTCATTGAGACGGGCACGGTGGAGGATATCAGTAGCATACTAGGACTGTTCCGAGAAGATACCCCTGGGGAGAAACAGCTACTTCAATACCAAGAAAATATCAAAGCAGGCCCAAGTCTTTCATTTCAAACTCCTGAAAAAGATGACGTTTTACGTCATTAATAGCAGCAGAATCAGAGCCAGTGATGATCATATCATCAACATACAATAAGAGAAGAACCAAGCCATGAGAAGTGCGACAGAGAAAGAGCTCAAAATCATGCATACTGGGCTGGAAGCCAATCTGAAGAACCACATCCTGAAATCGCGCATACCAAGCGCAAGAGGACTATTTCGAGCCATAAAGAGCGCAACGCAAACGGAAAATAACACCAGATGGGTGAGAGAAACCAGGAGGAGACCGCATATAAACCTCTTCAGACAGATATCCGTTGAGAAAAGCATTCTTGACATCCAACTGAAAAAGAGGCCAATGTTGCACAGCAGCAACTGATATCAAGGTGCGAACAGTGGTCATTTTGGCAACTGGAGCAAAAGTTTCCTCATAATCAATCCCATATTCCTGAGAAAATCCTTTAGCAACTAAGCGAGCTTTATACTGCTCCAAAGACCCATCAGAATGAGTCTTGACTTTATAGACCCATTGCAACCAATAAGATTCTTACCATCCGGCAGCGGGACCAATTCCCAAGTACGATTTTGAGCAAGTGCAGTGAGTTCAGCTTCCATGGCATCCACCCAATTGGGATTTGTACAAGCTTCTTTATAGGACCTAGGCTCAAAATAAGTGTGAATCCGAGAAAGAAAGGATTGATAAGAGGATGAGAAGCAAGTATTACTGAAGCCATATCTTATCGGTGGTTTTCGATTTTCACGAATAGGATATCGGTGAACTGGTGGGTCAAGATCTTCGGAGGCAAATTGGGGAGCAGGAGTAGAGGCTGGGTGGCTGGTGTAGACCTGAGTGATTGGAGGTCGATGAGGCGGAGCTGCAGAAACATCAGAGACTTCGAGAGTAGAGATATATTCGTCAGTAGGCACATTCATAGGAAACGGGTCAATATAAATCAAATCCTCTTTGGTGACAGGAGTTGTTTTGGGAGGAAGAGTAAAGTATGGAAGACGCTCTAAGAAAACAACATGTTGAGAAACATGTAGCCTTTTAGTTACAGGATCATAGCACCGATAACCATTCTGATGGATGCCATATCCCAAAAAAATGCCTAAGACACAACGGGCGCTGAGTTTAGTGCGATCTTTCTTGGGAAGAAGGACAAAACAGGTAGAACCAAACACTTTGAGGAGAGAGTAGTTAGGAACCTGACCATAGAGCTGCTCATAAGGGGAAGTACCAGAGAGAAGAGGAATGGGCATCCGATTCAGAAGATAAGCGGCAGTGAGAACAGTTTCTCCCCAAAAAGTAGAGGGAACATAAAATGAAAATAGTAAAGACTGAGCAGTGTTAAGAAGATGACGATGCTTTCTTTCAGCTCTACCATTTTGTGTAGAAGTGTCAGTGCAAGAAGACTAATGGATGGTCCCATGGGTATCTAAAAATGTGCTAAACTCAGAGAGAGAGAGAGAGAGAGAGAGAGAGAGAGAGAGAGAGAGAGAGTATTCCCCACCCAAGTCAGAGCGAAGAATTTTAATAGATGTAGAAAATTGAGTTTGAACCATGGCATGGAAACTTTGATAAATCTGAAAGAAATCAGATTTATGTGTCATTACGTACACCCAGGTATATCGACTGAAGTCATCCACAAATGAGACACAATAAACAAAACCACCTTTACTAACAACCGGGGAAGGACCCCATGAATCAGTATGAACAAGCTGAAAGGGGGAAGTAGAAACAAAAGTGCTTTTTGGAAATGGTAAGGCAGACATTTTAGCAAATTTGCAACTACTGCATTCAGAAATATCATTAACATAAACATTTCCCAAATGACCTGAATGAACCAAAAGTTTTAAACGCTCACCAGACAAATGTCCCAATCTAGAATGTCAAAGATAAAAAGGAGATGATTTATTATCTAAACGGAAGGATGATGCAGCAGTGAATGAAGGCTCTGGGGGGACATGCAAATGCTTCAAAATATAGAGGTCACCAACTCTACGACCTGCCCCAATCTGTTTCTTGGAATCCCGATCCTGCACAACACAACCAGAAGAAGAGAATATGACATCAAAACCAGAATCAGACAATCGACTAATCGAAAGGAGGCTTAATGTTAACTGGGGGACATAAAAGATATTAGGAAGAGACAGAGAAAAAGATGTAGTAGGGAGGATGGAACCAACAGAAACAACTTGCATCGGAGAACCATTGGCAGTAGCAATACTAATATGAGAAACAGGAGACACACAATGACTAAGGAGAGACAAATCAGGGGTCATATGATGAGAAGAGCCAAAGTCAAACAACCAAGTGGTGGGTAAGATACCTGTGGTGTAAGCACCATGCAAACCTGAGGAAGTGGTCGTCAAGGCAGAAGCTTGGGAAGGATTCCCCTTAATGGCTGCCATATAAGCCTGATATTACTGAAACTTCTCAAAATCAAACGAGAGAGGAGGAGTGCTGCTGGAGGAAGGTGTTACCAATGCTGCTGGAGGGCGAGAATGCTGCTGTGGTGCCCGAGATATTGAAGAGCTAGTGGACTGAGAACCATTACGTCCCTTAGGCTGAAGACGCTTAGGGCACGCATGCTTCCAATGACCCTTCTGGTGACAATAGCTGCACTCATCCACAGGTGTCTGGGGCCACTGAGGCTTGGGCTTACCCGTAGACTAAGTAGGATGGGATGCTGGAGTGGGCAACAGAGATGCTAAAGGAGAACGGAAGGAAGTAGACAAAGCAGCAAAAATTGACTGTGAACTAGGAGAAGTCATACTAGCCACATTGAATCGGGTTTCTTCTACAATGAGTTCATGAACAACCGCATCCACAGAAGGTAGAGGAACACGGTGGAGAATTGCCCCGCGAAGGGGCTCAAACTGAGCTCGGAGAGGCATAAGGTACTAAACCAATCTCCGTTGTTCACAAAACTCAATAAGCTCAGCTTGTGAACGTAAAGTAGCGGGTTCCATGCAAGCTAACCTAATCCCAACTTTTTGCCTCTCAATTGTTTTGTCTAATTTTACATAAACCCTACCCCCTGCGCAATCGACCTACTGTTCTATCCTCCCCCTACGTGATCTGGTACCTCACTCCTCTCGTGCGCGATCAGAAGTCGAAATCTCCAGCTGTAATCTCCAATTTCAGTCTCTCTCTCGCCATCTCCACCCACGTCCACCACGTTGCCGCGCGATCTCCACTGTACATCAAGTACCCATCGTGATTTGTAAGTCTCTATCTCTCCATGCACAATTTTTGTGTATATATATATTTATATATATTTGTACATGTATATACATAAATATATGTATAAGTTTGTGCGTGTATATGTATGTATGTAATATATGTAAATGTATTTGTATATGTACTAGTGCATGTCCGTGCCTAAAGGCACGACTCGACGAATTCATTATTCAATATAACATCAAGTGTGCCTAACAAAGTATGTGCAAACTGATCGAGGAGGGAAGATTTCACCGAATAGTCATCCAAATGGAGCAAAGGAGTTCTTGCACTCCATCTTCCTTCCATTGAGAGAGAATGCAGTTAGATGTCCCAAAAATGTCTGGCGTGGGCTGAACTTCATTTGAATTTTCAAAATGCAAAAAGAGAGATGTCTTCTTTGATTTTGGAGAGAGAGACGTACAGATTTGTAGTTATTTTTGCAAAATCAAAATGACATCTACTATTCTTTGGAAACTTAAAAAAACACATTAGCTTTTTCTTATTTGTTTGGGTGAGATCTTTCTTATTGATTTGGTCGAGATATTGGAATTTTGAAACAAACTCTGTCCCTTGGATTAATAAATAGACCAAATCTCAGTCAAGTAATGAAGTTTAACCAGTGTGTGGAAAGCCGAAATACGTTTCAAATTTTGAATGAGGATGAGATAACTAATAAAGTAGATAATTCAAAAAAAAATTGAAGAGTGAGAGGGATATAAAAAGAGAAATGTGATTTTGAATTTTGAAGAGTGAGAGGAATGAGATAACTACAAATTGATTGTGCAAATCTGCCATAAGAAGAAACCTCTCCATTTGGGATTTTGAATTTTGGAAAGGAGATAGGAATATTCTTTTCACCTTTCTATTAATCCGACTTGATGACCATTGGATCAATTGAAGCTTAACTTTAGAATTCAATCATAGCCCTCCCATGTGCCACATAGGACAGTTGTGAAAGGGACAAAATGTGAAACCGCTCTATATTGTAATATAGATGTGTATGTGTAAATGATGATGTTAAGTATTATGGTATTCTCGTAAAATCATCTTGAATCCATATTAATCATATGATTTGTATGTAGTAAAGCTTATATTATGGAGCTTAAGGCCTTTATTCAGGAGGGGCCCATTGACGGGAGCTTATTGGCGTATCAGCAACAACATAGGTCACATGCCATATGGGATAACAATATAAGTTACTAGCTTTTACTAATTGTCGCTTTTGTAAAGACTAATACATTATGTGGTTTGGTTGTACAAATTTAGCTAACTATTGCCACAACACATTTTTTTTGTAAGGGGAACGTCTAATAGATTGCAAGATGGTTGTTTGTCGCCGAAATGAAGCAAATTTAAAAAGGTTGCCAGCTCTGGCACCACCAGTTGCTATTGGTTTGACAGGCAGGTTTTGGGGGCCTTATGGACATTCCATTCATATCATTGGATTTGGCTTTGATGATTGCGTTACTTGAGCGTTGGCGGCCGGAGACTCACATCTTCCATTTAGGTTCAAGCGAGTGGACTGTGACCTTGCAAGATGTGGATGTGTTGCTTCGTGTACCGGTTGATGGATTACTTGTTGTGGGGAGCACAGAACAGAATTGGGATAACTTGTGCAAGGATTGTTGGTACTTACCCCTAGAGCTAGTCTTCAAGGGATTGGGGGCAAGGTGAAGTTGTCTTGGCTATGGGCCCATTTCAAAGGGACTTTGGTTGCCGGGTATTCGGAAGAACAAGTTTGACAGCAAGCCCGCGGTTCTATTCTATTATTGATAGGTGGCATGCTCATTCTAGATGGTTCGGGGGGTTCCATACACCTTTGCTATTTGTCCTTGCTACGTGACTTGACAATTTTGCACAGTTGGGGTACTGCGTGTCTATCCGGGCTTTATCACTTTTTTTGTCACGGGTCAAAGAAGGACAACAACGTGAGTGGCTGTTTTATACTTTTGCAGCTTTGGGTTCGAGAGCGTTTACCTTACTTTGTTCCTGGACATCTTGGTAAGCGGGTCTAACCACCTGGTGCTACCCTTGGTGCACGCTATGTGTAAATGATAGTTATTTCGAAATAGTTATTTCCAAATAGAAATGTACACGATTGATGTTTGCAAAATTAGTTTTGGTTTAAACTTTTGTCAATTTTGTATGTGGAATGATGCGTTTCATACACCAGATATGGCAACCCATGTGCTAGGAGCGTATATGCATTTCTTTGTCTTGCAGAGATCGGATGAGGTATGACTATCATATGTTGTATTATATATATGTATAGTATAAATTTTTATTGGATTTGTTGTAATGGTTCAATAAATTAATGTAGGTGGTATGGAGGCCTTATGATGAATTAATAGAGACTTTGCCTCTTAATTGTCATGCTGGGAAGGCTATTTGGATGGCCAAGGTCCCACTCATATGTTTTCCGTATATGCAGAACCACATGCCTGATAGAGTGATGCGCCAGTTTGGTTACCGACAAACTATCCCCGATGACTGTGACTGTCGAGCAAGGCCACATGAGTTGAATTTTAAGTCTGGGACTAAGGACTATGCTGTTTTCCATGCCAATTCAGTGGCATTGTGGAATGATAGGTTGAATCATATTGTTTCTCATGCAGATGTTGACATTGACGTGTACCTTATTGACAACCCGTATGTGCTTTGGTATAGGAGGATCAATCTACGTTATATTAGCCGACTTAGTGCAGCTGCGGACACTGCGGTAAGGATTAGTTAATTGATTGATTGCATTTGTTTAATTGTGAATTCAAAAAGTAATAGAAATTGACATATGACATGTTTAAAATTGCAGATGGGTTTGTTTGAGAGGCTAAGGACCATGGATGTCAGTGACATCGAGGCATTGCCTAGGATTGGGGAGCAAGGAGTAGAATGTATGAGATATTTGAAGAAATGGTTGCGTAAGAAGCCCCCAATTTAGTCGAACCTAGTACACGTTAAGGAGGATGAGAATGTGGAAAATGAGTGGGACCAGGTTGGTGAACAAAAAGGTCAACGGAAGGAGGAGCAGCAACAGTAGTAGCAGGAGGTACACGTTGACCCTGTGCAGCAGGATGACGTTGCGGGTGGTAGTGGTTTTGTTCCGATAGCTTCATTTTAATCCCATTTACAAGCATTAGAAAGCTTTTCGTTCTTACCTTTGTTTGACTCCATAAATCCTGGTTCAAACCACATTTGAAGGTAGTTGGTTTGAGTCCCCGGTGGCGAATGTTGGAGGTGTAGAAACGAGTTTCCTCGACCCGCCATTGGTGAAGAAGAGGAAGAGGCTCGACGAGGATGGGGAGATAGATGTTGGAGATCAAGTGGCTCAGTTGAGAGTTGACACTCTTACTTTTGAGGGCCACCCCTCGGAGGATGTGCAGGATAAGGGTATGGTTACTGGTGAGGGATCGGGGGTGCTGACATAGTTGGACACGCAGATAGTGTCATCACAGGCACATGCAGGTTTAGATTCCCAACCATTGGAGGACACGACAGAGGTTGAGGCCTAGGGAGAGGGGGTAGTCACTTAGGTGGGTAGTGAAGCATTGCAACCCACCCTACCGATTACATTGCGTAAGGCTCAGCATGATACACCTGCCAGACTGTGGTCGTCCAAGCTGCTTGGGGCACATTGGGGGAAAGAAGAATGTAGTTCTAGTATGACATGTTTTAGTATGTTATGTATGGGTCTGTTATGTATAGTTTTTATGTTTTAGTGAATTATGTATGGCTTTTATTACTGTTCTATGGGTATTTTGTACCTAGCTAATGAATCTTGGCTTTTGTGATGTACTACACCACTATGTTCTATGATTGATTTGTATTTGGCCAATTAAAATAATGTTTGACTTCAAGTTTAATACTCCAGTAAAACGTTTTTCCCATTATTAACTATTGGCTTACATATTTGGTTTTTGAAAGAAAATGGGCAAACGAGCCCGGATTGCCTTGTGGCCTGTTCTGTTAGATCACCCTCGGTGACACAGACCTAACGGAGCAACCCGTGTGCCAATCTAGGGGTCGTTTGGCTATTTTCGTACCAAAAAAAGAAAATTTAAGGATTGGTTTATGTTTCTAAGTTTTCATACGAAAACGGCCAAACGAGGTTGGATTGCCTTGTGGCATGTTCTGTCAGGTCACCTCGGCAACCCGCATTAGGTTCGCGTTGCAGAGGGTGACCTAACGGGATAGGCCTCAAGGCAATCCGAGCTCGTTCGGCCGTTTTGGTAGAGAAACCTAGAAATCCAAGTATTTGGTCGACCTTTTTCAAGTTTCGGTACAAAAATGGCCAAACGAACCCGGATTGCAACGCAAGTTGGTCCGTTAGGTCTGCATTGCCGAGGATGACCCAATAGAACAAGCCCCGAGGCAATCCGAGCTCATTCAACCATTTTGGTACCGAAACATAAAAATGCAAGCCAATAGCTTGTAATGGGTAACAAGTTTTACTATTAAAGTTCAAGTCAGTGCTTAATTTAATTGTCGAAATACAAATCAACTATAGAACATAATAATGTACTACATCACAAAAGCCATAATTCATTATCCACATACAAAATACCCATAGAACAATAATAAAAACCATACATAATTTACTCAAACATAAAAAACAAAACATAATGTAGTAAAACATATCAAACTAGAAGTACAATCTACTCCCCCCACTCTCCTCCCCGTCATCCCCCCACTATTTTCTCCGTCATCCCCCAAGTAGCCTCCAGTACCACAGCCTGACGGGTGCGTCTCACGCCGACCCTTACGAAGTGCAATCAGCGGGGTGGGTTGCACTGCTTCACTACCCACTTGCGTGACTACACCCTCTCCTTGGGCCTCTACCTCTGACTACTCCTCCAACGAGTGGGCATCAAAGCCTGCCTGTGGCTATGACGACCCACCCTGCCCGACCAACTGTGTCAAAACCCCCGATCCCTCGCAATTAACCATAACCTTATTGTGCACATCCTCCGCGGGGTGGGCCTCAAAACTAGGAGTATTAACTCTAAACTGAGCCACCTGATCTCTAACATGAACCTCATCATCCTCGCCTACCCTCTTCCGCTTCTTCAACAATGGCGGGTCAAGAAAACTCGTTTTCACACCTCCCATATTCGCCACCGACACCTCAAACCAACTAGGATCATTAGGGGTATGTGACTTAGAAGATGGCTAGAACACATTGGGATTCATGGAATCCAACAACGGAGAGAAGGGGAAGCTTTCTAATGATTGTATATGGGATTGAAATGAAGCTGTCGGCACCGAACCACTACTATCGACAACCTCAGCCTCTAGCACAAGCTCAACGTGTACCTCCTCCTGATGCAGCTACTCCTCCTCCTCTTGATGTTGACCCTCCTGTTGACCAACCTGGTCCCTCTCATCACCCACATCCTCATTGTCCTCAATGTGTGTTAGGTTTAGCTCGATTGGGGCTTCTTCTGCAACCATTTCTCCAAATATCTCATACATTCTACTCCTTGCTCCCCAATCCTACGCAAGGCTTAATGTCACTGATATCTATGGTACTTAGCTTCTCAAACAAACCCATCTGCAATTTTAAACATGCCATATGTCAATTTCTAATACTTTATTGAATTTACAATTTAAAAAATACAATGGAATCAATTAACAAATCCTTACCGCAGTGTCCGCAGTTGCACCAAGTTAGCTAATATAACGTAGAGTCATCCTCCTACACAAAAGCACATGCAGGTCGTTGATAGGGTACACGACAATGTCATCATCTCCAGGAGGAAAAATATGATTCAACCTTCCATTCCACAATGCCGCTGAATTGGCATGGAAAAAAGCATAGTCCTTAGTCCCAGGCTTAAAATCCAACCCTTGTGGCACCGCTCAATAGTCACAGTCATCGGGGATAGTTTGACGGTAACCAAATTGCCGCATCACTCTATCGGCATGTGGTTTTGCACGCATGAAAAACATATGAGTGGGACCTTGGCCATCTAAATTGCCCTCCCAGCACGACAATTAGGAGGAAGAGTCTCTATCAATTGGTCATAAGGCCTCCATACCACCTGCATTAATTTATTAAATATTACAACAAATCCAATACAAATTTATAGTATACATATATAACACAACATATGATAATCATACCTCATTCGGTCTCTGCAAGTCAAAGAAATGCCTATACGCTCCAAGCACATGTGTTGTCAAATCCGGTGAATGAAAGGCATTCTTCCAGCTATAAAATTGACAAAAATTTAAACCGAAACTAATTTCTTAACATCAATCGTGTACATTTCTATTTGGGAATAACATTTTTGAAAATAACAATAATTTCCACATATCGTGCACCAAGGGGAGCACCAGGTGGTCGGGCCCTCTTACCACGGCGTCTAGGAGCAAAGTAAGGAAATCGCTCCCCAGCCCAAAACTGCAAAAGTATAAAACATCCACCCACGTCGTTGTTGCTCTTCTTTGACCCGTGAGAAAAAAAAAAGTTGATAAAGCCTGGATAGACACGCACTACCCCAACTACGTGGAACTGTCAAGTCCCATAATAAAGGCAGATAGGAAGGGTGCATGGAACTCCCCGAATGGTCAGGAAGGAGCATACCTCCTATCAATAATAGAATATAATTGCGGGCTTGCTGTCGAACTTGTCCTTCCATAATTATATAATTTCCCTTGCATATTTTCCACCATTTCTTCATGTGCTTACCATTTACCCTTTATCCCCTCCCATTTCTTGCTCTCTCTTGTATTACTTTGATCCACTTTCCTTCAACCTTTCATTCTAACTTTCACCTCTAATAAGCATGTCTTCCTTTAATTTCCTTTTTCCCCTTTTTCCTTCTCTGGGAACTTCTTTCCCCCTTTAGTTCTTGTCTCCTTTCATTTTATAGCCCATGACGACTCTTCATAGAAGTGATTAATTGCATGACACATGTACTCTATAAAACTTTAATTTTGTCTTTATTTTTTATGCTCCTTTATCTCTCTTATAAGTAGCAAATGCCCACTCCAAGCAAATCACATGGACTATTCCACGAAACCTCACAATTTATCTGTATGCATTTAGTATATTATGCCTTGGTTTCATTCTTCCTCCTTTTTTGCTTTTCAATAATGGCAAAGTGTTACAATATCCTCTTGTTCAGAAATTTCATCCTCAAAATTTGATTTCACTCGAACCACAACATCCCAAGAATTAAATAATTCAATCCTTACACTTTATGCCTACTCACCAAGTTCGCTTCAACATGCAAACCATAGATTCCATCATGCTTCCATATGGAGACAATATTAGCGTGAACATCAATACCCAATCGATTATTGTCACAATCTAGCAAAAAAAATTTCTTCCTTGTTTCACTTTTAATCGCATCTTATGTATTAACATCATAAGCCTACGAGAAAGATTCCACATATCACCACCGATACATTTGCATCGCCCTATTTCATATACATCCATCCTTACAAACAATACAAATGTCAACAAAAATTAATTAATCAATTCTAAACCAACATAGACAACTTAGCCAACACAATCAATAATATGTACTAATTTTTTCCCCTCCACGTGCTCACAGCGAAGACAACCCCCATACAAACAAAATTTCACGCCACAAACGTTCTCGCTGCCAAGGCTTTATATTACGCCACTAAGGCTATATTGCACGTCACTAAAGGTTATACAGCATGCCGCAAAGACTATGTATATCACCCTGCACTAAGGCCACATAGTTCAATATGCCACTGAGGCTTACGCCATTAAAACAAACACATACCCGAAATGCAAACTAATCATTTCTTTATAGCCACCTTTACCAGTTTGGTATCACGTCATCGTGCACAAGTGCTCATAACGTCGATGTCACGGTGCGTATATGTACTCTCTTTGAACGGCTAATACCCTTGTTAACCATCACCACGTCATGTTAACATAGGCAATCAATTGGCTCCAATTACAACTTGCATTCTACGTAACATAAGAGCTCAAGATGGTATGCAGATTGCTATTAATTCACTACCTGACTTATTACCAAAATCTCGTCCAAAACCTCTACTTATTAAAGTCTTCTCCAAACTAAAAGAATGTATGTATCAGTAAAGAAGCCTATATAAAATTAATGTACCTAATATATATATGTGTGTGTGTGTGTGTGTGTGTGTGTGTTATTTAGATCCTAGGACAACTTGAGTATCTAACAAACTAGTTCAAAGATGCCAAACACAGAAAACCAAATACTAACTTATCTTCAAATTTGATGCTATTTAGTAATATATTCTAGAATGACCCATAGGCCATCATCCCAAAATTCCAGAATGGCAAATAGAATCATGGTTGAAGTTTTGATACCAACTATACCAATATCCAGTCATATAACAAAACAATAAACATGCTCAAAATTTGAGTAAGAATAAGTGAACTAAATCCCCGACCTCCGTTGTGCACCCTATTAAGATTGAGTTTTTGTTTTAATGAAACATTTACACAAGCTTTAAGTCCCATGTAAGACCTATCGCCTATGTTTTAATACCACCTGTAACCGCTGGGATCCTCAAGTACCATGTGAACACCCCGCGGGAATGCCCACGAAATTGGTTACGATTTGGATTTTGAAAATGGTTTGATTGGTTAAATGGAGTCGCCACACGGATTTGAGGAACTTACCCGAGAAACCATTTGAAAAATGACTCTTTTGCCCTTGATATGGAAAATGCTTAACCGGTCTCCAAAATGAGATTTCTCGGGTCCGGGAGCTAGGTTACGCGAGGGGAAGGAATTTAAAGCACCCCTCACGCCCGGCATATTTACCGGTCTCTACTAAATGTTTAGAAAATCTTGAAAATGTTATTTAAATGGACTTTTGATTCAAATTTATATGAGAGCATAGCAAATACATCAAGAATGTCGATGGAATATGAGTACATGCTTATGCAAAGTGTTGTGAATGAATGATTTATACATAAAAGATGCAGAAATTACACTAAAATGTCCCCAAAATGCCTTAAAATGTCCCAGAAATTGATTACAAATGCACATTTTATCACACCTGGACATAATCCAGGCGCCTGGATTGGGTCCAGGCGCCTGGAAGGAGTCAATCCAGGCGCCTGGATTGCCATCTAGACAGAAGTTTTAAACTCTCATTTCTTGCAAAAACAAGCAAATTCAATGTTCTAATCGACTTTCATGCATTCTGGATAATGTTTAGCTACACAGCAGCAGGTTTAAAACTTGAACATGACTCATATATAATGAAACAATGCTTAAAAATGCAACGATAATAACATGATGATGCTCATTTTAGACACTCATGAGAGATTATGCTGAAGTATCATATGAAACCTCAAAGTGAAACCTTAAAGCTAAATGAACAGAGCTCAAGAGTAATGAATAAGCCTATTTAGATGATTCTTTCTTATGAAAGCCCCCATTCAAAGTAAGAATGTAAGCTTAAAATGCTTAAAATGAACATGTAAAGAAGAACCAATACATAATATGTAAAGAACTATAGATTTAGGCATGCAAATGATATACTAAAAATGATCAGAATATGAAAGAAAACAGAAAATGTGATAGTAGGAAAAGAGGTCCAGGCGCCTGCATGGAGGGTATCCAGGCGCCTGGACTCAATGCAAGCGCCTGGAAGGGCGTGGTCCAGGCGCCTGGTTCTGATTCTGATGCACAAACTGATTTCTTGTTTTGATGATTTTCAGACCACTTTCAAACCCTTTACTGGTATAGATGACCAGAAAGGACTTGATTGTGTCCCCCTCAGGGCCTTTTGAGCACAATGGTAGAAAAACTACCTTGAGAAGCTTGATTGATGAACTTGGAACTAGTTTGGGTAATGTTTGGTGGTTGATTGAGCTAGGATTCTATTTTCTGGAAAGGTAAAGATCTGATTGTTTTGGCTTTTGATTGAGTTTGATGGTGGATGGTTGAAATAAGAAGATTTTGGTGATGAAAGATGGGATTTTTTTTGGGCTAGAAGTTGGGTTTTTAGGCTAGAAATGAGTAGACCAAAGGGGGATGGATTGGGGATGGAATTTTTGGAAAATTTCCAGCAGCATAACAATGGAGGAAAGAGGTGAGAACTGGTCTTGATGGATTGTGGTTGATGGTAATGGATGGATGATGGGTTTATGGGGCAAGAAGGTGGGTTTTGGGGTTGAAAATGAATGGGATTGAGAGGGATTAACTTAGGATGGAGTTTCTGGAAATTTTTGCAGCAGCATAACAGTTAGAAAAGAGGGTGGAGAGCTGGTCTTCTAAATGGAGGAGGAGAGGTGGGTATTTATAGCCAAAGAAAGGTTCAAAATGGGTCATTTGAACCTTTAGAGGTGAGGTTCAAAGGGTCACCATAGGTCATCATCTCTCTCCCACTATCTCTAACAAATTTCTGCAGAAAAATCCCTGAAAGATCCTCAAGACACTCCTCCCCACTCACTTGACCTCGGGCAGCAAGTACCTGGAGAGAGTCCAGGCGCCTGCATTAAGGCAATCCAGGCGCCTGGATTGAGTCCGGGCGCCTGGAATAGGTGAATCCAGGCGCCTGGATGGCGAGACAGCACAAAATTTCAAACTTCGCGGGGCCATTTCGGGTGCTACCGAACTCCGTTTTGCGCATGGTTTGCAGCGTTGGAAAGCTTGAAAGGTCTACTTTCTAACCCAAGTGGTTTGAACCCAAGATGATTTGTACATCAAAATGTGTGACCATTTTACCCTTAGATTTTTACTCTTCATCCCCTCCCATTTCCTAATTTCTCTTGTGTTACTTTGTTCCCCTTCCTTCAACCTTTCATCCTGACTCTCACCTCTCAAAATAGGCGTGTTTTTCTTTAGTTTTCCTTTTCTTTTTTTTCCTTCTCTGGGAACTTCTTTTCCCCCTTCTAGTTATTGTCTCCTTCGATGGTATAGCCCATGATGACTCTTCACAGAAATGATTAATTGCATGAAACATGTACTCCATAAAACTTTTAATTTTGTCTTTATTTTCTATGGTCCTTTATCCCTTCTTATAAGTAGAAAATGCCCACTCCAAGTAAATCACATGGACTATCTATGAAACCCCATAATTTTTCTCTCTGCCATTTAGTATATTATGCCTTGGTTTCGTTCTTCTTTTTTTTACTTTTTAATAATGGCAAAGTGTTGCATGTTGAATCTAAACCTTAAGAACTTCGAAGAGGGGAGTAAAGGAGCCACCTTCCTGAGGCCCAATACAGAGGTACCCAAGATCTATAGGGGTAGCAGGAGTAGCAGCATCACTACGATGAACAACTTGACTACCCATTTTTTGAACAGAAATAGATGATTTGAGAGATTTTTGAAGGCTTCAGGAGGTCTTTGAATCGGAACTGCTGAGAGATTCTTGGATTTCCCCAGCGGAATCGCCTATTGTGGGGCTTGTGATCGTAGGGTTGAACCTTCCTTGAACTTTCTGACTTGCTTGAAGGTTTGACCTGAGAGTTTTGCCTGAGGACTTCACTTGAGGATGAGAGCTCGGTGCCAGGGCTCTACCTAAGAGTGAGAGCTCTGCCTAAGGGCTCCATCTAAGGGTGAGAGCTTAGAACAAAGGCTCGACCTAAGGGTGAAAGCTCGGCCTGAAAGTGAGTGCTCCACCTTGCCTCCATCTTAAGGTTGTGCCTAAGGATGAGCGCTCTGCCTTGCTTCTGCCTAAGGGCTTCCACTGAAGGCTCTGCCCAAGGGTGAGCTCTTTGCTTGAGGGTGAGCACTCACGAAGGCTCTGCCTTGCCTCCGCCTGAGAGCTTCATCTGAAGGTTCCACTTGAGGGTAAGTGCTCATGAAAGCTCCGCCTTGCCTCCGTCTGAGGGCTTCAACTAATCCTAACCGTTCTGCCTGAGCTCTTTCCCTGCACACGAAACAACCACATTAGTGCCTAATCGAACCGTGGTTGGTGTGGAAAGGCACTCCACCGTTCTAGTGAGAGGAGGAAGAAGAAGAAGGAGCGTACAAGCAAGTGATTTAGGGTTTTTAGAGAGAGTAGTGAGACGTAGAGCCATGTGGAGAGGCGTACCCTCACTGACGGCTCCACCTTGGAGCCTAGGTGGTCATTTGAACACCCAAAATTTTTTTTGTTTCCTAGAATTTATGTAATATTTTTAGCTTAATTTTAGATTAGTTCTTTCTTGAACACCCATATCAAAAATATTTGAACACCCTACGCAAAAAATCAGTCTACAAATCAATCCAATGAAATAAAGAGAAATTTGCACAATCAAATGGGATATCCATGGATGAATGATTGCTTGGGTAATTATACTAGAATGATATATTTGATACAGTTGACAATGAGGCTAATATGCAACGGTCTCAAAATAGGAAAACTCGTTGAGGACCATTTTAGTGTCCTACTCCCTCTTTCCCTAAGAGATAGTCCACTACATAATATGAAATTTTCAAGTACTTCCATTCATAATTTTGTGAATTTATTCGCATCAAATTAACGATCTAAATTAGTTCTTTAATTTGGTGTGAAAAATTCAAAATTACATGTCTCTTTGTAGTGAACTAACTTCTTGGGACAAAGGGAGTATATCCTTTGTTCATGTGTTGGCTGAACCAAAGACCATCCGAAGGACTCCTTTCATTCATTGCAAAGTTCGGCTCCTAACCGATAAGGCATGGGTTAGCTGAACTAATGCCCATCCGAGGGGCTCATTTCATTCATTACAAAAGTTTGGCACCTAACCAACAAGTCATGGGTTTTCAAAATTCCTCTATTCAAAAATAGGAACTATGAGATAGAATATGGGTCGTTTTTAACTTGCATTTTGCATATCGGGTGAGAACGGGGTTACAAACACTTCTTCTTATAGTAAAAAAGTCAGCCATTTAGGAATCTGTGTTCTGAAATTTTCTTAGAATTCTGAGAACAGGGTTATTCTTAAAATAATTCATTTATGCTACTGTGCATATCCCGTATTTTTCTAAGTCCAAAACTCGGACAGTTTTCCTGACTGTACGACTCATACACGGTTGTTGCTAGGTGTCAAATTGTTTGACACACGGAGGACGCATGGGAGAAGCACAATTAAGTGCTTTTATGTTTATATAACACACGTCTAGCAAGTTTAGTTTATAAATTTACATAGTAAAAAGGTAAAAGGGAAAAAGAGGAGTCAGTAAACCCAGGGGAAGAGAGGAGGAAAAGAAGAAAATAAAAAGAAGTAAAAAGTAGAAAAAGAAGCGGTGGTGGTTCTCGGCAACCGGTTGGAACCCATTACGTTGTTGTCGTCGGGGAATTCGATTTTCCAGCTAGGTAACCTTCTTCTTCAAGCACTTTTACACCATTAAGTTAGAATGGGCCGCCGTAAACCCTAGTTCTTAATGTCTAAAAATCATAATTATAGGATTCTAAGATGTTAGGAATTGTTTTATTCCAAAGAAGTTGTACAAATCTTGAAACAGATTACGTGACCCTTAAAGATTGCTATTTTTGAAACCTTTTCGCTATGAATTGAATTTTGAAGTCTTCACAACTATTATAGTACATTTGAATACGAAGATTTTGGTACCAAAAGTAGAGTTTTTGATCGGACTAATCCACTTTTTCAAACTATTTCCAGATATACCACACTTTTCAAACAAATTTTAAAACAAGTCCTTCGCGCATTTTCCAAATGCGTTATGAACGTTACGTGCCATGTGGCATGCCATATCAGCGTATACGATAATCGTATATACCATAATTGTGCGTATTTAGGCTGCGCAATAACTTTTTAATTATAACGCAATAAACGCATATAGAAAGTGCTTTATAGATTTAAACTCAGAAAACCCTTCCTTTGCACGATCGGCCTTTCCTCTTCTCCAACTCCTGCTATCAAAATACACAAACCACCACGATCTCTCTCCATTTTCTCTCTCTTCCTCGCCATCTCCACCAACGTCCACCACGTTACTGTCGCGATTCCCACTGTACACCACTTACCCACCGCGACCGTTCGGTTGACGTCACACAAGCGTTATGGATAAGAATGAGAATGGTTACCTGTGCACACGCTGAGAGCCTTCCGTTGATCAGACGTGTCATACCGGCCAAGACCGGCTTGGGGAGTGTCTGAACCCATCGGTTCGACCCAAATGATATTGTTCGGCTCCAGTTTTGATGACATGGCGAGTTGGTCTGAACCTACCAGTTTGGCCTTGTGTTACGGTTCGGTCATGTACTTTGACTTTTATACACATGAAGAGTTAGTCTGAACCCACTAGTTCGGCCATGTGCTACGGTTCAGTCATGCCTAACGAGTAAGACTGGTGAGGCTATTGATCCCTTAGGCTCTGGAAGACCGTATAATTCGGCCCACTAGAAGAGCCGGGTGAACATGGAAGGTAGTTGGAGTGGGTTTATTGTCTATTTTGCCCCCGTGCAATTATTCATGTCAAGTATGCTTCAATTAAATTGTATAGGATTAGTTTTGGCCGCAGGAATGCATACACAATCTCAAATAACCAAAAAAATCTCAATTTTGAGGACACCAAAAAGAGGTAGCCCATTTCTATATTAGAATAGATGGCTTTGGAGATTATTCTGCTCCCTCCGTCCCTTTTTAGATGTGTTACTTTGTAAATCCAACTTATTAAAGAAACATCATCATTACACCTTTCAAATCAACTTTTACCTCTACTTTTCAAAATTATCTTTCACTTTTACTCATTAACTCTTTACCCACTAATTTTTCAAACGGGCAAAATGATGGAAACAGGGGTGGTGCTGCGCAGCCCCGTGCTGCGCAGCGTGCTGTGCGGGCCTATTTCAGAACCGCACCGGTACCATTCCGACGATCGGAGATGTCCACCACGTAGAGCTCGTCGAGTACTATAAGTGTACAAAAAATTAACTCAATCCGATATCGTTAAGTGCCTCATCGGGACACAAATATGTTGAAAAAAATGGTTTCAATGGTTTTCATTCAATGTTTCAAGACATGTGTGTTCCAATTTTTTTCAACATATTTGTGTCCCGATGAGGCACTTAACGATATCGGATTGAGTTAATTTTTTGTACACTTATAGTACTCGACGAGCTCTACGTGGTGGACGTCTACGATCGTCGGAATGGTACCGGTGCGGCGCCGAAATAGGCCCGCACAGCACGGGGCTGCGCAGCACCTCCCCCGGTTCCCAAAATGATAATTGTACAAACTTTTACCTATTAACTTTTCAAACCACACTTTTATTTATAGACAGCCCAAAATGAAAAATTAAACACTTAAAAATGGACAAGGGAGTAGCATTTAAAAGTGGGGCATATGTATTTGTTGAGAGGAGCATGGTTCCCTACTTCCTAGAGCACAAAATTATTCTTTCATCTCTGCCCTTCTTCCAAATTCGGCTAGGTTTCGCCTAATTACTTTTAGAGAGCGTTTTTTTATTTTTTCGGTCATATTTTTTGTACTTTTAAAATATCACTCATTAGGACTGATAATCCATAAAATTTGACGCAAAATTAACTCAAGTTATATACGACTAAAAAAGAAATTATTGAAAGTAATCAAATAACAAAGTTAGACCACAACCCACATTTCCACCCATCGTGCAGATATGTGTAATTTTTTCTCCGCTATTTACCTCGACTTGAAAATGTCGTCTTGACTGATTCTTTAAGCACCTCTAACCCTTGATCTCAAATTTAGAACCAGTCGACGAGCTCATTGGTTGATATGCCGTTTGCTGTTGTTTAGCCGTTAGAATTCAAGAGGGTCAAACCAATCAAAGTTTATAACGATAAAAAAATTTCAAATGAAAAACATTTCTACTTGTTAAATGAAATTTTTCTTAGTTTTCAAAATTTCAACAATCCGGGATAGCCGAAGTAGTCAGGCTTTAGTGGATCAAAACGAGTACATATGTCGTAGATTATCATTTTTTTAATAATTCAGGTTTCCAAACTAACTTACTTACACCTCAATTAATCTTGGAGATTTAATTTCATTTTATAAATTATTATTATTAGTCGGACACAGGGAGGCTGTTGTGCACAGGATGCACAGTAGCTGCTACGCAGAATTCAGGCCGTCCGTTGTTTGGACAAGCAGCCCAAATTTCAAACAAACTATTTGCGCGAATAATTAACTATTGGCATGAATAGTTTTTTTTTCAATCCAAATCGTTGAAAACACTTGTGAACAACTGTAATTTTGCACTACATAGCAGCATCCCTGCGTCCTATTAGTAGGTGGCCATACAATTGTCTCATTCTAACCCTTGTGGCAAATTCTGTATTTGAGCTGATTCATGCAATCATCCACCAGAGTTTTTTGGGCCAAGTGGGGAGGCGGTCCCATTAGAATAGGTCCATGAGACTCTTTGACCCACCTTTCACATTTACATGATTGAACCTTATCGCTCCACATCCATACATTTCTATTGCATGACTAAGATGCATGGTGTGATATTTTTGTTTTTTTGTTTTTATTATTATTATTATTTTGGTTTCGTGGTTTATCTTGCTATTTTTTCCTAAATGAGACCAAAAATGGTTTTTGACATTTTGTGTCCTGTCATCATACCCAATAACTAATTTCAATTAGCATTCTACTATTGCAACATTGATGGAAGTTAATTGAAAAGGCGATACACGAAGTATTTTTCAAAAGAAAAGAAAAAGAAAAAGAAAAATATGGTACCATTGCATCAATAATGCTATTTTTTGTCAACATGTTACTATTCATTTGCCAAAACAGCCAATGGCTCCACATTTTGTAAGAACCGTTGGACTTGCTCTAAGTACGTAATTTTGAAGTTACCAAAACATCGAACTTTTGAAGTTACCAAAACATCGAATTGTTAAATCGTTATTTTACCGGGCACTAGTTCAAGTCTCTCGTTTGATATTATTTGACTTCTAGCTTAAGTGCTCATAAAATAACTCTATACAATATTCCAAAACTCCTCATCACCGCCACGTAATTGCATTACGCAGTGGTGTTTCATTACTAATGAAGTACGGAAATAAAACCATCAGAGCGTCTTCAATGAAAAACCATTTTCGGAGCCAAAGCCATAGGTTCAAGTCCAAAATTCTCTGCTTCAAAGGACTCTTGGGAGTACTCCAATGGCTGTCATATATGGCTCTACCAACGTTGGAGCACTTTTTTAAGACAACACTTTAGCAAGCCAAAAAATTACTTCGGCTATAAAAATTACTTGGGCCATTTCTTGCAAGGATTCTGATCTAATAGCTATTGGGATACATATTTGGGTTTGATCCAATAGTTGCTGATGGTAGCGGCCAAGTAACGGCTTTAGCATTATCCAACACTTTTGCCAAATTCCGACAAAATGACACTGAAATAAGAACTATCGATGATGCTCTTAAGAGTAAATAAGAATAAGCTACATTGAACAGATGCTTGCTCACTGATGTAAAAAAAATTTATGTTTTTTTGCAAAACTATCATCCAAACACAAACATTTAAATCAGTTCCAAAAAAAAAAAAAAATTAAAAGGAACATACGATTAAACAAAAAACACAGAGATATACACATACATGTTCATATCAATCGCCATTTCTATATATTGATCAATAATGTCCAGATACGTACAATATTTCCCGAACAAAAGGTTGCCCTCCGCATCACAAACCGAACAATGCTACGGGTAGACCACTTGTGCACTCCAAATGCACACCACCCTATGTGACAAATGGAGAGAGGTGGTATTTGAGGTGCACAAATGGTGTAAACCATACCATTTTCCAAACCGAACCCTTCAGTCATTTCTGGAAAAATCTCTCTCATTCTTCGCTATCTCAAGGAAAAAAAAGAAGAAGAAAGTAGCCCATCAATCCATCTGGGTTACCTATCAATGGCTATCGTGTCATAAACCATTCAATTTCCACGTCCAAAAATCAAAATAAAAAACAATACCGAAACCATTTCCGCCGAGAAATGGACCCGACACCCGAGCACGCAACATTGAGAGCGCAGTCAACTCTTTCACGTTAACTCAAAGCTTCATCACACCCTCTCCGGTTGCGTGACCCGTACATACAGTTGATTACCCCTCCCTCTGCGACGTACTCCTCCAGAAGCCAGCCCCGTAAAACCGGTCCCACATCTCCGTCTCAAAATCAACCGTCGATCCCTCTCCTTTCCTTTCGTCGGCGTCCGATTTCCCGATCTCTGAATCGTTGAAGCTCGAACCGGTCCCAGCCTTGGACAACGACGACGACGACGTGGACGCCGTCGTTTGTTGCTGTTGCTGCTGCAACAAGGCGGCTTTCTTCTTCTTCATCATCTGTCTCTGCTTCTTCTTCCACGCCTTCTTACACAATCCCGTGGGGACCTTGTACACGGCGAGTAAGAGCAAGTCCATCACCGCACATGGACAGCAGCAGCAGACCGCAGCGCACTCCGCCGCCGTCCCTCCAGCCACCTCCCCCACCCTCCGCCTCTCCTCCTTCCCCGAAGCCGACGTTTTTTTCTCCCCTAGAAGCGGTTGCATCCGGTTCACCTGCGCCGGAGACTCCAGCACTATCTGCCGCGTCATCGAATCCGGGGCTTTCAATAAAGGCCGTTACGTAATAATGGAACTCCGATATCGTTATAGCTTTACGTTTCCCAATAGCGCGATTGAAAACGCTGATGGAGTCGAATCGCAACTCTGAGTTGAAATATTGGATCCCTCGCAACCTATATCGCGGGATACTGTCTGATATCGTCAACTCGTGACTATATCACCATACCGTTATGTTTTCTGATACCGCGATTGAAAATCCTTGATTGGAGACCGATTTCTGATACGCGATTGAAAATCCTTGATCGAGTCCTATTGCAACTCGAGTGAATTTCGGGATCCGTAACAAGATCGTTTGATTTTAGAGAGATTGGGATTGTTTAGGATTTTTAATGATCGGAAAATTGGAAACGTTTTCTTATTCGATCGTCTATTGTAACGCGAGGCAAGCGGGGATCCTTCGATGTCAAATGGAATTCAAAAAACCCTAACTGGAGAAAAGGCCAGAAAGGGAGGGGAGAGCGTTTAGAGAGAGAGGGGGGAGAGAGAGAGAGGGAGGGAGAGGGAGAAGTTGGGGAAGGCTTGTGGTTGCCGTAAAAGGCGGAACACGGAAATGGAATATCCGTTTAAAATGGAGATAAATCGATAGGTGTAGATATATCTGCGGGGTCGACATATGCAGTTATTCTTCTCGTCCACTCGAGGAAGAAAACGCTCAAAGCGAACAGGTCCTCGCACTTGTTGAAAAGATTTGTCCACCTCAAACAAATTCATAGAAGATGAGTTTTTCGAAAGAATTTAGCAAATAAATTTACCAAGTGTTAAAATTATAGGTTGTGTTTGGTTTAGTTTTGAGTTTTGGTTTTTGTAATGATTAGAGGAAAAAATAGAGATAATAATGAAAAAATAGGTATTAATGATTGGAGAGAGAAAGAGAGAAAAATATAAATAATATTTAAAAATAAGGATAATAATTGAATAATAATTAAGAAAATCGGTTCTTAAGAACCAAACCAAATAGTTGATTTTTATAATTGAATTACTAAAATCAAACAAAAAAACTCAGTCAAAAAAAGGTAGAAGAAATTAGTTTGGTTCAACTGGACACTCTTCATTTAAAAAAAAAAAGCTCAAAGCGAGTGTTGGGGAGGGAAGACGTGTCGATGACAAAACACGCGTCACTCTGTTTGTGGCAGAGAGATTTTCTGGATACTAATATCGAAACTTGGACGAAGATTGATTTGACCAGTCCGGGTTTCCTAAGAGCATGTGCAGCAGCATGGGACAATGAGCAAAATCCAAAAAACCCAAGTGCCGCAGCCTCTTAACCTGTTGTATTTTTCCTCTGACCTTCGCTATCTATATTGAAGTATTGTACACCATTTACTAATTGTTTATTACTCTCTCCGTCCCGTAAAGTTTGACACTTTCGGGAGTGCGTGCTATTTTTAAATTACCTATATCTTTCAATTCATAACGTTTTATGTGATTTTCAAAACTTTGTTCAAAAGATCTAATTGAAATCTATCAAACGAGATCCATATTGCTTATATAAAACATTACAGATTAAAAGAAATAATCAATTTTTTCATAAAGCTGGAATAGTGAAAGTGACAAACTTTGCGGGACGGAGGGAGTATTTCTTTTCCTAACACTCTCTTTCTCTCTCTCTCTCTCTCTCTCTCCTACTACTCTGTTCAAAGAGAGCTCAGATTTTCTGTGCCGAAAAACCCCTGTACCTCTGTGCCGAGGGGTTTTTCAGCCGTTGGATCACCTAGAAATATTAAAATATGAAACACAAAAATCATAATCCAATGACCTAAAACCCCTCGGCACAGAGGCACAGGGGTTTTGGGCACAGAGGATCTGGCACCGTTCAAAGAACGCCATTCTCCTCCTAGTCCTTTGCGAACAACACCGTTCACGTTTTACCTCAGCAGGAAAGGAGACAATCAAAGTCGACGGCATCTGGATCAACCCCTTAAAGATCGACATTGAAAGCTCAAGCACCGATAGCGTGAGTTCTCTCTGGATTGAAACCTTGAGTGGCGAAAACTTAAGCATCAACTACTGTGCCAATTGACGACAACTTTCGACTTCCGATCGATGATGAATGGCAAGTTCCGATCGACAGCGGTATGCTCCGATGGGACAGTACTGGGTTTTGTTTACTGATTCATTTATACATACGTAGATATATATATATATATATATATATATATATATAAAACTTCTAGTCCAAACCTCCCGAAAATAAGAAAAAAATGATTTTTTGTGTTGCAAATTATTTTTGGAAAATCCGATCCGTCTAATGTGTTCAAAAGGTGTTTTCAAGGGTCCCCGCTTGAAATCTTCAAAAAAAAAATACCGGGAAGGGCTTGATCCAAGCAGTTTTCGCAAAAACTGTAAATGTAAAGTTTTTGCGAAAACTGCTTGGATCAAGCCCTTCTCGGTATTTTTTTTTGAAGATTTCTCACATGGACCCTTGAAAACACCTTCTGAACACGTTGGACGGATCGGACCGTCAAAAAAATGTTTGGATCATGGAGGTCCGGAAACGGGAGGTCCGGATTAGAAGCTTACCCTATATATGTGTGTGTGTGTGTGTTATTTGGGTAGTATTTTTGTATATTTTTTAATTGTGAATAGGCACAATAGATAGTACTGCTGGAGTGTTGAAAGAGACGTAAAAGAGAAAGTTGTCCACTGTACGCTAGCATTTTTTGCTCAAATTTTACCTAAGTTGATGCACTTGCTCTAAGAGCGCCTCTCTTTTAACTTGCTTGTAGTATTTGTAGCAAGACTACATACAATGTCTAAAATCTAGAATGGTTGTGTGAGCTTCGCATTAGTGAAAACAGAGGCACCAGTATATATATATTATAAAGGTAAAATTTCTTATCCACACTCCCGGATTTAAGGAAAAAATAGGGTTTTTTGTGTTGCAAATTTTTTTTGGAAGATCCGATCCGTCCAATGTGTTCAGAAGGTGTTTTCAAGGGTCCACGCGAAAAATCTTCAAAAAAAAATACCGGGAAGGGTTTGATCCAAGCAGTTTTCGCAAAAAATGTAAATAAATATGCGAAAACTGCTTGGATCAAACCCTTCCCGGTATTTTTTTTTGAAGATTTTTCGCGTGGACCCTTGAAAACACCTTCTGAACACATTGGACGGATCGGATCGTCAAAAAAAAATTTGGATCACGAGGTGCGGAAATTAAAAGTCCGGATAAGAGACGGACCCTATATATATATATATATATATATATATATATATATGGGGCTTACAATGGAACGTGCGAACTATATTAACCGAGCAATGTCACGGAGACAAACCAATATGCATAGTTCTGGTCCATCTGGATGTCTAGATATGCACGTAGGCTAAAAATATGAAATACACATGAACATCGAATAATTTTAGGCACATTTTATTGACTCGTATCAACTGACAAACAAATTCATTTCTAGTTAATTCATCAATTTTTCCTAATCGTTTTATACAATATCCATTGCTTTTATCCCCTCCTCTTTCTATATCCATTGCTTTTATCCCCTCCTCTTTCTTATTCGCCCTTAAAACGTGTCTTAAGATTATGATCTTAAGTGAATGTGTAATGGTGGACTATAGAAATCACTCCAAATTATTCAATGGTTCTTGTTACCTGGAATGATTTTTTTCATGCACGCAAATTATAATAGAACCCATTGATTAAAGAACAGAACAGGGGTCGGAGACCATTGTTTTTTATGTCTTGATGAATAGACCTTCCCAAGAAAATAATTACATGTATATATTCTCGTGTTTCACATGTAGGGGTTTGGTAGAGCATTAATATGTGGCTTAACAATTTTACTTTTAAATTAAAATAGAGAGCAAATTCCTTAAAAATCTTAAAAATCAGCCTCACCAAACAAACTCACAAATTTGAAGATTTTTTAACTTTGCTACGGTAACTTAACAAATTTGGTGACATACTGTTCACTCACCAAAAGAGGAGGAGGGAGGAAAGAGTAAAAGTTTGAATAGAGAGTCTGATTCTGTGAGTTTTTGATAAAATGACTTGCTAAAATTTGAATAGAGAGTCTGATTTTGTGATTTTTTTAAAAAGTGACTTGCTAAATTATAAAAGGTGTTTTTAAGGTTAAGTTTGGTGTTTTTTTTGGTGTGTCAGATAAGGATGCCCTAAGATTGTGTTGGAAGTAGTTCCTGCGGAACTCGCAGGCTCAATGTTTGGCTTTAGTGGTAATATTTTTATTTAAATGCTATGTTGTTAATTTTAAACTTGAGATGCATAAATTAGGTTAGACACCCAAATTGTATCAAAAAACAAATAAGGAAAATGATTTTTTTTTTTTCATTTCATTTCTATAAATCCATGCATTTGTCGATCGGTTATGTCTTATTTTATTCTGCAATTTATTTTGAGATTAAAATTTTGTTAATTTATTTAAAGCCCATAAATGCTTATTAACATTAATTTCGTGCAGAATATTCTAGCGTTTGACCGATTCACTTCCTCAAATTTCACCGCATGGCCATCCACCGTTTCTTTTATTCAAACTATGGCCCTCCACTTTAAACGGCTAATAAAGTTTGTCATTGAAAATAAAGTTTTAATGGAGTTGGTATGAGACAAGTATCATGCTTAAATATCATCGTTAAAGTTAATTTGTCAGTGCCTGGTAAGTGATATCCGTGTTGAGTTGTTCTTCGATTTTCACAAATTAAGTCAACAAAAGTATTTAAGCACGACACTGACAGATTAACTTTAACTATGATATTTAAGCACGATACTTGTCTCATACTAACTCAACACGGGTATCACTTACCAGGCAGGCAATCAAATACAAATCAACTTCCTATAACTTCAGTTTTCTTTTTTTTTTTTATTATTGTTGTAAGTTCGTTTATTTGATCAGATACAATCATCGAGTTTATATCCTCTCCTTCCTATTACCTATCCATAAAGAGAGAGTTTCGTTTTCGTACTGCAATTTTACGAAACTATCCTCCTTTCATTCTGATATTAACGTTTTTTTGTCTTTTGTAATTTTCTTTGGATCAAAAATTAAAATCACTTCTGCACATAATTTTTTGCACCAAATTAATTAATACCTAATAGAGATCTTCAATTCAATGCGAAAATTTTTGAAAAATTGTGTACATGAATATTTTACATTGTTCGCTTGTTAGGTTTACATCGGACATTTAAACTCTCAAAGTGTGAGATACTCCATATAACATCATGAGATATTGAGAGATTAGTTTTTTTTTTTTTCTTCTTCTTCTTCTTCTTCTTCTTCTTTTTGTTACAAGCGGTGGAAGTTTTTTTTGTTAGCTTTCATGCACTTCCAAGTCCAAATAAACTCCCTTTCGAAATTAGCCATAAAGGCATTATATTTGTCTTTTGAAGAGAATGACGGGAAACTTTTGCAACTAAACATAAAATACATTATTCTTAATATTAATTTAATAGAGGGACAAAAAAACTCAGACACGCTTTCTCACTCTCTCTCCTCTTTCTCTGTTCCCCAATCGAGGCCTGGGGTTCTCTGTCCCAAATCAATTTTTCTCCCTCTTTTTTTTTTAACACGAAAATGCTAACTTTTGTCGATTGGGCACACGTTAAGGTTGAAAAAATGTATTGAAAGGTGTGAAAAATGTATGAAAATTTGTAAAAGTGTATTGAAAAGTATAAATGGTGTATTAGAGTTTGTGTTTTTTTTTTAAATTTTTTTATTTGTATGCTTATTGTGTACCCATTAGACACACACGTTAGCAAGACCCAATAATAAAATCACTCGAGCCCAACTAATTCGCTCCCACATTCCAAGTATTCAAAAGCTCACAATCAGAATATGCGCCGGTTACTTCTAGTGTTTAGAAAACTACTGTTGTAAATTGTGATATCCCACTGTTGTTATATGAGGAAATTCAGGCAGCTACAAAACATAATTTTAGGTTTACATTTTGACTCACGTAATTAAGCGAAGGGTTAGCAGGTCAGCTACTATGGATCGTTACAAAAACTGTGGTTTGTATTTTCCCTACTTTTCCTACTGTAATCTCCCTGATGCATTCTATGATACAGGGGCAGTACGTTGTATGTACTTTCCTTTGTAATTGTTTAAGTTGAGCGCTTGGAACAAGTCCGTGATATGCTAAACCTGTTGTGCGGCCAATTTCAGCCCACCGACCACATCCGCCGCCGCCTCCTTTGCCACACCAACATCCAAACCCTCTCTCTCTCTCTCTCTCTCTCTGTGGACACCACCGAGGCGATATGAAATTATTGGCCAGAGCTTGATCTTCACTGACCACATCCGGCACCGCCTCCTCTACCCCTTCTTCAGCTTCCTTGGCTCTGAGCTTTCCTAGTCTTCTCCTGTAATCCAAATCAAAACTTCAAAATTCTTATTTCAATATAATCTTGTCTGGTATGGATCTGCGGTTTTTCCAATTTTATTTTTAATGTTTGCTATGTATTCATCTGTCTGTGTGTTGAGATCCTCTTCTCGGGTTGGCCCAGTTCCAATTCCACAAAATACATTAATAACATACTATGGCTTCCTCAATTTCCGTAAATCGATTTACTTCTTGTCCTACCATCAAGTGATCATCGGCTTAGTGTCAAACACAAGTGTTGATAAGACAAATTCAATAGTTCTCATAGCCAGTTCGTTATGTGAACTGCACAGTTCACATAGCGAATGGACTATGAGAATTGTCTATATTCGCTATGTGAACTCCTAATGTGAATTGAGTAACAAATTCAACAAACTCAACAGTTCTCATAGCCAGTTCGTTATGTAAACTGCGTAGCTCACATAGCGAATTGGCTATGTGAATTGTGTATTTATTGTCTATGTGAACTATATGTATTGTCTACTTCAAATAACTTTGTTTTATCTTTACATATTCGGTATAGAGCTTATTTTGTAGATATCATTGAGTAGGTTCCTAAAATTTAAATTAAAAATATTTCTCAAAAAATTCTTCTCAAAACTCTCAACCAAACACAGCGATGATGTTCTGAAATTTAAATTTCAAGGGGGTTCTCGTGGTGCACCAATGCTCAATGAGCATTAGATAATTATCTCACATCAGCACAATGGAATAAAAGAGCGCATGATGTGATGCACATGTAAATTTTCCAAATCATCAGAGTGCAGCGCGCGCTTCATAAGGAAGGGGTATAATTGAAATAATAGTATTGTGCAGGGCTATTATGGGCACCGAACCTAAAAACAGGTTC
Organism: Vaccinium darrowii; assembly: GCA_020921065.1. Taxonomy (NCBI): domain Eukaryota; kingdom Viridiplantae; phylum Streptophyta; class Magnoliopsida; order Ericales; family Ericaceae; genus Vaccinium; species Vaccinium darrowii. The sequence goes on along the minus strand of CM037162.1, from coordinate 26,209,827 downwards.
TATCTTTAAAAGCCTTAATATTTATTCACTGCAATAAAAAAGACTTGTTACCTATTTCGGCACTACACCTTAGTGCCGCATGTATCGATGCAGCTTTAGGTGTAATGTGGGTGATGCACTTATTATGAGGCATTTTAAGGCGCCTCAATAGCTCTTTGTCGTTGCATTTCTAGGTGGCACAGAACTAACGGAATTCATTTCCAATGAATTGTTAAGGCATTCTAAAGTGCCGCATAAACCACATCTTTTGAGCTCAACAGAATAGCTTTCACAGCACTTTTGAGTGCCTTCTGATGTGTTCACTTTTTCTTTTCTTTTTTTTTTGCCCTTTTGGAATTCGAGATCAACCTTTGACAATGCGAAACCTTAATAAACTGGAATTTGAATTCCAACAGTATCCAAAAACAACATTAGCTATATATAGTCATTAACTTCAATAAAAACAACTAGTCAATAAACATTACAAGCATCCAAAAAAAGAAAACTTCATAGAAACCATGAAATAGCTAGAAACTTACTAAAGTATATGTACAATACCATGAAAGATGTCATGGAATAAAAAAAACACTACTAGCGAAACCATGACAAAAATCATAAATTTAGTTTCCATGTGACATGACCGAGAGAGAGAGAGAGGTGTTGCAAATATGGTGGGACAAAGATGAGAGGAGAGTTCGGGACCTTAGCTTCCCATGAAACATTAATAGCACAAAATTAAGAGTGCCAATTTTAGGGGGGAATTACAAAAGGGAATTGATAATTGCACTCCAAAAATTGATGGAGGGGCTCCAAGCTACAGCAGTTTTCCAAAACTACCCTTTTGCAAGTTCTATAATTTACTTCAGGCACTCCAAAAAAAAATTACTCTTCTCCTTTTCCTCTTTTGTTAACGAGTGGTTTTCCAGTGCCGAGCGGGCACCATCCTACGTGGTGCCCGAGCGCACATCTCGGCCGTCCAAAACACTTTTTGGACGGCCTAGATTAAGAGAGAAAAAGGACAGAAAAAGAGGAAAGAGAGAGAGAGAGAGAGAGAGAGTGGGATAGATCTAGGCCGTATTTTACATTGTTAGCTTGTTGAGCAACTTTGCAATATCTTTCGGATAAAAAAATAAAGTACTTTCGCGCATAAAAATTTATTTATTTTTCACCAAATTAAACTACTAATAGAGATCTTTAATTCGGTGTGAAAAAATTTGAAAAAATGTATAGTCGTATACGAAAGTATTTTACATTGTTGGCTTGCTGAGTTGACTTTGCAATATCTTTCGGATAAAAAAATAAAGTAATTGCGCGCATAATTTTTTATTTTTTTTCATTGTTAAAAAAATTGAAAATTTTTGTATGAAATAATTTAAACCCAACAAGCTAGCAATGTAAAATACTTTCGTATATATTTTTTAAATTTTTTTCGAATCGAATAAAAAATCTATTTGGTAGTTTATTTTGGTGCAAAAAAAAATAAAAAAATTATCCACGGATTTACTTTTGTAACGACCCTAATTTTCGTAAATAAAAATTTCGTTAAATAATTTGATTAATTATTTTAATTTTCGGTTTATCGGAATATTTTCCTATTAAAATATTATTTTATTCTTTTAATTCGAAAAAAATAGAATTTTAGCCATGTGTATACGCGTACGAGCCCGAGTAACACACCCGTTACACTACCGTAACACCCGGAGACCTTGGCTAATGTCCGAAACCTACTACCTTTCCTCCATTCAATAGTACGCCATGGTGAAGTCCCCTCACCTTGGGACTTGTTGTTTTGACCAACAAAAGAAAGAGAGAGAGAGAGAGAGAGAGAGAGAGAGAGAGAGAGAGAGAGAGAGAGAGAGAGAGAGAGAGAGAGAGAGAGAGAGCCACGGGGAGAGAGAGAGAGAGATTGCCGAGAGAGAGAGAGAGAGCTCGGTAGAGAGAGAGGGAGTGTAGTGTGTGTGTGTGCTTGGTGCATGCATGCTAGTACAAGGCACATGCAAGGATTTAATGCAAGTTCACTTGCACAAGCAATGGATAAGTGAGGAAAGTTTCCTAAGTCAAGGTTTTGTACCCAAAACTAGTTAGAATAAGCCTTGCTATTTTTAGAATAACCTTTGCATACCCACACAATACATGCATGTGAGCACAATATACACATCCTAGCCTAACTAAACTAGGCCTTGACTTCCAAGTAAGCTAGGGACATACTTCCCTAATTTAAGGAAGAATATTCACACCTATTTATAGCTAGTTAGGGCTACCCTTAGCCATTTAATGGTTTCACATGCACATTAGGTGTATTTAGCTCCTAAAAACACCCCGTAACGAAGATAACCGTGCGAAAACCTACACAACGAGAGGCGTATTTTTCCCCTACTATTGTTCCTACGTTGGCTACATTGTATTTACCCAATTTGGTTCATCTAGCAAGCATCTCGACCCCTAGATACCTAGATTCCTACCTAGGCCTAGACTTGCCACCTTGGTACTTGCCATGTGCAAGATTAACTCCACCATTACTCCCATACATGCATGAAATTTTCGGCATAGTGTGTGTGTGTGTGTGCCGTGAGGTAGAGAGAGGGAGAGAGGTTCCATTTGTCTATAAATAGACCACCTTTGTGTGCCTTTGACCCCATGTACCCCACTTTGTTTGTTTGTCCTCTAAATTCCCAACAAACCCACTATTCTACCACCTTTTAACCAACATATTTTAGTTCTAATTAGCCACTTACTAGGCTAATTAGTGGGTAATCTAGATAGCTTAAGAGTTTTCTACACCAAAGGATAGCTTTTCGGCTTCCGGTTTACACCCGGAAACTAAGGTAGTTTACTAAACTACTCTTCTAATTAGTTATTTCTAGTTTAATTATGTTGTTCTAATTTAGTTTCTACGCATGATTTTAGAGTTTGATTAAGTTAATTTATGCATGTGTTAAGTTACTAAGCTTGTTTCTTAGTAATCTAGAAAGAGGATTTCATGTTGAAAAGAGTAACAAGCATGTTTATGAAGTTCTAATTAGAGTAGTTCTTCATGAAATTAGAAGGTGATTAGAAGTAATTAGAAGGTGATTAGAAGTGATTAGAAGTAATTAGAAGTTAATTAGAAGATGTGTTCCACTAGACAAGATTCTTGTATGATATTGTTAATATTTCTTGGAAGAATTAATTGATCTTGGTTGATTAGCTCATTGGTTGTTGTTTGAAATGATATTTCTTGAATAAGTGAAATAATTTCTTTTATGAGAAATTGGTTGGAAAGAAGTGCCTATTGTTTATTTTTGGTAAGAAAGTATGGAGTTGAGTTTTATAAATATGACGAGAGAGTTTTCATATTGATTTCTAGAAAGATTTTACAAAAATATATTGTGAGTTTATTTGGTGAAATTTCTAGAAAGAAAATTGTGATTTTCACTAGATATGAAAAAGAGGTTTTATTTGAGGAAGGAAGTTTCTAGAAAAAAAAATAGAAAGTATATTTTTGGGAGAGTTTTAAATATTTTAGAAAGACCACAATGAGTGTGGTGGATTTTTGACAAGAGATTTCTAGAAAAGAGTGTGGTTTAAACTATTTTTGGAAAGAGCAAATTGATTTATTTTATTTCTTTTGAGGAGAAATAAAATAGTTGGAGATTTTTTATGAGGATTAAATTGAGAGAAATGGAAATATTATTTTTGGAGAGTTTTAAGTGTATGGTTTTATGTGGGAAAAATTGCTAGAAGGAATATTATTTTGAGGGAAATTGGTGTATTAAAATGTATGATTTTATGTGGGAAAAGTTTCTAGAGGAAACAAAATATTTAGAGAGTTGGTGAATTTTTGATGCATGATTTTATGTGAGAAATGTGTTTTTGAAAGAATGAGAATTTAGAGAAAAGTATGGAATATTGCATGAGCATGATTTTGTGCGTGTGACACCGAGTACGTACGCGATACGTTATGTCACCGGACGCGAAATTGAGTAACCATTGATGAGAAATTAGAAATGAGCTTTTATATGAATTTGAAATGAAATGAGATTTTTGGGAAATGAAATGAGATTTTTGGGAAATGAAATGAGATGACATGTGATGAGATGATTTGTTGCCACCTCAAATTCGCGGAGAGAATTTGGAGGAATGGTATTGATTGTGGTAGTGCAGCGAGAGCGCCACTTCCAGTTCGCGGAGAGAACTAGGATGATGAGCTAAGCGTGCACAACACACGGTGAACGGACCTTGCAAACAGGCTGTTAAGTTCGGTGATGCAAGACGGCCGGGACTGTGTCTTGTGAGTCGCGGGGAGAACGGACCGTGCAAACAGGCTGTTAAGTTCGGTGATGCACGATAACCGGGACCTCGAGCGGAAAGGTTGGTACCGTCAGCTGAAAGGAGGCGTAAACGGACCAATAACTTTCAGAGCGGTGAGAGATAATGAAATTTGAAGAAGAATGCTGGGAAAGGCACCGTATTGAGAAAATTGAATTTTTGGGAAAACCGTTAATAAATGAAATATGTTTTGAGAAACGAAATGAGAATTGTTGAGAAAGTGACACGTAGCACAGTTTTGAGATACTGAAACGAAATACCACTTTCTGCGCATATTTACTCTGATTCGCATGGACACGCATGATGCATGGTTTACTATTCATAAGTTATAAATGTTGTTCATGAATTTATTGTTCTAGAATTGCTACTTAGAAGTTTAGCGTAGTGAACTACTGAGCGTTGCTCACGGTGTTGCATTCGTGTAACCCTGGCATAATCCCATGATGTTGCCTCTGCGACTCGGACGTATTATGCTAGATTATCTAGATGGACTGGAACAATACTGTGGAGCCCAGTCCCATGGATCAGGAGGCGCTGCCGGAATGGGGAACGACCCGGTGCAGGGATAGACGAAGACCTAGAACCACCCCAATTATTATTTATTTAGTGTTTGAGGACTTTGTTGTTTGTATTAAAGTTTGGGATTAAACTTTATTATGGTTTGTAATAATAATTAACGTGCCCAAATCTTGGGGGCGTTACAACTTTATTTTTTTATCCGAAGGATAGTACAAAGCCAACTCAATAAACCAACAATGTAAAATACTTTCGTATATAATTTTTAAAATTTTTGTGCATCAAAAGAAAGATCTTGTGACACCCCACTCTAGCATGAACTAGCTTGCACAAGATGGCAGGACACCTGTCACCCTCTGAACGCCTTTCTGGCTTCTCACAAAAATATTACTCAAAGTTAAACTACAACTCACAGCAGAAGCAACAAAAATAAACAAGTGTTCACACCTCCTCAACAACTGTACAGTCAACAATATTAGACATGTACTGTACCACACCAACCTCACATTATTTACTGTCATTCCACAACACACCCTAACCGACAGAATTACAAAACTCAACCTCTATGAACACCTGACTGGCACCCTGGCACTGTAGTGGACCGACGTCTAGCTCAACTGGAAATCTGCAACCAAAAAGGTTACAGGAGAATGTACCTTAGCAACATAATAAATAGAAATGATATGTATTTAGATGGATCGAAACATAAACACACAACACATTTGCTTTTACAATATAGATGGATCACAATTTTTAAACATCACACCCACACTTTTATCACAAAACACAGCCCACCATATTTTTTTCAAAAGTGCAGCCCACCGGCTCATCTCAAAACACGGCCCACCGGCCCATCTAAAAAAAACACAGCCTACCGGCTCGTCTCAAAAACACGGCCCACCGGCCCATCTCAAAAACACATCTCTGCAAGTTTGCAAAATTATCCATATTTTCTTTCACAGTGTAAAGCAATAACATTTAATTTTACCAAATGTGCCAATGAGTCGTCTACCTCACGACCGGGAGTTATGACGGTACCGTTACCTCGCTCACAGGCTCACCTATAGTGGGGGTGACGAGGGCCATTCTTTATCACCAATGGTAGGTGCAGCCCACAAAAGGTAAGCAAAGCTCACTGACAAGCCTCACAAATTGCTTGCCATCTCACAAAGGGCTCGGCAAACCTCACAATTGCTTGCCATCTCACACAAATAGCACATCCACAAATATTGGCACAGCCCACGCTGCAAGATGCCAACCTTGCAACTTTTTGGCTCCACAAAGGTAAGCAAAAGCTTACTGGCAAACCTCACAATTGTTTGCCGCTCACACCAACATTGGCACAAGAGGCGTAAAACATTCTCTTTTCACCCACCAAAAATCATTTGATCCATCACTAAAATCATTTAATCCATCCAAACACAATACTTCTAACATATACAAAAATCATGAGGAGAGTTTTCCAAAAACAGCAATATTCACACAACACATTTGGAAACACAACACATCTGAATACACAACACATTTCTATTTATTATAGAAGCTGTACATTCTCACCTGCCACAAGAGAACCAACTCCGCCATAGACTTAACCTCTACGCACCGAAGACGTAACCACAACCATCCTTACAATAACATCACCTATAATAACAATTATATATATCACCCATACGCTCACTACCAAAAATTCATGCCCAAATGCAAGTGAAATGCATGAAAATGCATACTACGACCCAACAGTGCTGCACTCTGCGAATTTCCAGAATTAATCTACTAATCCATTTCCCAAGAAATTTTTACCACAACCTCCAAACTCATACTTAATCATCATATCAAAAATTCAGAATTTTCTGAGCTCTGTAACTATTTTTAATCAACCGTCATACTAGCCCAAAACCTGCTGAAAATTTCCCAAAACAGATTTTCCTCCAACTTCAAATTAAAAACTGCTATTCTCTGGAAGGAATTAGAGCACAAACCATACATCATTTCGAAGGTATATGAGTCTAATTTCAGAATCAAAAGACGGTGTACAAATCGGATACCCACGCTAGAAGTTATGACCGTTTTCTCAAGACATGTCAGTGCTGTCTGCACAAACACGAGCCTGACAGCAGATTGATACACGAATTTTCATATTTTCTGTGATTCGAATTAAATCCCTAAATTTTTACACAACATAAAGAACATCCATGGGTAGCTACTGTAAAAATCTCGTAAAATTCCGACTTCTAAAACTATGTCTTAAAATTCACCAAAAACCGTGGCAGATTTGGTTTTTTACAAAACCAGTCAGTGAACCCTTCACCTTCCTTTCACGAATTTCATAAAAACAAACCCCAAATCACTCTTATGAGATGCAAAATCAGTGATTAACTTGTAAAAGAACAACATATATCAAGAATTTCAGAAATTGAACTCCAATTCATACCTTAATTTGGGTTTTCCCCAATTTCTTCCTTCTTCCTCTTCCCCTCCTTCTTCTTCTTCTTCTTCTTCTTCTTCTTCTGCCGAAGTCTCCCTTTCTCTCCCCCTCTCTCTCTTCTCTGATTAATCATCAGTCAACAAGAAAGAAAAGAAAGAAAAATATCTAATGCCCAAATTACACTTCACCCCTCCAACTTTGGTTTCTACTAGCTTTAAGCCCAACACTTAAGAAAATTACCTTTCTCTTCTTTCCCTCTTTCATAATTCAGGTCTCACAAACACCTCAAACCGTACCCCACATATACGAGCATATCAATAGGTCCACTAGCATCACGTGAAAAGGTATCAAATATTTTTGAAATAACCCGGGGTGTTACAGATCTCTATTAGAATTTTAATTTGGTGCAAACAAAAATAAAAAATTGTACGTAGAAATACTTTATTTTTTTTATTCAAAGAATATTGCAAAACCCAAAAAAAAAGAGTAACAATTGCCTTGAGTTAACAATGCCATTAACAGAGTTGGTGGGTTTAATGGAGGGGAAATATGAGCGACATGGCAGCATTAAGGGCGTGGGACAGACAGTCAGGTTCAGATAGAGGATCTGTTGCCAACGGAGAGAGGCTTTGGTTCAAATTTCCGTTAGGAGTGCCTCGAGTAAATAAGGAGATAATTTTAGGGTGGAATGCCTCCAATAACTTTTATATTTTGAAAAGGGTCATTTTGTAACTTCATTAAATTTTGGAGTGCTTGTATAAAAAAATGGAGCCCCAAAATCAGCTCCCATTACAAAAACATTCAACGTTGTGAATTTTCCTTTTGCCCTCCAAACTTGGGTTCAGGGAATGGGGAAAATGACATCATTTGACGATTTGTAAAGAACTGCACCATCATACCAAGTTTTTGAGACACTCAAACCCGCCCTATCACATTGACATTGAAGAAGAAAAAAAACCCAAAAAAGTCGGTGTTTAGTTGGACTACCCAATTAGATTAACCAAAGGAAACCATCATTTTTGAAATGTTAATCCATCATTAGCATTCTTTAATTAGGCCGGCAAAATCAAAACCTAAGTTCAGCATACATGATACTATAGAGAAAATTCGGAGTAATTAATTTTATTTTCCATTTGGAGTTTAGATTATTGGTAGTGTGTGTGTATATATATATATATATATATATATATATATATATATATATATATATATATATATATATATATATATATATATCATTTAAAATGATTGTTTCACTATCAAAGGGCGTAATTAACTAGGAGGATATGCTTAATATATCCCCAATAACCAATAAAATTAAATTAAATACGTGGCACATCATGACTTGATGCATGATTGGAAGTGTTTCATAAGTTAGAGCTTCGATTTTAATTCTTAATTGCGTGACTGCAAGTGGTATACCGTCTATGTATTTATTAGATTAGATTATGTGAAGCCTTGTCATTTACGTATAATTGATGTGATGTGCTCTTTATTTACTTTTCCCCCAGTCCCTATTGTAACGGTCTTGTTTCGGTATTTGTGTCACTTAAAATATTATTTATATCTCATAATTTACCATGTTTTTTGTCATTCCAACAACTTTGTTTAATAAAACTAATTGAGAGCTACTCCTTTCGTTCCAAAATAGTGGTCACTTTTGGGTAGTCGTGTCACTCAAACAATTTTCTATATTTCACAATTTATAACTTTTTTTATAATGTAAAAAATTTTGTTTAATAAAACTAATTGAGATCTATCAAACAAAATTCATATTAAATATAAAAAGTATTATAAATCTTATCTTATCTTATATAGTATAGCAGAATGACTTTTTGTGAGAAAGGCTCTCATCGCGACAAATGGCATAAAATAGTTGGTTTGTCGTATAGGATTTTGAGTGACACATGTGACAATAATTCAATTACCATAAGTAGGTAATTTTAAATTTCAAGCAGGTTACATGATTTAAGGAATCACCACTCAAGATTTGTAAAGAAAATAATCTGTCAAATAATTTTAAATTTCAAATACTCATCAATCAATAAATTCTACAAATGAAACAATTAATTAGCTAATTAAAAATTTCAAAATAATTTAAAAAATCACTCAACATTTGCAAATAAAAATAATAATCAATTAGTTTTAAATTCCAAATACATCAAAAAATTATAAAAATGAAAATGTCCATCCCCCATTTTCTCAACCATCAGCCTAAAAAACTCTTAAGTCTCTCAATCCAACCAATTATATTTTCGTGCAAACCTTATTGTTGTTCTTATATTTTGGCTAGGGTCATGGTTGGCCTGGTGCAAATGAACAAACAACCCATGTTTTGGTAACGGTGAGTTAGTTTGTAATAAATTTTTTTTTTCAGTTTCTATTAATTGGTATTCATTTTTTTAAAAATCTTTAATGGCTTTCGATGTCGAAATTTATATTGGTTAAAAAATGACTCAGCTTTTACAGGATCGATGTGAGAACCTTGATTAGAAAGTCAATCGATTGAAACAATCAGAACAACATTTTGAACGCAAAAATGGTCAAAGGGTTACATAATTGGAATATTATTCTCAATTTAGTAGTAAGTGTCAAGTTAATAGTTGCTATTGCTAAGATCTTGAAAGGTATAATACTAAATTACTACTCCCTCTGTCCCTTAAAGTTTGACACTTTTTGGACAGTGTGCCATTTTCAAATGCCTATATCTTTCAATGTAAATGTCAAAAAATATGTAATATCGATCTTGTTTGATAGATTTTAATTAGTTCTATTAAACAAAGTTTTCAAAATCACATAAAACGTTATAAATAGAAAGATATAAGCAATCTAAAATGGCACGCAATCCCAAAACGGTCAAAACTTTAGGGACGGAGGGAGTATATGACTATCAAATGACAAATAAGATCTTAACAATTCTTTTAGCCAATCTTTCGTAAGTTTTGTGGGATAGAATTTGTTCTCTTATTCTTCTTCTTCTTATTCTTCTTCTTCTGACAAAGTGTCATATAGTATTATACTCTACTTTAAGACAGAATGATAAATATCTATCTAACTTACACAATTAATATATGAAGAAAATAAGAAGTCGTCGAATATAGTTGAATTATATTGTGGAAAAAAAAATTCAAAACTCAAATATATGCCCTACACATATGATACGTAATAATTGCAGAACTAACATCCAAATATAAGAAACCATATATCCATCTGAGTGAATTAATATTTTGAACCAACCATACATTAAGCACAACGATTGCACCATTGCAATGTCCAGCTCCATAAACGAGGGAGTTAAGCCTCAGAGAAAAATATGGAGGTCGTGAGGTATTTTAAGATTTGATTAAATTTGATTTTGTGAGGTACTTAAACAAGTTATAAGATTTTTTTGACAATTTATATTAGAGAGTAATACCCAGGGACGGAGCCAAGATTTTGACTCAGAGGTAGCACCTAAAATTAATATTCTTCCACCTCCATCCCACAAAAGAGTAGTATATTAACTATAAAGCGACGTGCAATTTTTGGATAAAAATCTCAATTAGTTCTTTAATTTTGTATGAAGAAATGTATAAATCATGTACGGAGGTGCTTTATTTTTCTACCCGGAAATTAGAGGTTTTTTTGGCAATGGATTATCTTTACGAACGGACGGATTAGTATATAAAAAAAAAAGGTATAAGTATTCTAAGATTAATTATTTATAATACCCAAAAGAATACACATTTTCATAAGTTAATCATCATCAACATGATTAATACCCAAAATTACACACTTTCATCGATTAATCACTCATCAATATATTTAATACCAAAAATAATACATGTGTTTTGTAGAATAACACTATTCTTTCCATACAAATTTAAATTATTGGTACATGATAAAATTAATTCATCCCCTACATAGCATGGTTTTCTGCTAGATTGTGGAATCAAAGTGCTCCAAGTATATAATCATGTAGCACAGTACGATGCTAGATTTTTGTGGAAAAAACTAAACTAACAAACAAACAAGGTCATTTTAATGTTGAAAGTATTCATCAATAGTTAATTTTTTTTGTGTATTGCGACTCCGTGCATAGCACGGGTTTGATGCTAGTCTTATATAGTATTGCAGGATGGGTTTTCGTGAGAAACGATGTGAGGGCGACAAGTGGCACGAATGGATTGGTTTGTCATATTAGATTTTAGTGAAGCATGTGACATAAATTTCTCACATTCCCTCAATCTTTTTTGAATTTCAAAATGTTAGATATTTTGTTATTCCGTAAAATCTTCTTATTTTCCATAATGGGACCAATCATCTTTATTTTCTCCATATCTCTCCATGATTCTTAGAGGATGCTTATAATTAGGAAATGGTTTGAAAAAAGTATTCCTAATTAGAACCTATGATTTCTTCATTTTTCAAAGGAAATATATGATATACCATAATTACATTTGCATGATATATCAGTCATGTCAAATCATATCACAATTAGAACTAGCACATTCTTATTCAAATGTAGTCCCTTACATAAATTTCCTGCATGTATGGTTTCTCTCTCTTTTTGTTTAAAGTATCTTATGTGGTAATTCTTCTAATTTCAAGGGTTTGATTGTCTTTGTCTTTATACTAGTGCATGATCTTCATCTTTAAAGAGTATAATAATGATGTATTCAATTGGACATGGGTGCTCTAATATTAATCCTCAACTGGACATACCATGAGTCGAAGCACAATCAAACAATTAATAGAATGACATTGCACAAGAAGGTTGATGTTTTTTTTTTTATTGATCCCCTCCTTTTTAAGATGTTAATACATTTTGTCTGTCTTATTTTTTAATGCCTTATATGGTCTATTTCATTTGTATCTTCTTGCTAGAATATCTAGACATTTAGTAGTTTTCTTTGTAGTCTCATTTCGTTATCGATCGGTTAGGTATTAGTTTTCTTCGGAACTTAATTATCTACAGACGAAGTAGTGAACAATCTTACTCGATCGGAATATGTTGAAGGAACTACAGTAGGGACAACTGCCAAATGCAATTCTTGCTGTTACTATAGGTTCCATGATCTGCAAGAGAAATGAACGATTCTCATATTGGGTATGTTGACCTTTCACACTTTCTTTGGCAATGATCTCTTTTAATTTTTTTTTCCTACAGCAGAGACTCAAAATAAAATGTACATGATTCTTCGAGACAAGGTTACAAGTTTTTCTCTTTATTTGGAGTTTTGTCAATTTCTTTGAAAATACATCCACATTGTTATCTTTTATTTTTTGACCAAGTAAGTATTACTTTAGTTTTTTTTTTATCTACAAAAGAAAAAATTATAATAATAAACTCGACAAGGGTACACCGAGGAAGAAAGAAGTATTACTTTATGCTATTACTTGCTTATATATGTTGATGCTTTCCATGTATTATAGGGCAAGTTCTCATGGTTTTACTTTTGATTGGTTCATTAAAATAATTTTTCTATTATTCTTGCCACATATTATGGACTTATATCATCTATAGATAGATACCATGATCATTTTTTCTATCCCATTGAAAAGGGAGACACAAGAAAAAAAAGTACAAAAATAAATAAAAGTTCTATTTTTGCACACCTGTTTCATAAATTCTATTGGAGTTCGTGGAATGGTAAAAACTATATCAAACATAGTAAAAAATATATCACTTTGAAGGTTGTTCTTCACTTTTTATAACTGAACTTTTATTTCTGCGTTTTATTTTTTCGTTGGGAGTAATCAAGCACTAATTAATGTTTCAACTTTCCCTCATTGCATGATATTAATTTGAGTATTTTGTAAAAAAATTCTGTCAAAAAGGTGAGGATGTGGCATATAGATAAAGATACTCCTACAAGGAAACGCAAAAGTTTCGTAGTTTTGTAAATCCTATGTGCAAATTTATTCTTTATGAGAACAACATATGGGTGATGATAGCACGTTTATTGCTATTTTTTCATATGCTGGATAACATTCCATATATTTTGAATTTGGTTTTACATAGTTTTTAGTAGAATCCATTGTAAATACGAAATGATGTTGAATCAGTTGTAACAGGGATCTGTTTATTGGATGCTCTCCTTAAAACATATATGTATAGTCATCGCAATTAATTTTGATTCCCCACTTCAAAAATCTCATCCATTGCACGGGTTATTTTTTACTCTTCTGTTTTTTTTTTTTTTTGTAAAAAAAAAAAAATATGCCTCTCCATTACTTTTCCTTTGAAATTGTTTACTTTTTAAAAAACTAATGAAATATTTCTTCACGGAGTCAGACCATAGACATTAATTAACTCAATGGGTTCAATAATAGGTACACAATTCATGAACACATGATTTGATTAAGTGAATATGCATACATCAAAAGCTATAAATAAATTGACGTTAATTGATTTGTATGATGAGCTTTAGTTGATTTGGTGGATTGATTACGAATCTTTAATTTGGCGTGACTAAATTATAATACTAATCATTTTACACGATGCAAGTTTAGTGCATAGCACGGGTCACCGCTAGCAATAACTAAAGGGAATATCTATCTACCAATCTTATATCTAATGGCAGAGTGACTTGGATTCACCCCGTGCATAGCACGAGTTTGATGCTAGTTAGAAGATATAGACAATTTTTTAGAGGTTCTAAATAAGGAAATGTGACCAGCAAGTTGGAACGGAGGGAGTATCAAACAAGATTTATATTAAAAATAAAAAACTTAATAAATCAAAAATTATAGACACTTCTTTGAGACGTCCAAAAAAGGAAAGAAGAACAATAATTTGGGACAGAAAGAGTAAGAGATATTGCAAACTAAAAAATTAATTTGCATCTTGTCAAAAAAAAAAAAGAGAAATTAATTTGCATCACCGTCGACTAATCTCTCTGATTTCACTCTCCTCTTCCTCGTCCAATCTTTTCTCTTGATTAGATAGATAATTTTTTTTCTCAATTTTTACATACATCTATCTCCCTCACAAAGATCCAGAAGTGAGAAGTGAGTCCTCACTGACACCAGGGAGGTGTTGTGCAGTAGGTATTGTACGCCGTGTTATGCGGCAAAACGACGAAATTTTGCTCATTTTCTTGGTACACTTCCAAGGGCTCTCTTTGGAGAATTAATTTTGGGTTTCAATTTTGGGGTTCAATTTTAGGGGATTTAGGTTTTTTGTGGTAGTGTATAATGGTTTTAGGCACTTGGATTTAGGGTTTAGGTACTTTGTAGTGGTTTTTTTCTTCCTCCAAATAAGGCCCTTGAAAGCTTCAGAGGTGCGTCCAAAACTACGTCGTTTTGCTGCACAACACCCAACCCAGATCTTTGTAAACTCTTTTCTGAAACTTGAAAATTCGTTTCGCCGTTGTTTGCCATCATTAGTTTCTTTTATATACTTTACATAATATTCTTTCTATCATCACTCTAAGTTGGAACATGAGGGTAGAAACAAGAATGATTGTTTGCGATGCTAATCAAGGATACTATCAGGTTTATGCGTCTATATTGTCTCTTTTATGTTCACAAAGAAAAAAATAAAATAAAATAAACATCTTCAATGCATAATTTGGAGCATGAAATATAACCAATACTTGTGTTTGCAAAGCATGTGTTTCATATATGTTTGGGCAGAATATTTTGGGCTACCATTTGAATTAAAGCTTTGTACTCCCTCCATCTAAAAAAAATTTGTTAATCGCAAAAAAAAATTGATATTAAGCACACGAGAATTACATTAAAAAATTACAAGAATAGAACACACAACCATCATATGAGGTTCACACTAACTAAATCAAACGCAATGTATATAATGGGCTATCTGGACTATGGACTTTATCGGATTGGCAGATTGTCGTTATTGGGTTAGTTGAATGTTGGGTAGTTGGTTGTGGCAAAAATGGTTATTGCTATATTATTGGTGGATTTGTTCAGATGTTGGATAGTACGAATGCATGGTGGTTTATTTGGCTGGAATTTGACTTTGGCTCTCGACAGGGCCGGCCCAGGCCCAAGGCAGGGCACTCCAAAAAGGGATGATTTTTAGGGCACTCCAACATTTTTTACAAATGGGCTAGATTAAGACTCTTTTTTTTACCCAAATAAAGAAAAAAAGAGCCCATTATTAGTTACAAAATAGCCCAAACCATTGTGGCCCAATCTAAAAAAAAGCCCAAAGATAAGTTATAGAAGGGCCTAAAGGCTAAACCTGATTTTAAAAAAAATCAAAATCAAAATCTAAATGTTGAAAAAAAGGCAAAAAGCAACGATACAATACAACTCTCTCTGTCTCTCATCATACTGGCGATAAAGGCAAGAGAGAGAAGAGGAAGAAGGCCAGAAGGTTAAACCGCAGAAGGAGCGGTCGCCGACGCCCATGGTCGCCCACAGTCGAGGAACGGAGGAAGAACCAAAGAAGGTTTCCTGATTTCCTCTCTATTTAATTACACTATATCAACACCCCTGTCCACTGGTCCCTAGGGCAAATAGAATAATATTGAATGATTAATTAATTGAAAAATGATTAGTTAACTGAAGGATGATTATGTGATTGATTAGTTAAAGGAAAATTAGAATGCTTCAATTTCTCTCAAAATTCGGAAAGAGGAAAAAAATTCATTTTCATAGTTGTGGGTTTACTGTTTCTTACTAATTTGACTTATGGATATGTCATATCTCAAAGAGTTTTATACTCTTTGAACTTGTCTCAATGGATTCCATTTTTTTAGTGTAATAGCTTCATTTTTTGATGCCATAATAATGGAATTTTCTTTGCCGATGAATTCATTTTTCAATGCCATGATAAAATGACCTGGTAGAAGAGGTGGATTGTACAAGTGTAATTTGATACTTTTGCTTCTAAAAACGCAACATGAGTAATATTTAAGTGATAATCGTGCGTTATATTTGTATTTGGAGACTTTGTGTTTTGACTTTTTTGTTATTATATAATGATTAGTAGAACTTTATAGTGTCTTGGCTTTATCGTATTGTGATTGTTACTGGAAAAAAATTTTAAGTGTTGTACTCTTAGGGCACATTTTTTAGGCCAGGCCTAGGGCACTCCAAAGCCTTGGGCTAACCTTGGCTCTCGAAGATTTGGCAGAATTGGGATGCATGGATGGTTTGGTTGATCTGGCATGTCGACACAGGGACGCTCGGGTTGGCTCAGTGGATTGGCTATATGGTGGTGATGGTTTGGGAAGGGTGTGCTAATTTAAATTTAGATGTTGTTAGTGGCAAATAAGCCAAAGAATATACCTCACAAATGATATTCTCCATGGCTATTTCATTCCAATAACCACGGTTGCGACTCTTTCCAGCAGCATCTCTACCGATTTTAGAGCTTTGTAGTTGGCTTATGCCATCTAGTTGCACGACGACTAACCGTGCCGCGGAGCTTTCGACTATAGGTGCATTAGTCACTTGGTTTGTATCGGTCAGATCCTGTTTGGTATCTACATCAAGTATGCAGTTTCTCGACAGTTGAGCGCCGATGTCTCCTTAAATCTCTTCAGTTGTTTACCTATTTAACTGTGTGTTGGAAGAATCGTCATTCACGTGGAACTACCGTGACAGCAACAGCTTATCATTATCACGGACATCTGACGGCCGAAGCAATCTCTCGCTGGACATGTATCCTTCATTTGTTTTGGTTCTGTCTATGTTCTTTTCGTCTGTATAATTATTTTTATTCTGTTGTCTTTATATTCAGTAGTTTGTAATAGCATTTCTCGTGAAATGAAATTCTTTCTATTGGCTAAAAAAAAAAAAAAAAACCAATTCACATACAACACCTTAAGAAATAGCTCCATATGGAGAAAAATTAAATAGACTAACAATTTGAAACACTCCTGTACAAGAGAATTAATAACCAATTCTTGCCTTCAACAATATTTGACCCCTTAACAAAACAGAGTGGCCAAAGGATGTACAAGGGTGGCAAGATTTTACAATAGTGGCCAAGGGCTAGCCCAGCTAGTTGGTTAAAACGGAGTATCATTCATTTTTTAAATTAAGATAGATGCATAATTTTTAAACTTATTTTGCACCATTTTAAGGAACTACCAATTGATATGCGGACTTCTTCGCCCACACCTTAACTTTTCCGATAAAATTTTTATGATCCGAACCATCTAAGGTGTTCAAAAGGTGTTTTTAAAGGTCCGCGTAGAACCCCCCCCCAAAAAAAAATGATTGGGAAAAGCTTCATCCAAGCAATTTTCTTTTTGTAAAAATGCATATATACAATATGAACTGAGTAGCATTTTTTTTTTCAAAACCTTCCAGTGGAATCTGAAAAAAGAAAAAAGGGGTTTATAATTATTACAAACCCAAGGAGAGATCAGTGTAACAGGGAAAATGCTAAAATAGGCCTAATCGGTTTATGTTAAGGTTTAAAAAATATGTTGGAATTTGCAAAAAAGTTTTTTAAAGTAGTAGGTTTAAATGTATTGAAAAGTGTAAAAGGTGCACTAGAGTGCATTTTTTTTTCTTGTACTAATTGCAAGCCCACTAGCCTAGTGGTCTCACAATAGCAAAGACATGTGTACGTAATATTATCCATAATGATTTTTTCTTGTTGTGAAAATTTTATTCGATAAATTTAATCGAGATCTATCAAATAAGATCCACATTGTATATGTAAAATATTATATATTTGATGATACAAGTAATTTTTTTTTTTAAAGATGTCCGGGGAGTAAACATGGACCAAATATTTAGAACCGAGGGAATAGTTCAGAGTATGTATATGTATGTATGTATGTATATAGGGGCCTGTTTTGGGGACACATAAAAGACACTCCATCTCAGCCATTGGTTTTAATGGCTGAGATTAAGACTTAACAAAATAACTTCTCTTTCCCAAAACATGCTCACACCCTAAAATTATTCATCTTCTTCTCCAACACATTTCCACACCACTGCCACAAAACCCTAAACCCTATATTCTCTCTCTTTCTCTCTCTCTCTCTCTCACGAATTTAGTTAGACGTGTACAAAAATTTAAGTGAGATTCATCACAGAATAGATACAATTTCTCATTCTATTAACTACAAGCCATAGAGATGAGAAAATCCTGCCTATGTTACACTCTGCAACATCGTTGGCGATTCAACCCGATAAATATCTCATAGTTTATTGGCCAATTAGAAGAAATTAACAGAAACAGAGATTTAATTAAAGAAAAAAACATCCACAATTTAATGGACAAAATACAGACAAAGAGAGTATGAAATATGGGGAAAGCTTCCCTTAGGATAGGCAAAATCTACTCAATCTCGGTACTCAACTTCATCTTCAACACATTGCATTCCTTCGTCACCATATTTCTTATCAGAAATCTCCTCAATTTTCTTCAACCTTCCGAACCCATTTCATGAAGATCGGGGAAAGGCGCTGAGGGTTGAGATTTGTGGGGCCGTTCTATTCATTCACTACTGTAGACACCCCAATTTTGATAAAATGTGCATCCCCGATGATGAGAAGAAAGCGCAAAATGTTCCTTGGAACGGTTACATGAATCGGATGAACCAAAACCCCAGAACCACTTGAACCGTACGGCCTGAACTCCTGAACCGTACGGCTTAAAAAAACCTTTTGCACCGTGCGGTGTTACTTTGTACACCGTGCGGCATATCTTGATACCATACGGCACTGTGTCCCATCAACGGGATTCCCGGGTTTTCCCAGCAGCTCAGAGCGATGATAATATTCGACGGAATGATGATATTCGGTAATGATGGGAGTCGTTTGCGTGCAAGCCTCACCCACCGTTCGCCTATAACTATCGTCGTCGCCCGTCGGTTTGAGAGGGAGGCAACCCGTCGGTTTAAAGGTTGAAGAAGAACCAAAAAAAAAGAAAAAAAACAGAGAGAAAAGGAAAGTTGTGAGAAAGAAATCCAAAACTCCCCAACCCTGTTATCATTTTTTCCCAATCCATAAGAATTCCTCAGGGAATTCAATTCCACCAGCTCGAAGGCCGCAAATCATTCCCTTGCTCGTCCGATTCTCTTCAAGGTACAAGACATCCGTATTTTAAAACCGTCGTAATCTTCTGAGGGGAGTCCCGTTGGGCTCGAGGATAGCTCCATAGCTATTCCTTGAGTTCGAACGGGGATAGTTCAGTAATTTTCGAACCTTTTGGGTAAGTTTCGTGCGATATCATTCATTATCGCAGGAAGCCATCTCTAAAATAAGGTACATTCTCCCATCAAAACCATTTTCTTTATCTACTTTTATCAATAAACAACCCTTTTCATAACAAAGAACAGGTACTGGTTTCAACCAAACAAAAGCAAAAAACTTTTTTTTAAAAAAAATATGGTTCGCGCGAACACCGCACGGCACCTTGATTACACCGCGCGGCACTCGTTGTGGTACCGTACGGTATAGCTAGCGAGTACTCTGTTTCTTTGTTCATGATGCTCTGTTTTTTTTTTCTTTTCTGGTCGAAAATCAGTAGGCCTTTATTACAGCAAATCCCCTCCATTTTCTGTTTTATATTTAGTCTCCCCCGAATTAATTTTCTCACATCTGTCTATATGGTTGCATGTTATTTAGACTGTTATTGTTATTTCGTTTATGATAAGTATGTTATTATTTGAAATATTGCTTGTATGAAATAAGTTTTCAATAAAATCCTTCAAAGAATGATCCCACAAATGTTTAGTAAAGACCGGAAAATTTCGGGCACGCGGGGTGCATTTTTCGAACAAAACCTTCCCCGCGGGTAACCTGGCTCCCGAACCCAAACCTCTATTTTTCGCAGATCAAACCCTTTTTTAGCGGCACAAGAGTCAATATTTTCTGAACGGTTTCTCGGGTACCCAACATTCTCCAAGAATTAAACCCCGGGTGGCGACTCTAAATTTTTCTTCATTTCCCGGATCGCCCTTTTTCATAACCAAAACTCCGTGGATATCTATTTTCGCCCGCGCGAAAACCGAGCATCCACAAATTGGCGACTCCGCTGGGGATCGATATTTTAAATTAATCTTTATTTTGACGTTTTACACTTGTAAAATGCCCCTTTGAAAGCTTGACACCAAGTACGTGCTTCACGCCGTACTAGAAAGGATTGATGTCAGGGTGAAAGCCCGATCAGTCTGGACTGGAGCTTTCTCGGTTATTTGCATGAGTAAAATTTCAAGGTCTTGATTAATTTAAAAAGCGAGCCAAACTTGAAAAATACTTGTGGGATTTTTGAAAAGATTTTATTGTTAAACTTTTGCATTGCACGTGCATGGTTACTAGGCTCGCCGCTGCGTCCTGGTTACCCTACCCAGCTTGCTGGTGTTAGGACATCCCAGGATTCTCGGCAACCTTGGACGATGATGAGTCAGCCTGCCGTTATTACCCTTGCCACGTCAGTATTCTGTGCAAAGGGGAGGCAAATATTGGCTCTAGTCTGGGGAACCCCCTCAAACCAAAACCGGCCTCTGCATATAGATAACCTAGAACTTTCCAACCTAAGACAGGAACCCACAGGGTAGGATTTCGTGCTATATCCTGCTACGTGATTACTGTTTTCCTATACCTTGTTAGCATGCTGCCTGTTTATCGCTTTCCGCACATACCATGTTTTCTGTCTACCGCTTTTTGTATATACTGCTGTCATTTTTGCCTGCATACATAAGCTAAATTGACCCTAGGTTTCACTTCACTCACCTTGAGGATCGTCCCGATAATCTCTGGTTAAAGCTGAATGCAAACAAAAAAAATTTTTTTTTTTTTTTTCAAAAAGTTGCGAATAGGCTCCGTTTTTCTCCAAATAAACCGGTACTCTTCCTGTCAGAGAGAACACAATGGCTGACCAACCAAGCAACAAGAGACTCAAGTCTACCTTCTCCACTCACTACAACACTCCTGTCTGGATCATTGAAGAAGACGAGTCCCCCAAGCCCGAAGAGAAGACCCCCGAAGGTGAAAAGCTCTACAAGTGGGTTGACCAAGTCACCGAGCCCAATCAATGGGACATCACTAAAAGCCATCCAGGCTGGAAGTTTCAGGTCACGCCAGACGACGGCCTGAACATGCTCCCAGATCAAATCACTGTCATGTATGAAGAGAATGATGAAGACTTCTGCCCCATGCCGCCAATCAAGTACTTTGATGAATACGGCAACCCAGTGTACTACTTTGCCGACCCAGTCACTGGTCATAAGTACTGGGATGAATGCAACTGTGATGGATGTTACGAGGACTACCTCCTTGACAACGAGGACATATCCCCCCATCAACTTCAAGAACAGCATGTCCAGGAGAAACAGCAGGAAGAAGAAGCCAAAGCCCGCAAAGGGAAGCAGAAGCTCGGTGAAGCCAGTTCACCATCTACCCCGGTCAACCCAACTCATCCCATCCCGTGAAGCTGCAATCTGAAAAGATGAAGCATGCACTATAACCAGATCCAATCAAGCCGTCAAGGGCTCTTTTGGAATAAAAGCCAACATCGGTTGTCCAGTCTGAATACCAAGTCTGTTGCAGTTTGCTTATCGAGTCTGTTGTTGTTTTCTGTATGGGTTATTTACCGAGTCTGTAATAACCTATACTTTTCTTATCAAGTCTGTTCTCCGCCTGTCGGAACTCTTTTGCATCACTCCGCGTGATCAATGAAAAAAGACATCTTTTATCAAAATTCGGGAGCTAATTTGCAGTCTCGAACTACGTTATGGCCTGATTCCTCTCCACGAGGATACGTAGGCAACTTCGGTCCGACCATTGTTTTCAGCAAAATCAGAGAAAATTGGGACAATCTTGCATCATGCATCATTCATTCATGTAAATAGATTGCATGCACAGCATAATTTATTTTGTTCATACCATCAATACATAACCATTGGCAAAAACAAGAACACTCCTACACCTGGTTGGGCTCGAACTTCCCAACAACGATTAATTCGGACTGAGTCAAGAGTAGAACAGTCAACTAGCCTTCCAGTCATGACCAAGAATACAGAGCAGACAGAGAAGACTGAGGTTCAGATTCTCAAGGAAGCCTTGGAAGATCAGCGAGCTGCCAACAGCAAGCAAATGGCTCAGATGATGATCTTGATTCAGGATATTACTTCCCGATTGCCGACTGGGGAATCATCAAGCAATCACCCTGAGATGGATGCCATGATAGCCAAGATGGCCAAGCTTGAGGAATCAGTCCAAAAGCAAGAAAAGATTGCTGCTATAGGCATTGATATGGAGAAATTGTGCCTATTCCCTGATGCTAAGCTGCCTGACAAGTTCAAACCCATTGACTGGGACAAATTCGACGGGAGCGGTGACCCGAAAGCACACTTACAGACATACGTGGGTACCTTATCCATGTATGATGTGTAGAAAAACGCCATGGCACAGATGTTCCAGCAAACCTTGACGGGACCTGCATTCCGTTGGTTTCTGAACTTGGATAATTCAAAGAAGAAGACCTGGGAAGACATTGGGGCAGCTTTTGTGGCTCAATACAACTACAATATCCAGCTGGAAATGATCGTTCGAGAGTTAGAATCCACGAAAATGGGGAAGAACGAGTCTTTCGCCGATTTTGTCAAGCGCTGGAGGGGAAAAACATCGCAGATGATGGACAGGCCCTCAGAGAAAGAGCAGATGAGGATTGTCACCCGGAACTTGGAACCTGATTTTGCCAAGCACTTGGTGGTTTTTCAAACCTCCGCCGACTTCAAGACCTTTTATGAAGCTGGCCTGGCAGTCGAAGACGCAATCCGCACCGGCATATTCGACAAAGGAGAATCCATTTCTCGGCCTAAGCGAGTCTAC
This sequence comes from Vaccinium darrowii, assembly GCA_020921065.1. Lineage (NCBI taxonomy): Eukaryota > Viridiplantae > Streptophyta > Magnoliopsida > Ericales > Ericaceae > Vaccinium > Vaccinium darrowii. Next base: position 26,186,843 of record CM037162.1, on the reverse strand, counting down.
TCCGGTAACAGCAGCACCCTTTTTGGACCCGGCACTTACAATCCAACCCAAGCCAATCCCTTCAATCCTAAACCAGTCAAAGCTGAACCAGTTAACCAAATAGCCACCCAGTCACCACCTGTCCAGAACACCTCCCAGCCGAGAAGAGAATTCTACCAATTCCCTTTCCCTCTTACCACTGTCTACAAAAAGCTCCTCGAAAAAAAAGCCATTAAGCCTCTTGACCCACCCAAAGAGCTTCCTGCAAATCACAATCCAAATGTCTACTGCGCCTACCACCAAATGCCTGGCCATCATACCAACAATTGCATGCGTCTCAAACACATAGTTCAAGACTTGGTTGAGGACGGAACCATTCCAATTCTTAAACAAAAACCCAATACCATTTCCAACCCCTTGCCTAACCACAAACAAAATGTCCAAATCAGCCAAATATCATTCAGCTCCACTTCAAGAGGCCAAAGCCCTACCCAGTTTAATCTCAGCCTACACATCGTGCCAGTCTCTCAACCGAAACCCTCCATCCCAGTGCCAAAAAATCCGGAGGTTTATGCCATTACTACCCTTGAGCACAAACTCACATGGGGTGACCTTGCTGAAGAAGGAGAATGGGCCATGAGTGATCAGGAATGGGAAGATTCCCAACAAGCATTGTTCGGTTCTTTGCTAATCTCTTGGGACCCGAGCCAGTATATTGTCCCAGAAATCCGAAGCCAGCCAGTTGTTTACATGCCGGAAAATCTCAGTGTCAACCAAGTTGAAGAAGTGACAGTCAATGCTGACCCTTTGGACGTAGTTTCGCTCCCAACTCTGTTTCAGCACAACTCATCGGGCAACTATCCGCTATCTCAACTTCCCGAAGAAGAGAATCCCCAAACCATCGAAACAGTCTTCAGTGATCATGATTGGTTCCCTCAGGCATACATTATTGGAGAATCTCTCCCACAGCCATCTGCGCCATTCCCACACTCTTCCAACGTATCAGTTCTGGTCACAGATCCCCAGATAACCGCATGGAGTGAGGATGAAGTCATCAACATCCGAGTCGGTAGCAACGAAGTATGGACAGTCAATAAGTCCATGCTAGACCAGTCTTTCTGGCAAGAATCGGGGGTAGCAAGTTTGAAAACTAGACTAGAAGCAGTTGACATTAGCAGTCAGGAAGCCCAGGGCGATTTAATAGACTTATGGTCTAAGGATCAACATGAAAGGCAGAAAAAGGAGGCTATCAGAGCCGGCAAACGCAAAGTCAGTGAAGGATTTGAAGACTTCTGGGGTGAAAACCAACAACTCTGGGAAGATACGGTCAATCGAGTAACGAGAAGTGGCCGAATTTACCAGCCGACCGATCTTCAAAGAAACGTCTCGCATCAAACTCAGCCAGAAGAGTTCATCTGGAATGATCCCGTTCAGGAAAATTTGCCTCCAATCGAGCCAGCAGTTACTGCTCAACCACCTCAAAGGAACCGAGCAACAGCAGAAGACTTGGTTCAGAAACAGCTCGAAAGAACTCCAGCATCTGTCTCTATTTGGGGTTTACTCTCTTCCTCCCGGGAACATCGTCAAAAGATGATCAAAACTTTGTCCAACATGGAAGTACCTCCTGACACTCCTCCGGAAACCATGGTGGCGCTGCTCACTCCAACTCACGCAAAGCACGTTGTTGTCTTTACTGAAAAGGATTTACCCCCGGAGGGAGCTGGTCACAACAAACCTTTGCACATCACTCTCAAATGTATGGGAAAATGGGTTCCTGTTGTCCTGCTTGACAACGGATCTGCTTTGAATGTCTGTCCTCTGCGGACCGCTTATTGCTTGGGTTTCAAGAACAAAGATTTTCAACCTTCTAACCTCGGGGTGCGCGCATATGACAATACTCGCAGGGATGTAGTGGGGATAATCCAAATGGAAGTAGTGATTGAAGACTTCAAAACAAATATCGAGTTCCACGTGCTTGACATCCCGTCATCTTTTAATCTGCTGCTGGGCAGACCTTGGCTCCATCGATCAGATATCATGGCAGTCCCCTCTTCTCTACACCAGAAAGTCCAACTCGGTCTGGCTTCAGGAACTTTGACCATTCATGGAGATTTGGGAATCCGTCCCCATGTCCCTGACAGTGCGCCACTACTTGAAATTGCGCATGGAGAAGAAGATGTCACTCTTGGTGGTTTCTCTTTCGACACTTCGGGATCGGTTCTTACTGTCAAAATGGATGAAGACTTCTTGGTCAGTTCAACTGCCTTTCCCCGGCCTGGGGTTAGGTCTAAACAATCAAGGAGTGGCTGAATTCCCCGAATTCTCGACAAATAACCACCGCTTTGGTCTCGGTTACGAGCCAGCTGACGGTGAGCCAAGGAAGGGAAAGAAGGTGCGAACTGGTGCCAAGAAGAAGCCTGTTCTGTTTGTGAAAGCCCCGGAGGCTGCCTATCATGGGGAACCTGAACCATTCTGGGACGTGGAAACACAAACTAAGCTGCCAAGCTTCGAAATCTTTGCAAACAACACTTGGGATAGTGATGATGAAGCTGAGAAGAGAGAAGAACTGGTTAAGGCACTTTGAGTTGACTGGATTGAAACTCTTGACTCAGGGAATCTCCAATCGTTGTTTGGGGAAGAGAGCTTGACAGGTGTGGAAGAGGAAGGCGAGCCTGCTGCAATGCTGTTTGATTTGGAGCCTAATTTGGAGCTTGCCGAGGAGGTAGAGTTGATGATGCTGAGCCAGGATGCCTTGGAGATGTCACTGCACTTATTGTGGATGCCAATGGAGTTTATAAAAATTGCACTTTTGTACCTAGGATCACTTACATTAGCACTGAATTTGAGTCAGGATCTGAGTCTAGCACTGAGTCTGGGTCTTACCCCGAACATGTATCTGTCATTCCCCCGTGTCATCCCTTTCCTTTCGAGTTTGAGTCCACTCTCATGTATCACGCCCCTGGGGCCCCCACATTTTCTATCAATGAAGTAGACTTTGCTTATCTTGCTGTATCCGAAATAAATTGTGTTGACCCCGACGATGAAGAGATTGAGTTCGAGGAAGAAATTCCAGAAGAACTTCGATCCCTAATCGGAAGGGAAGACGAAAGGCATGCTCAGCCTATAAAAGAAGAAATTATTTCTATAAATTTGAAAAATGAAAGCAATCCGCGCATGGTTCAAATTGGTTCCCGATTATCTCCAGAAGAGTTCAAAGCCCACTCGGATCTCCTGAAAGAATTCGAAGACGTTTTTGCATGGTCACACGCAGATATGCCTGGTATCGACCCCGAGATTGTGGAGCATCGAATCCCGCTTTACCCAGACGCGAAGCCGGTCAAGCAGAAGTTGAGGAAGATGAGACCTGACTGGGTGTTGGAAATCAAGAAGGAAATTCAGAGGCAGATAGACGCTGGGTTCTTAATGGTAACAGAATACCCTCAGTGGGTTGCAAACATTGTTCCTGTCCCTAAGAAGAACGGAAAAATTCGAGTTTGCGTAGACTTCAGGGATCTGAATAAGGCCAGCCCTAAGGATGATTTCCCATTGCCGCACATAGATGTACTTGTGGATAATATTGCTGGGCATGCACTTCTTTCTTTCATGGATGGTTTCTCAGGATACAACCAGATTCTCATGGCTCCCGAAGAACGTGAGAAAACTACTTTCACCACAGAATGGGGCACTTACTGTTACAGGGTCATGCCCTTCGGACTGAAGAACGCCGGGTCAACCTATCAGAGGGCAGCTACAACATTACTACATGACATGATCCACAAAGAAGTCGAAGTCTACGTGGATGATATGATTGTCAAAGCCAAAGAAAGGGAGGAACATCTGCCCGTCCTTAGAAAATTCTTCGAAAGGATTCGCAAGTACCGGTTGCGCCTCAATCCTGAGAAATGCACGTTTGGTGTCACAGCTGGAAAGATGTTGGGATTCATGATCACTACGCAAGGAATTGAGATAGATCCTTCCAAGATTAAGGCTATTCTCGAAATGGAGCCACCTCGGACCGAAAAGGAAGTACGAAGCTTTCTCGAAAAAATTCAATTCATCAGCAGATTCATCGCCAAGTTAACCTCGACTTGCGAGCGGATGTTTCGATTACTCAAGAAAAGTGTGCCGTTCAAATGGGACGATGGATGCCAGAAAGCCTTCGAAGCCATCAAGAAGTATCTTCAGAGCCCTCCAGTACTAATGCCACCAACACCGGGGCAACCCCTCATCGTGTACTTATCCGTTACCCCATTAGCAATGGGATGCATGCTAGCGCAGGAAGGCGAAGGCGACAGTGAGAAGGCAGTCTACTACATTAGCAAAAAGATGGCTGGATGCGAGGAGCGATACACCTCCTTGGAGAAAGTTTGTTGGGCTTTGATATGGGCTTCCAAGAAGTTGAGACACTACATGTTAGCCTACTCAGTGAGACTAATCTCTCGGATGGACCCTCTCAAATACCTGTTCGAGAAACCAGCACTCACAGGTAAGCTAGCACGTTGGTTACTTCTGTTAGCCGAATTCGACATCCAGTATGTGACCCGGAAGTCGGTTAAAGGAAGGGCCGTCGCTGAATTTCTGGCCGATCATCCGGTGGAAGGTCCAGAAGATGAAAATTTTGAATTCCCTGATGAAAGTGTCATGACCACAACGATGTATGGTTATTATACTTTGATGGAGCTGCTAATCAGAAAGGATTCGGGATTGGAATCTTGCTCATCTCACCCGAAGGGTCACACATCCCTCTTGCTTTCAAGCTCAACTTTGAGGTTACTAACAACCAGTCCGAATACGAAGCATGTATTGTGGGGATGGAAGCTGCTCTAAAAATCGGCGCCAAAAAATTGGAAGTGATCGGAGATTCCAACCTGGTAGTCTCACAAGCAAACTGGAAGATCAAGGAAGACAAATTAAAGCCTTACCACAAGGACCTTGATGATCTAATCCATCGGTTCCAAGCTGTCACTTTCACTCATGTGCCCAGATTTAACAACCGGTTTGCCGATGCCTTGGCGACATTAGCTTCCATGGTAGAGATACCTAACGTAGTCAAACTCCGACCAATCCTGATTGAACAAAGGGACAAGCCTATTTACAAATACGTCATGGCTATTGATGAGCCTGACGATGGTCTTCCTTGGTATCATGACATCTGGAATCTCATCGAGAAAAACGAATATCCGACCGGAATTGACAGGAAGGACCAGATCGCTCTTCGGAAATTAGCTTCTCACTACATCATCTGCGGGGGCAAGTTGTACAAAAGATCCCATTGCGGAATGCACAAATTGTGCGTGGACGGTAAAGAAGCAACCAGGATCATGGAAGAAGTACATAACGGAGTCTGCGGCCCTCACATGAACGAAACTATGCTCGCCAAGAAGATCTTGCGACAAGGATATTACTGGTCTACCATGGAAACCGAGTGCATTGAGTATGCCCGACGGTGTCACAAATGTCAGATTCATGCCAATCTCATGCACGTACCGCCATCGGAACTTCATTCTATGACCTCGCCCTGGCCTTTCTCTACCTGGGGCATCGACGTCATCGGCAAGATCACCCCAACTACTTCAAACGGGAACAAGTTCATCCTAGTTGCTATCGATTACTTCACCAAGTGGGTTGAGGCTGCTTCCTACACGACCCTTACAGCAGTTCAGGTCGCTCATTTCATCAAGCAGAATGTCATTTACCGCTATGGAGTACCTCATGCATTTGTGTCTGACAACGGCGTTCACTTCAAGGGTAAAGCCACCGAGGTCCTCGAAGATTTTGGGATCCAGGTCCACAAGTCAACTGTCTACCGGCCACAAACCAATGGAGCTGTAGAAGCAGCCAACAAAACCATCAAGACAATTCTAGAAAGAACCACTCAGTCTACGAAAAATTGGCATGAACAGTTGCCGTTAGCACTTTGGGGATACCGAACATCCATCCGTACTCCGACAGGGGCAACACCCTATTCTTTGGTCTACGGCATGGAAGCCGTCCTCCCCATCGAACTTGAAGTACCGTCTCTGAGGGTCATGATAGAAGCCGACATCGAAGAAGCTGAATGGCAGAGCGCCAGATTCGAAGAACTCATGATGTTCGACGAAAGAAGGCTCAGGGCCTCATATCATGTTCAAGGATATCAATGCCGAATCGCGAGCGCTTTTAACAAGAAAGTCAAATCCAGGAATTTGCAGGAAGGAGATATGGTTCTAAAGGAGATCCGGGCTCCAGTTTTCGACCCACGAGGAAAGTTTCGGCCAAAATGGGCAGGGTCGTACATTATCAAGAAGGTTTTGTCAGGAAGCGCCACTCAACTCATTGATCTCGACGGCAACAAATTCTCCACATTGGTCAACATGGATCAGCTCAAGCGATACTACCCCTGAGAGAAGCTCGTTGGACTGAAAACCGCAAGGGCGGGCAGTGCCAGGCAAAAATCAGAGCAAGTCTGCTAAGTCGGAAACCCACATCGGGCGACTTAGGCAAAATTCAAGACAAATCAATCAAAAGAGCTCGCTAGACCGAAAACCTGAAAGGGCGGTACTAGGCAAAAATAAGAGCACAAAAGGAGAGCGAAAATACACGAGTGAACCTTAGCCAGTCATTTGCATGAACTACGTCATGACCTGATTCCTTCTTAAAGGATACGTAGGCATCCTTACCTTGAGGATCGGTCGCAACCTTTTTGTAACATCTCTTTTGAGCTGATCCATAGCCGTCAGTTGCGCTTACAATCACAATCAACGAGGATCTAAAGCGGAGAACTTTCATGACTCACTCTTTATTCAAATTAATTTCTTCGATTACATGGTTGAGCATGAATCTTTTACAACAACAAAAGCAAAGCATGTACCCACACGAAACAGGTCATGGGTCAGCAATTTATTTCGGGTACATTAAGACTAAAGCATGTGTCAAATTTGATTTCCATTCTTTCTTGCTTCAATTTCTTCCGCCAACCATCTCTTGGAACGCCCCGAGAGTGCAATGCTGGGATGCTGATCTCTGGGAACAGTCATACGCTCCCTCCAAGTCCGCTGATAAGCCTGAATAGTTGCATGGTTGAAAATCGGCGCAACAAAAGCTTCAGGATACACAAGTGGTATCGATTGATCAACGCCTAACTGACGAAGAATGCGGTAAGGAATGTAAAAGGTCCAGCCAGACAGACCCGCCAGGATGACCCTGTGGCGTCCCATATTGCTCACCACCATGGTCGGACAATCCATCCAGTTCAAGCGCCAAGAAGCTGTGTCCTCTCTAAGCTGAGAAAGCACCTGATCCCAACCAGGAACACTCCTGTGAAATTCCTGATACTCCCTCTGAATGAAGCCTCGTGTCTCATGGACCCTGTTCCGCGGCACTACCTCCAGAAGAGCAGCCTTATCACAAAGCCAAGTCTGCATAAGAGAGAAAACAAGTCAGAAGCCATAGAAAGCCTAACCCTGAGCGTTGAGGTAAAAAGAGAACGAGAGAATAAACCAGAAAAAGGAGAGCTGAGTGAGAAACCTACATGTAGGAGCAAAGCACTGCCTTCGAAAACATTGGTCCGCCCAGCATGGACTTTATCCAAACCCACCAAAGTTTCAGCCAGAACCATCGGAGCCACATCTTTGCGCTCCTCAATCTGCTTGGCCACTCCGACCAGCGCCGCATTTGCCTGATTGTCTGTACGAACAAACAAGAATGCTGCAAGGATCACAAGGCACAATGCAAAGCCTTCAGGACGAAACTGACTGATCAAACGCGGAATATTGAGCACACCTCCTTGGATCATGGACCTTGCCGCATTTTTACTCAAGCCCAGCTTTGAACACAGCACATCAGCATAATTCACTCCCTGAAGAGGAATAACGGGAATCTCCAGATCAAAACCTCCAAGGTACGCGTGGAACTCTTCCACCGTGGGGCATAACTCTTGAAGACCAAAGCGGAATACATGCACTTCCGGATCCCAGAAACGGACAGCAGCATGGAGCAACTCAGGACGTATGGTTACATCCCGAATGTAACGCATAGACGCCAACCGGTGACCCCGGAAGTTCAGCCAACCAAGACCATCAAGCTCATCGAGCCAGGGACGAACTAAGGCTGAGATGCTAACAGCCATTTGCGAGATATAGTTGGAGGTGAGGAGGATACAAGAGTTGGCAGTGCTATTTATAAGCAAAACACCCACCTCGGAAAGCGTGCCGCATTGGAGGATATGAGGAAAATTCAGAAACTTTCCAAAAGATAGGCTACCGTTCAGCATTTCAAGGTTTCTGAACGCATAAAACATGCATTGGGAGGCCAAAATCAGAGCAGAATACAGCGTCAGAAGTGGGGCATCAAACGCCGGCGCCGTGTGGCACTATGCCTGCACCGTGCGGTATCATTTTATGCACCGTGCGGTGCACTTGGCTAGTTTCAATCAAAATTTCAGCTTTGATCCTCCGGGACCCATTCCAAGCTTTTTTGGTCACTTTTTTTGTACACACAGCCCAAAAAGGAGCGTCAAGGGCTTAATGGAAGAATCATTCCTCATCCTCGAGATATCTCAGAAGGACGGGTATGCCGAAAAACCCCGGATACAAGAATTTCAGATAAAATCTCGCAACTTTCTCGGGGTATTCAAAGAAAGCATTCATTACATGCCTTCGGGATTAGTCGACCGATCAAGTCAATATGTCTAGCTGCGGGGCGTTCTCACTATAAACTCCTCTTTTCCCATCATTTTCTTCCGTTTCTTCCCACAAAAAGCCGAAAGTGTCCAATTTATGTCACTTCAAAATTCGGACTCATGTACATTTCATTTCCCCACAGTGTCTCGTGTCATGCATTCTCAGTGCTAAACTTGGTTTTTAAAGATTCAAATCTTTGTTAATGTAAGTCATTTTACATAATGAAAATGCGAATTTTATAAAAACCAAAACGATATCCATGTCATAAGTAGAATATACGTCTATCCAGGGGCAAGACAAGCCCAACAGTCATCAAAACTACTACCACGGCACGCAGACCGTATCTATGAAAGGAAAGAATGGGCAAACAGGCGCCCAAATCAAAAAGCAGACACGCAGGACTGTCCTACCTACTCAAGCACAGGGCCTCTTCCGTGATCGAGGCACAAGCGTCTCAGACTCAGAAGGACTCACATCCTCCTCCTCACTACTCTCCGCCTCCCTGAAAGACCACCGTGACGGTGGAGCCGAACTCCCTGGTGCACTCCCTCCCGGTCTGTCAGCGGAAGACTGACGCCCTCGAAGTACTCTATCGGAAGGAGGAGTCGTGGGACCACCACCAGCTTGCTTCATCAACGGCCTCCTGCCCTCAACCCTCGGAGGTGGAGACATACTCTGCACAAGAAAAAGGGATTTCATTAGTATACAAGGATCATATGCAAAATCTAAAAGCACAAAGTTCAAGGTGCAAAGCATACCTGAGAACTACCTCTGCCAGGAGAAGGACTACGACCTGCTCTACGTCCTCCTCCCCTGCTGGGCCCACCAGCTCCTCTGCTAGCACCTCTCGCAGCTCTGCCTGCGCTCGCACTACCTGCTCTAGCAGCACCGCCTCTCTCAGCTCCCCGGGCACCTCCACCTCTGGCGCCACCACCCCTCTCAGCGCCTCTGCCCCTGTCGGCACCTCTACCGCGAGCTCTGCCTCCAACTCCCCGAGCTCCGCCACCACGGCCTGGTCCACCCCTGCCAGGACCACTCTCTCTGAAAACCACTCTCGGCTCAGCTCGGGGACGCACCTCTGGAACGTCACCTATCATCAGACGGCGCACTAAAGCCTCCAAGTCCAAGTTCAGCTGATAGGACTCTGACGCCCAGCTGGCAGGAATCTGCAAAATAATTTTACAGATATCATCAATAATGCACAAGAAAACATCAACTGCAAGCATGTTTTTCTTTCTTTTACAGGTTACCTGAGCAGAAGCAAGGTCAAGCGGGGGTGCAACACGAGGGACCTCCAACACTCCCATCATCCTTCCAGTCATCTGCACCTCTATCTCTCTCCTCAGTACTAGTAAAGCTGTCTCTGTAGCTGCTACACGAGTCTCCATATCCAAGAAACTGGCCAAGTGGCCAACCTGGAAGCTCTCGTAGTCTGGAGAACTACTGAAGGGAAGCACGGTATCCAACACGGTGTATCTCTCTATCTCTGCCCGTGTGTACTCGTCAGTCCGCTGTACGCCAGAGGGTATACGCCCCGGTATCCTGAACTGCGCCAACCTGAGGGACTGACGAGGCTCTCTCCCAAGTACCACTGCCAACCGTACGGGGACTCCAGCAAGATCCGCCCCCGTGTCAGCTCTCTGCTCCTCTCCAAGTACTGGTTAGTCACCGCATCCCATACATGCCACCTCACCTGCAAGCAAAACTCAATTCCTTCAGAAAAGCTGAAAACAGGACATGAAGCTCAAGCTCAAAAGCAACACAAGATCCAGGATCTTACCGTGCTACCGTCAGTCTGGTCCAAGAAAAGGCAAAAATTGTTCAGTCTCCCTGCATGTACACTGCCGCCTCGGTGCTCTCGATCCCACTTCGCTGCTCGGGGAATCACCTCCTCATTTTCATGACTGTTCGCCGGAGGGTACATCCGCAGCACCTCATACGCCCACACCTGCATGGTTAAAAGGGTTATCAGCAAGCTGCAATCTACATGGCAAAATCTCAGGAAATTGAAAGCAATAAGCAAAGCATATAAAGTTTTTACCTCAAGCACTCTCCAGAAGCCTCCAAGGCTTGTCCCAACCCCGCGGCTAGCAGCACCCAAGAAACAGTAGAGGGTACAAAGAGCAGCACCTCCGAAGTCCAAGCTCGCCACTCTACCCAAGTCTGCCAATGTCGGAAGCCAACCAAGGTGAACCTCACTCCGCCTGTTCGGAAACAGGGACACACCAAACAAGTACAACAAGTAAGCTCTAGCCATCTGAGCCACCTCTGTCGATGACTCTGGCTCATGGTCCCACAAGGCTGGCAAGTGGTCGCACCTCACCATAGACTCTCCATCACCTATCTCTCTCCCCAAGAAGTGCCTCACAGCTGCACTGTCTCTGTATAGCCCCGAGTCGAACGGGACTGGCTCGCCGCCCACTCTCAAGCCTGTGATCGCCGAAAAGTCCAATGGCGTCACAGTCCCTCAGCAAACCTCAAGTGAAAAGTGTTGGTGGTGTCCCACCAACGCTCAATCAGAGCTCTCAGCAACCTGTGGTCCGCCCGCGTCGGCACCAGAAGTCGAATAAAATCCATGAGGCCCGTGCCCTTGATAACCTCTCTCACTGCCCCTGGCAAGCTCTGAAAATGCTTCAAAGAGTCGGACGAACCTCCATATACCGACAAGGAGGTGTTTCTCTGTTTCAGTAAACAAATACAGGTTTTTCAGGCAATGGCAATGGAAAACATGCGTATACAAGAATTCAAGACAACAACAAAAAGCAACAGTTGAAGTACGTACCAGTGGACGAGCAGAAATATGGGTCTCCGGGTCCCTCAGCAAGGTCGTCTCACCATAGAACAGGTGCATCGGCGAGTATACATCACACCCCATCGGTATAAAGAAGTGCACCCGTGGCACATAAGTCTCAGGGTCAAACGGAGGTCTCACCCTCTGAGCCCTCTCCACCTCAGCCACTAAAGACAAAAGGGCACCCTCTCCTGCAGCCTCAGCCTCTCTCTGTCTCTCCTCAAAGAACATGTTCTGAACGTGCTCAGGCACTCTCTCCCCAGCTAGAACCTCAGCAAAAGTCGGATCCTCCTGAAGGGTCCGTGCCAAGTCCTCATCTCTCACTCCCTCCAGCGTGTCAGCCGTAGTATAACCTGGAGTCCGGGAAGAACCAACTACAGCAGGAACAACTACTGGGTCCGAAGCCCCAACCTCCATATCCTCACCTCCACTGCTCGAGTCTCGAGCCTCCTCCACTGCAACCTTCTCCTTCCCCAAGTCCCTCCTGATCACGGGGACAACAACTGACGCATCCTCTCCTCCAACGGGTACCTCTGTAACCAAAGAAGCACTCAGAAGGTCACTGGGCACCAAGCTTTCCTAAGAACCAGTGACAGCACCCTCCCCGACGGGTCTCTGCTCAACTAAAACGTGTACACCGCCAATATCCATCTCCACCTCCGAAATATGTGCACCCGTGTCCGGCACGTCGACCTCCATAGGTCCAGAGTCACTCTCGCCACCCTGCATGGCAACATTATCACCTCCTTGAGACTGATCATCACCAATACCACTCACCAGAACACTGTCTGCTGCCACCGTAACGGAGCCGCCATGGATTGGATCATCCATTGTTGCCACCGCCATCCCGCCGCTAGGTAACGCCGTGGATGGCCCCTCGTCACTCGGCCCAGCCGTTTGGAGCCTCGACTCCACCGTACAAGACTCAACCGCAGCCGTACGAGGTGGTTCTCCCCCAATCGGCACCGCGCGGTGCTCGGTACCACTGAAACCCACCATAGTTGCACCGATCTCAGTCAGAGATGGGTCACCCACGGTCAATTGAGTTGCCACACTCTCTTCTCTCTGAACCGACGATGGTCCGGCACCGGGCAGCGACGATCGGCCCTCACTATCACTCGAACTCGCCATGGATATAGATTCCTTTTTCAGTCGGAAATTTCAAGAGGAAGAAAGAGGATTTCGGACAATAGAGGGTTCGGTTTCAACGAAGAATACAACTGATCGGGGTATTTTTTTTTAACACAATACGCAAAAGACGGAGAGTATTGGCGGTTTCGAACCAGTCTCGGCAAAAATTCCACTTACACCGCGCGGCTTGCCGGTGTGCACCGCGCGGTACACATATCCATACCATGCGGCGTATCTTTTCAGTTTCTTCGAAAATTGCACTCACCCCCCCCCCCCCCCCCAGATTGTTCAAAGCACTTTCAAAGAAGGTCCACTTCCCAAGCCTCTACGGTATGGTATCATTTAAAGTCCTCTACGGCAAATTCATATTCTCACAAATCATTTAAGTCCTCAAAAGGCAATTGTTTTTCACAATATCATTTAAGACCTCCAAAGGCAATTCATTTAAGTCCTCCAAAGGCAATTTATTTCACAAAAATTCATTTAAGTCCTCCAAAGGCAATTCATTTAAGTCCTCCAAAGGCAATTTATTTCACAAAAATCATTTAAGTCCTCCAAAGGCAATTTATTTCACAAAAATCATTTAAGTCCTCCAAAGGCAATTTATTTTCACAAAACCTTTTGAAGTCCTCAACGGCAATTGATCAAGATTCTTACGGCCTTCAGAGCCTCCGAAATATTTTTAACGGTTTCAAAAACCTCCAAATTGTTTTCTTGCAAACATCATTCGTTTTTCCCTCGTTGAAAAATGAGGTGCCAACTTTTTCATGACAGCCCCAACAAACTACGATCGGTCTGATCCTCACAAATGAGGTACGTAGGAAGCTCTGAGCTCGACCAAATTTATTATTTCTTTTTGCCTGTTTTCCGCACGATTGTTTAAATTGGGATGTCCGAATCTTCTAGCACGACTTGCACCAACACGATGGTGACCAAGCCGTGTCGAAGAGGGGCAACTGTAGACACCCCAATTTTGATAAAATGTGCATCCCCGATGATGAGAAGAAAACGCAAAATGTTCCTTGGAACGGTTACATGAATCGGATGAACCAAAACCCCAGAACCACCTGAACCGTACGGCCTGAACTCCTGAACCGTACGGCTTAAAAAAACCTTTTGCACCGTGCGGTGTTACTTTGTACACCGTGCGGCATATCTTGATACCGTACGGCACTGTGTCCCATCAACGGGATTCCCGGGTTTTCCCAGCAGCTCAGAGCGATGATGATATTCGACGGAATGATGATATTCGGTAATGATGGGAGTCGTTTGCGTGCAAGCCTCACCCACCGTTCGCCTATAAATATCGTCGTCGCCAGTCGGTTTGAGAGGGAGGCAACCCGTCGGTTTAAAGGTTGAAGAAGAACCAAAAAAAAAGAAAAAAAACAGAGAGAAAAGGAAAGTTGTGAGAAAGAAATCCAAAACTCCCCAACCCTGTTATCATTTTTTCCCAATCCATAAGAATTCCTCAGGGAATTCAATTCCACCAGCCCGAAGGCCGCAAATCATTCCCTTGCTCGTCCGATTCTCTTCAAGGTACAAGACATCCATATTTTAAAACCGTCGTAATCTTCTGAGGGTAGTCCCGTTGGGCTCGAGGATAGCTCCATAGCTATTCCTTGAGTTCGAACGGGGATAGTTCAGTAATTTTCGAACCTTTTGGGTAAGTTTCGTGCGATATCATTCATTATCACAGGAAGCCATCTCTAAAATAAGGTACATTCTCCCATCAAAACCATTTTCTTTATCTGCTTTTATCAATAAACAACCCTTTTCATAACAAAGAACAGGTACTGGTTTCAACCAAACAAAAGCAAAAAACTTTTTTTTAAAAAAAATATGGTTCGCGCGAACACCGCACAGCACCTTGATTACACCGCGCGGCACTCGTTGTGGTACCGTACGGTATAGCTGGCGAGTACTCTGTTTCTTTGTTCATGATGCTCTGTTTTTCTTTTCTTTTCTGGTCGAAAATCAGTAGGCCTTTATTACAGCAAATCCCCTCCATTTTCTGTTTTATATTTAGTCTCCCCCGAATTAATTTTCTCACATCTGTCTATATGGTTGCATGTTATTTAGACTGTTATTGTTATTTCATTTATGATAAGTATGTTATTATTTGAAATATTGCTTGTATGAAATAAGTTTTCAATAAAATCCTTCAAAGAATGATCCCACAAATGTTTAGTAAAGACCGGAAAATTTCGGGCACGCGGAGTGCATTTTTCGAACAAAACCTTCCCCGCGGGTAACCTGGCTCCCGAACCCAAACCTCTATTTTTCGCAGATCAAACCCTTTTTTTAGCGGCACAAGAGTCAATATTTTCTAAACGGTTTCTCGGGTACCCAACATTCTCCAAGAATTAAACCCCGGGTGGCGACTCTAAATTTTTCTTCATTTCCCGGATCGCCCTTTTTCATAACCAAAACTCCGTGGATATCTATTTTCGCCCGCGCGAAAACCGAGCGTCCACAAATACAAGAAATAACACTTTCGGTGACTAACAATTTAGTCACCCAAAGTCCATATCTAGTCACCAAAAGTCTTCGGTGACCAACCCATATTGGTCACTAAACCATGGTCACTAAAAGGTTTTTGTGATCAATATTCATTTGGTCACAGAAAACATATATTTTGTGACCAAATTTTAGCCACTGTAGGATACCAACAGCGACTAACATAGTTCGTCACTGCAAATTTCTTGGTCACTAAAGACAATTATTGGTGAGTAATTACTTTGGTCACCGCAAACCTCTTGGTCACTAAAGAGAATTTTTGGAGACCAACTATTGGTCACCGAAAGCTATTTTCTGTGATCAAATTAGTTGGTCACCAATGGAGGCCAATCATTAGTGAGTAATTACTTTGGTCACTAAAGATAAGTTTTTGAGACCAACAATAGGTCACCGAAAGCTATTTTCCGTAGTTGGTCACCAATAGGGCATATACCCTTCCCCTACCAATAGGCTGGTCATAGAAAATGTGTTTTCAGTGGCCAATTTCTTACTCTAATTTGGTCACAAAATGTATCATTTCTCATTCAATGCAATTCAATATCCATACAGAAAAGCAATTACTATGAGAACAAAAATAAGTATAAGG
This sequence comes from Vaccinium darrowii, assembly GCA_020921065.1. Classification (NCBI taxonomy): domain Eukaryota; kingdom Viridiplantae; phylum Streptophyta; class Magnoliopsida; order Ericales; family Ericaceae; genus Vaccinium; species Vaccinium darrowii. The sequence goes on along the minus strand of CM037162.1, from coordinate 26,171,179 downwards.
GATACACCATGTGGCGTGTCCCATAAGAATCTTGTTGTGTCCCCCGTGTGTCCCAATGTCTAGTACGAGGATACAACGAACTCTAGATGTCCAAGAAAAACAAAGCGAAAATCTCCTAGTTGCAAAAAGATGAATCTAAGTTTCTAATAGCATCCTACATCGAAAAACAAAGCGAAAATCTCCATGTTCAACCTATAGTGAGTAGATTTTGGTTAGTCACTGAAAGTACTATAATTAGTGACTAGATTATGGTTAGTCACAAACAGTTTTGAACAATTGGTGATCAAATATAGACCTAGTCACCAATTGTTCCTGATTTTGTGACCAACATATGTTTGGTCACAATTTGTCTGATTTTTGTGACCAAAATACGGTTGGTCACCAAAACTGGTCAAAACTAGTCACTAAAAGTGCAATTTCTTGTAGTGATTGGGCCTTGCTGGAGACGGGAGATAGGAAGGAGAAAGGAAGAGATCGGTTGGGGTGGGGAGTAGGGAGAGGATGTGTACATTTTTAAGTTTTAATCTAAGCCGTTGGTTCCAAGGGTTGAGATAGAGTGTCTTTTTGTGTGTCTCCAGAAGCAGCCCCATGTATATATATATATATATATATATGAAAATAATTTTCGTAACCCCCTTTTATCCCCAAACACTCCCTTTTTTGTCTTTATTCACTTAAAATTACTAAATTATCCTTACCTCATGAGTCACTTTTTCCATCTGTAGTCTATTTTGGTACTTTCAAGTGAATAAAGACATAAAAAAAAAAAAGGAGTGTTTGGGGATAAAGGGGGTGTGAAAATTATTTTCATATTTTATACACACGCACATGCTATGAATTACTCCCTCGGTTCTAAATTTTTTGTTCATGTTTACTACTCCAAACATCTCAAAAAATTAGTTGTATCATCAAATATATAATATTTTAAATATGCAATATGGATCTTATTTGATAGATTTCGATTAAATCTATTACATTACCTTTGGGCCCAGGTGAGTGGTTAAGTATGTTACTTACTTTCGAAACTCCCCCATGTCCCTTATATTATTCTTTGAAAAATTTGGAATTGTTAATTGGAAAATATTTACATTTGGTTCTCTAAATTGGCACGCGATAAAATGTATTTTTTTGGTGAGATCTTTATGGATATTGTTGGGAACTTTTATTATTGGAAGCCCAGGGAAATTATTCCTTTGTATAGATGACCCTGGCCATAAGGGAAGAGACCCGGGTTAGGCCGGTGACCCTTTTGCTCAACGGCTGTCTTTCGCCGGATCGACATAGGGAAGAGTACCATGGTTTGCCAACACCTGGTGACTCTAAGTTCGATATTGGATCCAATTTTGAGATTGTTATTTGTTGGCCATGGTACTATTTGGTTGTGGTTCCCCATTGTTATTGGATATCATTTGTGATCACCATTAAAATTTATTATTGTTTTATCTTATCGTGAGTGCCAAAATATGATGATATGGTAATTTAATTTTATCCATGTTTTAGAACTTTATTTATTATACATGCTTGTCATTCATTGAGCTTGCCAGCTGACGGATTTATTCCAACACCATTTTCAGGAAAATCAAGTAGATAGGTGAGGACTCTGGCGGCGTCTTGGGGAACTACTGTGTCGACCTCCGTAGGATATTGCATGCATCGTAACTTTGTTATTTAATTTACTTGCTTCCGCACATGGTTAAACCTTTTTGGTAAAAGATTGGATTCATTTTATTATTGGTGATAATTTTTATCGATGGTTCATGGGATGGTGGGCCCCATGCTTTGTTGAGACAATTTGGTTTAATATTACGTACATAGGTCTTGCTAGTGGGCTAGTGGGCTTACAATAAGTACAAGGGAAAAAAATGCATTCTAGCGCACCTTTTACACTTTTTAATACATTTACACCTACTTTAAAACACTTTTTCACAAATTTGAACACATTTTTTAATCCTTAACATAAACACACTAGGCCTATTTTAGCATTTTCCATATTGCACTGATTGGGTTTGTAATAATTACACGACCCCTTTTTTCTTTTGGCAAATTCTATTGGCATCCCATTTTTTGCTAATGCCTCCCACTAAAAATTAAAACCTTTTTTTCTTTTGGCAAATTCTATTGGCATCCCATTTTTTGCTAAATGCCTCCCACTAAAAATTAAAAGCACAGCTTTCTAAAAGAAACCCATAAATTGCTAAATACAACCCAAGAAAAATCCAAACTTTTGCAACTTGCCCCTCCTCTCCCTCCACCACACCACCACCTTGCACCACCTCCCGCCACCACTGACCTCCATAACCACCGTTGTCACCGAAAATTCTTCCTCCTTCCTCGCACCACCACCGCTCCTAAAGAAATCATTATCGATATCATAATAAAGAGATCTCCCGGCGGGAGATGGAGAGAGCAAAAACCACAAAAATATAGACGAAAACATTAGCTCTCCTTCTAAAGAAAACGCTACCGATCTCTCTTCGCGATTTACTGTCGTCTTCTTCCTTGGCTCCCTGATTTCTCTTACTACTTTCTGTCATTCAAATTCTAAAATTTGAATTACCATTACCCATTCGGATTCTAATGTTTGAATTACATGTGCCTATTCGGATTCTAAAATTCGAATCAGCAGAACCCATTTGAAATCGAATATTCGAAGGCGTCGGGGAGCGAGACGGCAGGCAATTGGAGGTGGGAGGTGTGATGGTGGTTACGGAGGGATTTTCAGAGGTAGGTAGTGTAGGCATGTAAAATTTCTAGCCTATCATGAATCACCACGTGTTGCTAGGGCACACAAATTGGCTAATTAAATGTTGTCAAGTGTCCACAAGTCAAAGTCAAAGTTTAATGGACAAGCCAATTAAATGCTGCCAATTGTCCGTAGGTCAACAGACCAAGCACGATAAGTGGCCAATCAAATGTTGCCACGTGTCTACAAGTCAAAGGTCAGAGATATGTGAAAGGACCAATTAAATGGCGCCACATGTCAAAATGACACAGTAATTTATTTATCAAGTTTGGCCAATCAAATTATGCCACTTGGTGAAATAAATTTTATATCTCGTTATATACATAGATATCTTTCTTAAAATAAATAAGAAGAAAAATATTTATAAAATTCTAATTATTTTCTTTTAAATGAAATAAGGAAATAATTAGAGAGATAACTATGGAAAGAACTCCAGTCTGCCATAAACTCTCCATCCCACATCCCTATAAATAGAGGTGCTCGAATTTTATTGATGGGAGGCATTTAGAAAAAATGGGATGCCAATAGAATTTGCCCTTTCTTTTTTCAAATTCCACGGGACTCCACTTTCTCGGGTTTTGTCTAGTGCAACTGATGAAGCTTTTCAAACTCTCAAGCTAGCTATGCTCACAGCACCTGTCCTAGCCTTGCCAAACTACACTAAAGACTTTATGATAGAATGTGATGCGTCAGGAGTAGGCATTGGTGCTATTTTAATGCAAGAAGATCATCTTATTGCTTTCATTAGTAAGGCCTTGGCACCAAAACACCTTGGCTTATCTACTTATGAAAAAGAATTACTTTCAGTAGTTTATGCAGTTCAAAAATGGGGCCATTATCTCTTAGAAAGGTATTTTTTCATCAAGACTGACAATCTCAGCCTTAAGTATCTGTTGGACCAAAAAAATTCCACTCTAATGCAACAAAAATGGCTCACTAAGCTTCTGGGATACAACTATGAGATCTTGTACAAGTCTGGTTAGGAAAATAAGGTTGCAGATGCCTTGTCTACGCATGGGAAGGAGATTTCTACCACAGTTTGTAAAGACCCGGAAAATTTAATTACTTTTTGAAAATAAAAGTTGGGGTTTTGTGAGGAATGTTTTAAAATGTTTATTGACTAAGTGTTGGATTGAAATTAGTGAGATGGGGTCACATCTTATATACACAATGGACATTTGGGTGTGAGGTGTAATATAGGGTTATATTAGGAAGTGTGTGGGGGAAGATTGCAAAAAAATAAAACAAACACTCTCTCCCTCTCTCCTCCCCCGACCGGCTCTCTCTCTTTCCTCCCTCTCCACCATTTTTGCTACCTCCAAGCTCAAATCTCTCCCTCCTCACTCAAGCACTTCAAGAACCAAGGCCATTTTCGCGTTCTACGCACCTTGTGGAGCTTGGGTCACCTTGGATTCGCACTGGAAGTTCAAATTTCGGGATTTGAAGTTTTCTCCACCTAGGGTTTCATTTTTCCACCATTTTCAAGCAAAACCTTGACGTAGGGGAACAATGTCTACTCTCTCTAGTTGTATACTTGTGATTTGTTGCACATAATTTGTTCTTGGCTTCAATTTCATTGAAAATCATGTTTTTCCTCTTTATGTGGGTTTTCCTAACTTGGATTCTTTGATCTATGAAAGTGGTTGTTGATTGATGAAATTGGGAGTGAAATTGACCTCCCTCCATGTTTAATTGTTGCCTAGCATCTCTAGTTTGAGCCTAAACTATCTCATTTGTGTTTGGGTTGAAATTCCACACCTTAGAGGTGAAAATCTGCACTGTTACTGTAGAAATGTTGTTGTCCCAAAATTTTCAGCAGCTGCCCCTATTCCCTAGGTGGTTTTCGGCCACCCTTTTGACGTCTGTTTGATCCCCGATTGCCCATTTCTTCATGTATTTGACCTTTGGCATCATGTTCACCCATGTTTTGACTCGAGGATTGTAGACTCATAAGTAAATACGCCATCTAATGTCACGTGGACATTTGTTGGATTTTAGAAAGTGTGTGAGTGTGTGCGTAACCCATTTTTTATCGAAAGGTGTGTTTTGGTGAAATGAAATTGGGGAAATGGACTTGTTACAAAAATTTGAATGAAATGTTTGTGGTAATGAGGTGTTTTAAACCAATGTCATCATTTGGTGAGATTTTGGTAAAGGCACACGAAACCTATGGAAATCCGGCAGGGGCACGCGGAGCCCATGGAATCCGGCAAAGGCACGCGGAGCCCATAGAATCCGACAGAGGCACACGGAGCCTATGGAATCCGGCAGAGGGATTAAATCCCTAGTACTAATGAAAATAATGGTTTTTCTTCAATGAAAGAAATGAGAAATGAGATTTTAGACTATCTATTGTGTTTCGTCAAAACTCGACGTGTGAACTTGGATTTAGACTTGTTTTATGAAAAACTTGGGTAGCTTAGTGAAACAAAATGGAAACTTGGGTGGTGTTTAAGTACTTAGAAATGATTTTGAACACTTAGGTTGTTCGTTGACACTTGGAATCACACTGGACACTTGACATTAATTTGGGTACTTCGATGCTTCCAAATTCTTCCTCTAATGATTTGGTTACCTTTACTCACATATGTCCCTCCAATTGACATATCTTGACCTCATGTGCATGTATCATATTTACACACCTAGCGGTAGTAGAATAGTTCTCCTACGGGCCGGTGTGCTCACCCTATCATTTTTCAGGTACCCAGCGTTGATCGTGCATGGTTCGAAGTGCATGGCTTGGATGATGAGCATACATGACATGGAATTATTTTATTCATCTACTATGCATTAACTTTTTGGGGAGATGATAATGTAACTATAATCTTTTCACTATTTTTGACATTGAATTGTAATAACTTATGGGAAAATATTTGATTTGAACCTTTGGGGCAAGGGTGCCCGAACACTTGATTGCCAATGGGCTAAAGATGTACCGTTTGTATGTAAACCTCTTGGGAGGATTTATGGAAATCTTTTATCATTTGACTTATTAATTGTAAGAAATTCCTTTATCTTTGTTTATGAAAATGAGGGCGTAACACAATTTGTGGCATTTCAGTGGTTCAACCTGACTGGTTGCAGAACTTGAAATATTCTTGGGAATCAGATTCAGAGATACAGTCTATTATCACTTCCCTTGAACATGATCCTACTGCCCACCCTGGGTATACTTGGCAGCATAACCTCCTTACTTACAAAGGAAGATTGGTAGTGGGCATTGGTGGAAGTATCAGACGCCAACTACTAACAGAAATGCATGCTAGCCCTGTTGGGGGTCATTTAGGGGTAGACAAAACTTACAAAAGGCTTCACATGTCATTTTATTGGAAGGGCATGAAAAAGGCAATGTTTAAGTTTGTTTCTAATTGTGATATTTGTCAAAGGAATAAGACTAAGACTTTAGCCAGTCTAGGGCTACTTCAACCATTACCAATTCTTGAGAGAATTTGGTAGACTTCTCCATAGATTTTATTAAAGGGCGGCCAATGTCTTAGGGAAAGTCTGTGATCTTTGTGGTTGTGGATAGACTCACCAAATATGTACATTTCATGGCCTTGTCACACCCATATATAACTGTGGATGTTGCTCAACTATTCATGGATAATGTTTTCAAATTACGTGGGATAAAGTTTTTACAAGTCAATTCTGGCAATGTCTATTCACTATTCAGGGTACTACCCTATGCCTAAGCATTGCTTACCATCCCCAAACAGATGGACAGACAGAGGTGGTTAACAGATGTCTTGAAGTATACCTTAGGTGCTTCACTGGGGACAGACCAAGGGCATGGGTACAGTGGCTTCCTTTGGCTGAATGGTGGTTTAAAACCACTTGTCATTCCTCCACACATCTGACCCTTTATGAGGTTGTGTATGGCCAACCACCCCCAACCCATTTACACTACATTCCAGGAAACTCATCAATTGCAGCAGTGGACCATTGGGGTCTAAGTTGGGAGGCTACTATAAAGGAGCTTAAAACTCATTTAGCTCAAGCACAGCATCGCATGAAACAAATGGCAGCATAGCACAAGACAGAACGGGAATTTCAAATTGGTGACTGGGTTTATCTCAGGCTACAGCCCTACAAGCAAGCTACTGTTCAATTTCGGTCTAATATGAAATTAGCTTCCAAGTTTTATGGTCCTTACCAAGTGCTTCAAAGAGTTGGAAAAGTTGCTTACGATTGGCCTTACCTTCCTCTTCCAAAATCCATCTAGTATTTCATGTGTCCTTGCTCAAAAGGAAGTTGGGACACCAAATTGTTCCTCAATCCTCACTGCCAGCAGTCACTGAAGCTAGTACCTTGGAGCCTTTACCTTTGGCTGTGCTTGATCGAAGGCTTGTGACGTACCAGAGACGGCCTGCCACTCAATTTCTCATCCATTGGGCACATTCTTTTCCAGAGGATGCTACTTGGGAATTCTATCATTCCTTGAAGGCTAAATTTCAAGAATTTGAGCCTTGTGGACAAGGCTCTTCAAATGGAGGAGGCAATGATACATGCCTTGCTACACTTGGCGGGAAAGTTGGTTAGGAGTGGTGAGTCATTTCTCTCTTTTGCTAGCAGTATAAAAGTAGTGGGAGAGAGTTCGTTTTGACATTCTGATTTTCTGTTGTGAACATTGTGCACGAGAGATCCCTTTGTGAACCCTTGGACGAGAGTTCTATTGGGTCATTTTACCAAACATCTGCAATTCCATCACTTTCTCCTTTCATTCAAGAGAATTTTCACTAGTTTTTTCTATTACAGTATATTTCACTAGTTTCTTCTCCATTTCTATCGTGAACCTCCACAGCCCCAAATATATCACACATTGCCGTTATGTAGATGCATACAGATATTTGTCATGATCTAGACTCTAAACACTGCATTGATCAAACAATGAGGTTTAAAGAGAGGCATTCTCTCCAGACCCTTCAGAAAACGATGTTCTTCTTAAATTTTTGCTATGGTAGTATTAACTTTTGTAACTTTTTGTTTAGTTTTTCGTGGTCGTAATTCTTATAAAGTAAGGTTTTTTTTTAAATTAATTATTTGTCTCGACGAGAGAAATAAAAAATTACAAAAATGTGGGCCAAAAGTAGAAAATACTACTTACATGCCGGAACTAAAGACAAAAAAGACAGTTGTTTGATATTTTTTGGATTTAGTGAAATTTAATAAACAACTGTCTTTTTTCAGGTTAGTTTATTTGTTTATAGAAGCGGCAAAGGGGAAAGTGGAAAGGGAAGAGACATTATAGAAATTAGTTAGCAATGAAACCAAGAGGTTGAAATCGATTCAAGCGCGCGCCCAACCGTTGGCAGACTGGTCCCACTCTAGCTTCCAATGTAGCCTAGCCAGTGAAAGAGGATAGCTAGAAGGATCACAAGTAGTGCCAAAACCATGCCAGGTTTTCCCAGTAGACAACCCTTCATCTTCATCAAATAATCCAGTCCTCTTTGAATCCTATCTGCCCACCGCGTCTGCAACACCATTTATATTGTTTAAAGAATAAAGAAAATTCCATATCGCAAATGTATAGAGCTATATAAGAAAATGTATTGCGAAAACCTAGTAGGAATCAAGGAGTCATCAAAGAAATATTCAACCCATGGATGCGTTCTTCAATCATTAGGTTCCAAATCTCAACTCAAGATTCAAGACCAGGCACATCAATGGTAACCTAAACATTTCATTTACAGTGAATAAGTTCTTAAGAACATGGGAAAACAAACGCATTTGCATTTACGAGATAAATTCCAAATGTATTCAACTTTTAAAGCTATGAGTCAGAAATTGAAGCGTAATTGCAATTTATTACCCTCAATTCCATGCCCCCTAGACGACAGAAGCCAACAACTTTCCCCTTAAATTACAATCACGACATAATAAAAACTCTCTCGATGAACAAGTACCATAACAAATCCAAATTCTAAAGGAAACCATCCATAAGTGACGTAACTGCATGAATAGAAGTATCAACATAAACCCCATAACACAAGCCACAAGTAGCAAATAACAAATGAATTCAAAACAGAGCCACGATGAATCATAAACACGAGCATATCATTTGAGTACCAACATTTTCTGGCAACTGAAAGAAAACACTCACAATGAACTGTTATTATGCGGCAAGCTAAATAGGTTTTTCAAGGAAATCCTTTCAGTCATGGCCAATGAAGATTCCAGTAAGAAAATTTCCCCTATTTCCGCCTTCTATAAAAACAAGCAGTACGGCTCAGCCCATTTTAGAGACAGCATAAGCTTTTATCAAAGAATAGAAACCTTCTGAAAAATATAACTGTGAGACCACCTTTGAGCAAGAGTAACATATGCTTTATTAGAAGTTACACCAGAAATGACAATCGTTTTGATTTACTTATTGCAGTTCATTTTTTCCCTCCTCTTTCTTGGTTGTTTGACACAACATTGTTCCCACCTAATAATTCTTCATATTGAGTTTGAAGAGGACATTCTAAGTTTAAGGATGCAGTGACGTTTTTACCCAAGGAAACAAGCCAAGTGTTACCCAAGAAATTTAACAGAAGTCAGACGGTAGCCATTCAGATCACAAATGTTAGCCCAACATAGAGGACCATCATCAGCCTTCGGTTGATATGAATTACAAGTTTACAACAATAACATGTAATGCATGAGAACAAACTTCAATAAGTTGTATAGAGATGGATGTACAAAGCTATTTAACGTAAAGGGGAATAAGCCTATTCCAAATACACGAACTTTTGAAATGGGCAACATAAATAGGAATCAATGATCTAATTTTTCTATTCATCAGAAAGTTGAGAAGATAATATTAACCATCATGAACAACTGAACTGATCAGCAGAATCTGAGGAATAAAAAATGATTTGACAGAATCTTAGGAATAAAGAATGATTTAGCAGAATCTTAAGAATAAAGAATGATTTAGCAGAATTTTAGGGTTTCCTTGTTTTATGATTTAGTAGAATCTTAGGGTTTCTTTGTTTTGTTATTTCCGTATTTGTCATCTCCTATTTAAACACTTATAATAACGTAGGTTTGTATATTCAGAAATATACATTCAGTATTTCAGTAATAATGCCTTGGTTTGTTTCTCTCCCCCCCTTTGCTTTCTATCAGAGTCCCAAGCCACACAAAGCATAATTAGTGCAAGAAGGTACCATTTTATCCAGGTCATCTGGTGACAAGGACAACAGGACTTGTCGAGCATTTTGTGCATTCTCCTGAGCAAGCTTTAACCGAAATTCTTGGCTCATGGTTTCCATCATGTCTGGTGTCAAGTTTTCAATCATTGATGTGAACATCTGACGAAGCAAATAAAGATTTACATAAGCAACCAACAATATGTCATCATTTTGTTCATCCAAGACAGGCATAGATAAAGATACTTTCACCACATGTTTAGCTAACCATAAAGCACATCCCTATCTTTTAAATAAGGGTCACGTTGTTAGAAAGGGAGACTCATCACTAAAATGTAGCCCATCACTGAAAGTAAGAAGCAATGGATTCACAATAATAACTGATGGAATCACCACTAGAAATCACCATAAATTACTTACGTGATTTCCTTTTCCTTCTTGATACCTAATACGTAATTTCTTGATTTACTTTGTCCTCCAAGTGAAAAAAACATATAATTTTCATATATAATGGAATCACCACTAGAAATCACCATAAATTACTTATGTGATTTCCTTTTCCTTCTGGATACCTAATATGTAATTTCTTGATTTACTTTGTCCTCCAAGTGAAAAAAACATATAATTTTCATATATAATCATTTCAACTTGGTTAACGTGAATAAGGAGTGAAAAAGAATGCTTACAGCAACACAAGCTTGTCCAAACAAACAAGTTATATAAAATTGCAGACCCGACCACAAGTATAGAAATCAAATACCTGCCGCTGCATAGCTGGATCATTCATTTGGTTTCTCATTTGTTCTTCAAGATCAGCAGCTGGGTTAGCGAAGCTTGATTGAGGGGTAGTTCTTGAATATGAAAACCCATGAGCAGAACTACTTTCACCAGCATCATCTCTTCTAACAACCAACTTTTCCGAAGTTTCAGCAGGTTTTGATGCATTGTCTGAACCATATTCAATAGGATCTGATGATGACGATTGAAGCATTTTCTGAAGCTCTTCTGCATGAATCTTTATATCATTTGCCATTTTAATCATGTCAACGATTTCATCAGGGGGAGGAGGCCTGAAACTGTTCGAATCAGAGTTTGTACAATCTCTTTTCAGATTTGAGTTCTCTCCGTAGAATGAAGCATCCAATTGGAGCATTCTTCGAAGTTCTTCAGGAGACATACTGCTGATCATATTTGACGCTGTCTTAGTCATATCAGGTGATTCTCCATCACCCAATGCACTGATAGCAGCTAGAGTTTGAGGATGAGTATCAGACATGAACTTTTGGAAGGATCTACATCACAAAAAAAAAAATAGTATGGGCAATTAGGATTAACCAGACTGCTTTATGGCACCATTCCACAGTTGAGCAAAATGCAAGACAAAAGGGATGAGCAGGGGAAGTTGAGAACATGTAGGAGAGAGAAACTAAAACAAGAATTGGGAAGCTACTTACAATTTGACACCATCACAACAACAAGAACTTTCAATTGTAGGCTTTATGGTGAAACCATGATCTTCTAATTGCCTTACACAGTAGACGAAGAAAATGTTCTTCCAGTATCCACAATTTAGAAACAAAAATAAAACTCCTTGCATCCCATTTGCGTGCCCGTCTTTCCAATTTGGATGTCCAACATACATGCCTCTTTTGATAAAACATTTTGGAAACGAACACCTTAGATTTGAAGTAAATTGAGTGCTTCAAATGCACACCCCTTCAAAAGTTGGAACTCCCAACAGAAACTAACACCATAGGATGGAGGGATATTTATACAAATATAATTTGTTTGCAATTTTTCTGAAATTCTTGGTGACATAATACCCTACCACTCTTGGGTTTTCCTAGAATAAGACTTTCGAAGACGTAATACTACATCTAGAACTCTCATTGCTCACTCTGACAAATGTATCTGTCGCATACAGCTAATGTCTTTAATCATTCAATTCTAGATTTGGTACGTTTAAGCCTCTTAATCAGATATTAACTTTGCACTCCTGTAATGTTTCAACACTTATTTTCAACACCTTTCAAATTCATAACTACTTCAATTAGCTTAAGAAACATAACTGAAATACACAAGGATCAAACTGTCAACAGCTGGATGAGGTGCTCAGACTGTGACATTAGCACACTGACGGCCAAGTTTCTTAGACAGTATCCAAGTACACTGTAAGAAAAAAGCCGATCCATGTATAAAAGTGAAGTATATTCTTAACACCATTCAACACTTGTTCAAAGAAGAAAGATCAAAATTTCAAGAACCCAATCAAATCAAGAAAGACAATCCCATGTGCTTCCCCAAATATGATTATATTCACTATTTCTTTTAACCCTATCTTCCAACGTTCTGCTCATGCTTGTGCATGCATCCAAAGAAAATGACCAATGTAGTCGAATATTCGAGTTAGTAATAAAAAGACAAGGAAAGTGGAATAAAGCAATAACACTAAGAAACTCAGGCAACTTCCACACATATCTAAACAGCATGACATTATCAAATGCCACAGAAGAAAGGATAAGGTACCAAAAAAATGTGGCACAAGAAACGAAACATAACAGCATGATAAAAAGATTTACTACTTGAAGTTTTGAAGAATTCTACAATTAAATTATGGACGAACCTGAGAACTTCCTGAGAATCTTTCAAAGTCTGGAAATACAGTGAATTCGTTGCTGAAGGGGGCTCAGTGTTGATGTCAGCTTGATCATTAGCGCTGCAACTGGTTTCTTGTGGTTGTGCATCTTGGGACAGCGAATATTCTCCGGTTGATCTTCCATAATTTTCTGACAACACCGTTTTCTCTTCTTCAGGAATTTCTTCAATAACCAATCCTCCTGGGAGAGAGAGAGAGAGAGAGAGAGAGTAAAAGACTTTTATAGCTGGAGGTTTCATAGTTGTGCTGTTCTGGAAAAAATTGAATGACGTAAATTCAACATACTTCTTGATGTACTTCCACCTCCAACTCTCTCAAATCTTTCCTTGGCATCCCTGTATAATTGAAAACCATTGACATGACAAGCCAAATCGAATACCTAATCTCTTACTTGATATAAGAGTCAGCATTGGAACAATGGCCTGAAGCCTGAACAAGGAAAGGCGAGTCTTGTAGAGACAAAATACAAACTAGGCACTTTGGAATACGAAATAAAAAATAACTGTGGGTGATCGATCTGTACTTCCTTAATGCTGTTAACACACTGAACTGGTGGGACACAAGAAGAATTTTAGAGCAGAAAAATAACAAAAAATGCTTGATCCCCTACGAAAACTAGGATAAATAGCCGTGATGGAGTGACAAGCTGAGCTGAATTATCCACTTTTAACCATGCCTTCACTGCTTCAAAAGCAACAAAAGAAAGCCAATGGAAAACAGACTGTTTAGGATCATCTGAGAAATTTATTGATTAATTTGATTACTGCTGGCTTAAACAAACATACATGCGACACGTCTGTTACATGGCACAACCAAGTTAGAAGTTCCCCGAGCAACGCCGAGTGGCAAGTGGCTCTGTAATAGTGGCGCTGTAATAAGCTCCTCAGGATGCATAGGTCACATGTTCAAATGAGAATACCCTGGCCTATGCCCGAAATTACCCAGTGCATGCGGCCGAGGAATGCATGTATCCGGGGGATTAGTCAGGAGTTGGGACAACACATCAGACGCCCTTGTCACTGGGAAACAAATTAGAAACACCATAGAGGCACCAAATAGAATTTCCCTACCTGAAGACATCTGCGATATTTTCATCATCGGGGGAAACTTCATATGCTCTACTGAAGTCAAAGACCACATCCTAGTTTATAAATTCAATAAATAAGATACTGCAAGATGCAGATAATCGGAGAACACCAGAAAGAAGCAGAACTATGAAACCACTCCAAACAGTCACACGGGTGCATGGATACTCACTTCCAATAGCCCTAGTTCTTTATAGGCTTGACCCCTCCGGTAAAGAGCTTTGACATTGTTCACATCATCTGCCAAGACCTGTAATCATGGAAACACGTAGTTGATTCCTTTCCTACACAGATACAAAACAATTGCACTGATCTTAATGGACGACAGCAATCCCACAATGAATCAATAAAGAATTTAACTGCGAGTGATCTCGCACTGGAACCCCTGCCCATTCGAAGTATAAAACAATTTAAGTTGACTCATCTGACGAAGTACATCACACTCGTAATGGTACCAGAAATCAAATAGACAGCCAATACCTCGGTCCCTTCTTTTATGCACTCATGATACTGCCTTGTTTTCAAATAACACGACATCATGTCTAGAGAGCATGCCGACAAAATGGTTCTGCCTTGGGAGAATGGAGTATCTTTCAAGTTCTTCTTTGCCTAAGGATATTTAAGAACCAAATAACATAACAATGCAAAAATTATACGTGTTTTTCCCCTAACAAACTGAAACATATAAATAGAAACAGTTCAAATGCTGCACTTACGAGCATGTATTTCTGCAATGCATCAGTATACATGCCCTGGTTGTAAAGCTCATTCCCCTGCCGCAAAGAGAGAGGACATATAAGTAAATTGTACATGTCAATTAATTGCAAACAGACTTATTCACTGCATTAAACCAATGATACCTTGGTCAAGCTGATCATATGGTAACTTAGTGAAACTAAATTAGATAAGAAACGGAAGAAGGATATGAGGTATTGGTTTGCGATAAGCACCTGTTGCTTTGTTGCAAAAAGTTTACATCAAAAGTAACATCTAGCACATTGACATTGAATAATCTTTTTCCCAATCTTTTGTTGTGAGTACTTAGTATGCTAACATTTAACGTGTATTGACCTTTCAATCTTTGTTAAATGTCATTTTTCAATCTTTTTGATTTGATGCTCATAAACCTGGTCACAACCAGCTCAACTAGACAAATGGGCTCTGGTGGCTGCACTCCAGCTGATAGGTCTGTTTACACATACACTCACGGTTTACTCAAACGTATTGTAGGATTCTCTTATATAAAGGAGTACGGGGGCTCCAGGGATTGTACCAGCTCATTGTATTCTGCTCTTTGCATAGTGATATTTCTGCCCATCTTCCCTCATGGACGCAGGCTTTCAAGTCGAACCACGTATGTCCTTGTGTACTTCATGACTACTCTGTTATCTTAAAACCATGCTACGAATATAACTCAAATGACTGGATTTGTAGTTGCCATTTTTTTCATCATGGAATCTCTTTTCATTTAGAGTTCATGAGAAAACTGTTGAGTCAAAAGGGTGTAAACTGTAAAATAAGTATGACAAAACAAATATTCGGAGTGTGACCTTAGTAATAATATATTACCATGTTTCTTTTGTTGATTTATGCAAACCATGAGAGACATATCTCTTCTTCTCTTTTGTACTTCTCCATATCCTACATATACAGTTTAATAGTAGATATACCAGGCAGGACTCATTTTTACTTTTTCTTTTTCTTTTTTTTTTTGAGCGAGAACTTCATTAGATGAAACGCTTGCTCAATATCATGTCCGAAGCAAAAAGCTAGCTCTAGCAAAAAGCAAGTCAATAACTCCTTACTACAGAAAGGTTGGATGTCTAATCTGTATTGGGTAGCACTCAACCCCCAAAGCAAGCTCTTTAAGTGATGGCGCTCTTACGCTTATGTACTTCATTATTATGGTACCTAGGCGAAGTGGGACTTCACTTGACACCCTCCACCCTCCATCAGGACCATCATGCACAGCTTGCTCACTTGGCATCACTTGCCCTGTGCAGGCTAGAAGACACGCACCTTCCCCATCTTTGGTACCTAACTCTGATACCATTTTACACTGTCTAGGGTAAAACTCAACCTCAAATGCTAGCTCTTGAAGAGCCCTCACACTTATATACTTCATATTACTTAGGCACCCAGGCAATGTGGGACTTCGCTTGACAAAATCAACATAAATATCCCTATTCTTACTAAATATTTTTTCAAGACCACCACCTTCCAAACTAAACATTTACAGGCCTTCGTTTAGATACCATCCTGTGCCCTAAAGCGAAATAAAGTTTCTTAAATCTAATCATGAACAACTATCTTGAAATATTCGGGAACTACAAAATTAAAGTTGTCCTCCAGAAAAATGAAACGCCAAAATTCAAAAAATAAATAAACAACACCACCATAAGTTGCTTCAAATGAAGCCACGTCAAATCTTACCCAAACAACCAAATAACCTGCCAAAGCACCCATTCTTAACTACCCCTCCATCCCATAATTTTGGTTCATTTTTCCCCTTTTGGATGTCCCAAAATCTTTGTCCACTTTTCTTGTTTGGATGTCCCAAATTGAATCATTTTCTTTTTTGCCCTTCATCTCCACATTCAAATTCAAACACAAAAACGGAGGGATAATGTATTGAGTCTAAAAAAGTAATCATTGCAATTCAAAAGGGAGAGTAAATATGGAAGTTTATATATTTTGAAGAGTAATGATCGTGTCTTCTTAAAAAAATGGGAACTATGGAGTACTGCGCAGCGTGCTATGCAATCACAGCGCTACCATACCATCATCGTTCCGATGATCGGAGATGTTCACCGCGTATAGCTCGTCGAGTACTACAAGTGTACCAAAAATCAACTCGATTAGATATCGTTAAGTGCCTCATCATACCACATATAACTTGAAAACTGGATTCAATCCAGTGGTTTTGATCCAGTGTTTCAAATCCATTAGGATTCATTTGTTTTCAAGTTACATGTGTTTCAATTACGCACTTAACGCTGCGCAGCACCCCCGGTTCCTATAAAATGTTGGATTCCCAAAGCGGGACTACAAATTTGGGACGTAGGGAGTAATTATGAGGTAAACAACCAAACCATAAATTACGAAGACATTCAGAAATAACAGAGCAAGCACTTAGCATAATTACGTTCAATCGCACATGGATTCTTCCAAAATTTTAAATTTCCAAAGCGCAATTGAATCGAATATCGCAAAAACGATAGTAACCTGTTGCTGAATCCTGGCCAAATCATTGGGTGGCATAAGACTCATCTGCTCTTGAGCGAGTTTGATCAACTCAGGATCCATCATGCAGCCGCCATTGGAAATTCTCAAATTCCTTCCAAATCAACAAAAGCCTCATTCGATCAAAATCACAACTCACAAGATGTTTCAACCGCTGCCAAGGGTTTGTGTTGGAGGAATCAAGACAGTTTCTAGAATAGATGAGAGAGCTGGTTTATTGCATGGGGGAAAACATTCAGAAATTATGTATTTTTGTCATATATCTGTTGCGGAGTGACAGGTTCTGGGATCATGCGACGGGGATTCAATCCGTCCCACCCCGTCCGTGGTTATTAAATTTTTCGGGTATAAAGTAGGGGTAGGGGAAAATTGAAAAATTCGAACGAGTTAGGAGAAACATCACCCATATCCGATACCCGCCCCAAAATAAAATATGTGCATAAAATTTATTTTTATTCTTATACTTTTACACTTAAAAATTAGAATCTCACAGTATATATCCATTATTTTTCATTTTTCCTTATAGATAGTAGATATTGTTTAAGTTGTAATTGTTTGAGAAATTTAATTAGACATCATGTTTGAGAATCCTACGTATGTTCTCATCCCCGGTGTGTGGGTGTGGGTGTGTGTGTGTGAGTGAGAGAGAGATTAGGAGAGAAAATTATTAGAAAAATTAGGAGAGAAATATTAGAATAAATCATGAGAGAAATATAAGGAAAATTAGGGAAGAAATAGTGTTTGAGGTTTATTTGGATTTCAGGATGTAAACATAATGATTCAACCCAACTACAATGGAAGCATAAGTAAGTTTTCCGAAGAGGACCCCTAAATAACTCTCCTTAATTTAATTTTATTTTTTTGAACTTTTATTATTTGTGCTCACTAATTTTGAAAAACAAAAACATATTTTTTTAATATGTAAAAAAAATATGAGTGGGGCGGGACGGGTAAACTCATTACCTGATGGAGGTGGAGCAGGAGTTACCCATCCATTACCTGGTCGGGTTAGGGGCGAGGCAGGGCTTGGGGATAGATTTTCAGGTAGGGATCGGGGTATGACAAACACCGGCCCGTGCCGCCCAATTGCCATTCCTAGCAGGGATGGATTTACATGAGGACACGTCTTTATGGGCAGGGACGGATTTACACGTGCCCCCACTTAAATTATGTTAGTAATTTAGCATATACATTTATATATATCTCAAAAATGGAAATGTACAATTAATTATATGCTTCAAGTTTAGGTTGATTTAGGAATTATTGATTTTATAAACTGTTTGTCTGCTTAAGCTTTTATCTTTTGATTTTCTTTACGTATTTTAAACCATCGCAGATAAATATTTTTAAAAATAATTAATGAAACAAGCTCAATCATTCTAAAGAGGCTTGTCGATGTGATATAAAATATATTCTAAAAAAATTGTTGGAAATTGTGTGCTCATTTTTATTTTTATTTTTATTTTTGTAAAATGTATGCATAATAAATTTTTTAGTCCTTAATGAGTGTCTCAATTGCACATAATCTTATTGTGGTTGACCAGAAAAAAGAAATTTTCACGCTTGTAAAAATTAAGATGCCCTCACTAAACTAGATTCTTGGAGCCGTTGCTCTTTTTGGGTGCCTTCCAATTGCAGAAACATTGAAGCAGAATTGAGCGACATTTATAATGGTTTTAAGATTATTTTTTACCATAATTTGGCTAGTATGGAAATCGAATCCAACTCGAAAATCATAGTGAATTTTCCAGAAAAAAGAAAATCGTAGTGAATCTGATCAAGGAAGGGTCACCTCCCAAAAAGAAGAAGGAATATGTGTTTGCTTCCCTGCAATCGTTAACTAGAAATTTAAATATAGGGGGAAAAAAAATCTACCTTCAATCCCACTTAACAAATTAAAATTTTCTCTTTTCTCTTTTCTCTTTTCTCTTTTCACGCTCCCATAATTCCACATATACCCCTAGACCCGAACTGCCATGCAGCCGATTGAGGGGAATGAGGGGAAAATGGGTAAATCTGCACACCAACTCACCTAAGGCAAATTACTGGTTAGTGAGAGGTTGAGTAGACCCTTTAAAGTTTAAACACAACCCAAACTCCCAATTGTTATAACTTGTAAGCTTCAAATTTATTAAAGAAAAATGACACTCCATTCTAAAATGTTTGTCCATCACGCAAACAAAGAATTCATAAAAAAAAAATTCATAAAAAAAATGAACTTGCTTTTCAGAAATTAATTGATATCAATGAGTTCTTTTAGTTTATGACAAAATCTATGAATTTCTCTAACAAAAATGCTTTTTTTTTAATTATCGGATTGCATATTGGTGGACAAATATTTTGAGACAAAGGGTGTATATATTTCTATAACATGATGTTTAATCATAAAATTATGGTGGTAACATCTTGAAATTTTGATAATAAACGCATGTTTTGGTGAAAATTCGCTCTACAGGGAAGGGATTTTGAGAGATTTAGTTGGAAAACAAAATTGCAAGATACTCAAGTTAGTTTTTTTTTTTTTTTTTGTCATTCATCATTCTTCGTCTATTTACATGGGGAGAGAAGGAAATGAGACTCGATCCCAAGATGAAGTGTAAGGCATCCAAGAGCTCTACCGCATGAGCTAGCCACCAAACACAGATAATCAAGTATGACTGGGCTTCCTTATGTGCTTCCTGGCTTGCTAACAGAACAATTATTCCTTTGGTATTTTTATCTTAGAAAACTTAAAATTTACTAAGTACTAGTAATATCAAACCATTACATCAAGTACCGAGAAAAACGAAAAACCATTGCAGTAACAAGTAGAAATTGCAGCACAAAAAACGGTTCAAGACTGAAACGCCATCCTCTAGATCTAGAACCTCAGGTTCCCACTTGATCCAAAGTGCTTTGGTAAAAAAGGAAAAAACTGGTTTTTTTTTTGTTTATTCGTTTTGTCTTTATTAAAAAAAAAATTGCATTTGTTAGTTTTGCGTCAAATTTTCGTGGTTTATGCATTTGTTAGTATAAAATTATGGTCGAAACTAAATTTTTTTTTAATAAAGCCAAAATTAAACCAATAAACTAGTTTATTTTCGGCTTTATTCAAAAAAATATTACTTTTGACCATAATTTTATACTCGTTAGATTCGTCTCGTCGAGACGAATTCATAAACTACAAAAACTTGACGCAAAACTAACAAATACAAAAAGAAATTGAATAAAGACAGTGAAAAAACCAGTTTTTCTCTTTTTTGCCAAAGCACAACGTATTTAGGGCAAACAAAAAAATAGATGACGTGATTTTCTGAGTTCACGGAATAGTTACACCATGAAACCATGAACAGAAGGTTCAGGTATGCTTCTCAACATCAGATCACACTTTGTCTAAAACGTTAGCATTTCCCACTTCTTATCAACATGATAAGAATTCAAACATTGGCAGAGGAAGAAATTTACCCATTTACATCAGAACAGAGCTCATCTGTTACGTACCTGGCATTATTAAGAATGCAGTGCAGGGAATTGGGTGAAGATTGTGAATGAAAAACCAAACACTCAACATTCAGGTCCAAGTAACGACTTCAACTCCTGCAATGACATCCTAATATCTTGCATCTCTTGCAACCACGAATCGTACTTCACAACCTGCAAAAGTTGGCTCTTCTTCTCATTAGCCTCAACCTTTGCTTTCTGTAATTTCGTCACTCGGTCAAGTTCTCGCTGTAATTCTTCATCCAAGATCTTTATCTCTTCCTCTTTCAAATCTGCTTCAAATGTCTGTTGATGGTACTCAAGAATCATATTTTCAGCTTCACTGCTTCCATTCTCCTTCATCTCCAATATCATCTCTTTTTCTTGAACGTTAGTCTGAAGCTTGTGCTCCATCTCGTCCACAGATTTCAAACCCTTTTGTATCTCCATTTCAACAACCTGCATTTCACTCTCCACTTTCTTAATTTTCCTGTTCAAGTCTTCACTTTCCTTTCTCATGATTCCAAGCTTTTCTCGTGCTTTTATCATCTCAGTTTGTGCCTTGGTTTTCTCTTCCTCAGACTTGAGTAACTCAGTAGCCTTACCAGTCAAATGCCAGTTTCTTTGAGACTGGGTAACATCTGTTTTCTCAATATTATCTATTGCGAAAAGAACCTTTTCATTTTCTCGTTTCCGGTTCTCCTCCTCTATTTTTGAATTCAAATGAGCAATATTATTTGTCAATTCAACTTCAAGCTGTTGAAACTCTCTCTTAGCACCCTCAATTTCATTTTTATGTGATTTAAGACGAGCTAATTCCTCTTTCTTTCGATCCAAGCAAGACAACGAGGCATTGAATCTTTCCCTTGCTTGAACTTCACGCTGTTCAAAGTAACCGACCGAAGAAGAAAAGGTAGATAATGAGTATTTGAGAGCCATCAATTTTCTATCAATTAGATCTCTTCTTTCCCGCGTATCACAAGAAAGAAGTTTGAGGGATTCGTATTGGTACTGCTTCATCTGAATGGCATCCTCTACTACTTCAATTTCTTTTGAGAGATCATCAACCTCAGCAATTGCCTTCTCAAGTGACACAAAAGAACTGAGAGTTTCTGCAGACTTTAAAAGCTTCTCTTGTGCTATGTCCAGCTTCATTCTAACACAACAACAACAACAATAACATAACCCATTTAGTCCCCAATAATTGGGGGTATGGGCGGGGGATGGATAGGAGACAGACCTAACCTTTGGCAATAAATGCACAAAGTGGCTGCTCTCAGAATACCACTGAAACAGATGGATTAGAGACAGACCTAACCTTTGGCAATAAATGCACAAAGTGGCTGCTCATAGAATACCACTGAAACAGTGGTCCCCCTATACCGTCACGTTTACTGCGAAATCATGCCCTCAAATCACAGCTAAAAGGCATCAGAGAGGGCAGACCCAAGAATCATTTTGATTTATGTGCACATTACCATGCTTCTTTCTAACCAAACCCAAATCTTCAGACACCATTGTCATATTGAGATCCGGGGACTTCTTTTCCAAGTCAGCATCGTTTTCAACATCCATAAGATCATTCACTGAATCTTCCTGAGGATCTTCGTGAAGTGGGTGGGACCCACCCTGTGCATCCAAGTTGAGGAAATCTGTTTCCTGCATTTCACCTTCATCTGATGTGATGGTTTTCTCTAACTCGAGAGTTCCGCCTCCATCTACTTCAACAAGCTTTTCAGGGCAACTTAAGTCTCCTTTAGTTCCAACGATATTCTGTCCTTCAGAAGAAAGAATTCTTTTGAATTCATCCCTTTCTTGCATGGCTTTCTCATAAAGTGCCAATAATTTCTCATTCTCTTCATGCATTTCCATAAGTTGATGCTCCAAGTTTTCAACTTCCCTTTTCAGCTCTAGATCCTTCACTTCAGCCAATTCACAGAAACGACTACAGTGATCCTCTGTGTCGGATTCCTGATTGTTCTGAACTTCATCCATGCCTTTTTCAGTACGCTCAGAAACCACCTGTTCGTACAGTTCTATCAGTTTGTTGTTATCCTCGATTAAGACCTTCAGCTTCATTTTCAATTCTTCATTTTCTTTGGCCAAGATAATTGTTGTTTCATGAGCTTCTGCTTCTCTTTGGCTTGCAGCTGCAATGGCACCAACCATCGTCTGAAGCTCTATCTGATCATTCAGAGCAATGTTGGGCCTTTGCTCGGTAGTTAAGGAAGGGAGCTCAAATTGCAATTTCTGTGGTTCTTCCCTCTGCAGTTTTGAAGATTTCTCTGCTTCTAGTTCCGTTACCAAGTCGTTAACATTCCTGCAAGTTTTTTAGTTAGAGAACATGGCGGCCGTGACGAGATGGATCATTGCACGTACTGTAAATTCATAGAAAACGAAAGAACAAGAACCCAACATGTCCTTAAATGATAAATTATTTTTAGTTTTAATGGATAAGTATCATAATTTAGGAATAAAAGGACCAATATTACAGAGACTCCCAAATTTATTGCGTATTCATGTCAGACATGACACTAATTTTGACACTAATCGAAGGTATGAAATATGGATGAGGCATGGGAGCAACCAACAAATATGACTTACCGATCAAGTTCACTATACCTAACCATTTGGCTCGCATTCGATTTGTAACATGCTCTGTTAGAATAGATGCATGTTTCACCATAAGAAGATATGTACTTAAGAAACAGGAATCTATCCATGTTTAAACAGATGAATCCGACAGTTAGAAACTTAGAAATGCATCCCCACCCATTACTCATACCCAAATGTGTCAAAGAGACCGACGGAAAACCTGTAGAATAATCGTTCAAAGATTGAAACTTATGCAACTGGCCGGAACAGTTCATGAACAGGAGAGTCCAAATAATTAGGAATTGTTACCTTTCCAAATTGTCTCTCTCTTCAAGGCAGAAGCCCAGTTTCTTCCGTAGCATGTCCACCTCTGATTGGTTTCGAATAGCCTTTAATGGAATTCCAATGTTTGTAAACAAAGTTTGTGGTCGGTAAGACAGCTAATCATACAACCAGGTTCAACTTTTAACAAAAAACATGACTTTAGTCCAAAGTAGAATACCTGCATGTGGAGGAACTCATTTTCCTCATTAAGGGAAGCGCGCCAAGGTGACCTTGCCCCCTGTTCAACATAAACAAAACATATAAAATGAAAGGAAAACAATTGGGAGTACTTAAACATAACAACTAGTTGAAATCAATGTCTATTGACAGCAAAGTAAAAACAAAAAGAGTGATAATTTTGTAAAAAGAAGTAAAAACTGAGGCCTGCATACACATGATAATTTAGCAATTAGTACTAACGTATGTCAATAATTCATGTTACAGACAAAATCCAATTTCAATTACTAATCTGCTAATCAAGTTGACTCATGGCCCTCATTTAACCTTCAATTTCAAACACCCTATGCTTTGAACGCACGTCATTAAAAAGTTAAAATCTTGAGACTTCCAATCTAATATATTACTTGGTTTCTCATCTATCCAAAAGCAAAAGAATGAACCTAATTTCCTTCAACTTAAACTCTGACAACATTTGTCCTGTTTTCATCAGTCTTTCTTTTGATCAGTAAAAGTCAAAATTATTAGCAATTGCTACTAGAAGAAACGCGATTTTGTTTGAGTGAATCAAAGTTTGGAAGGCACACTACATCAAAGAAGCTTCAGTCCAGTAATATATTGTTCAACCAGCTTAATAATGGTGCAGTATCATGGTGATAATCTGTGATCGGTGATACAAGTTCAGCTTAATTTGGACTATTTATTTTACTTTTTCTATTATTTGTTTAAAAAGGATTACAAACAAAAAAATTACATATGCTGAAACTTAATAACTGAATTACCTGTGAGGATACCAGTAAATTATCATCACCATGCATATCATTTGCCATGTTTGAATTTCCTTTCTGCAGCAAAATAAACATCCCAAAACATAGTTAAACATAACAGACTCTGCAAAAATCTCAATAAAGATCCATCTTGTCATTATCTAAAAGAGTTCGGGAAGAACCTGAACGGTTGAAGGACCTGATTCATGCATAAGTTTCCAATCAAGGGCTTCTAGCAACTGCAAAATTAACTCTGTAGGTAAGTTTCGTAAGCAGAAACCATAGCCATGACTACATGAGCAACAAGGGTGAGGTGAAAACTGGAGCAGGGAAAGGAATCTGTTTCATCAATTTTGACACCTTATTTTGTAATATCATGATCTGCTCATTCATCCTCTCTCGTTCACCTTCTTCACAGAAGGACTTCAATCTGCATTTTGGATCATGAATTTGAATTAAACAGTCTAAATGTTTCAAGTTTTCAATGATATAAACAAGCATGAGAATATTAATGACACATACTCGTGATATCATTAATCGGGTTCATGAAAACACTCCAAATCAAGACCTATGTGTTGTTTAGGAGTCACCAAGTCTGGCGATGGGCGTGATTTCATGCTTGTATCATATAGTTATTGGAAGAAAACAAACACGTGAAAACTGAAATTACATGCCTTTTGATTTCTTCTTTTAGCCGCAAATTTTCCATGGCAAATCTGGTCACTTCCTGGTTCCTGTCTACCTGGGAACGTAGGACCTCTATTTCCTTCAAGTGCTCCTCCTTTTCTTTTAACAAGTGTGTTTCAGCCGATATCTTTCCAGAAGCTACTGCCTCAAGCCTCTTTATCCCAGATTCTCGAAACCGCAATCTCATTTTTAAACCTTGTATCTCATCTTCTCGTTGTTTGGCCTGGTTTGATAAGGGAAAATTAGTGGAGAAGGAACATTGTCAGTTCTAGTGACGACTATTACGTAAGCAGAAATAGAACAGTATGATCCAAGTGGTATGACCCAATTGTTTCTGCTAAAGAAAGAAGTATGCAGATACTATTACTGTCGCATATCAAATTCTTAGAGTTGAATTACGTCTTCAAAAATGAAGTGTCAATTCTGTTGGACATACCAACTGCATAGCTGCCTGATTTTCAGCAGCCAAAGCTTGCAGCGCAATATCTTTATCCTTTTCCCTCCGAAAAGCTGCAACAAGGGCTACTTCATATTCCCTCTTCTGAAAAATTAAAGAAAACTTTACATAACCAACATGTCAGAAAGGTTTTCTTCTTACTCAGAAAGAAAAGTATATACCTGTGACACCCTTTTATCAGAGATAAGAGGACTGAGTGATCCATGTAGGCCTTCCCACTTAAACGATCCTGGAGAACCTGGAAAGGATACTGTCAAGGCATCACTTTCATGGTTTTCAACTCCACCATTGGCTAGACCTCTGAGCCGAGATACTTCTTTCTGCAGATAATACAGATAAAAAATAAATGGACATCTTCAAGTCAGTAGAAAAGGTATAAGATAAAAGCTTTTGAAGTTGGCTATAACTTTCTTATCAGCTATAAAATCTGACAGTAACTTTCTTGTGTGGACAAAATCTGCCTCATGAAATATATGTTAAATAAACGCCATTGGGCATTTGCAAACTGCTAAGCATTTCATTTGCCGTCGTCAAGTAACATCATAAGAAATCATAAATCTCGAATCAAAATCATGTCAATTGTCAAGACTGTCAAATAATCACTCAAAATCATGTTTATAGAAGTTCGAACATGTAGACACCATTAGAGAGTTCCAGATGTACAAAACTCAAGTTACATCAATCTCTCTGTTGATGTTGTCTTGGGCACGATATGACATAAAATGGCATTTGAGAAATGGAATGTGGCTAACATGCAAACCACTACAGATGTAAATGTCAGGTAAAGAAAAATCAAAACAAATCCCATGTTGTGAAGGACATTTCCATAATATTATGTTGCTTTCAGTAGATTGTCAATGTACCTCAAGGACAATTTGCAAGATTCAATCAAATCATAAATGAAGCATTATATCTCATTATAAAGGTTACATGGAAAAGTCAGGCTGTGCACCTTAAGTTGTTGGATCTGCACTCGCATAGCAAGTACATCACCAGAAGCATCTTCATTCACAATAGCCTACAAGAGAATCAAATCTCAATTTGTTATAGCTCCTAAAAAGTAAAGGAAGGAATAAACAATTGTTGAGAAGGCAATTAAGTTAGAAAACCAAAACTGAGATGCTTGTGAAAAATCACAACTGTAACCCAAAAGCTCGTGAAAAATCACAACTGAGATGCTAAACCGCAACAAAGCAGAGGAATCGAAAAATGGACCATGAAATACATGCTGTCATGCTTAAGGGGTGAAGTTCATTTATCAACTCAGAAAGGTTCTATTATCGTAGGAATAACTTTCCATCCAATCTTGAGATGGTAAGTGAAACAAATGCATATAAAATGAACAGGTAAAGATAACGTACATGGTTCTTGATGAATTTAGCACGTTGTGCAAACTTCAATGTGCTTAGAGTCTCTAACGAGCAGCTGCAAGGACCCAAGCAATAACTCATTACATATGTAGTTATCACACCAATAAAGAAAGAACCAAACTTCTAGAAACAAAAGATATGGTTGGAAATAAGACTTGACAAGTTCATTATTTTAGCAAATCTGCAATCCCTTTAGAGTCTAAAGTTTAGATTGAGTTTGTAGAAATTTACAGTGGTTACAGAAAATGAAACTATGAAGATGAGGTCTAACAATATACTTGATCTTGCCTCTGATAGTGGGAAATTCATATCAAAACTTCATCCCATAAAAAATTGCTTGTACCATTTAGATGGATGGCAAAGCCAGAGGCAGGAAATGAAAAAAGAAAAAATATGAAAACAGGAAACACTGACCAAGTAGATGGGCTAATATTTGCAATTATGCTTGTTTTTGAGTTCCCTCCAAGAGAATCCTGCAATGAAAACAAGTGATTGTTTCTGAAATAGCCTTACCACATCAGATAATCATATAGTATTTGATGAGGAAAACAAGTAA
The DNA here is from genome assembly GCA_020921065.1 of Vaccinium darrowii. NCBI lineage: Eukaryota > Viridiplantae > Streptophyta > Magnoliopsida > Ericales > Ericaceae > Vaccinium > Vaccinium darrowii. Next base: position 26,143,927 of record CM037162.1, on the reverse strand, counting down.
AGTTTAATTTAAATGAGATTATTTAGAAGTACAAGTTTCATTTATTCACCTGAAGCAAAAATGTAAGCTTTGAATCACGGTAAGGAACATGGAGTGATTTCCCATTGGACATATTCACAAGGTTCATAATAACAAGCCTACAGATCCCAGAAAGAGAACAGTAAGATGTAAGTTTAAGAAAACAATCAATTGGGCTGAAATTCAAAGTCAAACATTCAAAAAGACACTTGGTAAACTTCAAAGCAACTTCACAGAGTATGGATTGAAAGGAGGGAGAACAAACCCCAATGTCGAAAGAGACTTATTGATATTTGTAGCTTCCTTTAGACGTTCCCCTTCTGCACCAGAACTCTTCTGCCTACGATTTTACAAACAGTTAACGATTTTCTTAACCGACAATATACGATTCAATCTGGTTGTCAATCACAACTGCTCTTTTTTCAATTAGTTATCACAATTTATTCAGTAATTTTACCTTTCGGAACCTGCTAAGTCCACAAGATTAAGCCGAGCAAACCTATGATGAGTTACTCCCTGGGATTCCCACTAAACAAGAACCTTTGATTAGAAAAAAAAAAACCATCCATGGAAATCCTATGTTATGCGGATTCTTGTAATGTTATAAAGTACCCGTGTCGGACACTCGACACTCGGATAAGGGTGTGGGATATGTGTCCGATAAGTTTAGTAAGACACTTCTATAGAAAACCTAATTGTAATTCGAGTTTATCATGGAAGTATGCATAAACCTCTCTTATTATCCATGAAATGCCCTATAGAACCTTAAAGCACCATTTTACGTAAGAAAATACACACAAAAAAATAGATAAAAATTTGAATATTTTGCCGTGTCCCCATGTCCTTGAAATGAGAAATAGTTGAATCCGACACCTAGAAACATACCCGCATCCGACACCCGTACCCGAGTCCAAGTAACATAGAGGAAATCCCATTAAGATGTAGGACATCGAGACTCTTGGAGACTAGAGAAAGGAAATAAGGGGAAATGAGGATCACTCACCTTACTTTCAATGATGCATGTAAACACACTATGAGAACGACTACTTGCATGATTCATGTTAGTTGCCGCCACCTTCCTGTTTGCTGCACCCTGAAACATATTAGATTAGTGAGATGTGACATGAGACCATCTGTTTCTTGGAAGACAAACAATCAGGATATACTATTACATAGTCAGCATGTGGAACATCCACAAGAAACTGTTGATACTGACTACCCTAAGCAAAATAAACATGAAAATGAACATCATTTTAAGTTTAGTAAACTCCAGGGGGAGCTTGTGAAAATAAAAGTTCATTGCAACATATTATATCAGGTTGTAAAGCAAACTTCTGACATGCTAAGAGTTTTGATTTCAGCTCACTGTTTTTTGAAATCATCTATAAATTACACTAACGAAATTCCTGTCAAGTGTAAACCAATCAAACATTTGCCACTTTTGTTCTGCAAAGGTTAGGCAACAAGTTTTTTTGGGGCTTTCCTCCCCATCATTTTGATTTCAAACAAGCAGCTAAGGCAATCTCAAATAGTGACTATCGAATTTCATTGTCCACCCTAAGCTCTTATCTGCTTGAAGAATGAAGATAGACAAAAATGAGCTCTAGCATTATTTCCATTCCCTTCAGTTCCCTAAAAAATGAACAAGAGACCAGATGTAGATAGGTGATCAATGACCTCAGGCGAATTCAAGATTCTACAAATCCTTTAAAGTATCAGATTGCATTGTATGGTAGAAAATATGTCAGCGGATATAGATATCCCTACTTCCCCGGATAAAGTAATTGGTAAGATGAAGAAATAGAAGTTATTCACTTGATGAAGTTGACCACAAATGCAAGATCAAAATAAATGGTGCTAATTGCATACTTGTACAAGTTGTTGAATCACATCTCGAGCCCTTGTCACTTCAACCTCGGTAAGATTATCCACATAAACCCCTTTCTTGGTGTCTTCTCTTATCTACGATGTAGAGATCAAAGCATTTTGAGTAGTCATTTCCATGTATAGAATACAAACAAAGTATTTGCATACAGAGCAGTAGAACAAAAAATTGAAAGGAACAAAAGAAAATTCCACAGGTTAGTGTTCAGTACCTGTAAATTGGTGGAGGACGGATCTAAGAGATCCATAATTTGTTCATTATATATTTCCAAGAAAGAACATTTGCAAGTGAATTTTAACTTTTCTTCCCTGCGTGCCTCCTTTTCCTGTTGCAACACAATTAAAATGTGAAAGGTGGCATTAAAACCTTGGCATATAATGTTTAGATGATTGAGGAGTTAGCTTGATTTAGAAGCCACAAAAGGTGAAAGACGGATTGGAAAAATGATATTTCAAGTTTGACACTTGTTATTAATGTGCCATCCAAAAGTATCCACACGCATTTATTATATGGGCATTATTTAAAAGCATTTTGTTTAGAACTTTCTAAAGGCCTTGTCTAGGAGTTGAAGAGTGATGTTACAGATATACAAGGGACAGCACCAAATTTAATCAAATAGCTTTAGAAAATAAAGGGAAGGATATCTTCTATCATGGGAGAATTTTAGTCCCTATGCATCTCCATAACACCAGGATGAATGTATCGTCAGGAAATTATTCCCCCAAATGAACAACTAATTAATATTAGATTGACTCTAATCTAAATCTCAAGGTTGCTTCTTCTCAACAAGTACAACCAAGATGAGCATAACAAATTAGTAACATGCCAGCCATGTTAAGTAAGTACTATTCCAACACAAAATTAACTTTTTTTTATCCATTTAAAATCTGAAGTTCATTATCAATCCAAGCAAAGCATACCTTTTGAATACTAGAAAACAAGTATTCAAAGACACGTGGTGTCATCCCACAATTGACACTGTGCCTTCCGGTGCCTCCCTCAATGTCCCCAAGCATTGTGTGAGTCTTTCCACTTCCAGTCTACAAAAGAACAATAAAAGAAACGGAGTGGGGGAATGCTACTCATTAAATAAGTGGTGATGGGAAAAGATCATTCTCATGAAATGAGAGTAATATACTACACAAATCTAACCAATGCAACATGATCACACTCTCAATATCTCCACTATCCAAGCAAAGAAAAAAAATCCACTGTCAAACTCAACTGTAGAGGAATTAAGAGATACGTAAGGGTACTGACTTGGCCATAAGCAAACATGCAGCTATTGTAACCTCCCATGCAGTTTTCCACCATAGGCACACCAGCCAATTTAAAAAGCATTTCCTGATAAATCACAAAATTGAAGCCTGCCCGTCAAGTATACATTTCACCAACTAAAAAAGAAACAAGTAAATTAGAGTTTACCTGGCTGACATTCTCATCTGCAACAAGATCAAAGGTAAAACGTGATTCTGGATGCCCAGTCCAGGTAACTGTCTGGCAGCTCTCTTGTCTAACACATCTATTGTGTCCTTGTACTGATATCTCAGAACTACTCAATGGGCGTATTCTTATTATAACCTGGATACCAATAAAATACATCAATCAACTAAAAACGAAACAAGATTGGACTATTTTGCTACAGATTGATATACATTCCTCAGACCATGAAACCTGAAAATAACTACAGAAGGAGCTACGGAATTCTTTCAAATTAGTAACAAACATATTACATAGGTGCAATTCCAGCTATGTTTGATGAGTCATGAGTGGGAAGGTATACGAGGAAGCAGAAGCATACTTAACCATATGAATCACTGCTCTTATTCGTCAAAAACCACAACTTTTATTGGGCCACTTGAAATAAATATCTACCTCCTAAAACCAAGCTACCTCTTTTTTCTATTTTTTCAAACAACCGGATGTCTAAGCTAGCTTGTGCACACCTCAACTAATCCCGGGACCTTGAAATTAATGCCGGCGCAAGTGGTTGCAAGGTCTGAAATGTTTGACTTTGCAACCTCTTGGGGGCAAGCCCTTGTTGTATTACACCCACTTGGCCAAACCCCTTGGGTTTCAAACCAAGTACTTCTGTCTCAGAGTTTAATTGTAGTTTGTTAAATAATAGCAGGAAAGCTCACGAACTACAAGTACTATTCTAGTACTGATTAGGTATAACACCAACTCCAACGATTTCAATTATTTAAACAACAATCACTGCTTCATACAGTAAAAGTTCAGGCTTAGTGTAACTCCTCCTACATTTTCTCTATCTACAATTTCCAAGCAACCAAACAATATGAAGAGGAAAGAAATAGCTTTCAGATCCGAATATCTGTACCTGAACATTATGGTCTTTCCAGAAAGAGGGGTCTTCGGTCAATTCGAAATTCCGGTTCACATTTCCTTCGCCGTTATCATCTCTCTCTCTTGAAATCCGAACCGCAGAGGCCGATTTGAAGAGGAGGTCCGGAGAGCTCCGGACCGAGGGCATCAACGATTCCGATGACTGTTCTTGGAACCCTAACCGGCTCTTGATCGCGCTCTCTGCCTCCGAAATGAACGGCATCGTCTTGGGGGTTGTGGACTGTGGCAAGGTTTAGGGTTTTTAGAAGAAGCCGAGCAAAGATGGAAGTGAAGGAAAATATAGTGTGGAGAGAGAGAGAGAGAGAGAGAGAGAGGTGGTTTGAATAAAGGAAGTGAGAGAGAGATCTTGAGGGGAGGGGGGTTTTGGATTTCAAATTTTGGGGACCGTTTGGGAGTCAGATTTGAAAGTCCCGAGTGCGGGTCTTCGAAATTACCGATATACCCATTCAGTTAGCAAATCAGTGATTTTGCTTTCTGTGCTGATTAAAGGTGTTTTTTAGAATAGATAAAATACTCCCTCCTTCCCAATTTAATGATCCATCATTCTAGTCTAACCAGATAAAAAAATTAACAAAGTATATTTTTAAATTGGTAATAAATTTTATGTGCAATATAGATCTAATTTAATAGATTTCAATTAGTTCTATTAGAAAATGTTTTCAAAATCACATAAAACATTATAAATTATGAGATATAAACAATTGAAAAATAACAAGAACTCCCAAAATCACGAAAACAAATTTCCTGCGGTTAAATAGAAGGAACACGTTCAAAAAAAATATAAGGAACACAAAATCTCGACTGATGGGTTGGGAAAAAAATTGCATGTGCAAAAATCATACTGCATGAAAATTGATGGCTTCTTGGAAATTAACTAGTAAGAGAATGTTTTGTCAAAGGTATTTTGTGGTGGTTTTATTTACATTTAAATTAACTAGTAAGAGATAAAAATAGGAAAGAGTTGGGTTTAGATTTCAACTTTTCAAAACTAACTTCTGGGAAAGAATTGAAATGTCTACAAAAGGTGAAAGAAAGGACAACTAGCAATAACAAGTTAACAACCTTTCATGAACTAAGGGTATCATACGGTCAAAGGGTTTTAGAAGTTTAGGAATTTTCATAGGGTTTTGGATGTTTAGGCACTTTCACTTGGTTTTAGGGTTTAGGCACTTTGGGTTTAGGATTTAGGATTTAGGCACTTTAAAAGTATTCTATTCGAAAGGCTCTGTTTGTTCACTGTCCGGTTCAAACGTATTTTTATTTGATTTTTTTATTAAGTGTCCAATTGGATCAATAGGGAAGGAGGGAAAGGGGTGTAGAAATCAGCGTCATATGGTTTGAAATTGAATCTCTAGTTGCTGATTTTGGGTCACGTAAAAATGTCATTTTGTTCTTGCAATAGTTTTTGAATATGATTTCATTGTTATAATCTTTTTATTCGAGCACTCTCCACTGTCATTGTGGTTTTCCTCCATTCAATATAGTGTCATTTGTTGATTTTGGTAAAATTCCTCTTGTTTTACCTCTTCTATTAGTAGGAATTTGGAATTTTAGTCACAAATTTTGATGAAAGATTGAACCACGAATAAAAAAAAATGAATGTGGAAATTTTTGGACAAGAGGTAGTAAAGTTTGAAGCCTCTCCAAAGTTCTTCACTTGTAAACGAAATACAAAAAAGGTATCTGTGTCAAGTTGGGTCAAAACTTGTGATATTGGTAAGTTTAAAACTTGTGACATTGAGTGGTGTTTGTGCGTGCAGCTTACTAATGGGGAACTTGTGCTTTGACAAATGTTTATGTGTGTCCAATCTTTGAATGCTTGATTTGTTGTTATGTAACGTTATTGTTCTCTAACTGCTATTCGAGGAATTCCATTCGGGAAAAGGTCTGGTTTTATGGTAAAATGAATGGTGTTTTGTCATATGATTTAGTCTTAGACTATCTATAGCTCTTTACATAATCACTTAATATGAGCAAAAACTAGGGTAACAAATATTTTTTATACTATAGAGCAATGTTTGCACGTAATAATTGCATGTGAATTTGAGGAAATAGTTAAGTGACTTGGGCGATTAACCACCCAACATCAAATAACCATTTAACGATGACTTAAAGGTGGGAATCAAAGTTTAATGCCATTGTCGTACCAAACCTATGGACCGAAATCTTTATTATGCTACGCGCAGAAACATGAAGTTTATCAACTTCGCTTCATCTCTTTATTGGGTTACGACATGATATATAATGGGTACTTTTGAGCCTGGGGTACGGGTAAAAATCATAGGAAAAAATCTCGGTATTTATTTCATGTAGCCAATACATGTTTAAAGTACCATGCCAAGTACCAAAACCTGGTACGATTCAGGTATGAGTACGTCAAGTTTTAGAAGTACCCATGCTTTTGTAGGTCATGTCGTATCGGGCCATGTTAAGAAACTCTTGGCCCAATTTGCTTAATACGATACTAGAAGTCGTACCATTTTGACCTTTAAAAAATGTACTCATTGAGATCATTTAAATGGTGAAAAAAAAATTCGGGAAGTAGCTTTACTGCTATTATGATCATGATTTAGTACGTAAGATAGGGTTAGAGCCTCTACTGCTTCCATACGAGTAAGTTTGAGTTGTCGTTCACCTAAATTGCTTTGGTTAATTTGCATCCTTGGAAGCGCAATTTTTTTCGCTGGATGGTCATACACCACTTGGATGGCCTGATACCTTGGCATACCTTGTCTTGCATGTGCTGCTGGTTCTGGCGCAACACATTATTGTCCAAATCATTGAGTCACCACAGGTTATTTACTCGTGCCACTTGGTAAACATTACACTCTAAGAATGCGGTTATCTTTGTCTAACGAAATTCAACAAATAATATGGTTAGTGTGCAGCCAACTTGTCTTTGTAGGATAGACCATTTTTGTTCTCTATACCTCTCCATTCTTCAATGTTCTACTTGGAACTAAATTGAGCAGTGTGTAAAATGTGTTGGTTGTAAAGCTCAGTGTTTGATACTATTTTTTGTTTGATCAAAGGTTATCAATTATCTATATACAATATGAAAGAACCATTTAGGGAATGCACCTCGTAGCTATTGTACAAGAACCATTTAGGGAATGCACCTCGTAGATAGAGAAGCTACTAAACTAGAAGGACATGTGCACTGTGTTTTCAATAATATGTTTGTATTTATAAAGTGGTATGATAAAATTCCTCGCAAAAAAAATTCTGCTTGAAATGTAGCCTTTAAAGTATATAGTATTTTGATTTTATGCTACGTTAACCCGTGCATAGTCCCGTTTTTCCACTCTAGGTCCTGACGACGAAGAAGAAGATGGCCCAACCGCAAGTTGATGGTTTCCTTGGGAGAAATCTGTAAAGAGTTAACCCTTTTAATTAATTTCATTAATTCCAATCATATATCAAACCTACCACATTGGGTATAAATCAAACCACACTTCACGATTGCAAAACTAAAATAAGTTTGCATGATAATATGACCTAAAAATTGGCCAAACGTGATAGAACATAAATGCGGCTACACGTGAGAATGAGTGACTTAGACAGGTGCGCACGAAGCTACATAGGCCCTCCAAAATTTCTTTCATATCACGTTGCTTGAGTTTGGAATGAGAGATCACTTACTAACATTTATGACATCTCTACTTATTACCAACTGATTCTGAGTTAGATGCTTTAACATCAACATTTTGTTCAAACATGCATATATGAAGTCTGGATTAGTGTAAATTATCAAAGTAAAGAAAACAAAATAATTACATTTAGTTAAAAAATCAAAATATTCACCTCCAATATCCGGGAGCGGGGGTAATGCAGCGGCTGTTAGGGCAAGGATTTCTTCATTGGCCCATGGATCATCGGAAGAAGCTCCGTTGACTGGCTCCATAATGGGGAAAGAATGAAATGTGAGATCACTTAATAACATTTGGGACCTCTCCATTTATTGCAATTGATTTTGAGTTAGATGCTTTAACGTTAACATTTTGTTCAGATTTGCATCTATGAAGTCTGGATTAGTGTAAATTATCAAAGTAAAGAAAGCAAAATAATTACAATTAGGCTCCGTTTGTTTGGACGTAAAAAATTTTCCAGTAAAATATATTACCCATTTTCGCTTGTTTGGTTGGATAAAAAGTGAAAAAAAATTGTTTTTAATGTAAAATATTTTCCATCATATGAGCGAAATTGTTTTCCTCTCAAAATTTCCGTAAGTCATTTTTGCATCAAGAGCCCATAGTCGTTCCCGCATTGCACACCCACCGCTCCATTTCTCGCTCATGCACCACCATTACTCTCGTTGAATCAGATGAGACAAATGCTATATAATCCTATTATTCCTATATAATTAAGATTCTCTCTCTCTCTCTCTCTCTCTCTCTCTCTCTCTCTCTCTCTCTCTCTCTCATTATTCGTATACAATTTAGACTCTCTCTCTCTCTCTCTCTCTCCACTTTATATTGTTGTTTTCTAGGGGCTTCTAGTTGAACACTGGCTGAAGAGCATTGGATTTGTGTCCATCAACTGAACTTGTTTTCAAACAGGTAGAAATATGTTTTAATACAAATTATTTTTAAAGTGTCAATCAAACACCTGAAAATGAAAACGAAAAAATTATTTTCTAGAAAATTATTTTACAAGGAAAATATTTTATGTTGTAAAACCTTTTACATCGAAACAAACAGAGCCTTAGTTAAAAAAAAAAATCAAAATATTCACCTCCAATATCCAGGAGCGGGGCTAATGAAGCGACTGTTAGGACAAGGATTTCTTCATTAGCCCATGGATCATCAGCATGAGCTCCGTTGGCTGGCTCCATAATGGGGAAAGAATGATTACCTTAATTTTGTTAAAATTAAACCTACAATATAAGAAGCACATTCAACAACAAAGAGAGTGTGTGAGTGAGAGAATGTGTGTGAGAAGAGAAGCACATTCACCACTATATTTATAGGCCTAAAAAGTTCTCTTACCCACTCTCTTTTTGTACTTCTTTTTTTCTTTTCTTTGAATTACATTCAACATTATCGCTAGATGCATGTGTATGCAATTCCATTTCCTTGTTTTTTTGCCTAGTGATGGCTTCTTTATCTCAATATATTCTTTGTCGAGTTTTAATAAAATTTTGTTGCCGATCAAAAAAATAAAATAAAATTTTGTTGCCGATTAAAAAAAAAAAAGTTCTCTTAGAGCAACCCAGCGGACTAGGCAAAAATCGCTAGTGATCACTATATTTATCCATGTCTCTTTCAACAATCCCACAATATTATTAAATTAATCATTCAACTAATTTGTTGCCTTGGGTCTAAGCCTTTACTTTGAATCACCACAAAATAGTTATCACCTTGGACTTAGACTGTAGATGTGTGATTTTTTATTTTTTCATTTCTAATGTACGAAAAGAAAAAGATGTGTAATTTATTTATTGATTTATTTGAATTGTGTGTTTTTCGAATCAATTATCCCTGGATTAATTGGAGGACCTTGCTCTGGGCCTGCAATCGTACGTTATTACTTGGACTGTGGATGTTAGGGGTGTCAAACGTGTTTGTCGTGCCGTGTCGTGCCACTCAACTTCCATGCCAACCGTGCTTCGCGCCGTGCCGTGCCTGTTTACTTTATCGTGCCGCACCGTGCCGTGACATACCGTGCCGTGCCAATTTACTTTACCGTGCCATGCCGGGTCGTGCCTTTTTAAAGTAGTGATGTGCCATTCCGTGCCTGATTAATTAATCGTGTCGTCCCGTGCCGTGCCGTTGACATTACATTAAGAGAGGGATGGTGCTTATGATCAAAAACATGTTCGCTGGATAATGGTAGCAATTACAAACCCAAAAGATCACTGCCACAATATTGATAGCAATTTTGTATAGAAATTGCTTGCATTAAAAAAGTTTCACCCCACTGGTCTAGTCTTTTTAGGAAAGAGTGGGTGAGGGGAATGAGAACAAATGATTCCCACCAATCTGGCCATTCGATCAATATACGCTCTTTTTCAATGCAGTCACTACTGCTTCTCTTTATGGTGGTTGTCTAGTCATTATCTAACCTGGCATTCACTGGCAGAAGATATACCATCGTACAGAAGTATGATCATGTGATCAGGACAAAATTACTCTTGTTTTATATATACGATGGGAGAGAAGATTTGGGCCACAATACGGAAGTATGATCACGTGATCAAGGACGAAGCAAAAGCTGACAACCCCGCATCTTCCACAAACTGCCATTCGGTTGACATCGGGTCCCATTCTGATCTTTCAAATAGACTGGATCAAGACGAAATTACTCTTGTTTTATATATAGGACAGGAGAGAAGATTTGTTTTATATACAAAAGTTTCACCACTGTCTTGTTCCGTATTTTGCTATCGAGGAGGAATAATCCAGTGCAGCGGTAGAGGTTTGCACATTCCGTGCGGATCCGATTGCCTATTAGGACACAAGGGCAAGGTGAGCTACATGTTGTTGTTAATTGATTTGTTTGGTGTTGTTTTCATGGTTCTGAGGGTTTGAATTTGTTTTGATGATGTTATTGGGCATGAAATGACAAATATATTTCTATTTGATTGGATTGGGATTGCTAGGAAAATTAGCGGAATGAGAATTGGCTTATATGTTTGGCTGAAGTTAGTAATTTTCAAGAGTTTTTTGGAGATGTTTATTAGGTAATTTGAAAGTCTGAAAACATTCTTTACACCGGTGGTGTAATCCAAAGTTTTCTCCAAATCAATTGCACTGCGCCATGTGTCCATGTTCTACCTTTTGGGACCACTGTTTGGACACATGGAGCAATGTAATAGATTTGGAGGAAACTTTGGTTTACACCGCCGGTGTAAAGAATGTTCTCGGAGTCGACTGCAATTGCATCTATATATGATTGATCCAATTAGTTCGTTGATTAGGAAGGCGGGGGTTGGAAAAAGGAAGGTTTAGGTGAGATGGGACTAGGGAGCGGAAGGCTCAGCGATTTGAAGATACTGGCTAAGAATGGATATGAAGGCAGTAGACTCTTCATTTAAGTTCAGAATCTGTATAGGTGTCCCAACTCCCAAGAGTTGGAGAAGAGCATTCAGATAAACCTTTTCCCATTCAACACAAAAGTATAATCTCACAACTTGTACGGTTCACAATTGGATACAATTACCTTCGGATGCACGATGCCAACAATTGATGATCTTCAAATCCGCAACTCATGACGGATCAATTACAAGTAGGTTTTTACCAATCCCCCCAAATCGCTAGTGCGTCACAATCAGGCTAGTAGGATTGCAAGACACAAAAGGCAAACTTGCAACTTAGTAAATAAATCTCATTATTTAGTTATATGTAAAACAAAAATGATATGGGTACACCACACTCGTGTAATGAAAATTAAGTTCTAAAAACTAAAGGCTGAATTTCTTAAGTTGTTAAGCTGTTTGGTATGTACTAAATTTTAAGGACTGAATAAGATAAGCTGTTTGATCTTTACAATGAGCTAAAGTCTTAAATTCCCTCATTTTCCAACTTTGCCCTTCATATATTCATGTTGGAATGCTAAAATCGAAAAAATATTTAAGCACATGTTGAGCATTGCCGTAAAACACATTTGGATCGTTGAATTCATAATAAATAAATAAATAAATAAATACTAATGTAAATGCACAAATTAATCAAAATGAATCTGAAAATGCACAGATTAAACCTCAGCCGTTTCGTTTTCTTATATAAGAATAAACATTACATGAATAATTGAATACATTTACAAACACCACAGATACACAGATATATGTATATGCACTAGTTAAAATTGCAATTCAATTAAGGTGTTTCGATTAGGATTTCTGTATGCAGCACATGCCAAATTGCTAATTTTTCACTTTCGAAGAACCCATATGTGTTAAAGAGAAGAGACAAGACACAATTGGATCAAGCTTAGCTACAAGTCTACAACCCAGTAGACAAACAGGGCACTCAAATTATGAACATATCAGGAATGCAAATAATAATTAGGAAACTTGTTGGGCATTATTAACAAAAACGAAAGATCCACGTCTCAAACAGAAAAATCGAGAGTACCCCTAAATTTTGTTTATTTCATTTTTACTTATCATATTCAGTTTTAAGTGTTAAATGGTGTTATCAAACAAGGCGTCAACTAAGCTATCGCAAGTGGAGTGGTAGCCTAATTTATGATTAAGAATTTTAATATTAGTAAGGTTTGTCACGAAAAGCAACAGCAATGAGGAAGCATTACGATACTAGTACAGTTTATGATTAATATTCGTACAATAAGTCTACATACACACCCTCCTATTCACACACCTGCTCACACCCTATTGTGTGGGACCTACCACGGGGGTTCACACTAAAGATCGGAGCCACTCAATTTGTTTAGAATATTTTTTTAAGGGCTCCTGTAAAAAATCAGCTCAATTAGAAATCAGTAAAAGCTTCATAAGTTTGTTAAAGTTTTGGTCCGTTCGATTCAGGAACCGAAACTTGAACGAGTCAATCAAGCCTTTATTGGTATTTGACTGAGCTATTTTTTTCACAAAGACCCTTAAAAACATGTTCTAAACAAATTGAGCGGCTCCGATCATTTGTGTGAAACCTGAGGTAGGTCCCACACAATAGGATGTGAGCGACAGTGTGAATGAGAGGGTGTGTATGTAGCATTACTCATATTCGTAAGGTTTGTCACGAAAAGCATTATGATATTCGTAAGGTTTGGACTCAAAACGACGTAGTTTTGAGTGTATTTTTTTGTTGTCTCTTTTAGACCCCAAAACGACGTCGTTTTGGGGTATTAACATTGTCCATTAGGAGACGTGGCTAACAAGACTCGATAAACATTCCAGAAACACACCCCAAAGCTGTTTTTCATTTTTTTATTTTTTTTATTTTAAGGAATCAAACCAAAATTTTCGTCGTTTTGGGGTATTAACATTGTCCATTAGGAGACGTGGCTAACAAGACTCGATAAACATTCCAGAAACACACCCCAAAGCTGTTTTTCATTTTTTTTATTTTTTTTATTTTAAGGAATCAAACCAAAATTTTCAAATGCTCTTCAGTGTGATATACTCACATTTAGCAACCTAACATGGATTGAGATATTCGTAATTGAAGAAAATATGAAAACTCTAAAGAAAGCATGGATACACAGGAAAGAATCTACTTTCATCCATTTCCCCCTTCAAAGGATTAAGGAAGAAGAATTAGCTTCCAATAAACCATATTCTGGACTCAGAAAATACAGGGGATCAACCCATAATAACTCAAAATTTACTCGTCTAACTCAGAGACGTCTCGAATATCCAGAACCCGCACACTTCTTGCAAAGTATCAATCCTGCAGAGAAAAAAATAGACAGGTGAGATATATCATCTATGAATTGCTAGACATCCACATTCCAATACATGTTTGCAAGTATTTTTTTTATTGGCACCTCACTGCCTTTTATAAGTTGAGTTTGGACTAAATTAGTTTATGGGAAAGAAAGTCAGTATTATTTAGATTTAGGTTACTTTTTTTTAGCTTTCTGTCATTATTTTTAAAGCACCAAATGTCTCCACGAGAGAAATCTGAAAGTATAACAATATAGCCAAATAAAAATTAAGAGAAAATAACCAAAAAGACTCGGTCGGTCCGAAAGACCAAAAAAACTATGGTACTGAGCTAATAGCTTCAAGTTGTTCAAGAATCATATCATACATTTAAAGTCTAAACTTTCAGGTCACTACCACAACTATTATGGCACTGCAACGGGTTTAAATGTGAATTGACACAGATGTGAGATAACATAATAAGGCATGATCGTAGATTTGTAACAAACAAAACAAATATCTTACAATAGTACGAGATCATCTATTGAACTCCATACAATTACAGTTCGATGATCTTTAATGATCGACTCAAGAAGAAAGCCACTGAATCGCTAAGGGAACAAAAAATACCTGCACCTTTGCACACCCGGCAATCAACCATTCCTGTTTCTTGCTTCATCTTTCCGTCATTACAAAAGACACATTTAGTCCCTCCTACCCATCAGCAAAAAACAGTGTCAGTAATTTGCTGTTTTCCTCAACATCCATTCAAGATAATTACTAGTTAGAGCATCTCCAAACCTTGCTCAGATTTACTCAAATGTGAGTAAAAACTCCATTTGATATCATCCTCTTCAATGGCAAATCCATTTTTCACTCAAATTTTGCATCAAAGAAATTCAAAAACCTTTTACTTTTATTATTCTCTCACCTCCACCCCCCAATCCCACGAGCCCTCCTCCTCCACCGCCAACACATCCTCCAAATTCGAAAAATCAGCTCCAGATCTGGGGAGAAATCTGAACCCCACCACCAGTGGCATAGCCAGGAATAAGGAGCAGTGTGGGCACCATGAAAACATAAGCTAAAAAAAAAATCCACGACAAAATGATATGGAAATATGAACTTACTTTGTTAAAAACACTAGCAAAAAGTAACATATGTATTTATATATATTCATAATCTCACATGTTAACTGTCCATAAAAAATACAAACAAAACAGTCATAGTCGTGAACAAAAGTTGCTAAAGGCTTTACAATAGACCACGACGAGTTTTTATATTTCGAAAATTTTGCATGATAGTTTTATAGTCAAGAAAAATCTGAACATCTGATGATTCTGATTTTATACTTCATATATCAAAATAAAAAAATCCCCGGTGCCCACATTGGTCCCTTCATAAATCCGCCTCTGCCCATCACCACCGACCCTTCCCCTTTCTCTCTGGTCGACCAGATTTCTGGAGAAATCCACAACCCATCACCAAGACCTAACCCTCTCTCTCTGGTCAACCAGATTTCACCAACTCCAAAATCCTAACACCGACAACTACCACCAACGCTCATCATCGCTAGGCGCCAGCTGCCTCCACCACCATTGCAATTTTGAGTCAAGAATTGGGTTTTACTCAATTTGAGTAAGAAAAAAGAGTAAAGCTGCATTTGAAATGGGTATGGGTAAAGGACTGGTGCTGATTTTTGGGGGGTTCTACTTGGATTTGACGAGGACTGGAGATGCTCTTACTGGAATAGCAAAAAGGACATACAGGAAGATTCAGTTTTCAATACCAAATTGGTGGTATAGTTACTAAGGTTCAGGCTATGCAAACATTAAGGCAGTAAGAGGAATGCAAGGATAAAGCTATAAGGAGAATTGTTCTTTATGAGCAAAATAATAACTAGGTCCAGTTTTGGATGGAACATTTAGGGGCATGTAATCGTCTGTTTACTGTGGTATGGTAATTCAACCGGATATGGCTCAATCGGGTTCCTAGCTCAGACCTGGGTTAAGCTTATGATTCACCTAGATCTGCAAGGCAAAGAACCACCGTTAATGCCTGACCGGCCGCTGATGACCGGGAGGCACTCGAATGGTTAAATAAGCACTTGGAGGAAGAAGGTAAGTACAGATCACTAAGATTGCTAGGAATGGCATACGTCTTTATGGTAGAAGATTGTACTTTACACAGAGTCACCTGACTCGCCCTCCAAGTATTTCGTGCATGGCACGTGTGATGACCGCTTCAAATGATGTCATGTGTGACGTATTGAGCGTGGCGGCTATGTTCACGTGCCCGAATTGCCTCCTGAGATTACGCGGGTCAAGTGGTTTTGGATCTAGGAAGGGCATTGACCGACCTGACTGGTTCCGGATAGTTTGGTGGAATGTTTGATCCCGATAACAACGCTCGATTGCTGACCCGCAACGAGTGGGTCTGACCCAATGATCTGATCAGGCCTAGTGCTTGGCCAATAGTGGCTGTTGGAACACTGGGCCTGATGGGACCCTCCTGGTTTGGCCGACTACATTTACTCCTTGACAACCTAACTAAAATACTCTATGACATTTGAATAGCCTAAGAGCGACCAGAAGTTCATCAATTCATTAGAAACTCTCCTTCATTTTCCTGGTCATGTTCAATGCACACGCATCAAAGTAGACCGGTATCACTCATCACCATTCCCTTAGGCTATCTCCAGCCCTTAAAACCATCTCCAGCCCCTGACTCAAATCCACACTCAAACTGAGTTTTATCATTTAACTTGCCCCAATCAGACTCGTTTCATTTACTCAACTATTATCCGATCTATTACCAATTTTTCATTTCCATAATTTACTCAACTCATATCTTTCAGTCAAAATTGACACGCACCAATTAAATAGTAATCAAATGTGAGTATGTCCATTGGATTGACTTAAAATGAATTGAGTTTGTACTCAAATTTGAGTAAAATCCCGGGTGAGGTTTGAAGATAAAATAACTTAATAAATTAACATGAAAACAAACCCACCCATCAAAGAAGGAAGAGATTACCATTTCCAGCACACCTCTCACAAGGAACAGGATCTCCCTACACAAAAGAACCCACAAATTTTTAACCAAAAAAAAAAAACACACAAAACCAAACCCATTTTACCAATTTCTATAACCACACAAAACCTAACGCAGGGGATGGCTTGGTGGTCTGGTCAAGACCTGGGAGCTAACCCTCGGGTTCAAAACCTGCCTGGGCTATCACCTCCTTTGGAGTAGTCCACGCGGTGTGTGTAAGCTGGCCGAAGAGACTTATAAAATAATAACTCATAAAAAATTTAAAAAATAAAATAAAATTACAATCAATACCTTGAGACCCAAAAAGAGGGAGAGAGCGATGGCGGCCAAAACGCTGATGGTAGCGAGAAATGTCTGAGTGTCCAACGGCCTGTCAAAGACGCTGAACAGTAAAATGGGTTGGAGAGGGAAATGGGTTGGTTGGAGGATTTTGAGAGAAGAAAAAGCGGACAAGATTGGGATTTCGGGTTTTGTAGGGAGTTGTGAGGGAATAATAGAGGCGACGACGGAGCGGAGAGAGCAATGAAATAGAGTTGTGGTTGAAAATGAGGAGGATGCGGGGGGTGTAGAGAGAGAGTGGAATCGGTGGAATGAGGAGTGAGAGAGTGTCGCCATGGATAGAGAGAGGAAATTTTGTGGAGCTCAGCTGATGAAGCGGTTAAAAACAGAGGTTGTGCTAATTATACAAAGCACCCCTGCACTTTTGCTCGAATCTCACTTGATCTCCCCATTTTCATTTTTCAGGACCGTTTAGTAAACATTGTTTAGGTTGAGTTTTTCAAATAATTTTAGCAACCCAGTTGGTTGATTTTAGCAAATGAGTTCAGTAGGTGTTAAAATCATGGTATTTAAAATCAAAAAATGAAGTGGTTTCGTGTATCGTTTTTTTATTTTTTTCCCACCAAATTAAAGTACTCCTTGTGTATTTTAATTCGGTGTGAAAAATTCAAAAAATAATACACGGAAACACTTAATTTTTTATTTGAAATACCATGATTTTAGCACCTGCTAAACTCATTTGCTAAAATCATAGTTAATTTTAACAACTGGGTTGCTAAAATCAAATGGAAAATTAAGCCTTTGAGTGATTAAGTGCCCCCATTTCTTTTCTAGTTTTTGAATTGTATAATTTCAAATGACTGGGATGGATTATGCACATTTGTAAATGTTTAGATTATACTCTCTCTGTCCCCAGTTTTTTTTATCCTACTTCTCACTTTTTATTGTCCTAAGTTTTTGTTCCAATTGTAAAATAATGGGCAAGAAGGTGGTGAGTTTATATTTTTAGAGTTTTTTTTTCGATCTCTCTCTTAAATTATCACTCATTTCTCTACTTTATACCTAAACTTTCAAAATGCTTTATGTAATCTCTGAACTACTTATTTGAGGTCCATGTGATCCATTTTTTAACACCCGTTAGTTTTATAGATGAAATATGATTTGTGTGCGTGTCATGGGTGATTATTGTCCCAAACCCAAAGGTAAAAAACCCAAGGATAAAAATGTCAGCTCCTTACTTCCCTCCCCATTTGACTACTCCGTCTCCACGAAACACAGAGAGAGAGATGGAGGAATCACAGGAAATTCTCCCAAAGTCACTGGCAAATTCAGGAGTAACGATCCCACCAGACGTGTCTTCGATCAGAGACCTCACGCCGGCGACGTTGTATGAGATTTTGAAAGATTATTGTTTGACAAAACATCACTACTGTTATCCATTTCATCAAATCAAACCTTCCCCACTTCCAGTGAAGCACTTCCCCACCATTTATCAAATCAAAACCGTCGGATCAACGCAGCTAGCAGAAAGAAAATTCAATGGGGATTCCAGGCGTCGTCCTCTCCTCAATCCCTCGCCATGATTCAATTTTTGTCCGTTGGTTTCTTCTTAGACAACTAGAGCGGGAGAGAGAGATAGACGTATATATGTATAGAGAGAGAGAAGACGTGTAGATCCGATGGACGAGCTGCAAATCAAGGTGGCCCAAGCTGTTCACATCCTGAACTATGACTCAATCGTGCAACCGCGTCTGCGCCAACTAGTGGTTGGTTCAGTTTCAGCAGACGTATTCGGCTTGGGAAATCGCCACCTCTATGGCTCCATCTTCACCTCCGAGGCTCCGATCATCATCGTAATCATCGCTCTTTCCTTGATGATTTTTGAAGTTGAGTTCTTCGCCGCTCAAATTCTCAAATGGAAGGTCCATTCATCTTACCATTGACTTTGGGAGAATATCCTGTTCCTCCATCTTTCACAGAGAGAGAGAGAGAGAGATCTGTGTATCAGTTACTATTAAATGGGACTGATGTTTTGACCTTTTAGGTTTTGGGACCGTGATCACCGGTGACGCGAACACAGATACTTTTTCGTCCATGAAACTAACTGGTGTTAAAAAATGGATCACATGCACTTCAAGTAAGTAGCTTAGGGACTACATAAAGGATTTTGAAAATTCAAGTGTGACCTAGAGAAATAGGTGATAGTTTAAGAGATATATAGAAAAAAAAACTCATATTTTTAACATTATTTTAAATCTAAGTACATGAAGTGTTAATATTTTGAAGGGTAAAAAAAGAAAATGACAAATGCAATGATGATGTTCCCCTAATAAATTAAAATTCCCAAAATGAAAGAATAAATTGGAACAGAAGGAGAATGTTTTTTTTTTTGAACTGAGTTTCAGAGTTTAAATAATATGCTCAGAATAAATGTCTTAATACAGTACATTTCAATGAAATAATCTCAAGAACAGATTATGATGTTTTTTTTTATCACGTTGATAAACCCACTGGGCTTATGTTAACCTTTTTCCTAAAATGCTCAAGTTAAAGTAGTAAATGGTATAGTAAATGGGCCTGCACGGCACGGTACGAAGCACGGTTGGCACGAAATTAAATGGGTTATGCCGGCACGACACGACCCGTTTGACACCTTTACGTGGAATGCTGGTTTTGGAAATTAAAATACCGTAATTTGTCAGACAAATTACGGTATTTTAATTTCCAAAACCAGCATTTAATTTGCTTTTACTTTGTTATGGAAAGGTATTTTGGGAGTGTCGTATACCATTTGGGGTTAGACACCCCCCAAAGACGTAAGTGCTCCTATTTACCCCTAACTTCAATTTTCTGTCCTTCTATTTACTTTACAACAATTTATTTTTACTTTTGGTGATCCTATTTGGTGAGTTGATCCATTTGTAAGATTTAAGTTGATTAGAACACACGTGTAAAACGTACTCCCTCCGCCCCTTTTTAAGTGAGTACTTTGAGAAACGTGTATTTTTGTGGACATTAAAAAATGTACTTTCGTATAATATTTTTAAATTTTTTTTGCACCAAATTAAAGTACTCAATGAGCACTTTAATTTGGTATAAAGAAAATTAAAAAATAATATAGGAAAATATGTTTTTTAGGGGTTTGAAATTGCACGTATTCCCAAGGTACGCACTTAAAAAGGGACGGAGGGAGTAGTTTTTAATGAACAATTAAGAAAATAGAACATGGCATGCATGTTCTTTGCTACAAAGTTTTTTTTTTTTTTTTCTCTTTTAATAACCAAGTGTCTGGCCAGCTTTTGCGCACCTCGTCTAATCTTAAGAGACCAATTCCACCGTCCATTAGCGGGGGCCCCATTTAAAGCCAGAGCAAAGCTCTGTATGGACTGACCCCAAAGGAGTGGATAGCACCTACGAAGTTTCGATCCTGAGACCTCAGAAGGGAGCAAACTCTTAAGTTCCAAGTTTTGACCACTAGGCCAACCTTTGGGGGTTTTTTTTTGCTGCAAAGTTGCGAGAACTTAGTTCTATTTTCTCAAACTGTTGATCGATTTATTTCTCTCCAACAAAGTTGCTACGGTTTTATTTTTGTTGAACAATTTGATATGTAACTGTTTTGTGCATTATGTTATTGAACTATAGTAATCTTTTTTCCGTCATCTATTAGCAAATCGATGTGGAATCAGTTTTGAATTCTATGAATCAGTTTTTAATGACACTTATCTATGGAAGAACTAACAAAATAAGAACCGCGTGCGATAAACAGACTTAATCAGTTTTGCATTTTATGAATCAGTTTTTAGGTGACATCTATCTTTCGCATGATCATAAGCAGGGGCGGAGCTAGGATTTTTGATTCGGGGGGTCAAGAATCAGAACTATGCGCAATTCGCTTTTCCAATTTGCTAATCGGTAAAAATAATTAGATTAAAAAGTATATAAAAAAAGTAGATATGTATTGATGAACAAACGTAGCATTCATTTACAAGCAACTCCTACGACTTTTCACATTTTGAAAACAATGCATGATGGCCTTATTTTGTTCCCATTGTCCGAATCTGCTTCAAAACTCTCTAACAAGTGCGGATTTTGTATTTTGAGCATTGAAATCAGAAAAGAAAAAAAAAAAAAAAAAAGGGGGAAACGTGAGATTTATTTTCGTTCATGGAGAATTGAAGATGGAGGATAGAGCTAGAGAGAGAAACGTTCGGTGGAGGAGTGAATGTGGTGAGATTCCTCAATGAGGAAGAGTTTATTTCCAACCCTTTTTTTACTTTGTATCAAATACATAAGTTAGGCTGGGCCGTAGGGCTGTAAACAAGCCGAATCGAGCTGAGCTTTAGAATGTTCAAATTCGTTCATTAAATTTTTAAACGAACTCGAGCCGAACTTGAACTCAATGAAAATTTGACGAGCCAAGCTCGAGCCAAACTTGCCTAGGTTTGAATCGAACTCAAACTTGTTCACGAGCCTTAACGAGGAAAAATATTAGATATTTATGCTCTAATATAAGTCTAAAACTTCAAAAAAAAAAAAAAATCTATTTTGTACATAAATAAGTTCATACATGTATAAACTTATAAAAACATACTAGTCAAATTTAAGTTTATAATACTTTTATTGGTTTATACAAGTACAAGTTATAAAATTGTTATTATGTACATATAAAAGTTTATACATATCCAAGGTTATATAGGAAATTTTTATGAGATATACATATATTCCAAGTTCGCGAACCTAATCAAGCCGAATATTGTCAAGTTCAGGTTCAACTCGTTTATTAAACGAGCCTAAAATTGAGGTTCAGGTTCAGTTCATTTAGTATCCGAATCGAACTCGAACGAGCCTTTACTGAGTCGAGCCTCGAATTGTTCACGAACGGCTCAGTTCATTTACAGCCCTAGGCTGGGGCAAAAAAAAAAAAAATCAAAGAGGGGTCAATTAGCAATTTTGTGATGTACATTAGCAATATCCCTGTAGAAATTTGGGGTCCAGAGGGGTCAATTGACCCCTGTTGTCTAATCTTAGCTCCGCCCTTGATTAAAGGAAAAAATAAGAATCACGTGCACTGCACGTGGCAAATAGAGAGAGAGAGAGAGAGAGGATGTATATTATTTTATTGCATCCTAACTCTCCAACCATAACCGTCCAGCTGTTTATGTTAGCCATTTTAGATGACTTTATTTAAGACGATTAACTTTTTTTTTTCTTCTTATTGACATTTTGTTTCATATTCTATTTAAATTTTCATTTTTTTAATTCATCTTGAATGGAGGAATTGAAAAAGGTTAATACACACGTGTGTGTGCATACGTACCATAGACAAAAACCCTAGAGATAAAAATAAGTGATATAATTGCAAATTTATCCTATTTACTCCAATCTTTTATGATCTTGTTATATGTAATGCTCGTAATTAATTTGCAACCTGTTAAGCCACGTGTGGATTTTGACATTTTTGTAAATAGACCAGAATCATGAACTGCTCTTTAATTAGTGTAGATAGTGTAGAAACTTTATATCCGTCTCAAAATCAATTGACAATGAGTGGAGAGGTCCCTACATATATTAAATGATCACTTATTCCACTCCTAAGCAATGTGGGACAATATTTCTTAACATCCCCCCTCACGTGCAGCCGCATTTGAGGTCTGTCACGTGTGGTTATTTTTTGGGTCCTATCATCGTGCAGCCTTTTTTTGCTGGTCTGTCACTTGTGGCGTGAATTGTGATTTTTTTTTTTTAATATGGGATGGAATGGGTCCCGCTCTGATACCATTTAGAAACTTTATATCCATCTCAAAACCAATTGGCAATGAGTGGAGAGGCCCCTACATATATTAATTGATCACTCATTCCACTCCTAAGCAATGTGGGACAATATTTCTTAACATATAAGTGTAGATTTATATGGTTTCGGTAGTTTATGTATATGAGTGCGGAAATGAACGATCAATTATTTTGGTGATACGGAACCTTATCACATATCCTTTTTCTATATATAAATTATCAAAATGATTCGCGTACTCTATGACGCGTACACCACATGCACACCAGCACATCTCGACCGTCCAAAAGCTTTTTTTGACGTTTCAGATTTGAAATGAATTTTTACCGGTAAGAATTCATTTCAAATCCGGACCATCGATTCCTGAAATGGACGATCAGGATGTGCTGGTGTACATTTGGTGTGCACGTATGTGGTGTGCGCGTAGAATTGTTCTAAAAGTTTGTTTCACGATAAAATTTAATGCCTTTATGCACAAGTGACTTCTAGTTGTTTAACAATTTGCAAATGAGTTATCATAACATACAAAAGGTCATCAAAGATAAAAGATAAAGAAAAAAAAAAACTATCATATTACTTACTATTTTCTCTCTATTTTTTTGTCATATATATATACAACGAAAATTTTTCTTTTGCCCATCTCTATCCTGATGAGTCGAATACAAAGCAAAATTTATTTGATGTTGAGGACTAGTTCCAATAAGAGTCCATCATGTTGCACAGGAGCGGAGGGACTATAGGTTTGGGGTGGGCTGCCCAGCCCAGCCCCCCCCCCCCCCCCCCCCCCCCCCCCCGCGCAGTTTTAAAAAATACACTAAAAAAATTAAAATTTATATATAAATTCAATTTCTTTGCTATTGTCAACGCTAGGTTACTCGTTTGAAAATAAAATAATTGTTTCCTACAAAATTTGAACCAAATTATTATAACCCCAACAAAACAAAACAAGCCTAGCCCAATTATGAGAGCCCATATATAATAAGGAGGTTGATTTTCACACCCCCCCATTTCTCCATCTGCACTCCCTTTTTGTCTCCATTAGGATGAAATTACTATATTACCCTTGTGTTTTACAATTTCACTTTTCCTCTTATTTTACATGACTGAACTAACCCTATGTGTTTGCCCGGGAAAATCCCAAACTTTCACTTCCAGATCTTTCTTTGTAAGGAGGGAGAGAGAGAGAGTCCTTCTACACGCCCTTTCTTTTGCATTTGGTGATTGACTTTCTGCTTCCCCTCTATCCCAACCTTCCTTCTTCATCTTCTCCCATTTTTATTGTTAATTCTTTCCAAAACACTCTCTGATTTACAAGATAACCAATGGATGATGGTGGTGGAGATGATAACTTGCAACAAACAATGGGATTTACAAGTGAAGATTTCTCAGAGCTGAATGATATAATAAATCTCACAACCAAGAGCAGCATTGAGGAAATTTCAGAGCTATACAAGTCATTCAACTCTACAAATGATTATGGTAATTTTTCTTCATTTATGCTTGGGATTTTAAATCTAGGGTTTTTTTTTTCTCTAAATATTTTCATGATTACCCAGAAGAAGCGAAACAATAACTTAACCATTAAGTACGGCACCCTAGAACGTGGAACAAAGAACAGAATATTACCGTCTTGCTGAACCTTATTACTGATTGGTTGTTGTCTCTAGAATCAACTGACTTTAAACAAAGGGGATAAACCTCCCCATTGAATTGCTTGTTAACATCATCCTGGGAAATCAATTTCCTTGGTCACGCTTTGCCTATTTGAATACACATAGATATTAACTGGATTTTAGTTCCATCGACTAATACCATCAAAACCCACATTGATATTATATTTTACTTCTTGGTGGCTGGCTTTTTTACATGATAGGATTAGTACTTTGCTATTTAATAAACACTTTGTGGATTGGTACTTAACATGTGGTAATATAGAAAACGAAATGCCCAAAGTTGAGTCTACTGGATTAAAATCATTGTTAAACGAGGAATTTTCAACTCGGCAAGAGCTCCTTGATAGGGTTCGTAGCACGGCATTAATAGAAGGCTATGTCACAGTAATCAAAAGATCAAAAGGGGATCGTAAAGTTGTTATTGGTTGTGATAGAGGTGGAAAATTTCGTGGCACCAGTGTTCCATTGGATGAAAGGAAAAAGATATCAGCAACTCGCCTTATAAGTTGTCCCTTCGAGATGGTGGGGTTGAAAAGAGTTGGTGAGTGTTGGAAAGTGTTGATAAAAAATGCATTTCATAATCATCCACCGTCGAGTGATATATCCAGACATCCTTATTGTCGTCATTTTTCACAAGAAGAGATGTTGAGCATAAGACAAATGGCGTTGGCCGGTCTACCACGTCGACAAATTCTTTCTTCATTGCGGCTGAGTAATCCAAAGTGTAATGCAATAGTAAGGACAGTGTACAATGCAAAAGCTACTATCACAAAAGAAGTTTTAACGGGCCGTACAATGATTCAAGCATTATTTGACGAATTGGGTAAAGGGGATTTCATTTTCGATATAGAACGTGATGGAGATAGGCATTTGACTCATTTATTTTTTGCACATCCTTCTTCAATTGTGTGAATCAAGAGTTATCCATATGTCTTTGTGATGGATTGCACATACAAGACAAATAAATATAAGATGACATTGCTTGATATAGTGGGAGTTTCAAGCTTTAATGAGAGAGAACCATGGGTCCGTGTTCTGGCAATTTTTCAAGAACCATGGGTCTACCATGTGCACACATGATGAGAGAGAAGAAAGATGGAACTTTGCAACTTGGTTATATACATCCGCAATGGAGAATTGATATAAGGTCATTTACCAATATGGATGGTGGAGTACAAAGAAATGGAAGTGAAATTGAATGTCTTCTTAGGAATGTGCATGATAAATACAAACACATGCCTCTTGTTCAAAAGGAAGATATCCACAAACAAATTGCTCAACTTGTTGACGCTGAAATTCCATGGACTCTTGAACCTAACATTCAATCCCACAAAGGACGTCCGTTGGGTTCAAAGAAAAGAAAGGGAGATTGCTCTACTACTCGTGATCCTTCGGCTTTTGAGATTGCGGAAAAGGGCCGAAAATGTGGTGTTTGCCACCGTGTTGGACATAATAGTCGCACTTGCCCACGAAAGGCTGAAAGCAATAGCTCGGACCCTCATTTTGTCTTGGCTAACCAAGATTTCAATTTTAATATGATCGAAACACCACGTAAGTTATCTTCTTGTTTCAGTTTATGATATTTTCCCAAACTAATACTTGCTTGTAACTATTTTTACTTACTGACATACGTGTCCAACTATTTTCATGCAGTTCAATGTGACATCAGTACATCGTTAGAGTTGTAAGTGTGGTGAAGTTTAATATCGTGGAGGCGTCAATGTTTATTGTTTTTTGCGGAGCTCGAATTAGACAAAAACGCTTCCAGTACTTTTTTGTAAGACCTGGTTAGAATGTGGAGAATTTGTATATGTGGAACTTGTGAATTTTTTTTGAGTGACTGTATGTAGAATTAATGAAGCCATATGGAAATTGTTGAAGTATGTGGAAATGTATGAAGAACAATTGAAATTGCATGACTTCTTTTTGTTTTATGCTAGAATATGCAATTGCATTTGTCACAGTAGCGGAACTATACAAATTTTCATGTTATGCATTTGTTTATGTTTTTTTGGTACACCAGAAACATTTGTCCCTGTTACCTTCTTTCACTTCGAAACATACTTGTTAGGCGAAAAAGCTTAATTGATCATTTTATAGATTTACAGTTTTACTGGATTCTGTTGATTTGATGGAGTTTGGGAATGATTTTTTTTTCGGTGGAGGAGTTTGCAGTTTGCAAATCTGGAATTGAAAAAGATTTGGGATTTTCCCAGGTAAGAAACATGAGGGTTAATGCAGTCATTTGAAAAATAATAGGAAAAGTGAAATTGTAAAATACAGGGGTAATATAGTAACTTCACCCTAATGGAGACAAAAAGGGAGTGCAGATGGAGAAATGGGGGGTGTGAAAATCAATCTCCTATAATAAACATGTAAAGATAATTGTTGTCTAACATTAGGTTCAATGTGGAAACACTAAAAAATTGAAGGGAATTAGATGACTTATTTGCATACAACTTTTCATCATAAATATGATGTGTATTTTTGTCAGCGCTTGATGAAAATTCTAGAGCCGCCCTTGAACTCGGCCCCCTGGGATTCTCAATCCTATCTCCGCCACTGATGTTGCAATTAAACGCATTTTTGTTCTAGTCTACAAGCTATACATCCACGGCGAGAAAACAGTGATTTGAACGCATTTACCTGTGAGGGCTCCCTCATAAAAAAGTGCGGGAAAACAGTTGTGGACCGTTCGATCCTACGCCCTTCATGCGATCGAACGACTCACAACTGTTTTCCCGCACTTTTTTTTTTGTGAGAGAGCTCTTATAGGAAACTTCGTGTATACATGTATATCACGGTTTTGTTCACACAACTTTTAACACACAAAATGTAAACCACCCATTTTGAAGTTCCACACAAATGACCGGGAGCTATTCAATTTGATTAAAACATGTTTTTGAGAGTTATCTCGAAAAATCAACTCATTCGGATATCAGAACGAACTTGATCGGAATTTGCCAAAATTTGTTAGGATACAAATTGAATGAATCAATCGAGCACTTAGGCGTTATTCGAATGAGTTGATTTTCTACAAGCACGCTTAAAAACATATTTTAAACAAATTGAACGACTCCGATTATTAGTGTAGGACTCTGATTAATTTTTTTTTTTTGACAAAAGTGGCATCAAAATTTATGCGGACAAAAGGAGCTTATTAATCTTTGAAACAAATTACAAAGATTAAAAGGACTCAAAACACGAGGTATCTCAAAGGAGCAAGAGAAGCCAACAAGGCTCC
This sequence comes from Vaccinium darrowii, assembly GCA_020921065.1. Lineage (NCBI taxonomy): Eukaryota > Viridiplantae > Streptophyta > Magnoliopsida > Ericales > Ericaceae > Vaccinium > Vaccinium darrowii. The sequence goes on along the minus strand of CM037162.1, from coordinate 26,116,294 downwards.
CCTTAAACCGATGATCAAATGCCGCCAGGAAGCAAAGAGGGAGAAAAACAACTCCAGATTTGCAAGATGTTAATCAAGACCGAGAAAAACACCAAACCCCACAAAGATGATCACCAAAAGCAAGCATTGAGATCAAGAATCAATCATCATGCCTAAGGTTGTAAATAAACCAAGCCGTTTGTGAACTGTTCAAAGCTCGACTCGGTAAAGGCTTGTTCAAGTTCAATTCGAGTACTAAACGAATTGAACCTAAGCCCCAATTTTAGACTCGTTTAATAAATGAGCCGAACCTGAACTTGATAATATTCAGCTCGACTAGGCTCGCGAACTGAAGTCTAAATGTATATCACACAAGAACTTCACATATAACCTTGTATATGTATAAACTTTTACATGTACATAATAAAAATTTTATAATTTGTTCATAAATAAACTTTTAAAATATAAACATAATTTTTTATACGTTTATATGTCTTATACATATGTATGAACTTATTTATTTTAAAATAAAGTACTTATTTGAGAGAATAAATATCTAAAAGTTTAGTTTGTTAAGACTTGTGAACAAGTTCGAGTTCGACTCAAACATCGGCTAGATCTACTAGTCAAATTTTCATTGAATTTTAGCTCGGCTCGAGTTCGTTTAAAAACCTAATGAACGAACTTGAACTTTCTACAACTCGGCTCGATTCCGTTTGCTTACCGCCCTAATCATGCCTAAGAGCTTGACCCTTATGCCTCCGCACATACACGTGTGCATCGGATGGCTACAGACATCTCTAGATCTGAATATTACGTCCGACAGATCAGGATAGTTGTGTCCGCGATACTGTTCAAAGAATAGCAATCGAAAGAATACAGCAGGAGGTAAAATCTGGATAAACATGTAATAATGTCGTGTGTAGTAAACAGAAGGTCCGACCAAATAATTATCCAATACTTCGTCGATGGACATGAAATGGGTAACTTTTTTTAAAGTGCCTCTTCATTTTCATAGCTCAACCACACAAAAGTAGAAAATTTTTGCCTTATATCAACCATTTTTCAACTCCTTTCTTTTATCCACCAAGTCCTGAAACCACTTGCAACCCCCTACAACAATGCACCCCTAGGAATATCTATTGATGATATCTCATCCGGAAGAAACCAAAAATGGACAATGCTGAGGATTAAATTCTAAACAAAACTATGAACACACTCCCTACATATATAAAAATCGGAATTAGCAGTCCCTTCCAACATCAATTTGGAATGAGGTTTCCACCAAAATTAAGTTTTACAAAATCCCACGAGGATACCCCAGAAAGCAACCCCTCATTTCCCAAAACATATGAGCGAGGGAAAAATGGCAAGCACGCACCCAAACCATACCCTGTATTATCTCCCTAGTCCAAAATCTCGTTTATGTTTATGTACCGTCGGAATAAAACTACACGGTTGATAGGATGCCACCAACCAATCACCCACAGAGGGAATTCCGTTGAACAAACAGTAGAAAAGCTGACGGAGTGCTTGATACCACGCACACGATCACCATGTCAACAGTAACTTCCATTGGTTCTTCCAAAATGACTTTTCATTTGTACAGAGCAACGAGCGGCTTTAGTTTCTACCCTAGTTATATATCTTTACTGCCTTCTCAAATGCGTGACGATTCTGAAAAAAATGGATTATGATGTCAAATCAAGCAAATGGATTTATGCACATAAACCAATGGACTGCAGAACTTTAAGTAGCTTCCAAGAGATCTCAACTTTATGACAACCAAAAATTAATACTTTGAAACAATAAAAGGAAGGGGGGGGGGGGGGGGGGGGGGGGGGGGGGGGGGGGGTTGGGCATGCTATAGCAGAATATATACTGACACGGATATCCGGATACAATCAGCTGAGAGGGCAGGAGTACCTGATTAGCCGCATAAGCCCTTTTAGGAGCATTATCAGAGTGCTCCAATCCAAGATACTGATCCCAAGCACCATAAACATCTCTTCTCTGCGGAAAGATGATTCATATATCAATCCAATACGGTTTTAATAAACAAGCAACATCACTAACTTTAGGAAGATAGAAAAAGAAAGAAATGCACACATGAAACCGGCCGGAGACTACATCAGAATCTTCAAGATACTCTGGTCGACCAAGTGAAAGAAATGCAAATTTCCACTGGACAAGAGAAATTATAAAGAACGCAAGATTTCAGCAGAAGAAAGTCAACAAAAGCAATTCATAGTACATTAGGACTACTAAGTGTGCCGAGAACATGAAAATATCTAGCGTTCACTTGGAGTAGATGTACCTTGGCAAATTCCTCATCTGGAACCTGCAATTTCTTCTGTACTCGGACTTTGACCTCAGCTAAAGTCTCACCCTCATGGATGACCAAGAAAAAAGGCTCCCCAAAGTTCTGAATCTGCTGCTAACAAGGAGAAATATAAGATTAAGAAAATAAAGTCCCATGAGTTTGTCAGTGTTCAGCCAACAGCATCAACTAATCCAGAGATAGAAAAAGAGAGGGCATAATATTCAGGGTGCCTATATGAGAAGGTTGTTTACGAATTAGTTACCATCTGATTTTGAGCGGTCTCCTTCGTGAAGTGGTATACATGAATTAACCGATCATGAGGACCAAGGTTTTTCTCTTCTTCTGGAACCTGCTCCATGTTGAAACAAGAGCTGGTAAATAACCTAAGTTTTGACATAATTCAGATGCACATTGCTTTTTAAACCAACATATTTTATCCAGATTTGGTTTAAGAAACAAAAAGAAAAAAGCGGGGGCAGGCACAGGGGGTGAGGAATTTAACGGTTCCATTAACTTGCAAAATGTCTATATAAGAAGGCATGCTCAAGATACACACATTTTTTTTTCTTGTGCTTTCCACCTTTGTGCCCTTGACAGAACTCAATGGGAAAAAAAAAAAAAAAAAAAAGGATTTATGTAGCCGGCCCCAATTGATTTGGACACAAGGCTCAGTTTGGTTTCGTTTGGTTTCCACCTTTGTTTGTTTAGAGGGGATAGGGTTTTGCAGTATTAAATTCAAGAAATGTCAAAGTGATTGCACGGGTAAAACAGATGTTTCAACTGAGTTGACACTCCTAAAGGAATGTCCGACACCTTTTTAATACTCCCTCCGTCCCAAATTAATAGTCCATGTCACTATTCTAACTTGATGAAAAAAAACTTTATATCTTGTAACATATAAGACTTTGTATATGCAATATGGATCTCATTTGATAGATCTCAATTAGTTTTATTTTACAAAAAAATTTATTTCTTAAAAAATATTATAAATTGAAACGAGAATCGAAAAAGTGAAAGTGAACTATTAAATTGGGACGGAGGGACTAATAAATAAAGTAGAAATAATGGACACCTTAATGGGACTTCGTGACAATTCGTGAGGATTCCAAGTAGGGATGGCAGTTCAACCCGTCCCACCCTGAACCAGCCCAATCAGGCAGGTTTTTGTCAAATTTTCGGGTATAGAGTCGGGGTCAGGATAATTTATGAATTGAAGAAAACCGACGAGGTTCAGGTAGCATCACCCGCCCCGATACCCATCCCAAAATTTTTTTATGCATAAGATTTTATCTTTATTCTTATATTTTTACCCTTACAACTAAAATATCACCATATGTATTATTACTTCTAATTTTCCTTCTAGAAAGTGGATTTTGGTTAAGTTGTAATAGTTATTTTGCGAACTTCTACTATCTGTGCTCACTGCTCACTAATTTTGGAGTCCAAAACATATTTTCTTAGTATGTAAAAAAATAAATAAATAAGAGGGGGGCGGTGATACCCATACATACCCGGTCAGGTTCGGGGCAGAGCTAGAGTTTTGGGTCGGGGTATGGCAAAACCTGCCCCGCCCCTCCCCGTTCATAGTAATAATGTTTTGCATTATTTGGGACGCAGCCTATGCACTTCGCATGTGTTTTGAAACATCTATAAGATGAGTATATATCATGTGATTCACATGTCAAATGTTCAACTGTTGCACTATTTACAATGGAATATTTACAATGCAAGTTGCTAAATCAATTAGACCGTTTTTATTTAGTTATTATTGTGTGATTTGTGTCGCATATATTTCATTGTTCTTGAATCAAGTACCGTTTCAATGACACGTAAAATAACCCATAAATATAAATGCATCCCAGGCATATTGTCATCTGCATTTTTCAAAAATCATATCTCAATCCACGTCTATCCTTAATCTTGTGATGCTGGAGCTAAACGAGAGAGAGAGACAGAGAGACAGAGAGAGAGAGAGAGAGAGAGAGAGAGAGAGAGAGAACCTCTTCTGCTCGTAATGTCCAATACTGATCATTTATGTTTTCTATCTTCTCATTGACAGGAAAAATCTGCAAGTCAATGACAACAAAATTAGATGTAGTCAGGAACAGAAAAATTAAAGACGCCTCTGATAGCCAGGAACAGCAATTAGACCAAGGCAGGTCAAAGAGAGCTTCAAAGGCTCAAAGCCGCCCCTTCTCAAAGTTGTGAAAGCTCAGTTCATACGAAGTCGAAATCTTAAGTACATTATTACTGGGAAAACATTAGTGATATAATATCAGAGAAGATGCTTCAGATGACGAATCGTATAGATATGAAAAACACTGTCAATAGTTCTAGTTTACTTGTATTTGGATTCATCCCAGTTTGGATTCATCCCAGAAAAACAGAAGACGGGGGAAAAACACTGTAACAATGCAAAGATGATGCTAAACCTTATAAATCTTGTGGTAAAAAACTTCAAGTAATCTGAGTTCTGCATCTGGATGAGACAACTCAACCTGTTCAAACAATGCAACTGGAATAAATACAAGCAAACACATCTTAAAAAACATCAAAAAGGTAGGATTACAAATGATAAGCTTTCAAGTTTCAACAATTAACAGGTGTTAGAAGCTTCTATTTGCAAAAATCAATACCAGTTAATTACCTTCGTCTTAAGCTCATTAATTACATCACCCACGGTGCTTTGTTTTGGAAGTCTAATGGTATGAATTGACACCTAAAAAATTAGATAACAATGGCAAATTTTGGTTAGGGGAACAAAATGTGCAGCTAATAAAATGACTAGGATTTGTTCTGCGTACTCACTTCCTCTTTTGTAGCATGGTGAAAAGCTACTTTAAGTGTTTTCAAACCTTGTAATTCTGGCAGAGGTATGTCCAATACTTCATAGTACAATATATCAGAAGTCTGTCGAAATCCAACGCAAGTTTAAAATTCAAGGTTCTCCACTGCATAATACACAGAACCATGTTACCATTACCTGATTATAGTGGACCAGCATATCTGACAAAAGGTCCACCCCACGGTACTTGATAGGCTGGGGTTTCGGTTGCTGAGAGTAACAATTATGAGATGTAAGCCTGATTTTGGCTGGATCCTCCAAATCAAGATGGCGTGCTAGTCGCTCCACAACATCATCGTATGTATGACGCTTTGACCTGGTCATTCATCATTTGTTTGAGTAAGAAAGTGGCCAACTTAACTCTTTCATTGGCTGATTATGTTCAATTGATATCCATAAAATGGAAGCGAAAAAAAAGAACGTAAGAAGATTGTAGGCAAATAATTCAATTATTCACTCACAACTCTAGACAGAAATCATCCTCCCTTGGCTTTTCCAGGGCTCGAAAGTGAACCACCTGCAAAACATGAAACGTGTGAATACTGCAAGATTTAAATATCATTCTGTGTTTTTGGTTGGTTATAAAAGAATTCTAGCTCAAAAACAATAAACAAGCAAGCATAACTTCCATATTTTACAAAATGAAACTAATGGTTTCATTGCAGTCTATAACAGGGGTAGAACCGTAGAAGTATCATAAAAAGAAACACCGACCGAAACGAAATTGGGCCTAAATACAAGGGCAAAATGTGATTTAACCCCCCAAAAAACGAAGTTCGAATCTTGTCCAGATCTCAACATAAGATAAGTTTTGTAGGAATTTGAAAGAAGAATACCTGGCGATTGTGTACGTACTCCAAAAATGCAGGAACATCTTGATAGCGGAATTGATCCATACCTTCAACTGGAGGAGTTTTTTGAAAACAAACAATATCCCCATCTTCAAGCTAGACACAAGCATTACAGATATGTCAAAAAAAATCTATCTATAATCTATATAGTAGAGCAGTACATCATCTTAACAAATACCTGGCAAGATCGGAATGTAAATTTCCTGTCAATGGGTTCACACATGACATGTGGCTCAAACTTTATCTCCTGAACATAACAACACCTGAGTTAAGGTGCTTTTGGAAACAACAGTGCTGGACATGTAATTTTTTATGCACAAGGGTTGCCAAAGTAATGCAAAGCAAGGAATGAAGAATAGGTGTGGACTGAGAATTCCACAAAAGCGGCAAGCTCAACATGCGAATGGGATTTGGGTACCATATTATGGTTAACGATTTACGAGCTTCTTTAAAATAGAGGGTAAGTGACCATTCATAGATAATGCTGACGCCTGACAGGGCCATGATAGTATGATACTGGCAGTCCATGGGCGATATTCTAGCAATTTTGGAAGGTTTGTAATCAGTTTTGCTGAAGATTAATTCCATATCCACATATCAGTCTCATCCTCAGAAAAAGGGGTGCCTTGGGGTTTGCAATTGCTATATCATCATCCTTGTTGATTGGTTTGTTTTCTCTTGTTTCAATTGATTAGTTTAATTCAAATATTTCTAACAGATAGAGACCATGCATCCCCTTCCGTATGACTTCCAGGATACTTCGCAGAGTATCAGAATTGATATGCAATTCTAATGAGGACGAGGTATGATTTCACAGGCGGTGAAGTCAAAACCTCTTCATCAGGAGCATAGCCGGCCATTTCATTCAGATTCATTAAGATCCATAACTCTCATACAGTTCTTAAAAAAACTAGCAATTGATATTAAAAAGAAAAAACAATTGTGTGATGGAAAACGAACCTCATAAAGGTCGATCTCTTCATCAGGAGCATAGCCAGCCATTTCATTTAGCTTTGTGAAGATCTCCACTGGTTTACTGGCAGCCTTCACGAAAAGCCTCCCAGCATAACTGGGAAAACAGAGAAACAAACATTGGTCAAATTACGTGGAATTCCCACATAAGAAATAGGAAGAAAGTGACTAAATTATTACCGCAGCTCTTCTTTCTCAGGATCATAAAGCTTGAAGAAAAGTAAAATATCATCTCTTGTCTTGTCAGGAAGAGGAATAGGCCGTAAATCCTGAATGATAAAGCAGATGATTGGTAAAACCAGATAAAGAAAAATAGGAGCTATAAAACCTATATAGAGTGCAAGAACATCACCAGTCCAAGCTCCACTTCTAAGAACAACTTTAGTTCTGCATTGTTAACTTTATTGGATACCTCCCTCAACTGTCCCACCTGCAAACAATGCAAGGCATGATGGAATTCAGGAGCACAATTTTTTCTATTGACTCCAATAGGTATCAGCACGACCCCCTAATGTATGGTTCTCAAAACAAAACGACAAGAAAGAAGAAATATGAACCCAATTCAACAACAAGATATGAAATGCAAATGAAACAATAGATCGACACCCTTTTATGGTTATGGAACCAATGTCCTGAAGTATCTTGCCACGGCTGCTCCCTATGAAGAAATATCTTCGACAAGAATGCTTTGAATCAAATGTCATTGATCCTACTAACTACCAATAGAGATGACCAAAATTAGATTTCAGGTGTATGCATGCAGAGCTACAAGGCCAGATCAAGAGATGGGTTGATCAAATGTAGAGCCGTATAAGGTCCCACACCATAATGACTATCTAGCATTTGAAATGTAAGAGGAACAGAGGAAAATTACGGTTTGCATTTCCTCTACATGGGTTAAAGGTCGATTAGGACGATATGTATGGTTTTGACGCTTTGCCCACAGCCAAAAACGCTGAAATTGCACAGGTACACCAAACTCTTTAGCAACCTCCTCCTGCATGCAGATTCATAATTAGACACAGTCAAAACACACAAGCATATTGCAACTCTAACTTGATAACATGAAATCAAGGTAGTAATACAAACGAAGGATTAAAAACATAATCATGCAACAGGTGCAGCACTCCTGTAACAAAGCAATTACAATTAGACCTACAAGAACAAGATTTAATAATGCGGTACATAAACCTGTGAATGCAGTATAACCAATAAAAATCCATTAGCAGTCTGGGTCTTACCAATGCTGTGTGTTGGGATGGAAGAACTGGTGTAGAAGAAGCTAAAGGAGGTCACAAAAACAATTAGAGGAGGAAACTGATATTTCTAGATTCAGAAAATATTCACTTCGGCGCACTAAGATCTGCTAATTCAGAATAGACACACAGAAACTGTTAAAGCATCCAACTCAAAACCAATTGGCTATGAGTGGAAAGGCCGCCCCAGCTCATATACTAGCTTTGGAGGTTATAATTAACCAATGTGGGACAAGCTTTAACAGAAACAATATGGAAATTTCAAATACTATGTCAGGATTGTATTGTTTGATTGTATTGTTAGGATTGTATTGTTTGATTTATGCTTTTACTAGAACCATAATCCTCTCCTGTAGGATTCTCTAATCTTCTACACAAATTTTCTCTCATGAACACATACTGTGATGTAGTACAATTTAAGGGTACTATTGTCATTTATAGTGTCTTTAGGGTTAGTAGGGTCTTGAGTCTATAAATAGGGTGTGAGTCTTTCATTTGGCAGGCTTTTGTCATTTTCAAGAATATAATTATCAAGAGTTTTAACTCTTTGTATCCCATTTTGGGAGTCTCTCTCTTTAGAATATCTATGATATATTATGGCTTGCATCATTTGGTATCAGAGCACTGAAGCTCAGATCCTAACCATTGATCTCACCTGAACCTCGCCCGGAACCCTACTTCTTTCCGGAAAACGGTGCTGGAATACTTGCCGGAAAACGGTGCCGGAGCACCCAAAACACCTCATTCAACTCATTTTCTTCAGATCTAGCCATTTCAAAGGCTGTAAACCCATTTCCGACCCATTTCGAACCCTTATTCGACCATTTCGACTTCAACCAGACCCTTTTCGAACCTGTTACAGCCAAATCGAACTAGCTTGAAGCAATTTCAGACATATTTTAACTCGAAATCCTGATTTACACACTCGAAACCTCTCGTCGACCTTCGATATGATGATTAGAGGCCAGTTCGACCCTCAATCTGCTGATTAGAAGCCAGTTCAAACCTCGATCTGCTGATTCGAAGGCTACTGGAGCAATTTCGGACCTCGTTTAGTGCTTGAACAGGTGACCCACCACTCGACTCCAACTGTTAGACCTTCTACACCCTATTTCGGTGCTTGGTTTGAAGTTTTGAGACTTGAATCCTGCTGGTCAGTACTCGAAATTGGGTTTTGGGACTCGAAACTCCATGTTTGCCACTCGAATCAGTGATTTTCGAGTTGACCCAGTGAGTTCAGCCCCTGTACTGTGATTTCAGGTTTGATTTCTTGAGTTTGTTGCGATTTTGTTGCTGTTTATTGCGGGTTTGTCTTATTTGGGGTTATTCGTGTTGATTAACTGTGATTTGTTAAAGTTTGGCGTCCCAATTGATTAGATTTTGCTTGATTGAGGTTGAATTTGATTATTTGAGTTGATTTTGGTGTTGTAATGGCTCATAGAGGAGCTAGGGGTAGGAGAGGAGGTAGAGATAAAGGATTCTTGGTGAATAAAGGTGAAGATGTTGAGTTTAGCAACCGAAACCATGAGATCGATGAGTTGAGCAAACAATTTACTACTTTGATTGAGGGAGTGCGTAACTTGCAACCTCCAACCAAAGGTAGTGATTATGTCAAGAATTCTCGAATTCAATTTGAGGATTCTTTGTTAGCTCCGCATTGGCGTAGAGCAAAGTTGGGTGATAATGAACTTCTCAAGTTTTGTGGGTGTCCGCAGGAATTCGTTGATTGGTTGAACTCCATTAAGAGTATTTTCGAGTATTACCATGTTACTGAAGAAACGAAGGTGAAATTGGTATCTAGTTGCCTTAAGGGAGAGCTTTGGATTGGTGGACACAACTCAAAGTTAGTCGACAAGGGAGAGGCAAAGAAAGGATTAGAGATTGGGATAAGATGAAGAAGAAGCTCAAGGACGAATTCTTCCCTTTCCATGATAATCCCAATGCCTATTCTTCGACTAGTTTTGGTAAGAAGTAGTCCTTGGGGGCTGTCCCAACGGAGAATCAACCTTTAATCGATACCTTGAAGCTAGAAACCCATCACCTAGTGGAATATTCGATGCTTCAAGTATGGAGAACCAATTCTCGAGTTGCAAGTTGGTGAAAAAGCTTGTGAGCGTGTTCTTAACTCCCTCTTTGTTGAGGAGGTGAGATAATCATGTTACAATGAAGAGTATGGATATGATAGTGTTCCGATCTTTGATGAGTTTCCAAGAGAAGAGTTAGAGGAGTTTGAAGATGAGTTTGAAGATTTTTCTATCTTTGGAGGTGATTATAAAGACCTTCCCGTTTATGATGAGTGTTCAAATGAGGACATTGATGGTAACAATGAAGAAGAAGGATTTGAGGACATTGGTGGTAGTCATGAAGAACAAGAAATGTCTAGTCTTTCGATGTACAAGCCTTGCATTTTTTGGGAAGGTAGTAAGCAAGTCTTAGACGAGAGTTATGACATAAAGATTGATGATTGTGACTTCGAAAGTGAAGATGACGCACAACCTTATGAGAATGATTTAGACACTCCACAACTTAATGAATTGTTGGTTGAAGACGGTTTGGAAGTGTTGCCTCCCGAGTTTGCCCTAGATGATCAAGTTTGCATTGCCTTGGTATCCAATCTAGTTCAAGAGTTGCCAAAGAGGGGTAAAGAGTACTTGAGACAACTTATTGATCCTTCAGGCATGGTCTTCAATCAAGCAAGCTTTGACTATAATTTGGAGTTACCTTCTTTACATTCTACAAGGGATTGTTTGAGGGATGCTTTGGGAGTGTGTCGAGTGCTACTTTGAGGATATTGTGGTTCGTAAGGGGCAAGCCAAATGGGTGACCTATTCGCACACGAGTATGGATGCGGTGAATGTTCATAAAATGAAGCTCATATTGAAGATGGGTTATTGCATGAGGATGAAGTGGATCAAGGAAATGCAGCCACATGCCTACTTTGGAGTTGCATAATAAATACTTTTATAGTTCCATGTTTTCTTTATTTAGTTGTTTGAGTTGTGCTGTCCAACTTGAGAACAAGTTGTTTTCTTTAGAAGGGGAATCCTGATGCAGTACAATTTAAGGGTACTATTGTCATTTATAGTGTCTTTAGGATTAGTAGGGTCTTGAGTCTATAAATAGGGGTGTGAGTCTTTCATTTGGTAGGCTTTTATCATTTTCAAGAATATAATTATCAAGAGTTTTAACTCTTTGTATCCCATTTTGGGAGTTTCTCTCTAGAATATCTATCATACTGCTATAACCAGAAAGAAAAAATTATAATAACTCTACAGATAGTCATCTTCTGAATTTAGTACCTTGAAAAGTTCAAAAGGAGTCTGCTTTTGAATTCGGAAACTTCTAACTTTTTCATGATCCACAAGATCAAAATATATATCCCTTCCAATCTGCTCTACAAGGTCTTCATCGCGTGCAACCTAAATGCATTACAATACTGCTCAATAAGGAATCAGATTAAACAGTAATGCCAAACATTAGGCTGTTTTGAAACAAGATTGGTAGCAGGGACCTTAATAATAGTATAAAGGTGAGCTTCGGCCTTTTCCTTTTTCTTGACATCTTTTTCTTCTTGCTCTCTCTTCAACCTTTCCTGAGACATGCCATTAAATGTGTCCAAGCCATGTCAGATAAAATAAAATTGTGTACACATAACATAATAGCAGCATCTCACCCTAAGATGTTCGGCAATATCCTTCTCATCCACATTACAAACTATTTTCTCCTTGTCACTTTCACGTATGTACACCAACATGTATGCATTTGAGTACTTCGTGAATTTCAAGGGAGTATTATTGAACCCAGGGTTTGTCTGAGGCAACTGTCATAATGAAAGCAGGTAAGAAAAGGTTAAGAACAAAAGTTAAGAAATATGTGTAAATCCATGATACGAATAAGAACCAAAAATCTGCCAGCAAATATAGTCAAAACATGACCTCTTCTTCACCACCATACTGCTCCTCCAAAGCCCGCTTTATATCTTCTTTTGTAACACGTTCATCATCAAATTTGTACCTGGATAGCAAATCAAAAATTACTGTACGATGAAAAAACTGCAGAAGATGAAATGGTCGACCACAAGTTCTCTAAGTTTTCATGCAAACTTCACATGTTAACAAATCTCACAAAATAACAAACTAACTGTTAGAATAGTGCATGCTGTCCCACATTGCTTATCTAAGTTGTGTAACGTGTTACTTAACGACATATATAATAGTCACGCGTGTTAGGGTTAATTAACACCCTACACTTCTCTCTCTTCTCTCTAAATAACACTTACATTTGTATAATTTATGGCTATTAGGCAATCAAGAAGAATGCGATTTGACCAGGTTCACGCAATGATTGAGAATTTTATGTACAGATCTCTAAGATTTTAGTAGAACAAAAACCATAAAATCAATAGGCTACCCACCAATAAGCTGGTCTCAAAATTCCTCATCAAACCACTTAATTGTTATCAAACCACTTAATTGTTGCAGACAAAACTTGCTAATTGCTCTGGAAAAAAATCAAAGCAAGACCAAAAAAGGAGATTCAAGAATTCAAACTCAAGTGTGGAATCTGGTGCACCTGGTCAGATTCCACATGTAAAGTAAACGTAACACAGAAACCACTGGATGGATCATATTACACATGCACTATGTTCCAAACTCTTGAAGACTGGGAACAATAGTTACTCCATTGCCAGCACCGAAGCTATTTTTTAACCATGAAACTAGCAACTATGCCCCGGGGAGTTATATAGATGCCAGGTAACCGATTTTGTAGGGACACACATGGAGAAGATAGAAAACAGGATCAGAAACCTCTTAATGATATATATGTAAGAGCTCCTTAAGCTTTAAAAAAAAAAAAAGGGTTTTTAACATCCCTGTAAATTTAGTCACAGAGGGCGCAAGAGTAGAGCACAATTCATGACATCTTCTCTTTTCCTTCCAGTAGTGGAAAGTTTTTTGTTGCTCTTTATTATTCGGAAAGCCTTTTTGTAACGACCCATGTCAGCTGACTCTTAGCCCAACCACGTGGCTCAAAGGTTAACCTCAAGTTATACAGTAGCTTGACGAGAGCCCTTATATATCAACACATATTCCTGTGAATTCCTAATGTGGGACTCTAGCCCAAGGTGGTTATGCCCGGTCGTTGCCTCCAAGGCCCCGGAATTAGTCGAGGTGCGTGCAAGCTGGGATATCCAGTTATAAAAAAAAAAACAAAAAAACAAAAAACACTTATATACTAAATATTATTCGTAAATCCATTACTTATGTGGCTAATGCCCCAAAAAAGCACGCTAGTGTAACACAAAATTATCTATCCCAGGAGCTAACTTGCAGAGACTGAGTGACAGTTATCTAAGAGCTGAGTTATAGTGGTAGATCACAACTATACAAGGGCTTCCATGAATAGACCATTGGTGTGCATGCATCTGAAAATTGAATGCGTACCATTGATCAGTAAGAGTTGGCCTTATAAAGGCATAATAATGTCCACCATGCACCCCACCACTGTGTACTAAAACACTGCAAACAAAACAAATTCGTTAGAACAAAACAAAATTCAGGGGTCCTAGACAAGGACAGTAAGAATACAGATATGCATATAATAAAGTACGGATTTGTATGCTGCATGTTGACTTTTTCCTTTTGGCCAAACGACAGTAATGACAATAGAAAAACCATGCATGCCTGAAAAAGGACCACCAAAAAAAAACCCTCCCTACTGGAAGGAACCTACAATTCCCAGAGTAAAAAAATTGAGAGAGCTGTAAATTTAGTCACTGGAGTCACAAGAGTTGGTTAGTACTGGAATTGAATAATGCACAGTGCGTGACATCATCTCTTTTTTACTCCTTCACCATCAGAAAAGTTTGGAGGAAATTTATCATGTCCACTTACCGAAATTAAATGAATCATGCAGCATTAAGTTTTTTTTTTTTTTTGGTTATCCTACAGCACTAAGTTAAAGACTTCAAGTCTAAAACACTAAATGTGACTCGTGGCTTGTGAAAATAGCACAACCATTTTCATGCATTGAAATCAAAATGCGCATGGTGGCATTGTACAAATTGCGCTCTTACAGACAGGCATGATGAGTATACACACAAGGAAAACTCTGAAGCTTCAATTATGATGTTAAATAGATGCTATGAACGAGTATATGCATGAGGAAAACAATAAAGCTTCAATTAAGATGTTGGAACACAAATTATAAATGTTCTCAGGTAACCAGAATAAGACAATGCCTCGTGGCACCCATGAATAGTGTCGTCAACTACGTATGTGCCACACGTCTTAAGGATAAAAAGAGTCTCTTCATAGGCCATGTATGCACATGTATATAGTTCCACCTTGTTGAGTGACAAACATGCTAACTTATTGATCAGAAAGCATAACAAATATAATAGTTATTACTACTTAAGATACAGATGTAATTAACAGTATCAAGTGAACCTAGGTGATTTACGGACTATATTATTAATGGCATAAATAACATTTGTATTACCTGTGAAGCGTGTAAAGGTTTCGAACATTCCTGTTGGCATCTGGTGACAAGTATTTGCCATCTTCTCGATCAAGATCAAGTTGCAAAGGGAACTCATAACGGTCATTAATCTGCAGAACAAGAACCAAAAAAGTACAATGTAGCAACTAAATCCACCATAGAAAATTCCATATTGAGAAAATTGCTTTTAGCTATCATTTAAAGCCAATAGACAAGATGACTCCTCAGTTACTGAAATCAACCATGTAGTTTCATTGTACAAATGAAGTTTCTATCAAAAGAGAGATTCATGAGTTGAATAAAGCAATAGCCAGTTACTTGACTCAGATTTTACCAGGTCATTTATGTGATGACTACAGATCTAAAAATTGAAAGGTGTATGACAATACAAGCAGACAGCTATCGACTCTAACAAAAATCATATAGCACCAGTAGCATCAATAACACATGATACATCATCAGTAGCACATTTGAAAGGTAACAGAAGTTTATGAGACTTGCACAAGGCAACTACCACAGCTTATTAAAGGTTATCTTGCCCAGAATATGGATGAATTTCGTAAACAAGCAACCCACGCCCCCCCCACACACACACACCAAAAAAAAAAAAAAAATGGAATGCAGAGATTTATGAAGTAAAAAATAAGTAAAAACGATTGTATAAGAACATGACGAAACATAAGCTAGTAATTTTCATGAAGTGTATTAAGTCATGCAGGTATAAGCACATTTTGCCACAACTGAATTTAGATGAGATGGTGTAGGTATTAAATCTATTGAAAAGAAATTACAATAAGTCATAAGATGTCAAGTAAAAGTAAGGTAGCTCAATTGGAATGCCACCCCTAATATATCATAAAAAATAAGGATGAAGTATAAACAGAGTGCAACTTCATATAAAATGAAATACAGGGGAAGCCTGTAAATATTACCTGTTTTATTCACATATAACGGCACACTGCCGAACTGTGGTAATGCCGGAGGGGCCAGTTGGCAGGACTAGGAAACTAGCTAGACAGACAATGGTCTCATGGCTCAGCACGCTGAAGAAGCCCAGTACACGCGATAGCTAGAGCTAGATATCAGGCAGCTCCTATTAATCATTTGTAACGCAGCAGCTCGGCCAGACGTATGCATCAGCCATCACGTCGCTCCGCGCTAAAGGCCACAAGCAACCGAACCGCATCATCAAGCCAATGCCGAGCAGTCCCTTCATGCCGAACGGTGCGACCCAGGCGTGGTTAGGGCTAACTCAGCATGGGCATGACACGCCAGAGCAATGGAAGACGTTCGATGTTCACATAACCATTTTGATTCATATCGTCAACGTCAAAAGCGATGTCAGCCAAACGGTGCATGATACGTATCAAAGTACGAGTAGATGCATGTACAGATAACCGCCTCGCTCGCCATTGTCATGTGTGACATCAGCCGAGCTGTTATCATGTGTGCTAGGCACGATGGTACGACCCTATAAAAGGTAGAAAGTATAACCCAGAGGAGGTACACACATACCTCTCTTCAAAATCCTAGATCTGAGTACTTCCCTTCTCTCCTTCCACGTCAAAGTACCATTCTGTTCTTCACGGTCCAATCTGGTGCTAACACAGGCGTTCTATGCGCTGGCGAGGAGCTCAGGTGAAGGATCCACTAGGCGAGTCTCTCACCAACCACACGGTTCAAGGAAGGCTGAAACCAGAAGTTGAGACCCCACATCTCCCCAACTTTATGGCATCGCGCCCTCGCCAGGGGTTGGGCACTAAAGTCACCACGGTATTTCACGAGTCTCTTTCTTAATGACCAAGACTCCGCAACATTTCTCCGGTCTTTTCCTTGGTCTTTTTCTTGACACAAGCTAATGTAGCCTAGGATTTAGTATTTTATTAGTGTGATTGGTTTGTATTGTATTTACTGTTTCTATGTTTTGACCTGTTTGTGGGGGTTGTCCACATTTTAATTGGCATATGCTAAGCACATGACCTTTTATTATTTAGAGCCGGCCGATTGGGATGTCACACCTAGCAAGGACTATGGTTTGGCCTGAGTCCTTTATAAGCCCAGCCTCTCTACCCTAGCTACTGCTAGTTATCTTCCTCTCACTTTTTCCTTTCCTCTTCTGGAATTCTCATTACTCTTTCTATGTTGCTGCTCCATCTCCACCACTCAGTTTCTCTTTGCCGCAATCTCTAGGTATATCTCAGCCCTTCCTCCCCTGCTACTACAGTTGCTTCTTCTTCTTCCTCCTTCGTTACTGCTGTTGTAGCTTCTTATTTTCCTTCTCTTGTTTCCCCTTTGTTCTATCCAGTGTTCTAAAAGTCGGCCTAGTCAGCGACTAGGTCGGGGTCGGGGTCTCACCGAGTCAACAAGGGCCTAGTCGATTAAATTAGTCACTGCCCGACTTAGTCGGGCTCAAGTCGGCGACTAATCGGACAAGTCGCCCAGTCGGAATAAATCGAAAAAAGTTGGAACAAGTCGGGGAAAATCGGAACAAATCAGAATAAAAAAAAAAACAGAATTTGCGAAATTTTTGGAGCCGTGGTGTATTTTTTTGAATGTTTTTAACCTTTTACCCTAAATCCCCTTTGCTATTCTCACCTCTTTTCACCCGATCGAGTGCTGCTGCTACAGTGAGCCGACGCCCGACAGAGTCACAGAGGTCTCTCTTCTTCTTCAGTTCTTCTTCGATCTCAACCGGCAAGCCCTCTCTCTCCTCTTCTCTCTCAGCTCTCTTCTCTTTTTCTTTGAGAATCACAGAGCTCTCTCTCTCTCTCTCTCTCTCTCTCTCTCTCTCTCTCTCTCTCTCTCTCTCTCTCTCTCTATATATATATATATATACACACACAGTTACACACTACACCTGTACTCCTATAAACAAATCGGGGTATCTCTTTTTTTATTGTGTTGAACCTTTACACTACACAGTTTATTGCATCTCTTTAGTCTTTTTTTATTCTCTCATTTTTTATTGTCTCGAATCTGTTGATCTCTGTTCTTTTTCAGTTTTTAAATTTTTTTTTTTTAGTTGCCACTAACTCACTAAGGCATTAAAAAACTCTTATTGTGTTGAAAGTTGAAACTGATGACTACACAATTTGTCTCCAACATGTCGATCCCTGTTTATTTTTCAGTTTTTAAATTATTTTTTTTAGTTGCCACTAACTCACTAAGGCATTAAAAAACAGGACGAATTTATAAAAATTACACACTACACCACTGTGAGCATGGAATACCACATGGACAATGTATATTAAAACAGATGGCAGTTCATGCGTTCATCTCTTGCAAATTGTTTCAATTTTACGAGAAGATAAATTTATGAAAATTAAATTAGATTGATTCGATGCAGTAAACCATTATAGTTGACTAACTATTTTGTAGTTGACTAACTATTTTGTTTTACTTAGTTTGTATGTTCTTATTTGATGAAGTGCTACTTATGTTATTCTACTTACTCAAACCTTATGAAGGATGAAGGAGAATATATATATTTTTAAAAAAAAAACCGACTAGCCGACTAATCCCCTAGTTGCTAGTCAGCAGCCGTCCGACCTGGGACCGACTAGCGACTTTTATAACATTGGTTCTATCACCTCCTGTCTACCTCTCCCGTTCCCCTTTTCTCGACTTGCTACCCCTTGTTCTTAGCTAGCTGGCACCTTTTGTTTGGAATTGAACTCCTTTCTTTTCATAAGACTTGCTGGTGGGTATTTCAGTAGTGGAATTTCAGTTTCATTGGTGGTTCATGCTGTTAACCTCTTTCCTATTACATGGTTGCTTGATTTACTAGCTCGTTATTCATTTAGCGATTATATACCTGGAAGATAGTTTGGAAGTTTGGCTTAATCTGTGAAGTTCTCCAGTAAAATCATCCTAATTCTGTTCATTAGACCTAGGGCTACATAAAATTAGTATCAGAGCCAGGTTTGTTGCAGTTTCTCACAATTTCCTGCATATCATTTCATGCATACTAGGTGTTTGACGAAATTCCTGTGAGAAAATTGCAGGTAGCTGGGAACTTCATTGTTGTCCCAGGCATTAGAAATCAGGTTTTTTTTTTTCCATATCATTGCGTTCAGAATTCAGTGCATACTGTTCTTGTGACACCCTTGACCCGTAATCGCGTTTATAATTTAATGAGTATCGGGTTAATTAGCTTAATTTAATTGTGTTTGATGGTGTACATGTGTCTTTGTGTTATTGCTTAATATGATATGGAACATGGGAATACAAACACATGACTACGTGGGATGATTTTCCTAGAATGAATAGTAAAACAACATAGGAGTTCATGGGCATAGTTACACTAGATAATTTCCCCTAAGAGCCAAACAAAACAAATCCTCTCATCTGTTATCCTCATCCACCCCACCGCCTGAACGGAAATAGAGATAGAGAGAAATTGGCAGTGAGAAGAAGGAAGAAGAAGAAAAGGAAAAAGAAAAGGGAAAAATCAAAAGGAGGTCCAGGGTTGCTAGAATTGAAGCTATACTTGATAATCACTTGCTTCGTTTACTTGATTTCATAAATTTTCAAATTCAATTCATGTTTTATTAGAGGGTTTATGCTTAGAGACCATAGAAACCCTTGATTATGGAGTTTTGAAAGAGTTCTTGGTGAATTTTAGGGAATTCATTCAGTTCATGCATCTGTTGTAATTCTGCAGATTTTAGGGCATGTAAGGCTGACTTTGGGGATTTTATTGACATGGTTACACAGCTCATGATTTTCTGAAAATTTTAGTGAGAGTTCCTCTATGGGTTCTCTTTGTTGAGTTAAAATTTCGGACCTTGATTCCATGTATAGAGCTCTGTAGAAATTCGTGAAGTTGCTGCTGTCAATTCGGATTTATGTAGGCTGCAGTAACACATCTTGGTAAAACACTCATAATTTTTACTACGGGTATCGAAATCGTGCACCGTTTGATTTTTTCGAAACTAGACCCGTGTATCTTTCTGTCCATGTACGAATTGTACCTTAATTTTGGCCTCACAAAATCAATTTTTGCATTCAAGTTTAGACAGAGGTGCAGTTTCTGAAATTCTGTTTTTCTTGAATGAACTAGCTTTCTTTAAATTGGTGTGCAAAGCTTATTCGAACTCCGTTTTTGACATATGACCTATCGATGCGAAGCTTATGAAGTGTAGTTTGTGTTGGTATGGATTTTGTACCTAGGAGTTGACAGGTTGCATCATTTTTAGGTCCTTAAGTATCGACTTAACTTTATCATTGGACCTCAAAACATTGTTATAGATACTTAGATCATTTAAGAAGCTCATATGAACTTTCGGATTACTTGAATGTCATCTAACTTGTGTTCACGTTACTAGTTTAATGTAGGAAATTAGAGTGATTGCGTGGATCGAGGTGAGTGATTAATACCCATGTTATACGGTTTTAAACGTGTTTTGCTTTCCAATGTGAAGTCTATGCCTTATGCGATTTGCTTAATAATTTGTACTCCATGGACTTGGAATGAAAGGTGGAAAGTTTTATTATCTAGTAATGGCATCCCTTACGTCTAGCTTATCCGCACCGGAGACGCCTGGTGATACGACGATTCGTTGTGGGATGTGCATTATAAATCATGCTATGAACTATGAATTCCTTTTGGAATATGTGAAATTTGAATCTGGTTATCTTTGAGACGCAACTTTTTTTTATATTGTCCATGGAAAGCGTGTGGCTTGTGTAATAATCATTCATACGAGCTTCAGCTTATGTAAATTTTTCCCACCTTTCAGGCAACGACGAATAAGACTGTGGCGTGGAACTCTTTTCGTTGATGGGTTGTGCATGTGAAGGTCGTGTCTTGGCCTGGGTGATGTTTTCACCAACCCTTTGTTATGATTTAAACCTTCAGGGACAGGTTAGGGTCTTGACAGTTTTGCTACTTGTGCATCTATTTTAATCACATCACCAGCACACTTTGCATTAGACTCATTTAGTTGTTGTCAGCTCATTCATAGTGTCATATCAGTGCATTAGGTTGTAAAGACTGGAAGTCAGTCGTCTAGCTTCCCATGGCCAACGATCCTAATCAAAACCTTCTAGGAGAGACCTAACAAGATGCCTTCAGTTGTCAACAATAAGCGATTGAGCAAAATCCAAACCCAAATTCAAGAACTCACTCACTTGGTGGGTCAACTAAGGCCAAACTCATGTCCCCATAATCTGATCCTGAACCAAAGTGTTAGGAGACCTAGAGAGGTATTACTAAAAAGTGACACAGAGAGCAAGTTTGATCAAATTGCTCTAAACCCAAGACATGGGGTTCCTAGACAGAATGAGTGGTTTCCTAGGGAAGGTAATAGGAGTGGGAGTCGTGGGACCATGTATTGAAGTCAACATAGGTGAATTTGAGAGTTGTTTACAACCTGAGGAGTTCTTAGACTAGGTGGCTAGGGTTGATCAGTTCTTTGAATGGAAAGACATGCCTAAGGATAAGAAGGTTAAGTTCGTTAGCCTTAAACTGAAACAACATGCCCTTGTTTGGTGGAAACAGGGCCAAAGTAACAAACTTTACAGGGGCAAGAATAAGATTAGGTCTTTAGGATCGCATGAAAGAGAAGTTTCAAGGAAAAGTTGCTCCCTTTTGATTACCGTCCTAACATGTCATCGCCATATCAGTACCCTTCTTGTTTGAGATTTAACCAAGCCTATCCAGTTTCATACCCCTTGATGCATATTAAGTACCAACATTCCACAATGTCAGTAGTTAACACATTTCACTTAATCACCTTTGAATGATAAAAGAAAGAACAAGGTGACTACTATGACCCGTTATTTTTTGTTCATAGTTCGATACATGATTACAAAATTACATCATTCGAACAATCTTAGCTTTTCTAGAGCAGTCATATTCAGGGCTAGAAGAATCATTATCATGACAAGATGCAACAATGATGTGCTTAAAGTTTTCTTTTAACAAAAAGGTAGGAAACAAACAAAATGGAATCACTTAAGATTTTACGTATTCTCATAGAAGTACATGCATACAGATAGCATAATAACTAGGAGCAAGTCTGCAGGAATTCAACAGTAAGCAACAGGACAGTAATTGTTTTCCAAACTGCTAACCTTCACCATAGTGTCCCGCATGAAATCATATTCAAACCGCTTCAGCTGAAGTTGAAGGACAGGAGGGAAATCAATGAATAAGACACCCTTTTTAGCATCCTGATAGTCAAACACCAAACAACTGTCAGCTGATACAAAGGAAAGACTGAAAGCACAAAAACTGAGCTAATATAACAATTCGAAACCAATAAACAACAAATGGCCATGTCCAAAACAGACAAGGAACCACAATCCACGATTATCAACGATTATTAGGAATTCATTCCATGAGTACATATGTTAAGTTTTTCACCATTAGATAACAATTTACAGTTCATGTGATCCTTGAAAATGTAGAGCTCCAACTGATTTTGAACCGATTTCCATATGTCTTTTCTTGGAGAGTTTATTGATGAAACATACAATACGCACGTACAATTGTTAACCATTTGGCGATTGTAAAATCCAATAGGAACCCATCAAACTCAGCAGATTCTTCACCCTTTCTTTTCAAAATGCTTCCAAGGAAAAATGCATTTTCAAGATGATCTAAGGCTAAAATTACTTGCATAACGGTAACCATTGTTTATCCAATATGGTAAGGGTTGGATGAGTAGACTTAACCCTACCACGACACTTTTGGTTTTTATGTTTTTTAACAGTAAGCATACAAAAAAACTTCTAATGTGTCTTCGCACTTAGATAACATATTCATGTTGCTGCATAAAAACTTTTCTATAGCATGCCACACTTTTGTAATACAAGCTGCTTTACATCATTTATCAAGGATATTGAACATTCCAATTCCCGATAGATTCAATTCACAATACAAAAAAGGATTTGATTCTTGATTCAATCTATGAAACCACCACTTAGATCTACTCGAAACAAGTATTCCATGAAAAGGCAACTTGGGAGTTATGGTATCTGAACAGAGACTTATTTGTTGTGATGTGGGTACTCCTAAGGAACATCCAGAATAACAAGTGAAAAGTGTTGCTTTCAGTTCCTTTGTCTCTGATGTGGACCAAATATAAGAATGACAAAGGAGGACATTTTATGGCTTTGAATATCCAATTTTCACACACGCAGTTGTTTTACTTTCCTTTTTTTGGTCTAAAAGTTGGTTCTAGGGCGGTATTAACCCATTGCTAACCAAGTTCTGGACTTTGCCGAGTATATTGAGTAGATTGAGGTGTAGGTTATGTAGCTTCTTTTGCTCTTTTTGATTTTCCTTGTATGCCTTCTTTAATATATACATTGCTTAACCAAAAAGAGAGACTTGCTTTAATTTTAAGTGCAGTGTTACTTAGCAAAAAGGAGATGTCAACCAACCTGCAAGCCATGATGTTCAGCGTGATACTTGTTGTCACCTTCAAGACGTTCAACCTCAACATACTTATCGAAAGATGCATAAACATCACGGCAACCTTTGACATCAAGCTGAAGGTCTACCATTCATAGGCATACAAAACTCATTAGATACAAACACAAAAGCTCTATATCCTCATAAAGGTTATTCAATGAAATACTACCATAAAATGACTCCTTTCTAGTAGATTTATAGTCCACGTTGATGCATTCAATGTAGTTCATATGGTGCCCTTCGAATAACTGCTGTATTGTACCCTCCACAACAGTTCCCTGTCGCAGTATCAGATTTATTAGAGTTAAAATAATTGCCAGAGTTCAGGGGAAACCAATTAAGGGACTCAAACTTCAGACCTTCATTTTGTCTTCAAGCTTTTCACAGAGAACCCTGTTAAGTTCTTGCACGTCATGCTGCAAGAAAGAGTCATATGTGTCCCATCCGAAGGATTTGGTAAGTTCTTTTGTCGCAACACTGCTATCACTGTACTGGAGCTTGTAAAATAAACTCTGAAGAGCCAGAGGGATGCTTGCAGAGGGTGTATCATTCTCAGTCGTGGGCATGTGATACACAGCCTGAAACACAATCAAAATTATTATCTTCTTTCTCAATAACTCATGCAAACAACACAAAATCAGCTATATGCAAAGTTGAAGGACAACAGCTAACCTTCCTAAAGTAAGGAATGTGATATTGAGTCTGGAGGAGAGAGTTCATGTAACAAGTAGCTCCTTGGTTTTTCAATCCCACAAAACCAGTCTCCTTCTTTGAGTCATATGACCAATAGTCAACAACTCTACGAACAGCAACCTCGGCTTCAATTATGCATGCATCATTCACAAGATAACCTCTTCCATGATCATACAGTTCACCAAGAGGCATAAAAGATGTGAAACCCCAATCACTTTCCCGGGCATTGAACTGGTGTTGTGTATCTGCATAATACATAACAAAAGGTTGCAATAAATTCACAGTAAATCAAATCTAACAAAGATTGTTTTTATCAGTATGGATGCATCAGAAGTCAACACCTGGTTACAAACTGGAAGAGTCTGCAAAACAGTTCAACTCTTTCCCAACACTTTCCATTAAATTCTTGCCGGTTTCTCCAACCTCCTTACCATAGATGGACAGAGTGAAGAGAGCCACTAAACAATTCCGTAGACAAGAAAGAGCATTCTACATTAGACTCGCAGTGGCCAAATCAATTTACAAAATTCGCTTCCATGTGGCCAATCATTTCTAAAACCTTTCTTCACCACATCCCAAACCGTCGTGTTCTGGTGGGAAGATCATGATGATTATAAACGGCTGAAAACTTAAGCACTCTTAACCCTGTTTTCCCAACTACTCAAGTAAACTTTCTAACCAAAAGCTTATCTGTAGAATGTATTCCCTGAGCAGACAAGGAGGGTATATTCATTGGAAACAATATCATTGGGTTAAGTAAATATACAAGAACAGTAGGCAACATATACATCATCTTCCTGTGCAATAACAAATAGTAAACCACAAACGCTTAGCATGGGCATTGAGCCTTCCTAGAAAGGTGTTTTCTAGTAAAATGAAAGTTGACAACAGTCTTTTCAGATCATACAGGGGCAGATACTTAATGATACATAAGAAAGGTTAATGGGTACTTTTGATTGCCAGAGACAACCCCACAGCCAAGACAATATTTACTAAGAAAAATAAAGGCTGTAAGATAAACCATAGACAATATACTTATTCCACTAAACAGAACTACACTTTTCACGTTAATTAATGTATCGGTAGATTTGCCTATTGGGTAAAAACAAATGCAGAACAGAGGCGAGTAAAGTACCTTTTCTCACTGAGTACTTGTTTTGAACTTGATTTATAATGGCCAAGCTAAATTGTGCATATCTACTCCACCCATAGGGTAAATTTGCTGAATCTGCAACGTCCAAATACATGGACAAATGCTCGACATTGTTTCCCTTTGGAAAGACAAGAATACGCCTGACAAAAATAACGTGTAGAGATAGATTAATGCCAGATAAATACACATAATATAACCCATTAAGGTGAGGAGATAGATTATACCATTTATAACCACCGACAATAAAAGTTTCAGAATAGAGCTTCTTTGTATTCAACCTAGAAAAGTTCTCAATCGTCCATGTGAACCTCCCTGTTTGGGGATCCTCCGCTTGCTGATTGTCAACAGCATTACCTGTCTCTGCTTGTGCTACAGCTAAGATTGAGAGCAAATCAATAAGACTCCAAAATGCTTCTTACTAACTACGCATCAAAGAAACCCACAATGCAGTTTTACTTGCTTTATTTTTATAAACTAGAATCCACTAACTTGCAAGTTGCAATAATTTTTTGCCCGGTTACTATGTTGCAGCTCGACTACCTTCCATTTTGGTTATTAACCAAAATAAAACATAATGGAGGTACTACATCATCTGTTTGAAGATGCATCAGTAATCACTATCTCATTGACATTCAAATCAACTACACAAAGTGATCTTATTGGGGTAGTCAGTGATGGTAATTAGCCTTCAAGTTCCAAACAGAAAATCAGACATTTAAGCAGGGACAGAACAATTTCGGGCCCAGCAGAGGACATGTCTCCCCTCCTCCCAAAAAGATAAATGATAAATAAATCAAACAACATTTAAACAGTATCTGCCTTACCAAAAAAAAAAAATACACAGCACACTTTTTTTACAGTCCTGTTAAACCCATAAGCATGTAGGGTTTCACCCACACTACAATGTATGGACTACATTCAGTTCCATTCATCATACTTCACTTTCTGAACGAATTTTTGGAACAAAGTTCTGGATAACGACTAATTTCTAGCTTTGTTATACAAACTAAGTGATCCTTAAACTGGAGCAAAGCAACACCGCATCACCAATGGGACATTGAATCCCATGCAATATCACCAAAATACAAAGAATTGGCGTCACATACTATTCATGACGTCATCTCAAGAATCTTAACAATAACTCATAGTTAGATTCAACAAAAGTCAGACCTAAATCATTTTTCAACAATCGTCCCACAAAAAAAATTAATCTTACTTCCTTTCTCTAATTTCCTAGACATTCCACTTAACTCACGGAAGACAAGTTAATGAGCACTTGCGCAAAGCCATTGGTTCATTCACACTCAATTGAGATACCATTTTTCTTAACCCATAAAACCAAGAAAACATGTGTAATAACAAACGAGTCCATGCGTATATGCATATACCCAGAGGCATAATCACCTTCCATGGGCTGGGGGCCTTCCACCAAATCTGGGTGCGGGACGAGCATCTCCTCGTCTTCTTGCTGCAAAATAGAAAATAGCGTAACAGTTCTGGATCCAAGTGCAAAAAAGCCCTAATGATCACAATCACACACACACACACCCTATAATCCCCCTCCCCTCATCAACATATTTCAGTCCTAAAGCAACTGAAATACGCATAATATGCATGGACGGTATACAACCACGACTGTTTATAAGTATATATAGATAGATAGATAAATATATATACAAACATATATTTATATATATATATATATAGAGAGAGAGAGAGAGAGAGAAGAGAGGCGGGCGACGTACCTCGATTGGGGCAGGAGTCATGACAGTCATGGGTTGGGGGCGGGATGAATTAGGGTTTATTGGAGCTGAATATGGAAGGAAGGAGTACTTCGACCGTTTTAATCTCGTATGAGGACGATGAGGATAAGTAATTTGGAGCGAAAGAGTATTGCTGAAGAGAGAGAGAGAGAGAGAGTCTGCAAAGTGCAAAAGAGATCGTCAGAAGCGGGTCGGCACAGGGACTACACACGAAGGTCTTGGTCTTTTTGGCAGTGGAAGGGTATTTTCGGAATATTGGAAAAAAGGGGATACGGAGCTGTAGCTCTAAAGTGAAGCCTTTTTCTGTTGGACCACTATACTTCAGTTCAGTGGTAAAAGGAGTAAATAATTACACTAACATGACGTATAGATTAGAAATCACACTAGTGTTGTGGAAAGTAGTAGAAGAAGAATAATTAGACGTACGAGGAATGATTTGTAGAGTTTTTTTTTGGATCAACGAGGAATGATATTTCGTTCACACCATTCGACGACATCAATGATTTTCCAAACACTCGCGCAAAAAAAAAAAAAAAAAAGGCAATTAGTTTACTACCAAGCAATATAAGGGGATCCATTAGGGAAAATTTCAAAAAAGTCCCAAACTTTGACATCAATGTCTCATAGACACCTAAACTTTGATTAACTTCAATTACACTCCCAAACTATTTAACCGTTGTTCAATTAGCCCCCTGCCGTCTATCTTCGTCAAATTGGTGACGAATTTTGCTAAGGTGGACTGTTTATCTCCGTTAGAGAAGTAATCACAAACTAGATGGCTTAATTTGGGGAAAAAATCATCAAGACAAACGTAGGAAAGAGTAAATCACACCCAATGAAACAAATTGAAGACTAAACCACACCTAAATCAAAAGGGTTCTTCAAAGACTAAACACATAAAAGATTAAAAAATAAATTTAACGAAAAAAAGGATATACGTATACACGGTCTATCTCTTCCTCCATCTCCATCTCTTTGTATGTACATAGTCATACATACACACATGCATATTATATCTACATATCATTATTCAAATGCACCTGCAACATTTCTATGAGATCAAAGGGAAAATATTGAATTGTGGATAGAGAATTGTTAGTAGTGTTATGAACCCACAATTGCTATTTGAAACTAATTAGATTCAATAAAATCAAGTTGAATTTTTTATGTTCAAAAAAAGAGAGAGATCTGAAAATCAAGAAAATCAAACCCTATTAAAACAAAGCCCAGTTGAAGTTCTAATATCCCCCAAAAGCAAATCGAAAAAATCACCTCAAGCGCCTCAAATCCCGATTGCTCACGGTAAACCCACCCGTTTAGCCCATTGAGTCAACTCGGTGGCACACCATCGCAAACAACAATAACAGCATCGTCATAGGTGTTTGGATGAAATCGAAGGTGGCGGAGAGCGATGGAACCGAGGCAATGAGGGCGGAAAGTGGAGGTCCATTATTGCGAGTCTTTTATAATTTAATAAAAGAATTTAATTCCTATACTTTGAATTTCTATAATTTTTTTATAAAAACATTTTGTAACTTTTCTTTTTTTTTTCTGACTCTCTCACTCACTCAGTCACTCCCTCTCTCTCTAATGAAAAAATTATTTTTATTATTTTTATTTTTTATATATTTTTATATTTTTTTCATGACTTACTTATAAAACATAGATTTTTTTTCATGACTTACTTTAAAAAATTTATTATTAATTTTTTTTTTTTTTACATTTTCTTACTTACGTGCGGTATGCCGATGTTGGTATACATTTTTTTCCATATTTGAATTTTGATTTAAAATTTATTAATCATATAAAATGTTTTAAAAGCTTATTTATTTTTTATTGTTCAAACTCTCTCTCTCTCTCTCTCTCTCTCTCTCTCTCTCTCTCTCTCTCTCTCTAAAAATAAAATAAAACAAAATAAAATTAAAAATTGTTTCTTATTTTTCCCTTTTGTTTCTTTTTTTCTTTTTAATTTTGTTGTTCATGAATTGACTTCAATTTTTATTAACTTGATATAAATATATAATTCACTAAAAAAATCAAAAATTAATTCTTCCTTTTTTTGGATTATCAAAAAATACATATAATGACAGAAATAAATATTTAACAATATATATATCTATATATACAATCCGGATCACATAAGGGAGCCCTTACAAAAATCATGCGGGAAACAGATCTGGACCATCGGATCGCGTAAGGCCATCAACGGCAGAGATTTTAAAATCCCAGCCGCGTGTCAAAATGTCCAGGTAAAACCCGTACGCGGGTTCAGATCACCCATCCGGATCCCTGACCTCCCCATTTCTCATTTTTTCAGCCGACAGAAGAGAGAAAGAGGCGATTTCAAACCCCATAGAGGCGATTTCAAAATCCATCGCGTATATCATCGATCGAACTCCAAACAATGCGATTCGAAGGTCAATCTCTCTCTTCTCTCTCTTCCCCCGCTCTATCTTTTACGGTTTCCACCTGTTTTGTAAATCGATTTTTGTGTTTTTAGGGTTTCGACGAACACAAATCGATCTACTCGAAGGTACCCTCTCTCTCTCTCTCTCTCTCTCTCTCTCTCTCTCTCTCTCTCTCTCTCTCTCTAGGTTTTCAGCAATGTGGTAGAGATTCATGGATTGTAGCTAAATCGATTTCTCCATTTTCTGGAATATGGGAATTTGCGGGGCCTATTTTCTGGATTTTTGCAATTTCTGGAATTTGGGAATTTCCGGGATTTTTGCATTTTCTTGATGAAATCGATTTGTTGGTTTACTGTCGATTTCTTGAAATTTTAGGGTTATTGTACAAATAATCTTTTGGGTATTGTTAAGTTCAGTTTAATCGAATAAGTGTACGGCCTTGTTCTCTTTAGCAAAATGGGTTCTTTGATTCAGCACTAGTCAATTTGATTAAATAAGAACAATGTACGTTGAACTACTAGTAGCTAAACATTGTCCAAATAGCTTGCTGTGGTAGTGAATCTGGAATAGTAGTAACAGTCAGGGTTTTATCCATTTTCTGGGCTTCATTCTCTTGTGCAAAACTGAATCTGGAATATGTTACTAGGAGGTGAATGGATTTTTATGAAGTTTTAAGGTGAAATGTTAATGTCTCTGTTGGGTTTGGGATGACAAGTCAAGAGGAACAAGGTGGGATTTTCCATAAACTTTCCCAGCTAATATCGGTAGTTCAACAATAGTAGCTAAAAAAAAACAATAGTAGCTGGATTTTCCATAAACTTTCCCAAGTTAGAAATGAATCTGATGATCCAAGTTAATACACAAACAATATTTTTTCACCAGCTTATGTGTTGGTTTAATTTATTGACTTATTTGGCTTTTTGTATTGATGTATGTAAGGGTAATAATATATCTCGTAAAATTTAAAAAGCCAAATGAACCAATAAGTTGGAACAACCCCTTAATGTAAAACTAAGCACAAATTTACACGTAATGCACAATAGTACTGGTTATGCTTGGGAAAGTAGTACTGGTCTAAGTTATGCATGGTCTAAGTAATGCACAATAGTATTGGTCACGTTTGCTACTAATACATCTCTTCAAACTTCGACAGTCCATTCTTTTGCTATCGGTTTGACTATAATGTTCTAGTAAAATGTTGGTGGGGATCTTGTCAGGCATCGAATTTATTTTGATTTTAAGTGTTTTGTTCTATTAGACAATGAATTTCATTTTGGTTCAATGTTGTTTCCCTTTCTCCGCAGCCCAGTGATGTCTACTTCAACCAACATGGGTAACAATGAAACTCATTACCCTCGATTTCGAAACACGACGTGTCGGTGTGGTTTGCGAGCGGCGGTGAGAATTTCGGAGTCAAATGCTAATCCTGGAAGACTCTACTATGGGTGCCCAAAGGAGAAGGAAAAAGGAAGATGCACGTATTGGGAACCATGCAATCCAATTGGGTATCACCAACCCAACCCAGAGGTTGCACCAAATGAAGCACGGGCACCAAATGAAGCACGGGTTCAAGTCATTGAAGTGAAAGTAGCCAATCTTAATGTAACCATGTTCTTATTTGCCTTAGTAATGGCTTTGATTGCATATTTTAAGTGATGAAAATATGTATTAAGACGTGGTTTATTGTTGTGTTTTGTATGAAGGTGTAACTTGTTGTCTTGGCCCTACCAAATTTGGTATATAATGGTATGGAGGATGATTTTAGAGTAGTTGAATACCCCTTATTCTAATAATCAAATTATACTTGCACTTCAATGACTTGTTTACTGTAGATGTACAAGTTCCACTTCTGACATGTATAATGTAAAGTGAAGAGGGAAATGGTATGGAAGGGATCTAGGGATCTAGCTAGTCCAAAATGTCCAGTACCATGTTCAAAAAGTACTTAATATCATGGAAACAAAATTTTCAAACCACAATAAGTGCAGTTTATTGATGCATCTGCCATAAGGAAAAGGATGAACTGAACCAAAATCATAAAGGAGCTGTACCACAACAGAGTATTATATTTTGATGAACCACAACAGAAGCTGTACCACAACAGAAACAAATTGTACCACAACAGCTTATCGATTTTCCACTCATGAATATAGTTATAATTGGTCAACATTTCCACTCATGAATACACTTAGAAACAAATTCTTTACATAATCTCCATTCATAAGCTGTTTCTTAAACTCCTCATAGCTTTTAACCACATCAGCATCCAGGGTCAAACTCCGTGTCTCCACTGTCATCCAGGTTGGTTCACTAGTTGTCATCTACTGCACGGACAATAACATAACATAAAATGAAATACCTCGTCAACAATCAACTTGACAAACCGAATTTGAAAAAAAATTCACTTAACAGGTTCACAAACAGTCACAAACAGATTCACAGGTCATCATAAGAAAAAAGTAAACTTACAATCATTGTCACAGTCAAACTCCGTGTCTCCACTGTCATCGTCATCATCATCGCCATTACTCAAGACAACATCTTGTGAAGAGCTAAAAAATTGAATACATCAATTAACATTGCAATTTACAACCCGAGGTGAATAAATAACGACATTAATAATTAGATGAATGCACATACATATTTCGAAGTTTAGGACAATTCCTTTTGTCATGGGATTGTCCCGTTAACCCGCATCCAGTACAACGCCTAGCTTTCTTGATTGCCTTCTCTTTCCCTCCCTTCAATCGTTTACCACAACCCTTTGACCTAACCCGAGGTGGTTCTTTAAAATGGTGTTCGGTTGGAAGAGAAATATGTGTTTTAATACTACTTCCTTCACCATCTCCACTCCCTAACTTCATGTTACCAAACCTGTTGAGAGTGGATAACAAGTAGTCTTCGTAAACTTG
Organism: Vaccinium darrowii; assembly: GCA_020921065.1. Lineage (NCBI taxonomy): Eukaryota > Viridiplantae > Streptophyta > Magnoliopsida > Ericales > Ericaceae > Vaccinium > Vaccinium darrowii. The sequence goes on along the minus strand of CM037162.1, from coordinate 26,084,216 downwards.
ACTCTCATGTTCACTCAATACAGCTTGCTCAACAACTGAAGCAGAAAGTGTGGAGAGCCTTTTGTGTCTCACTACCAAAGACGTGTCACACTTGCCCAATTTTTGGTATCAAGTCGTTATTGACTTGAGGCGTGTAAAGTACTTGAGAAGAATTAGCAGATGAGTGAGATGGTTGACATAGTGACGGTGACTGTGGTGGGACATTTTGGGGAGGGTACCCTCCCTGTGGTGGGTACCCTTGTGGTGGGTACCCTTGTGGCGGATACCCTTGTGGAGGAGGCGGATATCCTTGTGGATACCCATGTGGAGGATGGGGATACCCTTGTGGATACCCCTGTGGAGGAGGACCATACCCTTGTGGATACCCCTGTGGAGGAGGACCATACCCTTGTGGAGGAGGAGGACCATACCCTTGTGGAGGAGGAGCATACCCTTGCGTAGGAGGAGGAGCATACCCTTGCGTAGGAGGAAGATACCCTTGCGGAGGAGGAGGAGGAGGAGGATACCATTGCGGAGGATAAACTGCAGGAGGATAAACTGCAGGATACCCAAAAAAAGTAATCAACCGACCAAAACCCAATATTATCTGAATATGATCCAACTCATCTTAATTAAATAGCGAACTCATTGAAGGCAAGATCTAAGGTTACCTTGTGGATGGGGTAAGCCAACAGGGGGGGTTGTTGGTTGTCGCCCATGCTCAATCCCTTTTTTATGATGCAAACTGTTACAAACAAAAAATAACAGCAAAGACAGTTCCCAGTCAGCTATTGCACCTTCTTACTGTACAAAAGTATAATATGAAACAAAATAAAGGATAAAGGTCCACGGCCCATGACATGAACTCTAATAAAGAATCCAAGTCTTGGCCCTATTGGGTATTCTTAATCTATTAGATATTTCAAGTTACGCAAATAGACAAGACGATTTAATGAATGGACACCCAATGACAACCTGGAACATGAAATCCCTTGACCTTTAGAAGAAACCTTGCATTTGAACAGCGTAGAGTAAATGACAGTCCCATGGAAAACCCAATATTTTTTTAAAAAAAAAACCCTCAAGTGAAAAAAAATCCAAATATGTTCTTGGAACAAAAAATGTAGGAAAAAACAAGTTCATTAGATCGACCTCATATGACATAAAAACCCAGAAAATAGGCCCCGTAAAAACATGGTCCTATTGGCAGTTTAGTTCTTTTGGTTGCTTTCAGAAGTATTGAATACGTTGGGAAAGAAATTAAGACGATTATACCAGTAACCTTTCGAAAGCCAATCAGAGTACTAGGTTATACTTCAATTGGTAATAAAGTACAAGTAGCCAGAGGTTATACTTCAATTGGTAATAAATCAGTGATGTGAATACCTTTTTCCTTGCAGAATTCCCTCAATTTCTTTTGTCTCCAAAATGGGTTCAACTCCACCTTTTCACAACAACAAAAAACCCATAAAATGCAGAACCAAAATGATATGACAATTAAGTGCAAGCTGAGGAAATTCTCAAAAAATAGTAATGACTAGATCTAATACGAGACAAGGGAACACGGTCTACAAATTTGGGTTTATTCACGAATAAGGAAATGTCTGAAAGAAGGGATGATTATTTAGAAATTAGGGTTTATAAATTCAAATTTCAAAAATCACAGTACCCTAAAAAAAATTGAAAAACCGACTTCAACTGAAATCCAAGTGATGAACCAGATAGAGTTCCTTTTTAGAGAGAGAAGAGAGGTATACCTGAGATTTCGAGTAGCTCAAGCTCTCCTTGCGCGATTTGTGTTTGTGGAAACCCTAACAATGGAAAAATCGAGTTCAAAACCGGGCCAAAACTCTAAAGATCAAGTGGGGGAGGAGAGAAAAGTTAGAGATACCTCGATTTCTTCAAGAATAGGTTAGGATTTGCTTCATCTGGCGCGATCGAAAGTCTAATTTTTGAAACCGCCGCCTCTTCTTTCTCTCTCTCTTCTCTCTGTCGAATAACGTGAATGAAGAGGGGAGGGATCCGTATGGGGGGATTATACCCGGATCCTGACCCGCGTTCCCTTTTGCATCGTTTGACCCGCGGCTGGGATTTTAAAATCTCAGCTGTTGATGGCCTTACGCGATCCGACGGTCCAGATCTGTTTCCCGGATGATTTTTGTAAGGGCTCCCTTATGTGATCCGGATTGCCTATATATATATATATATATATATATATATATATATATATATATATATATATATATATATATATATATATATATATATATATATATATATTTCCCCTCATGTTGTGCCAATGTGCAGTTGTGTCTTGCTAGAACCGTGCATCCGTGTTGCGACGTGCTCGTGTCGTGCCATGCCCGTCCTACTTCCATGCCGTGCCGTGCCAATTTCAGTGCCCGTGTCGTGTCGTGCTACAATAAAGTCGTGTTGTGCCGTGCCGTGCCTCGTGCCCCGTTGACTTCATGTCATGCTCGTGTCGTGCTCGTATAAGACCGTGACGTGTCGTGCCACGTGCCGCCTTAGACCGTGCCATGCCCGCTCAATTTCGCGCCCGTGCCGTGCCTCATGCCAACTTATACCGTGTCGTTCCGTGCCGTGCTAGGTTTTTACTGTGCCTCTAGCATGCCGTGTTCGTGCCGACCCGGCCTGTTATACACTCCTCCAACTCCAAACCTCTTTCCTATACAAAAATCCATATTTGCATGTCCCTCTTTACTTCCCTCTCTCTCTCTCTGCATTTTCTCTCACATCTGAGCTAAATCGACTCGTCTGAATCATCTAATCGGTTCTAAATTTCTCTTACAAATCGAAAATGGCGAAGACGACGGTGGATAAAGGCGCCGCAGCTCTGTTCTCGTCAAATTCAGCCTCGTACTGGAGAGGACAAGATCTGCGGCTACAGTCCTACATCCAGTCATAGTAAGTGACCTCACTTTTTTTTTTTAACACAGTGACCTCACTTTCCACTATCATAATTTTAATGTTCATTGATGTCGGTAGGGGTGAAAATGTGAACCGGACAAACTGGACCAGATCGGAAACCGGACCGAACCGGCCGGTTTCGTCCCCCATTTAGTTCAGCCGGTCCGGTTTCGGTCCCAACCATTAGAAAAACAGAAAAACTGGTCCGGTTTCAGGTTTCAAGGGTTTAAAAACGGGACCGGACCGGATGTGTATATATATACTCTGTCTATTGTCTAACCCTAATACATTACACATATACACAATACATTTACACCACCTCCTCCTACTTCTCACCCTCTCATTCTCTCACTACGGCTCTTCCTCTCTCATCGTCTCTCCACCCTCCGGCCTACTCTCACCGCCGACAGCCGGTATGGCGGTATGTATCTGAGTATCTCTCTCTCTCCTCGATCTGATTCTCCCTCTCTCTATGATTCTCTCTCTCTCTCTCTCTCAAACCCTAAACTCTCATTGATTTGATCTCATTTTTTCAGGGCCTCTTGAAATCCTCTCTCTCCAATGGCCGAACCAGTGGCTTTCACCATGCAACGATGGTGGCGAATGACTTCGATTCAACGATGGTCGATGGTGGGAGTAGGCTGATTTCGATGCCTTCCAAGTTTTAGGTACTCTCTCCGATCTCTCTCCTCTTTGATTTTGGAAACCGATCAAACCGGCAAAACCGGACCGAAACCGGACAAACCGGATGAAACCGAACCGATAGTATTTGGTCCGGTTTCGGTTTCCATATCTTCCAAACCGATTGCCGGTCCGGTCCCAAAAAAGTGCCAAAACCGGACCGGACCGTTTTCACCCCTAGATGTCGGTGTTCAAAAATGTTAAAACATTAAAAGAAATGTTGGTTGTATTTCCTTCTTTTTTCACAAGAAACTCCTTGATAGTATAGCAATCAGGTTTGAAACCTTAACTTCTTACTTACTTTCCATGGTGGAGGAAAATAACTAGTGGTCATAAATATAACCCATGGTGGAGTTGATCCAAAATTACCCGGAATCCGTAATTATCACTGTCATTTCATTTATTAATGGAAGAGTATTATTTCATGGTCATTTTGAGATCCTCATATAAAATCTATACTTTTCGTTTGTGGAGTTTCAGTGGTATTAACTGAAGGGGAAAACCCGATTTTGTCGTTATAGTGCTTACTAAGCTTGATTTTTTGCAGAAGGTTCATGACTTACTTTAAAAAATTTATTATTTTTATTTTTATTTTTATTTTTTACGTTTTCTTACTTACGTGCGGTTTGCCAATGTCGGTATACATTTTTTTCCATATTTGAATTTTGATTTAAAATTTATTAATCATATAAAATGTTTTAAAAGCTTATTTATTTTTTGTTGTTCAAACTCTCTCTCTCTCTCTCTCTCTCTCTAAAAATAAAATAAAATAAAAAATAAAATAAAACAAAATAAAATAAAAAATTATTTCTTACTTTTCCCTTTTGTTTCTTTTTTCTTTTTAATTTTGTTGTTCATGACTTGACTTCAATTTTTATTAACTTGATATAAATATATAATTCACTAAAACCACCAAAAATTAATTCTTCCATTTTTTAGATTATCAAAAAATACATATAATGATAGAAATAAAGTATTTAACAATATATATATATATATATATATATATATATATATACAACTTTTTTTTTGCCTCCTACCGTGCCAACGTGCAGTCGTGCCTTGCTAGAACCGTGCGTCCGTGTTGCGACGTGCCCGTGCCGTGCATGTCCTACTTCCTTGTCGTGCCGTGTTGCGACGTGCCCATGCCGTGCCATGCCCGTCCTACTTCTGTGTCGTGCCGTGCCATGCCACGCCAATTTCCGTGCCCGTGCCGTGCTAGCTCAATTCTGTGCCCGTGCCTCGTGCCAACTTATACCATGTCGTTCCGTGCCATGCTAGGTTTTTATCGTGCCTCTGGCGTGCCGTGCCGTCGTCGAACGTACAGTGCTCATGCCGTGTCCGTGCCGACCCAGCCTGTTTGACACCCCTAAGGGCCATTTCGTCCTTCGAAAGGGAATTCCGGACTGTGGTGGCCGTTTTCAGAAAGCTGGTTGATTATTAATTTTTCCCATGTGCATGGGGCCCCTCCATCTCTCATGGTTTGAATATACCATTTCTCTGTACCCACCCACTGACGTCCAGGTCAACCAAAACTTTTCAATTTGCTTACTTTTCTTCGTCTGAGTCTGGCAAATGTTCATGTTCTTGGTGATCCTTTTTGAAAAGGTTGAACAAAGTGCGAGAAGAAGAAGGAGAAGAGAGAGAAAGAGAGGGGTATAGGGAGCATTGTTTATGGCAATGAACTCTCAAGGAGGGAAAAGGGGAAGGGAAGAAAGGTCAACTTAGCAGTCAATACGAGACTATTTGACACACGTGAGTTATACACTCCTCCAACTCCAAACCTCTTTCCTATACAAAAATCTGTATTTGCCTTTCCCTCTTTACTTCCCCCCCCCCCCCCCCCCCTACATGCAGTCATAGCAGGTGACCTCACTTTTTTTTTTTTTTTTTTGAACATAGTGACCTCACTTTCCACTATCATAATTTTAATGTTCATTGAAGTCGGTGTTCAAAAATATTAAAACATTAAAAGAAATGCTGGTTATATTTCCTTCTTTTTTCACAAGAAACTCCTTGACAGTATAGCAATCAGGTTTGAAACCTAGAACCCGTCTGCCATTCTGAAAAACTGAGACATTAAAGCCCTAAAACCCGACTGCCATGGACGATCAGTGAGGGACAATCGGTGCTACAAAGAGAGAGAAAGAGAGAGAGAGAGAGAGAGAGAGAGAGAGAGAGAGAGAGAGAGAGGTGTCTCAGAATTTCAGAAGCGTGATCTCTCGGTGTGAAAAGGAAGCTTCCCCATTATAAGCTAATCTCAGCCCTTGAAATTCAAGGGTGAGGATTATGTAGAGAAAATGTGTAAGGTTTGAAAACCACTGTGATTTGTTATATAGATGACTAAAATTTGGAAATAATCATCCGTAATTTTGAATCTCCACCATTTTGAATATTCCTTGATTTTAGGAAAGAGAATCGCTCACCAAGCTAAAACAATATGTCAACATCTCTAGTAAACCAAAGACATCGTTTAATATCTATTTAGCTTCAATCACAAAGCAAAAATTGAAGATCCAGTTATGATTAGAAATCTACTTTTCTATCTTCATCCATGGATCCTTGACCCAACATATGCGGATCCAATCACAATCTTATAATTAAGAATAATAGATCTTTCTCGATCAATCCCTTTACCCCTCATTCTTTGAGAATCACTCAAGTGAATTTCATTATGACAGGAATAAAATCAAGTCAATAAAAGCAATTCATTGCATTTTTCTATACTTGATAAGGTTGTTCAAGTTAATGAAGCTTTTTCATTTTTAAAAAATCTACGACGATAAAAAAAAATCAAATAAATTCAAGTGAATTTTCTGGAACATATCAATAAGTTAGACCTATGCTGAGAGTTGTTTCATGCCATAATTAAACTCGAACACTCAAGAAAACCGCTCTTGACCAATTGGAAACAAAAATAAGTAGAAATATAGTTCCAATAAAGGGAACCGAAGGACCATATTCTTCCCCAATTCGGGTTTTACTCATATCTCAAATGAATTTGAGGACATATTCGAAGAAATTCTGACCGCCAATTGGAATGGTTTGTGGATTCCGAACACCTATAGTGACAAAACCTAATAAGATAGCAATTTGTCACCTAATAAGATAGCAATTACAACCCGAGAAGTTTAAAGTTTTGGAATTTCATTTTGAATAGAAAATTCATAATATCCATTACCTATTGTTTTAGACTAATCAATATGAAATTCAATTTTCCTCGCTTTTATGCTTTGTGGAATTAAAAACTCTTCTGTTTATTGAATTCTAAAATTTTTAGCACAATACATAGATTCTGGATCGATCTAGAATTAAATAATATAGATGGATAGTTTATTTGTTTTCGACTGAAAACCTTTTTTTTATAGTAAAGAATGATTCCTTTTGAATAATAGATGTCTTTCACATCCAACTCGAATAATGAGTATGTAATTTTTTACGACCCGAATTTTTGCTAAATAAAAATTCCGTTTATAAAAATTATTTTTATATTTTCTCTAGTAAATTGCTTAAAGTTATACTATTTTGGGCCAATAATTTTTTTCTTCGCGCTAGTATATATATGTGTGTGTATAACTAACACCTAAAACCCACTAAGAGTATACTTTGCCTCCAAGTATCCAGGGTGCATGTTCTTATTATTTATGAGTAAGTTTCCTAGCATGTTCTCCATTATAACCTATACCTAGCCTAAGGACTTTATTCCTCCTAGAATAGTACTTGGCATGTGCCAATTAAGGCACAACTTAAGTGCACACGGAGAGAGAGAGAGAGAGAGAGAGAGAGAGAGAGAGAGAGAGAGAGAGAGATGGGGCAGCCATATAGAGAGGGGAAGGGTGCCCAATTTTGCTCTAAATTTGCCCAAGATTCTTTCCTTAAAAGCCTAGTTTGACATGCACATGCTTTGTGCTTGAATATGAGCACATGCTACCAAAGCCTAGGCCTAACTAGACCAAGCCTTGGCCTACAAGTACCCCAAAACATGCTTCCATGTTTTAAGGAAGAATATTCTTCCTACTAAGCCTATTGAACCTAGCCCTAGCTACAACTTGTTAGCACATTGTTTGGTTCTTTTACTTCTTTGCAATGGAAAATAATTGTGTGCGCGCGTGCCAGAGAGAGTTTCAATCTCCTCCCTCAGATTAACTTTGGAAAAACCAAATCTAATCAGGCGATTATGTTTTATTGGTTCAATTACCTCAACTAAGAGGATTTTTCTTAACAAGTGAAGAAATGTAAACCAATATACTTAGGAAATCAAAGAACAACAAAGAAACAAGATACTTCGATTGATAAATCAAAGATAAACTTACTTCGAAATTGTCTCCAATTTCAAATACAAGAACTTCGAACAGGTGATTGTTGCAAGAACAATCGAGATTAATCCTAACTACTTCCTAATCTACTTCAAACTGAGTTCGAGATCCTAAACCACTTTGCCAATGAACAAACCAAACATCAGTTTTTTGATAGCTGTTTGTTGAAGATATGTCCGGGGGTTTTCATTCTTCAATTTCTTCTATTTATAGACGCTGCTTGCAGTTTGAACTTCCCGCTCAATGAATTTGAACTTGGCTTGCTTCGAACTCTAACTTCTACTCTTTGAACTGGCAGTTTCTTCCCTCCTCCACGTCTGAACTTGAATTCTTCTAATTCTTCCTCCAGAAGCTTTAATTTTGAATCTGCATGGTTGTTTAAACTAAACTCAAATGATTATATGTTAAGGAGCATAACTGCCTTTCAATAGGCACTCCACGTGTTATAACTGCCAATTTGCTTGTTTCACAAGTTTACATGTGGAGTTTTACGTAATTAGCAGTTAATACCATGGCTTCGAAGTCAATTTTTATTTTATCCTTGACTTGTAACTGCCAATAACTGCTTTTCGAATTTGAGAAACCATACGACATCGTATTTACTCAAATATGTCCCTTTAATCCAGTGTGTCTTTATCAATAAGTAATTGCCAACGTTTGGCATTTTGATTACGTGTCAATTGATTATTGGATTTGTTAATTTTATATGTAAACACACATGCACCATTTTTGTGTATAATCTCCTAAAAACACCTCATAACAAAGGTGACCATGCAAAATTCTACACAACAAGAGGCCTTATATTGCTATACTTTCCTTCCCAGTAATTTTTCCCTAAGATTCTTCCCCCACTTGCTAGTACTTGAACCTATAGGACCTAGACCATAGAGTGGAAGTTCTTTCTACTTGTACTTTCCCATGTGCCAATACAAAGCATAACATTTACTCCCCCTATTGATGTAGTTCGGCCAAGAGAGGAGAGGGAGCACCACCGAAAGTTTTGGGGAGGAAGAGAGAGTCTAGTTTTTGCTATAAAAGGGTACCCCTTTGTTGACAAATCCACCACCTTTTACACTTTCTATATTTGTGTCTTCTTTTTCCCAACAACAAAGCCTATTCTAAACCTACTCTAATACCACCTTAGTCCACTTACTTAGACCCTAATTAACTTCTTACTAAGTTAATTAGTGAGAAAGTTGAGTAGATTAAGAAGCCTCCACACCAAGGATTGCTTTTCGGCTCCCGGTTAACACCCGGAAATTGCGGTAGTTTATTAAACCATCTCTCTAATTAGTTTATTCTAGTTCAATTAGTTAATTCTAATTAGTTTTCTAAGCTTGGATTTGAAGTTTGTTTAAGTTAATTTATGCATGTTTTATGGTACTAAGGCTTAGTTTGCCAAAAGATAAAATGAGGTGGAGGTGATAAAATGAGGTTGATTTTAGCAAATGAAGTGGGGAGGTGATTTGATCTCCAATGAATCTGGACATATATATGTCCAGATTCATTGGAGATCAAATCACCTCCCCACTTCATTTGCTAAAATCAACCACTTGATTTTATGAGATTTCCATTTTAGCAAATGGAAAACCAAGCCCATGTTACTTAGTTTCCAAGAAAGTTTAAAAGAGAGGATTTCATGTTGAAAAGAAGTTAGAGGTTCTAATTAATTTCTAATTAGAATGTTTCTTCATGAAATTGAAGTTGGTTTAGTGAGATTAAGATGATTAGAAGCAATTAGAAGATGGATTTCTACACAAGTCTCTAGGAAATTACTAACTATTTATTTTTCTTGGAAGAATTAGTTAATGGAAGTTGATTACATTTTTTGATTTACTAATTAGATGATTCTTCTTATAATTAGTGATTTGAGTATGCTTAGAAAGGAGTTTATTTTATTTAATAAAGTTTACATTGAGTTCATTAGTTTTGTTGTAAGAAAAATTAGAAGTTTTTGATTAATAAATATGTAGAGAAAGAATTAGTAGTTATTCTTCTAGAAAATTTTCTACTAAGTAATTAGTAGCTATATTTTATAAATAGGGTGTTGTGATGAAAAAGAAATTTTAAGAGTTGCTTAAAAATTTATTTCTGTAAATGAAAGAAAGATTTACTCAAAGTCTCTTGGAAGAAGAAAGTTTCTAGGAAATTAGAAAGTATCTTTTTAGAAAAATTAGATTTTTTTTAAAAAGAAATTTTTTATTACTTGTTTAAATTTATTTTTGGTGAGAAAGTTTTATGACAAAGGTGGTAAATCTTTTGGACATGAGATTTCTAGAAAAATGTCGTTTTAAAGAAATAGCTAGAAAAAGATAGTTTACTAATTTTTATTTCTTTTAGAGAACAAATAAGTGGAGTTTTAAAAGAAAAAGGAAGAAATTGGAATTTTGTTAGAAAATAGAATTTATGAAGAAATTATATTATTTTTTTTAGACAGTGGGTAATTAAAGTGCATGATTTCATATGGGAATATTTTCTTAGAAAAAAAATATATTATTTTTGGGGAAAGGTTAGTGCAATAAAGTGCATAATTTTAGTGTAGTGTTTTTCAAGAGAGAAAAACAAGATTTTTGGAGAAAAGATTTTGGAAATATTGCATGGGCATTATTTTTGAGCATATGGCATTGAGCATGTTCACGATACGGTGCGACACGAATCATGAGAAAGCTTGAATAGCTGTTGATGAGAAAATAGAGATGAGAATGAAAATGTGTTTTTATGGGAAATATGTTAAAGAATTGATTTGAAAACGGTAATGCAGTCTTAATGCCGCCCGTCATGTGAGTGTGCGCCATGATGAGGTTGGGGTTAAGTAATACGGTAGTGCAGCAAGGCACCGCCCTATTTTCGTGGAGTGAACTTGGTGGTAAGGGCTAAGCGTGCGCAACACATAGTGAACGAACCTTGAAACGTACTGTGGGGACCAGTAAGACAAGGTAGCCAGGACTATGTCGTGTGAGTCGCGGGGCAGACAGACCATGCAAAAAGACTGGTTAGGTTCAGTGATGCATGACACCGGGGCTTCGAGCGGAAAGGTTGGTGCCGCCAGCTGAAAGGAGGCGTAAGCGGACCAATAACTTTGTGAGCGGTGTGAGAAATTGACATGGTTGAAATTTGAAGAAGAATGTTGAAAGAGACACCATACGAGAAAATGATTTGATACATGTGACAAGTTATCGAAATGAGATACTGTTTTGAGAAACTGACACGTGACACTGTTTTGAGATACTGAAATGAGTTACTGTTTCTGCACATGTTACTCTGATCCGCATAGACACGCATGGTGCATGACATGGTTTTACTGTTCAAAAGTATTATATACTGTTTTTTAACTTATTGTTCTAGAATTGCTAGTTAGAGATTTGGTAGAGTGAATTATTGGGCGTTATCGCTCACGGTGTTACACCTGTGTAACCCTGGCATAATACCACGATGTTGCTCTGCGACTCTGACGTATTATGTCAGACTATAGAAATGGACAGGAGGAGAGAACTATGGCTTGAAGGCCTACGGAGCAGAGCAGGACACCGTCGGGATGGACAGCCGTGCGATGGAGTAGAGAAACCTAGTCAACCCTGTAGAGAATGATTGTAATTGGCAAGAAGATTTATGAAATTCCCTTTGAGAAACTATTGTAAAACCATATTTATTGTTTATGTATTCCTTATTAACAAACCCAAATTTCGGGGGCGTTACAGAGTAACTTTTGTATTCTAAAATGAGAGTTCCAAAAAAACGTACGTACCTCTATCTCAAAAAAGCGTAATCGTAAAAATATTTGAAAACGGAAAGGATATTGGGAGCAAGCTAGTATTTGTAGAAGCAGTGTTGCTTACCACGCGCTTTCTTTTATCGTTAGGATCCAAAAACGGTCATTGCGCTTAATTGTTAGACTGATACATAAATGAAAAGACTTATTAAACCAATCACAAGAACACCACTTAAATTACAGTACCTGAGTACCTATTAGCCAAAGGGGCAAAGAGTACATTTTCAAATTTTATTTAAAAAAAATAATTAAAACAACTTGTTTTACTCTACTATCTAATAAGGCTTGTTTTGGCATAAGTAGTAAAGTGACTTTTTACTATTTCTTTTTTTTGTCCTTATTCATTTTTTTTTTTTTTTTAAGTTTTGCGTCAAACTTGTGCGACCTATTGATCCGTCTCGACGAGAGGAATCAGAAAAGTAAAAAATTTTGACCGAAACTCTTAAATTTTTTCAAAAATACAGAATAAGTGACTTATTCTGTATTTTTGAAAAAATTTAAGAGTTTCGGTCAAAATTTTTTACTTTTCTGATTCCTCTCGTCGAGACGGATCAATAGGTCGCACAAGTTTGACGCAAAACTTAAAAAAAAAAAAAAAAATGAATAAGGACAAAAAAAAGAAATAGTAAAAAGTCACTTTACTACTTATGCCAAAACAAGCCTAAGTCTAAACTCCTGCACCTTGCAAAATAATTTGTTTTTTTATAAACAAAATAAATTCCAAGAACCGGCCAATCGGTGAAACCCTAGAACGGTTCTCTCTCGGGTTCTCCATTGGCAAATTCCTCCATATCTCTCCCTCTACAAGCGCCCATGTCCAATCACGAAGAAGAAGAAGAAGAATACGAGTAAGAGTTTTGAAGAGCCATTGAAGTCTCCAATCGAAGAGCTACTACAAGGGAAGCTATTGAAGTCTCCAATAATGCTGAGCATGAAAAAAGTCAAGAAATCAATGCTGAAAGCGTGCACCGCCGCCCAACTAAGAGACAACGTATCGAACGAAGTCGCGGGCGATGTGAAGAGTAAGAAGAAGAAGAAGCAGAGGAAGAATAAGAAGAAGAAGATGGTGCAACAGCCTGTGGAAACTGTAAGACCTTTTATTATTACTATTATTATTATTATTATTATATATTTTTTTTGTAATTGGGTTGAGGTTTAGTGAAGAATGAAAAATTGTGGTATTTTTAGATGATTGGAAAATCCTAAATACGATGGGAGGGAAATTAAGATTGAATGCTAATATTGACAATTGAATTTTGCATTTTAATATGCTCATCTTAATATTAAAGCTTTCTTTGTTTGCCGTGAAAGATGTGAGGAAAGCAGAATAAATTGGAATTTGAAGTTTTACGTATTTTGGTAGGTTTAGCATTATAGGGTCTCAAGCAATTATGCGACCGCCACATCGATTTTGCATACGCAAGTAGACCCACACCGTCAGGGGCGGACCCAAGAAGAGGCAATGGGTTCAATTGACCCCGCTGGATTAAAATTTCCTACAAACGTGTAATATATTTCTAGATATTTTGGTAATTTTGCCCCAAGACCCTACACTTGATTCACTAGATCTTGCCCCAAGACGTGAAATATGTACAACCTTTGTAGATTCTTGACCCCACTAATAGAGAATCCTGCTCCACCCCATCACACCGCAAAATGGGTGTGGTCAGGGCCGTCCTGACTTTTTTGGGGGCCCGAATCAACTTCAAAGTAGGGCCCCTCAGGTACTTTTACAACCAACTAATAATTCATCTAGAAAATCAAGATAATACACACACAAGTTGATTAAAATTTCCCAAGATATTGTTTCTTACATAAATCTAAGTATCACTTAAATGTCACTTATCTTGCATTGTTTTGTTGATAAAAACAATACTCATGGGCTCTTTTTTTTCATACCTAGTATAGCACCCTAAAAAATTTGGGGCCCCTAGATTAAGGTAGGTTTTGTGGGCCCGAAGCCGAGGCCTTGTTCGCCTTGCCTCAGGGACGACAGGCCTGGGTGGGTGGTATCGTTTTGCAGGTCTCAAGTAATAGAACGCCTAGCATACATGTTTTTCAGTGTATTAGTGGAAGTTATCTTTAGGTGTGATTTATTTAGAAAACTTCTTGCCAGGTCCCCAAAATAATTATTTAGCTTGGTTGGCCTTTGGCAGGAAAGTGAAGAGAGGAGGGGGCATATGAGGAGAGAGAAGAAAGGGAGTGGATGAGAAAATAACTTACTATCCAGTCCATGGTTTGGATAGGAAGCCGGAAGAAATTTGAGGGAATAACATGCCTAAATCTAGTCGAAGTGCTTGGGTAGTTGTATTTCATGCATGATTTGTTTGGAATAGTTTCCAGTCAGAAATAAAAGATTTTCCCTTTTCGTTTCCTGATTTTCCCTTTTCATGTGAAAACAATATTCTCTATTGTTTGGAAAAAGGAGAAATTAGTACTTTTACATTGCGTTCCTTTGGGTATACTAAACATAGCACATTTTATTCACTGGAAAATGGAAAATATCACCATCAGCTTGGCTTAGAAGTGGCAAACTTGTTATTAATCTGAAAAATGGTTTGTTTGAATTTGTGCATTCGATTTCTAAAAGCCATGCACTTTCTCACTTGCATTAGGTTTTGGTGGCCAAGGAAGAAGAGAATGTTAAGACAAGCGAAGCCTTGGAGATAAAAAAACTTGCAGCGGCGAATTGTGTTGAGATATCTGATAACATTGTGCTGCGGAAGTTACTTGTGAGTTGAAATAATAGGGTATATGAATCACTTTGTAAAACATTCCTCCATTTCATTTGAAGGCTTAGAGTGGCATCTCTCTTATTGATTGTTCTATCAGCGAGGCCCAAGGTATTTCGATCCCCCGGACAGTGGTTGGCGAACATGCTATAATTGTGGTGAAGGTGGTCATACAACTGCGAACTGTTCCTCTGTTAAGCGGAAGAAGCCTTGCTTTTTTTGTGGGAGTTTGGAACACCATGCCAAGCAGTGCAAAAAGGTTTGTGAAAGGAGAAAATTAACGGAAGGCTTTATTTATTAGTTACTGTTGATTAACTCTGGCTACCTAATATTTAGTTTCTTTTGCTTGTTATCTTATTGTCAATTAGAATCAAGGGTATTTTTCATATGGAATTGAGTTGATTTTGAGAAGGAGTTGTTTAATGATGCTTGAATATGGATTTGGTTTGAGTTCCTTTTTTTAGGCTTAAGTTGGTTTGTCAAAGTTGGCAATTGAATTAGATTGTAGTTGATTTGTGATTGTAGTAATCTTGTTGGTGACTGGTTTTTACTTAGTTGATCACTCACTGAGAATATGGATAGTTTCTCATCTCATATAGGCTTAGTTGTTGGAAATGCAAATTGACTACTAGACTCTGGTTTGTTACCAAGGGTAGGCATTTTTTATAAAGCTCCTGCTTTGTACTCCTTTACAGGCTAAACATCGATATAAACCCAAGATAGAGTGCTTTCAGTGGTTAGCTTGTTCGAAATTGTAGCATTTTTAAAGCTACACTGTTACCTGGTACGAGTTAGTTAAGACGAGTCAAGCATTCACTGTGATTGTCCAAAAGATCGTCCCTATCTCCCTGAGAAGATTTCATCTCTTCATATGATGAAGTTGCAGTCACTCTGTCATCCTTTAGTTATTTGACCTCTATTTTTTTTTTTCTTGCAATCCCCTCTACGGGTTCGCTTTGAAGTTTTTTCTATCATTGAAGTGACTTTGTAGAGAGCTTCTAACGACTTTGATCTATGTATTTGGAGCACTAGTATCCATCTGTAGGGCTTTAACTGCATTTTTTAAATTTGATGTTCAGCGACGAGATTGCTTTATCTGCGAAAAAGGAGGCCACCTTGCAATAAATTGCCCCGGAAAACAAAAATGGGGACCTCAGAATCCTAAGAAATGCTTGAAATGTGGAGGCTTTTGTCATGATATGTTCTCATGTAAGAACGATTATTCTCCTGATGATTTAAAGGTATTTATAGTTCTGTCATTGTTCATCAGTTAACATTCGTATATGGGCACATAAATTTTGCTGTGCAAATACTTGTATGCATAATATAAGTCAATTGAAGCTTGCACAAGAACTAATAAAGACATTGCACAGTTGCACTTGAATGATTGGCACACAGCAGGAATTTCATATCTTACATATTGATTTTTCTTTCAAGAGGTTTTATGGTGGTGTTAGGATACTGCCAACTCTGATTGTTCTTCCTGTATAACAATGGTTGGGAATTTTTTTTTCACTCCCTCTTTGCACTTTATCAGGAAATACAATGCTACATTTGCAATAGTTTTGGCCATCTTTGTTGTGCTGCTTTTGGTGATATCAGCCGAAGAGAACCTTCTTGTTACAGATGTGGTCAGTTGGGTCATACCGGTTTGGTAAGATTCAGTTTTGTAAGTTGATTCAGTCGTTTCATATATGCTGTGGTAATGTACTTTTTCCAATGTCATTTTAAGCTGTCACCAACAGTGACCAACACCGGTGTCAGCTGTTTAAAATATCCTTCGTTTAAAATATCCTTCTTAATTTGGTTATGTGTTTCAGATGTTTTGTAGCAAGTGTTATTGACAGGGTTGACATGATTATAAGTGGAACATATTGGCTTGCTACGATTTATAAGTGGCTTAGTTTCGATTTTTTGTTTTGGCTTGGGGAGAAGGGATGAAGGCATGGTACTCTACGTGGGTTAGTTTGAGAACATAATCAGTTGTCTCGAGCAGAAAGCTGTTTAAATGTTGGTTCTAATCACTTTCCTCATGGTTTCATCCATGTTCTCCTTCTTGTTGTGTGTATGCTGTATTTCTCTTTTTCTGTACACTAGCACTTGGGGCACTCGCAAGGGATGAGAAAATGATTAAAACTGTATGGTCCTCATTATTTTTATTGGAGGAGAAGTTATGGGGGTACCTGGAAATGCCAAGGAGTGTAAACAGGAGGAGCCGCTGTGAAACGTGGGTTCCCATTTCCCAATTAGAAGTGCTTTATGTTTTCTACCTCCGGCAGTTAGAAACTGCAGGACACAATTGTAAGTAAATTTATAATGTTTGGAAGGGCTTTTTGGACTTCAAAAAGTCCATACTGCTTCAAAAATAGGGTGAGACCAAAAAGGTGCTCTCCCTTTCTATATTAGAATACAGAATAGATATTGAATATATACAGTATCGTAATTGGTACGCATATGTATTGTAATTGAAGATATGTGTAGGGAGGGGATAGTGGGTCTAGCTGGAGAGGGGGGAAGGGGCTGGCAGGGCGTGGGGAATTGAGAAATAGGAAGAAATGGAGTAAGAAGAAGAAGAATGAAACTCTGAAATTTTGGGAGACTAATAATGAAGTTTTTGTCTTAAACAACTGTGCTGATATCTACTCTCAAAGTCGTCGTGTGAGATGCACCTCCAGTTAATTTGACGTGAATTGTGACGATGCTTTTTAGGCCTCAAACCACAATGATTGATGTGCTTATCAAGTACTTTCTACGTCACCAAAGGATTATCTGGTATGTGAAAGAAACATAAAAAGAAAACATTTTTGCCAACATAAAAACAATTTATTTTCATAAATTAAAAGAACTTGTTTATATCTAGTAACTTGCTGACAAAAGTGTAAATTTTTCTTTGACTAAGTACTTTATTTTTGAGTTTTTGTGTGCGGTCGGACAATCTTTTTGGGAAAGAGGTAGTAATGTCTGGGGTTGATCTGCATATGGACAAAACTATAGGCCTTTCAATAAATCATCTCAAAACACAGTCTCCACTTATTTCCCACACAATTAGGCCTTCTTATTGGCCAAACTTGAATTGGGGCAGTGTTTCCAACTTTGTTCTAGTTTATTTGAAAGCCAGAAATCTACCTTAGTTGAACTGGTGCATTCTCGTGGAAAATGTCAGGATTAATCAACAAGTGCCCTGGTGAATTCCTGCATGTAAGGACTCCAGGTTAACAGCAGTAGGGAAAGTAGTTACCTGTAAATACCATGGGAGAGTTTGAAAGGTGTAAATCTTGCTTTCTTACTCCCAGATTGGTTTAGGGAGATGGGGTTAACAAAATATTTGGTGTCACCTCTTTTTTTTTCCGCCTCTCTTCTATTTTGTTTTATTTGGTTTGGACGTGGAATTAAGTTTAGGGACTGTAAGGAGGATTGTGCATCCCCTATAGAAGGAACAAGAGAGGATTATAAATATCACTTCCTAGAGTATTTCTTACTCTGGGTCATACAATATTCCACCCTGCATTGCCTTACGATGCTATATCTTTGAAACTTGCGAGGAGAGAGAGAGAGAGAGAGAGAGAGAGAGAGAGAGAGAGAGAGAGAGAGAGAGAGAGAGAGAGATTCAACGTAACATATTACAAAGAAGATAACAAGTTTAAATAGAGCCCTAAAACTAAAAAGACTATACTACCCTAAACTTAGAAAAAGATTACAAAAGCAACCCTAATATAAAAGATAAAATACAAAGTAAAACCCTATACTTTCACACCCCCCTCAAACTCATGATGCGAGCCCGGAGAGCATCGAGAGTTTGTCAAGGAGGAAATGGAAACGAGTGGTGGTGTGCATCTTGGTGAAGAAATCTGCGAACTAAAGAGAAGAGGAGACAAAATGTAGAGAGATAGTGCCGGACTGAAGATGGTGGCGAACAAAATGACAGTCAATTTCACTATGCTTTGTGCGTTCATGAAAGACAGAATTATGAGCAATCTGAATGGCACTTTTGTTGTCACAAAAGAGTGGTGTGGGAGAAGAGAGAGTGAGACCCATATCGGATAACAACCAGCGCAGCCAAACAACTTCAGAGGTAGCATAAACCATGGCCCGATACTCAGCTTCGGCAGTAGAACGAGCAATAACGGATTGTTTCTTGCTCTTCCATGAGATAAGAGAATCCCCCAGAAAAACACAGAAGCCAGAGGTAGATTTCCGATCAGATATATCACCAGCCCAATCAGCATCAACATATGCCCGAAGAGACAAATCAGAAGTAGAAGAAGAGAGAAGTAAACACTGAAACATGGTGCAACGAACATAACGAAGAACACTTAGCAGGGCAGCCCAATGAGTAGACCGAGGAGCACAGACATACTAACTAACTATAAGAACAACGTAGGCAATGTCCGACCGAGTGACAGTGAGGTACACAAGACAACCAACAAGTTCACGATACATGGTAGGATCAGCAAGAGGAACCCCATCTGAAGCAGAAAATTTAGCATGTAACTCAATGGGAGTATCAAACTTTTTGTCATCAGTAAGTTGAGCTTGATGACGAATGTCGGTTACACACTTAGTCTGAGTTAAGAGATAACCTTTTGGAGAGGAGGCAACCTCAATGCCTAGAAAATACCGAAGAGGACCCAAGTCTTTCATTTCAAATTGGTGAAATAAATGAAGCTTCACTTCATCAATAGCTGCACAATCAGAACCAGTGATGATCATGTCATCAACATAGAGCAATATAAGAACCAAACCATGAGGAGTGCAGCGAACAAAGAGTGCAGATTCATGCGTGCTTAGTTGAAACCCAATCTGAAGAACAACATCATGAAAACAAGCATACGAAGCGCGAGGAGACTGTTTGAGGCCATAAAGAACACGACGGAGATGACAAACAAGGCCGGTGGCATGTGAGAGCCCCGGAGGAGGACGCATATATACTTCCTCAGACAAATGACCATTGAGGAAGGCATTTTTAACATTCAACTAAATGAGAGGCCAATGATGCATAGCAACACCATAAATTAAAAGACGGACAGAAGTCATATTTGCAACAGGAGCAAAAGTCTTCTCATAATCAATACCGTATTACTGAGAGAACCCCTTGGAAACTAAGCGGGCTTTGTACCGCTCCAATGAACCATCAGAATGAGTTTTGACTTTAAAAACCCATTTGCAACCAATGAGATTTTTACCATCGGGGAGAGGAACCAAGTCCCAAGTCTGAGTCCTATCAAGAGCAGTGAGCTCGTCATTCATGGCATGCACCCATTTAGGATCATTACAAGCTTCTTTGTAGGAACGAGGTTCAAAGTAAGTACGGTTGCGAGATAAGAAAGTACAATATGAAGAGGAAAAACAAGTGTTAGTAAAACCAAGTCTTACCGAAGGGTGACGACCAGGAGAAGGATACCGATGTGCAGGCGGATCAGAGTCATTAGAAGCAGAGGAAGGACAAAGAGTTGGGCCAGTGCAACGGACATAATACTCGGGAAAGGGAGGAATGGGGTGGGAATCAGAAGAGGAAGATGGGAGATTAGGAACATCTGACACGTCAAGAGTACGAACATATTCTTCCTCAGGAACATCCAGAGGGAAAGGATCTATATGCACGAGATCCTCTTTGGCAACAGTAATGGGTTTGGATGGGAGAGAGAAGAAGGGTAAACGCTCAAGAAATGTAACATGCTGAGAAACATACAGCTTTTTGGTCACAGGGTCATACCAACTTGTAGCCTTTTTGTTGGATGCCATACCCCAAGAAGACACATAAGACACTAAGAGCACTAAGTTTAGTGTGGTCCTTTTTGGGAAGAAGGACGAAGGAAGTGGAGCCAAAGACACGAAGAAGGGAATGGTTAGGAACCTGACCATAGAATCGTTCATAAGGGGAGGAACCAGAGAGAAGTGGAGTGGGCATCCGGTTGAGAAGGTATGCTGCAGTGAGCACAACCTCTCCCCAGAATATGGCTGGCACAGAGGAGGAAAGAAGAAGAGGTCGTGTAGTATTTAGAAGGTGATGATGTTTGCGTTCAGAACGCCCATTTTGAGCGGGAGTGTCAGTACAAGAAGATTGATGAATGGTGCCATGAGAAGCCAAGAATTCTGTGAACTCACCTAGACAGTATTCTCCGCCTAAGGCAGAGCGAAGAACTTTGATTTCTGTGGAAAACTGAGTTTGAACCATGGAGTGAAAATTGCGATACGCTTGGTAAAAGTCTGATTTGTGTGTCATCAGATACATCCACGTAAACCTGCTATAATCACCAACAAATGAAATATAATATCGGAAACCACCTTTAGTAGCTATTGGAGAAGGATCCCATAAGTCTGTATGAACAAGTTGAAATGGGAAAGTAGAAACAAACGTACTTCTATTAAAAGGTAAAGTAGACATTTTGGCAAGTTTACAACCACTGCATTCAGAAATATCGTTGGCAGAAATGTTTCCCAAAAAGCCAGACTTAAGCAAAAGTTTTAAACGTTCACTAGATATGTGCCCTAATCGAGAATGCCAAAGATAAAAGGGAGAAGAGTTCTGTTAGCCTCCCTTGCCTCTGGGTATCGGTGCCTCGTTCTTCCTTCCGGTGAAATGATTGCTTTTCTTCGCTCCGTTTCTACCTTGTTAGTTGCCCGGGTTTGGTGCCTCTCTCTTATAAATCTAGCGGTCTGTAAATAATAAAATGAAGAAACCATTAAGCTCAATTATGAGTGAGAAATTAGTCCCTACGATGATCTTTCTTATTCGTCTATTCCTCTTCTAACTGCTGTGTAGTAGGGACCTGAATCTGCGACCTCATGGAGGTAAACAAAAGGACGACATAACAGTCGTAGTAGACTCAATAGGAACATGTTAAGTCTCCAAAACATAGAGATCACCAACTCTACGCCCTGTCCCAATCTGCTTCTTGGACACCCGATCCTGCACAACACAACCAGAAGAAGAAAACAAAACATCAAAGTCGGAATCAGATAATTGACTAATTGAGAGAAGACTAAGAGATAACTGGGGAACATAGAACACATTTGGTATAGAAAAGGAAGAAGATGGGGTTGGGATAATAGAACCTATCGAGACAACATGCATAGGAGAGCCATTTGCTGTGGAGATACTAATGGGAGAAACAGGGGAGACACAATGACTTAGTAATGACAATGTAG
Source organism: Vaccinium darrowii (assembly GCA_020921065.1). NCBI lineage: Eukaryota > Viridiplantae > Streptophyta > Magnoliopsida > Ericales > Ericaceae > Vaccinium > Vaccinium darrowii. The sequence goes on along the minus strand of CM037162.1, from coordinate 26,062,662 downwards.
GGGTCATATGGTGGGAGCAACCAGAATCAAATATTCATGTGGTGGGTAGAATACTTGTGGTATAGGAACCATGCAAACCTGACTGAGTGGTGGTCATGGCAGATGCTTGTGAAGGACCTCCCTGAATGATAGCCAGAAAAGCACGAAACTGCTGATAGTCCTCAAAGGAGGGATACTGCTGTGTATTATCAGTGGTAGGAGCTGTAAAGGTAGTTGGAGGATGAGCATACTGTGGTGTGTGCCGAGAATACTACTGAGTGGGCCGAAAGGAAGAGGAGAAGGGCTTTGAACGAGGAGTGCTACCTGTCATCTGCAATAATTTTGGACATGCATGCTTCCAGTGCCCTTTTTGTCGACAGAAGCTACACTCATCCATGGCAACATGAGGTTTAGGCTTGCCAGTAACTTGAATCAAGTGAGAAGACGGTGTAGGCAAGAGAGGTGCCATAGGGAGAGGCTGAGGCTGAATTGGTGTAGCAGCAAATACAGATTGAGAGAGAGATGCCACAGGCCTAACCTTGAATCTAGTTTCCTCAGCTATGAGCTCATGAACCACTCCATCAACTGTAGGTTGGGGTGAACAATGAAGCATAGCCCCAAGAAGAGACTCAAACTCGTCACAAAGAGCCATGAGAAACTGTACAAGACGTAGCTTTTCATGGTATTCCACATAGAGCTCAAGGGACTGCAACATTGCAGGCTCCATTAATGCAACTTGGTCCCAATATTGTGTCATTTCATTGTAGAATTCTTGAATGGTTTTATCTCCCTGCGTAGCACGTTGAATAGAACCCTCAAGTTCATATTGCTTTGCAAAGTTGGACTCAAGATACATCCTCTTCAAACAATCCCAAACTTCCTTAGCCGTTTCATATTTTGAGAAGTTCATGCCGATGCTAAGTTCAACAGAGTTATGAAACCATGTGAGGATTTTTGCATTTTCAACTTCCCATTTGGCAAAATCTTTGACATACGTCTCAAATTTCTTTGCATATTCAGGATCCTTGGAATCCACAGGAGAGGATTTCAGAACAGACCCTGTTATATGACCCCATATTTCCTTTCCAACATCAAAGATTTTGAAGACACTAGACCAATAAGAGTAGTTATGCCCATTCAAACGAACACTGATCATTCTGTCTTCCGCCATAATGAACAGTGCAGTATACTAGATAAACAGAATCAACAAACAAAGATCCAACAACCCCAGATACTGCTAAACAGAGGGTAAAAACGATGAATGATACCGATGAACTGCCTTTTATGTGCATATCCATACAGTTTTGAGTCCAAACAGTGCAGAATACGAGAGATTTAGGTCAGAAATACCGTTAAGCTTCCAAATGCAGACTGGGTCGAGTGCTGTTGTGGTCACCGGTGACCGGAAATAGGGTTCCGACGGTCGGCGAGGGGAGATAAAGGACCCACGGTGGTCGACGAGTCGTGGGTAGTGTTCGTCGGAGGTTGAAAGAGAAGAATATCAGTTGTCGAGAGGGGTAGAGTCAATGCTACTGTAGATAATGAATGATAGAGAGAGAAGATGCTGGTCTTCACTTGCTTAGAGATGATCGATCAACTGCTGAGAGGGGAGGTGATCGACAGAGACGATCGGCAGAAGTGGGTATCGTATCTGCTGCTCTGATACCATGAAACTTGCCCGAGAGAGAGAGCCTTTTCCATATATTCAACGTAACATATTACAAAGAAGATAACAAGTTTAAATAGAGCCCTAAAACTAAAAAGACTATACTACCCTTAACTTAGAAAAAGATTACAAAATACAAAGTAAAACCCTATACTTTCACAATCTTACCCTCGTCAAACAGTCCACAAGCAAGCCCATCGTATGTAAACCCATCCAATATCTTTTGCACTCTAGTTCTGTCCTTAATCCTTAGCTATTCCTTATCCCTATTCCACCTTCAAATCATTTCTGTCAATAAACACAATAAAATGAATAAAGATGGAAATCCCACTGCTTATCAAAAAGCAGAAGATGGAAGTCATACTACAAATGAGAAACTTTTTCGAACTGTTGAGAGATGGATAGTCATGTTTAAAAGAGTAGCAGAAGTTGTTCTAGGTGAACATTATTTTAGTGGGTGATGTTCGAGAGAAACTTGGCGGTGGAATGAAGTGGTTCAAAGAAGTCGTAAGAACTGAACAGAGATTTATTTATGAAGTGAACGAAGAAGCACTTCTGATCCTTATCCTATGTTTGCTAGAAGAGATGACATGAATGTACTCCATACCAAAAATCTGGTACGGTATTAAAAAATAAATGTTAGAATTTTGATGGGTATTTCATTCCCGGAAAAGATGTTTTTATTCCTTAGTTTAATTTCCAAAAGATTCTAATGAAGTTTTATATGTGTGAATAAAAATTATTTTGAGAGATAAAATAACTATGATTGAAGCTAAGAAAACAATGAGGTCTTCATTATAAGGCTTGTGTTGATCTTGAGCCAAATTAGATTCCAAGGATGGGGAAAAGTTCTTACAAACATGCTAGGATAGGTAGAGGCCGAAACTATGTTCAGCTGTATTGAAAGTGCATGAGAATCTTATTTGTAGGCAATGAGATTAAAGAACAATGGAGGTATCATTTTGGAAAACAAAAGAGCGTACCTAGTTCACGAAGCTCCCGCATATGCAAGGCTTGGGGAAGGAGGGAGTCTGTTTCCGAGAATCGAATCCGCTTTGCTAGGTCCGCCCTTCATTTATTTTGGAAACCTATTGAACGAAAACCACTAAAGAATATTGAGTTTATGGAATTCAATTACTAATAACTCAGTAACATCCATAGAAATTTTGTTAGGGTATCATCCTTACGGAAAACCTAAGTCGGTTTCAGATTTGCATAAAACTTCTCATTGGCATAAACATTTTTGTGTCGATAGATTTATTTGTTAGTAAGGACTCTACGCATGTTTGTCAGTAGTGGTATTCAAGTTTCTAGTTTTCATTTTTTAAAGGGAATGGATGTATGCAGGAATGCCGAAGGTCACGTGGTGAGCCAACTAGTGCGGGGCCACTTAGTTCGTGCTTCAAGTCTGGCGAAGAAGGACATTTTGCACTAGAATGCACAACTTCAACTGAGGTACATTTCAGGCTTCATTTGACTTGTAGTTTTGATGTGTCATCTAGAGCAGTCTTCTTTTGCTATTTGTAGTCCTTTAATTACGTTTTGTTGTTTGTTACAGATTCATAAGAGGAATCTTGACTTAGCAACCCCAACCCAGAAATTGTCCAAAAGAAACAGAAAGACTGAGGGAGTCAGGTCCATGCCTTCTGATTCTGGCAAGTCTCAGAAAAGGAAAAGGGCCCAATATGAAGGAGGAAGATTTTCTACACCACCTAACTTAAGACAAAGTGGTGGTTTGATTACTGAATATTCTGGAGACTTGCAGCGTGGATATGCCCAGGTGCCTAGATGGGGATCTCCAGTAATACCAACTTATAATGCCCAGGTGCCTAGATGGGGATCTCCAGTAATACCAACTTATAATGCCCAGGTGCCTAGATGGGGATCTCCAGTAATACCAACTTATAATGCCCAGGTCCCTGGATGGGGATCTCCAGTGATACCAACTTATAATGCTCCGGTGCCTGGATGGGGATCTCCAGTAACACCAATTTATAATGGGAATCTGATATATACTCCCTTAGCCGATGGTCGTCCTTCAAGTTCTCATTTTCTTAGAAGGGCTCAAGAGCTCCAATTTGGACATTTAGCTTCAAATGTATCGCCCATATTTTACCAGGACATTTATCCAAGATCAATAAATGGCAACTTTAGTAGCTATGGGATGAGGAGTAACCATCGTTGGTAGCAGGGACCTTAAATTATAGTGGGTTTGACTATGAGGCTCCCCCAGTGGGTTCTAAACCTTGTAAGTATCTCTGCTTTTGTTCAAGTCACCTAAAGGTTTTCATTTCATCATATCTTCTGATGGGCCGGTTGCAATTCATTTGTCTTTCTCCTTTTTGAGCATACATGGATTAAATTCTTCGTTTGTTACATGTTTGACTTGCCTGCTTTAACATGCACCCCGCAAGCACGTCAAGTTGTGAATGCTAATTACATAATGGTCATAGAACCCTTTATTGTATTCCTACTAATTACATAATGCATCAGTATGAGTGAATAAACCAGTAAACCCGTAATGTCTAAATTAAGATACATTTTTACACGAGGTAAGGAAAATATGTTTCAGACATCTAACTTCATCGTGTCTATGGCATTTTCTTTTACCGGCAATTCGGCACACCTTGGTTTTTTGATAACATGACTAGAGTGTAAGTAACAGTTGTACCTTGATGGATATTTAATGTATGCTATAGTTGTCACTTTTAATCAAAACATAAATTAAAACTACATGTGCAAGATGAGATAAAAAAAAATTGTATTATTCAGTTTTGGCTGTTGGGTCCGTCTGTTTCATTTATATGTCTTTGTTGAATGTCAGAAACTTAATTCCTTCGGGCTAGGTCATGATTGGCTGAAACCCAGCATACTCGGTACAATGTTTGTGTCCACTCCTGACCAGGGCTAAGGGCTAAAGTATGCCCTTTCTTTATGGTCAACTGCACTCTAGCTGATATCCTTACATTAATTCGGGTGTAACCAGGTTTGCGAGTTTCTCCATGCACCCACGTATGGTGACATTGTGACAATTTGATGAACTTGTTATGCAGCCAAGATATGTTTATACTGTCAAATCTTTCTTTGACACAATTTTTGCATTCTTCGCCGAAAAAGGCATCATCAGTTACCCTGCTTTCTTAGTGTGATAAATCTTTACAGTGATATAGGTAGTTGAAGTATGTAAATGGAACTGGTTTCGTTTGTTTCAATTGGTTCAGTTTGGTACTCACCTGATACCATTTGTGTAATCATTCTGTGTCGGATTCTGATTGAAGTGACTGATTATTGAACTCACAGGGGAAATCAATTTAAATGATATGCTGATATAGCTACTTTCGTTTCTTATCAAGTCTTGAAAGCTGAAATGAATCTTTTTCTGAATTGTTTGCTGTTTTTTTTTTCTTTGTGTGTGTGTGTGCAGTGAATTGGTGCTGGTCTAACTGTGGGTTGTCTCAGACAGTCGGTAGTGGAGGGTAATGCTTCCTGTACTCCTAGAAATTTCTTTTGGTGTACATTCTTGGTTGGGAAAACCCAAAAGCCTGTACTTGTATGATCATCTCGTGCATTTGTTGAATTTAGATTGAAACAAAATGATTGCTTTATTTTAATTAATAGTTATAACTGTCCACTTATCTTTTTATTTGTCGATATTATTTATTTTCTTCCGTGTTAGTAAATTCGCTTTAGTATTGAGGTATGATAGTTCCAAATCCAGATTAATCTGCACTCCACGATCTTTGTAATTTGTAGTCAAAATTTCATGTTTATCAGTGTTGTGACGAAATGCTGTTTTTTTGCGGCTTTTTTAATTTTAATTTTTTTTTTGTTTTCTTGTATTTTTCGGACCAGTAGTGTCCTTTGTACTTTTCTTTTTAATGAACTTTTCTTTTTAATGAATGCTTTATGTTTCTGGTTCATAAAAGAGAGAAGGAAATTGAAAACAGAAGCTCAAAACCAGTGTTATGTAATGTTTAGAATCCCTCCTTATGTATGAAACCTGTTGCCTATTCAAAACTGTGTTTTCCTCTTCCGCAAATTTCCGCCACCCCCTCTGCCATTACCACCGCCATTTCACTTTTCTCTCCCTCAATACTATTGTGTCTATTACATTAACACATGGGTGATCTTAGATTTTAAATCAGCGAAGTTAGAAGATAAAAAAAACCCTAGTGCCAAAAAATGGAAAACATAGGAAGCCCTAAATAGCTCTTAATTTGTTTGAATCTCCAGAATACGATAATTTTTTTGTATAGATTGTCAAGGCAGGGAATTGGTAAATCGATCTACTAATATTCCACTTTGAAACTTTCAATATACAAATCCACACATCCGATTCATATATACGTATTCCACATATATATGCACTTGTGTAGTTGTGCTTCTAGAGTTCTATACTTGTGTGCGTGCGTGAGATGGTTGGTTTACGAGGTAACAAAAGCGAGATGGCGGTGGTGGTGGAGGGGAAGGGAGAGGGAAGGTGATGTGGAGGCCGGACAAAGCGATGGTGATGTGCGGTTGCTGTAGGTGTCTAGTGAGATGAGGTAGCAGAGAAGGTGACGAGGGGGAGTCAATTGAATTTTTGAGTGATGGACACGCGTTGGATTTTGGAAACTGGGACAAGGAATGGGGGACAGGAAACTGGGACAGCGGATCCCAAGCTGACAGTGTTCTAAAAGAAGGTCTGAAAGACCGAGTACTCACCACCTAGGCGTTAGAAGGCCCCTTGCCGACTAGGCGCTGAGTACTCGGTCCTAAAAGCTAGAATGTGCCCGGCCACCCAGGAAGCGCCTATTTAGAACCTTGCAAGTTGATTTGCAATACTACAAGCCTACAAGGGTGCCATATAGATATCTATTCATACACAAATCACAATATATATATATATATCTAATTCCCCAATACCCAGAAAAAGCCGAGAAAGACCATCACAAGTGGTGAGAAGTGTGAGCCACAAAAACATAACCCGCTCTTTCACTTCCCAGACTAACAAACTCTTCTTTCCTCATGGCATTCTCTCTCTCATGTTCCCCAACACTACTTCAATACTTGAACCCCAGTGTTCAATTCAAATACGGCTTGAAAACTCGGATTGAGAGGCACAGTAGAGCTACCATTAACTGTCAACTTAAGGGGTCATTGCCACCGGATGAAGGAACTGGGTGGTCTTCTTCATCCGATAGAAATTCAAAACTCAAGATAGGGTCACCCGTTATTGTAATCGAGGCTCCCAAGATGATAAAGACTGCTGCTTCAGTTCCGTGTCTCCGGGTTAATACAGACTTGGTCAAGCCCGGCGATGTGGGCAGGTACTCTTTCTCTCTTGCTCTTTGTCTGTGTTTGTTTTAACTGGGGAACTAGATGTCATGTGTTTGGATCTCTGTTTAGCTAGAATATGATTGTACTGGTACGAGGACTGAAACATAGAATGCCATGATCCGAAATTTTTACGATATGGGTAGGCTTTCAAAATTGCACTGGTGCAAGGAATGAGAACTGAGACATAAACAAACTCTACTCTTGCGTAAATTGTGGTACGGTATGGGTAAGCTTTCATTGATAACAAAAATAGAGCAAACTTACTTCACATAATCTACATTTTTAGGAACATAATGACCAATGCATTTTCTTTATTTTGTCAAAACTCTACTCAGATCTCTATGCTTTTTTACTGCAGTACGTACATTTTGTTTCTTTTGGGAAAAACAGTGGGGATTGGTTTGTATCATTAAACTCACTGTTTAGGAACGAAGGCGGATCATGTTCCGGTCCTTCCGGAACGTGTGTTCCAAAGCATAATTCGGCAGAAAAGGCACTAACCGTTCCCAACTTTTTCCATGTCTTTTCTTCTTTCTTGAAAAAATTTTCCCCCAAAATACCAAATAAAAACAACAAAAGATTCAATTATGTTGTTTAGCATGCAAATAAAATATACGATCAATAATCATGTTGTTCAACATTACTCTGTTAACAATCTTAGTAGTTCGATATGTATTTTTGTTGGTAAAGTTTTTGTGCACAGATCCGGACGTATGTACACAGACTCTGGTGCACACGTCTCTAAATGTGTGCGCCAAAATATGGGAATTGAGCATCTTTTTTCACTAATGATTGGCACATCCCAATTTATATTGAGCATGTTGTTCTATTTCGTCGTTGTACGTAAAGTTTAGGAACACTATTTTCGAACACATCGCAGCGGTATTAGGAGCCATTCCATGTACATCGCGGGACTACATATATTGAATTTCTTTGGGCACAGTTTTGTCGGAAATTGTGTTCTAGTGTTGTGTTTCAAGCATTGCTCTTCGTCTGAAGGCTGAGCTTTCTTAGCATTTTAGTAGTAATTTTTTTATTTATTTACATATGTTTTATTGTTATTCGCTTATTGGTAAATTCGTCTAATGAAAAATGCAGAATTGTGTCAAGAAAGCCCAAGGATGTATGGGCAGTTCGTCTCACCATTGGTACTTACCTCATAGATGGAAAGTATTTCAAGCCCTTGGATATTGATGAATGACAGACATCAAACCCAGTACTTGTTTAATGAGATTGCTTCCAGAAGTTCTTTATGTGGTGACACCCTGCGGAGTTTCAATATGATCGTTATAAATCCGAGAAAGATTTATCCTTCATCGCGATTACTTCCATTTCTCTCAAAATTACTTTTTTTTGCGAATAGTTTCGCTTATGCTATCTTTTTAAGCATTCAACGTCACACTTAACTTTTGTTAGTATTCGGAACATCTGCGTAACTGTTTACAAATAAAATTAACACATTCAGTAATTAATTAACACGTAATCAGGAATACTAAATGGTGGGTACACGTCGTTAATGTAAAACATTGGATTATAGTAGTTTATAAGAGGATCAATACGTTATCGTATTGTCTTCTACACTCAGTTTGGATGGGGTATTATTTTCAGGGGATATGTTTTAGAGGGGGATAAGATAAGATGAGGTATTATTTTTGGAGGGAGAACCCACATTGATGTGATGTTTATGGAAGGGGGATAAAAAAGTAGATGGTTTGGATGAGGGATTAAACAGGGGATAACTTTTGAGTTGGTTTGAAACTTAAAATTACTTTTTGTTGCCAATTGCTTAGCTTTTACTATCTTTCTAAGCATTCAACGTCACACTAACATATTTATATTTGGAACATCTGCATAGCGCGGCGTTTGAGAATTCTGGCTTCTTAAGAGAGAATAATAGTTATATGATTATATCAAAAAATATTTCAACTTTCCAATTATGCCCTATCGAAAAGTGATTTGATTCATTGTACTTCAATTTAAGCACAACGGTAGTAATGAAATTTTATCAAATTTCTATAGTTGATTACTGAAAGTGGACATGCATTTTGGGACGCACCGAAATGAAACATGAGAATATCAAAATGGGACGGAGGGAGAGTAGCATGAAAGTCCCATACATGCATCAAATCCCATGCCGAAGCCAAAATTTGGCATCAAGAATGAATTACGTACATGAAAACTGATTGTGTTTGTCTTGCAATAACAAAAAAAACCCGCAAAATTAGATAATTTATTATGTACCACAAATACAGCGTATACAACATTAGACTTTTGAAGTTTGAATCAGAAAGAATCGTTTAACTACCTTTGTACACCATTTATACTCACAATTGAGTGCATTTGACATTAGATTCATAAGCTCTAGGTTTTTACAATTGGGTTGGTTGTAAGTCCAAATCCTAATGGAAAGAGTGGATCATAGTGTGGATCTCCATAATTCATCGGGAGCTGATTCACGTTCTTGAACCAAGTTCGAGGAAGTTTTCCAGTAAATCCGTAATCCCCGAAAAGAACGTCGGCCACGCCTTGCCCTTCTGTTCCCGGTAACCAAGCCGCAACGAAAGCGTCTATGTCGGAAAGATAGGGCTCGATCACGAGAGGTCGGCCGGAGACGAGTACGACGACACACTTGATATGCTTGCAAACGTTCTTGATTGTGCTCGGACCGGGTTTAGGGATTGTTAAGTTCAAATTGTCTCCATGGGTTTCGGCGTAAGGCGGCTCTCCCACGACAACAATGGCATAGGAGAAATCTTCCTTGGACTCCACGACCTCGGACGTGACATTTTCCTTAAACACAACTTGTGTGCTTGGGTCAATTGTAGATTTAATGGCATCCAAAATAGTGGTTCCTGCCCATTCATCAATGATAATGTCAAGATTATACTCCTATGTTTTTCTTATTTATACATTTTCTCCACACGAAAAAGATCCAAATTAATTAGTTCTTTTTAGATACAATTGTCAAAAATTATTTTTGAAAATAAAATAAACAATATAGAGGAATTTATACGATGTGATCCAGAGTAGTGATGATTAAACTCCAAGGAGTTTGCTCCCTCCTAATGTCTCAGGTTCGAAACTTCGTAAGTGCTATCAACTCCTTTGGGGCCAGTTCATACAGAGCTTTGCTCTAGCCTTTAAATGGGGCCCCAGCTAGTGAACGGTGGGATTGGTCTCCCAGGATTAGTCGAGGTGCACGAAAGTTAGCCCGAACACCTGGTTATAAAAAAAGAAAAAGAAAAAGTAGTGATGATAATGAAATGGAACATACCAACAGTGATGTTGTTGCCGCCTTGTCCTTGCCAGCTGATAGTCCAACCACCACACTGATAACCCAAATTGTTGGCATGACTTCCAACAACTAGGATTTTGGATGTCTTCTTGGGAAGAGGAAGCAAAGGAGTGTTTGGCTTCTTCCCATTCTTCAAAAGCACCATGGATTTCCTTACTGCTTCCCTTGCCAAATCCCTATGAGCCTGCGGTTCCTTAATACTTAGTTCTTTGTTATAAATAAATGAGGAATGAAATTAATCAAAATCATTGCAGAAAAAATTGGATAGCTGTGAAAATATATTGAAATGTGCATATTTGTTTAGTATCTTATTTGGCAAATTTTTGATTGGTGACTAACCTGGCATCCAAGATAGTTGGATAGGCTTAGATCAGCCATAGGATTCTCGAAAAGACCCATAGTGAACTTAACCCTCAAAATCCTAGTGACAGCGTCATCAATTCGGCTTACTGGAATGACATTCTTCTTGACTAACAAGGCCAAGTCTCCAATAAATTCTGTGTAGTTGTAAGGAACCATGACCTGCAAAAAAGGGTGTTAATTAGAAATTCATTCAAATATGATTTCAATTTTTTTTTTTTTGGGAGTGGAAAACAACCGATTACCATGTCAATACCGGCTAGAATTGAAGCTTGGACTGAGTATGTGTAGTTTGCATCCATTGGTGTGGTGATTTTGTCGAGTGCTTGATAATCAGAAATGATGAAACCCTGGTAATTAATTTATAACAACGAGCTAGTTCAGTTTGATAAAAATATTAAGTGATTATCGATCATTTAAGCTCGAACGAAAATTTTGATTACATAGAAAATACTTAATTAGGGTTTAGCTATACCTTAAATTGTAGGGTATCCTTGAGGTATTTGGTGAGGAGAAAGTAGTTAGCATGCATTTTAACACCATTCCAACTCGAATAAGATGCCATAATTGTTCCAATACCCTTGTGGATGGAGTCTAAATAGGCAGGCATGTGAATTTCCAACAATCCCTTCCAACTAATCACAGTGTTGTTTTCATTGATTCCCTTGACAGTCCCACCATCACCAACATAGTGTTTTGCACAACCCAAAACCTTCTCCCTTCAAATTACAGAAAAGTAAAATGTGATGAATATATGATAATGATGCAATAGAAGGAAACAAAATTAAATGAATTTAATTTGGAAGAATATATAGGGCTAGTAAACTTCCAATCAGGTATACCAGATGGGATTCCCATCAGAGACTCCTACAATTCTCTAATTTCTTAATCAAATTTTCATGACCCGAACCATCTAACGTGTTTAAAAAGTGTTTGTAAGGGCCCCAACGAGAAATCAGTGAAAAAAATACTGGGAAGGGCTTTATCCGATCAGTTTTTGATAAAAACTATATTGTACACATTTTTATCGAAAATTGATCGGATCAAGCTCTTCTTGGTATGTTTTTTTCACCCATTTCTCGCGGGAACACCTTTCAAACATATTGGACGGGTCGGCTCATGAAAATTTGATTGGAAAATTGGAGTCCCTGATGGAAATCTCATCAGGTATACCTGATGGGAAGTTTACTGTACATAGGACTTACTTTCCACCAACATAAGGTACACCCTTTGGTGAGTTCTCTGGGATTTCTCCTTGTAAACCATCTATGATACTCGTCATTTGTTGAACGATTGTATGATCTTCGCTATAGCTCTCGTAGCAACGACCCCATCTTGGATCTCTGCATACCTATTATACATTCAAGCGAGTAAGATATTAATGGAGGACAATTATATATACTTCATATAGACACAAATATCCAAGCACAAATGTTTCACGAGCCGTCTGATGCTAAAAAATATCCTAGTTAATGGATTTTATATAAGATCCACGTGCATAAATATATAGTTAAATAAAGTTAGGGATTATATGTTATACCGCAATGCATGGTGCAAAAGCATAAGGCACACCGGTAGCTCTAACTTCAAGAGCGGTTGCGGCACCAATCCTCTTCACTAATTCCGGGTCCCTGCAAAAAATTAAAAACTCCTCATTAATTATGAACCAATTACAATATATATATATATATATATATATATATATATATATATATATATATATATATATATATATATATATATATATATATATATATATATATATGAAGCCGGTTCTAGTCCGGGATCCGGACTTCCGGACCTCCATGATCCGAACATTTTTTTGACGATCCAAGCCGTCCAATGTGTTCAGAAGGTGTTTTCAAGGGTTCGCGCGAGAAATCTTAAAAAAAAAAAATACCGGGAAGGGCTTGATCCAAGCAGTTTTTCGCAAAACTATAAATATACAGTTTTTGCGAAAAACTACTTGGATCAAGCTCTTCCCGGTATTTTTTTTGAAGATTTCTTGTGTGGACCTTGGAAAACACCTTTTGAACACATTGGACGGCTCGGATTTTCCCAAAAGAATTTGCAACACAAAAAAAATACCCATTTTTTCTAGTCAGGGATCCCTGACTGGAACCGTGGGGATATATATATATATATATAAGCTTATGAGATCCTACCATAAAATTGCTTCAAAATTAAAATTGTGAAACTTGCCTGGTTGCTCCAAGGCCAATGTTATGCGGGAAAATTGTAGCATTGTACACATTGTTGTGTCCATGGACAGCATCAACTCCGTAAATCATCGGTATGCCGAGACGGTTAGAGAGAGCCCATTTTTGAAACTTGTTCACCATTTTAACCCAATCTTTTACAGTACCATTTGTTCGGGGCACGCTCCCTCCCCCGCTTAGTAGACTCCCAATCGAGTATTTTTTCATGACTTTGGCAGTAAGATTTACTCTTTCGAGTTGTGTCATCTGGCCAAATTTCTCTTCCAGCGTCATTCTCTTTAGGAGGTCCTCGACTCGGGACTCAACCGGCTGTTTAGGGTCTTGGTATATCGCGTAGCCTTTGATACGTTTTGCGTCCGTTGTATCAATACACACGCTTACGAGGACAAGAAGCCCGAGTAAGGGAATCCAAATCCTCGAAGCCATCGTCAATTTTTTTTTTCCCCTACCTTTTTTTAATCTGCGTAAAAAATGAATACGAAGAACTTTAATAGAGTACCCTAAACAAAACACAAGGTATTTTATACACAATAGGGAAATAACACCCTGTGTTTTGTTTTGTTATAATCCTAAATGAGTACTCTTATTATGACAAAGAAATGCTGAAAGTATGGATACTTATAGGGCCAAGAATTTCTATGTTTGGGTAAAAGCCTAAGTTGAGTAAAGCATAAAAGGACGGAGAGACATCAATTGTGAATAAGATTGAGAGAAACTCCGAAAATTATTCTAGACCCACTCAACGAGGTTAAGTGCCGGTTTCCCAAGGAGACTCAATAATTTTTCAAGAACACAAACGTCGTCGTTCTATCCGGATTATGACGGACCATGCCATGTCTTTATCTGTGTCATTCGGTGAGGATAATTGGCTAAAATGGTGGAATGCATATTGAGATTGATTTTGGATAACAAAAGGCCATATATCTATATATCTAGCCATCTACGTTGTAATTGACTGGTACCTTTTTTCTCGAGTAATAATGACTTTTAAACTATAATAATTAATTTAATTTTCAATTCAAGTTTGCTTAATCGGAACTTATTTGTAGTTAATCCTAAAAATGTCAAACATATTCAGATTGAACAGTAAATTTAAGGTGACTACATTCTTGTTTTTATTGTATTTTTATTTATTTATTCAGACTAAACATCCATCAGATGTATATCCCACAAAGTGTGGGGTATGAAGAACACAATTCTGGGTGTGGTATTGTGAATTTTAGTTAGTATTATTAATCCGGTGGCGAAATATATCCTATAAAAACACATATCTAGTCATTATTTGTAAGAACCCCTTGAGACCAATCATGGCCTTCGACATTGATAGGTTATCGCGGCTCTCTTGGCCTGATCCGCATAACGCCACAAATTAACATGCCAAAACTCAACAATCCGCAGCTATATTAATGCAAATTCAGAAAAGGACTGCCATGAAATTCCTTCAAAACAAACTAACTGGTAAGAAATTAATTGCAACAGCAAATCCTAAGAAAATTAGGCGAGGTCTTTTCTGGTTCTTTCACTTTTCCTGCATTCCCTTTATCCAGTTACAATAAGTATCAGAAGTGGTAGTAATGGAAAACAAAAACCTTCAGAAACCTACGTATCGGTCCTTTCAATAAAGGGTACACCATAGACTACAAGAGACGCATAATGCAACTCGGCCCTCATTTTGTACAAAAGGTGTGGTAGAAACATGGAACAAGATGAGCACCCAACGTACAATCTGCCATTTACATCATTTGTTGATGGAGATCAGCTGCCTGCTGTGCTAGTTCCACAACCATGGCTTCATCGAAGAACTTATTGATGCTCACATCTTCACTCATCCCCTGCCAAATATTAAACGCAAACAACTCAGCACTCTGATATGCGTTTCTTACACGTTATTTCAACAAATCCTTTCCATGTTTCACAGAAAACATCCATTTTGTAAGGGTATCCACTTTTGTGTTCTGGGAAAGTGCATTCTGGTGCATCTTGTGAAACATTATAACACAACATATTTTGTAGCAAAACTAATGTTTGCTACAACAGAAACACAGTAACCCTAAGGAAAAGGGAGAGAATAAGGACGTAAAAAGTAAATTTATACCTTTCTACGTCTAGTCTTCACCATAAACTCACGAGCTAGGTGTTGAATGGGTGCAGGCTCAAGTGGTCTTAAAACAATACTCTTGTCAAGAGGGTCACCAGGTACTATAGCCCAATGATCAAACACAGAGAGGCAGAACGCCTGTCCTTGGGTGTGATACCTCAGGTCTGTCTCGAAGCCAAATGATTCGATCACCGGTAAAAATGCCTGGAATTTCACAAACAAAAAATGAACAAAACACAAGTGCAATAGCTTTTGAACTTGTTATTCTAACAGGAACATTTAACTTTATAATCAAAACATAGACCATGATGACTCGTGGTCTTTCAGGTTTCCGAATGATTCAATTTAACTGGTAAGAAAAAAAGAATATGGCCACGTGAAGCGAAAACCCATGCTTTGATGTTCCACCTGATGTGGTAAAAATTTGTACCACCACCACCACCACCACCACCACCACCATCATCTCACCAATATTCTGGCAGTGGAGGGCATCCAAGCTATGAAATTGATGTCATCAGCTGTCATCAATTTCCTAGAGGACATGAGGTCGCTTATTGTAGGACCAATTTCAATGTAACATGAGTAGCCTAATTGTTATTTGGGAAATTATGCGTTGTAGGACCAATTTCAAAGTAACATGAGTAGCCTAATTGTTATTTGGGAAATTATGTGCATACCTTGACAATATAAGCCGGGGTTCCGGGTTGAGGAACATCGGCCGTGACATGTCCACGCCTGCGCGACAATACTGTGTAGATTGCGGAGACACAATCTATAGGTGTTTGTATCTGAAACAGCAATAAAACATTACTAAGTTATATCATCGACCACATAGTTAAATAATAAACTACACGCAGGAAACATGCCTTCTGCAAGCCGTAGCAATTTACAAGACCCATTGTGTCCAAAAAACCCTTCCGGGAAAAAGAAATCGTTGAGGTTTGTACATGTGAAAGTTCAATATCTTTTGCCAATTCAATAACTACCGATTTAAACAAAGTTCTGTTCAGCTGATGCCTAATAAATAGGTACAACAAGCTTCAGGAAAGAAGATAAATGGGCCACAAGGCAAATTGAAAGACGAAGAATATCCTGCGATTTTAAATTCTCAAGCGCCTTATCTAAGTCACTAGTATGGGTTTTCTTAAGGTGTCTAAATGCACCTTACTGATCAAAATTTATAGTTGGGATTACTTACCTCAACATAGTATACTGGCTCCATAAGCCGTGGTGTTGCCATAAGGAATGCCGAATAAGCCACCCGTCGAGCTGTTGGAATGATCTGACCACTACCCCGATGCAACGGCTCCGGTGCAATCTTCGCATCAACTATTTTGAACTTAACATTTCTTATAGGTTCGTCGCAAAGGGGACCTTCTCTGGCACCCCACTGAAATCTGCTCAGAATAATCTTTTATTAAAATCAGAAAAATCACAACAATGAAACAGACAGGGAGTTAACGAAGTGTACCCTTGTACAATGGAATCCTTAACTGCATTCAGCAATGTCTTGTCAACTTCACTTGAAAGTGTGTCATCTAACAGGATGTTAGGTCCCTACATAAATTACAATTCAGATTACAATGCGGAGAACAAACTTGGGGTGAGGAAAACAATACTCTAATTTGAAAAACATTTCAAGGTTCAAAAAGGAAAACACGACAACACTTGTGCATAATTTAACTGAACATTGTGATTATGTTTCTGAAGGGCGCAACCATGTAAAGCATATATTTACCTGCTTATCAGGTCCAAAAGCCCAGATCCCACGTGCCGCGAGCAAATCCCAGTCATATTTTTCCTGGAAAAAGTTACCAATTTTTTTTCGGGGCCAATCAAGGCTTACGACACCATTCTCAATGTCTTCAGCGAGTCCTCTCTCCAATGGTTCAGCAATCTAGAAGATAAAATTCATATGGTCATACAGCAAGACCCTAGAAAATTGAATAGTCTCCACAGAAACAAATCAACATAAACTTCCATACCATGGTTATTTTGTTTCTCTTGTTAGGCGTTTCAGCAAAACATTTCATCGATGACGACTCCACAACAGTTTCACAAAATGAGACAACTGGATCTGCCACCTACGATACATCATACAACGTCATGGGCATCAATGAAAACAACACCTACACAGTACACACAAACCAGGGGATTAATGGAAGCAAAAGTGCAAGATAAAGGCTCAGTTCGAAGATACCTTGACTTCCACTTCTGAATAAAGCTCCCTGAGGTCTTTCATGATGGAATCCAAGTATAACTCGCCAGTACCTAGAATAGTGTGCTCTCCTGACTCCTCAACTTTAGTTATGGCTAGAGGATAACTCTTACTGATCTTCCTCAAACCCTCCACCATTTTGGGCAGCTCGCTTGGATTTAGAGGCTCGGTAGCTGTTTTCACGACAGGAAGAGTATTGAACTGAAGGGGCCGGAAAATATACACGTCCTCATCGTAATCCACATTACAAAGTGTGGCAGTTTTCATAATCGAAGCATCTACACCTTCAATAAGAACCCAAGAACCAGGTGGAGCCTTGCTTATGGGTATCCTATAACGAGCTTGATATACCCATAATTTCGTTACTTCTTTTACCGTCATGTCCTCCTCATCATCCGGTGAATAGCCTTCTCCCAGGACTCGTATAGTCTGCCCCGTCTGGATTTCACCACTATAAACCCTACCAAAAGCATCGAAAACACTGCAGTCGGATTTAGGATACAATTTAGTAACATTGACCATCAGGGGGCCAGAAGGATCACATTCTTCCATGGCCTTGCGAATAGAAGAATCCATAGGGCCCGTATAAATATGTTCAACCTTCCTACTTGCAGCTTCTTGTGCTGAAGGAATATGATGAACTAGCATATCAGTAAATCCAGTCGCGGAGCCAAAAACTGAACTACAAGCCAACCTAAGCAAAGGCCTAACATTTAATTTGTAAGATGCATTGCTGAGAGTCACACCAAGTTCCGCAAGAGTTGTCTCCACACTCTTCTTATGCTCTCCTATTACTTGGCTGTATATTTTGTAGAGTGGTTCTAACACAAACTGGACAAATGATCTTTCTGCACCACTTGCAGGTTGTTTCTTCATAAAAACTCTGGCATCAGGATCGAAGTAGTAATCGCCCCAAAGGCGGGACGCAAATTTAGTTGCATCAAATGGTATACCATGGAGTTTGACATATAGTTTAGCAAATGATTGCAACGTGAAAGACCATCCTGCACTAGCACTTGCAAAACAAACATTTCCAACAGCCGGATCAATTAGTTGGACATTCCCTGCAGTTGAAGATGCAGTAGAGATGTGGTTATTGATGACTTCAATTGTATGCCTGATCTTATGGTAGGCATCCTTGGGGGGTAATTTAAGTTCAGTGATCAGTCTGTCAACCTAAGAAAAAAATAAAAATAAATAACGAACTCAACCTAAGAAATTGACAAATACAAGGTGAAGACATAGTAACAAGAGCCAATTGAAGTTTAACAATGAAAAAACAAGATGGTGATTTCGGGTAGGATCAAAGGAACTGATCGCCAAAAAAAGATCAAATTACCTTATTAAGCACAACTACAATAGGAAGTCTCTCTTGAATGGCATGACGTATGGCCCTCTCCGTATTAACCTGATGAAGAAAGAAATAATAAACAAGTCAAGCCAAGCAGATGCCACATTCACACTCAACGAAGCCAATGGGAGCAAACCAGACATGGCTCCCTGTAATGGATTTGGTTGCCAACAGCCAATGGGCACCCTGAAAACTATACATGTAGTTGGATGTGAAGGGTTACAAATCGTACATGCTTGCCTAGGTAACAAAACAGGGATCAAAAAAAAAAAAAAATCAAAATGAATTATCCTCATAGCAGGAACTGAATTTTTAGTTTAGCATCTTTTCTACGTTCTTTTCAGTTTTGAAAATGACAATGACAATGTTGGGAACTCTACAGATTAGAAACAAATAAATCTGTTGGATCCTTTATCTTTATTTTTGTTTCACATACTCCAAACACTTGAAAGCAATTCACACAAGAACTTCATGCAATTTGACTATTGATGACTAAAACGAATAATTACAAGCATTCGACACATTGTAAGTTGTAACACTTGATAGGAAAACAACTTATCTAGAAGGCTACAAAGAAGAAGAGCAGGGAGCACCATCTAATTTATCACATTACTAAAGGTGAATGAAAGGAAGCCATAACAGCATGCACACACTACAAGTGCATTTCCAATGACCATTTCGAAAATGCACAAGATTAATCCTTCTTCCCACCAGTTGGCGATGAATCAACAGGAAATCTACACAAGGACAGAGAACCACATGTGCACAATTTGCTAATACCACAATGACAACTAGGGAAAAGTTCCCAGTATTAAGCACAGTTCTCAAGGAAAAACAGTGAGTTATAGGAAAGAGAGAAACCCAAACCCAATTCTAGTAAGAGCGACTTCAAAGATAAAACTACGTGAAAATGCTTTTCTACAAAAAAACTGAAGCAACTAAGTTGCGATGTGAGATAATTACCATTACTCCTTCAGCAGCGTCAACAATCAAGACAGCACCATCAGCAAGCCTGAGAGCTGCAGTCATTTCATCAGAGAAGTTGGCATGACCAGGAGTGTCCATGATATTACACAGGTACGATTTTGAATTGCTATCCTCAAGAACAAGTGACATAGGAACTGCCTTGATGGATATTTTTCTCTCTTGCTCATCTATCCGTGTATCGGTGTACCTCATATGCTTCTCACTATTTTGATCAAACGTCGAAATGTGGTGGGTCTGTTCAACCAACATGTCCATGAAAAGAGTCTTCCCGTGGTGTATGTGTCCTACTAAGGCAACATTGCGAACCAAAGAAGGGTTTGACATAAGACCCAAAAGAAATTGGGTTGACACATAAGTAGATGAATCCTTAACACCCAACTCAAACTTTATATTCCTGACTGGTTTAATAATGGGTTGTTCGAGGGGCTGCTCGTCCTCATCCATAACCAATGTTTCAACTTCTTCCCCATAAACCTCTTCTGCAGTGGGATAATACTTTTTGTCCTCTGCAAGGACAATTTGGTTATCCATATCAACATCATTAGTGGTAGTCATCCACCCATTGGAGACACCACCCGGTCCATCCTCACCATCGGATGCATCTTCCTCATCAGTAGGCTTGTCAGGGAGGTCTTCATCTTCTGCTTCCACCCCATCACTCTCCTGATCAGACTCTATTTCCGGTCCGATATAGTTCCCGAATTCATCGTATAAGCTTTCATCCATGGTTACTTTCAAATCTGTGCCAACAAACGACCAATTAACATCTTACTTCAGGCAACAAAATTAAGCGACTCACTTATGCCTCATTTGTTCCAGTGAGAAAACATTTTCGAAGAAAATCACTTGAAAAATTCAAACCCAAATGGTTTTTTAGTATTTCGTTACTACCCTGAAAATGATAGTGCCAGTGGCTCTCGTAGTGATGGTGGGTGTCGGGTGTTGGACAAAACAGTGGCGGAGGTGATCGGGGTGGTGCTTCTTGTTGAGTGGTGTTGTGTGCTGGTGTGGTAGGACTTTCGATTAAAAAAACATACTCCTACTCATTTCCCACCAAGTTCAACTCCCTGTTCACAGCAGAACCCATTTTACTCGGACTCTTAGTTTCAGCCACACCAAACAGTAGAAAACAGATAAAATGTTTTGCGCAAAATGCTATCTACCGAAACAAACGGAGCACAAGCAAATCACTTAAATGTATATGAACGTAATTTAGCAAATGAAAAGATTAATTAACATGAATCATGTAAGGGTAAAAAAATTCATTGCACACGCAATAAAATCAATCAATCTAACCTTAAAAGTAGGGGTGATAAACAAGCCGAACGAGCTGCGCAGTTAGTTGTTCAAGCTTGGTTATAATATTTAATGAGCTTAAAAGCTCAGCTTGTCTATGAGACAAGCTGATCTCAAATGAGCTTTAATCGAGCCGAACACGAGCCAATCTCGAGTAGCTTCCATCTTTTATACATCATAAGATGAACGAATTGGGTATTAGCTTTTTGAACATGGTTTCAAAGCTTACCGAGCTTCAAAAAATGTTCAAGCTTGGTTTGGTTATGAAACAAACCAATCTTCAACGAGCTTTTAACGAATGAAAACGAGCTCAAACTTGAGTAGCTTGATTCGTTTGTGAGCCCTACTTAAAAGGTGATGGAGGACCTAAATCTACCCAAACATTAAAGGTTAAAAACCGACATTTCCGAAAGCACTTTAATTTCTGTAATTCTGTTTGGTTGAGATTTTTTTTTTGTTTTGATTCAATGTTTGGTTGAGATTGAATGCCCCCAGTGTCTTAAGGTTTATCCAATGATTTAGAACTCGGACTTGGATGGAAAATGACAACTGCCACGCAATGCCAACTCCTCTAGTAGCTGTAAATTCACTCTCCGACTACAATCAAAAACCAAAAAAACAACAATAAACCCTAAACCTAAAAGGCCACAACTCCGGCTGCTCCACTAACGGATTGTCTTTCGAAACTGAAGAAGAACTTCTAACCCTAGAGAAGTTCAAGACTCGCGAGAAGGAGTTACAAAACAGAGAGAGAGAGGGAGAGAGCATACCTTCTACGTTACAGGCGGTGAAGTGGCGGAGGAGGTGCTGGCAACGCGAAAAACTGTGATGGGAGAGAGAGAGAGAGAGAGAGAGAGAGAGAGAGAGAGAGAGGAGTTGAGCGAGTGCAATCTGAAGTGTACGGCGCCGACCACCGCCGGAGAGAGAGAGAGCGTCAAGACCGACGAGAGAGACTGTGAAAGAGCGCTTACGTCTAATTGACTAATTTGCACCAGTTTACAGATGGACGGCTAAGATTTTAGACTCTACCGTGGTACGTCGGTTCGCCGATTTTGTTTGCGGAGGAGACCGAGGAATTTTTCAGTACCGAGTGACTGGGTGCCACGTAGGGTCTAATGTGGTACCCGCAATGCTTTATCTCAGCCGCTCATAAAAAAATCAATTGTTCGAATTTTAACTAAAACCCTTTAATCATGATGATCAAAGCTATTGATTTTATTTTTCTTATTGATTATAATCATGATGATCGAGAACATAAATTTTGTTTTCCTTATTGATTATATGACCATTCTCGTAAAAAATTGGCTTGCATTTTTACATGCGGACTACTTACCCATCACTTATTTGGTAAAATACTGCACTTAAAAAGTAAAACCAATGGATGAAGAAATTTACACAGATCATGATAGTCTCTAGTAAGGTTTTTTTTTTTTTTTTTTTTTTTCCACATTTGTTGCGTTAATGACTTCTCCTTAGAAAATCCCACTTCGTCGTGCGGTTAGGATTTTTTTCTCCATTAAATGAACTTCCATAAATTTGTTGACATGATTTTATGAAAATGAAATTTAAATATTTAAAAGGGGAAACATTCATAGTTAGCATCCTTCCCGAGTTCAAAGGTCTTTGAGACGGTGGTAGTGGTAGCAAGAAGGTATCACTAATTGATGATTGATGTATCAGATTTGGGAGCAAACAGCAGAGGGACGAGTAGTCGGAGCATATTTGTTGAGAGAGAGCGCACCGGTTATAGGAGTGCGGAGTCGTGGATATTAGTTTGTAATCGTGGGTGATATTGAGGTGGGGTTTGGCTAAAGTAGTTCATGCTACTTCTAATTTTTTGCTTATTTGAGAGAAAAAGCCACAAACAAAAAGTTTGCTAGTTCGGCCTAAAATGGGCTTTTCTTTTTTCTTATGAATTTTAGTTACTTTTTTGGCCTAAAAAGTTTCCAAAAGTTTGCTAGTTTGGCCTAAAAATGACTTTTCTTTTGGAAACTTTTTAAGCCAAACCTTCCATCTTTTCTGGGCTTTTTTAAACCCAAAAAAGCCACAAATAGCAAAAACTTTTTAAGCCAAACTTCCACGAGTGACAAAAAGTGTGACGAGTGGCAATCTTCATGGTCGGTGATGTAAGTGGCTCGGAACATGAGCCATTTTTGTTTGATAAACTCATAAAAAAAAAAAAAGTATTTGATAAAAACTAGTCTCAACTATTAGTTTAAGGCAAACTAGTCTAGACCGGGATCCCTAAGTCCGGGACTCATAGTCCCGGATTAAATTTTCATAATCCGAACCATCCAATGTGTTTAAAACGTGTGTTTAAGGGTCCCCGCAAGAAATCATCAAAAAAAAAAAAAAAAAAAATACCGGGAAGGGCTTGATCCAAACAGTTTTTTCACAAAACTGTATATGTACAGTTTTTTTGAAAAACTGCTCGGATGAAAATCTTCCCGGTAATTTTTTTTTGATGATTTATCGCGTGGACCCTTAAAAACATGTTTTAAACACATTGGACGGTTCGGATTATGCAAAAATAACTTTTAAAATCTTCAAAACACCCAAAAACCTTCAATCCGGGATCCTTGACTGGATCACCGGTGTGTGTGTGTGTGTATATATATACATCTCAAAAATTATTATTATCATTATTTTTTTTACAGGTATAAACATCTACAATTACTCTAAATTTATTGTTTACAGTTTTATGTACACTTAAACATATTGATATTCGAGAAAGTTTTTTTTTGTGAATAATTCGTATTAATTACCTCTAGTATTTATAAAATGTGTGTTAAAACAATAAAATTCTTTTTCTTTTAGCATTCTACGAGAAATATCAACGGAAATCTGCCCAAAGGTGGAAAAATGGAAATTTGCCACCAAAGGTTAAGAAAAATGAGTTAGAAAGAACGAAAGAAAGAATGTTTTCTTTGCCTATGCATGAAGTGACCTACTCTACGTGCCCAGTTCTCCAAAAGCGTAACCTTTAAAAGGGAGGGAATGTTTTGACAACAAAAGGTCCAAAACCAAAGAATGAATGAAAAGAAAAGGTATATCTAATTTGCAAGACATTGGAAAGAAAGCAAAGAAGCCCTCACGAAATGGACATATCTAATTCCAACAATTTTTTGGACCCTCTCCCTATATGTATATATATGCACGTCTCTCTCTCTCTCTCCAAATTATCCTAGCCAAGAAAAACCAATCAGAGAAATTAAGAAAGGTTAATTTAATTAAGATGAACCAAAAGCCGAAACCTGCTGCATCATCAGGTCGGGAGTATGTAGATTTGGATCCAGATACGCAATTAGTAGAGGAAGATGATTGTGACACACTCCTCGTCTATTTGCCGGGTTTGTTTTCTCTATACTTCCTTTCCCAAAGTTTAGGTCTGTCGTTTAATTAAATTTATTATGAATAAATATATATAAAGTAATTTTATGGGATGAAAAATACTACATTATCGATGCAACAACCAAAAAAAAGTATTAATAATACCCGTCTCCCACCGTGAGTTGTTCAATGAATATGTCCCTTGGCTTTAGAGCCAACTTGATGTTTTAAATCTTAGTAGACAAATAAACTATCTAGTGTATGAATAATGTTATATGAGACGTTTATTAGTCAATTGATTGTGACGCTGTGCACACAACTTTTAACACAAAATTGTGGGGACAACTATATGTTTCTTCAATGCATAAGGTCACATGGATAAAATGGTTCCGGACATAATTTGTTCGTAGTTCGTATTTTTTATATTGTGTGTATAGACTTTGCGATTTTATAAACCCACGCAGCGAATATGATGTACTGATTGGACATTTAAGATGCAAATGTGGTCCCATGGCATTTTGTGACGAATTATCTCTGTGGACATTTGCAGGTCATGTATTTGGTCAGCTGACCCCATTAAATTTACGATTATATGTTCAAATCTAGTGTTTTTTTTTTTTTTTAAAACAAAGGTCGGAAGGAAGAATTTATTTTGCAAATTGAGAATTTAAATTCAGAAACCGTTATGTGAGATGAATTTTGAAAGAATTTATCAAGAAAAGAAAGAGAATCGCAGTAATATGTTCTCTTTTCTTTCTTCTATGTTTTTTTTAGTAATCAACCATTTCATTAGAAACCAAAGAAAGAATCATCAAGAGGTACAAGAAACTAAGGCAAAAGCCTAAGTAAGAAACATCCAATACTGAGAAAACTAAAGCCTATACAATAGGAAAAGCCTAGAAAGAAATGTGCCAATTCTAGCAGAGTTGGGAAGATAAAGAGGTATGCCTAATATTCCTGCTTTGGGAAGCTTTGACCCTAATTTCAAATTTGATCTGCTTAATAATAGATGAAGGAGGCCTTTGAATGCCTCTAAAGATTCTACAATTTCTCTCTAGCCAAACAAAATAATGTTTGCAGCAAAAAGCATGCACGGAAAAGGAAAACCCTTCCCTTTGAAATTAGTGTAGAACCATGCAACCGTCTAAAACCACATAGTAGGATCAAGGGGAATGCAGCAAAGATTAGCAATAGAAGCCCACAATCCTGACTGGAAAAAGAACACTAAAAAAGAAGATGCCCCAGAGGTTTAGGAAATCTATCACAGAGAAAACAAATAGGGCTAGCAATGACTCCATCCATGAAGTTGCCATTGGCTCTTTAGCTGCCTCTAACAACCATCTACAGAATAAAATAAAAGTATGCATGGGAAATTTTTTTTTGAGAACCAAACAATATTGGTTTCTCTTGGGCCCTGTTTGATGGTGGTAGAGGAGTGGACTGGATTGTGAGTGTACTGGGTCCTCTATATGGTTCTTTTGTTTGGATTTTGGTTAGGAAATTGGAATAAACACTGAACTAGTAGAGGCTCAAAATGTGGGTTATATGAATAATCAGTCCAATCCAAATCTCTGTGGTGCAAAAGACCATAATACCCCGACCTTTTTACTTGTTACGACATAAATAAAAAATATTTGTTTGAGAGTTTAACGAAATTTTATCCCTTTTTGTTGCCTCCTTTTAATTGGTCAATTAATAAAAAGAGTTCTCTGTTTCTTCCTTTTTGTGAGTAGCTCATGAGAATTAAAAAGAATAAAAGAAAAAGTTAAATATTTTTTAGTACATCATATTTTTTTCCTCTTATATATAAATAGATATAAATTTATTACTAAAAAATTATTTAGTAACAAACAAACTACAAAATGAGTAATGGCAATAAGAAAATAATTATTAAAACATAAATGCTAAAAAAGGGGGAAAAATTAGGGGCAAATTTGACATTGTCACTATATAACCTTAATCTGATATTCTAGTCCGAAGCAAATCATACAAGTTATTACTAATCTGTGATCCTAATCTAGAGTAAATCAAACAAAGGGGTATATATCTCTTCACTATTTTATACCTTTTCATTACCAAGTCCAATCTCAATCCCCCGTACTAAGAATCTCCTAAAAACTAGTACCAGACCGTTACCAAACATGGCTTTATATCTCCTAGACAAATGATCCATTTAGAGACTTCCAAATTGAAATCTATTTTGATATAGAAAGGGATAACACCAATTGATGTGAACAACTTTTGAAGCTCCGTCACAAAAGTGATTTCCAATATTGTCCTTATAAAAAACCTATATTTCACATTTGTTTTAACAATAACATTAATTAACCATTAGGACAAAATAGTACAATCACTTGAACTCAACTACCCACCAAAAATAAACTATCCACCCATACAAAATAACTATCCACTTCCTTCTCCCTCTCCAGATTTGCACTTGCACACACAAAGTGTGAAGCGAAGTCCCACATCGCCTGGTTACCAAAGTAATATGAAATATATAAGCGTGAGGGCACCCTCACTTCATAAGCTAGCTTTTGGGGTTGAGTTCTACCCAAGACCGTGTAACATGGTATCAGAGCTGGGTACCAGAGATGGGTAGGGTGCGTGTCCATGGCCTGCACGCGGCAGGTGCTGCCGAGTGAGCACGCTGCGCGTGAGGGAGGGTGTGAAGCGAAGTCCCACATTGCCTGGTTACCAAAGTAATATGAAATATATAAGCGTGAGGGCACCCTCACTTCATAAGCTAGCTTTTGGGGTTGAGTTCTACCCAAGACTGTGTAACAGTATGTGCCTTGGCCTCTCGTACATAGCAAAGAAACGTGGTATGTAGTGGCTCTACATAAGTTACAAATCGAAACCAAATGCGCTTGCTGGCTTCAAAATCGACATTCTACAACCGCAACAAATTTGGCTCGAACTTAGACTAATTATAACGTGAGCCTCTCTCAAAATCACTCATCACAAAATAGACGAGATCCGATGCGAATCATGCTAGGTATAAAATCCGGGGTAAGTATCAGTTTTATCATGTCAACTAATGCAATGGGGTTATTGTACAGATTTCAAAAAGGAGGAAGTCAGGCTTCAACTGAACACAGCTCGAACCCTACAGATCACAGGAGAACGCCCGCTTGCCAATAACAAATGGCTTCGTCTTGAACGAGAGTATCCGGTTTCAACGAACTGTGACACTAATAATATCACTGCAAAGCTTGAGAACGGCATTCTATATATCAGACAGCCGAAATTAGTCCCGTCTCCAGCGGTTAAAGGAGAAAAAGGAAAGCCAGCCAGTGAACCTCCAAAACCAGTTAGTGAAGCCCAAAAGCCTGATCAGATGCCCAAAAAAGATCAGGCACGGCCTCAAAAGCCAACTAGTGAATCCCAAAAGCCTGATCAGAAGCCTGCAAATGATCAGGCGCGGCCTCAAAAGCCAACTAGTGAATCCCAAAAGCCTGATCACAAGCCTGCAAATGATCAGCCGCGGCCTCAAAAGCCAATTAGTGAATCCCAAAAGCCTGATCAGAAGCCTGCAAATGATCAGCCGCGGCCTCTAAATACTAATGATCAAGAAACCAGATCAATGGTTGATATGTCTAAGGAGAAAGAAGGGAAGAAAAGTGAATCCGTGGATGCTGCAAGGGTTGATAAAGGACATTCGGGGAGAGAGAAAGGTGAGGCAGGGGGGAAGAGCAATGGGGTTGATGAAGATGGGAAAGGGAAGGTGGGGCAAACAAGTGAGGGACAAGAGAGCTGCGGTTGGACTGGTAGTGGCAGGTCGCCATTGGCGATGTTAGGGAAGAAGCCAATGGGGATGGTGGTGAACTTGGTTGTGGGTATCTTGTTGGTTCTTGTGATTGGGATGTATGTTACAAACTGGATGAAGTCTTTGTCGTGGCATAAGGAAAGTGAATCTTGACATGTGGTTTGGAGACAGTGTTGTATTTGGCATATATAAATGGCATGTGTTTGTCACCTAATGAAGTGAATAAAAAGGAGATTCAATTCCCTCAACTGTTTGCAATTGGGTCTATCTGTATACCTTAAATACAATATTACAAATGAAATGGGAGTAAGATTAATGATACTGCATGAAATTGGGGAATGGTACTGTGCCGGCACTTAAAGGTGCTTTGGAGGTTCTGGGTTTGACAAGTGTTCGACCAGCATCGACAACCTTATACTATTCTAAGTTTTTAACCCACTAAAAAACGAAAAACGATCAATGAAAGTGGATGTAATTACGACTACTACCGTAATAACTAAATGGGATTTGCATGAATGACGCCAAACCCTATACATCCTATTAAAAGGACAACTCTGTGTCCATGAATATGCTATGTAGAGGCCAGGGTGCTACCGAGAGCACCCTTACCCTTTCAATACTCTTTCAAGACTCCGGGTCTGTTGAAATTAGAACATATTTTGTTATAACAGTTAGCCATGCCTTGCAGTACCCAAAGAAATCTTGCTTAATACATTAGATAAATCAGAAGGCAGTAAAGGGGATCTACTCCAGTTAAGAGTAGAAATCTCAAAAGAGAACTTTGTTTAACACAACTCCAACACGACAAGTCTCTTTATTTACCCAAAAAAACACGTCAAGTCTCCAACTGTTATATATCTCCAAGTGATTTTTAGAAAAAAAGATGTACAAATCAAGTTGAAACTAGAAGTCGGCAATATTAACCTTTTTTAGAAAACAACGAAAGCAGCAGATGAATTAGTTAACCTTGTCATTAGGGAACTCCAAGCTTACAGCAACCCACTTGCAGTCGTCAATGGGAAGCAGCACAATACCCTTTGGGAATGTGATTTTGGGAATGCTTGTGTACACTCTAACCTTGTTGCAGAGCAAGTAACTCTTCACCTCCACATTCTTCTCGATCTTTGAATCAGTGATCGCCAGAGTCGATGATTTAGGCAGCGACTCTAATGATGAAGCTGATTTCCCACTTCCAGTAGTGTCTTCCACCTTCAGTAATGCTGGAGATTCAATGGTACTTCCGGACACATTGGCAGTGGAAACCACTTCTTCGTCTGTCAGAAACATGAATGACTCGTACATAAACAATGGGGAAATTTTTTGGTGATTTCTATTTTAAGTAAGGTTTTGACATGTAGGTAGATATGTTTTGACGACATATAAGACACAAAAAAGTGATACGGAATAGGAAAACAGATGCCACCTTTAATTTGCTTTGCTTGTGGCTCAAACTCTTTTGAAGGATCTGAGCTAAGTAAGCATTTGCGCATTTCTTCTGCTAAGGAAACTCCTGAAGTAAGACCACCACACCTGGTTGATTTACCTTAACCAAGAAGTAAATTTGAACTTGTCAAAGAATTGTTGTTTTTCCCAAGATACAGCTAAGTAATGAATTCAATGCAGGACTAGACCAGGGTCAATCCCATAAATTGGTTCCGCCATGACACCTACACACACATAGACACAGTTGCAACTAATAATCCATGAATCTAGCAGCTTCTACATTTTGAAACTACTTTGCATTACGTAATTATAATCACCTTATTTTAGGGAAGAATCAATAACACCAAGAAACACACAAACTCACAATACAACACAATGTGCAAGCAAAAGCAATGTTCATGGGGACTCAAACAAGAGCCCCAAGCCCAACCAAAAACCAAATGTTTAGGGGCTCTTACCTTTTCTCTCGAGGTCGAGGGAGACATGGGAAGAAAAGAAAGCAATATTCTCATAAAATTACCACACGAATCAGTAAGATTAACATCACATTTTTTTCTTGCCATAACTATGGCAGATCTTCAATCTATATAGTTACTGGCCGGAATATATGACCGATGCTAAACAAAATAGACAGTTCTATAGAAAGGCAAAGATCAGATAGCTCATCCGATTCATGAAGTATGAACATGTAACATGATGAAAATTCTGTATGACGTGCATTCAAAACCAGTAGCATAGATATTTACAAGGTACAGGGACTTACGCTCCACAAAAGCAGTGTAAGCAACGTTTGCAGCATTTTGCTCTGCCATTTTGTGTGACTTCGCCCCTTTCCCATGGAAAATTTCTCCTTCTACTTCCACAGTGGAAAAGAAGGTTAGCATATGAGGCGGACCACATTTTTCCGTTTTATACTCTGGTAGGGAAAAACCTTCACTCTGAGCTAACTCTTGCAAGAGATTCTTGTATAATCGTGTGTCAATCTGCACTCATTGCATACTAGCCATAGTCAGTTCAGATGTAAATCACATCCATATACTCCTAAAGAGTAGACTGTAACTATACCACTCTCCCCTTCCGCATGGTCCACTCGCCAAAAAAAAAATTAACAAAAAAAAAAAAAAAGAAAAAGAAAAAAGGGAAAGTTTGTAATGAGTTAATGGTAAACTTGCCACTTGAAAGGAATCCAAGGAGAATGACATCAAAGCAACCTTTGCAGCACCATGTTCTGCTTCCTTTAACGTTCTAAAGTGCCCTGGACTGTCAAAGGATTGCCCGTCAATGGTAACTGTTGCCTGGAATTGAAGAGCATGAGGTGGGCCTTCACTTATACTAGAGTAGAAAGGTGGAGCAAGATTTTTGCTCTGAGCATAATTCTGCAGCTGCATCTTGTACTGATGTTTAACTGTAAATTATAATCATCTGGCAAGTGTAAGATGCAATTTGTGACGGAATCGGAATGCAAGTACATATGTGATGTACATACATAAACACATCAATGGTTGAAAATTTATTACCATACCAAGTTTTACATCTGAAGCATTTGAATGGATTTTCGGGCTCATATGTGTTTCTTCAGTCTCAGACCCTTCAGCAATGGGTTTGACATCTACAATAAAGTGAAGAGGATAGATGCTATTGAGATGCATACATTATAGACCGGAACATGAAAAATAATCAGGATCGGCAGAGATCTCATCCAAGTAGTATCACATATACGTTTCTCATTCCACGGAGAGAGAACTAAAATACAATCACATACAGTAAAATAAAGCAAAATTGGATCGCTACAGATCGAGAACCAAAGAGAATGGGCATCCAAAGAAATTATTGATTTGCAACAGTATGTAGAAAGAGGTAGGAAGGAAGGAAGTGACCAGCAGCAGCAGAAGCAGAAGCGAAGTGGAGGAAGGCGAGCGTAGCGGCTTCGTTGAGAGCGTGTTTGGAGGATGTAGAGATGGAGGGAGAGTCGAAGGAGACGCCATTGACGGAGACGGATGCTCTGAAATGTGGGCTGTGGTCTGGGCCGTCTTTAATGCAACAGTACTTTGGTAACCCGAATTTCTTCCTCTGGCACATCTCTTGCAGCTTCATCTTGTACATTTTGAGGGACAATTTGGGAGGAGTACTGCATGGATCGATGAATGAATGGGTTGATGCCAGTATATATATATACATATATGGAGCCGTTTGCATGTGTGATGTGTGGAGAGACTGAGAGAGAGGCATGCTATTCGCGCTGGCTGGCTGGACTGGGTAAACAAAACTAGTACTGTAGTAAAATATTCTTGTGATCAAGGAGCCGTTTGCTTTGTTATAACTTACTTTATTTAACTTATTTCTTTAAAAACATTGTTGAATAATATATTCAGTATTAGTGACTCTTTATTACTCACTTATTTGGTAGCTTTTCTTTAACTTATTTACTAGCTAAAAAAATTAGAGTATTTTAAGTTTCAATTTGTG
Source organism: Vaccinium darrowii (assembly GCA_020921065.1). NCBI lineage: Eukaryota > Viridiplantae > Streptophyta > Magnoliopsida > Ericales > Ericaceae > Vaccinium > Vaccinium darrowii. Next base: position 26,030,866 of record CM037162.1, on the reverse strand, counting down.
TATATATATATATATATATACGCCAATTATCCGGTCCAAGATCTCGGACTAGAGGTTTTTTGATGTTTTGAAGGTTTTAAAACATGTTTTTGCATGATCTAAACCGTCCAATGTATTTAAAAAGTGTTCTTAAGGGTCCCCGCGAGAAATCGTAAAAAAAAAAACCCGAAAAGGCTTGATCCGAGCAGTTTTTCACAAAAACTGCTTAGATGAAGCCCTTTCCGATATTTTTTTGGATGATTTCTTGCAGGGACCTTTGAAAACACGTTTTAAACACATTGGATGGTTCGGATCATAAAAATTTGATCCGAAACTATGAGTCCTGAACTTAGGATCCCGGACTAGATAATTCCTCATATATATATATATATATATATATATAGGATCAACTTCTAATGAGGGATTCCTCATTTTAAATAAAATGAGAACCTCATGCTTTCCGACCAAATTTCGACGATCCGAACCATTAGATGTGTTTAAAAAGTGTTTTTAAGGTCCACCGTGAGGATTCATCCAAAAAAATACTCGTAAGGGCTTCATCCGATCATTTTTTGTTAAAAACGCTATATATAACATTTTTAACAAAAACTGATCGGATGAAGCCCTTACGGGTATTTTTTTTGGACGAATCCTCGCGGTGGACCTTAAAAACACATTTTAAACACATCTAACGGTTCGGATCGTCAAAATTCAATTCGGAAAGTGGAAAAATTGCTTGGTTCTCATTTTATTTAAAATGAGGGATCCCTCATTAGAAGTTGATCATATATATATATATATAGAATCCACTTCCAGTCAGGGAGTCCGGATTTTAAAAAAATCCGGACCTCCACTTTCCCGATCGAATTTCGACGATCCGAACCGTCCAATGTGTTTAAAAGGTGTTCTCAAGGGTCCCCGTGAGAAATCATCAAAAAAAAATACCGGGAAGGGCTTGATCCGAGCCGTTTTTCATAAAAACTGTATATGTACAGTTTTTATGAAAAACGGCTCGGATCAAGCCCTTCCCGGTATTTTTTTTTGATGATTTCTCACGGGGACCCTTGAGAACACCTTTTAAACACATTGGACGGTTCGGATCATCGAAATTCGATCGGGATCAATGAGGTGTGGATTTTTTTAAAATCTGGGAGAGTGGACTGGAAGTGTGGTGTATATATATATATACACCAACTATCCTGTCAAGGATCCCGGATTGTCCCGGATTGAAGGAAAAATGGTGTTTTTGAGGTTTTAAAAATTGTTTTGGCATAATCCGAACCGTCCAATGTGTTCAAAAAGTGTTTTCCAGGGTCCACGCGAGAAATCTTCAAAAAAAAAAAATACCGGAAAGGGCTTGATCCAAGCAGTTTTTCACAAAAACTGTATATATACAATTTTATGAAAAAATGCTTGGATCAAGCCCTTCCCGGTATTGTTTTTTGAAGATTTCCCGCGTGGACCTTGGAAAACACCTTTTGAACACATTGGACAGTTCGGATCGTGAAAATTTGATCCGGAACTACGAATCCCGGATTCGGGATCCCTGACTGGGTCGGCCCTCTATATATATATAAGCAAAGCTTCTAGTGCGGGATTCGGACTTCCGGACCTCCATGATCCAAGCATTTTTTTGACGATCCGAGCCGTCCAATGTGTTCAGAAGATGTTTTCAAGGGTCCAAATGAGAAATCTTCAAAAAAAAAAAAAAAAATACCGGGAAGGGCTTGATCCAAGCAGTTTTTCGCAAAACTGCTTGATCCAAACAGTTTTGCGAAAAACTGTTTGGATCAAGCCCTTCATGGTATTTTTTTTTGAAGATTTCCCGCGTAGACCCTTGAGTTTACCTTCTGAACACATTGGACGGCTTGGATTTTTAAAAAACAATTTGCAAAACAAAAAAAATACGTTTTTTCTTATTTCCAGGAGGACCGGACTACACACACACACACACACACACACACACACACACATATATATATATATATATATATATATATATATATATATATATATATATATATATATATATATATATATATATATATATATATATATATAAGAAGATGTTCTATTGAGGGCTCCCTCAAAGATTTCCTCCGTGAGGACCACCCATTTTTTAATTTTCTGGACCAAATTTCGACGATCCGAACTGCTCAATGTGTTTAAAACATGTTTTCCATGGCCAACGCGAGGAATCACAAAAAAAAAATACCCGAAAGGGCTTCATCCGAGCGGTTTTTCATAATAATCGTACATATATAATTTATCGAAAAATGCTCGAATGAAGCCCTTCCGAGTATTTTTTTTGGACGAATCCTCGCTGTGACCCTTAAAAACACGTTTTAAACACATTGAGCGGTTCGGATCGTCGAGATTCGACCCCGATCCATGAGGTCCGCAAATTACGAGTTTGAGGGAGTCCTTAGTAGAACGGGATCCATATATATATATAGGCAAATTTTCTAGTCCAAACCTCCCGAGAATAAGGAAAAATTGTTTTTTTTTGTGTTGCAAATTATTTTTGGAAAATCCGAGCCGTCCAATGTGTTCCGAAGGTGTTTTCAAGGGTCCACGCCAGAAATCTTCAAAAAAAAATACCGGGAAGGGCTTGATCCAAGCAGCTTTCGCAAAAACTGTAAATATAAAAATTTTGCGAAAACTGCTTGGATCAAGCCCTTCCCGGTATTTTTTTTGAAGATTTTCCGCGAACGACCCTTGAAAACACCTTCTGAACACATTGGACGGCTCGGATCGTCAAAAAAATTTTTGGATCATGGAGGTCCGGAAACGGGAGGTCCGGATTAGAAGCCCTTCCTATATATATATATATATATAAAATTTTAAATTTGTTAAAGTACGTTATGCGGAAATACATGTAATGCAAATGTGTTTCTATAGAATAAATAAGGTTAATTTAGACATTTACTTGATGGGGCTGGTTCCGGGGACTATAAAAAAACACATAAGAGAACACTCCATCTTAACCATTGAAATGGATGGCTAAGATTATAATTTTTCTTGAACACTCTCTTTTCCCCATCACACATGTACTTTATCTCTCCACTCTCCCCTTTTTACTGTACTCTCTCTCTCTCTCTCTCTCTCTCTCTCTCTATATATATATATATATATATATCCCATTTTCTCACCCCTTTTATTTTTATTCTTAAAATACTTATAACTTTTGTTCTATAAATCCAATTTTTATATAAAATTTATATTTTTGAAATCTACTTGAAAGTATCTACCAAATGAGATCCATATTGAATGTAAAATTATGTAAAAAAAAATTTTAATCTTTCAATGTGAACTTTAGTTATACTTTCACATAATTAAAAAAAATCAATGTAAACCTAATTTTTTTTAAATGAAAACAAAAAATTTTCTTTATTCCTTATTTTCTTTTTTATTCAAAAAAATTGAGTTCCACATTGAAATAAAAAAAAAAAAGAGAGGGAGAGGGAGAGGGAGGGAGGGAGGGAGGGAGAGAGAGAGCATGAGGAGAGAGAGAGAGTAGTACAAGGAAAAGTGTGTGTGTGTGTGTTGTGTATGGGGGGGGGGGGGGGGGGGGGGGGGGGGCTCCATATACATGGTACCAACAAATTACAGGTCTAAAATACCCTTCTTATTTTTGAAGCCTAACACATACACCCCCTTCCCATTGCTTCTGAAAATATTAGCTGCCCAGAGTTGCACCGTACATACAACAACATTGCACTGTGAATGAAAAACCTATGCACCTTCCAATAAAAGCACTCATGTTTGTCCAATTTGCCTTGCCAGTATAATATCAAGTCAAATCTTTTTGGACGGACAATCTTAAAATTGCACCATGCATGCGGCAACATTGCACTGTAAATGAAAACTCTTGCACCTTGCAATAAAAGAATTGCACTCATGTTGCACCATGCATGCAACAACATTGCACTATAAATGAAAAAACCTTGCACTATAAATGAAAAAACCTTGCACCTTGCAATAAAGACATTGCACTCACATTAGTCCAACCTGCCTTGCCAGTTTGAGATGAAATCAAATCTTTTTGAACAGACAATCTCAAAATTGCACCGTGCATGCAACAACATTTCACTGTAAATGAAAACCCTTGCACCTTCCAATAAAAACATTGCACTCACGTTAGTCCAACTTGCTTTGCCAGTGTGAGATCAAATCAAATCAATTTTTTTTGAACGAGCAATCTCAAAATTGCACCGTGTATGCAACAACATTGCACTGTAAATGAAAAAATTTGCACCTTGCAATAAAAGCGTTGTACTCGCGTTAGTCCAACTTGTCTTGCCAGTGCGAGATCAAATCAAATTTTTTGGATGGCCAATCTCAAAATTGAACCGTGTATGCAACATTGCACTATAAATGAAAAAACATTGCACCTTGCAATAAAAGCATTGCACTCACGTTAGTCCAACTTGCCTTACCAGTGTGAGATCAAATCAAATTTTTTGGACGAACAATCTCAAAATTGCACCGTGTATGAAACAACATTGCACTGTAAATGAAAAAACCTTGCACATTGCAATAAAAACATTGCACTCATGTTAGTCCAACGCGCCTTGGTATTGCGAGATCAAATCAAATCTTTTTTAAAATTGCACCGTGCATGCAAGAACATTGAATTGTAAATGAAAAACTCTTACACCTTGCAATAAAAAAAATATTGTACAAAATCCCTCACCAAAGCCCTCACCATACACAATTCAATATCAACCAACAAAATCCAGTTCGTATTCCTCAGTAAAATCTATTGGGTTTTCTTTTAAATCGAAAAAATCGAGTGGATAATTAATAGCGGTGACTATGAGAGAGATCTTCATGGATGTGGCGGTCGCAGCGCAATAATTCAGATTACTGCCCCTCTTTGCAAAGGGAAATACAAGTACTTGTACAGGTGTTAAATCAGACACTCACTCACGTATAGTCACATATATAGATATAAGCAAGCACTAGTTTACATGATTAGGCTTAATTCCCACCTCCACAGTATCATTGATAATGATGACGACGGAAAGAGATGTACTGGTGTTGGATTTCTACCACGGTAATCTTTGATTTCCACAGCTTCCTTAAGAGGTGATCGAAATAATATTGATATTTATTTCAACGACGCAGCAATCTGAAATGGATTTCAAGATCATTCGATCTGTGGTCGACCGTCATGCCGATGACCTTCATCCAGACGACGTCGTACAGCGGTGCCGACATCAAGATCGAGATCTTCAGAGCAGATCACAGCTAAATACTTCCGTTCGATGGTGACGGCAGGGAATGGGTGGGTTACATTTGGTGAGGAATTTTTTGGGTTGGTCAGAGCGTCTCCAGGGAATGGGGTTTGGTTTGGAGAAAGGGGGTTTTTCGTCGGACAACTCCTCTTTCTCAAACAAATTAGTGAAATAATCTGATTTCAAAACTATTTGTAAAAATACTTCTTAGCGCAATCATGAATTGCGTTTTTCTTGTAAAACGCAATCCCAAATCGCGCTTCTCTGGTAAAACGCAATCCCAAGTCGCGCTTCATTCAAGTTTGCAAGGGAAGTGCAAACCCAAAACGTTTTTGTCCAAAAAATGCAAATTCAGATTGCGCTAATTAAGAAAAACGCAATAGCTCATCGCGTTAAAGAGTAATTTTACAAATAGTTTCAAAAGAGGAGTAGTTTGACAATATGTTTGCCAAAATGTAGTACTTCGCCGAAAAATCCGGAGAAAGGGAAGGGGGAATTACAACTGGTGGGTTTTTTTTTGTCAATGAACCTGAAAAATACTATGTATTTGTCATTTCTTTTTTCCTTACCATGCCTTAGGAATTTGCTAAACCATGACCACCTTTTAGTCATTATTTGCTTCTGCTACCATGTTTTGGTCATTTCCCCAAAGTGGGGAAAATGGGAAATAAAGTACATGTGAGGTGGGTAAGAGAGGGAGTGTTTTAAGTAAAATTGTAATCTTAGCCATCCATTTCAATGGTTAAGATGAAGTGTTCTTTTACGTGTCCTCGGAACCGGCTCCTTAGTGGGTGTTCCACTAACAAAAAACTGGTTTTTTCAAAAACTGAGACAAATCATTCTCTCACAATACATCATATAAAAAACCTGGGAAAAGCCAGTTTATTAAAAAAACTAGCTTAGTGGAACACCTCCTTTAGTTGATATTAAAGTATTCAACATCTCATTTAATAGAGAGTCTAAATTTTTATTTTAACATATAGTCTGTATTAATTAATTAATTAATTTATTTCTAGGAGTAAGTAATAGCAAGCCGGACCTACGCATCTTAAAGAGAGGTTTCTCACACGTTCCATGGGTTTGAAGGATATTTAAGAGTAGGACAGCAAATGATATCCTTCCGTTGTGGATGTTTATTAGGACTGCAAACCATATAGCTTGGATTACTAAGAGCTAATTCAAACTTGTAGGAGTATTTTCTTCTTAATAAAAGAGCCAAGCTCTAATTAAGGAATACTCAAACTTGAATATATTGTCATAAATATGCTCCTTCCGTCTCAAGTTCTTGTCCACTTTTATTTATTTAATTTGGAATGTCTCCAAATACTTGTATTGTTTGAAAGTGAAAAGAAGGTTACAAATTTTCACATATTAGTTCTTATAAATAAATTGAAGTAATTTTAGATGTAGAATAATAAGAACGTTATTTAATTTAGAATGTCTCAAAATACTTGTATTGTTTGAAAGTGAAAAGAAGTGTACAAATTTTCACATACTAGTCCATATTAGTCCTTATAAATAAATTGAAGTAATTTTAGATGTAGAATAACAAGAACGTTAAAAATCCAACCAAATTTTTCAAGAAGACATCTTCTAATGTTATTTTTGAAATGCTAGTCACCTCAAGTAGAGTGGTAGCCCAATCAATGGAACCATGTACTCTTATGTATTAGCCTGAGCTTCAAGTCTCACTACCTACTTCGACCGAGGGGGAAAAAAAAAACTGTGATGAGTCAGCTTGACTCGAGCTTGATTTATAAAGTTTTCATGCAACTCTTGAGTTAAAACTTTAAGCTTTTGCTAAAACCTTCACAAATGTTCTGAAGATTCAACTCGACCCATTTGTAGCCCTAAATAATGTGCTTGTGTGAATCTCAAAATCCTAAAATTTTGAAAAAAGCTACCAACTACGGATGCAGAAAAAAACCTCCCACACCACTTTACATGTATTCTGTAATTTTTTCCTTGAATAAAAAAAAATCTTGATCTTATTTTACACTGCATGTACTGTTTGGTATTCCTCTTTGTTCTCTCCCACTCTCTCTGTTTCGATATCTTTACAACTGCATTCCTTCTGCATTTCTGTTCGATCCACCAAAATAAGTTGCATCTGGAAAAAGGTAAAATACCTAGTTACTTCAATGGGAACAGGAACAACCAGGTTCTTTGCTGCCACTAGAAGCCAACTGGTAACTATTTTCCCAGGTGTCTGTGGGAGTTGCTTGTGCATGAGGGACATGACGAGGATGCTTCTCTCTTTTGTCCCCTTTTATCTGCTTCAATGCATGCTTGAGGGCCGGTAACAGAGCTTCCATACACTCAGCAACCGCATTTGGATTCCCTGGCATGTTGATTATCTAAAAGCATTGGCAAACAAGAAACAGTTTCAATCCATTCCATCATAAAATCCCACTTCGGGGCTTAAGAGGTTTGAGTCAGATAATACAGATGTTAGGAAATAGTATTCCGAGAATATAGTGCGGAAGTTTCATGGAACTAAAAATGAACAATATATGAAATACACATGAAATTGTACACACAATTGCATTTAAAGTTACGCTCGAGGACTGAAATTTAAGTGCAAAAAGACCTTAGCCGAAAAAACATGGAAGCAGAAAAGTCAGGCGTGGCCGTGTCTTCTTTCGTGATAACTATTACTCCCTCCGTTCCAAATTGCTGGTTACTTTTGGAAATTCCAACTTTTTTAGCAGACATGCAATAACTGCATTCAATAAATGCGTTCACATTAAACAGACACATTAATTTCCAAAATTGCCCTTATATTTCAACTTTTGAATGAAATTAGTGTTGTTGGTAGAGGGGTTAATTTGGAAGATTGAGTAAATATTGTTTTGACTTTTCAAATGAGACTAACAATTTGGAACATCCCAAAATAGTAAAAGTGACGAGCAATTTGGAACGGAGGGAGTATGTTGTAAGCAAGCATTTTATTACCAAAAGAGGCAGAAGAAACGCAATGACGCTCGTGCATGCCCTTAGGCAACACTAATAAGTACTAAGTCAAAGATACACTTCTAGAAAAACCACCCAGTGTTCCATGAATTTTAGAACTCACACTAACATGTCTGCTACGTAAGAAAGCAAACATCATTTGCTTTGGAAAGACAATAACTGATGAGCTGACATTAGGATCTTGTCAAAAGGGGTTTGGACGTTGGTCTTGGTTCAAGACTCTCCATTTGCATTACTAGCTCATTTGCATTTTGCTTCTTCCCTTTGCATTCTATTTGGTTCTATGCATCTCGACTTGCACGTGAGGGAGGACGTCATATAACTTGATATAAATTACTGGCTCCATTTCCTACCAGCTTAAACTTTTGAGATAAATGGCGACTTAACAAAAAGGTGCAGGAAGATCAAGAGCTATATTTTCAAAGGCTTCCAAGTTCCAATGATACTAAGAACATAACTACATTTTAATGACGTTCTGTGCTTACCAGTGTCGATCCTCTTATTCCAGCAGCAGAGCGTGAGAGCATAGCAAATGGTGTCACCTGCGTACAGATTATTGTAAGATAATGAATAAAGAATCTATGGCTAGCATGCACATGGAAAACAATCAAGTGACAAAATAGCAAGGGAAGGCTCTCACTAATTTGCTTCGTTATAGCAGCCTTATATTTTTTTTCCCCATCTAAGCACCTCCTACTAAGTACTAAGATTCATGAGCAGGTTTTTGTGCACTACATATATGACCGTATGATTATTATGCAAATCATCTGAGTACAGATCATTGTTGATGCAGTTGCCCTGGTCCATACGAGTTTATGACATTTAGCTGCTGACCACTTTACTTGATATTACTTGAACCCAAATGTTACGGAGCTATAAAAGAGTAATTAGTGGCTAAGCAACACAGATTTTGCAGGGAAATCCATGTTTCTGTCCCACAAGTGACTCATTAGGGTACCATTGTATTACTCTCATCTTGTATGAAAATGTGTAGGGGAAAATTTGCAATTCTGTATTTCATTGACAAAATGAATCCAATTTCCTTTTCAACAAACATCAAGAATCCCATGGTGAAACAAGCACTGGGAGGATATTTACACACACATATACCTATGCCATGTTCAATCTTGAAGCTCATAAATCCCATTTCATAAATTGCATTCCATTTTATTCCCAGGTGCAAAAGCTAAACCACAAAAATCAAAAGACTCCTATTAAATTGATTTAAAGCTTTCAGACATGGATCTACAAAGCATCCCAATGCATATCTAGTTATCTACCAACTGCGGTGAAGTGAATTAGTTGAGCGCCTGATCAAAATCCATTCTCGGCTCCCAAAGTGAATGTGCATGAACACTGCTAAAGACCAGAATGCCCAAAACATAAGCAAGCTCATTTGGAAAGCTGTTCTTACCTTTAGACTCTCTTGCATCATGACATAAAGAAGACCAGGAGTTTCTTTCTCTATCACATCTTTTGTTGCTTCAGGGGTAACATCTCTCGGGGTGAAACCAGTACCACCTAAATTGAAAATTCATCACAAGGGGAAAGAGAGCGGGAAAGAGAAACCACATCCAGATTTTCACTAAACAACCAAAAAGGTGCTGGAATTGGATAACCTTACCGAGCGTAAGAATGAGATCCACTTGGTCAACATCACTCCATCTCTGCAGAACATCTTTGATCTTAGGCACCTCATCAGGAACCACAGCTGTTGCAACTATCTTTGCTCCTCCTAATCTCTCTGATGACGAATTAACCACAGAAACTGCCCTCGGACCACTACAGATTCGTATATTTCAAGAACCAGTTAAACCATATCCATATGACTATGACCAACAAACAAAGTAAAAGTAGTGTCAAAAGATGGCAAGTTGTGACAAAACGATTTAAATTAGGGAGCTAAATTAAACATCTGAAAGATTAACAAATCTAAAAGGCTAGCATTGTAGTCGCAAAATTTTTCAATTTTGACGAAATACATGCAGGTAGGGCCGCAAATGAACAGAGCCGATCACAAGCAGCTCGAAGCTCAGCTCGAGAACAGCTCGACTCGACTTCATGATGTAAATGAATGAGCTCGAGATGGGATATTTGGCTCGTTTGCCAAACGATCTGAGCTCAAGTTCACCCAAGCTCAGCTCGAGCTGGCTCGCGAGCTCTAATATTATATTAGAGGTAAATTAAAATATTTAATATAAACCATTGTAATTATATTGAATTCACCTTTGACTGCCAATACATTAGCGGTCATGGGTTAGCACCATATGGGGACACGTGTGTGGAAGAATGAATGCCTGGAGCTTTTGTAGAGGAATGAATGCCTCCTACAATTGTGTTTGTGCAATGTGCGACAAGAGTAAAAACATTTGCTTCCCTTTTCCTTCAGTCCCACATCACTCACTGAACATGAGGAAATCCAGAATGCTCCATAAGAACAAGACCCAACCCTTATTACTCAAAAGGCTTGGCTTCGTGAAAGTTTCAAAGCCATTGCAAGCCAAGCTCAAGCTTTGGAAGATTCCTCCTAGCTGAGCTCGAACACAGTATTGGCAGCTCGTTCTGAGCTCGACCCGAGCCCAAAACTCACGAGTTGAGCCTGAAGCCCTGAACACCCCGAAGCTTGACTCGGCTCAGCTCATTTACAGTCCTACATGCAGGATTTCTTGCCTCACAACTCACAAGTTCCTTCAAATTTATGATGAAAAGAAATTTCCTTAAATTTCTATCCAAGTCAAAGAGAGGTACGAGGGATAGACTCAAACTCAATTTTTTTTGAAAAGCTGAGAGGGGATGGAAAATAAGAAGAGAGAATGTGTAACAAGAGAGATAATGCAGCAATATAACTTCTTTCCTTTGATCTCTTTTACAAAACGGATTTTTAAGTCTCATCTATAGTTTCTGTTATTTAGAGAGAAGTGTTTTTAGGGTTTCATACTTAACCCTAATACAAACATAAAATTAATACATAGTTAAGCGTAAAATGATACAACGACCCAACTACCCCTCAGTATATTCTAACAGTTTCTAATGATGCATTTTGTTTCCCGGGAAAAATTCTTGAGATCGTAAGGGTCAACACTTCTGTGGGCCAGAGACAGATCTGGATATCAGATTGGAGTGATACAATAGCATAGGCTTCTACAAAAACTTACTCCATACGCATCGACAGCAATATGAAGTTATAGCACCATAGAGAAAAGAAACAATTTATAAGAGGCTTTCACTAAACCAAAGGCTGTCAAACTTGTAGCTGATAAGAATACCAAGAATGCGAAACATAAAACATCTGTAAGACTGCACATGTCTTATCATAATAACATGCAAAACAAGTAACTGAATATTTGTCGCAAAGAACTCAGTACTTCCCTGTTCCACTTTGACAAGGAGCACAATCTACTTTGCTCTTCTACTGTAGCATTAATGAAGTGACCTTTTAGGAATGATGATCCCAAGAGGTGTATCTTCATGCCTCAAATACAGGTTGGTCCCCTCACAAGTGTTATGGAAGGTAGAATCATAGTAACCCAAATACAAGTAGCATGAGGCATCCTTTGTAGTAATGTGGTGAATTACGACATAAGTTTCAATGGCATAAATGTCATGTCATAATTTGTATTCGTTGAGTTAGTATCAGCTAACAAAACACTTCATTGCGAGTTTTCACAATCCTAGAAGATATAAACTTCTTGATTCCGTACTTCCTCGCAGAGTGAGAAGCAACTGCTTTGTTCATTTGCTTTCTACTGGAGATAGAAAGCATTTAAGTGATAACTATGTTGGCCAACAATGATGGAAAGCACGAAAGTGAATGACATACTATGAAAAAGTCAAGTAGGAAAAAATAAGTTGTAAAGCATAGAAAGCTCTAGGTAATTGGTAGGTAGAAGGAAATTGGCTGTTAGGTCAAAATGAGTGCCCTACTCGTTTTTCTCTTTGTGAGAACTAAAATCTCAAATGTGTGAATGAAGCATAACAAGCTCAACATAATAAAAAATGAGCCAACACAAAAAGAGCATTGTAAAGTTAGGATACCTTCGGTCTGGTCCAGCCCCTGATGCTACTGTATCACTCACTGTAAGGATAGCTACTCTAAACTCAGAACCCTGTGAATCACCAGCACTTACTTCTTGGGACACACTTCCCCATGTAGCACAACCTAAATCTGGTGATACCAAACTCTTGCTCGCAGGAAAACTACTAAAATCAGAAATTAACATGGCTGTCACAGAAGTCCCAGCAGTTATTACACCGTTCAATCCTGGCAGTTCTAACAAAGCATTTGCTGCCTTCATACTTAAAAGCCGACTACTCATCTGATGACCAGTGCTCTCAGCAACAAATCTGTAATCATTCAAAAAGTAATCTCGTAAGTCATTTTCGTGAAAACCTTATGTACTCTCTAACAAAAGAATAAAACTCTCACCCTGGATTGCCAGATCCATCATTCGCCTCCCACCTAATAATGGAACGATGAAATTCTGGACGGACAGGATCTGTTTTTAAGGACTGCTTAAGACGAGCATGCACTCTGCACAAGAAACAGGAGCAAAGAAATCGACAATATTACCTATTCACTTGAGTTTCATGGCAGATAGATAAGTAAGTAAGTAAAGAAAGGAAAAACATGAAGAAAAAAATCACACACGCACACACAGAGGAGCAACTCTTTTAAAACTCTCACCAACCTTGGGAGGTGAGGATTTGCCCATCCTGCAAGGTGGCGAATGGCGGGGACCACAAAGACTTGGAAACCGACTATACAGCTCACTGGATTTCCTGGTAACCCAAATGCAAGAATCTTTTTTGCCGTCACGTTATTTGGTGATTCTGGAACAATTTCAGCAAACGTGAGAGGCTTTCCTGGTTTCATGCGAACCTAAAGAGACCAACGTCAAAGGAGCACAATTTAAGTAATAATAGTGCTGCCTTTTCTACCAATTACTGAAGCACACAAACCAGTATTCCATTTATTAAAATTGGGTGAAATCTTACTACCAAGCTTTATGTGGTGGTGGTTATCCCTCCTACCCTTGAAAGAACTTGGAAGACTAACACTCAGTTGAAGGTGAGTTTTTATGGCGTGTGGCACAAGGAAAGATTCTTACTACTGATAATTGGATTTGAAGGAGGAGGATCATTGTCAATTGGTGTTTTATGTGCAAAAGGGATGCGGAGACGGTTGGTCATCTTCTCTTTCATTGCCTGGTGGCATGGGAGCTTTGGACTTGGGTGTTTTCTTGGTTAGGCTAGAAGTGGTCCATTTCAAGGAATGACATGGAGCTTTAATCGCGTGGAGAGGTGCTGGAATGGGAAAAAGTAGGAAGCCGGTTTGGGCCATGATCCCTCTGTGTGATGCGGAACATATGGCGTGATAGGTACATGAGATGTTTTGAAGGGTTGGCACATCCATTGTTTAGATTGTTTAGGATCAAGAGTTTTTTTATTAGTATAGTTCAGACAAGTGGGAATGTAATCTTGCCTTGTTTCTAATATTAATTACTAATTAAAAAAAAAAATCCTTACTTGTGCATTGCATGTTTAGAAGTCAGGTGAAAGATTCCTATAAAAAGGCAGAAGATACAAGAACGGTCCAGCACTGGAGATATGGTTAGCAGTTGACATCACTTTACCTTATCAAAATACACTTTCCCTCTCTTTTGAAGCAAAGGCTTGACAAAATCCCTGTCTCCCATGGAAACACCTCCCGAAGTTAAAAGAATATCAATTCCAGCAGAAAATGCACCATCCAAAACCCTCTCTATAATTTCTTCATCATCACGAGCTATACCTAGGTCAACAACTTTACACTGCTGCTGCGCTGCAGCAGCAAGAAGCATTGAACGGTTGGAGTCCCTAATCTGCATAAGAAGGTAATGATCTTAGTGAGAAAATCTAGCGTGTTTCAACCCAAGTGAATTGAGGTCCAATCGACATATGCAACTCCAAATATAACTGCTCCACTTTCTGTACTTTGTGGGTTTCTCATTTGGGCAAACAAACAAACATATAGTAAAGCAAATAAATCAAAGGACACCAAAATTTGTGTCCCACCAACAATTAGAAATCAAATAATAGAAAACCATAAGAATTTGATTTGAACGAAAAAATGCATGCGCACCCGAATATATAATTATGTGTGTGTATGCGTGTTTTGCACATGAATTAACTATATGCATGTGTGCTAGGCATCATATGGTGGCCTCGATGTCACACAAGGCTTTTCAAAAATTATATTCATCACTTCATAGTGTCGCACTTTTTTATCCTCCTGTGTAGAGTTATACTTTTCAGCTGCCTTAATGTTATTCACTTGGTCAGTCCAAGGATTCCGTTCAGCTCACTTGAGAGCCCCATCCTCTCCTTTAGACTCTCCCAAAGCCCAACTGGCTCAGTGAGAAATCCATCAACTACTTCAGTAATCAAGCCAAAAGAAACTACCAGCTCCACCAATAAGGAAATGTAGGTTATCCTAGAATGATGTAGTACCTGGCCACGACTTAAATTTGCAGTTGTTGGCTCTACAAGTTCATCTCCTGTGGAAAGCACAGCAATTGTTGGGGAAGGATATACCTGCATAACAGTATTACCTATCAGCCTTGTAGGTACTTATCCACACCCTAAAATTTTATTCTCCAGACTTTTGCCAATAATTATAAAATACATTATTTAACTCAAAATACCACCAAACTCAACCACTGGGAACATTTTTTCTCAACATTTTCCAGGAGTAAAAGGAAACAGTACCCAATGGCCAAACTTAATTAAGATCCTTGGAATTACCATCCAAGCAAACTTCATTCAGAAAGAGGTAGGTTTTTTCTTACCTTCACAATCTTTGTTTTGAACAGCGAAGAAAATTTATTAATCAAATGTAACGAATACATAGATTAAGGGCTCAAGAGCAAAACGGCATTACAACGACAGGATAGCATTCCAACAAGGTTGACACCCTAACCCGGCAACATCATATGCCTCTCAGGCCCAAAAGGGAAATGATATAACAAGGTTGAGAAGGAATCAACCACAGCAAACAGGAAACGGATACAAAAATAAAACCCCTAATCCAAACAGATACACCAGAGATAAACATTGCCCGTAATTCACGCAGTAATACCTTCACAATCATTACGCCTGCAGTGGCAAGTAGGCCAATTTCTGCAGCCCCTAATCTCTCTCCAGACTTCAGCACCACAGCATCTTTGTTTATGTCACATCCCTGGCCAAGAATATTCTGCATGAGCATTTTTAAATCTGGAAAAAAGAAGAATCAGAATGTGCATGGTAAGAACGAGATCATGAAAACATGAGTGATTGGTCTTCTTTTTAGGGTTTCGTTCAGCATGAAGGAAGCTTTGGTGAGGAGGAAGTTGATGTCCATAGCGAGAAAATAGAATACGAGTTCTATCGGAGGATACAAAAGTTCGAAGTGGCCAAGGCCTTGAAGAGGATGAAACCGGGTAAGGCCTTAGGACCAGATGATATCCCCATTGAAGTGTGGAGAAGCCTAGGTGACTTGGGGGTGACTTGGTTGACAAAATTGTTCAACAAGATTATTTTATCTAGGAGGATGCCCGACGAGTGGAGGAGGAGTACCTTAGTACCTATCTACAAGAATAAAGGGGATATTCAAAGCTGCAACAACTATAGAGGTATTAAGTTGATGAGTCACACGATGAAGTTGTGGGAAAGAGTTATTGAGCATCGATTGAGGATGGTGACTACGGTGTCGGAGAAACAGTTTGGGTTCATGCCTGGAAGATCAACTATGGAAGCTATTTACTTACTAAGGAGATTGGTAGAAAGACATAGGTCAACGAAGAAGGATCTCCATATGATTTTCATAGACCTGGAAAAGGCCTATGATAGGGTGCCTAGAGACATTATATGGTGGGTTCTGGAGAGAAAGGGAGTGACCAGAGGCTATATTGACGTGGTTAGAGACATGTATGAAGGGGCAGTCACTGCCATTAGATCACCAGCAGGAGAAACGAGTGAATTTCCCATTACAGTAGGATTGCACCAAGGGTCTGCCTTGAGCCCGTACCTTTTCGCGTTAGTTATGGATGAATTGACTAGGCACATTCAGGAGGATATCCCATGGTGTATGTTATTTGCAGATGACATTGTCCTTGTAGATGAAACGGCTAGTGGTGTTAACACTAAATTAGAAATTTGGCGGGAAGCATTGGAGTCTAAGGGCTTTCGGATAAGTAGGAGTAAAACTGAGTATATGGTCTGCAAGTTTAGTGATACCAGAAGTACGTATGAGGAAAGAGTGAGGATCCAAGATCAGGAGATACCAAAGAGGGACCATTTTAGGTATTTAGGATCTATTATTAGTCAAGATGGAGAGATTGCGAATGATGTGACTCATAGGATCCAAGTGGGGTGGCTCAAGTGGAGGAGTGCTGCTGGTGTACTGTGTGACAAGAGGGTACCAACAAAATTGAAAGGAAAATTTTATAGAACTGCCATAAGACCAGCGATGCTTTACGGGACAGAATGCTGGCCTATTAAGAAGCAGCAAGTGAACAAGATAAGTGTAGCGGAAATGAGGATGTTGAGGTGGATGTGTGGTAAGACTAGACGAGATAGGATTAGAAATGAAACAATTCGCGAGATGGTAGGCGTAGCACCTATAGAGGAGAAGTTAAGGGAAAATAGGCTAAGGTGGTTTGGGCATGTCTATCGTAGACCAGCGGATGCAGTAGTTAAGAGAGTGGATAAGATAGCTTTGGGTAGAAACGCACAAGGGAGGGGAAGACCCAAATTGACATTAGATGCGGTAGTACGCAAAGATCTGAGTATACTAGGTTTAAATGATGAAGCAGCACTGGACAGAGCTCAATGGAGAAAAAGGATTCATGTAGCCGACCCCAATTGATTGGGACATAAGGCTTGGTTTGGTTTGGTTTGGTTTGGTTTATTTCAGGTCCCTACAGATGTAGCATTTGTGGTACAAAAGGCAAGAGGTAGACAATGGAAGAATATTTATGAATTGAGCTTCTCAATGCAATTTCAGAGCATAATGTTGGCTCGATATGTGCATTGATGGCCCATATCATAGTAACACAAGCTTCTGAGACATTTGTTGACCTCAGTCTGTCCTTTCACATTCTGCTTCCCTTTGACTACGTGTGATTGCATCTTTATGTGCAAACGTAATTGCATATGAGGAATGGAGTTGGATATAGGCTGCATTGAGCTATTTTCTTGATAGCTCAGGGTTTGGGAAAAATGACACTTAACTTGAAATGAAAATTTAGGGCAATTGGAGATATAACACATACACATGGATATAAACATATACTATCGGAGAGAAAATTGCATAAATAGTCATACCACAGGACGAATATCAACTCCTTGGCTAGTTTGAACCAATATTCTCACTCTCTTTCCTTCAGTGGAATCGCCTTTTATTATTTCAGTGTCCTCTACTTGAACAACTGCATCAGCACCTTCAGGTATTGGTCCTACAAAGCATACGAAAATCCATTTGAACAAAAGTAGCATGAAATGACTCCAACTTCATTATCAACGGAATTAATCACAAGGGAAGGTTCATGATAAGATATTCCGTCTTTTTATCGGTTAATGTAGACCCATTTTTTTAAAAAATCAGATCACTTCACCAGTAGATACGAAGCATTGAAACCCCATTAAAACTCTTATCCCAGCAATGCACTAAAATTAGTAAAACTCCAGTCAACTTTAACGAAAGGAAACTAACCCAAGGCGATTCAAGGCCCAATAACATTTCTTTTTTTGTATTCTTCAAGGCCCAATAACATTAATTTCTCTCAATCCTACTCTTCAGCTTGGACAAGCTCTTCCACCCCGCCAAAATACATTTGGTAATGCTCTCGCCATACAAACCACATCGAAGCCAAACACATGAAAAAGCCATGCCACCCCCCTCCTCTTTCCTTCTCCAAGACCCCTCTCATTGCAAAGAAGGCCCACCACACTTTTAAGGACCAACCAAATCACGCAAATAATCCAACATAAACTCCATATTACAGATGACTTACGAGAAGATCCAAAACCAAAACTTAACAAGTATATTTGATCAATGGACTATAGAAACTTATAACAATGTCAAGTTATAGTAGCAAAGAGAGCACACTTAATCTACTTGGGCAACCCAAAAAATGGTTTGAATTTCCTGCTTAAAACAACATCAAAGAGAGCGAGAGCAAAAACCAGAACAATTGCTAGTTAATGGCAGCTATTAGCTTTCTAGAAGTGAACTATTTTGAAAAATAGAAAAACTCAAAAAGCAGATATAAACAGGTTCACCTCCGGTCGTTACATATGCTACAGTTCCAGGGGTCACAGTCACACCAACTCCATCATTTCCTGCTCTTGATTCAATTATTATGGGATATTCGCCAGGCCCATCTGAGGCCACTACTGCATAGCCATCCTGCAAAAAACCAAATCAAGGAAAATAAAAGAGTCAAAAGAGAGGTAAAGTTCTGATGTCAACAACAAAACAGTTTGGGTGAAGCATTCAGATTTCATATACGTAGAACCTTAAAGGACGGGCATTTCTCCTTTCCTTCTTTGTTATTGCTTCTTTTCCTTCTCCCTAAAGCATGAAAGCAACCCTCCTCTTTTTGTTAAATATTCTTTCTTAATGTAAAATTTTTTTTCCTATGTACATCGTGTTCAGCTCCTTGAACCCTCTTATAGATTCATCTTATCACGACACTATCTAAATGTGTTCTTGACGGTGGATTGTTATTACGGGAATGGATTATCACAAGATGTCTCAAATAACTAAATCAAGCCCAATATTAAAACCTAAGACAACAAGAAAATAAACTAAAAACAAAAGAACTATCTGCAGAGAGTGAATTGGTGGTCCTATCGAAGGCAATAAATGTGAAGATGAAATACATATATGAGTGTGATAATATATTGGAGGAAATAGGGTTTTAGAAAGAGAGACCTTGATGGAGGCAGGGTAAGGTGGGAGAGGATCAGGGGCTGTGATTTCTTCAGCTAAGACCTTACCGAGAGCTTCGTGAAGGGGTACCGAGACAGGTGGCAGGCGCTGAGCCACTCTCAGAACAATCTGCAGCGCCTCCTCCGCTGCTATCATCGTTGAGGAGGAGGAGACTTGTAGGATTCCACCGTTTGCTGCCATTTCAAATACCCAAACCCAACCCAACAACCACTACCGCTGTGTTTCTATACAACGTCCGAGGGTTTCGTTACGTCTGTTTGGAACCTCGGGAAAAAGGGGAAAAAAATTTGGAACCTCGGGAAAGCCGCCGAAAGAGAAATTTTAAAAAAAAAATCACCCTTCATTTGGCTCCCGGGAAAGCCGGAAGAGAAATTTTTAAAAAAATCTCATCCTATATTTGGTTATTAAAAAAGAGGAAGAAAAATATTCAAATTTTTATTTAATTTTCTCTCATTTATTTTTATTTTCCCGCTTATTTTCTTTTTAATTATTTTCCTTTCTTTTCTCTTTTTTTCCTTAAGTTCCAAACACGTTATGGAAAGAAATGGAAAAGAAGAGAAAATAAAAAAATGAGAAATGAAAAAGAAATTCTTTTTGTTTAATTATGTGAAAGAGAAACAAAAATATACATTAGAGAACAAAAGAAAAAAGTAGTTAATTTTCACTTTTTTTCCCTCTCTCCTCCTTTTCTTATATCGTTCTACTTGGAAATCAAACAAATGAGATTTTTTTTTTTTTTTAAAATTTTCCCTTCTCTTCCACTTCGTTTCCCAACTTCCAAATATACCCTAAAACTCTCTCTCTCTCTCTCTCTCTCTCTCTTGAGAGAAAAAAGAAAATGAAAAACTAAAAAAATAAGATATTAGGAAAAATATAATTTTCTCTTTATTTTCCTTCCACTTTCCTTTTTTTAATTTTCATTTCTTTTTTCTCACTTTCCACAAGTTCCAATCAGTGTGTTACATCCAGAGATATAGTTCAATTTATATAGGGTCTAGTTCGGTCCAGTTTTAGGCCATTGTGGCTCCTTCCGGACCCAAACAATGATCGAAATCGTTTATTTCGTAGAGCTTGCAAAGTATGTCATCCGTGTTAAACATTGACTTTATCAAACATCGATAGCTACATGAATAAAACAAAAAATTTGTGGATGTCAAATCTGTAGAGGCTCTATTTAATTTTAAGTAATGTTATTTGAATTCAAGAAATGTAATCACATTGGCAAACTCTACTTTATTTGCAAATGTTGTAAGACTTAGTTTGATTTCATTTCAAGTATGGAAGACTTCTGCTGCTATACTCTTTTATTTAATTAAATTCGTCTTGAAGTAATTAAACTATTTCAAAAAAAAAATAATAATGAACGTGTCTGAAAATTGGGTCATTACATGCCTTATTGGTGAAGTAATCGATCATTCGAACTCCGAATTTGAGTTCTTGTTGCGAAAGTTTAGACAAACAAAATTTTGACAGTTCAATTTTAATGTTATTATATAGTGATTAAGCATATACGTAAAAGATATCCAGTATCAAATAATTGTTGAATGATCTTAATGTTGATGCCTACAAAATTGTGAAAATTATATATCCAACTCAAAACCAAGTAATGAGCGGAGTGGTCTCAAATGTTATTAAGTGATCTCACATTTCATGTCCAAGTACTATGGGAGAATTACTCTAACAAAAGTAAGTGCCTCACATTATGAAACCATCTCTGAAAACATTTTGGCTTCTTCAAAATATTCAAGAAATGAGGTCACGTTAGTTCCCGAGGGCTATTTTTTTTTTTTTGGTATCTTGTTCTTCTTTCTAGATTTGGACAGAGAAACCCACTTTTACATGAGGCAAACATTACATATTTTTTTTGTTGTTTTTTTTTTTTGCAATTTTTTCCTTTGCTCAGTCTTAAATAACCCAATATTGATTAACAAGTAAAAGCAAAAGTATATATATGCTATATGATTAGTAAATCTCATACTCCTATGTTGCCACATCCAACAATTATTCAATTGTAATGCGTCTCGTCTATAATGACCACTTAGTTCTAATTAATAGAACATATCAACAATGCATATATAAGAGTACTGTTATTGATATTTTCATAATATTGCTATTATATTACCCCCGTAATTCATACTGAATGAGTGAGTAAAGTGAGCTTTCGAGCTTTCTTCTTTAGTTAGTTCAGAGCTGAAAGCCTTTGAGACTGTTGGGAGATAATGGCTGCGATTGATGGGCTTAGATCCAACACAACTTCATAACCATCTCCGAAGTTGTCCATTCATTGGGCCATGAGTTGCCAAAAGAGCCCACCTCCACATGGGCCCCCATTTCTAGCACAATTAAACATGGTGTTGTAAATATTCTGGTAGTACTCATTCTTGGCACCCACACTGTACCCTACTGATTTCGATGACTTGCCAAATTCAGTGAGGAGGAGTGGCTTCTTGAGTAGTGAGTTGGAGTCTGTGATATGGGTTTCAAATTTCTCCCTAATAGTTTAAATTACTTTGAAAATTGGATAAACAAATAGAGACGGAGGGATTACCATTTGATTATATCAAAACGTTATTCTCCTTAAACATTATTCATTTTTACAAGTATATTTATATCTTCCCAAATTTGACAATTTATAATTACTCAGGTTAGGTTAAAGGATTGTCTTTCTCTCTCTAGAAGTCTAGCAGAATGCAAACCCCTGTTTCTGAAATCACATCCCAGACTGATACAAAATCAACGGAAGAAAAGGATCACTTAGAAAGAAGCACGAAAAAGATCAAGAGCAATCAATCCGACATCTCTTCTACTGAGGAAGTAAGCCCCATGGAGGCTGACCAAAACCACTCGAACCAACTCAATACACATGAAATTCATATGGATGCCAACATGGAAAATTCACCAGCAGATCAAGAGGTTCAGCCAGCTGCACAAAATAAATTTACAGAGAAGGCCCGTTCATTTAAAGCAGCCCTCCTTAATGCTCAATCGCAATCAATGGATTGTGGAAAACAGAAAAATTCAGAATTTGAAGAGGAGAGTGATGATGAAGATCCAGATACAGAAACGTCTCACACAGTATCCAGAATCAAAGTGGAATTCTCCAAAGAACACTTGAAGCGAATTAGACAAAATCATAAAGGCTGCCTCATTATCAAACTACTGGGTCGGAATATGGGTTTCAGACTTCTAATGGATAGAATCTCAAACCTATGGGATCTTGAAGGATTGTTTACCCCTGTAGATCTAGGTTTGGGTTTCTATCTAATTAGGTTTGAATCAAAGTCGGATTACAACAAAGTCTACACGGGTGGACCGTGGATCGTACAGGATCATTACTTAACAGTCCGGAAGTGGCAGCCACAGTTTAAAGCAGATATGGCTGTGGCGATCAAAACCGCTGTCTGGATGAGGTTCAAATATTTACCTTACGAGTACTATGATGAAGAAAGCCTTTGGATCATTGCGGCAAAGCTGGGAAAACCCCTCAAGGTGGACATCAACACTCTCGATGGTCTGAGAGGCAGCTATGCCCGAGTTTGTGTGGAAATCGACTTAAGTCAGCCATTAGAAACCTCCGTGGCAGTGGGTAAGTTTGATTATCTTATAGAATATGAGCACATTCATCAGATCTGTTTTTCCTGTGGCAGGGTAGGTCACCGGAAAGAACACTGCAATCTCCGACCGGCGACGGAGAAACCAGACGCTACAAATCCGACCGTTGTTGAAGCTACCAAACTAGATGAAAAAGCTGTCATGTACAACGGTAACTTGGTGCCAGACAAACCAGAAGAAATTGGGTATGGAGACTGGATGATAGTGACTAGACGCAACAACAACAGAACTAAGCCTTCTAGCTCTACCCAAAATAGTGCGCCCAGAGAGAACAAAGAAAAGACACAGCAAGTTGCTAAGGATGGGAACAAATTTAATGGTTCTGGCAAAGAAGAAGGCCCAACTATATTAGACCCAAGGAAAGGAAAGGGCCCCATGGCCCAGAAGAAGAAGCCCATTATCCGTTCGAATACGGCAAAGCCCAGAAACAATACTCCAGCAACCCATAAAAGGAAAGGGACCCCAGCCCATGTTGACTACAAATTCGATTTTAATCCATTGCTTAAGCAACATAACCCGGCCCAAAACACCCAGCCCTCCTTCAAGCCCACCAATGGTATAGTGATTGACCTTAACCCTAGTACCCCCCCAGACCTCTTACTTCCAGACGCCCCACCCCTTCTTCCTTCTGGGGATACCTCTACCTCATTTCCACATCCTGACACCCACAATATTCCCCCAGACATAAACCATCTCCCAACTCTTACATACCATGAATTTGCTCGAACCACTTCGCACGGAAATAAGCTACCACAAGGTGAGATGGGTTTTAGAGAAAGAGATCGAAGCCAGTCACCTAGCCGCTGTAAATTGGTGGCCCGAGGGGATGAGCTTGAAGATCAAACTCAAGGACTGGGATCCACATCAAGTCACAGCGAAGCCTTACAGGAGAACAAAACCAACGCTGGTTGATCTTCGTCATTCTCTTCACATTCCTGGTACTCCACCACTAGATTATAATTTCTTAATGGACAATTTCAAAGCCATTATTTGGAACTGCCGTGGAGCAGGAAATGATCGTTTTAAAAGTAATTTTGCGGAGATGATCCGTCAACATAGACCAGATATCGTTGCCCTACTGGAAACAAAAGTAAGCCTTCAATCTATGGGTACCTTCTTCAAGAATATGGGCTTTACCAGAGACTCATATACTGACCCTGAAGGGAGATCCGGAGGTATATGGGTCCTCTGGGACCCCACAAAGGTATCTGTTTTTACTATATCTATCAATCCCCAAGTCATTCACGTTAAAATTCAGAGAAATGGGTACGAGGACTGGGTTCTATCTGCTCTATACGCTAAACCTAACCCCAGACTCAAAGAAATCTTATGGGAAGGTCTCAAGGACTTTGCCGCAGCTATTAATCATCCATGGGCTATAGCTGGAGACTATAATGATATAGCAAATGTGGGAGAAAATAGGAGCACGGGTCCGGATAACAACCACATTCAGAGGAGGAGATTCTCAGCTAACATCAATGAATGCAAGTTAATGGACATAGGAGCTTCAGGGCCCAGATTTACTTGGTCAAATGGCCGTCAAGGTAATGCTAATATCCAAAAACGCCTGGACAGGGGTCTGTGTAATGAAGAGTGGAGAGCAATGTTCCCAGAAGGTATGATCTATAACCTTCCTCGAACTTATTTTGACCATTCCCCTCTTCTATTACAGCTTTATGGCAATGTTTCCTATATTCCTACTAGAAAACCATTTAGATTTGAGGCTGCCTGGATCACTGAACCTACTTTTGAATCTATTGTCACTAATAGTTGGAATGGTAGGAACTTGATGGATAAAATTGATAACTTCTCTAAGGCTGCCATGCAATGGAATCAAGAGACTTTTGGTAATATCTTCAGAAAAAAAAGATGGACCCTAGCTAGAATCCAAGGGATTCAAAAAGCTCAAAGTTCCAACTTTTCCCATAACCTGCTTTGTTTAGAAAAAGAGCTCATCTCTGATTATAACAAAATTCTTGCCCAAGAAGAACTCCTATGGTTTCAAAAATCCCGTTCCAAATGGATTGTGATGGGAGAACGAAATACTCGTTATTTTCACCTCTCTACTATTATTAGGAGACGAAAAGCTAAGGTCAATATGCTCAAGGATAACAACAACATTTGGGTTGATAACCCCAGCATCATCAAAGACATGGTTCAAAATTATTTTAAGGATCTTTTCAAAAACCAAGATGACACTTCGGGTTCCTGCCTTGTTGTTAATGACCACAACATTTTTTCTAATGAGGATAATGAATCTCTTTGTTGTCCCATCACTAATACTGAGATTTGGAACATGGTTAAAAATATACCTCCCTACAAGGCTCCTGGACCAGATGGCCTCCAAGGAGTTTTTTATCATAAGTACTGGTCTATAATTGGAGATGATGTTTGTACTTTCGTCAGAAAATGCTTTGAGTCCAACTCTATTCCTAAGGACATTAATAAAACCCTTGTTGCTCTCATTCCTAAGATGGAAAATCCTGAGACCTTGAAACAATTTAGACCCATCAGCCTATGCAACGTCAGTTACAAAATTATTACCAAGCTTATTGTTGCTAGGTTGAGACCTTTTCTCACAAAGATTATTGGTCCTTTTCAAAGTAGCTTCATCCCGGGTAGATCAACCACTGACAATATCATTATTACCCAGGAAATTGTCCATACTCTTCGATCCAAGAAAGGAAAAAAAGGTGGTATCATTCTTAAGATTGACCTTGAAAAAGCGTATGATAAAATATCCTGGAAATTCCTTTTAGATACCCTTATTTTCTTCAATCTCAACTCTTCTTGGACTGCCCTCATTATGGATTGCGTTGCTAGCGTTAGTACCTCCATCCTTTGGAATGGTGAAGCTCTTGAGGATTTTATACCGGGAAGAGGCCTCCGTCAAGGAGACCCCTTATCCCCATATTTATTTGTCTTGTGCATGGAACGTCTATCTATTCTAATTGAAAACAAATGTGAGGAAGGTCGCTGGAAAGGTCTAAAAGCTTCTAGAGATACTGTGCCCCTTACCCACCTTTTCTTTGCCGACGACCTTCTTCTCTTTGGTCAATCTAACCAATCGACCTGTAGAGACATTATGGATGTTCTCAATGAATTTTGCGAGTTATCTGGACAGACTGTTAATCTCTTGAAGTCCAAACTTTATGTTTCACCCAATATTCCCCGTAACAAGGCTCGTAGACTTAGCAACACATGTGGTATAGCTCTTACCAATAACCTTGGGAAATACCTTGGTGTTCCTATCTTGCATGGTAGGGCTAAGAAGGAGCACTTTAAGCACATAATTGAGAAAGTTCAAAACCGTCTTGCCGGATGGAAATCGAACACTCTCATGATTGCCGGTAGATCTACTCTTATTCAAGCATCCTCCTCTACTATTCCTAGTTACACTATGCAAACAATGCAATTACCTGCTAGTGTTTGTGACAAAATTGATCGCCTCAATAGAGACTTCTTGTGGGGTGACACTCCGGACAAGAGGAAAATTCATCTTGTTAATTGGCATAATATCTGTAAAAGTAAAGATAAGGGAGGTTTAGGATTGAGAAAAGCCAAAAATCAAAACTTAGCCTTACTTACCAAACTTGGATGGAAACTCGCCAATAATGAAGATAGCCTTTGGGTTAAAATTCTCCGTGACAAGTACTTGAGACACCATACCATCCAATCTTGGCCTTGCAATAGATCCGCTTCCTTCACTTGGCGTAGCATTTTGCATTCTAGAGATATTCTCGCCAAAGGAACTAAGTGGACTATTGGAAATGGCAAGACAGTTGATCTTTGGAAGGATTGGTGGTGTGGTAATGCCCCCCTGGCAGAGAAGTACCCAGGAATTCACACTCTTGGGAACTCTAAAGTTGCTGAGTTAATTGAGGATGGGTATTGGAACTTGGTATCCATTGAGCACATTGTGGATAGTGCTACTTGCAATGATATTTTGAGGATCACTCTCCCTAACTTTTCGCAGGCAGAGGACCACCCATCTTGGGTGGATTCTCCCAATGGGAATTGTTCGGCTTCTACTGCTTATGATTTTATCAACGGGGATCACAATGATACGGGAGGGTGGAAGTGGTTTTGGAAGTTGCATTTACCTCAAAAATTCAAAACGTTTCTTTGGCTCATTTTCTATAATAAACTTCCTACCAATCACCTCCGTGCTAGAAGGGGGATTACCACTTTGGACACTTGTCCTAGGTGTAACAATTCTCCTGAAGTTTTGCAGCACCTGTTTAGAGAATGTCCCAAAGCTCTTGCTACTTGGGACAAACTCCCATCAGGCCATCGTATGAGTAGGGATTTTGGAAGCACCACAATGGACTGGATTTCCCATAATCTGAAAAAGAAAAGAATTTTAAAAATAGGAACTAATATCCCTTGGGGCATTCTCTTCTGTACCACGCTATGGCAGATTTGGAAAGATAGGAACCGTAAAAGTTTTGATAACATAGACTCGGTACCAGAAGTGAGCACCAATTTGATATGTTCCTATGCTTCTGAAATTGTGGATGCTTTCAAAAACCCTCTCATTCCTGGCCCCAACACAAACCGCCTAACACCTTGGTGTCCTCCTAATGCAGGTAATCTCAAACTCAACACGGATGGATGCTGGTATGACAAGGATCGCTATGCGGGCTTTGGAGGCTTATTTCGCAATGAGCAAGGAGAATGGCAAATAGGATACTACGGGAAAATGTTAGCTTCATCAAGCCTCGAAACAGAAATTTGGAGCATATACCGGGGCCTCACTATCATTCTAGAGAAGGGATGGACCAATGTGCAAATTGAATCGGATTCCCAAACTGCAGTAATTCTGTTTACAGAAGAAACAAATGCAAATCATCCCCTAAGTAACCTGCTGAATGATGGGAAATATTTGCTTAATCGTACCAGGAGCAACATCACCCACATTTTTCGCGGAGCTAATGAAAGTGCTGACTGCCTTGCCCATTTGGGAGCAAGCCAAAATGAAGATCTTGTGGTGACACCAACTCCCCCTCTAGCGGTTAGAGAAGCTATGATAAGGGACAGTCTCAACCTCCACCATGTTCTTGACTAAATCCTTCTCTTGTTGTCTTCATCTAGGATTTCTAATATGGCTAATTGGTCCATGTGGATCTATTTTGTAAGGTCTGCACTCCTGATGCAACCTAACTCTGTTCTCTAGTTTCTAATATAATTTCCGACGTACCAAAAAAAAAAAGGTTAGGTTAAAGGAGAGAAAGAGTGAACATAATAGAGCCCTTTGAGTTACTTTAATTTTGGGTTTGTTTGGTTTTTTCATTTGGGTTGCTTTGTTTTGCATATTTGGCCATGGCTATAGTCGGAGCCATTTCTAAAAAACAGGGGTGGGCTTGAGAGAGAGAGAGAGAGAGAGAGAGAGAGAGCACGTGGGATTTGAGTATTGATTTTTTAAGTTATAATCTCAGCCCTTGATTTCAAGGATTGAGATGAAGTGTCAAAATGAATGTGCAAAATGTGTGTCCATAGATCCGTCCCCTATATGGGGATATATATATACATATATATATATATATATATATATATATATATATATATATATATATATATATATACAGTCCTCATCCGCACCCCACTTTCCCGATCAAATTTTGATGATTCGAACCATGTGTTTAAAACGCGTTTTTAAGAGTCCCCACGATGAATCACCAAAAAAATGTCCGAGAAAGGCTTGATCCGATTAGTTTTTCATAAAACTATACATCACCAAAATTCGATCGGACAATGTGAGGTCTCCATTTTAGCAGTTCCAGGGATCCCTGGCTGGAAGTTTTTTTTTTTTTTTGTGTGTGTGTATATATGTATAGGACTCTACATATAGGATTAATAAATTATCTTTTTTGCTGTTCAAAATAGAAAGTAGAACCCTACATATAGGATATATCTGTATAATATATAGTTTCATTCTTGCATTTTTTATCTAAAATATTTAGTTGGAATATGTATAATTTTTAGAATTCTAGTACAACAATAAGGTGTCTTTTTTGCTTTGAAGTGGTAAAATCTAGACTCACAAGTAACATCCTACAATACGTCATTCAGTGTTTATTTCCTATGCATCTTTCTAGGATATACATCATGATTTTTACCGAATTTACCTTCACATGATTTTTGTAGTATCCCTTAACAACAAAATTAGTGAAAAAGTCATCATCATTTTTCAAGGATTGGCCTCGTTCTCTTGCCCACTGCACATATTGTTTTTTGCCCCCATAAGCATCCCAGTTATTAACCAAGCTGAGTACCAAATAAATTCCATATTTCCTCGCCTCTGAGATCACAAAATCTAATCCTGAAAGAAACAACAATACATATAATACATGTGTTATGACATCTACTGAAAGAGTGTCACATATTAGAGATTTAGTACACTAGTTAGGACCTTTTCCTACAGACGTTTCCATATTAAGATTCAATTAGAGGTGTATCTATCCATCACCTAAAAAGAGTTTGGATCGTACTCTGTTCATCCCCATTTGTTTGTTTGTTCTTTTTTCAAATTTAGCTCATGCCACTTTTAAATTAAATATATCTTTTAATTAATTTTCAATATTTGATTTGGTTTTGAATTTTTTTATATAACTAATTGATATTTAGAAAAAAATTCAAAATGCACATAATAACTAGTATAAATTAAGAACATGAAACTGGAGCAAACAAATTGAGACAGAGGGACCAGCATTTTTGCAAAGGTAATAAATATACTTACAAATATATAATATGGTGCATGCCACATCAAATAATTTCTTCCTTGAATTTGATTCTCAATTTTAAAAGAAGATAAACTTGATAGCAATATTATTTGGCATCTGGTGCATCCAAGGGCCTATTCTTTTTCCCGTCCCGGGGCTAGATTGTCTTTCATTTTAAAGAGTGTGACTTTCATCCAATAATTATAGCCACATGTTGTCCCATATAGATATAGGCTCTGGTGATTAATTAAACCTAGTTTTTTCGTCAAAGCATCTGGTGTTTTTTTTTTTTTTTTTTGCTAGACGATAAGATATTAGTATATTAGTATTTGTTAATACGGGAGTCAACCTCCTGTTGTTGAGTGTGTAGTCGAATTTGGTGGTCTTGTCGAGTATGTATGAAAAACCTTCGGTGAACAATAAGGTACATCTCATAAAGAAGTTATTTAATTTTAAGATGTCGGAAAGCACCCATGTTGCGAATCATCTTAACGAGTTCAATATTATTATAAATCAATTTTTTGTTGTTTCAATTGAGTTTGATGATGAGATTCGTGCCTTGATTGTTTTGGCTTCATTACCCAATAATTGGGAATCTTTGAGATTTGGTTGTTAGTAACTCTGCTGGCAAAGAAAACTCAAATACGATGACATTCGAGATTTAGTCTTGAGTGAGGAGGTTTGTAGGAGAGATATAGGAGAATCTTATCTGTCTACTTCTAGTTTCGCGTTGAGTACTGAGACTAGGGGTAGGAGTTCTGAAAGGGGTTCTGGCAATAAGAATAAATTGAAGTCCAAAAAGCACAGGAGCAAGTCTAGGACAGGTCAACAAGAGGTTAAATGCTGGAATTGTGGCAAGATGGGCCACTATATAAGAAACTATAAGGAGTCGAGAAAGCAAAATGATTTAGCTAATTATTGAGAACTATGTTGCTGCTAATTTTAGGAAGGTGTATTTGGTTGACGGAGGCGTTGGAGATACAGGGTGTGGGAGATGTGCGAATCAGACTGCCGAATGGGTCTGTATGGTTGCTATGGAAAGTTCAACATGTTCGAAATTTGACGAGGAACCTAATTTCTGTGGGGCAACTTGATTATGAAGAACACGTGGTTGCATTTGGAAGTGATTGCTGGAAGGTCCCAAAGGGAGCATTGGTTGTGGCTCGTGGAGTCAAGACATGATGTTGTATATGATGGATAGCACAAAGGATACAATTGCAATTGCTGATGCAACTAGCGATGCAATGGCACTGCATGCTGGGTCCCATGAGTGAAAGGGGATGAAGGTATTGTTGTCCAATGGAAAACTTCCAAGTGTTGGAGTCAATTGACTTTGGTTTGTATGATAGTTGTATATTCAGGAAGCAGAAAAATTTCAGTTTCTTGAAGATAGGCAGACCACCGAAGCCACAGAAATTGGAGTTCGTGCACACGGATTTGTGGGGCCCTTCTCTGGTTCAGTCCATTGGAGGTTCGAGGTACTATATCAGTTTCATCGATGACTCGAGTAGAAAGGTATTTTCAGAAATATAAATCTGATGCCTTTAATACTTTTTTGAATTAGAAAGCAACAGTGGAGAATAAAATCGGGCTAATAATGAAATGTCTAAGGTCGGATAATAGAGGTGAATATGATGAGATGTTTAAGAAGTACTATTAGCCTAATGGGATTAGGGTGGAGAAGACTATCCCTGGGACAACTTAGCAAAACAATGTCGTGGAGGGCTTGAACAGGACTTTGAATGAGCGAGCATAAAGCATGAGGTTGCATTCCAGGTTACTAGAAATTTTTTGGGTTGATGCGTTGAGCACTGTGGCTTATTTGCTAAATTGAGGACCGTCGGTTCCTATGAATTTCAGACAACTCGAGGAGGTGTGAAGCGGTAAGTAGGTAAACCTTTTGTTTCTTAAAGGTTTTGATTGTGTTTCGTATATTCACATTGACTCAGATTCTCATAATAAATTAGAAGCTAATCTAATAAATATTTTTATTGGATATGGTGACGAGGAGTTTGGCTACTGATTTTGGGATGTGCAAAATCAGAAGATTGTGAGAAGTCGATATGTGATATTCAATGGACATGTCATGTACAAGGATCAAAATAGGACAGAACAAGTTGAGTCTGTGCCAAAGGTTGAGAAACATAATGTGGTTAATTTGGATGATTTGGCTGAGAGTTTTGTGCCAAACAGATGCTAGGAGGACGAAGAGAATGTTATTCCACAAGAGGGACAAAGTACGCCATTTACTGCTGTCAGAAAATCTTCCATGGTTAGCAAACCACCACATCGTTTTTACCATCTTTGTACTACATATTGCTCACTAATGCTAGTGAACAGAAGGATTATGATGAGGCTTTGCAAAATAAGAGTTCAATCAGGTGGAGTGGCCATAAAGGATGAAATGAACTCTTTGTCGACAAACCAGATATGGAAGTTAACAAAATTGCCAGTCGGTAAAAGGGCTCTTCATAATAATTGGATTTACAGATTGAAAGGATCATGATAGTAGCAAGCGCTATAAAGCTCTATTTCTGGTCAAAGGCTTCCAACAAAAGGAATGGATTGACTACACTGATATTTTATTTCTAGTTGTGAAGTTAACGACAATACGGTTGGTATTAGGAATTATGGCTACGGAGGACTTGTATTTGGAGCAGTTGGATGTGAAGACTGCGTTTCTCCATGGGGATGTGGAGGATATCTACATGCATCAACCACAAGGCTTCGTAATGAAAAGGAAGGAGAAGATTGTCCACAAACCGAGCAAGAGCTTGAATGGGTTGAAACTAGCTCCGCAGCAATGGTATAAGAAGTTTTATAACTTCATGTGCAACAATGGGTTTAAACGGCCGAAGACAGATCATTACTGTTATACCAAGGGGTTTGGCAAGTCTTATGTCATTTTGTTGTTATATTTCGATGACATGCTTATAGCAGGGTCTGATATTGAGAAGATCAACATAGTGAATAACTCGTTGTCGAAATAATTTGGAATGAAGGATTTGGGAGCGACTAAGCAAATCCTAGGAATGAGAATGATCTGAGATAGAGTTAAAGGGATTTTGAAGCTTTCACAGTATGAGTATATCAAAAATGTGCTCAATTGTTTCAGCATGGGTGATGCGAAACCTGTTGGAACACCTTTGGCTAGTCATTTTAGACTAACCAAGGATCAATCACCGAAGACAGACGTGGAGCAGAACTACATGGGTAAGGTTCCGTATGCATCTTTGATTGAGAGTCTTATATATGTATGCTATGGTTTGCACACGTCCTACTATTGCACAAATAGTGAGAGTGGTGAATAGGTACATGAGTAATCCGGGTAAGCAGTATTGGGAAGCAGTGAAGTGGGTGTTGAAGTATCTGCGTGGTTTAACAGACGTCTCACTATGTTTCACAAAGGCTAGCTTGAAGTTGAAAGGTTATGTGGATGTGGATTTGGCGAGTAACGTGGATAGTCGAAAGAGTACTACTGGGTTCGTTTATACTTTGGGTGGTACGGATGTGAGTTGGGGTTCCAAGCTACAGAAGATTGTTGCTTTATTGACTACGGAAGCCGAGTATGTGGCAGTCACAGAAGTTGGAAAAGAGATAATTTGGTAGCAAGAACTTTTGGATGAGTCAGGGAAGATGGTAGAGAAAGGAGTGTTGCACAGCGATAGCCAAAGTGCCATCTTTCTTACCAAGAATCTGGCCTTCCATTCGAGAACGAAGCGCATCCAGTTGAGGTATCACTTTTTTCGCTCTCTTCTTGATAGTGGAGAGTTATTGCCTAAGAAGATATGTGGTGCTGAGAATCCTACTGGTATGCTGACGAAGGTTGTGACTATCGACAAGCTAAAGTTGTGCGCAGCTTCAGTTGGTCTCCAAGCTTGAGTTCGTGGAGATGGGTGCTGGTGGTGTTGATGATTGATGGTGTTTGTGATGACCATTGAAGTTTTGGAAGAGTGCCACGAATTACCCTTCAAGTGGAAGAATTGTTGAGTGTGAAGTAGAATTCAGCGTTTTCTACCCGTTTTCTGGAGTTTTGGCATCTCTGGTCTGGACCAGGCCAAGGGTGGTTCGGCCCAAGCAAGAGGAAGCCAAAGCCTAGCTCCAGCATCTCTCGTCCTATGCTCGTCCGGACGAGGGAGCCTTGGTCCGGACAAGCGTGTCTCTGGTTCGGACAAACCAAGTTGTGAGGGGCGCATTTTCGCATTTTTTAGGGTTTTTTAGAGCTTCTCTTGTATTCCTTATAAAAGGCAAAGTATTGGGCAGCCCCCATTGTATTGTTATTCATTCTTCATCATAGTGAAACCCCCACCAACCCGTGGAGTACGATTAAGTGATTTGCTTAAGTCTCATTCTTGTTCCCTCAATTGCTTGTGTTTTTCTTTTGCATGTTTGTGTTCTCTTGCCCCTACGCCTACCATAAGAGTCAAACTCATAGACAGATTAAAAAGTATACCCATTAAAAAGTATGACTTCCATCCAATAGTTATAGCCACATGTTGTCAGATAGATTTAGCTAGGTTCTGGTACTAAAAAAAGTTTTTTCTCAAAGCATCTAGCCTTTTTTTTTTTGCTAGACCATAGGATGTTATTTATTATTTGTTAGTATGAGGACCAACCTTTCTTCTATAGGATTTGAAACTTAGACCTCACGCTCAAAATGAGTGCTACACGATCATTGGGCAAAGGCCCATGGTCCTGTCAAAGCATCGAGTTGGTGACATAAAATTGTGAAAAATAATGGTCACATAGAGAATAATATTTTTGCATGATCATCTGCCAGTGGAAGGTTTTCTACATTTAGTAAAAGTACACAAAATGAATTGGTCCTTAGGAACGCTGTAAGGGCCATTGTTCGATGGGTACATGAAAGTGACGAAGTTTCTTTGACTAAAGAACCATGTCTGACTAGTGGAGTGAATTAGCTCTAATCGGGCCGAAGCTGTCCCCTCTTCCCCTCAGTACTATCATTTCCTTATTATGAACCTTGAGGTCATCAAAGCCTTTCTAACTTAGCCCAGCCCAATCGATGACGCAGCGAAATTCACGAGAGAATAATTAGCGTACTATTTCAAACGAAAATAGGTACTTGAATCCACGAGTGTTCTTGAATCCACAAGAGAAAGAGTGAAAATTCCTAGAGTTATATTGGTTGAATCAACGAGGCCTTTTATAGGGAAACCCTAGCAAACACTACTAAAAAATAAAGTATCCCGAAATTTAGGAAAACTACTAAAATTGAAAACTAGAAAGAAAATTAAGACTTTTCCCATTGGAATCAACATAGACAGAATTATAAGCTAGGAGTAATTGAAAATCTAAATAATTCCTAAAATAGCAAAAACGGTCTTAAACTGTCAATTTAGAAAAATAGAAATCCACTATCATGACTGCAACGCGATTCAGCTTCAGCCCACCAAGTTTGGGCCGATTTCGAGCTCGTTGATAAATTGTCAGTTTAGACCGTTGTCAATTAAAAGTTGTTTGGGCCTCCGAAGTTTCGACCGGTCCAATTGATCATAGAATTGGGCAGCACTTGTTCTACATCAATCGACCTACACAACTAGCACTTCAAAAGAAACTCTCATCGTAGTTTGTCGACCAAAAGGGTTGGACACATTTTGTTATCTAAAAGCAAAATCTCTAAAGTGGGCGAATGCTTGGCCGAGTGGACGCACATGCCGGGCTCCGACTCCTACACATATGTGTGCTTTAGTCTTCAAATTTGTCGTTTAAGTTACGCGTCACAAGTCTACAAGCCTTTCTCATTTTGGTGTTCGTCGTTGAATCTCTAGGTGGGGCCTTTCGTCCTTTGATTAGAGTTAGAGTAGGGAACACGAGAGAGAGCAAAGAGTGTACTACCCTGCTTTTTTTGTTGCAGATTTATGAAATTCGATAAATAAGAAATAATCATTAAAATGCGAAAATGATAAAGATTTTTTTTCCCCTAATCCCTAGATTGTAGGTAGAACTATCCAGTTACAACCATTCTATTCTAGAAGATCATAAAGTAAACGAAAGGTTGAAGTTAAGTAAATTGGATTTAAAGGAAAATAATAAACCTTTAAAACCCTATTAATTTTTATCCATCAATTTGAATCTTTCATAAAAAAAAATACCAGATCGAGTTCATTTCAAGATAGAATATTATCAATTTTAGCAAGCCACCATGGTGCAATCGGTGTACACTCTCTACTCTTAGGAAGTAGTGCTAGAGCCTAGAGCATCTCTCAATTCAAGTTGAAGTGGTGGCATGCCATGTTGTAAATAAGATAGAATTATTAAATATAATATTATAATGAATTCAATTTCCGTTTTACGTCTAGTAATTAAGGGATTCCTTCATGTATTTTTATGATATTCTTTAGCTTTCGAATATGTATTAACTCATATCTCTTTTTCAATTGTTTCAATTTTGTAAAGTTAAAATGAGAATATCAAGATCTATACCTACCTATATATAGAGTAGTGGAGCTAGGATTTATGTGCAAGGGGATCACAAAAGATAGTAATAGAATTCGGTTGATAAAAATGCATTCCCGCTAACATATACTACTACCTCTGTCAAGTAATATATCAGTAGGCCTACTACTGCCCTAGAGAGCTTCTCTCTCTAAAAAGTTAGAAACCCTAGGGTGTTATCCCTCTTCCTGCCGGCTCATCTCATCCGGCCGCCTCTTTCCTTCTTCCCTTCTTCTTCTTACTTCCACCTGCTCCATCTCCCTTTCCCTTCACCTTTTCTCTCCCGAGTTCTAGCTTTCCAGATCGTTTTCTGAGCTTGAGGGGTGGGGCTGCCGCCCCTTCGCCCCACCCCTCCTCCTCCTTGCCTTGCCGGAGCTCCCCCCTTCAACCCCTTGCCGATCGATGTTGCCAGATCCCACCTTACCCCTCCGCCTTCGAGCCTTCTTCTTCTCCCCTTTACCGCCAACTCCTCCGTCGCCAGCTCTTCCGCCACCAGCCCCAGTCCTCTTCCACCACCATCCCTCCTCCTTTGCCCTCTCCGCCCTTTTTCTGCGGCGGCTCAGATCTGGCGACAGGTTGATCTCGGGAGCCTTGGCCCCCTCCGGCTAATAAAGTTATCCTTAGCCATGGGCGGCGGCAACGGGTACTTGGTCCTGTCCGGGGAAGTGACTGATCGGCGACTCAGGTTAACTCGGTATGACTCGGTGTATCGCAGTGAGGTGACTCGGTAGATCTCGATTTGTACCAGTTTATTGGGGCTTCTGATTAGTTAGTTTTGTTGGTTTTCTTTGTTGTTTTTACCGATTACTGGTGCTGTATCATGTTTATGGTTTGAGCTGGGAATCCTTCTGGATTCTTTACCACTTGCACTTGGATAGGATTCATCATTCCGTCCCCTAGGTGTCGGGTCTGCCTCGGCAGGTGTGTCTACGAGTTTGGCTCAGTTGCTGCTCATTTTCATTTGTTAGTGGTTTGGTTTCATTCCTATCTTTGTTGTAATCGGGTGCCGGATGGCTTTGATAATATACTTGACATGTTCAAAAAAAAAAAAAAATACTACTACCTCTGTCCCAAATTCTTACTTCTGCTTTGGGAATTCAACTTTTTGTGAATAGTACATAGTTGCACCTACGAAAAGGAAATACTCCTAAGTTACCAATTTCTCTTTTTGTTTTGGGACATCCATAAAAAGAAAGAATGAGCAACAATTTGGGATGAAGGGAGTATAAATCTTCCCTTTCTATCTATGATTATTCATCATGGAGAATTATGTATCTGTTCTTGTCTTAAGTAAATAACATATCCCGATATCTATATTTAGTTATGTTTGTTACAGAATAAGAAAAATAAAGGGCAAGGTAAAATAATTGATTTGAGGACCAAATTACTTGCCTTCGTATGTATATGCATATGCAGAGAGCCGGCCCTAATTTTTTGAAAGCTTAAAGCGAAAATCAAAAGGAGGCTTTTTTAAAATCTTAATGAACAAAATATAAGTAGGTAAATTACACTTGCAAAAACAATTACTAGTATTCATCAATAAGCGATAAGTAATGCTACGCGCACACCACATGTGTGCACACCAGATGCACACCAGCTCATCCGGACCGTTCAAACGCTTTTTGGACGGTCTGGATTTGAAACCGGTCATAAAGCATTTATGACGTCATAAATGCTTTATGACCGGTTTCAAATCCAGACCGTCCAAAAAGCGTTTGGACGGTCCGGATGGAGTGGTGTGCAAATGGTGTGCACACATGTGGTGTACGCATGGATTTTTCCATAAGCGATAACCCTAAAACCATAACTAAACATTCCAAGATTTCAAACTTGTTACTTAAATATCACTAATCCTAAATTAAAAAAAAAAAAATCCGAAACCTTACAAGATTTTAAAAGTATCATCTAAATATCAATCTTCTTGCAGTTTAGAGCAAAAGTACTAATTATGTCCGAATAATCAATCTTATCTACAATCTCATGTTCAATAGATAGAATAGAGATTCCATTCAACATTTCTTGTGATATATAGTTGACCGAAGGTAAGACTTAATCAACTTCAACTTTGAAATTGGGCTTTATTTACGAGGTATATGTTTTTAGTTAGAAATTGGACATTATATATGATGTACATTTTTTTTTATTTTTTTTGGGTATTACAAAAGATGCCTGGAACTAAAATATGGGGCCCTTAAAATTCGTATTTGGAGGCCTAAATCGGCCGTAACTCTTGCTTTAGTTTAGAGCCGACTATGTGCATATATGCATGTGTATTTGAATATGCACCTTTTTTAAATCATCAGTATTTATATACGTACCTGGAACATATCTAGGTTGTAAGTGCCTGGAGAGGACTGTAGAGGTCTGTAACCACCATCACTAAAAGCCCAAGTTCTTCCAATATTCATCCCTTCTTCTGAAGCTTGTTGGAAAGTGTTTGTTACCTTCACTTTTGTTGCAGGATCAGATGCCATGTACATTAACCAATATGCATTGAACCCATTAAGATACAATCTCCTCCCATTCTTCACAAAATGGGTTCCACTTGTTTCAATGAACCCTTGTCTAGGGTTAGTATTTGCATGGCTACTTTGTCCCTGTTGGAATAGAATAGCAAGAGCCCAGAAAATGAAAAAGAATCTTATATTTCCCAGCATGGTTGGAATGCTAGATCTGATCCCTAAAACAAAACTAAGGGTTTTGATATGTTCAAGGAATTGGCTCACGGCCAACTCACATATAAATTTTTAGTTCAAAGAGTAGGTTACCCAAATCTCGGTTGTTTTCAATGGGGAGAGAGAGAGAGAGAACTAATATGCACGAGTGTAGTTTTCTTCACACTAGCTCGTTAAAAAAGATGGTCAATAATACCTTCACTTTTATTGGTAAAGTTGTATTTGTTATCAATTGACTTTGGGTAAGGACATAACTATTTTTATTGGGATTAACTCCTCCACCAATTAAAGTGAGGAGATTGACACGTGTGGAAGCGCAGGGCTTGGCACCCTCCAGAATTTTCATTTTATTCAATTAAAATCTAGGTTTTTTTGAATAGCTGTAATATACTAAAAAAAAAATAGTCTCTAAATAAAAAAGTGTTTGACCATTAATTTTGATAGTTTTACCCTGATTTTTAAGTTCTCTAAATTGTTTCATAAAACATAACGAGCTACAAGCATTCGGGAAAAAATATTACACATTTACACATTTAATTTCCTATGCATATTTACTAAATAAAAGTCAGAACAATTTACACATTTAATTTCCTATGCATAGGGGAAAAATATTATAAGGAGGAGTCCATTTTTCTCAATGAAATTTTATATTTGTCTGTTCAGCCCCTCCTATTCTGTAATATTAAAATTTTACTATTTTTAATTCTGGATCAGCCATTGCATGTTGTTTCATATTTTTTCATGAGACGTTAATACCCCACTTTAAGACTGTATTATCGGAATCTTGAATTTTTAAAAATAGAATTACAAAGAAGGGGGAAAAAAATGCTATTAAATATCACTCTTTAATGCATAATGAATGAAAATCCTCTGTCTTTTGCTTTTCATTTTATCAATCACCAAACAATAGATGAGGTACGTTTTCTGCCAGATTGCCAGAGTATGGGTGTTGGTTTGCTCTATTAACCAGTTAACGGAATTAATTTTATTTTCTAAGTTCATCTGAATGCAATAAAAAGAGTATGATACGTTTTTCAAATGATACTATCTATGTAAAATTACTTCAAAAACTGACCTTACATTAGCGTTGATCTTGGAGAGTACAAGAACTAGGGACGCACGCAGGATTCGAGCGTTGGTTGGTCGAATACACAACAAAAATTTATTGGGCTGGCGAACCAATATAGTTGTAAATATTTTAATTAAAAAATTATGACTACATTTGTAACAAGAATTTGAAACTTGGGTATGACAGTCACCCACACTAACCCATCCTTGCGTCCGTTCTTAACAAGAACCAAATTAACACACGTGAGAAAATAGGATTATTGGTGCAATTTTCACTTTGCTGTAGGGTTAAGTTAATTTGAATTTAAAGCTGAATATTACGAAATGGAAAGTTGTTATAGTATTTGGTAACGTATGAATGGAGGCTGAATTGCTATTTGCTATAGTATTAATAGTCAATTTCATTAAATAAAAATTCTCATGAATTACTTCTAGAATTCATTAGTTTTCAACATTTATCGATTAATCATTAATTACGTTGGCAACTTCCAGAAAACCGCCTCTTGACTATCAGACCAAAATATGTTGACTTGTTAATACATCATTAATGACATGAACTTAGATATCCTGAATCCTCCAAAAGGGCAAAAGTGTAAATCTTTGAGCTTAGTTTCGATCTTGATTCTTCTTTTTCAACTTGTTTAGATTTTCATTGTAATTTTTGAGATTAATCTTTCCTATCGACAAGAAGAATTAGAAAAGTATAAAAATGTGTATTGAAGTTGAAAAAAATTCATATAAGATGACAATTTAGACAAAAAGACAGTTGTTTGGTATACTTTTCGTCTTTAATGAATTATTTTTTTTGTTCAAATTTTTTTACTTTTGGCCTCCTCTCGTTGAGATGGATGACTGATCCAAAATATATATTGCAAATCTACAAAAATTCAAAAAAGGTGAACAAGACACAAAAAATAAAAAAGACAAAAGAATATAGCCTGATCAATCAGTAAGAGGGAAGTAAAACTTCTTGCATATTTTATATTTTATATCTTTTATAATTTTCTATAACAAATTTCCTGACCATACACAACTAAATAAAACTTATCGATAGACGGTAAGCATCAGGAGTGGAGCCAGAATTTATGAACAATAAGGCCAAGTGCCTGAAATCTCCCGCCTATTCCATGAGATTGGGTCTTGTTCCTAATGATAAAGAGCAAATTGTGTAATTTTAATGAACATTTTTTAGACAATTTACTTGCTTCTACGGGTCAAATGTGTAAATCAGGCTTCAACATAATATAACTCTAACCAAAATTTCAACTCAATCGGATAAAGTGACCTTACTTGTCATAACATTCTCCCACCTTATTTGCTAAATTTGTAGTAAGAATGCTTCATGAGATATAATAGGAATCCTGATTCATTTCATAATTGACCATGTCTACTTGCAAATGTAATATATTGGTGTGAACAATTTTTATCAACAAAGGGAAAAATGATGTTGATGAATTAATAATTACTCAATATGATTCATACGAAAGTACGTACGTAGGTTGGTGTACTTTCGATGTGAATACAAATATGATCTCGTGGTTAGCTGGTATTATAAAGGCTCATCTAATTAATACTAGCATGCAGGGGTTGTTGGTTCCCTAGAGGCTTTCATGAGAAGAAGAGAGCCAAACGTAGCCAAGAACAATTTGTCAAAAATCATAGTTAACTTGCGAAAAAATGCCGACAAATCATTCTTGGCTGCAATCAGGCCCGGCCCTGTATTTGTCGAGGCCCCAACCCTATCCTTAATTTGAGGCCCTTCAAAAAAAAAAAAAGTCTCTCTAAGAGTAAGAAAGACTATTATTGCAACAAAGATCAACATCTCATGTAAATTTTAACCAAAGTTCGGAAGTGGGAATTAGACACTAACTTTTTTTTTGGGTAATAAAGCTTGAAAATAAAAGGAGGACAAACGGATATACAACCTACAAGGAGTATACCCCAGGAGGAAAAGAAAAGAGAAGAAAAAAGAAAAGGAAAAGGAAATCTAAAACCTATGCCAATAGGCAGTACAGAGCTAAGGTATAAAATATATAAAACCTATGCCAATAGACACTAAACTTTAACACATTTAAACAATTAAACTAGTGATAGGTGGTCCTTGCCTCCTTGGAGTTGGATCTAGAATACAAAAAAACAATTACACAATCAATCGATTCCCACAAAGAGTCAAAGATTAAACTATTAAACTGTAGATTACCTTAATAGACTAATAGTTAATAACTAATAAGACAAAACAACTAAACAAGAAAAGTCTAAATTTAATGACACAAATCACACAATCAATCGGTGGGATTCTCACAGTCCCACAAAAAGTCTAAGATTAAAATTTAAACAATAAGACAAAACATGAAAAGTCTAGTAGATTTGTAGATTACCTTAATACCTTCCTCCTTAAAGACAATAGTTAACCCAAGGCTTTGGCAGTTTGGCTTCTGTAGTTCTGCAGCAGTGTGTGCGCTCTTCAACAGTTCGACTTCAGGTCTTCCAAGATTCTGCGGCTCAGAGGCTCTGCCGTTTTGCACTTCTGAGTGCCTCGCCGACCGCCGTCACTGGTCGCTGGAGGCTCGTTGGTCGTTGGTTCAAAGTTCAAACTGGCAAAGAGAATCTGGGAGAGAGAAATTTGGTAAAGTACTTAGGGGCTAGGGCTTTTTTTTTTTTTTCTCTTTTCGTTTTTCAACTTCCACCAAATGACTTGAGTCTCTTAAGTCTTTCACACAGGAGTTTCAATTTTGACAATTAAAAAATAATAATAAAAATAACATGGGGCCTAATAATAAAATGGGCCTCAAAAAATAGTTTCAATTTTGATGGGCCTCTAACAATAAAATGGGCCTCAAAAAATAAAATGGGGCTTAAGTATTTTGGTGGGCTTGTTGGATCAATTTATTAGACATTTTATGCAAACCCATACATATACTAACCTATTTACTTGGGGGCCCCAAAATTGGCCCATTTTCGGTGGGCCCCAGACCTGGGCCTGCCCAGCCTCCCCATAGGGTCGGGCCTGGCTGCAATCGACTCTCCACCTCTTCGCGCAAGACTCTCAGACAAAGCTATACATTGGATTTTGAAGATATGAATCTCTCTTATTGATATGTTGAATAAAATATATAGCTACATGCAGTATATATAGTCACATATTTGGTGCTTATATTCTTGCTCTCTGACCAACTTTCCAAAAAAGAAAATCTTATGCCATCCAAAGGGAATGTCAACTCTTGTAGCTCCATTATTGCTTATCCATACACATATATAAGCTCATAATACCAATCTTTGACTTTCTGTGGGGGTGGTTCTCGCCGGAGTAAACTCTTTGAACCTCGTGATATGGAATGGGTAGATATGGGGTGGCTAATCCTCGCCTGAACCCTAGTTTCCCGTCGTGGAGGATAACCTGCACACGTAGACAACCACGTTAGTGCCAAGCCCAGACGGTGGTGATCCGGGAAAGCACTCCGATGGTAAAGCCAGTCACCGGAGGAGAAGAGATATATCGGAATTCTAGAGAGAGAAGTGGAGTTATGAGGGTAGTAAATGTGGAGAGAAGAATCCCCATAGTAGTAGTTGTGATGGGGTATTTATAGGAGAAGAGGGCGTGCGTTACACTCACTTGGTTCCCCTCACACGTCTGCCATTCCTGCCCAGAACGACAGCTGATGTGACTTCAATCTCTGTTGCAGACGCCGGGCACATGGGTCTAAGGGGTCACTTCACCTTGAGACATTCCCCATCACCCACGTGACTCTGCAGGCGGCAATGGAAGGGTAGGTGACTGCCGCATTTAATGTTCTATCGTGAAATGTGTAGCGTGCCTGACACACCACCGCCGAACCAAGTATCTCTGAGCGCTCACGTGACCATCATCAATCGACTCGACACACGGGGTACTCGGACTCCCGGGCGGTCGGCACGCCGATCGGCTGAGCCCTCGAGAGCTGTCCGAGAGCCAAGCTGGGAATGTCGTAACACTGACGCATCCAGGCTCGGCGAATCTCAAACAAATCCATAGTCATCCAAACCTGGACATCCACGCCAACGGCCGAGAGTGCCACATGCTCGACGAGAACGAGATGAGTCGATCTACATACAGTTTCGTGGATTTCGAGGTAATGACCCTTTTGCTCCTTTATTGTGCAGAGAGGGGCCTTTGCTGACCCTTGTGGACCCGACCGCTACAATAGCCCCATCAACTTCTACTTGCCGAGCGCTCACATGACCGTCGTCAACTGACTCAGCACACGGGGCGCCCAGACTCCCGGGCGGTCGGCACGCCGATCAGCTGAGCCCCCAAGAGTTGTCCGAGAGCCAAGTCGGGAATGTCGTAACACTAATGTATCCAGGCTCGGCGAATCTCAAACAAATCCATATTCATCCAAACCTGGAAATTCACGCCGACGGCCGAGAGCGCCACACGCTCGACGAGAACGAGATGAGTCGATCTGCATTCAGTTTCGTGGATTTCGAGGTACTGACCCTTTTGCTCCTTTACTGTGTAGAGAGGGGCCTTTGCTGACCCTTGTGGACCCGGCCGCTACACTTTCCCCAATTAGGCTACTTCAATTTTAAGCTTAGAGTAACACACACACACACACACACACACACACACACATATATGTATTATCGATTTCCTTCCAGTCCGGGCACCTGGAAAATGAGAAAATCCGGGCTCCAAACGTAGGCCGTTGGATCTAATCAAACGGCTGGAATAAGAGATGGGTCTCGCG
This sequence comes from Vaccinium darrowii, assembly GCA_020921065.1. Lineage (NCBI taxonomy): Eukaryota > Viridiplantae > Streptophyta > Magnoliopsida > Ericales > Ericaceae > Vaccinium > Vaccinium darrowii. The sequence goes on along the minus strand of CM037162.1, from coordinate 25,986,436 downwards.
GGTCGTGTTCCGGGTAAAATCCCCTCACGCGGGTCATAACTTCACACGGGTCAAGACCCATTTTCATTTCTTCTCGGTTCAAACACAAGGTTAGAGAGAGAGTGAAAGCAGGCGATTCCAGGTGACCTAGACTCGACGACCTCTCGATCTCCATCTCCAGATCTCTTCTCTCTCTCTCTCTCTCTCTCTCTCTCTCTCTCTCTCGCTTTTCATCCATCTGAAAAACCCTATTTTTTCTTTGTAGCGAAGCAAATCGAAGCAACCAGGCGACTCGTTCGATCTTCTCCATCTCCATTGCCAACAACCAGGTCTCTCTCTCTCTCTCTCTCTCTCTCTCTCTCTCTCTCTCTCTCTCTCAGTTTGTTTCATTCATCTAGATAACCCCTAATTGGAAACCCTAATTCTTGAGAAAACTAGGGTTTCGAATTTTTTTGAAGTTTGAATGCAGAAGTTTCAATGGTTTTTGTTGTTGATTTGTGTTTCGCTATGACCTTGGATCTGCGTCCTTTTATTTCTTAGGGCTTGTTTATCTAATTTAGACCTAAAGTGATAAGCTATATGTGTTACAGCCTTCTTAGGTTTCAATTAATCACAATGGGATTTTCCAAAATTATTGGCTTTATGCAGATTTTTTTTTGAACTGGTTTTATGCAGATTGGCTAAGTTTCTTGGTAGGGGCTTTCTTTACTTCAGTTTACATTTTCCATCTAGTGGTATGAAGAATGGAAAATGAGCTTGCTTTTAGGTTTGAACTATTTGATTTTTCATGAGCCTTTCTAATGTTAGTTGCTAGATATTGTAAAGATTTTTCATGAGCCCTTGTAATGTCAGTTGCTCGATTGTTATTGGAGTTTTGACGTTGCTCTCAAAATTGTTGTATGTGTATCTAGTGACTACCAATTGACCTCTTTTTAGTACAAAGAAATTGCAAAACAGAGAGAGTGATCAATGAGGTTAACAACGTATCAGTGATCAATGAGATTAGCTATACCTTTCAATGTAGACATACAAGATTTTCAGATTATTAGTTTTGTTCGGCAAAGTATTGGTTTCTTAATCTCGTACTCCATTTCCTATGATCCGACAACCCAAATAGAGCTCGAGGGTCTGATGCAGAAAATGACTCAACAAAAAATGCGAAATTCTGTAGTTTCTTGCTTGTAGATACCTTAGATGCGAAAAACATCCGGGATCCATACATGTTTCTATTGAGTTTGGTAACTTCTTTGCATACTAAAGTGGCGTGTGTCTGTATATTTTCGCTGGCAGGAACTTGGCCTAAACCCCTCAGTTCTAGTACTTGGCCTAAACCCCTCAGTTCCAGTTCATGCTGTTACATGGTGTATCCAGCCGAACCCTTGCAAAGGCACAACAAAAAGCTAAACATGCTGGTGAAAATATCTAGGAAGTTAACTTATATGCTCTTTCCGAATGAAATGAGTGAGAAGGCATTCACAGAGCCGGGAGCTTTGATTCATTTTCAAGGGCTTGAGTCGCTGGGAAGTTTGGACCCCTGCAATTTGATTTTACTGAAAGTATTGGCTCATCATTCGTTGCTAACAAGGAACTTGGCGCAGATTGATGGAGTGCCATTCCTGTGCTGTTCATTCATTTGCATTGTATTTTCCTCTGTTATTAAAAAAAAAAAAGTGTATTTGCATTGGTTTCTCTCAGAAGTGCAATGAAAATTCCTTTTTTCTTTTGGCCATTTGTTTCACTAGAATTAAGATATAGAGAATGGAAAAATACTGCTGTTTGTTGCATTTGGAGAAGTTCTAGGCCAAGTGAGTGGCTGTTCCCCATATTCTCTACTAAGAATCTGCACAACTTGTTTTCGTTTGCAACAAAAAGCTCAAAAAGTTGGGAGGAACGGTTACTAAGATTGTTGACACTGGATGATCCTGCAGGAAATGAATTTATTGCTTACACAAATGTGAAATATGAAATGTTCTCTATCAAAGGAAAAACATGACATCTGTAACGAACGACCCAGCTGTTTAGATAGCCAATTGTCCCAATTACGAAACAGACCAAACAATGCAGGTCATCTCTCTCACGTGCAGCGCCGTATTGCATGGAGTGCAAATTTGTTCATCAAGGTGAGGGTGAACAAATTTGCTCTCTATTGCATGTGGGGATGGAAACATTTACCTCCAAAGTCACAACTTATATTAACAAATCCAACATAGACTTACTTTTATCAGTATCAACATCAAATTCCATGATCACAGGTTACAAACGATGATACAATTCTGAAGGTACTACTTTCCCATGTGTTTGCAAGCCATCTGATGCCCATAGATAACAAAAAAAAAATCTGTTACAAATAGGCTGTTCTGGAAAACTTTGGCCAGCATCTCCTTTATTTTTTTGCCTAGCCCCACGTCCCAACGTCTCATCAGACAATCAACAATAGCAACAAACACAGTTCATATTAAAGATTCACGCGGAGTCATGCTCATGTTCAAAGGCCAAACTTCATTTCAAAGAGAACTCTTACAAACAAGAACAAGACCATACATGAGTCTAGGTTTTACATGTCCAATAATCTGGCTCTATTTACAAACAAAAAGAAAAGAGAAGAAGCCTAACTATCTAGTTGTCGTCATCCTCGTTGTCATCATTCACACCCTAGCTGCTCTACTCCGACACAGTGTCCTGCACTCCTTATGACAGACTATTCTTGTCCTGTCTCCACATTTTGTCTGGACATTTCTCCCTGATATGAGAAGCTTCTGCCTCCTTTCTGAAATATACAAAGAGCGAAAATTGAGACAAGCACAAAATTAGAGAGGCAAGTTCAAAACAAAAGACATCAATTAATTCTCAAGTTATACGTTACTACGTTAGCATACTACATCAATGCATTCAAGTTATACAGCTTGATTACTTTGTCAGAGACATGGGGATCATGCATAAATGTAGCAATTTCTTTTCTAAATCAACTACATCAATGTCAAGAATTCTTCCTTGGACAAGGGAGGAAATCTGGATGAGAGGGTAAAGAAATAGAGCGACATAGGCATTTTCCAATTAATTTGAGGGCAGTAGTACAAAGGAGATGACAAGATAATATATGAGGACGAAATTAGAACCCCTTGGAGTACGTCCACAGTAACCACAACATGAGGCTGGAACAAAAGTTCAACATGAGCTGTTTCCTTTAGTTTAACCTGCCATTAGAAAAACTGCCGTAAGGATCATCTCAAAGTGGAATGGTACATTAAGACTACTTCGAGGAAAAAACAAATTAACATCCAAATATGGCACTGCACAAAATAGTGACTTTAACCCTTGCTTCGACATCATGGACCTGAACAAAGGCAGCAAAACAATGGAACAAACTAGAGGTGGCAAATGGGTGGGTTGGGTTGGGTTTGTGTGGGTTGATATGGGTTATGGGTTGAATATAGGCGGGTTGAATATGGGCCAATAATAGGAGGGTTGAATAAGAGTAGGTCGAATATGGGTCTAGCTAAACCCAACCCAACCCAACTCAACCCGTTTTTTCTTTTTTCTTTTTGGGAAATTCAGAATTGAAATCTTTTAGAGTTTTTCCGTTTATCAACACCTTCAAAAATTGGATCGACCCATCAATTGTCCTTTCTTCCCTCTTTTCACTATCACATTCTCAATTTTGATACAGATCAATCAAAATTCAAGATTTCTCTTTTGATCTTTTGCATGTAGAGGGAGAGAGAGAGAGAGAGACCTTGGGATTGAAATGAACAACGGATTATGTTATCGATCCTCGGAAGATCTATGCCCTGAATTTGATCAACATTATCAGATTTAAATCGCAAAACCATGGAATAAAAAAAAAAGTATATAAATTACCAGAAACCGATTGTCAAAATTCAAAATTGGATAGGCAACACAAATTCTCAATGAGTTCTATTAAATAAAAATTTTAAATTGTAAAAAATACTTATAGATTAAAAAATGACACGCATGCACGTAAATGGAAATTGATAAGAAATTCGGGACGGAGGTAGAAAGAATCAGCGACAACACCGAAGAAGAACAACCCGAAACAGCCATAAGTCATCGAAGTTGCCACCAATATTCCTCAACAGGACGTAAATTACTACAAAATTTTTTATTTTTTCATACATTTTTTATTACAAAGGTAGCAACAGGAGCAGTGGGAACAGAGAGAGGGAGAGACAGAGGAAATGAGTGTTAAGTAATTTAAGGAGAAATGCTAGGGTAAACACCCCCCCCCCCCCCCCCCCCCCCCCCCCATATGAGATTTTGTGGCTTAAATATGAGATTTTGTGGCACCAAATATGAGATTATATGAGATTTTGTGGCACCAAATATGAGATTTTGTGGCTCCAAATATGAGATGGCATACGGTACACACCCCATACGGATGGACGGCCGAGATTGTGCCACGTGTGACGTGTGTCACCTTTGACCATTTACTATATGAGATTTTGTGGCTCTAAATATGAGATTTTGTGCCTCAAAATATGAGATTTTGTGGCTCTAAATATGAGATTTTGTGGCTCAAATATGAGATGTGTGGCACTGTAGCGTTACTGTAGCAATCCGCATGGGTCCAAATATGAGATTGTGTGGCTCTAAATATGAGATTTTGTGGACATATATGAGATTTTGTGGACATCCGTATGAGTGTGCATACCATATGTCATTCGTATTTAGAGCCACAAAATCTCATATTTAGAGCAAAAAAATCTCATATTTTGAGTCATAAAATCTCATATTGAGTAATTTTTAGAGGGTGTGCATAGTAGCATTTCTCTAATTTAAGACAATAGAAAATGGTGGGCCGGTCCTATTTTTGGGATTGGTGCCTCACCAAGTCCTGGGCGTGCTTCCATGGCTGAGTAAGTCCTGATCAAATGTCGTTTTACTACGTTGCCCCTTCTGCTGAGGTCAAAGGCCCACAGTTGTTTTCGGCCGTAGCAGAGAGTTCCGGAGGGTTCCGCCGGATTCTGGCCTTTCTGACAAATACCGGCCATGGATAACGGTCATTCGAAAAAGAAAAAAAAAACGCAAGAAAAATATAAAGACGAAGAAATCAGAGCGAGAAGTGATTTTTCTGGGCCTTTTGCGATATCCCGGCAGCCCTTCAACAGAACTTATTCTTCAATGGAGCTAGTTCTTCTCCGGCGAAGTTTTCCGTTGGATTTGCAACAGACTACTCCTTCTCCGTCTGCCGATTGAAGCTGTAGAAAGGACAAGAGAAATAATTTCCGTGTGAGAGAGAGAGAGAGAGAGAGAGAACTAGCTCGTTAATGTCTTCTTGATGAAAACCCAACACGCATGCCTCCCTCGTTAATGTCTTCTTGATGAAAGTGTAATGGTTCATGGCTGTAATAGTATAAAATTGTTTTTTTTCTGTCTAATTGAGAATTTAGACAGAATTTAACATTGTTAATTGTTAATTTAGCACCGTGAATTTATGGAGTAGAATTTAGATTTTAGAATGTACATTTTAGAATTTAGACTGTACATTTAGAATTTAGACCGTACATTTTAAAATTTAGACTGTATATTTAGAATTTAGGGTACCCTACAGTTTAGGGTACCCTAAATTTAGAATGTACATTTTAGAATTTAGACCGTACATTTTAGAATTTAGACCGTACATTTTAGAATTTAGGGTACCCTACAGTTTAGGGTACCCTAAATTTAGAATGTACATTTTAGAATTTAGACCGTACATTTTAGAATGTAGACCGTATATTTAGAATTTAGACCATACATTTTAGAATTTAGACCGTACATTTTTAGATTTTAGACTGTATATTTAGAATTTAGGCCGTACATTTTAGATTTTAGACTGTATATTTAGAATTTAGGCTGTACATTTTAGAATTTAGATCGTACATTTATTACCAAATGCTTCAAAAATCTGTTTGAGCCAAGCCGTATTCACCCCATCGTCCAAATTAAACACCACAATCATCCAGTGATTAAACCCCATCAGTAACCCCACACAGCCCCACCGGATACTTAAACTGGTCCCACACCGCATGGCCCCGCAGGCGGCACAACCACCACCAAATCGAAATTCCCCGCCGAAACGACGGCGTCGTAGTGAGCCCGGATCCTCCCCTGCTGCCGCCGTATCTCCACCGCCTCTCTCTGCGCGTCCCTCACGTCGTAGAAATGGACGGTCACGATTCCGTCTCTCACCCTCCCCATCTCAACCGCTCGCACGTCGCCGAACACCTCCAGGTCTCGCCTCACTTCCGACTCGCTGACGTCGGTCGGAACGGAGCTTAGCAATAGAGTCGGCGTGCTGTTGTAAAACCAGTGTCCATTTGTGAATGGGGTATTTTCGGAAGAACAGGGAAAAAACTATTAGGCTGGGGGGCGCCTAATTTGTTTGGGACCTCATGAGCTATGAGGCAAATCAATAGGACCGGCCCACAAAAAGCCCTTAAGACAAATGTGAACTGGTCTCCCGAATCCACTGAACAAAACCTTGTTTCAGTTTATCACAAACCAACCCATTTTCAACCCAACCCAGGTTGAACCCATTTAAACCCATCTATAAATGGGTTGATGTGGGTTGAGCCCATATTAACCCATGATGAAATATGGGCAAGTTGGGTTGGGTTATAAGTGGGTGAATTTGGGTGGGTTCATGGGTTGGGTTGATAATTGCCACCTCTAGAACAAACCTTCAGATCTTGCACTCCCTTAAAGATAGAAAAAAGTGCTTCTATGCAGTTCTCCACCAATTTCAAGAACTAGAAACTAACCTCTCCTTCAAAGGATGCGACTCAAACCCCTGATGATAAGGTCCAAGACACCACTCAATGTTCGAATTAGAGCTTTGAATTAGTTGGTTCAAATTAGGGGTAGTCGAGTCATGAACCCTAGTTTTCTCAAGACTTATGCTTTCCAATTAGGGGTTATCTAGATGAATGAAACAAGCTGAGAGAGAGAGAAGAGACCTGGTTGTTCGCAATGGAGATGGAGAAGATCGAACGAGTCGGCTGTAGTTTTGTGAAAAATTGTTCGGATCAAGCCCTTCCCGGTATTTTTTTTTCTTGATTTCTCACAGGGCCTTAAAAAACACCTTTTAAACACATTGGACGGTTCGGATCATCGAAATTCGATCGGGATCAATGAGATCCGGATTTTAAAAAAATCCGGGAGTTTGGACCGGAAGTGGACTATATATATATATATATATATATTCCGTTTTCACTTGTCAACCGTTGGAGGAGTGAAGAGCCAGTAATCTGTTTGAAATTGCTTTTTAGATTATTGTTGGAATAGAATTTGGAGAGAGAGTGAGAGAGAGAGAGAGCATAGAGTTGCGGTTAAAACTTGTGAAAGTGGCCAAGTGTGGAACTTGAAATGTCAAGGAGGATTTGTTCTCTTAGTTTCTTTATTACTCTATTTTTTAGACCTTTGTTTACATGTCAATGAGGCAGTTGCATGGAAAAAAGATATTCCCACAATGCTACTTGCACATTCTTCTGTACGTAATTAAGAATTTGTGTAAATGTGTTATTTTACCCCAAATAGAACTAGAAAATAAGATACGTCGAAAAAATTCAAAGTCAGTTGTACATGTAATAAGAACGACACCCAAAATAACTAGTACTCGAAATTTATTTTGTGGGCACTTACGTATATACAAAAGGCACTAATTTTTGGACATGACCAAGATCACCCATGCAGCCGTACGTTCAACAAAGAACGTACTGTATCTTACATTGAAACTAAGAAATTAACCACTTATTACTAGTTCACTAATTAAGCAACCGGCCACGAAAAGAAAAGGAAAAATCACAATATAATCTTAGTCAAGAGCAGAGAGCTTCTGAGATTGTTGAGCAATTATGGTTGCAGTGGAGGGGCTTTCTTCCAAAACAACTTCGTACCCATCTCTGAAGTTGTCCATTCCTTGGGCCAAGAGTTGCCAAAAGAGCCCACCTCCACATGGGTCCCCACTTCTAGCACAAGTATATAAAGTGTTGTATATGCCTTGGATGTAGTTGTCCCTCATGGTCACATTGTACCCAGCTGACTTTGAGGACTTGCCAAACTCAGCTAGTAGGATTGGTTTTTGGAGCACTGAATTGGAGTCTTCGATATGGGCTTGGATCCATTTCTCCACAAATGCAGCCCTAGTCCCTTCATCAGACCCCGGAACCCTGCCATCATGCAATCAATGTATTGAACAAGTGCAAGGTTTTAAATAACAGTATTACGACACGTAACAGTAACGGTCGAAGGGTACCGGTATCGGGATTATCGAACAATACATAACCGGAATCGGTTGTCCCGGTCGTTTAACTTGTTAAAAATCATTTTTGAGAAGAAAAAATAATTTAGGGCTAAAATCATCCATAACGACCGTAATTTGTTAAAAATCATTTTTGAGAAGAAAAATAATTTAGGCCTGAAATCATCCGTAACGACTGTGAATCGAAAAAAAATTTAGTGTTGAAATCATCCATAACGGTCAAGTATCACTATAATGACTGTGAATCGGTCTATAAATCAGAAACAGACCGATACATAATGAGAAATCGGCCGATACGCGTGCAATTTTTCCTCTTCCGGTATTCGGGGAAACGGCTCAGAACCCCGAAAACCGTTACAGTTGATTCTAAAACCTTGAATAAGTGTAACCAAATAAATAGCAAAATTTACTTCTCGTAGTATGATTTCATCTTTTTCATGTATATGGTAAAATAAAATTTGTTTAGTTTGGTATTTGAAAAGCCTGTTATAGCATATCAAACCTTAGGGAACAGTCAACGTGAAAACTCTTATTGTTTTTTCTAGTTGAAGGAAATCAAAAGCTATATATATGGGAACCGGGGACCCTGTAGTGAGTCACTACAGGGTGTAGTGAGTGAATCTGACGTACCATTGATCGGGATAGAGGTGAATGGTAGTGAAGTCGATTCCAGGAATTCGGTTATTGGAAATAAAGTCGGTCCCAACTTGATAACCTGGATTGAACTGTTTCTTTTCTGGCATTGAATCCCCATAGAACCCTTCTAGCCCAATTTCAAGGAGATGATTTTTGTCGATGGATTTCACATGACCTGCCATTTCTGTGATCCATTCCTGTACAAATTCAATAGCATGCATGTATGTATTTATGATCAGCTTATATGTTGTGATAATTAAGCTTTTTCTTTCTTTTTTTTGAACTGGTGAAAATTAAGCTTGATTAAGCAAATTAAGAGGACGTTGGGATTAAAGAGCTAGTTCTCTGGTTTTTAACGGGCCGGGGTTGCTTGGTTAGGTTAGAGTGTGTGGTAATGGTGGTTGATTTCCCTTCCGTACAAATCTGTGTATGTGAATTTGTGGGAGTTCTTTTTTTTTTTTTTTTCCTCCTCAACATTTGGTAGTTTTAGTTTTTGTTAGTGAGGCTTGTACGTACCTCAGTCAAATGCATGAGAGTACATGATTTCTATCAATGGCTACAACTCCACTTGTGAAATTGTGGGAGTTCATAGAAAAAAGAGGGAGTTGTTTGTGAAAGAATGTGCGTGTGTGTGTGTGAGAGAGAGAGAGAGAGGGAGACAGACATGATTGAGAGGTGTGTGAGAGTGATATCTTTGTAATTTGTAGTAATATTTGAGTTTCTTTGAATAAAAATCATGAGTACCATGTTCGTGTATATCTCTTTGTGCTACCAAGGGTCAAGATAGCATTACAACACACGAAACAAACTGAAAACAATAGCTAGGAAGTTCACAACATGGAGCTTGGACAATTATAGACAGAGAGAGAGAGACGTGATTGAGAGGTGTGTGAGAGTGATATATCGTTGTAATTTTTGTAGTAATATTTGAGTTGCTTTGAATAAAAATCGTGAGCACCGTGTTCGTGTATATCTCTCGGTGCAATCAAGGGTCAAGATCGCATCATAACACACGAAACTAACTGAAAACAATAGCTAGGAAGTTCATAACATGAAGCTTAGACAATTATATATATATATATATATATATATATATATATATATATATATATATATATATATATATATATATAGAGAGAGAGAGAGAGAGAGAGAGAGAGAGAGAGAGAGAGAGAGAGAGACGTGATTGAGAGGTGTGTACGTGAGAGTGATATCTTTGTAATTTTTGTAGTAATATTTGAGTTGATTTGATTAAAAATCGTGAGTACCGTGTTCGTGTATATCTCTCTGTGCAATCAAGGGTCAAGAACTCACATCACAACACACGAAACTAACTGAAAACAACAGCTAGAAAGTTCATAACATGAAGCTTACACAATTACAGACAGAGAGAGAAAGGGAGAGAGACGTGATTGAGAGGTGAGTGAGAGTAATATCTTTGTAATTTTATAGTAATATTTGAGTTCCTTTGAATAAAATCGTGAATACTGTGTTCATGTAGATCTATCTGTGCAATCAAGGGTCAAGAACTCGTATCACAACACACGAAACTAACTGAAAACAATTGCTAGGAAGTTCATAACATGAAGCTTACACAATTACACACACACACACACACACACACACACACAGAGGACAACCTGGAGAGGTTTTCCAGAAAGGTCAGATTGGCAACGGGGTTCGTTCATTAGCTCCCATGCAAAAATGGTAGGATCATCTTTATAGGCCACTCCACTTATTGAATTCACTCTTGTGAGTACAGTCTGTACCAAAGATTAATTCCTCGTCATACAAAGCATATAAAAGTACAGATATACATACTACTTGCTTTCATTATTTGTCTAGGGGTAATTCAAAAACAATTATTATAAGTCGAATTTTTTTAAAGAAAGTTCAATCAAAATGATGTGGCAGTGACGTTTTAAAATATCTTTTTCATTCAAATAACATAGTAAAAATTTTATCTTTAATTTTCTAAACACAACATAGTGAAATTGAAATTTATTTAAATATATACTATGTAGTTATGTACGTATCAACAGTTGAAGAACAAATTTTTTAACACACTTTGACATGATTTTTGAAGTAGCCTTTGACAACAGGGTTGGTGAAGAAGTCATCGTCATTGTTTAAGGATTGGCTAGCTCGGTCTTTTGCCCATTGCACATATTGTTTCTTGCCTCCATAGTCGTCCCAATTGTTCACAAGTGTGAGTAATAGATAAACCCCATATTTCCTTGCTTCCGTTACCACAAAATCCAGTCCCTGTAACTCAAACCATAAAGAAAGAAACAATAAACACATTAACATATATATATACATATGTATGTATGTATGTATGTGTGTGTGTGTGTGTGTGCGCGCGTGTGTGTGTGTGATATCATTAGGTTGCGGTTTTATTTTTCCAACTGAATTAAGAAATTGAATTTCAAACTAATGAAAAACAATCCATCGAAAATGACGTTAGATTAGTTCCTATTCCAATGAAGTTAAGAGTGTCTCTTCTACAATGCCGGTGGTACCTGATGATAGCATCTGACCACTAGCAATACGAGGAACGGTAATTAATTTATGTAGTTTTTTTTTTCTGTTTCATGGCATTTCTGTGCTACGATACCTTGAAAACGTCCTCGTTATATGATCCCGGAGAGGATTGAAGGGATCTGTAACCACCATCACTAAAAGCCCAAGTTCTTGCAATATTCATCCCTTCTTTTGAAGCTTGTTGGAATGTGGTGGTCACCTTCAGCCTTGTTGAAGGATCAACTGCCATGTTCATCAACCAATATGCATTGAACCCATTGAGATACAATCTCCTCCCATTCATCACAAAATGGGTCCCACTAGTATTGACAAAGCCTTGGCCTCCAGGGTTTGTTCTTGCATGGCTTTGTTCCTGTTGCAAGAGAATAATAAGAGCCAAGAAAATGAAGCTGTTTATTATAAGTCTCTTCCCCATCAACTTAGAAAAAAGGAAATCCTAGGTCTTAACAAAGTTGAAATTAAAGAGAAAAATGTGGCTTTTTGGCAAAGATTGTGGTTCAACAAGTTCCTATGTATGTGAATGACATTTGAGTTCATGAAAGGTAGGTTATTCCAATAAGTTGGTCTGCATGGGTTTATATAGAGGAGAACTGACAAGGAGGAAGAGCTAGGATGGACAGGGACGGGGTTAGAATTTACACAAAATGATGAGGCTCAAAACTTAATTAAAATTTGAAATTTCACGTATTCACATAGTTGTTGAATTCTAAGTTTGTAGCACATAATTTAAAATTCAAGCATGAAATCTAAGGAATTATATTCTACAATAAAAAAATAGGCACTTTTTGGTCATACTTGGTAGATGATGTAGGAGTATACACACATACGATTGATTAATTGTTTCCACTACATATTGAACCACTATAAACTAGATTAATAAAGCTTTGGCATTATTTCAAAAAATCTTACAAGTCATCTATGATCGAAACTACACTAAAAGTTGCTGCAAATTCCTTTTAAATGAACAACATCAAAGAGTCTGTCAGATCAAATTATATATTTTTATATCTGATTTTTATTTTATTTTTTGAAGTTTGAGCAAGCTGATATAGAGCGTGTTTGCAATAACTGAGATACAAATTTTATATTCTAGCTTCAGATTCTCCTACATATTCTAGAATTTTGATTTTGATAGAAACGGGTAAACATGCTTACCATAGCCGCAGAATTATGATTATAACCTAAAATCTTTTCTGAAAGCTCCAAAAACTACCTAAACCCAGATTGGGATTTTCATAATTTCATTCCTCTTTAGCTTTTCAAAATCTGGAGATCCAATCCGATTATTTGTTATTTAGAATTCTGGTGGACACTCTAAACTGATTCTAAAAAGCTAGAACCTGCAAAGATAATTTCTCGTAAACATGCACATAGTAGATATGACTATCTTATGTGTATGGTATATTATACATAAGGTGATTCTAGCAAGGTAGACATGGGCGGAGGGATTAAGGGATAAGAGGAGTCACTCTCACTTTAATTTCTCATAAGAATTTTTGGTAGGTTGGAGTTAAATTCTGCACTTTTGACCCAACAAAAATTTCACGAATATCCTTAACTTGCTTAAAATGCATAGAATTCTCAAGTTTTTTCTTCCCTCGAGAGTTGATAGTATTACAAATGAGGCAATCGCACCTGAATTTTGAAATATAATTAATAAGTCATTGGGACCAATTAGAAAGCAAAAATATGTGCATCACAGTATATCTATGTTATAGTAGTAACCTCTTAATTTAGTTATTTATTTGCATGAGCAAATAGAAAAAATAACTTACATATAGATCAAAATATTGACTCTGCTAACTTAAAATCTTGGCTCCGTCCCTGAAGGAGGAGATGGTCTGGCACCTTGTCCATGAGAATTGAGGCTTCCTTTTGTGCTTTTCTATTTCAAGCTAAAACATAGTGTTTTAATGTGTGATGTTACGGAGGTCAATACTTTCCTCCAATTATGTCTTTCAATTCTGTACTCAAGAAAAGCATGCACTCATCTTTCTACGACTGATGAAAATAAAACCGAAGAAGTTTTTTTTGAACGGCCAAAGGAATTTTATTAATCAATTGTAAAGATACAAGAGATTAAAGGGATGAGCAAAAACGGCATCATAACAAGAGTGGAACATCCCAATCAAGTTGTAAAACAGAAGAAGTTTAACAATCTATTAAAGTGGAACCCGACGAAAATCGTCTAATACGAATTCAGAACTAAATATAGAGCAATTTCCCTTTCAAAATACATCACTCATATGTAGTGTCCGCATTGCGCAAGGAAATATCATCTTCCATTTTTTTCTAAAAGAGAGTGAGTTTTTACTTTTAATCACATAGCCATCTTCTGAATGAAGTATCATTATGTGGTTTTGGAGCACCGTCATGTGATAGCCCAACACACTTCTACATCACAAATTAATTTAGGACCCATACACTTATTCATGATGTTCACGTGAATTTGTGGTAAGAAGAGCGCTAAATAATTTATCTTTTCAAGTGCATTTCAATTAACCAAGGGCTTATAGCACAGTGCTTATTTCTTGGTCTTCCCACATGAGAGACCAGGGTTCGAGTCGTGGCAGAGGCGCCCCTCATTCTAACTCTAACATATTAACTACTAACACTTCTTGCTTGTACTTGAAAAAAGTGCATGTCAATTGATTTGGAAAGGCAAGTGATGGCTAGCGGTAGAGCTCTTGGATGTTCTACATTGCATCTCAAGATTGAGTCCCACTTCCCCCTCTCCATTTAATAGACTAGAAATTTCATGGTGGGAGAGATTTTATTGTGAAGAAATATATTGAGTTGCAAGCCGATAATATTGCCAAGAAAGAAATTGAGGTCTTTGATGATACGGAGGATGGCGTTATTTCTGAGTCGAAGGACGGTGGTTCTCTTTCCCTGGAGCTTTGATCTTTTATTTCCTTTGGCGTGGCTGTTTTGGTTTTTGGTCTGCTATGGTGTCTTTTGTTGTTTGATGGTTTGGTTTGTTGTAACAGGGGTCTAGGGCTTGGCTTAGTTCTGGTGATTGGTTTTTGGGTGGTGTTTGGGTGTTAGGCTTGGGTGGTGTTTTTCTTTTTCGCTTTGGGTTTGGTTGGCTTCTTGCCTTCCGTTGCTTCTCTTGGGTCTCGGGTGTGTGGCGTTTCGCCGTTTTGCCCTTGGTCCTTTTAATCTTTGTATCTCTATCAAGGATTAATAAATTTCTTTTGCCTAGCAAAAAAAAAAAAAAGACTAGAAATGAAGAATGAAAAAAAAAATGATCTGGAAAGAAAACACATGAACAATATAGTATAAAGAAAAAGAAAGTATTCAATTCAGATACACTCAGTAATATTGTGGTTCATGTGCAAAATTAATTCTTCCCTCAAAAAGCGAGATAAACTGTTTCCCAACTACCATTTTGTAAAACGTATTTTATTTACATTTAAAACAATAACCATGGGTACACCATTTAGTGCACACCTAGTGCACACCTAATGCACACAGCGTTGTGTAGGACCCATTTCGAAATTTCACACAAATGATCGAAATTACTCAATTTGTTTAAAATGTTATTTTGAGGGTCCATGTAAAAAATTAACTCGATCGGATATTGGTAGAGGATTGATCAATTTTCTGCTAGAAATTTGAGCGAAGAATCGATCAAGCTCCTAGCGATACCCAACTAAGTTGATTTTTTTAGGGAGATTCTTAAAAACATATTTTACATAAGTTGAGCAGCTCCGATCATTTATGTAAAATTTCAATATGGGTCCCACACAATACAGTGTGCATTTAATGTGCATCACATGATGTACTCATAGCAAGACTCATTTATTTATTATAATTTCTCCGAAGCTAACAGTTACTTGAAACTACTCCACGTATCCCGTAATTTTTGTGGGTTCCATATTTTTTATATTATATTATGAAAGTAGTTAACTTGTCAAACATTCCTTATATGTCCTTTGTAATTCTTAAATATTGCATGGTTGTAGAGACGTGCAAATTATCATTAATTTTATCTCCTATCCTATAAATCTGAATTGCAGATAAACCTCATCCATTCAAAGTAAACTTCAATCCCATCGCGAATCCTACAATCTGCAGCGTAGATGAAACTCATCCATTCAAAATTCTCGAACACGGTCGACGGTGACCACATTTTGAGTACAACATGATGTATCACCAATATATTGGTAAGCCATTGATATTCTAGAAACATCCTGAGAGAAACTTGAAATGTTTGCTTGAGTGAAAGATGATCTATGAATCAACCATAAACATGACTAGATTGAGTAGAGAGATGAGGATCAGATTGACATAACCCCACAACAACACACACACACACACTTTAATAAGCTGGGAAACATGATATAAAGCTGAAATAAACAAGAAATAAATGCAAAACAGAACAGAGTTTGAGCGCTCAAAGTACAGGGTTTGAGCGCTCAAAGTACAGGGTTTGAGCGCTCAAACCCTATCTAGGGGATATGGGCTTTTTGTAGTTTTCTGGCCTTTTCTTGATGTATTTATGAACCCCATCCTTCTGGTCATTGTTCAAAAGAGTGAGATCCTTCTATTTGCTTCACAAAACATGGTTGCTTCTTACTTGATGATGATGAACATCCTTTTCATGGCTTTTGGACACATTAAACTATGATCAAAGGAACAATAAACTGATTTTATGACATACTAATCATCCATAAGCCATAATAAGATGTCACCATCATAGGAGAAGGCTAGAAAGCACAAAAATCAGAAAATGGTCAAAACAGTTTGAGCGTTCAAAGGTTAGGCTTTGAGCGCTCAAAGTGCTTTGAGTTGTTATGTTTGAAAGTTGTTTTTTTGACATTTTAAACCTTGTGAGCTCATAGAAGGTAAGTGGAACCCATTTTCCTACCTTTTCACTATGATCAAGGTTGAACTTGATGATTTGATGAATGGATGGATAGTGGGTGTGTTTATGGGTTGTATGAGTGACGTTTTGGATAGAGGAGTGATATTGTAGGTCTGATTGAGTGGTATTTGGATAGATGATGGTGTATTTCACTAGTAGAGTGATGATCAAATGGGTTTCATTGATTATGGTTGATGGAGCTTCAATTGGTGGGTGGTAAAAATGATTATGTTGACTTAAGTGGTTTCTTAGGCTTTTTGGCTTTTCACGATTTACAAAATATGTCATTATCCTCACATAAATCAACTAAAAAAAATTCAAAAAGCCAAAAACTAAGCTTTGTGGAACGGGTACTTAGGAGGTGTTCCACTAAGGGAGTTTTGTTTCAGAACTGTCTTGATTTTTGTGTTCACACCTTTTTATGTGATGTATTGTGAGAGGATGATCTGTCTTGTTTTTTGGGAAAAATTAGTTTAGTGGAACACCCCCTTAATATTGGAAGTGGAGAAAGTGGTAGAAGTTAGGAAAAAAGAGCAGATTAAAATTGCATTTTCATCAATGGCCATTCCATGAAACCTTAAGGGTTTGTTTGGAACAAAAGTTTATATTATTGTCTTTTTTTTTTGTCATTTTTCTTAGTGTATATTGAATTCGGGACAATGTTTTTTGGAGTAATAATTTATCTCAATGATCAAAAGCTTGAAATTACAATTTTTTCACTGTCTTTAGTGTTTTTAACGTTGAAAACTTATCTGAACTGGTTCAACTAAAATCGGTAAATTTATTTTTCTTTTCAAAAAAACAGATGAAGTTAGACCACACACATGCAAGAGATGATTCCAAGAAGGAAAAGGCTACAATACACACCCCTTATTTGGGTGTACCATATGCACCTATTGTATGGTCCAGATTACGCCACCTCATCGGCAATCGTAATATTTTTTAGTTTTTCGTAACTTTTCAACAATATGATTCGTAACATTTTCTATGATTCGTAACATTTTGGTGTGTCTCGTAACTTTTATAAAAAAAAATTCGTAACTTTTGCAAAAAATTCGTAACTTTTATAGGGGTGTATAGCATACACACCCAAATAGGGGTGTGTATTGTAGCCTTTTCCTTCCAAGAATCACAAGAAATAAATTTTTTTTTTTTTTCCAGAAATCGCAAGGAAAATAAGAGCAATTTGGGCCTTATCTTCTTTGTGGCAGAACGTGGTTCCATCACCCAATTCTGCTACTTATCATTACATCTTTTTTTCTGCTTGTTTCATTATTTGAATATTACTACTTTAATGCAATAGTAAAACACTAGCCAAAAATAGAAACTTGGAATGTACACTTTTACCAAAATATCGAAAGTAAAATAATTCCGAATTGCCTCGGCACAACAAAAAAATATTCCTTTCACATTGGACAATAATGGACAATAATGGGGATATAATCATTCAGTACCCATGAGGCCATGAAGGGGTATAAAATATGTGCTACAAGTACACCACTACACAATACAAAAGCGGAAAAACAAGGGATACCAACCCCTTTGTACAAATCGTGTACAGACGGCGTTAGTCATTGGTCACGTATCGGAGCACATGCCACCGGCGCATAAGTGAAACATCACGTGATATCTAAAACATGATCACTGTAGCATTAATTGCTCATGTAAATCTTACTTCCTGCCCAAACGTCTGATGACATGTTTGCGAGAATGGATTGATTACACACGAGAGAGAGAGGACAAAATATAGAAACCGTGGCTACCTCATCTAATGACATGTATGTTTGTTGAACTCTCCCACCAGAACTCTTCTTTTTCTTTTTCCTTTTTTTATTTTTTTATTTCGACAGTATCTGGGCCAAGCCAGCTCAGGTGCATCTCAACTTTTCTTTCTCCGGTCCGGTCAAAGATAGGTTATCCACGCTTGAACTAGGAAATTCACGAGATATTTCTTTTTTGCAACCTCACCCCAAGAAGTTGTCAAATTTCGAACTCAGAATATAGCATCATCGATCAAACGCAAGAACTCTTCTTTCTGTTTTTTCATCCACGACCCCTCTCTAGCCTAAGGTTTCAAGTAGTCCCACACGACACTTTTCAGTTTTTGAGACCTGGGTCCCATTTCTTATTTATCCCTGATTTCAATATATTAACGTTTCAAAAATTTGTGTTCGATCACCTTGAAAAGATGAGGCATAAAATTACTTGATGGTTAGCTTTCCTACACTATCCCTACGAAATTAATGCTTATCAGTAATAGGGAAATTAAGAGGGATAAAGGTGCAGTCGTGGAGATCAATTTAATTAACCCTCACCGACAGCGAAAAAAATCCTACTCTAGGAGCCAATGGAGATTTATTCGATCATTGAACAAATTCAAAGTTAATTGTAAATGTAACATGAACATACGACACCCAAAATAACTAAATCTAGTACTCAAAATTTATTTTGCGGCCACTTACGTATATACAAAAGGCACTTATTTTTGGACATGACCGAGATCACCCATGCGGCAGTTCAACAAGAACGTACTATATCTTACATTGAAACTAAGAAATTAACCACTTATTACAAGTTCACTAATTAAGCAACCGGCCACGAAAAGAAAAGGAAAAATCACAATATAATCTTAGTCAAGAGCAGAGAGCTTCTGAGATTGTTGAGCAATTACGGTTGCAGTGGAGGGGCTTTCTTCCAAAACAACTTCGTACCCATCTCTGAAGTTGTCCATTCCTTGGGCCAAGAGTTGCCAAAAGAGCCCACCTCCACATGGGTCCCCACTTCTAGCACAAGTATATAAAGTGTTGTATATGCCTTGGAAGTAGTTGTCCCTCATGGCCACATTGTACCCAGCTGACTTTGAGGACTTGCCAAACTCAGCCAGTAGGATTGGTTTTTGGAGCACTGAATTGGAGTCTTGGATGTGGGCTTGGATCCATTTCTCCACAAATGCAGCCCTAGTCCCTTCATCGGACCCCGGAACCCTGCCATCATGCAATCAATGTATTGAACAAGTGCATGGTTTTAAATAACAGTATTACGACACGTAACAGTAATGGTCAAAATGTACCGGTATCGGGATTATCGAACAATACATAACCAGAATTGGTTGTCCCAGTCGTTTTGCTTGTTAAAAATCATTTTTTAGAAGAAAAAATACTTTAGGGCTGAAATCATCCGTAACGACCGTGAGTCGAAAAAAAAATTTAGTGCTGAAATCATCCATAATGACTGCGAATCGGTCTATAAATCAGAAACGGACCGATACATAATGAGAAATCGGCCGATACGCGTGCCATTTTTCCTCTTCTGGTATTCGGGGAAATGGCTCGGAACACCGAAAACCGTTACGGTTGATTCTAAAACCTTGAATAAGTGTAACCAAATAAATAGCAAAATTTACTTCTCGTAGTATGATTTCATCTTTTTCATATATGTGGTAAAATAAAATTTGTTTAGTTTGGTATTGGAAAAGCCTGTTATAGCATATCAAACCTTAGGGAACAGTCAACGTTAAAACTCTTACTCCCTCCGTTCCAAAATAAATGTCCGCTACGAAAAGTCGTGCCATTTTTTAAATCAAAAAATTGAGTACTTAGGTTTATCATTTTTCAAACTTTTTCACACCAAATTAAAGTACTCATTGAGTACTTTAATTCGGTGCAAAAAAATTCGAAACACGATACACGGAAGTACTTAATTTTTTAATTTAAAAAACGGTAAGAGAGAGAGTAAGAGACACTTATTTTGGAACGGAAGGAGTATTGTTTTTTCTAGTTGAAGGAAATCAAAAGCTATATATATATATGGGAACCGGGGAAACGGGGACCCTATAGTGAGTCACTACAGGATGTAGTGAGTGAATTTGACGTACCATTGATCGGGATAGAGGTGAATGGTAGTGAAGTCAATTCCAGGAATTCGGTTATTGGAAATAAAGTCGGTCCCAACTTGATAACCTGGATTGAACTGTTTCTTTTCTGGCATTGAATCGCCATAGAACCCTTCTAGCCCAATTTCAAGGAGATGATTTTTGTCGATGGATTTCACATGACCTGTCATTTCTGTGATCCACTCCTATACAAAAAAACAAAAAATCAATACAATGAGAGAGAGAGAGAAGGGGGGGGGGGGGGGGGGGGGGGGGGGGGGGTGGCGGTTGGTAATTGAGAGGTGTATTGAAAGTGAAATCTTTGTAATTTTATAGTAATATTTGAGTTCCTTTGAATAAAAATCGTGAATACTGTGTTCATGTATATCTATCTGTGCAATCAAAGGTCAAGAACTCGCATCACGACACACGAAACTAGCTGAAAACAATAGCTAGGAAGTTCATACCATGAAGCTTACACATTTACACAGAGAGAGAGAGAGGACAACCTGGAGAGGTTTTCCAGAAAGGTCAGATTGGCAACGAGGTTCGTTCATTAGCTCCCATGCAAAAATGGTAGGATCATCTTTATAGGCCACTCCACTTATTGAATTCACTCTTGTGAGTACAGTCTGTGCCAAAGATTAATTCCTCGTCATACAAAGTATATAAAAGTACATATATACATACTACTTGCTTTCATTAATTGTCTAGGGGTAATTCAAAAACAATTATTATAAGTCGAATTTTTTTAAAGAAAGTTCAATCAAAATGATGCGGCAGTGACGTTTTAAAATATCTTTTTCATTCAAATAACATAGTAAAAATTTTATCTTGAACTTTCTAAACACAAAATAGTGAAATTGAAATCTATTTAAATATATACTATGTAGTTATGTACGTATCGACAGTTGTAGAACAAATTTTTTAACACACTTTGACATGATTTTTGAAGTAGCCTTTGACAACAGGGTTGGTGAAGAAGTCATCGTCATTGTTTAAGGATTGGCCAGCTCGGTCTCTTGCCCATTGCACATATTGTTTCTTGCCTCCATAGTCGTCCCAATTGTTCACAAGTGTGAGTATCAGATAAACCCCATATTCCCTTGCTTCCGTTACCACAAAATCCAGTCCCTGTAACTCAAACCATAAAGAAAGAAACAATAAACACATTAATATATGTGTGTGTGTGTGCGCGCGTGCGCGTGTGTGTGTGAGAGAGAGAGATATAAGTAGGTTGCGGTTTTATTTTTTCAACTGAATTAAGAAATTGAATTTCAAACTAATGAAAAACAATCCATCGAAAATAACGTTAGATTAGTTTCTATTCCAATGAAGTTAAGAGTGCGGTCTCTTCTACAATGCTAGTGGCACTTGATGATGGCATCTGACCACTAGCATACACGGGGAACGGTAATTAATTTATGTAGTTTTTTTTTATTTCTGTTTCATAGCCACCTTGTTTGAAACACTTTCCGGAAAATTTTGTTTGGAAAAAGTAGTGGGACCCCCCTTTTCTCTCTCTAACTTTTCAATTATTATTCTCATTTCTCACTCCATCTCTCTCCACAATCATTAGAGCGTTTTATCAAAGTACCGTTGTTTTCGAAACAATTTAGGAATCTACTGTTGTTTTCAAACTATTCATTAAAATACCGTTGTTTTGTACTTCTCATTTTGAAGCTGAGATCTTTAACCACTTCTCAGTCTCAACCTTAGAAGTTTCCTAAAATTTCATCTGACGTGTCCCCGTCCAACGTGGATGTTTGTCCAACGTGTCCATACATACTTCTCATTTCCAAAATGAGAAGTCATTTTTATTTGAATTTTGTACATGAGAAGTATAAGAGATTTCTGGTGTACTAATTGAGAACATACTTCTCGTATTGGACCTGAGAAGTATTTTATACAACTCATATTGAACCTGAGAAGTACTTTTAACTTTTCTTTTTCCCCTCCTCCAGCGAAAACAGTCGTCATTCTCAAACTTGCATCCTCAGGAAGATTGAAGCAGAGAAGAACGAGGAGCGAACGGAGAGCTTCTTCCTCACTGATCTTGCTCCTCTCTCTTCCACCAAGGTACGCATGCACTTCGTGTCTCTCTCTCTCAGTACATCTCTGTCTCTCTCTCTAAATCTCTTTAGGGTTTCTGATTAGAGTTAGGGTTTGTGATTAGAGTTAAGGTATTTAGGGTTTTGATTGGGGTATTTAGCTGGGTGAAGTTCAAGTAAATGATATATACATGTAGTAATTTAATCCGATGAAAATTGATGGACCCTTTAACCAACGAAACTTGCTCCGGAGTTGGAAATGAGAAATAAAATACTTCCCATGTTGGACTTCTCAGGTTGGAAATGAGAAATAAAATTCTTCCCATGTTGGACGTGAGAAGTAACCATCAAACTCTTAGACAGCAAATGAAAACTTATTACTTATCATGTTCAACCTGAGAAGTTTGGAGGGTTCAATAATTTTACATGTCAGGAATACTGTAAAAACATACCTGCCCAACTGTGCAATTTATCAGTTGTATGGAGTGTAACCCCGACCCAATTTAAATGACAACTGGGTACACATCTCATGCAATGTATGCGAACTTATCATACATCTGACCCTTTGTCCATAAAAGAAGTTTGATTGATTGAGATGAGATGCGTGTATTACAATGGCAAACAGAGGCAACCCCAAATGGAAAGGGAAGGGCAAAGAAGAAAGTAGTTCAGGACTACATCTTCGACCTAGAATTACAGGGCCAGCTGGTGTTCTTCAAGAGGCAATGGAACGAAGAGCTGCTGGAGAGGGTGGGGAGACCATGAACACACAAGAATTCCTTCATCGAGCCCTTACGATTGAAAGTGAGGACACTGATTTTGTGGATAACTCTGCTTGGCTAACTGCAGTGCGCCAAGGGTACCTGCAAGATCCTAAATACACAGATTTGGCTACTGTGAACAAAATGAGCAATCTGAAACGAGTCCCACTAGTGAGTTGTCGTACCTGCCTTATTTTTTAAATATAGAAATTATGGTAAAATTTTCAATTCGGGATTAGTGAGTGTAGACACCCCGATTTTGAACCCAGGATGCACTCGAGCATTCCCGATGATGAAATAGACCAATCGTGCATACCTCGAGGCTAAGAACAAGGCTTGAACTCACCAAACCACCCTAAACCATTCTAAACCCTCCTAGAACAACCTTAAACCAACCAAAATGACCAAAATACCCTTCAAACCATTCAAAAACCTCTTCAAAACAAACCCAAGTCTACGCCATCTTCTAGTACATTCAAAACCCTCTTTATTGATATATAATTCATCCCAATCCATTTTGAAATGAGAGAGATGTGCCCGTTTTACCAAAATGACTTATTTTCCCGACCTTCTGAGGGTAAAATGGTCATACACTTGGATGTACAAATTATCTTGGGTTCAAACCACTTGGGTTAGAAAGTACACTCGACAAGCTTTTCAACGCTTCAAACCACGCATGAAACGGAGTTCGGTAGCACCCGGGGCAGCCCCGCAAAGTTTTACCTTTCGAGCAACAGCCTTGAGCGCTCAAGGCCCCAACCTTGAGCGCTCAAGCCCATGGCTTTGAGCGCTCAACTCTGATCCAGATCAGTTTTCTGCAGAGCATCTAATCATGATATTCTACTGCAAGAGGAGCGTCTACCTATGTTTTCTACTGCCTAAATACACTTCCTAGACCCTTGAACATCTCCTCAATCACCCCCCAAACCCAATTCAAAAATTAAATCCATTTCCCTCCCATTTCTCTCTCTATATAAACCTCCTCCACTCCCTTGACTGATCTCTTACACACTCTCACACCCTTCATCAGCCCTCTCCACTCTCTCTCATCACTTCAATCACGTTTTAGCCTTTCTCTCCTCCATAGCCACCACCATCCATCATCTTCAACCTCCAAAACACCCCAAAACCTTCTTTAAAAGGCCTACAACACATGGGTCTTTGAAAAAAACCAACTACAACAGCCCCTCTCTCACTCAAACAAGCCATTTACAGCCCATACATTCCATCAATTTCATCCAAACCTAGCTCTTCCATCAAAACCCACCTCATCCAAGCCAAAATCACCATTTTAAGCTCAAATACTCCATCATCCACTCAATCAATCACTCAATCAGCCCTACACTCACACTCCTCTGTCCAAAATACTTCATCTATAGCCCATAAACACAGTCACTACCCATCCATTCATCAAACCACAAGTTCAAGCCTTGATCAAGCCAAAAGGTAGTTAAAACCATGTGAAAATCATTATTTTGGTCTTGCTGAGGGAGACCAGTGGGCCCATTCAAGTTCCTCATACTTGAAATGAGCCTACAAGGTCTGAAAAGTATCAAGACAAGCATTTTTAAAACCTGTTATTTTGGTAGGATTGAGCGCTCAAGCCCAAGGCTCTGAGCGCTCAATCTGTTTTCTAACAGCTTACGAATCTTGTTCTGAGCAAACCATAATCATTGATTTGGGGTTGTTTGATCATCCAATGTCATAAAATAGCAGAATTTGGCGATCTGGAAGTGGCTTGAGCGCTCAAGGCCTTACCCTTGAGCGCTCAATCCACTTTGAGCGCTCAAACCCCAACAAAAAGTCAGTCACAGTGTTTCAGCCATAACTTTTTACTCCGAACTCCGTTTTCAACGTATTATATATCAAAACGTAGATAATTTGAAGGGCTACAACTTTGTAGTTTTATGTTCTTCCTGATTATGTCTCAAAACCCTCCAAAAAATGTAAATAGTGTCGGAAAGTCAAATAATTTTGCTCAAAATGGTGTCCTAAGTCCTATTTCTCTCTTTCATTGTCATTTTCTTTGTTTATATCATTCCACCATCGCATTGTACATTGCACAAGCATCCACCATCACTTTGTTCGTATTTGAATACTTGTTTATGTGTTTTCCCATTCCCATACTCCCCGTTATTTGCTCAAAATTGATCTTCAAACATTTCCAAAATCTCACAAAATGTTGAGTAGAGACCGGTTCACGGACCGGGCGAGTGGGGTGCCGTAAAACCCTTCCCCTCTCGTAACCAAACCCCCGAATCCGAGAAATCTTTGGTTTCGCCATGATCAGTAAAATCTTTTTCAATAGGCAAACGAGTCATTTTTAATCGGTTTCTCGGGTTCGGACCTCAAATCCGGGTGGCGACTCTAACAACAATCACAATCTTCTCAAACGCGAAACCGCACCGATCTCGGTGGGCCGTCCTGAACTACGCACGACCTGATTCCTTGCCAAGGGATACGTAGGCAACCTTTCATGGTTTGGTCGTAACTATCAAAAATTAGTGTCACGCCGTTGTGTTGAAATTGTCAATCATAAACTCGGATTTTTGTAATAATACCTCAACTTGGAATTGTTTTCCACCATCATTTGAGAAACATGATAATCACTTCAAAACACGAGAAGAATCTTGATTGAACTCTTGCCCCGCACAAGAAGGATTTCAATGGACTACTCCCTAGCACTATCAAGAAGCAATGGTTTGACGCAAAAAAAGCCTGCTAGGTCGAAAACCGGCAAGGGCGGCCTAGGCAAAAGTTAAGGCAAAAAGATCGCTAGATCAAACGTCAAAATGAGATCTAGGCAAAAGTTAGAGCAAACATGAGTTCTCCCTATCAAGTTGTGCAATTCAAGATGAAGAAAGGCATTCATTGTTTTATTCCCCACATAAATATCCATTGCAAGCCCCTTTGAGCCTGAATCGATTTCTTTGAAAAAGAACCCAGCTAGGCAGCTATCCCCGATGCTGGGGTGAAAGGAAAGAATAAAACGTGCCCAAGATGTAGGTGCATGAGAATTCATGCCATCACAAGAATGAAGGCCTCAAACTCGTTGGCACATGAAAATGCCAAATGCAAAAGACACAACAAGATGAGGAGCACCGAAGAAATGGAACAGAAAAGTGAAATGGAAAGAAAGTGCCAATAAAAAAAACAGGCACAAAAGAAAAGAAGAGGAAAAGAAGAAAGCTCCCATAAAAAAAAAAGCAAAAAGGGCATGAATGGAGTCCAAGATAGACTTATTCGACAAATAAGGGGTCTAACACTTAACAAAGGAACAATTAGTAGCGAATATACATAATATTGTAGCAAGCCATAACTCTTGACAAAGAGAAAAGGAAAAGAGGGAGAGAGAGGGTCGACATATTATATTTACAAAGTATTCAACAATTTCATGTCACACTTAACTATAAAGTTACATCTACAAAAGCACATTACAGCTTTGTCGAAACTCCAACATTGCCTTCTCAAATGATGCATTCGCAATGTTCCTTTCTGCTTCCCTTTGAGGACACTAATTTCTTTGCTTCTTCAGTCTCATTAAATGCAACCTGAAGATTTAACTCCAACTGTTATTTTTTGTGGTTTAGTTAAGCAAGCATCAATCTCCATTTGCTCCTCTACGGGAAGAAGCACATAAAAATGCCAATTAAATATGTAATCCACACTTATTTACTTTTACTAGAGCGAAAAAGAAATAACGAGTTTTTCTTTTAATAAATATTTGGTCTCGTTTTTTATTTCTTGTTTAAAAACTTTACATTTATTTTGTCTGAGTAACGAAGTGGTAGGGTTGAGATTCATATTGATTGCTAGGGGCATGTAAAGAAAATAAAACGTACAAAACATCTTCGGACATTTGAAAATAGTAGTATGTATTGAAAAGATTTCAAAACATTTATCACATTTTCAAAATATTTCAAATTTTTTTTTTAAAGACTTGCATATTAATGGCCCATCCACCCCAAACTCTAAATAAGACGATTGAAGTTTGTAAAAATGAGGGTTAAAAGTCTCGAGTCCAATATGAGAGATACTTTAAATACTTCTTAGGTCCAAAATGAGACGTACTTGGATAATATACAACAAAATATGTTTGGCAGATAGTTGAACTTCTCAGGTCCACAATGAGATCTTTAATTAAACTTCTCAGGTCCAACATGAGATGTGTAAAATAACTTCTCAGGTCCAAAATAGGTTGTTTAAAATACTCCCCAAAAATAAGTGTTCTAAACACAAATTATAGTGACTTCTCATTTTAGAAATGGGAAGTATGTATGGTATGTATGGTAGATAATAAGTATACGGAAAGTATGTATGGTAGACAACTAGTATACGGGAAGTATGTTCCAAGTTATAGAAACTCAAATAAAACCGACTTCTCATTTTAGACATGAGAAATATATATGGACACGCTGGCCGAACATCCACGCTGGACGGAGACACATCGGATGAAATTTTGGGAGACTTGTAAGGTTGAGACTGAGAAGTGGTTAAAGATCTCAGGTTCAAAATGAGAAGTACGAAACAACGGTATTTTTATAAATAGTTTGAAAACAACGGTAGATTCCTAAATTGTTTCGAAAACAACGTTACTTTCATAAAACACTCACAATCATTACTCTCATTTCTCTCTCTACCTTTTTTCAAAAACACTTTTCTAAAAACCAAATCAAACACAACCAGCATTTTTGTGCTACGATACCTTGAAAACGTCCTCGTTATATGATCCTGGAGACGATTGAAGGGATCTGTAACCACCATCACTAAAAGCCCAAGTTCTTGCAATATTCATTCCTTCTTTTGAAGCTTGTTGGAATGTGGTGGTCACCTTCAGCCTTGTTGAAGGATCAACTGCCATGTTCATCAACCAATATGCATTGAACCCATTGAGATACAATCTCCTCCCATTCATCACAAAATGGGTCCCACTAGTTTTGACAAAGCCTTGGCCTCCAGGGTTTGTTCTTGCATGGCTTTGTTCCTGTTGCAAGAGAATAAGAAAAGCCAAGAAAATGAAGTTGTTTATTACAAGTCTCTTCCCCATCATCCTAGGAAAAAGGAAATCCTAGCTCTCTAACAAAGTTAAAAAGAGAAAAAGGTGGCTTTTTGGAAAAGATTGTGGTTTAACAAGTTACTATGTATGTGAATGACATTTGAGTTCATGAAAGGTAGGTTATTCCAATAAGTTGGTCTGCATGGGTTTATATAGAGGAGAACTGACAAGGAGGAAGAGCTAGGACGGATAGGGACGGGGTTAGGATTTACACAAATGTGGCTCAAAACTTTATTAAAACCTGAAATTTCACATATTCGCGTAGTTGTTGAATTCTTAAGTTCATTACATATATAATTTAAAATTCAAGCATGAAATCTAAGGAATTATATTCTCCAATAAAAAAATAGGCACTTTCTGGTCGTACTTGGTAGATCATGTAGGAGTATATACACAAACAATTGATTAATTGTTTGCACTACATATTGACCCACTATCAACTTGATTAAAACTTTGGCATTATTTCGAAAAATCTTACAAGTCATCTATGATCGAAAAATATTGCAAATTCCTTTTCAATGAACAACATCAAAGAGTCTGTTATATCAAATTATATATTTTTATATCTGATTTTTATTTTGTTTTTTGAAGTTTAGGCAAGCTGATATAGGGCATATTTGAAATAACTGATATAGGGCGTATTTGCAATAACTGTGATGCAAATTTTATATTCTAGCTTCAATTCTCCTACAAATTCTAGATTTTAAATTTTGATAGAAACAGGTTAACATGTTTACCATAGCCGTGGAATTATGATTATAACCTAAAATCTTTTCTGAAAAGCTCCAAAAGCTACCTAAACCCAGATTGGGATTTTCATAATTAATTTCATCCCGCTTTAGCTTTTCAAGATCTGTAGATCCAATCCGATTATTTGTTATTTAGAATTTTTGAATAACAGTCCAAACTGATTCTAAAAAGCTAGAATTTAAAGCTAGAATCTCAAAACCTCCAAAGATAATTTCTCCTAAGCATGCACATAGTACGTATGACTATTTTATGTGTATTGTATATTATACATAAGGTGATTCTAGAAAGGTGGACACGGGCGGAGGGATTAAGGGACAAAAGGGGTCACATGACCCATCTCACTTTAATTTTTCACAAAGATTTTTGATAGTTTGGAGTTAAATTTTGCACTTTGGACCCAGCAAAAATTTCACAAATTATTCCAACTTGCTTAAAATGCATAGAATTCTCAAGTTTTTTCTTCCTTCGAGAGTTGATAGTATTACAACTGAGGCAATCGTACGTACCTGAATTTTGAAATGTAATAAGTCATTGGGACCAATTAGAAAGCAAAAATATGTGTATCACAGTATATCTATGTTATAGTTAACCTCTTAATTTAGTTATTTATTTGCATGAGCAAATAGAAAAAATAACTTACATATAGATCAAAATATTGATTATGCTAACTTAAAATCCTGGCTCCGTCCCTGAAGGAGGAGATGGTCTGGCACCTTGTCCGTGAGAATTGAGGCTTCCTTTTGTGCTTTTCTATTTCAAGCTAAAACATAGTGTTTTAATGTGTGATGTTACGGAGGCCAATACTTTCCTCCAATTATGTCTTTCAATTCTGTACTCAAGAAAAGCATGCACTCATCTTTCTATAACTGATGAAAATAAAACAAAAGAAGTTTTTTTTTTTTTTGAACAGCAAAAGGAATTTTATTTTTCAATTGTAAAGATACAATAGATTAAAGGGACGAGCAAAAACGGCATCACAATAAGAATGTAACATCCCAACGAAGTTGTAAAACAGAAGAAGTTTAACAATCTATTAAAATGGAACCCAACGAAAATCGTCTAAGATGAATTCAGAACTAAA
Source organism: Vaccinium darrowii (assembly GCA_020921065.1). Lineage (NCBI taxonomy): Eukaryota > Viridiplantae > Streptophyta > Magnoliopsida > Ericales > Ericaceae > Vaccinium > Vaccinium darrowii. Next base: position 25,956,577 of record CM037162.1, on the reverse strand, counting down.
TATAGAGCAATTTCCCTTTCAAAATACATAACTCATATGTAGTGTCCGCATTCCACAAGGAAATCATCTTCCATTTTTTTCTAAAAGAGAGTAAGTTTTTACTTTGTAGTCACATTGCCATCTTCTGAATGAGGAATCATTCTGTGGTTTTGGAGCACTATCATGTGATACCCTAACACACTTCTACATCACAAATTAATTTAGGACCCATACACTTATTCATGTGGTTCACATGAATTTATGGTAAGAAGAGCGCTAAATAATCTCTCTCTTTTCAAGTGCATTTCAATTAACCAAGGGCTTATAGCACAACGTTTATCTTCTAGTCTTCTCACACGAGAGACCAGGGTTCAAGTCGTGGTGGAGGCGCCCCTTATTCTAACTCTAACATATTAACTACTAACACTTCTTGCTGGTACTTGAAAAAAGTGCACATGAGAGACCAGGGTTTGAGTCGTGGCAGAGGCACCCCTCATTCTAACTCTAACATATTAACTACTAACACTTCTTGCTTGTACTTGAAAAAAGTGCATTTCAATTGATTTGGAAAGGCAAGTGATGGCTAGAGGCAGAGCTCTTGGATACCCTACATTGCATCTTGAGATCGAGTCCCATTTCTAGGGGCGACTCTACCTTGTTGGCAGCAAGGTCAAGTGACCTCGCTGGATTCAAAAAAATGCACTGGAAAAAAAATAAAATTTAGATATAAACTAAATTTTTTTAGTATTGGCAGCGCGCTGGATTACCCGTGCGAGGTTGGAATAAATAGTTCCAACTAAATTTGAACCAACTTGTTATAACCCTAACAAAACAAAACCAACCTAAAGTACACATTAAAGCCCAATATAAAATATACACATTTAAGGGGATAGTGGATGGCTTCTCCTTTCTCTCTATTTGTGTCAGGAAATGCTAAACACCCATAAAGTTTACCCAGAAAATTGTACAGAATTAAAAATCAGTGGCTCAGATTCTGAGTTCTGATTTCAAGTGAATCTGACTACTGATTTCAAATTCTGGGTACTATTTATGCGTATGTAGCACTGCTGATCAGTATAGGCCAAAATAAGAAACACCAAAGCAGAAGAAATTGAGAAGAAGAGATATGTTTCTGAAGGCGATGTTAGAGTTTTTTTTTTTTTTTTTGCATATAGCTTTTCATCAGAGACACTACTATGTATTTTTGTCAGCGCTGGATGAAATTCCTGGAGTCGCTCCTGCCCACTTCCCCCTCCCCATTTAATAGACTAGAAATGACAAATGACAAAAAAAAAAAAAAAAATTGATTTGGAAAGAAAACACGTGAACAATATAGTATAAAGAAAAAGAAAGTATTCAGGTCAGAAAAAGAAAAAGAAAATATTGTGGTTCATGCGCAAATTAATTCCTCCCTCAAAAAAGCAAGATAAACTGTTTCCCAACTACCGTTTTGTAAAGCGTATTTCATTTACATTTACAACAACTATGGGTACACCATTTAGTGCACACCAAATGCATGCAGCGTTGTGTAAGATCCATTTCGAAATTTCACACAAATGATCGAAACTACTCAATTTGTTTAAAATGTTATTTTAAGGATCCATGTAAAAAATTAGCTCAATCGGATATTGGTAGAGGATTGATCAATTTTCTGCTAGAAATTTGAGCGAAGAATCAATCAAACTCCTTTTTTGTAGCTGATTTTTTACTGGGATTCTTAAAAACATACTTTGCATAAGTTGAGCAGCTCCAATCATTTATATGGAATTCCAACATGCGTCCCACACAATATAGTGTGCATTTATTGTGCATCAAATGGTATACTCATAGCAAGCCTTATTTATTTATTATAGTTTTTGTGAAGCTAACAGTTCAGTCCACTTCCTATCTTGGAGCCCACAAGCTTTTAAAATCCAGACCTCCACTTTCCGGACTAAATCTCTACGATCCGAACCGTTCAATGTGTTTAAAACATGTTTTTATGGGCCCAGCGAGAAATCAACAAAACAAAATACCGGGAAGGGCTTGATCCGAGCAGTTTTTCATAAAAACGAACATATACAGGTTTTATGAAAAATTGTTCGGATCAAGCCCTTCCCGATATTTTTTTTTTTTGATGATTTCTCGTGGGGACTCTTAAAAACACATTTTAAACACATTGGATGGTTCGGATCGTCGAAATTCGATCGGGATCTATGAGGTGTGAACGAAGTCCGAATTTTAAGGGGTTGGATAGGAAGTTTAGTGGCTAACAGTTAATTGAAACTATCCCACGTATCCCGTAATTTTGTGCGTACCATGGTTTTTATATTATATTATGAAAGTAGTTAACTTGTCAAACATTCCTTATACGTCCTTTGTAATTCTTAAATATTGCATGGTTGTAGAGACGTGCAAATTATATTATATTATGAAAGTAGTTAACTTGTCAAACATTCCTATAAACCTCAATTGCAGATAAACCTCATCCATTCAAAATTAACTTCAATCCTATCGCGAATCCTACAATCTGCAGCGTAGAAACTCATCCATTCAAACGTCTGTTGAACATGTTTGCGAGAATGGATTGATTACACACGAGAGAGAGAGGACAAAATATAGAAACCGTGGCTACCTCATCTAATGACATGTATGTTTGTTGTTCTTTTTCTTTTCCCTTTTTTTTTATTTTGACAGTATCTGGGCCAGGCCAGCTTAGGTGCACCTCAACTGTTCTTTCTCCGGTCCGGTCAAAGATAGGTTATTCATGCCTGAACTAGGAAATTCACGAGATATTTCTTTTTTGCAGCCTCGCTCTAAGAAGTTTTCAAATTTCGAACTCAGAATATAGCATCATCAATCAAACGCAAGAACTCTCCTTTCTCTTTTTTCATCCACGACCCCTCTCTAGCCTAAGGTTTCAAGTAGTCCCACACGACACTTTTCAGTTTTTGAGACCTGGGTCCCATTTCTTATTTATCCCTAATTTCAATATATTAACGTTTCAAAAATTTGTGTTCACCTTGAAAAGATAAGGCATAAAATTACTTGATGGTTAGTTTTCCTACACTATCCCTACGAAATTAATGCTTATCTATAATAGGGAAAGAGGGATAAAGGTGCAGTCGTGGAGATCAATTTGACCCTCACCGACAGCGAAAAAAATCATACTGTAGGAGCCAATGGAGATTTATTTGATCGTTAATTTTAGATCCCGGGAATTGATCGAGATTCGAATAAATTGCCCAGAACAAGCAACTACGAAAAAAAAAAATCATCATTACACATGATAAATTGTAGTATGACATGAGTGCTGAAATAAGTTTCCGACGAGCCCATGCCTGGACCATAACTATAGAGAGTTACTCTACGTACGCAAGTAACAATATAAAGGATGATACCACAGATGTCATGTCCATGCATATTTGCATATATAGATTGGCTGTCTGTTACGATTAACTTCTTTCAGGTAGAAATTGCTCAATGAACATATCAACCTTAAATTGCTGATCAACCCCATGCATGCATTTGCACAACTCGATTACGTACGAGGGGTAACTACCTGATCAAATCGATATACTCAGAAACTTGGAGTATACGTAGGACCAGAAATAAAGGTGCAGATTTGGTCATCCTTAACTTAACCCATGATCAGTGATCTTGTTTTGATCACGGATATATATATATATATATGAGAAGGAATTATTAATTCCAACAGATCTACAAGAAAATCTAAATCACGATTTCTCTTCGTTAGTTTAGTTATCCGCATGCAACAACTTCAAATCGGGAGTAGTACTGGCCATGAGTAAAGTCAAAGGGATAGTGGCGTGTGTGTCTCGTTAAAGCCTAGTGCTTGGGGCTTTGCTCAGGGTTTTGAATTGGAAATTGTAAGCGCAAGGTGGAGTCAATAAATTTAGGCATGGGGTATAATCAATTGGAAGGGGCCTTGGCGCTTCTTTAGGTTGTTTTGTTTTGGTGTTTGATTGTTTGGCTGTCTACTCGTCAGCCTTTCAATCTTTTTGGGTCCCGAGAAGCAGATGATTGTCGTCGGGTGGGGTGCCAACATCTTTGGTATGCCGCTCCTCGTTTTGATGCTTTTCTCTTGCCCCGTTTAATCTTGTATCTTTGATATTTGATTAATAAAAATTTTTTGCCTTTCAAAAAAAAAAAATGAGTAAAGTCAGGCGAGACTTTCTCCCAAAATTTTGACAGAACGAGGGGTCCAAAAAAATTGTGTAGTAGTCAATAAACATAGGTTTATACAATTATATTCATTCAAAATGAGCATGTAAAATAAGTGGAAATAAGTGGATTATTTCAAAAAAAAAATTTAAATGATACCGGAGTATGATTTTATAATTTTATTTTGTTGAACACTACTGAATTTTCTTTAAAAAGTCCATTTATCTGTTTATCATTTTGCTTGTAGAATACATAAAGGGCCTAATTTTCTTAACTTTGCTTTGGGTTCCCAACGTATAAGGGTCAGCCCTCCAGGTATGATGGTGAATTTCACACCCTCCTTTTTTTAATATTAATTTTAAGTTTTTTCTTTAATATTATCATTTATCTTTGCTACTTGAGTCTGTGACTGTGTTTTCTGCGCAGGTTTTTTTTTTTTTTTTTTTATCGGCCCAGCTTAGCTCAGCCGAAACAAAATCAGACTGTAGGACTGTCAATAGAAGCCCACAACCGCACTGGACGTAATCTTTGGGCTTTCGGGAACATCAAAATATCTCAGCCCACTTTTCAGGCCTAAAATGAAACCCATTGGTTTCGATGGGCTTGAGAAATTGGTCCTTCTCCCTCAAACCTGAGAATTAAAAGCCCACTTATGGGTCTTATGATTATGAATGCATGAAACAGTTTAAGATGCTATTGATTTGGTTAGAACTTACCAATAGAATTATTCAGCATTTTCCTTCTCCCTCAAATTTAGACTCTCTCTCTCTCTCTCTCTCTCTCTCTCTGGAAATAGGGATGCCTATGTTTCGAATTTTCTTCCTTTAAAATTGTCTGACACTTCGATGATTTAGTTATTTTCATCTGTTGGCTTCTTCAATTCATCTAGTGAGTATTTGCAAGCGTAGCTGTATATATATAGCATACACTGGAATATTTTGGAGGCTAGTGTTTGTGTTCTCAATAGGTGACCAAAGATTCATGATAATGATTCACACCATATATAGTATATGATCGTTCGAGGGTTGGCTTCAGGTGACTATTTTCCGAAAGCCTATGATGATATGCCATGGTATCTGTTTGGGAGGATGAGTCAATCACCTTTGATGCCCTACAAAATGATTACTTAGCTGGAGGCAATATATGCAAGCATCCTAGAATTTTCACAGGTAAGCCTGGAAATAGTTGTCTGAACCTTAGCCGATCGAAAAGAGAAATATTAGACATCAATTGCATTCATGGGGGCTTTGGCTTTTGACACATTACAAGGCCTAAGGAATACTTGGGATCTCTTTCTAAAATAACCAAGGCATTCGTTTGCTTCGGGTTCAACAAGTTTTATTTCGTACACAACTATTCGTTTATAAAAAAATTCATTGAATGCAAATCTTGGATCCCCACCTGGCTAACTCTAATTAGCTAAAACTGATGGCTTATTTTGTGTAGGCAACTAACATATCAGTTTTTTCTGTGTACAGGATATTTTGCTTGCAATTTATTTTCTGATGTGCTATATTCTTGCAGCCGGGTCATGGTTCACTACTACAGTATGGAAAGCTCTTCCTATATATACGCCATATAAAGGTTTTGCTGGGAATGACTCTTTTTCGTATACCATTTCTGATGTAAATTCCAATGTTGCTTCTGGTGCTGTAAATATATCTATCATCAGTATTCCACCGCAGTTTGTTTCTATTCCAAATCAGTTGCACGCGATTGAAGATTTAATTAGCCCCATATTTGGGTAAGGTACTCATTGTAGATTGAACTCACTTGGAACATTAGAAATCAGATTCTTATGTTTAGATTTTTCATTTTGGTTGACCAGGACAACTTTTATGGCTTTTATATCCTCAAAATTCTCTCTCTCTCTCTCTCTCTCTCTCTCTCTCTCTCTCTCTCTCTCTCTCTCTCTGTGTGTGTGTGTGTGTGTGTGTGTGTGTGTGTGCAGTGGCTTTTCCGGAATTGAGATACTATATTCAGATTTGAAGGAAAACATTTCTGTTATTTTCATTGCACGGTCTGGGACAGTGCTCTTGTCACCTATGTTGATGCAGTTTTGGCAGCCAATGTGGAGTGAACTTTATGTAAGCAAAGGGGGATGGAAAGGGTGAAGAACTGAAAATTGAAGGGCGCCTAGAAGTAATCAATTTCGCCCTTCAGTCAATCCAATACCTCGGGTACTTCTCAATGAACGCTTCATTTCAGGTTATTTTGCTTTGAGCATACCTGTTTTGAAACACCTTGAGCTTTGATGGCTTAAAACAGAACAAGTTTTTAAGGCATTGCAAAAATAGTTTCCCTTTTTCACTTGGAAAGCAGCATATCTCACCTATTTTTACCATTTTCAAAACTTTGCATATGGCTCTCTCTCTCTCTCACACACACACACACACACATACACGCGCGGACAATACACTATCAGGTTTGCTAAAGGCACTAACACTTATACCAACAATTGCACAAACTCTCCACATTGGATATGTGGGACCTGCCACTCATATGTGGTCCCACATATCCCATGTGAGAAGAGTTTGTGCAATTGGTGGTACAAGTGTTAAGAGTCTCATACACTATCTCCTACATGAAAGTTGTACTTGTTTACTATATTGAGTATCTTCAATGACTAATTCTATTCGTTTCCATCCTCAGAAATGAGAACTTCACTGGCAATGATATGATCCATGTCTCGACCATGAAACGGAAATGGAGTAAATAACATTGATGTCCCAATTTTTGTGGAACCAATAAATGATCCTCCATTCATTAATGCCCCGAAATTAATTGTCTTGGGGGAGAAAAATGATGAAGAAGGACTTCTCATCTTTGATAGACCAAGAAACAAGTTCGATTTCTCCATCGGGGACCCGGATCTTGTTAACTTCCCAGGTACTTTTATGCAATTTTCTGAGCAGATTAATTAGTAGTTTCTCCCTCTCTTTAACATAATATGACATGAAAGGCAACATAGGCAAAAGTATGACATCAACTGAACTGAGATCCAGATTTATATTTCAGGGAATGATTCTCACTTTTTGGTCATGTTTTCTGTGGAAGTGAGTTCCGGATTTTTATCAACCAAACTACCTGCTGATCTCATTAGTACAACTGAGCTGAAGCTGAAGAATAGTCCTCAGTGGCAGGCGCTTCAGACATTCGTGACCATCTCAAGACATTTTATGGTCAAAGCAAGAGGCATCAGATTCCAGGGATCAGTTGACGATTGCAATAGTATATTGGAACAACTGCTATATCACGTGAGTGAAAAAATGCAAATAAAATCACGGTGTTTAGTTCAATTTTCATGAATCTTAGATTTCATTTCATGCTTCGTGTATGTGGGGTATTGCATGACACGCTTACGTGCGGCTTAAATAATGGTCCTATACATTTAGAATGCGTATTTAGAGAATACCATCTCAGATACAGGTAATCTGTTACCTTATCAATGATTAATCTTAATGGTGGATAAATCTTCATCATGTAGATTAACTGTCACATGATTACTGTTGAGGATATCAATAATAAATTTACCCTTCTCTCTAAGTATTTAAACTTTTAGATATTTTGCGATTAACAATCTAATATGGTATCAGAGCATGCGCTATCTTTACCCTGGTACTGCTTTCAAACCTCAACATTTACCTAATGATTAAAAATTTTGCGCGTGTTTGGCTATTTATTGAGTTGAGTCCACCTAAACAGGAGATGAGGTGATGCTTGATTGTTGACCACCAACTCATCTAAAAGTGTAAGGTGTAAGAGAGGGGTAAATGATATTACCTTTCTAACTCTAACAAAACAAAATTCTGCATGTCGCAACTTCTGTGGTACAAGTGAAGAAGAATATGATACCATGTAACATGTAGGATTTGAGTGACCTGCTTAGACAAGTTAAGCATTTGCACGTAGGGCTTGATTGACCTGCTTAGACAAGATGAAAATGCGTTGCTCTCAGTAGCCCGAAGTTTTAGGTAAAGAGCAGCATTGTAATTTTCTTCATATAATTTTTCTTCATATAATTTTCTTTTCCTTTTGAGGTTTATTTTTATTTTTGTTAAAAGAACTAGGGCCCTAGTTTTACAAGTTCGACTTAAGCCTCGAGAATCTCAGAGCCATCCCCCATGTCGAAGGGGTATATGTCTTTATCCTCGATCAATGGCTCTCTCTCTTTGCCATGTCGGAGTTCATTGGCCCCATGATTTCATCCAGTATTACAACTCTTCTTGATAAAGGAAAAAGAAAATTTGAGGAGGCGAAGAAAATAATGAGACTTATGTAAAATTGTTTTAAATAGGGTGTTTCCTGCGGCTTAAGGTGTGCTTCTCACAGCTATGGTCTTTAAACCGACAAAACCAATGTTGTTTTTCATATTGAGACTCTTTAAACTTTTGGAACTTTTTCTACGAGGGGAGCCTTTTGGAACTTTCTAAACTTCTAGAGCATAAGGTTGAAAAAGTTGATGAGGAACAACGCTTCAATCTTTACAATTAGCCCTCTTAAGAAAATATTTAGTTGAACAAATATTTCACTCAAGCGTGATGGCAAAAGAAAATACGTTATGGAGAAAATAGAACGCGCCTCCTATATTTAATTCAGCAGTCAATATCTGACAATGTTACCAGAATGAAACGGAACATAAATGTTGTGACTCTAGGATGAGCAAACTAGCAATAAAAAAAAAAAAAAGGGCGTACATTCATTACCAAATTGGAGGAAAAGGACAACACGAAAAATGAAACACTACTACGTAAAAATGAAGCTAATGAAAGGTGAATTTAGGTGTCAAAAGGTTGTCTTCTGTTAATCCAAATCTCATTGTTTCGAAAAGTATTTTAATAACTAGGGACATTCAATTCAATAGTAACACAAATTTCATGCAACGTAAGGCAATGTTCGAAGAGATTTACTCAGCAAGACATTATGGCAATTGGGAATTAGGATTGCTTAAGTTAATCATCAACACCGTAATCCAGTGGGGTTGAGGTATTGCAGCTTAACATAGTCAATTGATGACTTAAAACAAGTTTACAGGCAAAATAAGTCTCTCTTCTGCAGTGAGCTGTGAGCCATTTGATGACTTAAAACAAGTTTACAGGCAAAATAAGTCTCTCTTCTGCAGTGAGCTGTGAGCCATAACATAGACAGAACCATGATAAACTCAGATACTATACGAGTTTTTATTTTAGGGAAAAGAGTGCAGCTCTAACTTCCATTTGCTCAGCCAGATGTGCCATTCTTTTCTTTTTTGCCACATGAGCCATTTTGGGCATGGATCACTTGCCTGAAAGTGAAAAACATTAAACATGGGTAAGAAATTAGACCAGGAAAACAAAAAACTGTTTTAACAAAGCATTATGGGTCCTTTACAACAGCCGGAAAAAGGAAAAAGGAAAAAGAACAAAGAAAACAAAGAGCATTGCAATGACAACCTTAAAAAAGCTGCTGCCCGTAGTTAACACCAAAGAAACAAAAAGAGAACTCTATTAGTGCCATGCTCATGCAAAGCTCTCTCAATTAGGCATACGCCCGCATACCCCCTTGAATAGAAAAAGTCTCAGCCAAAACCCAAACTGAAACGTTGTATTCATGATTCAACCAAGATGGGAAACTACTGCAGGGTGCAGACATCAGAGATGTATCCTGTAGACTAATAATCGGACAACTAATTACTTTCATGTGAACCGTGCCATTATGGTTCTTTTGGAAGATGCATACGAGGTTAGTCACTGACGCTCAACGAGATCAGTCCTTTTTTATTACTTCTTTGGTTGAGGTGGGTGTTTGCAAGATGCACATCGAACAGATGCTCAAAATGTTCTACTCTGAAAGTATCCCAAAGTGTTTTGATCCCCTACAAGCAAAAGTAGCTTTTCCTGTAAGCCTAGTTTGAAGGGACGCCCATTGATTCACCAAGCTTCAAGCCGCGTTCGATCACAGAATATCAAGCAGCTGAAAAGCCTGAAATGACCCTAAGAACTCGTACCTAGCTGTACTTTTGATCAAAGCACACTAGCGACTTCTTATACAAAAGGAAAGAATGTGCAAGTTAGAAGCAAAGCTCACTCAATTTGTCTATCAAGAAAGCTCTACCTCAGCTAGAGATGAGACGGTCTTTTTAAACCTTTACTAACCCTTTTCGTGTCTTGAAAATTGTTGCGAGTCTTTTGACATATATAGAGGAATAAGAATAAATTATTAATCCTTTCCCAACTACAACATAACTCAAAATCAATGCAATAATAAAAGTCGTTTGTCAACGACCAAAAATAACAAATTATTCTTTTCCAAAATCCCTTTTCCCAAAAGAGTAAACCTTCAAATTCTGACTACATATTGCAATTTTATGCACAAATAAACACAAATGCTACTTTATCTCGAGATTTGTTCAGATTTATTATAACAACAATAAATACTGCTAAAAAGAAGATGCAAAAAAAAGAGAACTCAGAAAGAGAGAACATGCAAGATATGGAAGCATTGTCTCTAAAGCAACTATAGATACCATAAAAGATCAATGATATTTGAGGAATGGCATTCATTTATTAGGGGTATCTTCAAATACATGTAAAGCTTTAGAGGCAGTCCGGGTGAGCTTGAGTGCACCTCAAACTAATCCCTATAGAGTACAACCCCTCCAAAGTAATTTCATATGCTTAAGCGGGGGAACCCCAAGAGTTGCTATCGAGGAGAGTTGAAGTGTTGAACCTGAAAACTTGGGGACAAGCCCCTAGCGTGCGGCCAACCTCCCACTCGGCCAATCAATGAGTTCCACCTCAATTTGTCTATGGCCTTTGCCTAAAAGATTTAGTGTCAATTTCAAGAAACAATGCATTATAATGCATTTGTCATAATAAAAAAAATAAAGCAGGCCAAAGTAATGTAAAGTGAAGGCTAGCTTCAAACTAGGTAAAACAAATAACTATTGCTTTAACTACAAGTAGGATCACATAATTAGACGAAATAGAAAAATCAATATGTCATACCATTCCATTGCCACCTCACCCAACCTGTTAAAAGAATGTGGACCACGTCAGATAATTTACACGAGCAATTGATACATTGTTCAACAAATTAAAAATATATATAACCATTTAAAAATCATGTATCAAGAAGTCTCCCAACCCTCCCCCAAGCATAAACCAAAAAGTATCCCAATTGGAAGAAGCCTTCCAAGTCACTATCGGCCCCTTATTGTGTTGCTAAGCAAGGGTCTTCCGAAGATAGGATAGTTCCTTCCAAAATGAGATAATCCATAATAGCTTTTTGATAGTCTCTCTCATATTTTCAGCTGGGATTATCCCATTCATGAGGTCTTACTCCCACTCAAAACAGAACGGAGCAATAAAGAGGTGTCCAGGGGCGTCCACCATAAAAAAAAGTACACTTTTTTAATAGTATTATATATCAGTTTTCATATCATTATTCTCCAGTATAGGCACAAGGTATAGGTTTCATAGTTTCATTACATTTTACGCATTTGATCCCATGTGTATGTTTGACTTTTTAAACACCATACAACACACAGCAATGCCTGAGCCAAAAACTTAAACCAGTTAAGGCAACTACAAAACACAACTTCAACAAACGGTTTCGTTAACAAACCATAAGATAATAAAAAATTTCTCCACTGAAAACAAGAACATAATTAAATAATCATAAATAAAGTTCCCTGTATAAGTTCCTACAATAGTCCCTGATGTATATTACGTTCCGAAGGTTTGCATGATTGTTCTATTAAGAAGTCAATGGTGGAACAATGAACATAAAGAATAATTTACAACACTTCCCAAAATCAAAAGGTCAATCAAAGTGTAATATTTGGAAGAATCGGAGAAGGAAGCGCCTTGTTCCGTCCACATCTATTAGGCAGTCTTATGAGATCCACGATCTATCGGAGCTAAGCACCCTAACCAATTCTTACCACTTGTTTCCAGTACTCCAAGGTTGCCCTACTTTCATGCCTCAACCTCCCCGTGTATCACGTCTCTCTTTAGCTAAGTTCTAGAGTAAGAGAGAGAATGGCTGCGGCAGAGGTGGAGGTGGGTCGGAAATAGCTCTCTCAAACTAATGCAAAGTTGGGGGGAAAAAAAAATTTGAACCATCTCCAGTCGACCACGAAAATTATTCTCTACTGAAAAATGAAAATATAGTACAGGAAAAAATAGCAAAAATATCTAGTGCTTATCTCCATATCTAGATCGTTTGCCTCAGCTGAAAAAGTTCTCAGGAAAACACCTTTTCTCAATCGCAAGTGTCTTTTTCTGGACTATATTTCGATTTTTACATGAAAAAAAGGGATGTCAATTACAAAAAGGATCTTCGTTCATTGACACAGCCAATAGATAACATAATACTTACCTATCGGCAGTCCACAAGGCAGATGTGACACCCCAAAACAAGTACGAGATTGACTGGAACGAAGCTGGAAGAGAAATTTCAATTAGTAAAACCATTTTCATGAGGAATGGAATAATCTATAAATCGCGAATTGCTGCAGCATACCAACAGTCCGATAGAGTTCTCGCAGCGAAGGATTGCCCATCAGGTCAGCAGAAGTTGAAAATTGACAACTAGAAATAAGAAAAATATTTAAATGAAAACAACGGAGAGAGATAAACGGTAAGGTTAGATTTTACCCCACCCGGACGATGATTCTCGAATTCGCAGTCTCTTCTCCTCTCGATTTCGTGCCCTAAAATAAACCATGCCCTCCTTATTATCCTGTCTAATTTATACTCCGTCTACCCCCGAGACATCTTCAAATTACTATAATGCATCCTCGTACTTGACACACAATGTTAAAAGTACCCCATTCGTGATTATAAAAAAATTAGCATTAATGTTTTTCGAATTTATGGATTTTAACTGAAAAAAATGATTTTGGCTTTGGCAATCTGATTAAAAGGGTTAAAGATGCTCCAAATTTTACTATTTACAAAAAACAATTCAATCACTAGAATTGTGAGCTACAAAAATCAGTCCCAAAGAATGCAACCTTCTAATGCAACATCTTTCTTTAACCTTAGGAGTAACAATATGGGATTTACATATCAAAGTATTTGTATTAATGTTTGAATCTCAAAGACACCTAACCTATAATGAAATGCATCACTCCTTTTTCTCAAGGTTATCGCCAAGCTTTAAGTTCATTAATTGACTAGCATACACTCCCTTTGTCCCCAAATTTTGGTTCATCTTTCTATTCTAACCGGATAAAAAACTAGTTATAACTTTAAATCAGTAATAAATTTTATATTCAATATGGATCTTGTTTAATACATCCCTATTAGTTATATAAGACAATGTTTTTAAAATCACGTAAAACAATGTAAATTACGAGATATAATCAATGGAAAAAATAGCACAAACTCTCAAAAGGACAAATAAATTGGGATGGAGGAACTACATAACGATAAAACTATGCGCACTCATGAGAAAGTTTTTGACACCGGCATTGTCGAGAGAGATAGAGAATCAAAATGCATTTTCCAACATTTACCAAAAAGCAAGGCATAATCCAATTCCCACCATTTCTTGACTTCTTTCTTTTCTTTTCTTTTCGTTTTTGAAAATATATTTTCTTGACTTGATATCTTTTTTTTTTTTTTTTTTTTGGATATTTATGAACAAGATCGTCCCATTAACATAAAAGTGCTAAGAACACTATCGGTCCAAAAATACAAACCAAGCAACAAAAAAAAGTTGCTCTGCTCCGATGTCAGACCCAGTACTCCGCTCGTGAAGGTGGGTGGATAATGGATCACCAATGGATCTTGCTCCCACCATAGTATCAGCACTGGATCTACCTTTTGACGTCTTCACTGCCGTTGGAGAGCTCACGAAACCGCTGCCCAAATCGACCTACTTCAAGAGCCAATACAATGTGGGTATTGGATCAAACATTTAATTTCATCTGACTATGTGTACCAACAAGTGACATACAGATTATTTATAGATGGTGCATGGAGTAAGAGCATCCTCATCAAGGGAGACAAATCCCCCTGATGATGGATACTTTGTTGAGTCAAATGCAAAAAAATACCCCCACAACAGGCTCAACAAATGTAGGGACAATTTGCAAAAGTTATAACTTTGCTACAGTGCCTCAAGAATTCTAGCAAGGCACTATTTGTAGGTTATCCTTTATTTTAATATTTTACTTATACCTTCAGGTCTCACATATGTCATTTCACATCCCACATATGCCTCAAAAACACATTCGGTAGCCTTGTAGTGGTGTTTTCAAAGCTGGATATTTTGAAAATACTCCTATCAATATTCAATTGAGCTCATGTTTTACATGGGCGTTCAAAATATTAAATAAACATACCCTTGCAAAAATCAGCTCAATTGGATATCAGTAACTAGTAGGAGTGTATTTTTATAGATTTTTATCTTATATACATTGTATTTTTCAAAAAATAAATTCACATTATAATTTTTTTATTTTTTTCGCCAATAATATTGGTATGATAAAAAAAATATGTGTTCAACATTTGTAATTATTTTAAAAAGTAGAAGTAGAAAAAAAAGAATAGTTTAATACAGTAATGTTATAATAAAGTGTCTAATGGTGTGTGATTCTGAAAAAGTAGCTAGCTAAAGTATAAAAAGTTTTTTTGAGATTAAATTTGGTCCAAATTTTGTTAGGCTGATAAGGATGCCCTTAGTTGGTGTCACACAAATGATCCAAGTTGTTCAATAATTTTGCGAAATATATTTTTGGGTTGGCAAGGCCGGCCGACCCCGTCCAAATGCGTTTTGAACGGTCTAGATTTGAGAGGTGCCGAAGGATGTTTTGAAGAGTCCCTGGATCCCAAAAAATCGACTCATTGATATCATTTAGGATCTTAAATTATGAATAAAAAAATTGAAAGGTTAGATGAAGCGTTTACAAATATCCAATTGAGTTGATTATTATGGAGCCACCAAGAATAAATATTTGAAAATTAATTATTGAATCGCTCCAATCATCATCTACGTTGGATGTTACGTCAGTACCAGTGGCATCTTGTTTTGGCCAACACAAAGAGTCAAGATTTTGTTATCCAAAATCCCAATCAGAGCATTAATTGGAAGCCACATACACCAAATGTCAATCAAAAATAGTCCTCTCCCTCTATCCTCACCTACAAGCCACACAACAAAGATGAAACGAAAGAAAAGATCAAAAGGTCACAGTTTCATTGCCACTCAACTTCTTTTCTTGCACCCAAAAAAATGCAAATATCTGCTGGCCAATATCCCCTTTGCAGTTCCAAACTTCCAAAGCCTCAGTGCTCTTCTTCCTCTATCTCTTCTCCTCTCTTCTTTTACTCAAAATCTTGTGCTCATTGTTACTTGCTGCCCTCTTTGGTCTTGAAAAATATACCCACAAGTAGTGTACAATGCATTGATCAAACCAGACCAAGAAAATATAGGAATGTTGGTGCCATATTTGCTTCTGAGGCTGAGTCTCAGACCAGTACTGCAGAAACAGGTGGTGCAGAAAGATGGCTTCTTGAACCTGTAGGTCAGTTTTGCCCTCTGATTATACAATCTTGAACAAGCCCCATACATAATTTGCTTTTGCACATTTTTCATATTGCTGGTGTTCTCAAAGGGGGAGTGTTAGCATAATCACCATACGCACACAACAGAATACAAAAACAGTAAAGGAAATCAACACAGGAATTTGCGTGGTTCCCCAAGATCGGGTACGTCCACGGGAGCGAGAGCGAGTCTGTATTATTCTGATAATCGGCTAGGGTTTTCACAATAGAGAATATATATAGCCCTACTCTATTTCAACCCCAATAATTCCGTACTGTACCGCGGGGGCTACGCCCCCCCCCCCCCCCCCCCCCCCCAATTATTCGGCCCTACGGGCCACACATGACAACAGTTGGACCCGCGATGGGCCAGATGCCGTCGCTCCACTCCACTCCGACATCTGGCCTTTCATTAGTTAGAACTCCTTAGTACCTCTCTATATGAGCCACAAGTTCCAACAGATCCTCTTGCTCTTTCTAGGCTCTTTTTGGCCCAATTTGATGATCGGAGACCTTCTTTTTTAGAGTTCCTGATATCAACAATCGAATATCAACCAACACACGATGGCAACACATTTATCATGAGTTAAATGAGTTTGATCAATGTGCTAATTGTTGGGATTTTTTGCCCATGTGAAATTCTTTGGAAATTGGAAAAAGAAAATGAAAGTGGAAATGTGATGGTAATTGGCATGGTGTGTGTGTGTGTACGTGGGAATTGGGAAAAAAGAAAGGAAGAATTTTGAATGGCATTAATTTGCCTTGGAATGAGAATTGTTTTGGTGGTGATAAATGACTTGTTAGCTGAGAAGTTCTCGAGCAGTGAAGAGGCAAGGTAAGTTGACCAATTGGCAGCCTATATGTGCATGGTTTCGGTGTAATTGTAATTGGCTTTGGAAGATGCATTTGTGGTGAAGCTTCTTGTGGGAATTTCAAGAGTCAGCCATGCCATGTATTTATAAGTAGTGCATGTGTGCCGTGTGTTTTGTAGAAAAAGGAGAGAGAGGAACAGAGAGCAGAGAAGAAAGAGAGAGGGCTGTGTGTACCGTGTGGGTTAGAGGGCAGCCCCTGCCCGGGCACACCAGTCAGGAGATGAGATGAGAAGAGTGAGAAAGAAGAGCAACGGAGAAGGGCACGAGGGAGGGCAGCCTGTGGGGGGTTTGCCGTGCTCTCCGGTTGTGGATTTGAGAGGAGAAAATGTGAGAAAAAATAGAGTGTGGGGTGAGTGAAAAACATTGTATAGAGCCAACTGTTAGGTGCTCTTTGGGTGGGTTTTTTCACGTTACATTGGATTCTCTATTTTTCCAAATATAGTGGAATCTCTCTCTCCCGTGGAGGTAGGCATTGAGGCCGAACCACGTAAAATAGTGTCTTGTGTGATTTGTGCTTGATTGTTTTATCATTATTTTATTGCGCTTCCGTTGCTGGTGAGATTGGGGTGTTAAATCCCCGACACTAATTTATATATTATAAGATGAATGTTTTCAAAGACCTCTAACACATATGACTGATTCTAATCGCCGAAGTGAAAATTAAAGGTTTGCAAAAGTCTAGTCCCACGTATGGGACCAGAGAGGATCACTTCCTACTCCAAAAAAAATTGTTTCATATTCCAGATGCAGATTTTGCTTGGTCTGGCAATTATGAATTTTCACATAATTTGGAAGGGTTTTACTCTCGTCGTTTTCACTCTGAAACTGTTCTTGATATCGAGATAAAACTAATCATGGTGCTCTAGTTCTCAATAGTCAATACATAACACAATTGTTTTTCTTCTGTGGTTTTTTGCTGTACAACAACAATAATAGTACCTATGTGATCCCAAGTTGTCATGGGTATGGGTGGGCCGGTGGGGTAGGACAAAAGACAAACCTAAATTGTGGCAATATGCACGAAGTCGCTGCTGTGGTATTTTAAATATAATGACTCAGAATTATATGTGTTTCATTCTTCACGTTCCAAACTCTCTTGGAATACCATTTGTATATAGCTTCTTTGCTCTTTTAACTGTGCCTACCATTTAAGGCACAACAGTACCTGATGCTTGTGTTTCAATTGGACTATATAGGTGATGGAGACACAAGACACATAGGTTTTAAGGTCTCAATGCCAGGTGCATTTGAAATAGCTTCAGTAAGTTCTTCATTTTCTGTATTTTGGTACTGATTTCCTTAATTTATGCAACCATTTTAACTGGAAGTTGTGGTGATTCTTCAGAGTGTAGTGACCATTGGGCGTCTACCAGAGAAAGCAAATATCGTTATTCCTGTCGCAACAGGTACTCGGAACTTTCCAATTACTGTGATCTGCAATTTGACAAACAAAAAATAACACAATCTTCAAATTATGGATATGATTTAAACCAACAACAATTTTCCCTTTGGGTATTACTGGTACTTTTCATTTTTATAGCGCGATTCATTTGGATTTTTCTTTTGAACCTAAAAACAGTATCAGGTGTGCATGCGCGTATTGAAAAGAAGGATGGGATTCTGTTGGTCACTGATTTGGACAGCACAAATGGTACTTTTATCGGCGAAAAACGGCTTAAACCAGGTGTTGCTGCTTCAATATCATCGGGAAGCTATCTCACATTTGGTAAACTCTCTAACTTGTCCCTGTTAACTTGGTTTATTTTTCCACTTGAAATCACCATGAGACTAAAGCATTACGCCTCTATTTTTGTTTTTTTTCCCTTTTGGTAAATTAATTCATTTCGCCAAAAGAGCAAGAAAGCGACAAACCAAACTGGGGCATGAACACAATCTCAACTAGACAACCTATACAGCTGCCACAACACAAACACCCAAAGTGGGACGGGAAAAAGACCCAAAACTATCGAAAAAACTACTATCAAAGTGAGTTATTAACCCTAAACACTTTAGAAGGAAGGAGCCAATTCTGACAAAGAGTTCTATTCTCGGCATTAAAGCACAGAGAATGGCAACTTTGTTGGCCCATGAAAACTCCATCTTCAAGGGGTCACAATATGAAGAAGTTTGTAAAGAGGATTTTTAGATTTGAAGCTTACTAGGGAGAAAACCAACCTCTCTATTAAGCCTCAGAAGTCTTCCCGAAAGTCTTCTAAGGAGAAGCTAGAGTTGGATTCCATCTTCCAAGGGTCTGTTTCTATAATGTCTTAATTTACGGTCTTAACATAGCATATTCTTTTTCTGGCTTTGAAGTGTTTACTTGTTCGGAATGGTTTGCTCAACCATCATCTTGTTTGCCCCATGGAGGCGTGTATCGAGCCCCAACTTAGATATTTTGTTTCTTTTGGTTAATGTACACGTTACACCAAAAAATTGCACAGCTTTGTTCAAACTCAGCAAAGAGAGCATCCCTAACCAAGTTCTCATCCTCAGCCTTCTTTTAAAGAATGAAGTGTATAGATGAAGACACAGAGCTTATAAATTGGTTTTTAAAACCCTTTCCCTTTCCTTTGTTGAGAGAACCTGAGCTCTTCTCACCTTAGGATCAAACTGAAAAGGCCCTCGAGTGATTCGATTCTCCAGAAGCACTGTATTGCACAAAGCTGCAGAAAAAGGACACTCAAATTATAGGAGAGTTGGATTCCAGACCTATGGCACGACACAAAGTGAGTTTCTCCCCAAATGGCAAGCCACTCTATGAAGCTCCATCTAAGAACATTCTTGCCACATGCACCAATGCCAGGGTTGAATATCTTTCTTATCCCTAAAAGCTTCCCAAATAGGTTTAACTGAGAACTGCCCGTGGGAAGAAGGAACCAATTCCATCCTATCCATAGATGTCAAAACAAGATAAGTATCAAGTCGAGATTTCTTAATTTATGTGTTGTATCACCATACATATCGCAAATCATTATACGTTAATAAGAGTAAATATATGGTAAAGCAAAAAGTTCTAGGAATTGATGATACAAAATTCTAGGAATTCAACCATATAACATGGTCCGGTAACAAAATATATGGTGTCATGTATGGCATATCGCATCATGAATCGTACCGTCACACAAAATAATTTATTGAAGACTAAGATACGTTTAGGTATACGTATCAGTTTCCCTTCTATCTGATGTAGAAATAAAATCGAACTTGTGTAGTACGCGAATCTTGATCTCCAAAATGGCCCCTATCTCTTTGCCTAGGCCAATTTCAGGAGCCCTGCCCACTAATAGAGGAATACTTTGGCTCTTAAAGATCTGCCCAAATTCATAGCCACTCTATCCACCTATTTCTAAGATAAAGCTCCAAGTGGATGCCCGTTGTCATTCCACCAGAAGGTGTCCCTACCATCCCCGATGATGTACTTAACAATTGGTTGGTATTTTTTTTTTTTTTTTGGGATAATTAATTGGTTGGTATTTTCCGGTCCAGTGAGTTTGAGAACTTATCTAGTAACCCCGAAGCATAAGCTAGGATCTGCACACTCCACAAGCTCTGATGTTTTGATTATATATGTGTGCACCCACTTGGCCCATAGAGAATTAGCCTTTATAGCTAAAGCCCGTGAACAGCTCGTATTAGATTCCGTACCTTTAAAGATATAACACTTATAGGGCCTCCCTCGTTATTAGGCACGTACAATATCACTCAACTCACCTTTGCACCAGAGTGTTTCATATCAGCTCCTTGTCATAAGAAAGCACCAAGGACAAATTCTATCTCCTTGAGAGTTTTTTTTTTTTTTTTTTGTAGAAGAACGAAAACTGGAGCTCCAATAAACCTGTATGCTAAAAAGGACTCCTCTAAAGTCAAAAACTACAAAATTTGCTATTTTGGGGTTTGTGATATTCAAAATTTGATAGTTGTGTTTTAGTGTTTTCTTTACAACGTGGTTGTGATAGAAGAAGATGGTATAGCAGAACCGTTACATGTTGATGGAAACCAAAAAAAAATTATATTAGTTGCAAATAAATTCCCAATTTGAGCATGTAGAATGTCCTTGTTTCTCAAAATATTTTCTAGTCACCAGCTGCTGTGGCAGAATCAATCAGCTCAAGATGTTTTCCGAAAACAAATTGGATACAAAGCATGTTTATATTCTCTAGCACATTAAACTTTCAATATATTGGTGTGGAATATAATGGCCTGCTGAATATGGATGTGTGCGTGTGGTAGCTGTACACATGCATATAATCTTTTGATGTGATCAATAACATATAGAAGTTCATGCTTTTTAAAAATCAAGCAAACAAAACTTACTGATGCTTAAAACAATTTGATTATCAACAGTTGTATATGGTCTGGAATATATCTTGCAAAATTCTCAATGATTCATGAGGCTTGTTTTACAAGGTTTTGCTAGTCTACTGTCTGGGCTCTGTTTTGGTGTTGGTTTTGTATGTTGTAGGGCTTTCCCTTGCAATGAGTTTAGGGGTCTTGCTCCTTTTGTGATGGAGATAGGAATAGTGGTCATATTTTTGCTTTCTTGACTTTGTTTTTGAGTTAGTTTGTTTGCTTGGTTTCAAGGGTATGCCCTGGTGGTTTTGTTCCTTGTTTATTGTGATAATATCTTAACTTAACCAAAAAAAATTGATTATCATACGAAGTTTTTAGCTTTAAGTGAATTTCTTGTTGCAGGGGATACCAATCTAGCAATTTTTCGCGTTTCAAAGCTTGAAAATATTGAAGTTTCTGGAAAATCAGAAGAATCTGAAGCTAAAGCAGAGGACAATTCAGTGTCCACAGGCTAAAATCATGCTGTGAGGAGGAGGGTGCTTTTGGGATAATGAAATAGGGTTTTCCCAAATATCAAAATTATTGATTCTCTTTAGAAGGGTGTAAGGATAAATGGGACTGAAGAGACTTTTATTTTTTGTTCATATAGAAATAGAATCACTCTTTTCAAAACATCACCCAAGTATATAAAGCAAAGGTATGCTGCCTATGCCTACTTTGGTTTGACAGCAACTTCAGACTTGATATAGCTTTCCAACAGATATAGCTAAACTATGCCCCATATCTAATCAATGGAAATCAATGTGCCCAATACAGCAAAACTTTGCTAGGGTTTACAGCCCGGTAATTGCAAAACTCAACATGCCTAGTTCACCCCAAAAAAAAAAAAAAATACCTGCCAAAAATTAACAGCCCGGTAATTTACAAATTTCCAAGTTACAAATCTTCCTTGGCCAACCCCAAACGCCCGCCATTCACTTTTCTAGAGTTTGAGAGTGCTCCCAGTCGGCATGAGGAAGTTTTCCATTTGCTGCGGCGCTCAACTGCAGAGGTAAATGAACATTGTGACTTCAGCGCTCAAGGCAAGTTTTTGTTTTTTGGGGTGAACAAGTTTTTCTTCTTGGGGGTGAACAGGGCAAGTTTAGTTTTGTGAATTACCGGGTTGTGAACCCTAGCAAAGCTTTGCCGCCTATATTCACCGGATATAGCTTTTCACCTAAATCTAAATCACTTGCTATGTCTTACTCCTATATCTTTTCCCCTAAAAGATGAGTAGTTGAAGACACCATCGAGCTGAGAATTAGGAACAAATTTGAAATCAGCTTGAACAAAACAGTCACTACAAATATCATATATCCAAAGGCCAAAACCACAAAAATAACTACCAAAAGAGTTATCAATTCTTGGGAAGTTCTATTTTCTTGAAAGCAAATTGATTAAACAAAGCTAGTGCACTTGTGACTTTTATGAAGCTATTAAATTGCCCCATAGCTGAGGCATTACCTCTAGCACTAAAACCCATCCAAGTAGTTGTTTCCATCAATTATTGAGGCACCAACAATTGTCTGCAAATTGCTCGCGCGACATATCCATCCCTCATCACCCTTGTTTCGGCCGATGTGCTCAATTTCCCAAACAGCTTGACTAAGCTGCTCCACACTATCATTGATGTGGCCCAAGCAATCCTTTACAACTTCCTCCTCAGTAGCCTACAATCAGTGGCGGACACAGGATTTGAGTTAAGCAGGGGCCGAAGTACGTGTATTTTCATATTCATAAAAGGAAATTTTTTTGTAAGTATTTTTTGCTACTTGCAAGGTCCAAATAAGAGATGATATTGTGTGTATGTGCGTAGTCACCATTAAATTTTATAGAAGCAGCCTAAAAAATGATTAATAACTTGAAATTTTAGGAGTTTTTACCTTAAACAAATAGAAATTTTAAGATTTTTTTTTTCACTCAAGGGATTTGCAGGGGCTAACCCCATAGAATTTTTGTTAATTAACCTTAAAAACTAGTATGACACGTGAGAATACTTGAAGTTGTGCAGGGGCCGGGCACCCCCTAGCACCCCCTTGGTACCGCCCCTGCCTACAATCCCTCAAATGTTGTCACCTTCACAAATTCCTCAGTCGACTTAGCCCTAGCCAAGCTGACCACCAAGGCAATCTTTGCCACTTGATCAATGCTTTGGTGGAGTTGGATAGAATAGCCCCAAAGAGACTGAAGACATAGCGAAGGAGATAGCTAGTGGCATTGCACGAGGATGCGATGAAGTTTACCAAAAAAAAAAAAAAAAAAGGATGCGATGAAGTTGGTAGAGGCAGAGTACTCACTGCCAAACAAACTGATGAGTGCTTCTGCATTGTCAATCATTTGCTCAGCATAAGCTATTTGCGGTTTGCCAGCGGCCTCAATCTTACCGTTCAAACTAAAATCCAAAAAGACTTGTAAACAGCTCTCTTGATAACCCAAGGCCCTGTCAAGCCAGATGTTCACATTGCTCAAGTGAGTCCAGATGTCGTCCTGATTCATTGTTTCATTACCACCCATGTAATTGAGCTCCTGAACCGGTGTCCTAACCTAGTACTGGGTATTATCCATAAATTCCAAGAATTCACTTATAACGGCTTGATACTCTGTTCCCTGACATTTCTGTGGAGCATTTTGACAAAAACTTTGGTGGATGCAACACTGGCTAGGCTCTCGGACAAGGTGGAACGCACCAATTGACGCATGCTTTTCTCGAAACGCAGAGGACACAAGGCCTTGGAAGTAACTGTTGGGATTTTTTTTGCCCACGTGAAATTCTTTGGAAATTGGAAAAAGAAAAATGAAAAGAAAATAAGATTGGAAATGTGATGATGATTGGCATGCGTACCTGGAATTGGAAAAAAGAACGAAAAAGAAGTAAAAAAGGTGGAGGTGATTAATGAGTTTGGTTGATGATCTCAAAGTCCATGAGCATTAGTTTTTTGCCTGGCAATTTGATTCGTTGGAGAGAGTTAATTGTTTTGGTGGTGACTTTTCTAAGTCCAAGGAGACCTTTGATTTCCACCAAGAGCATCGGCATTTCAAGAAGCTTCTTTTGGAGACCCCATGTGTGTAGTGTTCTGCCTATAAATATGTAGAATGTGTGTGCCGTGGTTGAGCAGAGAAAGAGAGAAGTGAGAGAAGCTGACCGGAGAAG
Organism: Vaccinium darrowii; assembly: GCA_020921065.1. Lineage (NCBI taxonomy): Eukaryota > Viridiplantae > Streptophyta > Magnoliopsida > Ericales > Ericaceae > Vaccinium > Vaccinium darrowii. The sequence continues at coordinate 25,932,548 of CM037162.1, read as the reverse complement.
GGCACAAGGGATGGCAGCCCCGTGGGGGTTGCCGTGCGCTCCGGGGTTGTGAGTTTGAGAGGAGAAAATGTGAGGAAAAATAGAGTGTGGGTGGTGAGTGAAAAACTATGTATAGAGCCATGTGTTAGGTGCTCTTTGGGTGGGTTTTTTCACGTCACATTGTATCTCTATTTTTCAAATATAGCGAAGATATCTCTCTCTCCCGTGGACGTACCCGATTTGGGGAACCACGTAAAATATTGTGTGTTCTTGTGTTGTGCTTGATTGTTTATTATCTTTTTGTTTGCGCTTCCGTTGAGGTGGGATTGGGGTGTTGAAATCCCCAACAGTAACAACATACCATAGAGGGAAATTAGTAGTAGCCATTGGAGGGCGGTGGTCAGACTCACTACAAGCGTGTAGTGAGCATCCTAGTCGTCCATTTCTGCAATCAAATGGTTTAGATATATTTGTTGGTTAAGCACTTTGTTCCAAATAGTTCCTGGTAACTCAGCTGGTAGCAGTCGTGGTCTTCATATCCCTCCTTGGTGGCTCTGATGAAGCTGAAACAGAGCTTGACGACAATGACGATGATTTGAATTACGACTGATTGGCCAAGAATGCGTGTCAAGTGGAGATCTTCTCTCACAAGAGGTTAGCTCTTTTTCAGATGCAGGGCATGCCTCATGTCGGATACCTTTTCCCCCATTCGATGTTTCTTTTACGTACTTTGGAGTTTTTGAAAGTCTGCATCTATACAGTTCAACTAGTATGATTGTGAAACTGATTGTGCTATACCTTCGGCAACAATATTTGGTTTAATGCTGGAAGAAAATGCTTAATGCCGTAGATTGGTTTCGATTCTTTTGAATGTGCAGTTGTCAATAAGTGGACACAAATCAATTGTTATTAATATGGTTCTATATTGTCACTTCTTGTGAATGTTAAGGGACCTTGCTTTTTTCACACTAACTTCTTTTTCTGCACTATTTCAAATTAGAAGCAGATAGCTGTTGGTTTTGAAGGCTGCTCCCAGCTTAGCCTATAGTATTTAGTCTTAGATAGATATGACTTTGGATGCCTGTGGACCTCGTTCAGTTGTCAAGAAAGTATGGAAAATGATGGGAAAATCAACTTTCTTATAAGTTTTGGGGTGTTCAGTTACCAGGAAAATAATGAGACTCACAAAATTATTTTTCCCACTAGGACTCACTTTCCCTCAAAATGCATCTTGCAAAAAAGAAGGAATTGTGTGTCATGGAAAAGTTCGCTCCTGCCAATTACACTTTCCTCGAAAACATCCTTTATCAAATGAACGTCACGGCAAAGTAAATTTCCTTTTCCTTCGCTTCATTTCACTTTTTTGAAGATAAACTTTTTTCACATAACATTCTTGGCAAATAAACGGAGCCGTGGTGATTTCGTCTTACAATGATACGTGCCACAAAAGATAAGGCCCTCCACCTCCCGGTTAGGTGACTCTTTTGGTGTATGGTCGGTCGGTGTAACTCTCGGTGGAGTTGAAGGGGTGTGTATGTATCATTATTGCTCGGCAACAAAACCTGCAAGCTATTGCTTCAAAGCAACATAGTTCTCCCAGTGGGTTTTTGTTGCCGTTTATGTGAGGAGTGGATTCGGCGGTGACGTTGCTGAAGGGTTAGAGATACCCGCCCTTTGGAGGGTTGTTGTGAGGTTTTTGACCATATCAAACCTCTATCAGTTCCTTTCAAAAAAAAAAAAAAAAAACCTCTATCAGTAATTCCCATCGCAGTGAGCCAGTGAGTGAGTAGGGTATAGTAGAAGAGGAATTCTGTAGCACGTATCATCTGGAGAGAGAGAGAGAGAGATGAATTTTGTTCCAAAGCCAAAAATGTTGGGGCCTAATTAATTCATTTGCTTCTGTTAAAAAAAAGTGACTAATTCAATTGCAAGGACCAACGCTAGCTAGCATATTTTACACAAGCCAAAGATGTACTCCCTTGCACCTTTTTAGGGTTCAATTTCATAAAGAAATTTGTATTGGGACATCATTATAACATTATTACACTTTAAAAATTAGTACATTTTTTCATAATTGTACTTTGAGGAGAACTTATCAGTACACTTTTACGCGCAAACTTTTTAAAATGAACACTTACTATGAGATAGTCCAAATTAATGAAATTGGTAGCAACCAAAATTCCCCTACCCCACCGTTCGTAGATGGTCATCCGGACTAATGCTACTACTACATTTATACCTTCTTTTATTTCTGGAAAAAAAGAAACAAAAAAATCGTTGCATTTCTCATACCTTTAATTTGCATTTCTCATACCTTTAATAGAAAAGAATGTTAGAGCAAAGCTTCATATTGTCTGGCTCTATAAGAATTGATATTGTCTTCAAATTGTCTGGCTCTATAAGGGTTGACGTTGTCTGGTTGAGACTTAAGAATGAGCAGACGCCTAAGCCTCTCACCGCGAATACCGGGTCAATCGTTGTTGAGGTTTAAGAAAGATGATAGAGCTAGCTTAGAGGCTGAGAACTCTCTCCTTTGGTAGCTCAGTTGGATCAAAAGCATCATTGTCATTTGATGAATCCATGGCCATCTTCCCAAGCCTAAGAAGGCTCCCAATTGCCAAAATAGCTTTAGGATTGACATCATGCATGGACCGAGCATAGAGACTCCTACATGCACCAAAAGCAGCTTCATGCAGTGCTTTGTCCTCCTCCTTGTTCGTGTTGGGACCCATTAAACAGTGTCCCAAAATTCTCAAAACTGGTTGCAGAAGCTCCCATGGCAGTGGAATCCTCCCCTCCTCCTCCTCCTCCTCTTTTCCCCCACTTTTTTCTTCCTTGATTCCTTCATCTCCCTGTTGATCAGCTGATTCTGCTGTGGATCAATTCGAACCATTATATTAGGAAATTAGTTCCGGAAAATTGCAGGAAAACAATACAGTGAATTGAAAGTTCATTAATCATGAGAACCGATAGATAAAATCGAACACGATGAAGAAAAATTCATTAAAAAAAAATTACTTACGGAATTGATTCGAACAAGAATTGAAGTTGGAAATTCGAAGCGATAGAGAGAGAGAGAGAGAGAGATGAGAATGCATGATAGACATGGAATAGGTAGCATAACAACATACCTCCGTATTCTTTACAATAATACATGTCCCCATCTTGGCCAGCCCAAACCCTACAAAACTTACAAAACTCAATCTTGGAATCCACAGGCATCTGAGAAATCTTACTGAAATACAACTCCAATGCCACCCCAACAATCCTCCCCCTCCTCGTCGACCTCACCGTCCCATGCGGCTCCAAACTCCCCGACACCACCGTCAGATTCAACTCCGTACTACTCGACGACGCCCCTCCTCCTCCTGCTTCCTTCTTGGCCGACGTTGTTGACGTCGCTGCAGTTGTTTCGTGGTAAATGCTAGAGTGAGAGAGGTCGGGTACGCATACGGTGAGGGACTGGCCGTTGCGGTTGGCGGTCTCGTGGGCGTAGAGGGCTAAGAGGACGGCTTCGAAGCCGGCAAGGGGGGGTTTGTGAGGAGGAGGGTGGTTGTTGTTGTTGTTGTTGTTCTGAACGGAGCGGGAGAGGTAGAGGGCGGAGAGGGTTGGGATGAAGCGGAGGACGAGGAGTTGGAGGGTGGGGTCGGAGGAGTTGAAGGTGTCGTAGAGCCAGCGGCAGAGGGGGTTGTCGGGGGAGCCGGAGGAGGGGTGATGGAGGAGGGAGGAGATTTGGGAGAAGATGGAAGGGGAGTGGAGGAGGGAGAAGGCGGGGTTGGGGGAGGAAAGAGGGAGGGAGGTGGCGGGGAGGATTAGGGAGAGAGATTGGAGAGAGAGTTGGGCTTTTTTCAGGGAGGTTAGGTCTTCTTGGGTGGCGGTGGTGGAGGGTGGTTGGTCGACAAGGGTGGTGGGGTCCATGGAGAGAGAGAGAGTTTGGATGGGGAAATTAAATTAAATAATTGTGGGGATGATTTTGAAGAAGAAATTGTTAGAGATGGAGAAAAATTAGTCACTCCTAAGGAAAGGAAGGAGAGAATTAAGGAGAAAAAGGAGGATCTTACTGGTCTGCTATACAAGTATACATCACTTGCCACACATCGGTCCGGTAGCCCGCCTTGTCCAGCCTGATTTTTTTAAGACTTAGGATAAATATTTAGGCTCATAGAGCCGGACTGGGTTGAGATTTTAAGTCTGTTTACTAAATGGACTGGGTTTGAAAAATTCCTCTAAGTCTCGGCCCGGTTCGATTAAAATAATATTTTATTTTAATACTATATATGGAAATTGATGGATATTGGAGAATTTCATCTTTTTTACTACTTTAATTACACTTTAATTTATAATTATGTTTTTAATATATTTTCTTACGAACTTAGAAATTAAAGTATATTATTACGGTTGTGAATTATAATTGTGATCGTTATGGTTGATTAATTTATTTATCTTTGTAATATCATGCTTTAGAAGAATAAATGGGCTTGTTGGACGGGATTGAGCAATTAAAATTATATTTGGGTTGGGTTTGGGTATATTAAATGAAGCCTGATTATAAATAGGCCGAGTTTGAGAATACATAAATCTCGTTATTATATAATATAAGCTCAGCCCGATATATGTGCACCCCTACTTGCAAGTCCCAACTCCCTTCGTATCCGTTATTTTTGTGTTTCGATTCTTCATTCTCACTCTCATTAATGGAAATAGTTTCTACTATTATGTTTTCGGGAAATGTTTTATTGTATATATAAATCATTTTCATTTTCATTTTCATTTTCGTTAACACTCACGCCTGCCCATCATGTGAAATATATTCCAACGTCTTTCCAAGACCCAAAAACAAAGAAGAAAAAGTTGCACTATATCAAAAAAGTGAATAAAAGACTCACAAATGCTTTTCATTAAAATATTAGTGATTTGTCTTATCGAGATTTGAAACTCAAATGATTCTACACCCATTTATTTACTAGACACAAGAACATTCCGAAAAATAAGAAAATGAGCCAGGGCAAACCGAACAGACCCCGACTCTGGTGTACTTTAACCAAAATCCTCAAGGGTTTTAACATTCAATGCCACAAATATAAATAGGGATAGAGTCAGGATTCAATTTAGAGGTGTCACTCAAAATTAATATTTTCATTTCCTCTGTCCGACAAAGATAGTCGACTATAAAAACGACGTGTAATTTTTGAATAATAGTCTCAATTAGTTCTTTAATTTGGTGTCAAGAAAAATAAGAAATTATGCACGAAGGTGGTTTATTCTTTTATCCGAAAGGTATTTTATTATCCAAAAGTTGAACCTTTTTTGGTAATAGACTATCTTTGCGGGTACAAGGAGTAATTAGTATAAAAAATACAAGTGTTCTAAGGTTAATTATTTATAACATCCGAAAAGATACACGTTCTCATGTGTAAATCATCCATCAACATATTTAATACTCCTACCAATTTTTTTACATTTTCATCAATAAACCATTCATCAACATGCTTAATACTATAAAAAATAATATACATATTTTGAAGAACCACACAATTTTTCCAATACAAAAAAAAATGTATATTTTGGACCGGGAGTGGCACGTACCACCATGCCACCTTCTTAGCTCCGTCTCTGAATACAAATTAAGGGGCTAAAGTGAAATTGTTCATAAGTGATGGTTCAAAACTGTTCTTTTATTTTCTTTATAGCATCTCCAAATCTCCAAAATGGAGAGTGAATGTCACATATTGAGAGAAGATTTTATAATTTTCTCTCTTTTCTTATAAGTTTTGTGCTTTATGGCAAGACTCATAGTCCTTTTTAGAGATTTGGCGACCCAACGTACTTTTGGGTCTTTGAAGATGATGGGTCCCTCCAAATATTCTTTCATAAAATATAAAAAATTGAAAAAAAGAGATAATATATTACACAATCTCCCTTCAATATGTAACATCCATTCTCTATTTTGGAGATGGGTTGGAGAAACAACTAGTTAAAACAAAACAACTGGTTAACCAAATCCAACAGAACTTGTGAAACCAAGCTCACTGAGTTGACCCACAAGTGACCTCCGAGTTGCACCATGAGCTATTGAACACAGCCGAGAGCCACTGAGTACAAACCGAGAATCCTTGAGTCTCCCCACTGAGTTGCACCGAGTCACACCGAGGTTCCACTAGAAAGCCAACCAGTCGCATCCCCGGGCAAGACTCAGCACCCTTAGCCGCCGCCCATGGCCTTGGGGAACTTTATTCGCCGGAGGGGGCAAAAACCCCCAACATCAACCCATCGTCGGAAACGGAGGAGAGGTGGAGGTTATGGAGGAGGGGAGACTGTAGATCTGGAGGAGGTTGCAGATCTGGAAGGTGATGACGGTTGGTGGTGAGAGCAAGAAGGATGGCGGACGGCCATGGGTTGAGGATGGGGGTCCTGCAAAAACGAGGAGGAGGAGGAGGGGTGGGGCGGAGGGGCGGCAGCCCCACCCCTCAAGATCTCAAACGGCAAAAGAAACGGTGGGGAAAGGAGGAGAGATGGAAGGAAAAGGGAGAGAAAAGGAGGAAAACAAGGGGGAGAAACGGAGGGGGTAGCTTTTTCCGTTTCTGAAATGGATGAGGGGTAAGCCATTTTCATGATAATCTTTCTGCGTATTATTCTCGTACTTCATCACCTGCAACTCTACTGGTGACTGATTTACGTAAATAGGTCATTTCGTTTGCGGGTTTTGCAGTTTATAGGTTGCTTTCAATTGGGTCTTTTTGGGATTGAAGTCCTTGTTTCACAAATTGTTGAAAATTGGGTTGTTGCCGTCTCTGGTAAATAAGATGTTTTCAAGGAATCGGTTCTTTTTGGTTTATCTACTATTTCGGTCCTTACAAAATTCACTTGGTTTCAATTTCGTCGTTGTAAAATTTTTAATTTCAATTTTACCCTTACACTTTGAAACGAAGTTCAATGTTACCCTTCCGTTAACCCTTGGGCAAAAAATGCATATGTGGATAACGGAAAATGCATATGTGACATCATTTTATACACAAAAATGCTACACACACAACAAAAAACACTACACATTTTTTAGTCTGTCCAAAAAAAAAGTGAAATTTTGATTTTGCTGTAAAAAAAAACCAAAAAACGTGCAACACATCATTTTTTTTTCCTTTACTTTTTGAGACATCGGAAGAGAATGGTTTGTGATTTCTCGTGATAGTAGATAAAAAAAAATTGAAAAAAATTAACTGGATACATATTTTAGCAAAACAAAATTGGAAGAAGCAAATGTGTGATAACTTTTTTTTTTATTTGTTATACCTGGCCAAGTTTAACTGTTTCTCGTTGATTTTGACTCATGCTATTAGCCTTACAGGCAACTGCAAACAAAAGAAAGAACATAAATATTCAATTTCATTTGCTTCTTGATTGTCTGAACCGCAAGCGGTAGAAAACATGATGTTATAATGTCAAAACTGTTTTTGATTATGCCAAAACTTCAATACGTAAAAGGCATGTATATTGCACATAAGTACAAGCATATTATGCATTGGAATTTTGGCACTATCAAAAACACTGCAATTTTGGCACAAATAGAAATGGTTTTGGCATTATCATTTCTTATAATATTTGCCTACAAATATTGACTAGTAAAAATAAATTCTACAACTTACTAATAAGAGAATTCTATGTACTTCATGTGGTTTGCATTTCCAGTTCCCATTTTGCCCTTCTTATGTGTTTTATTTCCAGTCTTGCCACCCCCAAAGTATAGCATTTTCAGTTCCCATTTTGCCCTTCTTATGTGTTTTATTTCTAGTCTTGCCACCCCCAAAGTATAGAGACGTGCACCTCTTCACCACCTCTCCTCTTCTACCTACTCTCTCCGTCCGGATTTGCTAGTCCATTTCGAGAGTTCGTGCCACTTTTCAAATGATTATATCTTATAATTTATAATATTTTATGTAATTTTAAAAAACATTGTCTTATAGAACTAATCGAGATCTATCAAACAAGATCTATATTGGAAATATAATTACTTTCCAATTTAAAAATATCACTAATTTATATTTGGTTTCAACGAGGGACAAATAAATCTAGATGGAGGGAGTAGTATTCTTCCACTATCTTTCTCCCACGCTCTATAGTCCTTTCGCCCCCTTCTCTACGATCAGAATCAAAATCAGTCTGAATTTGGAATCGATCAGGCCGTCTCCATCTCTTTGGGTATCAATTAGAAGAAAAGGAACTTGGACTTGCTTGCCGAGCAAATGGTGTGAAGGATATGAATTGGATGATTAAAATTAGGAATTGATAATCTTCTTCTCTGTAGGTAGATCTGTTGTTCTTTCTGTTTCCCCTCTTTCTTTATTGATTCTTTGCTAATGAGATTTTGAGTTGTTTTCTCAATATCCACTTATTCAGAAAATTTCATCTTTTCTCTATTTATTTTGTTCCTGAGCTATGTGTGAGAGATTGAGTGTCAATTTAGGGTTTCTGGTTGTTGTATGCGTCTGGAGTTTTGCGATTTGACATCCGCTTTGTGCTTCTCCTGTATTACTGTTTGTGTGCTATGGTTTCCATATATTTGGTGCAGTTCTTTTGGGATTATAGCTAAAATGTATTATGAACATGCGGAGCGTATGAAAAATATGTACATAATACATTTTGCAATTGGAGTATTGTTTGGATGAAATGTACAAAATACATTATGTAGGTCTTTAAGTTAACCAAAATGAGAAAAGTCAAAAAGCTCATATCACCTACTTCTGGCTTCTGTTTTGTAAATTTAAAAATCGATTACGCGTTATAGGAGTATCAATAATGGAGGTTGGATGCCAAAAATTTTGAAAAAAAAAATGCAGAAATCAAAAGGCAAAAAAGGAGTCTTCCAAACACTAACTATATGGTAAACAGTGATCGTGTGTTGTGAGGTGTTAGACTTTGCTATATCTTGTGCTTAGGTGCTACAGACATATTTTGCCTATTTTATTTGAAGTTAATTAAGGCCAATCCAATGTTCCTTTTACCCAAGCGCACCGATTATTAATGTAATTCAATATTTTGAATGAGATTGAGTAAATTTTGTTATGTTTCCTAATTGTTGATTCTTAATTTTATTTTCAAGTTTTATTACCGCCTTCAATTTTTTACCCTGCTTTTTTCCCTCTCTTTTTTGGAACATATATACTTTGAGAGAAAATTTTGTGTGCGGATTGGGTAAGGACACGTGGTGCTCGGCACCCAATCTGAGCCGTCCAAACATATTTTGGCGGCCCAGATTGAGAGGGTAAATTTGCCTCCAAAATTTGCAAAAATGCCACCCTCAAATCCGAGTTGTCCAAAACATGTTTGGACGCCTCGGATTTGGTGTTGGGCACCACGTATTCTCATACTTTGATTTAGGATTATTGTATAACGCTTCTTGCTAGGGATATGGAAATTTTGATTTTTCATGTCTGAGGTTAATTGCTTTTTTATTGGAGAATAGCGTAATTACTTTAATATTACCAGTAGCAATTCCCGCGACAGCCCATGACCCACCTAGATAAAACGGAGTTTTATGATGTATCATATCCTAACTTGCATAAGGCCTTTAAAGTTGTGCCGGCGTCAAAACTCATTGGTACTTTATAATTAGGCATGCCCGCCCTAAAGCAATCCAGGGATGAGTGACCTACCTCGTGGAAAATAATTTTAATATAACAAAAATGAACACGACATTGAGCAATGAGCACGGGATGACGTATGTAACACGTCAAATTAACACTAGTATCCTTAAAAGATACAGTAATAAAACTATTATTTCTCCGTCTAAAGATCTTTCGTTATCTAAGCCAAATGAACATACCAATATGTTGAGGAGAAGCATTAGAGTCAACTTCTTAAATCCTACTTATTAAGGAGAAACATTACGAATGATTTTACAAAATTTGTCAATGTATATTTTGCATTTTAAAAGTAAAAAAAGGTGCCAATTATCATTGACAGAGAATGGAAATGCGTCTACTAAAATTTGTTTTTGGGTGGCATAAGGTATACAGGATTTCTTTTATTTGTGTAGCCCATGATTTCTTTCTATTACTCCCTCCAGATATCCCAATTTGTTATTCATTTCTAGGAATTCCGTGCCACTTATAAATTGCTTTTTATATTTTAATTTATAATCAATTTCATCTTTCATGTGATTTTTGTTTTTTTTTTTTGACAGCCCAAAAAGTGTGTACTGTTTTTGTTGTGTGTGTAGCATTTTTGTGTATAAAATAATGCCACATATGCATTTTTCGTCCAAGAATTAACGGAAGGGTAACAATTGAACTTCATTTCAAAGTGTAAAGTTAAAATTGAAACTAAAAAATTTGTAGGGATGAAATTGAAACCAAGCGTATTTTGTAAGGACCGAAATAGTAGATCAACCGTTCTTTTTCTCTTATGGGTTTTGCTGTGGTTCTATTTCAGTTATCGCTGTTCATTTGATTTTTGCCTCACAGAAAAATTAGGGGTTGCCGCTTCAGCTGAACTCTCATTTCTGTCGACTCTCGCACGTCATATTGCTTCCCCGTTCGCAACCAGTGCCGCTGCCGTCACCGTTCGCCATGGCGATGGAATAGGGTCGATACTGGTACTCTCTCTCTCTCTCATAAAAAGTAGGGCTGTCCCTATCTCTCAAGGATAATAGACTTTCTAAACAACTGTGGGTGCTTCACTATACACAGGATCTACAGTAATGTTACTTTACTGGAATCAGCTGGTTAGATTTGTGTTTTTTGAACTGTTGGGTGGTGCCTCGTGCAAATGGAGTTCAATAATTTAGTACAAGTGTACAACACTATCTCTATTTGTTTTTTTGGAAATACAAGTGGATATAGTTTCTTGAAGGGGAATAAGGTGGTGTTTGGGAGCCTACTTTTTAGCTTTTGATTTTTGACTTTTTGGCTTTTTAGTTTTTTGGCTTTTGGTCAGAATGAGTTTTGGACGTGGGAGGAGTGTTTGGAAGAAATGTGCAGAATGTGTTTTGGAAGGGAAAATGAGAAGTAGAAATCAAAAAACACCTCCAAACCTATTTTTGATTTCTGGCTTCTAAATGGAAAAATGGAAAAACGATTTCTAGAGAAGTAGTTTCTGGGTGTTGCTGCCAAACACCCAGAATGCAAAAAGGAGAAATCAATAAGTTGATAAAGAGGCGGCCAAACGGCCCCTAAGTACTAGGATTGTTGATTAAATGAGCCCCGCTAGTGGATAGTGGGATTGGTCCCGTAGGGATTAGACTAGGTGCGTGTAAGTTGGTCCAGACTTCGTGAGATATCAAAACAATAGTAGGGTTGTTGGAGAACTCTGTTTATGGCTGGAAAGGTATAAGCCAAGAGAGGTTTTGTATAGTCGGTTATGGTAATCTATGTTACTTGGACTCGGGTACGGGTGTCGGGTGCAGGTATGTATCTAGGTTTCGGATTCAACTATTTCTCATTTCAAGGACACGGGGACACGGCAAAATATTCAAATTTGTTTCTCTTTTTTTGTGTATTTTCTTATGTAAAATGATGCTTTAAGGTTCTACAGCGCATTTCGTGGATAATAATAGAGGTTTATGCATACTTCCATGATAAACTCAAATTAGAATTAGGTTTTCTATAGAAGTGTTTTACTAAACTTATCGGGCGCATCTCCCACATCCTTATCCGAGTGTCGGACACGGGTACTTTATACCATTACGAGAGTCCGCGTAACATAGATGGTAATGTTAAGGTGTAATTAGTGACAGAAGTTTGGAACCTTAATAGTACATTTTTCGCACGTTTTAATGTCCCTTTCCAGATTTCTTAGACACTTTTTTAATGCTTCGATACACTATCTGAACCTTAATTGTCAGCCGATGGGATGTGGGTAGCTGGTCCCTTGTGTGGACCGTGTGGTGTATTATGATTTAGTTCGGTTATTCAAATTAAATAGTGTGCTGATTGAACTTGGATCCATAGTTTCATTAAAGCAATATCAACTATAGTCGTTAGATTGTCTGGATGGATGGGGTTTGAATTTTGAAGTGTAAACTGCCATGGCAAGAATACAGTGACATTGTAAATTGTTCTTCACGAGAGTATATCGGTCATTGAATTTTTAAGATTTTGGTGGTTGGGCATTTGTCAATAAGGAGAGAACATTTAAACCATTATAGATCATACAGCTGAACGGGATTTCTGTTTTACTGCAGTTGTTTGTCCTTGTTTCAAGATTGTCCTTCCGATTTAATTTTGTAAAAATTGAGAGACATTTAAGTGTACTCCAGTATTATGCTTGTAGTGCTTTGAAATTTGTATAATAAGGTAATTGCCTAGCAGTTAGATATTGCATGGGTAGCCCAAGTCTTACCAAAGACCCAAGCTCTGAGAGAGAACAAAATGTGTTTTGACTTTTGAGTATGTGTTGGGGTTATCAAAAGATTAGCATGGAAAAGGCTAAACTTGGAAAATATCAAGGCGATAGTATTAAAGTCAGATTTATGTGTTAGCTATACAAATGTTTGAGTTCTTGTATTAAGGGTTTTGTTTGATTTTGATGATTTTTATGTTTGTGTATCGTATTAATCAGTGCTAGCCTTTAGGTTCATTTTGTGAAGTACAAAACATTAAAAAGGCAACAAGAGACATTGATTAGGTTTTGTGTTATTTGATGGTCTTTACTTCTCTTTAATTTATAGGATTTGATAAGATGATGTTAAACAAACACACACACCCAAAAAGGAAAAACAAATCATACTCACTCTCAAAGTCCTGCACATGACGAGGTTTACCAAATCTTCCTGGTATTTTTTTGTGTTGGAGCAAGGTCTGCTGCTTCAAAACTTCATATTAATTTAGTATTCATGTCAAATTTATGTTTGTTTTTCCTAAAGCTGAATATGGCCACTTGCATGTTGCAGGTAGAGGTGGATAGTTGGAGAATCCCCGTCGATCATTTTTATGTGCATTCAAGTTGCTTGAACTGGTAAAGTCATTACATTGATTGTGGATCACTTGGACCTCGTCTATTTCAGTTCTTTGGAGTTGTTCCAACTGTATGATGGCACTCATATTCTCTTCATCCCCAACAATTCTTTCTTTCTATACAAACCGTCCGAGAAGCAGTTCTCCTTCCAACCTAAACTTCACGTATGTTCACCGCTGTTCTCTACAAGGACTTCCTTCTTTTGGGAACAGTACCTATATATTTTTGAAAAACAAACCTCCGAAGACATTAAGAGAATGCATGAACTCCAATGATGTGTTGGTTGACGAGGATAGCTCAATCTCATATGATTGGTGGGACCCACTGGAAGGAGAAGATGAGGATATGGGATCGCCATGGGAAGGGGCAGTTGTTTATCAGAGAAATGCTTCAGTCTCACATGTGGAGTACTGCACGACCTTAGAGAGACTGGGGCTGGAAAAAATTTCAACTGAAGTTTCTAGATCTCGGGCTTCTGCGATGGGATTACGAGTCACAAAAGCTGTGAAGGATTTTCCACTCGGAACCCCTGTTCTAATATCAATTGATGTAACAAGGAAAAAGCAAAACTTGAGGCTTGATGGGATTGTACGGACAGTTATCACCCTCTTCTGCAATAGGTAATCTATAGTTTTATCTACTTAACACCTTAGCCCAAATTTTCAAGTAAAAGAGAAGGGAAAAAGAAGAATAACTATAGAAAAATCACCACCACCACACGCACTAGGAGGTGTCAATGTTACTTTTATTGGTTCTTCCTGGTTGTTTGTTGTAATTTACTTGTCTTTCGACCCTTGGTAGATTTCTTTTGGTCATTTTGTCACTTGTACCTGCAGTAGCATTGAAGTAATGCCCTTTGATTTCACCTGTTTCAGCGTCTTTTAAGATCAAACAATTCCATCGAATTGAGTATGATTGTATGTGTAGTAGCATCTACTATACCAGGAATATCAATGAACCCGATTATTTCAATTGCTCAGGATACCCTTTTTTAGCTTCTAGGGTCTATTTCTTAGTTCAAGATCCCTCTTACTAACTGGAATCAAAGGATTAGTAGTTTGGTTCCGTTGAAAATGGGAATGGGAATGGGCTAGGATTATGAACTTATATTCTATAATCTTATGATTGAGTCGATTCCATGATTATAAGTTCATTCCATACCAAATCTATTGTATTTTGCCTCTTTTTTGTGATTGTTTAAGTTGTGGGACTTTTGGTGGTCTTTGACTGACGATTGTGAATCTATAGTATCTGTCAGTTGCATTTGGATGCTTGGATATCCTATGTCCTTTCCCATAAAGCTGTGCTGTTGTAGCGAGGTTGTTTTATAAGTGCTGACTCTGGACTCTGATTATGCTTTCTTTGAGTAACTGAGTAGTTAATTTTTTGTAATGCCCAGATCGATGTGCAAATATTGTTCTACTTTATCATGGCATTTGCGATTAGATAAATTGCAAATTGGAAATCTTCTTTGGCAAACTGTGTTTTTTAACTTTTACCTCTTCATTTCTTGTTTGATATTGATACAAGAATATATGCCTGGTCTTTTAAGCAGGGCTGGGACAGTTTTCTAGGGGTGAGGTTGGATCTTCTATTCTTCATGTTTTTGCGTAATACATTTTCATTGCTATCTGCAAATTTGCCCCACAATTCTTCATCTTCTGCTGTTTTCATGCTAACAATGCAAGATCTCAATCTTGTTTTGAAGTGTAAACTGTAAAGTCTGTTCTTTTCCTTGAGTGTTTCATGTTTGTACATCGGTATCCAAGTCTTATACTCTTTGTTCAGTCCTACATCAACAATATTGGTGGCGGTGGGTGATAGCATGTTACAATGATAAGATTGATCTGCTTACGGACTGTAAAATCCGGATTGGTCTGATTTTGAGATCCCTTGTAGCACACTGTAAATTCCTTCTACGAATTATTTACATAATTTTTTTTTTTTTTATCTACATCGACTGTTTTGACCTTGCGGTTTCTGTTGAAGGTGTGGCGAGCCAACAGCTGAGACTGTATTCCGTGATTTCTCACTTTTACTTACTGAAGAACCAGTTGAAGAACCTGAGACTATAGATATGGGATTGATATTTGAAGAAGACATGCTCAGAACTTCTGGAAGTGAAGAAGTTGAAGAATACGATGACGCTTCAATTGATTGGGAAGATCGGCTCCATTTTCCTCCTGGGGAGAAGTCAATTGACATTTCAAAGCATGTAAGAGACCTAGTTCATCTAAAGATAGTGATTGATTCAATATGTGATCCTGACTGTAAAGGTTTGTGTTTCCAATGTGGTTGGAATCTCAACACTAGTGCTTGTAATTGTAGTCAGCAGGTGACAGAAGAAGGGAAAGGTTATAGACCTTTCAGAGGGCTGAGAGAGAAAATGCAGCAAAATTGATGCTAGTAACCAAGTAGTTTGTCAAGAAATTGTCTTCTCTCTTGTAGCAGCATAACATTAAGAATATGTATTACTTTTTTTTACCTGTGCATTTTGAACAGTTTCAGTATGCGAATGTTCGAACTGCTTCAGGAGCGGTAACGAGTGTTAATAAGTTACTTGGGTCAAATTTTTGTTCAAAGAGTTACTGCTCATTTATGCAATGAGTTTTGTGTGAATTCCTTTTGTTTCATGAAATTTATCTTATTGAGAAGGTTTTCGGAATCAAGAAATTGGGGAAAAGTTACCAAATTCTGAATTTTCTCAATTGTTTGCAAACTTATAGCGTAATAGCGTGGTTGTCACTAACAAAAAAAAAAAAATACAAGATGGCTTGACCAAGAGCTAACCCGATACAACCACTGCTGCTAGGAAAAACCCCAATTTTGAGGGACTTGGGGACTCTACGGCCCTAAATATTTGGGTATTTAAGCAATTAATTCTTGTTATTTTTTTCAACTGGAAGTTTAAACAATAAAATCAAAATTAGATTTTTGGTATATGCGATTGAATTTGTGTAAGTATTTATATGTTTTATATATTTACTAATCTATATTTACTCCGTAACCGAATTGGGAAAAAAATATAAAAAAAATTCTTAGTAGAAGAATCTTTTCAATTGCATTGTTTTTGCTTGTAAAAATAAGTCGTTACAAAAATAAATTATGATCATTTTTCATTCTTCTTTATTTTTTTGGAAGTGCATATATTATATGATAGAAATTTAAATATGCATTTTATTTGAAAAAAATACTTCTTGGCAATCAAAAAAGAGTGAGATACATTAAATGACAAATTTCATTTTTCCAAAAACAATTACAATTTAGTAAATATATAAAACGTACAAATGCTTACGCAAATTTAGTCACATGTAACCAAAAGTCTTATTTGGGTTTGAATGTTTCATATTCTAACTAGAAAAAAAAAAAAAAGAGAGAGAGAGAGAGAAGAAAGGGAAAGAAGAACAAGCCATAATTGTTTAAAACACCCAAATATTTAGGGGTATTTCTGTGATTTCAATGCCAAAACTAACAGCGTTAGAGTAAGTTTAACGAAATGGGGGAATCTTGGTAATAATTTGTAAAGGGAAGTTGGTGTAATTTATAAAGGCATTATGTTTTATTTTCGCTTTAAGCGCCCAAAAATTCAAGTTCGGCCCTAATGTCAAGGCAGCTCTAGGATTTTCATCTAGCGCTTACAAAAATACACAGCGTGTCTATGATGAAAAGTTGTATGTATTTAAAAAAAAAAAAAAAAACTATGACTAGGCAACCACAATCCTTATTAAAAGTTTACTAGTATATTAGGTTCTCATAACTTATTGGGCTGGTAAAGTTTGTTTTATTTTATTGGGTATATTATTTTGGTTCAAATTTAATTGGAATTTTTTTTTATCTCGCATGAATAACTCAGTGTTGACAATACTAAAGAAATTTAATCGATATCTAAATTTTATTTTATTTTTCAGTGCATTTTTTGAAACTAGTGAGACCTCACTAGTATAAGAGTAGAGCCGTCCTTGCCTAGTTTACATGTATTCCCTACATCCATAAAGTGTAGTACTAATATACTTTCTCCATCCTCTTTTAAGTGTTTTCTATGACAAAGACGTGCACTTTTTTTTATTTATAAAAAAGGTATTTTCCGTGCATATTTTTTCCTATTTCTTTGCACCAAATTAAATTTTTGCTCAAATATAGGTACAAAATGGGTTTTATCATTGTAGATGCTTCTAACCAAATTGAGTATTTGCTCAAATTTTGACTCAAAATGCTCTGAGTAGTTTAAAACCCAAATTTCAACCTTATTACACACTCTATCCCAAATTTGTTGTCCGGTACGCAAAAAGATGACCTAAAAATAATGAGTCTTTTAAGAAAAATTTCAAATGTTTTCCATAAATTAAAATTACTCGTTGATATCTAGTAACTTGTTTAAAAATTTTTTTTTTTTGAAAATTTTGTATTATTTTCAAGTACTCGTTTAACGGACTGGATAAAAATGATGGGACGGAAGGAGTATGTTGCTATTTATTTCAAATGGCAACAATGTTAATGCTAGTTAGGGGGCGTTCCGTTAAGGGTGTTTTTACAATAAATTGATTTTTCACGATTTTTATGTGATGTATTATGAGAGAATATGACCTATCTTGGTTTTAGAAAAAACAGTTTTTTTTTTAGTGGAACACCCCCTTAATGGGTCTGGACGGGTTAAAACAACATTCTGTGGGATATATTTATAAATAGGTCCAAATTAAGGGACTCAATGTTCAACTTCCCCCTTCCTTTCTTCACAATCAAGAAATAAATTCCAGGACTTGTTTATATTTGGGCGAAAAGACCGTAATAGTAATACTCTTCTAGTCTAGTACAAAATCGAGAGGTGAAAGAAAGCATCAAATCGAGAAAAAAAAAAAAAGAGAGGAAGAAGAATGAGTAGCATAGGAACAGGTTACGATCTCTCAGTCACCACTTTCTCCCCCGACGGCCGCGTTTTCCAGATCGAATACGCCGCCAAAGCCGTCGACAACAGTGGGTCTGTCCTTTTTCTTTCTCTTTCCTCTGTATTTTTCACTCAGTGTTTTTGTTTTTCTGTTTAATTTGGTTTGATTTACACCTGTTGGCATTGGTTTTGACAGGACCGTTGTCGGCATAAAATGCAAGGACGGGATCGTCATGGTAAAATTTGTTTTTCGTTTTCGTTTCTAGGGCTTACTAAGGAGCATGCATCTCCAGCCCTTATACTCATATTTCTATTTAAATTTGAGTAAAAGCTTCATTTCGCATGAAGCATGGGGGAAACTCGAAAAGCACAAATTTGGGTCAAAGCTTTAACTAACGGCATGATTGTAGATTTGAAAAGGAAAAAATATCCCTGCTCGATTTGAGTAGAAATATGAGTCTTCGTTGATGTGAGTGTGGGTTTTTTGTTCAAGTCTGAGCCGGGAGGAGTGAATTTTGGGGGGTTTTACTCAATTTTTGAGTTTGAGTATAAAAAAAAATAGGGTAAGGGCTGGAGATGCTCTAACAAGGGTGGTTAAAAAATTTACTTATATTTTACGAGGCCATTCCTTCGCACTCAAATCCCTAATTATGCCCTTCTTGAACTATTTACTCAAATGTATGCTTAGATTTTAGTTTGCTCATTGGAGTGCATTATAAGCTTTTACTCAAATTTGAGTAAAGGCTTGAGATTCTCCAGTATATGTATGTATTATGCCATATCTGGATTGATGTAGTGAGCTGATTTACCTTATAGGGTGTGGAGAAGCTCATAGCATCAAAGATGATGCTACCTGGTTCCAATCGCAGAATTCACTCCACTCATCGTCATTCTGGCATGGTAGCTTTCCCTTTGCTATATCCTATTATTAGTCGTTACACAAATATCGTTTTTTTTCCTCCCTATTTCAGTAGATTTTAAGTTATTCTAACATTGTGTGTTGTTTCTTGGGCATTTAGTGGGATTTCGGCTTTGCTTACTGTGAAATTTTAATTTTCTCTCTATTTTTGTTTCATTTTGTCACCAAAATGAATGTACATTTTAAGACTTTCTTCCCTGGCTTGTTTTATGTTTAAGATTAGAATTGCGTGAAATGATGATGAAAATGAGAACATTAACGGTGATAAAAATGCAATCAGAATGCAGCTTACATAAGAAGTCGTTAAGACAATAAATGAACCCTGGTGACATCCTCTAGAAAATGGATGAAATTGAGATGTCACTATCAGCATGGGAAAATTAGTCTGTCCTCAATTTAGTAGATAGAGTTGTTCCCAATGTGGTTCCCACTTCATCAGATGACTGTGAAGAACTTGTATGAATCTTTTTCCTTTCATGATTGCATTGGAAATCCCACAAATTGCATTGGAAATCCCTTTGTGGCTCTCGCAAAAAATTGTTATCAACAAATGTAAAATTATAAGTGGGTGAAACCATGAGCTAACCTGTGGCTAATCCATGCTTAAATGGGTTAAACCCACTTAATAAAGCTTGTCCCCTTGTCTGTGTCTCTCAGCCTTTAATCTCCACCTCTCACTATTTGACTGTTGCAACTTGCAACCCATTGCCTGTTTAAAAGCCCCCATCACACCAGCTGTCTTCGAGCACGGCGACACACCTGTTGGAATATCTAATACATCGTAGAGACTTGTGCGTCTGTGTTTATTATTATTATTATTATTATTATTATTATTATTATTATTATTATTATTATTTTTTATTTTTTTTTTTTGGGTGATTGTGCGTCTGTCTGTGTGGGGTGGCTATTGAAATGCATTACTTCAATTATATATGATGTTGTTTGTTCAAAAATAAAATAATAGGGTTCCATATTAAAGAAAATGGTCTGTTTCCATAAGGTGAATAGAGAACAGGTTAGAAGGGGAGAAATATTTTTCACTTTTTTTTGCTTGTGAGTAGTTGCAGACGATTCCAGATATCAGCCAAGTTTTAGTGGGTTAATTGGTGGCTTTCTATGCACTAGCAACATAGATGAAGTGTGGGCAATTGTTCATGCCACCTACTTCTCGGCCTGGGTTCTTACACCCTTTTAGTACACAGCGAGGAGATTGGGGTGTGGTTTACTTCTACTCTCTATATTACAACATGGGCAAGATTGTTTTAAGGACCAACTTTTGAGGGTGGGGTTTTTTTTTTGGTTGATAATCGGATGTCCGGGCCAGCTTGTGCGCACCTCGACTAATTCTCTGGGCCTGGAGGTAATGACCACGCATAACCCAAGGCCCTAGTGGCCCCAAGAGTTTTCTGTCAATGGGAATCGAACCTGAGACGTTAGGTGGGAGCAAACCCCTAAGTCTTAAGGCAAGACCATTTTGCCATGAGTGAA
Organism: Vaccinium darrowii; assembly: GCA_020921065.1. Lineage (NCBI taxonomy): Eukaryota > Viridiplantae > Streptophyta > Magnoliopsida > Ericales > Ericaceae > Vaccinium > Vaccinium darrowii. The sequence continues at coordinate 25,912,332 of CM037162.1, read as the reverse complement.
GGTCATGAGTTATGCACCTAAACCCAGAGATGATGAAAATGAGTTGGTTCCTGTGAAAAGGATAATTCAAAGAGTGAAATAGTATTTGGTGCAGATGAGAGTCAGAGAAAGGCATCAGTTAGCTATCTTTAGCTCGACTTTTCTTTTTGGAAGGATTGTTCCTTGTAAATTGGCCATGGTTGGGTGCTAGGAATTATCTGAAAATGTCCTATATTTGGTGTCAACAAAAGATCTTGACACGTTTTATTAATCATCCCATGGGAACTAATTTTGTGCATTCAAAATAGTGGAAAATAAAAATTGGAAACAGCAAACGACGGTGTAGTTGAACTTGAAGTCTATTTCTCTTTTTAAAGAATTTGTCTCGTGATGCCTTTTCAATTACCTTAGTTTTAAAGTGCATTTTCAACCACCACTTTTTAGAAATCCTGATGACTTTTCTGTGCGATTGTTTGTTTACTATGTTCTGCCGCCTTCCATTTTCTGCTCATTTGTACTTAGTTCGTATATGTGTTTGATTGTCTGTAGCTATCCATTTTTTTGTCACCTGATTCTGTTTTTTCCTGGTTCGTTTGTGTAGGCTGTTGCTGGATTAGCAGCAGATGGCAGACAGATCGTCGCACGAGCAAAGTCTGAAGCAATGAATTATGAAAGGTTTGTATTTTGATTCTTGAATGATGACTTGAGCTTATATCTTTTGGATAATTGGTAGAAAGGCTGATATTTATTAGATCATTTATCTGGAAATCTTTATGCTTGCAAAGTTTAAGCTTGGATTACGATTAAACCTTTGTCCACCTCGGAACTTGTTTTAGTTTGTGGAAGTTCAGAATTAAGACATAGAATCAGGGCTCACAATTGTTTCTGCTGCTTAGCTCTGTGTGTGTGTGTGTGTGTGCGGAAAGAGCAAACTCAAACTTTTTCCTCCACAAGAAACTTCTCGAGTCCACTTGGTTGGTTAAATGATGGCCCCTTGCTCTATGGCAGCCCTGAAATGTTTTTTTTTTTTACATTTACGAATCTTCTTCTGTATGTCCATGTTAATTAGATTTTGTGGTGTTGTGGTCATGCAGTGTCTATGGCGAACCTATTCCTGTGAAGGAACTTGCTCAACGTGTTGCCAGTTATGTGCATCTGTGCACGCTGTACTGGTGGCTCAGGTGTGGGAAGCAGTATCCTTGCACTATAGCATCTTTTTTTTCCTTCTCTTTTTGTTTGTTTGTCTAATTTTAGTGCCTTTCTTGAAAAATAATGATTGATGTGGCAGACCATTTGGATGTGGAGTGATTCTTGGAGGGTACGACAGAGATGGACCACAATTATACATGATTGAACCTTCTGGCATCTCATATGTGAGTTAACTTTTCTCCAAGTTAAGTGTTATGTTGTAGGTTATCTTTCCTTCTGCTACCTACACATGCATGGCTACTTAGGCCCTTTACTAGAACTGTTGTAAATTTGTGATTGACCATAGACGTCTTGTTTCTTTTATTTAAGTTTTGTTGACATCCTCTGATATATCTTGTTGCCTAATAAATTGTTGATAGAGGTACTTTGGTGCTGCTATTGGGAAAGGGAAGCAGGCTGCTAAAACGTAAGTGAATTACAACTTCTCCATTGCAAGAATCTCAATTCCTCTTGCATGGTACAAAAATTTCATTGTGACAAACTATGATTCATGTGGAATCTACCAAATGCATGGCATGGCAGGATTGTTTCTTTCAAGAATCTTTATGTCAATTATTCTGACTATCATAAAAGGAAAATGGACGGTGGTGGACTTCTTGTCCCCTACATTTTTATTTGTTAATTTTCCTAGTAATACAGTCTTCCTGGTGATGATTAAAAAAGGAAAGAAAGTAAGCAGTAGAGCTGATATTATGGTCATGATTTGTGCGTTGTTAAATACACTTTATTTCCTTCAAATTATAGAAATGACCATATATAGGCTTATAACCTTTTGTTATGAGATTACATTATGCATTAAGACATCATTTTCATAAATAGTGAGTCTGGTCGACACTTAAATAAAATGTCATGTAAAATTCTCCAGAAATCAAAGGCCTGCTCAAATTCCCAATTTAGGAAGACATGTCGTTTGCATGGAAACATCACTGCTGGCAGCTAGGGTTTCAAATATATGTTAGAATTTGTTTCCTGGCTTCATAAAAGGAGGAAAGGAGATGGGAGTTGGAAATTTATGTAGAGCTACTGTTCTTGGCGTCCTATAGAACTGCGGCAACTGCCATATAAAACACCATTTGCATTGTGTCCATCCCAAAGCAAAGAGAATTGCAGTTTATCATATAATACATATGAAAAAGACAATTTCAGTTGTCTGTAGAACGTTCATGTGTATGGTTTTGATAACAATTTATCATTATGATACTTTGCAACTATGACTTAGCTAGGTCAACAAGGTTTGTTAGTCTTGATATTTATACATTTGATCAATCTCATAAGATTGATGTTTTTTTTAGCAGTTCTATTTATTGCATATTTCCTCATTCTAACTTGTTTTTGCAATCTTGGTTATATTGCCCAAACAGGGAAATTGAAAAGTTGAAGCTTTCTGAAATGACCTGTCGACAAGGAGTCATTGAAATAGCCAAGATGTGAGTCCTCCTTTCTATCCTGCCAAGATAATTTCTTCCATCAGTATCTCATATGTTGCATTCCATGTGTCACTGTAAATATTGTCTTTACTTAAGGTGGTTTATTACAATTTCTGTTTTGATTTTGTCTGCCAAGGCCAAAGCTGCTTGTTCCTGCATTTTTAACTTATAAAGTTAAGTGGCATTAGTGGATCAGTGTTTACTTTTATTTTATATATTCTCTTTTAGGCAGTTGATTTATTTTCCCCACTTTGGTTTCTTAATGGTCGTGAAATTTTTTGGGATACCTGTAAGGTTGTAACATTCCTGCAATCCACTGGTATGGGGTAAGTCAAGGTGTTGGCAACAGAAGTTGGATACAGACCTCTAGTTTTATAGTCCCAATGACAACCTGAGAATGTTGATTCAGAAGCAACATTTCCTCACTAGGATGCTACGAGTATGAACGATATCTGCTAATTAGTTTCAGCATCTAAGAAACCTGATTACTGTCTAAAACAAATTGGACTTGCTTTCAATTGTAAGTCAAGATAATGACCCTTTTGTTTGCCAGAAATGCTATAGCTAAACACAACTTATTAATTTGCATGCATATTTTAAGAACCACGTTTTCTAGGCCGAGTAGCATTTTGGTCATTTTCTTCCCTTTCATGGACACAGTTGTCTATGCATGGTAATAATCATGTGTTAATGTTGCAAATCTGTCATTTGTATTCTGCAGCATTTATAAGGTGCATGATGAGGCTAAGGACAAAGCATTTGAATTGGAAATGAGTTGGGTCTGTGATGAGTCGAAGCGTCAACATGAGAAGGTAATCTCTTACTCCACCTTTTTTAGGCAGATAATGTCACATTTCTCAGGGATGGCGTCTTTCATTATTGCCAAGGTCCTCTTCCTTGGGTATTTTCAATGGAGTGAGAAACACAATCTGGGCAAAAGAATTCATGAGAGATATCTTGTCACTAACCCAAATCTAGCGGATTTGAACATTGTGACCGGACGGTGTGTCCGGCTCACCCAATGCCTCTATTGTTACTTCTTTTTTTTCCTTTTCTTGAATCGAGTAAATTAACATTTGCGGAAGCCATATTTAATAATCACCAAAGTCCTCTATTCATTTGCTAACAGAAACGTTTGTTACATTCTTCCCTTTTTACTTGACCATAAGCTTAACAATATAGGTACTCGGCCCGTCCTTCTAATTTTGATTACCGGAAAAGCAAAGATTTCAACAACATAAGCCGGTGCTTGTGTAAGATTATGAATTATCTGAGTTACATGATCTACCATGGAATTTTAAAAAAACTTTTCGTCAAGGAGGCATAGGTCATAGAATTAGTTTTTCATTGCTTCAACTGTAACCAAAATCATGGCATGATTAGTTTTTCATGGCTGAAACTGTAACCAAAAATCATAACAAACCTATATATAACATAACATGCCATAAACATATACGACATACCATCTGACGATTACCGTCAGCTATGAGGGAGCGACCCCCAACGCGCATAAAGTGAATTGATCAATTCAGTTGGATACCTGGTCTGGGAGCAGCCACTTTGTGCATTTATTGCCAAAGGTTAGGTCTGTCTCCTATCCTTCCCCCGCCCATACCCCCAATTATTGGGGACTAAATGGGTTATGTTATTGTTGTTGTTGTAGTTGGATACCTGGCTGTGCCCCTTTCCATTCCACCCTTATAACTCTGTTCCCATTAGTATCTTTAACGTCCCATAGATTCAGGGACATCGTTAGGATGTATCGATAATACTCCCTCCGTCCCCAAATTTTGGTCCCTCGTCCTATTCTAACCGGATAAAAAACTAGCTACAACTTTTAATCGGTAATGAATTTTATATTCAATATAGATCTTGTTTGATAGATTTCAATTAATTCTATAAAACAATGTTTTCGAAATCATGTAAAACAATGTATATTACGAAATATAATCAATTGAAAAGTGGCACGAACTCCCAAAAGGGACAAATAAATGGGGACGGAGGGAGTACTATTTTTCATAAACTGCAAAACCTCATAATTCCATGGCATATTTGCTAATAAAGAATTCCATATGTTAAAATAAACATTTTAGTAAGCTAAAAACATAAACTTTACAAAAATTCTCATATAACTAGGATAATTCATAACTCCCCTTTATGATACAAGTGTTAAAAGCTTATGAACGCATCTTATCACATATGAGCGAGCCCTAAAATTATTAAACGACACAACTGGCTAATATCAATGTCAATATTTATATAACTTCAATGTGCTCAATTTGTTGTTGTGTAGATCGAGGTGACGGCTCTATGAAGGTTATTTAGTCGTGGTTCCAAGTCCATCTCGTTTGATAGGAAATTCGTTACTAAAATCCCATAAATCTAAATGTGTATTCCTGAGTATAATACGGAGACAGTATATCATGGGTTTGTTACTTAGAGATTAGAACAAGAGGATCACAGATTCATGTTTAAAAAAAAAAGTGTCCTGCCGGTCAAACTTCAAAATTTCACCAAAAATAGAGTGTTTGTCCGTTTTGCAAGTTATTGAGTCAAAGTTTTGTACTGAAATATAGTTTAAGACTTAAGCCAAAAAATCATAGATTAAGGATGCCGAAAACGCTGATTTTAGGGAGCCAGAAAATCTGTCCTTAAAATTCAGGATGTTATCATCGCATTTTTCATGTCGGGCTTTCTCAAGCCTAGATCTTCACGGGAAGTGTTCAATTGTGGTGTAGGTTGTTCAATTTAGTGGGTCATGTTTCGAAATAGGGATTTTACACATCCACGGAAAGTTCGGAAACCAACTTTGATTGAAATGATAATTTAGATACTTTATGATCTACCGAAGAATCGGTGCTTGTAAGATAAACACCTTGGACAGAGATGGATTCGGTCCCTTGAATTCCATTGCAGCCGATAGCGTGCGGCTGTTTCAGTGGGGTGGAAAGAAAAAAACGTGAGTGGAGAGACTCACATGGGTTTCTCACTTTTTTTTCTCCTCCTTTCTTCCTCTTCTTCTCTCTTTTTTTCTTTTTTCCCTTGTAACTTTTCCCTCTGTTTCGTACAGAGTGTGGTGTGTGTGATGTGTGTGGTGTGTATGTGAATAAGGGGGTGTCCTATTTATACTTGAGGCCTAGTGTCTAGATTTGTCTAATAAAATCTGGCAATATCTAACATTATCTCTGATTATCTAAAATAATCTACTCCATGCATAATCTAATAAAATCCAAGTGAATCCAATAAATTCAATCCTAATAATGTTAGGGTGCCACCTCACCCCTTCCGGATTAGTCTTTGCTTGGGCACCAAGTGTCTCCGCCTCGCGGTGACCCATGTCTCATTCTTGCACCGCGACGCCATCAACAGGGTTTGAAACAATGTCTAAAAATTAAAGAAAAATTGACACATATACGCTATTTAAAATATTATTTTTTGATAGGCTTTGAGTCGCAATTAAATATGCTTCCTAAATCCCAACGGTAAGCGGCCCACTGAATGTTAACCCCCCTTTATTATTTTCTTTTCTTTTCTTTTTTATTTTATTGAAGTTGGGGTGTTACAGATCTTTAGCAAAATTCGGAGCCTTTGTTGTATTAATGCTCTGAGTTTCATGTTCGTTCAACTTCTACAATTAGGAGGTGGACTTGTAGCTCGATATGTTTGACAATGCTCATGTTTTACTTGTTTGGGATCCTCGAACACTCACAATGGCACAACAGACACAGAGATGTTATGTGGTGTGGTAGAATGCCCTCTGCGAAGAGGAACACACTAGTTCTTACTTGATCGAAAATAACGGAGTACAAACCTGAACTCTCTTCCTAAACACTCTGGTCTCTCTCCGCCTTCTCACAAAGAAGCTAATTAGCTAAAAGCCTTAGAGGCTTTGGCACATCTGGGCCGCCAGAAACAGCGCTGAACTGCATTTAGAGGGGCTGTCGGTGGCTGTGGTGGGGTTCTGTCCCCTTGCTTCTCTCTCCGTCTCTCATAATGTTGTGACTTTGTTTTCAGGTACCGGAAGAGCTTTTAGAGGAGGCCAAGTCTGCAGCGAAGGCCGCATTGGAAGAAATGGATGCTGATTGATGGAGCCTCCCTGAACGTTTGTGCTTTATGTAGCTTGTCATTCTCCACTGATTCTCCCAAACTCGAAACAAATATAATTGAATTATGTACTTCCTTTACCTTTCTTTCTTTTCGGGGTGAATGGGGAAGGGGCTGTTGGGATATTTTAAGCACACATGTATTTGAGTTCCTTTTAGTGGTTAACCTTTTTTTGGTAATCTAAAGAATTGCAACTGTTCTGAAGCAATCTGGGTGACTTCAGTGGGTGGACAGAATTGGGAGGACAATAGAAGCAATTGACTCTCGTTTCGAACAATGTGCTTGCTTTTTCATGAGAACGCACCCCCTTATTTTTTCCCTACAGAAACCTAATATGAGAGACTCTTTCCGAGGTTTGGAACGTACCCTAATGGTTGAGGTAATATCCTTCAAATGGTTGATTATTTACAGGAGTCCGGGAAACATTTTTGGGAAATTCTTTGATCCTTGATTTTTCCCAATATCTAAGCATTTGCTGGGGTGGTTGGGGAAAATGTTTGCTTGGGAATGTGATTCGGACTTGGATAGGTCGTCATGAAACATAAGAATCAGTGAATGAATTCTTATTCCTCTTAAAATTATTGCTTTGCAAACTGAGACGCGGAGTTTTGGCAGCGTCAAGGGTATCTGCTCTGAAAGGTGGGATTTTGTTGTAGGCATTTATCATAACAATTTGAACTGCACTTACCAGATTACTACTGCTGCTGCCCTTAGGAGCTTTGGCCCAAACTCATTTCTTTTGGTACAACATGGTTATATATGGTACTATGAAGCATCCTGGTCTTACACTTACCTCCGAATTATGTTTTTATTGTGTATTTGACCCCGAATTGGATTGTTTAGTTAAATTCGATTATATATATGATATTGGGATTTTTTTGCCTATTAATGAATTATTATTTATATATAAAAGTATTTAAGAATTATTATAGCTTGGATAATAAAAAGAAAATTGAACTTCAATAATGATAACATTTTCAAATGTATATTATTTTATGTACTAAAGAACTTTATTTTATCATGTACAATAGTCATCAAAATTATGAGAATACTCTTACCATATTACCCTTAAAAGGTTTTCTATATTAAAATTACAAGTTTACTCATAAAATCATGTAATAAACTTATATATAAAAAATACCCCCGAGGCATGGTATTTTACTTAATACCCTCCACCTTGCTATATAATACTTGGTAAAACTACCACTATACTTCAAGAAAATTACACCATCAACCCTATATTCCAGATGATGCCAAGGTCTCTACCATTTTGCGTTCTTCTTGCCAATGGAACTTTCCCATCACCCAGACTTGGGAATTGAATGAGATTAGATCACATTTACCTTCCCTCATTCAGTACAATTCCACAAATGCTGACTCATGTATATGGACTCTCACTCAGAATGGCATGTTCTCCATCTCCTCATTATGGGACCATATTAGAATCAGGTTTACCACTATTGGGTGGAGCAATGTGATATGGTTCCCTTCTCACATTCCCAGATGCAGCCTTATTAGTTGGCTTGCCATACAGAACCGATTATCTACGGAGGATAGGTTGGTTCTTTTTGGCGTTAAGACCGCTTCTAGCTGCAGTTTCTGCCCTAGTGAAGAAAGTCATGATCATCTATTCTTTAGCTGCCCCTTTACTAAGCAAGTTTGGGATGCGGTTTCCAGCAGAGCTCAGGTTGTTTGGCAGCCCCAATCTCTCTTTGACCTTGTCAATCTCCTCTCTTCTATTAAGGGGAAAGACTTGAAAAGCACCTTGATTAAGCTGACATTCACTGTATCCCTATATCACATTTGGATTGAGAGGAATCTCAGAAAATTCCAGAATGTCCAGCAGAGTGTCCCTGCTTTGGAAAACAAAATCTACTCTGAGATTAGGTGTAGACTGCTGTCCCTCCAAAAAATCCCTAAAGGAGCTAATTCTTTGTTTAAGGCTTGGAATATTTCAGACGGATGAGAGTTTCTTGTTAAAATAAAAATTAATAAAATGAAACTGAAATTTCATGCATACTGCTCCTTTAGTACCTTGGTTCATGTTCAAACTGATGTGTTGTCAATGTAACAGGTCCCTCCAGTAGTGGCAAAAGAACATTAGAATTACTAATTTCTTAGATGGGATAGTGTGTTTTGCAGGTTGTGATCTATGCGGATGTGTGCATTTTATAATGCCCCATGGATGTGTTGACTACTTTATACTCCTAACATAAACTGTGGGTACCCTGTGAGATGAGTGTTTGAACCACTTGATTCACTTTCTTTGTGAGGGGCAATATGAAGTGTTTGGAGGTGTGAGAGTATGAGGGAGTTTGGCACCTCAGGCCCTGATTCAGGGGAAAAGTAGAGGGGGAGGGTGAGGTTTTGAGGGAGTCAGCAGTGAGAGCTTAGAAAGTTCAGGGCCTGTGGCTTCTCTGTGGTATGATCATGTTATCTAAGTACATTGCATATCTGTGGACTGCCATAACTTGGGCAGAGCTGATGCCTTTTATATTCTGGGTTGAATATCTGAGTTCTTGAATGCATTTGCTTGTATTTTCCAAAATTAATGTCCAGCTGTGTGTGTGATCAGCTGTGTACTTGAACTGCAGTTGTCTGTAGCTACTGCCAATGCTGCTTGGGGTGAGCAGAAAACCCGTCAAACCGTGAATCCAGTCCAAACCAATCCAAACCGATTGGTTTGGTTCGGATTTTTAGTAGCGTGGTTTGGTTCTGGTTTAAAAAAATTAGAATCCGTAGTCAATGGTTTGGTTTGTGGATTTACGTTCATGATTCCGATTCCAATCCGATCCGAACCATTTATTATTACTATATATATATATTACGCAAGCCATAGTCAACTAACTTCCTAATTTAATTTATTAATTATTCCTTTTCTAACAAGATTTTATTTTGCCTAAGATTCACAACTTATTCCCCTAATTCTAATACACCAATAGTGGTTTAGTCATAGCAAATAAATTCGGTGATGAAATTCTCCATTCTAATTTTGATTCCACAACACATTTTTATTTTGTCAAATTTCTATACATGATTCGGTCATAGCCTATTCCTATTCCATAATTTCCTTCATTACCGTGATTAATTACCCTAAATTTTTATATATGAGGACCTATTCGTATGCTATATATAAACCTAACGTAGTAAACCTAAATTTTAAGTACTCTAAATATTTTACGGAAATAATACCTCAATTTTAAGCAAACCGTGGTTCGAAACCGAATCCGATCCGTATTTTAATGGTTTGGATTGGTTTGGTTCGATGTCTTTTGTGGGTTGGTTTGGTTCGCCAAATTTATAATCCGTAGGTAGTGGTTTGGTTCTTGGTTTACTACAAATCCGAACCAATCCGGTCCATGCTCATCCCTAATGCTGCTGCCCCTATAGTCTCACTTAAGAATCTGCCCAGTTTTGAACATGTATCACTATTTTGTGTATGTTGTGGGCTGCATTATATCAATCGTGCCTAATTGTTGTAGTTTGTTTAATTGTTGCTGCTCAATTGGTTCGTATTCAAGCCCATCACTTGGGTAGCATTTCCTTCTACAATGGCTGTGTGTGTCTTGAGCATCACCTATGCTGATACCATCCCGTGAGGCATTATGCTGCTGCTGCACATGTTTGTTGTTATCTGCTGGATTCATATTTGCTGCTGTTGATAGTAAGATAGTCCTATCATCAGTTTGGTTTGTAAACTGCTGGTTTCGGTGCTGCTGTTGTATTGTTTCTGTATTCGGTATTGGCAGTTTGGGACTACCACTTTTGGAACAAGATGCTGCCCAAAATTTTCAGAAACCTAATTGTCCACTATGCTGCTAGATGCTGCACTTCTTGTTACTACTATTGCATCCCGTTGCTGATTATGCTCGTCTCATGTTACCATCCAATGCTCGTGGAGCCCTAACTGCACTGGAAAGTTGTCATCCTTCTTAGGGGGGATGTCCCTAGGATTTCTTTTTGTAGCTCATCTCTGGGGGGCTGTCCCAGAGACAAGGTCGACTCAACTATCCTGTGTAGGTCCCTTCTATTACCACTCTTCATCCTACTTGTAGTTGCCATCGAAGTGATGCCTTTTGTAGACCTGGAGTGTTTCTCCTCCCTCACCTGTGATGGGGTACAAACATTTCCTCACTTTTATTTCATCGTTGTCCATCTACTTAGCTTTCCCCAATCTCCCCATGTTGCCTTGTGGCCTTCCCATTTCCCTTTGTTTTTTTTTTTTTTTGTCCTCCCTGGGGTATGCCCCTTGTAGGTTGTATATTCTTTTAGCCCCTTTTTATTTCAAGCTTGGTTTACCGAAAAAAAAAAGCACGTATTTGGTGTCAAGCTTTCGGAGGGTCGTTTTACAAGTGTAAAATGTCAAAATAAAGATTAATTAAAAAAATATTGATCCCCTGCAGAAGAATCCCATGACCATCTCTTTTTCAGCTGTCCTTTCACTAAACAGGTTTGGGATAATGTGTGCCTTAAGTCCCAGCTCTCATGCCAGGCTCATGATCTATCCAATCTTGTCACCCTGATTACTGCTTTTAGGGGTAGAGGTCTTAGAAGCACATTAGCAAAGCTGACTTTCACCGTCTCTCTCTACCACATTTGGATAGAGAGGAATTTAAGGAAATTTCAAGGATTGCAAAATAATATTCCTTCCATTGTGGCTAAAATCATCACTGATATAAGGTACAGACTTTTGTCCCTAAACAAGGTACCACCTGGTCTTGTATCACTTTTGGAAGCATGGAACATACCAGTACATTCTGATTGAATCATTATTCATTGGCCATTTTAGTACTGTATGGCGGTCTTGGTTTGGTATATTACTAACTATCTGGTTTTCTTAGACATGTTCCATCTAGAAGCAGCTTGTTGGCATAAATTTCCCTAATGTCCCAATTGGGAAGTGTTAGTTTGCAGGGGGCAGATTCAATCAGAGGGGGCAGATTCAATGGCATTTATTGCTGCTGTTCATGTATTTGCTGCAGCAAGGAACAGAGTTTCATTCCATTGGAAGGGTCTAACATCACAGATACAATGGCAAATCATTAAAGTTACTGCTGCTGCTTCTGTATTGCTGCATTCACTGCATTTAATTTTATTTGATGCGATTATGGCAATGATTAATTGGTATTGTGTGTTGTGGGTTGCAAGGGCTGTTGCAACCCATGGTTTCCTACTTACTTGCTTGCACTTGAACCTATCATTTTAACTGCATGCTACTATTGCAATATGTTGTTGTTAAGTGTTAAGTGGGTTGCAAGGGCTGTTGCAATCTATTATTACTCTTGTTAATCACTGTTGCATTAGAGCTCTCATTTGGGAACATATATCATGGTTGCAAGGGCTGTTGCAATCATCTGCTACTATTGCAATATGTTATTACTCATGCTATTTCTGTGTTTTGAACCTGTTACGTTACTTGGATTATCAAAAATTCAAACGGAACCTTGCAAAAATTTCCAGATTCTGGTTGCTCATATGCTAAGTCGTAGGATTAGAGTCATTGGATTCATCTGGACTGCTGTGTGTCTGATTGGCAACCTCGATGATGATATGGCCTTGCCTAGCCTAGGGGGGCTGTCCCTTGGCAAGTTTGATCCCCTTTGGGAGGGGGCTTCCTCTCGTACCTAGCCTTGGGGGGTTGTCCCTTGGCATGTCATATCGTACTGCTCATGAAACCTCTTGACTCATGCTTTCTAGGCATAGCTGCTGCATTATGCTCCCTTATGATCCCTGTTGTAGGCTGCATCTCATAGTTTACGGTCCAGACTACGCGTGCTCTGGATTGTTGTTAAGGGCCGCAAAAGCCTTTTGTGTAAGGTTTGCTAGTGTGTTTTACAGCAGCAACAAGCAAGCCGTGGTGCAAAGACCAAGTGGAAGCTATCTGAGTTTGTGTTTCTTTCCAATGCAAAGTCCAATGTGTCCTATTGTTAGGTGTTTCTTTTCCTTCTACCTTAGACAGACGAGAAACACATGTTACCCTCCCCATTCTCCTTGTAGCATTTTGATCTAGGAGTTCATTGTAACTAATTCCCACTGTAGCCTTTGGCTTCCCTCAATTTTCTTTTCTTTTCCTTTTCTTTTCTTTTTTCCTTTTGTCCTCCTAGAATATGCCCCTTGTAGGCTGTATATTCTTTTGCCTCCTTTTTATTTCATGCTAAATTACCCCCCAAAAAAAAAAGTTTAGGCTATTTGAAAGGCAAAAAAAAAACACCGTTTGAAATGTCAGAGCTTCTCTCACTAGGCGATTCTGTCAGAGCTTCTCTAGCGAGTTGGAATCTTTAGGTCCGAGCTCTCCCGTGGCAGACGGTACTGTTTCTACTGCAGATGGCATAGGGATCAAAGTAGTTGATTCCATGGAAGGAGGTTCTCTATCTCGTGCTATCGACTCGAACGAACTTCGTTTGAAGCAAAGGAAGGGTTCTCACCTTCTATCCAACCCACGCTATGTCTATTCTCAAAAATTCGGGGCCCAAGAGACCACCATAACCTCACCTCGTTCATCATCAAATATATCCCCGGATAATCGAGATTCTACTCTCGGTGCAGAAACCTCACCAAAGTATAACTTCACACAATCGAACGTCTATCCTCAGAAATCCAAATCCGTACCCTTCACACCCCTCGATACCTACCCGTATGGCCTGAAATCCTCTGATTTTTCTATAAATCCTAACCCTAATTTTTCATCTTCATCATACAGTTGCTCTAGGTTCCCAATGTCCGATAACCACACCCACAATAGAACCAAATCCCGTCCTTGACCCACTTAGCCCGTGCACATCAAGCCCTAACTCCTCTCGGCAGCTTCAAGAGGTCTTCCAGAATGCAGGCGTGCAGTTAGAGAGAGAAGAGAAAATCGCCTCCTTGATCCACTCCATTGAAGCCGAGTTTAAGAAGACGGGTTTGAACATTGACTTCTCTCAACTTACAAAACAGATCAACCATCTTCAGGAGGGTCAGAGCATCCCTAAATCCCCTTCTCGGTATCTGGAAGGAGAGTTCTTTGAGGTGGCAGATCCCCCAGATCCAAATCCATATCCACACCCCAAGTTGGAAGCGAATGCTTTACAGAAACCAGGTAAACCCACAAATTGGTCCTCATTGTTTAAAGCACAGGCTCCCTCAAAGTCAATGAAACTTGAATATTATCCTGATATGCAACAAGGGATGGAAGCAGTAGCTGAACTGGATGATTCTGATTTAGATACAAATACTTGGACTCATTGTCTGATAGGGTATTTCCTAGATGGAAAGATGCCCTATAACCTATTGTGCGCCACTGTTCGTGTAGTCTGGAAGGAGAATGCCCCTACCTCTATCAAACAGATAGGCTCCTGCTTCTTCTTTGTGTTCAAAGATGAAGCTACCAAGTTGAGAGTGCTAGAGGAAGGTCCATATTTTTTCTCTAGACGTTACTTGGTTCTCACTGACTGGAGGCGTATGCTAGTTCCCTCTACAACCCACCCTTCATCTATTCCGACATGGGTTAAACTTCACAAACTTCCATTGGAATGCTGGACGGAGTCAGGCTTCAGCCGTATTGCTAGTACAATTGGGAAGCCAATTCACGTGGACAATGCCACAGCAAGTAAAAAAAGATTGGATTATGCAAGAGTGTGTGTGGAGATTTCAGCAGGGAATGTACTCCCAAACGAAGTGGTGGTCAAAGCCAATGGAGAATCAGTGGTCATCCAGGTGGAGTACCAATGGCTCCCATCCAAGTGTTCAGAATGCAAGGTTTTTGGCCATAAATGCAAGCCTAAGCTAGATCCAATCTCCTCCAATGGATTAGGAGAAGGTTTGGAGAAACAACCTACAGAAGCAGTGATATCTAATAAAGACCCAAGGGTTCAACTGAAGGTTATGGATGCTCTTGCTCAAGGTGGGAGTGCATCCTTGGAAATGGTTACCAAAGTCATACCTCCAATTAATGTGCCGAATAAGGGTACAACAACAAATCAAGTGGGGAACCCTTTGCATCTAGCAGTGGAAGTGGAGGGTTGGACAGTGGTCAAGGGCCTGGAGAGGATCTCAAAAGTGATGATACTCAAGGATGGACCTCTAGCAAGAAGAAAAACAAAAAGCAGTATAAAAAGGAGTTCATTTAGAAGGGGAGCAAGACTTCCCCTTTCCAAAAGAGGTAATGGTATTTCCTCTATTTTTGTTGGGCTATGTTCTAAATACTTCCTATTCTTTTTTTGAACTGAAATACTTCCTATTCTCTGCCATCATTTTATGTCTAAAACACCTCTACATTTTGGGTGCTGGAACATGAGGGGTCTTAATGACCCTATCAAACAAAAAGAGGTTGTTTCTTTTGTCAAGACTAATAAGTTATCACTTTTTGGTCTTATAGAGCATAAAATAAAGGAAATTAATTGTGCTAGGGTCATTAAATCCATGTTTCCAATGTGGTCCTACGTGCAGAATTTTGATATTGCTCCAAGTGGTAGGCTTTGTGTTGTCTGGGATCCAGCTGTCCTCAATTTGAGTGTGTTGAATCAATCTTTTTTTTTTTTGGGTAAATAAGCTTGAAATAAAAAGGCTAACCGAATTTACAGCCTACAAGGGGCATACCCCAGGAGGACAAAAGAAAGAAAGAAAACAAAAGAAAGTAAATGAGCTTACGCTAACTGGCTACTAGGAGCTAGTAAATAGTCTGAATGTTTCCTAACCTTCTAGAGAGATGGATAAGGAACAAACAACAAAGTAGGTGAAGTACTAAACTAGCCTAAAAGCATTGGCTGAAGTATGCCTAGTAACAGGTACTAGCATCAGATTGCCAAACAGGGCATTCAAGACAGCAACAAGGAGTATGACTTCCACAGCAAATCCAGCTATAAGGTTGTACAATAGCTCTAGCAACCTCAGCAGTAGAAGTGAACAATAGTAGACTTGACACCATGAGGTGAGTATCAGAGTAGTGCAGTAGCAATCGTAGCAATGGGCTTCCAGTAGCAAATCCAGCTTGCACAACATAAGTGCTATGTGCTTTCAGAGATGTAACATTAACAAGGTGCAAATGCACCCCATATGGGAGGACGCCCCCTCCCCAAGGGGATCATACATTGTCTAGGAACAACCCCCCAAGACTAGGCTAAATCAAGGAGATCCTTTAACATTGGCCATAACAACTCAACACACAATGGGGACGGTAGTGATGTAAGGGTATTAGCAACAACAGCTATGCCCAAGTGATGGCAGTCCACAATTTCATAGAGTTCCAGAAAATGAAATAATTCTGATTATAATACCCGTAACAAATATAGCACGAATATAGCACGAATAAAGCACAAACGGGTGCCCAAGGCAGCAGCACAGAATCGCAGCAGTAGCAGCAGTAGTACTGCTTCAGCAAACAGCAGCTTCAGCAGTGCAGCTCCAGCAACAGAGAGCAACGGATACCATGTGGAGTTATACAAAAATTGGGCATGACCTGCTTCAAAATGGGGAAGCCACAGCAGTGAACAATCACTGCCCAGACAGCAGCACTGCTACCCAGAAGCGAGGCCCAAACTAGCAGTGGACAGTGAGTAATCACACGGACAGTGAAACTGTGCAACAGATTCATGCTCTAATAGAACTTTGCAACAAATTCATACTACAATGGGTCACATAAATGCATAGTAGAAGAGGAATATAACCTTGCAAAAACTTGCACACCTGGGCAGTAGCAGGTAGATTGCAACAACTCTTGCAAACTACCTAGCTACCACAAGAGTAAAACTGATTGCAACAGCCCTTGCAATGGTAGCAGGTGCTCAACACAAACAAGCTATCGCAGCGTAAACAAATTACAATAGTAGTAGAAGATTGCAACAACCCTTGCAACCCACATAACATCAATATGCAATAAGCAATATGCATCAATATGCAAGGAATAATCAGACAAATGAAGTCCCAAGGAATGCCTCCTTCCAAGGAGACACATTAACAAGACAAATAAAGTACCAAGGAATGCCTCCTTCCAAGGAGACACATTGACAAAACACCTGCAACACAATTTGTATCAAGCTAGTTACACAATTTGTAGTTGAAGACTAAACCTGCAACACACACTACCCAAATGGGCCATTAGAGGAACCTTGCAAATAAGAGTCAGAATTGAGGGTAAGTTAACATAACTCGAACACAAATACATTAAGTGTTAGTGTGGGATGGGATGTTCCATGATGCTCTCAATGACATTGGACCAAGTGGTATTTTGTGTAGGGACAACAATCTGTTCCTAATCTCAGTGCATATCTTAGTCACCAAGGAGGATACGCTATGCTGTAGACTCTGAAATTTCCTAAGATTCTAGAGTGGGTAAAATCTGATTACCCTACTACTAGGCACAACACGTGCCTATGGCAGTCACCACGAGAGGGTGAATAGCTTGGCACCACATAGGGTACGTGTGAGCCCTGTGCCGAGCTGGTTGGGCCATGAATAAGGCCAAAGCGTTTGAATAGATTAAATATACCAGGATGTGCTAGCTCGGTACAGGTCACAATGGAGTGCCCCTGATATGACCGAGCTAGCAGAGCTATGAGTAAAGCTTGAATAGCATTCTGGAATACATGGACTCAGCTCGGCGTGAGTAGCTGGGTTATGTACGAGTCATACCGAGCTACGAGGAAGCTCGGCGCCGCCACGAATAAGGCGGTGAGACATTCCAGAACACTCTACAGCGGTTCCTTATGAGATAAGGAGCAATCCCGTAAAATAAGGGATCAAAATGGGAAATCCTAATGTGACTAGGAGTATACCCCATATAGGGAAGAATCCTATATGGAAAGAAAAACCTCTGCCAGACAAGATCTGGTGGGGTATGGGAACTCATCTCTAAATAGGGAAGTCCTATTAAGGAAAGGATTCCTAAAGAGAATAGGAAACAGGGGCACGAGATGCCTAATATAAAGAACATCTATACCTATAAATACAAGGCAACAACCATGACAAAAGGTACGCGGTGAAACCTATTTTCATACGTATTGAGATTTGAGAATTCAAGTACGTGATACTAACTTAGGCATCGGAGGGCCTTTGCCAACGAGAGGCAAAGGTGCTCTAACCCTTTTTCTGTCTTGCAGATCTAGGGCTGAATCAAGGAAGCACGTGATCCAGCGTTACGTGGTTTCTACCCCGTACAGATTCCTCTCTATCCAGATATGATAGAGGGAGACAGTGAAGGTCAGTTTGGTCAAAGTGCTCTTGAGACCCTTTCCCTTGGCTGTAGAAACAAGATTGGCAAGGTTAGTGAGGGTTTGAGGCTGCCACATGAGCTGTGATTTAAGTGATACAGTATCCCACACCTGTTTAGTGAATGGACAGTTAAAGAACAGGTGGTCATTGGATTCCTCAGCAGAGCAGAAACTACAACAAGATGTGCTCTTAATACCAAACAGGACAAGTCTATCCTCAGTGGATAATCTGTTTTGTGTAGCAAACCAGCTAATCACACTACATCTGGGGATATGTGAGGGAAACCACACACTATCACTCCAACCGATAGTGGGAAATTTGGGTCTCAGCTGCTCCCACAAAGAGGAAATGGAAAAGAGTCCATCTTGAGTAAGTGTCCACTTGCAAGAGTCGGCAGGAGGAGGGGTGGAGTTATTAAAGGTAGGGAGATGGGAACGGATTTCATTTAACTCCCAAGTTTGAGTAATTGGGAAGGCCCATTGATTAGTGGTACTTAGGATGGAGGACACCAAAGTATTATCAGGCAACCCGGTATCGTATATCACACGATTACCAAATTTCTCAACAAGAGGGCCAGAGGGGTGCCAATTGTCATACCACAATGAAATGGAAGATCCGTCACCAACATGGAATTTAATGAAGGGTTGAACAAGGGGACGAAGTTGGAGCAACTTTCTCCAAGTCCATGAGGGACTGCAAGGGATTTTAACTTGCCAAAAACTTCTCCCTTTAAGTAAGTACGATTTTACCCATTGGCACCACATAGATTGCTCTCCGCCGGAGACAAGGAACCAGATGTGTTTGGCCATGGCAGCCTTGTTCCAAATTTGAAGAGATTTAAAGCCTAAACCTCCCTCTTTCCTAGGAGAGCACAGGTGATCCCAAGAAACCTTAGCTCCAGTGTGCTAAAGGTCAAAACCGGTCCAAAAGAAGGACCTGAGTATGGCTTCAATTTCCTTAACAACCTTCTTAGGTAGAATAAATATGGAGGACCAACACGTTTGCATAGAGTATAGGACAGACTTCATCAGTTGAATCCTCCCAGCGTATGAGAGGTACTTATTTGCCCAAGATTTAGTACGGTTTGTGATTCTATCAATGAGGACTTGACAGTCGGAATACTTGAGCTTGGTGGAGATAAGGGGAACTCCCAGGTATCTCACAGGGAGAAAACTCTCACGAAATTGCAAAGCATCAAGTATAGCCTGTTTGACAGTGGGGGGGACACCTGAAAAGAAAATGTTGCTCTTTCCAGGACTAGGAGAGAGGCCAGACAAGGCCTCAAACTCGGAAAAAGCCTCCCGAATGCAATTAATGGAGTTGAGTTCACCTTTGCAAAAGATCATAAGATCATCAGCAAAACACAGATTAATTATCTTTGTTTCCTCACATCTCCAATGAAAATGAAAATTAAGGCTTCGAGATTTTTCTTTAAGGAGTTGAGTGAGAACCTCCATGACAATAACGAACAGGTAGGAAGACAGAGGATCACCTTGCCTAAGACCTTTTTTACCCATAATGGAGCCCGTGGCTTCTCCATTAATGGTCAGAGAGTAGTTGGCAGTGGTGATACAGGCCTTGATCCATTTTATCATTTGGGGATGGAAATTCATAGTGATAAGAGTATCCCATAAGAAATCCCATCTAACATTATCGTAGGCCTTCATAATATCTACTTTAAGAGCACATTTAGGAGAAGTGGAGGCATTATGATAACCTCTCATGATTTCTTGGGTAAGGAAGATGTTGTCAGTAATTCTCCTACCTTTAACAAACCCTGATTGAACAGGGTCAATGAGTTGGGGTAAAACAACTTGAATTCTTTTTGCAAGGATTTTAGCAATGCATTTGTAAATAGTGTTGCAGCATGAGATGGGCCAAAATCCCCAACCTTGGTGGGATTGGGGATCTTAGGGACAAGAGCAATGCTAGTAGAGTTTGCCCTAGTGAGAAGTCTACCAGATCTGAAGAAATTTCTCACAGCAGAAGTGACCTCATTGCCAACAACACTCCAGGATTTCTGGAAAAACCCAGCATTGTACCCGTCAGGACCAGGGGCTTTGTTGGGATTAAGAGACATGAATGTCTCTTTGATTTCAAGATTAGAGATCTCAGAAATCATGGCATCTCTATCAGAATCCAATAGTCTGGTGGATATCAACTGATTAACCCTAGAAGTTCCAGAATAACCCGAGGCATGGACAGTACCCAAAAGGGAGGTATAATAATCTACAAAGGTAGATTTAACCTCGACAGGATCATGCGTGATAGTACCATTGGGAAGGACCAGACTAGTGATTTTATTCCTGTTCCTATTATGAGATATAGATTTAAAGAAATAGGAAGTACATTGATCTCCCAACCTAAGCCATTGAATCCTAGATTTCTGTTTAGCAAAACTTTCCTCAGCCCTAGCCAAGACAAGATATTGCTTACACAAGTCTCTCTCAAGTTCTTGCTTAGATGGGTTGGTGGGATCAACACCAAGATCAGTCTGAATTTGATCAAGTTGTTGCCTAGCTGCCAATGTTCTCTTAGTAATATCACTATACTCCCTAATGTCAAGATTCTTAAGTTCCAATTGGAGACGCCTAAGATTCTCACAAGCAACATACATAGGATTACCAATGATTACTTCCCTCCAAACTTTTTGAACAGTGGATAAGAAATCAGGGTGTTCAGCCAGGAAGTTAAAGAATTTGAAAGGTTTATGAGTCTTCCTGGTTTCTGGATTAAGATACACAATAGCAGGGGAGTGATCAGAGATTCCAGGAGGGGAGAAATGGGCATTAGAACAAGTATGAGTCTTGATCCAATGCTCATTAACTAAAACCCTGTCAATCTTGGTAGCGATGTATTGAGAGCAAGTTTGCTTGTTAGACCATGTGAATTGACAACCTGAGTATCTTAGGTCTGCAAGCTCAGTGGAAACAATACATTTATTGAAATCCTCCATGTGTTAAGGCCAACTCTGATCGCCACCAATCTTCTCAGATTGGTATCTAATAGCATTGAAATCTCCTAATATAATCCAAGGATCTGAACAAGTCCAATTAATCAGGTCATGCCAGAGCTCCTCTCTCTCCAGATAGAGATTAGAACCATAGACAAAAGTAGCATAAAACTTGAGATCCCCATTCAGTGTATGGACATTACAATGTATGGCTTGGGAAGACTGACCAAGGATATTCAGATTAAGAACAGTAGGGTCCCAAACCACACAAATTCTACCACTTGGAGCAATAACTGAGTTATGTGCAAATGACCAAAAGGGAAACATAGAATTAAAGGTCCTAGCACCATTAACCTCCTTTATTTTATGTTCAATGAGCCCAAAAAGTGATAATTTATTTGTTTTGACAAAAGAAACAACCTCCTTTTGTTTAATAGGGTCATTAAGACCCCTCATGTTCCAGAACCCAAAATGAAGAGGTGTTTTAGACATCAAAAAGGCAATAAATAGGAAGCATTAACATACTGCCAACAAAACGACCGTGTTCAAGGAGCCAATCTATAGGCTCCTGGGGCCCAGAAGGCAAAATGGGGACGGCGGATGGCCGGGAGCCAAGGCATTATGTCAGATGCTCCTATCACAACGAACAGGGGCATTACACGACGTCCTGCCAACCATTTAAGGAGCACCTGGAACGGCTGGTCGCAGAAGGGAGAATGGAAGAATGGATCGATCGGACGAAAACCTCGGTCGTACAGCGAAATGCAGTGCAACGCCCCCCGATTGCTGGAGGCGCAGTTGTCGTTATTCACGGCTCGGCCAATCAGCGCCGAGTAGACCGACTTCGCAGCGAACTCGACCAAGCATCGGCCCCCGAACGGGTGATGACGGTTGGGCAAGCGCCGAAGCGGAAGTTTGAAGAATCACTGAGGCCGTGGGTGATCTCGTTCACCGAAAGGGACCTGGAAGGCGTCCAACTCCCCCATGACGATGCCTTGGTGATTGAAGTGGCCTGGGGGAGAGACCCGTAAAGCGAGTGCTCGTTGACCAGGGGAGCTCGGCGAACATCCTCTACTACACTGCTTTCAAGGCCTTGGGCCTGAACAAGGACGACATCACTCCCCCCGAGTTCCCTCTGGTTGGATTCGCCGGGGCACCTGTATGGCCTCTTGGAAGTATAAGTCTGCCGATCCACACCAGGTCCGTCGTCATGGACGTGGAGTTCACCATCGTCAACTTCCCGAGCCCGTATAACGGGATCTTGGGGAGGGGCTGGCTCCACGGACTGGGGGCGGTCGCTTCAACGCTGCACCAGCGGGTCCGTTTCATCGGTGCGTCGGGACAGCAAGAGACTGTAATTGGGGACCAATCGGCTTCGAAGAGGTGCTTTGTCAACGCCGTGTCTCCGAAGGCCAACAAGAAGGGAAAGGTTCGGCAGGTCCAATGGGTGGAGAAGGGGGACGCCCCGGTAATCGAAGATGTGGGGACAAAGGCAGAGGAGAAATCGGTGGAGAGTCTGGTCAAAGTCCCGATCAGCGAAGGTGAGACCAGATATTTCTTGGTGGGGTCAACGCTACCCGAGGCCGAAAAACATGAAATGGTGCAGTTCCTCAAGGACAACGTAGAGGTGTTTGCGTGGACTCCCTATGAAATGCCGGGCGTCTCGCCGGAGTTCATCACGCATTCCCTCAACGTTGATCCGGCTAGGAAACCGGTCATTCAACGACCGAGAAGATCGTCGGCCCAGCACGCCGACGCAGTAATAGAGGAAATTGATAGGCTAATAGAAGCCGAGGCGATCTGTGAAGTCCAATACCCCACTTGGTTGGCCAACACGGTGGTGGTGAAAAAGAAGAACGGCAAATGGCGTGTGTGCATCGACTATACCAACCTCAACGACGCATGTCCGAAAGACTGTTTTCCACTCCCTCGGATAGACCAGCTAGTCGACTCCACCACCGGACACGCAAGGCTAAGTTTCATGGATGCATACCGAGGATATCACCAGATCGCCATGGACGTTATGGACCAAGAAAAAACCGCCTTCATTTCACCAAGGGGAACCTACTGCTACCAGGTGATGCCCTTCGGTTTGAAGAATGCAGGGGCAACCTATCAGCGCATGGTATCCAAAATGTTCAGAGACCAGCTCGGAAACACTATGGAGGCCTATATCAACGACATGGTGGTTAAGAGCAAGCGCGAGGCTGACCATATCGGTCATCTTGTCGAAGTCTTCGATATCCTAAAGAGGCACTAGCTAAGGTTGAACGCCGAGAAGTGTGCCTTCAGCGTGGGTTCGGGAAAGTTTCTCGAATATCTCGTAACGCAACGGGGCATAGAAGCCGATCCAAATCAGATAACAGCGATCCAGGCCCTCCGAGCTCCGACGACCCTGAGAGAAGTGCAGCGTCTAACCGGCATGGCCGCCGCGCTGAATCGTTTCATCAGTAGATCCTCCGATGCCTGCCGACCGTTTTTTCAGTCCATTAAAACAAGCAATAGAGCGTTTCAGTGGACCGAAGAATGCGACAAGGCCCTCACTGATTTGAAAGACTACATGTCGCAGGCCCCCCTCCTCGTTACGCTGGTCGGCGATGAGGACCTCTACTTGTATCTAGCCGTCTCGGGCCATGTGGTTAGCTCGGCTTTGATCAGGCAGGAGGGATCCGAGCAACGACCGATCTACTACTCCAGCAAGACGCTGCTGCCGGCTAAATTGAGGTACCTACCGATCGAAAAGCTTGCTCTAGCACTCATGACAGCGAAGAGGAAGCTCCTCCCCTACTTCCAAGCCCACACCATCATCATGATCACGGAGTTCCCCCTAAGGGCAGTCCTTTGGAAAGCCGACCTATCCGATAGGATATGCAAGTGGTCCCTGGAACTCACCAACTTCGACATCAGATACCAACCCCGGACAGCGATTAAGGGACAAGCTCTGGCCGATTTTGTAGTCGAGTTGACCCCCAGCCTTTTGGCCGAAGCCGAGACAGAGAACGCAGGGAAAGCAACAGAAGAAAGCATTCGCGCCCGGCGCGAGTTGAAGACAAGCTCTCCGGCCCACGCCGACTTCATAGCCAAACGAGCCATCCCCCCGTGATCGGCCCAAATATTTACTGGAGACGCTTGGCGTCTGCAAGTTGACGGCGCTTCTAACAGCTGAGGCGCCGGGGCCGGCATTGTCTTGGTTTCACCGAATGGCACTTTACATGAGAGTGCCCTGAGCATCGGCTTTTCGGTCTCCAATAACGAAGCCGAGTACGAAGCTCTGCTTGCTGGCCTGCGGCTCGCTAAGCACATGGGGGCCGAAGAAGTTCAGGTCTACAGCGACTCCCAACTCGTAATCAACCAGCTCACCGGTGACTATGAAGCTCAAAACACCCGGATGAACCAATATGTCGCCCAAGTGATCGCTTTGCAGGCGGACTTCAAACATGTCGCGTTTGAGCAGGTCGGCAGGGAGCACAACGCCCATGCTGACGCCCTCGCCGGTCTGGGGTCCGTTTGCGCCGACCTCTCTGAAAACCGTACAATTCACCTTGGCGAAATCGATTCGGCGAGTTTTGAAGCTACCCCGATCATGCTCAGTATCGAGTCTCTCGGTTCCACGTGGGTCGACCCTGTTGACACCCAATTTTGCCTCACCACTCGGGATTTTAACATTAAAATGACGCTGAACTTCACTGTATTTATCTCCGTGTCGCAACAAGAATTTCAGCTGTGTTTGGATCCTGATTGGACACCGGCAGGGAGCTAAATCAAAATCATTGCGGAGTATTGCGTGTCGCACAAACCTGCACCACTGAATCATTTTCCAGTCCACCTTATGGACGTCCCATTTGCCCGGATTGTTTAATCATAGTGGACAGTGCATTGATTTGAAAATCAATGATAGTGGAAGGCTGGGAAATGAGAGAAGAAATGGGGATTTAATTGCGGAGTCCAGATGATATCTTGTTTCGCCCCACGAAACACGTGCCAAGCACATAAATTACATGCACCATACCATTTTATTCCCCACGTCGGAACAAGAATTTTGACTGTGTTTGGGTCCCAATCGGACACCGGCAGTGAGATCAATCAAAAGCATTGCGGAGCATTGTGTGTCACAGGAATGTGTAGCACTGGATCATTTCTGGATCACCATCCCTCTGACCGAACTTTCATCAATATTGAGAATAAACAATACAATTGTTTATTCTAATGAATTCAATTGATTATTGAAAACAAGGTCAGTGGAGTGTCGGCTGGGGAATGGAAATTGGAAAATCAATATGGAGTCCGGATGATATCTTGTTTCGCCCCACGATTCGCATGCTAAGTGCATAAATTACGTGCACCGTATCATATTGTTCTGGGCATTAAAATAAGAAGATTGACTGTTCCTGCGCCTTAATCGGACTCCATTTTGAACATCAGTCGAGAGCATCGCAGACCGGGTGGAGTAATTGAGGAATGCCAGTGGATCAAATAATTGAATTAAATATTCAATTTCCCAATTAAAAACTCGGTGGAGCTTGCAATTCAATTGCCGACACTCACGGATTCAAATGCCAGAGGAAATTAAATATGCCAGCACCTTATTGGAAGTCGATCTCAGCCGTTGATCACCATCACAAGCCCCCATGTGCGCACGCTACACCGGATCAATATCCCTCCTTGCCGACACTTTCACATGCCTATAAATGGCAGCAACTTTGCTGCATTTGAGGGATGGAGAGGAGGAAAATTCCAAGGAAAGAAAAATATTGGTCATCATGCTACCTCTCTGATCCGTATTAAAAAAAAGGAAAAGCCTCTGACTCCCCTCAATTCTCATGCAAAAAGCCATGAACACATTTTTCCCAGAAAACCTCCTTTCAGCCTACTGATAAAACCTTCTGTCTCACACCCCAAGCTAAAAAGCCGTGAGTAGAAAATCCCCCCAGTACTTGATACCCTTTTTTTTTTCTTACACCAAAATTGTACGCAACAACGTTATCATAGCTCGAAAATAGTGTAATTAATTTAACACTTTTTCAAGTTATGATTTCGTCTAGCCTATAAATTTTGTCGTGTCCTCATGTAAATTTTCACCCAAGGTGAGCACCATGTAATCTAGCACAGGGGGCGTTCCCCCCTTTCAATTTCACTGTTAAAGGAAAAAACCAGACATTCAATATCTTTTCTTTTTTTTTTTGTATATATGTAAATATTGTTTACGGAACCTCAAAGTAGCCTGTGACCAATTGATGGCGATTCTCAAAGTAGCCTATAAATCGAGTCCCGGCGATAAAGGATTCCGCTCCATTAATAATTGGAAGTAAGATTTGTAATTGGTCGGTTTCCCCTGGCAAATCTTATTTCCTAAAAAAAAAACAAAATCAATACATATGGATTTCAAAATAATTTTATTTCCTGTTTTCTTTCATTTTTATTTCTGCCAAGGATAATTAATTGAAAAGGCTAAAATTGAGAAAAGCGCTGAACAGACGACGTGGGGTGCCTAACACCTTCCCCACTCGCAGAAAATCCCCGAGCCTATCTCTGGTTCCGCAAACCAATAAAAAGAGAGTCAATTTTCAAGCCCGTTTGAAAAAGAGAATTAGCTCAAACGGAAGAAAAATAAAAATAAAAGTTAAAACGTTTTTCTTAAAAGTTCATCTTTGAAAAACAGTTTTAATGGGTGACCTGACACACCCAAATTCAATGTTAGGTGGCGACTCTAAAATTTTAAAAGCGTGAGTCACAGCTGCAAACCCCATAATTCACAATCGTCGCATTTAAAAGTTATGGTTTTGAAAGCATCGCCAAAATGCCCACCGAAGTGGAGCAGGCGAGCGGCCGGTAAAAATCGGGGCGCGACAGCTGGCGACTCTGCTGGGGACCACTTAGCGGATTTCAGCCTTTTATCAAATTTGGCCTTTTCAAATAAATATCCTTGGCATTCAAGTTACTAACAAAATTTGCTTTTGTGTATCTCAGGAAAAAAAATTGCAATCGCGAAACAAAAAAAACTAACTCTTGTTTTGCAGGGCATGCATTTCATTCATGTATATAATATTTGTTAAGAACTCCCTCCGGAGATTTCAAAAAAAAAATAAAATAAAAATCTTGCAGTATATCATTCAGCACTACATACCCTCTCTTCTCAATCTCCATTCTTTTTTACAACTTTCAACCCTGTAGGACTAGAACGTGCTCCTAAGTATACCGGTACTATCGGATGGCGATTTTTAAAGTAGCCTACGGTAGTATCCGTCGAAACGGAGCCAACTCACATCACCAACCTGAGAAGGTTCCATCTTTTATGGGGCTGGAGGTTTGAAGATGTGGGAGCCATAAACCTGGAGAATGCATTAGACAAGCCAAAGCCATCATGCTGCATGTAGAACCCAAAAAAAGAGTCAGCCTAAGCCCTTGCATTATAGGGCATCATGAAAAACGGAGGGAGTTCAAAACTGCCCTTATCCTAAACATGTCTAACTATTTTCTCTACCCACCTCAACTTGGGCAGGTAGTTGAAAGGCTGTTTTTGTCAAAAGAAACACGGCTCGCCGCTCACGTTCTGTTCCTCCACCAAGGAGCCCTATTGTCACAAGGTCTCGATCTTTAGCAATGGAGGAGGAAAACCGTTTTCGTCTGGTTAACCCTGAGACTGTCCCAATGGCCGATCACCAGGCCCTTCGAAAGGATTTTGAGGATCTCCAAGCTGTAGTCCAACAGTTGTTGAACCGAGGACAGCCCAATGCCGGGCCTTCAACACCACAACATCCTAGCGGGTTAGAGGCATCTAGTACCCAACACCCTCCACAATTCAACTTTGGGTCACCATTGAATACCCCTAGTTTCCGATCTCAACCACCTCAAAATACTCCTGGTTTTTCACCCCAACCACCACCAAATACTCCCAATTTCCAATATCAACAACTTCCCGTGATCCCAACGACATCTATCAATCCAAATCTCCTTGATAATGTCGAGATTCCTCATGAAGACCCAAATCCACCACCAGGGGTTGATTTTGCTGTAACCCAGAAACTTCAACAGCTAGAAGATTCATTGAGGGCAATGCAGGGGCCAAATGCTTATGCCTCCACCAACTTCTCCGACCTCTGCTTTTTCCCAAACCAACCACTTCCACCAAAATTCAAAATCCCTGATTTTACCAAGTTTAATGGGACCACAGATCCCATGACTCATCTCCGCTTATATGCCGGGGCACTCAGCGGTTATCCCAATCCAGATAAGCTGATGATGCAATTATTCCAGCATAGCCTCACTGGGCCTGCTGCACAATGGTTTGCTCGGTTGGATGTTAGTCGTTTTCGGACTTGGACAGAGTTATCCCAAGAATTCATCAAGCAATATCGGCATAATGCTGAGATAATAATGGATAGACTCTTCTTAATGCGAATGTCACAAGAACATGGAGAATCGTTTCGTGCATATGCTTTACGTTGGAAGAACGTAGCCTCTCAAGTTGAACCTGCACTTCTAGATCATGAGTATGTACATTATTTTGTGAAAACTCTGAAGGATAGCTACTTTGAAAGGCTTTGCACCTCTATTGGACGCTCCTTTCATGAGGTCATTCAGCAAGGAGAGATGATTGAAGATGGAATTTGTACGGGCAAAATAATTGACATGTATGCCAAAGTAGGGGAGGCACCATCTTCGTCCCACCCAAAGAGGACCCCTTCAAAGAAAGCCAAGGAAAGTGATGTGGCTTTGATCCTACCTGTAGACAATTCCCTAAACCGCAATACCCGACCTCAAAATCCCTACCCGCAAAATTACCAGCAACCTTACCAGCAACCTTACCAACCACAGTACCAACCACAATACCAGCTCCCACAATATATGCCATCAGCTCCACTAAATCAGCCTGCCACATATTCACCCAATCAACCAGCAAGAAACCCACCTCGCAGGAGAAACTTCACTCCCATAGCCATTCCTTGGACAGAGGTTTTCAATCGCTTGGTAGCCTCTGGCCACATTAGCCCGATGCCAGCTCGACCACCCCCAAATATACTTCCACCAACCTACAAACCCGATGCCAAATGTGCCTTCCATTCTGGCCAGCCAGGGCATGATACTGAATCTTGTTGGACACTGCGCAACAAGGTTCAAGATCTAATTGATGTAAAGATCATTGAGTTGGAAGAAAGTACCAAGCCTACCACCCCGAATGTTACCAACAACCCCTTACCCAACCATCAAGGGATTAATGTGATCCTCGATGAGGAAGATGATCTCTCGCCCCTACAACTTATTGGAGCCCCTGGAACAGTTGTAGTCCAGCATCGGAGGAGTGAAACCTCAATCATAGCCATGATTGGCCGAAATCCTAGAGGAAGGGGAAGAGCCGGATACATGCAAAACCCTAGACTTGGGAACTACAACTACCATCAGCAAATAGCCCCATTCACTTGCCGCCCATCAGGGTCTACCACAAATCTACCCTCAGCACCTCTTACCACTTTGCCGGTCCGACCAAAGGTCAAGCTGCCCAGTATAACACAACTTCCTGTCTCTAATCTCTGTCAAGTCCCTTGGACATATGCTCCTACCCCAGCCACTATAGAGGCGGCTGTTGATGAAATTGGTGGAATGACAAGATCTGGCCGAGTTTACACTCCAGCCGAGCTAGAAAGCCGGAGGAAAGGAAAAGAAAAAGAGAAACCTGTCCTTACCGAAGAAGAAATAACAGAATTTGTGAAGGTCCTGAAGATGAGTGAATATGATGTTGTTGAGCAACTCAAGAAAACACCTGCTCACATTAACATCTTAGCCCTGTTGCTTAGCTCTGAACCACATAGAGAGGCGTTGCTCTCAATAATCAAAGAAGCACAAGTGCCAAAGGACATTTCTCCTGAAAATTTTCAAAACATGGTGAGTGCAATTATGGCCCCTGGCGTGGTCACATTCTCAGATGACGAGATTCCTGACGAGGGTATAGGACATACCAAGGCCCTCCACATTGCGGTCAAAACCAAAGGAATGATTGTGGCTCGAGTGCTTGTTGATAATGGTTCGGCACTCAATATCTGTCCCTATTCCACTTTACAGAGGCTAGGAATGGATAAATCCTGTCTACATCATAGCTCTATCATTGTTAGAGCCTTTGATGGTTCACAGAGAAAAACCATAGGAGAAGTTGAACTTCCAGTGGAGATTGGTTCAGTTACTTTCTCCATCAAGTTTCAGGTTCTGGAAATTCCTTCCGCCTACAATTTCTTATTGGGACGGCCTTGGATTCATGTCACTGGTGGAGTTCCCTCTACGCTCCATCAAAAAATCAAGTTCATAATCGCAGGACAACTCATCACTGTGTATGCGGAAGAAGAATTTGCCATCTATAAGGCCCCAGCGATTCCATTCCTCGAATCTGCCAAACCCTCAAGTTATCAGACTTTGGAATATGTAACAGCAATCCAAGGAACGCCGGTGACTCCACAAGTCTCCGATAATAGCAAAGCCATTGCCCGCTGTTTTCGTCATAACAATTTCTGTCCAGGGAAAGGGCTTGGAGTCTCATTGCAGGGAGAAACCAGTCTCAGGGATATTCCTACTCAGATTCACACCTTTGGGCTCGGTTATAAACCCACTTCAGCAGAAAGAAGAGCGGCGGTCAACAAGCGTAAAGGAGTTACAAATCATCCAGAATGGCAGAAGCTCCAGAGGCTCCCTCCTCTCAAACGCTCTTTTGTGTCAGGAGGATTTGAAGGATCTCAAGACGATGTGGTTCGAGTCCCGAGTATTCAAGAAGAGGATATTCACGCTTCGGTGGAAAGCCTAGCAGATCTGTTCCAAGAGACTCTGGTGATCGATGTGCCAGGTCTCGGCTCAGATAACTCAGACCCCCAAGCAGCCGGCATCCGCCCGGCATACCCAGGAGAGAAGCTGCAGAATTGGACTTCTCAAAAGATCGTCCGTGCTCGCAAGTTTTGGTAAACTTGCTGGAGCAGTTTGATAATGATGATTGCTTGTCATTTGCTATTTTCAATTCAGAGTTTGCTTTTATCCTGTAAAATATCATGTAATATTGGCTTAAATGAATAATGAAGAGTGCATTTTATTTTCGAGTTTATGAATGCTTCTGGAATCCAAAAAATGACTTTTGTGTAAACTTGCCAATTTCAGGGACCCTAAAATTCGCCCCTTTGATCCAAATGATGTAACAATCTTAGCACATGACGAGTATGACTTCGATGTTGAGTTGGACTTTGAACTCATGGGTTTTGAGATTGATGCTTGTGATGAGGTGCCAGAAGAGATCAAACTCATGGCGGACAAACATGATGACCGAAAAACTCCAAACATAGAAGAAACAGAAACCATTAACTTGGGGACTGTTGAATCACCTCGAGAGGTCAAGATTGGGACCAACTTAGACAAATGGCAAAAGAAGGAATTTGAGGAGTTACTAAAGGCCTACAAAGAAGTTTTTGCTTGGTCGTACGAAGATATGCCAGGTCTAGATACCTCCATTGTTGAGCATCGGTTACCTATTGACCCTTCTAAAGTCCCAGTGAAACAAAAGCTTCGAAGGCTCAAGCCAGAATGGAGTCTAAAAATCAAAGAGGAGATTATCAAACAGTTCGATGCTGGTTTCCTTCGGGTTGTTACTTACCCTGAATGGTTAGCCAACGTTGTGCCTGTTCCAAAGCCAGGTGGAAAAGTCCGCATGTGCATTGATTTTCGTGACCTGAACAAAGCAAGCCCGAAAGATGACTTCCCACTCCCTCATTTGGACATCCTGGTGGACAACACTGCGGGTCATGAGATGTTCTCATTCATGGACGGATTCTCAGGATATAATCAGATCAAAGTTGCTGAGGAAGATCAAGACAAAACAACCTTCATCACTCCTTGGGGGGTGTACTGTTATCGTGTCATGCCCTTTGGCTTGAAGAACGCAGGAGCTACTTATCAAAAGGCCATGGTCACCCTGTTTCATGATATGATGCACAAAGAGGTTGAAGTCTATGTCGATGATATGATTGTCAAATCAATGAAACAGCCTGAGCACTTACAAAATCTTCGAAAGGTGTTTGAGAGGTTGCGCAAATACCAACTAAAGCTTAATCCTGCCAAATGTGCATTTGGTGTGACATCAGGAAAGCTTTTGGGCTTTATTGTTAGTAGGAGGGGAATCGAGATTGATCCTGCCAAAATCAAAGCCATCCTGAATATGCCCCAACCTCAAGGAGAAAAGGAGATTCGTTCATTCTTGGGGAAGTTGAATTTCATCAGTCGATTCATAGCCCAAATGACGCATATCTGTGAACCTATCTTTTGTTTACTCCGGAAGGACACGCC